>OY856410.1:1235959803-1237449803 GCA_963693085.1 Alisma plantago-aquatica | reverse complement strand
TATATATATATATATATATGTATGTATGTTTGTATATCCTATGCCTAGGCACCGACTAGTCGGCTTAGGTGCCCAAGCAAGTTGGATCATCGCCTAGACGCCTTGACAACTATGGTTCCTCAACTTGTCTGGCATTTTCATCGTCCTCGAAATTTTGCTAAAGAAAGTTGTTAATCACTAGACTCCTTTCTCCTCCATACTCTTCCAAAGATCAATAAGAATATTGTATGGGCACAATGCCTTTTCCATTTTCATTTATTTCTCATAACAATCTTGATCTCTGATTGTGTTACTTGTTGAGTGTAGTGATATCTCTTGTATCTTTAGGATACACATATCTAAATATATTTGAAGTATCTTCGTCGAAAAGTTTATGGAAATAGTTTTTCCATTGATTCTTGCCGTCATCATCCTTAACCAATACTCCACCATCTTCATTTTTGATGCATTTAACTTGGCTTAGATCTTTTCGTTTTCTTTCTTTTTATGGCCATTTATACCTCCTTTGTCCCTTCTCTAATATCCAACTTCTTTTAAAGTGTCTAGATCTTGCCTACTGGACTAATGTATTAGCTTCCTTCTTTGCTAACTTGTATATATGAAATGTTGCATTCTCTCAAGATTTGGGTAAACTCCTATGATTCTCTTTTTTAAGTTTAAGAGCTATTTGTATCTCAATATTCCACCATGATGTTTCTTTTTATGGAGTCTCACGACTTTTAGATTCCTCCCAAAACATCCTTGGCCATGTCTGCTATGCAAGAGCTCATGTTATGTGAATATGATCCATAAAAGACTGAAAAAAGAGCTGAATGAAAAAGAAGGATCTGTGTATCCGACCCCAACATGGTTTGGAATGAGGCTTAGATAATGATGATGACAAGGTGAAGGTGGTGCTGTCACGTTATGACACATTGTGTTAAATTCATATTCAAAGTTCCAACCGTCTTGCTTGACAAGTTGATCATAAAATATACTTTTCTTCCCTCCTTTAAGATTCAACCTACGGATGGCAAAAAAGTTCAACTCAATCCAACTTGAAAATTTTGGATTTTTAGGGGGTTCGTTTGAGTTTTAGGTCGGGTCAAATTTAGTTTATGATCGATTCCATTCGGGTCAGATCTAGTTCGGGTCGAATCATGTTTCAGGTTTGGCTCATTTTCAACGTTGTTTTTTTTGTTAATATTAATAATAAAATATGTTTTAGAATGTTGATGTCGGGTCGAGTCTATGCAAGTTTGCTTCAGTTCGGTTTAGACTTTTTATAACTCATGTTTGGGACATGTCAGGTTTGTGTTCAGCAAAACCTGACCCACTGCCATGCCTAGTTCCACTACTGGATCGTGGGTGCCTTAAGCTTTCTTTTTGTCTATCTTCATGTTAATATCCAAATCCACTAATCTATGTTGGGTGGTGAGATGTCTTTGAGGAATCACTTTACTACCCTTGCGTATCTTTTTAACTACCCGCCTTAAAAGTTGTAAGAAACTAATCAATTTAGTTACTATTGCGCCCACTCTTGAAAGTGATCATGTTAACATCTATTGCGTACAATATTTTTTTGTTTTTGTTTTAGGATGCATTCTAAATCGTCATTTTGCCTTCTGCACCATTGGACTACCTCACAAAGGTCACATTCTTTAATTAACTTATTCTATACAACTTCTGTCACAGTCGTTGCAAACTATACGTGTTATTCTTAAATGTAATCTTCCAAGTAATCTATTATTTTGACTTAATTGAATACAGTTGTACATATATTTCAGTCTCTTTGCAACTTCAACAATCTAGGTTGAATTTTCAATTATAAGAATGGTGGTGTAACAAAGTTTGTGAAACTTATTCGAAGACACCCTGATTGAGTCTCTTCGAACTCCTACCCCACCTACATTTAGTAAAAGGTTGTTAAGCATACCAGGCGTTGGGTCTGGGGCTACGACGCCAACATCACCTAGGCATATCTGTACATTTTTTATCTATCTTAAATATTTGGGTAAATTGAGGTAGGCCACATATATTTTGATATTTATATTTTACAACGTTTATCTATGTTTTTCCATTATTTTTTAAATAATGTGTATTTGAAAGGGGTGAACCCCTGCTACCCCTTAGCATAGTGACAAGTTCGAGATTCGACAACTTTTCGGCTGGCCGGAAAAAATCGGAATTCGGAAAAAATCGTCAAAAAGTCGATATATTTCGGTCAAAGTTTGGTCAACTAATTGGAAATAATCAAGAATAAGTCGGCTATATATACATATATATATACTTATCTATATACTTATATACATATATGTATATATGTATATATTTACATAAATACATATATGTATATATTTACATAAATACATATATGTATATATTTACATATATCTATATATATACATATGTATACATATATGTATACATATGTATACATATATGTATATATATACATATATATACATATGTTTGTATATATATACATACATATGAGATGCACTTGTCAACTAGCTCAGTTGGTTAAGCCTGTTGCTTGTGAAGCGCAGGTTGCGGTTGCGGGTTCGAATCTCAGCGAACTCGTTGGGGCACTACAGGAAGGGATTATAGCCCTTGGTGTAGCTGATGGTGTTCTCTCTCTCCTGCTAACTTGGACAGGGGTGAAATTCACCACTTCCAAAAAAAAAATACCTACATATTAGATACACACAGTATATCAGAAAGCGGGAAGCGGGAGGCGTGCAGCCAGCACCCTGTAACCGATTAAGTGGTAGGCGGGCGATTAAGCGGGCGATTTTTGAAAAAGCGGGTGTCTAAATTATATATATTTTTATACAAAATTACATGTATGTGTATATAAAAAATATATTTATAAGGAACTTCTATACATATATAATCAGCAAATCAGTAATTAACTAAGTATTCATCAATACTTACTATTAATCAGTATCTCTAATCACTAAAATCAGCAAGCAGATCGGTAATTGTAAATAACAAACTATGAATTGTTGAATTAAAGTAATCACTAAAGTAATACTAACTAGTAGTACCAATCATTAATCACTGAAAGCAGCAAGGAAATCAGTAAAACTAATCATGCATTAGAAGTATAATAGAGCAATATGATATTTACTTTGATGCATCACAACAGTACCCAATTATTACAGCTTACACACAAAGTATGCATTCTAAATTAGGACTAGCTATATCATAGAACATTTAATGTAAACAAGTTTCATATATTATAGTCAACACTACTTGGACTATGTAATTAATTAATGTTAGATGCTTACATTAGGATCTTTAAAGAAAAGCGGGAAAAAAGCGGGAAAAAGCGGTCGATTATGTTCAAAACGATTAAGCGGGCGCTTAGGGGCAAAATTAAGCGGATGAGGGTCATGGCCGCTTAAGCGGCCCGCCTGGCCGTTTTTTAATTCACTGGATACACATGTAACTCTTAAGGTCACTATACATACAATCTTATTGAGTGAAAAAAGTAAGAAAAGAATTAAAGAATAGTTGAATAATAACAATAGACTGTTGGGGAGAGTGGGGGTTGGAGGTTTAGCGTATATAAGGAATTTTTGTGTACATGGTTTGGTAAAAAAAGAGCAAACAACTTAAAAGAGAAAAATGGTGAAAAAACGTGAAAAGTCACAAAGAATCGTGAAAAATCGTATTAATCGTGAAAAGGCGGGAAAAATCGTGAAAAGTCATGAAAAATCGGCGAGCGACATATTAATCATGGTGAATATTCGGGAGCCTATAAAATCGCAAAAAATCACCGATTTTTTGTAAAATTCGGAGACTTTTGTTACTATGCCCCTTAGACCACCCAGACCCTGAGATGAGTGTTGGTGATGTAAATTGTCGATGGCACCAGGAATCAAACCTGGGTCACTTCATTGGTGGCCCTATTGATGAATCTATGCATCAATAGGAATACCATTCGATCCCAACACTTTCCCATTTTCAGCGTTTGCAGATCATTTTTAACCTGTGTTTTTGTTACCTATAATGTGCATGTGGATTCTTCTTTTCCATGGCAAATGCATCTTTTATATCATCATTACCATTTTTGTGGAAGTAGGATTCTGTTGATTAATGCATTTGTATGGCACATGCCTCTTCCTTTTTCTTTTTGTCGGATCCTCTTATTTTTCTTACTCTTATATCAGCCAACTTGTATCTATTTGTATGCATCCCCCTCTCACATATATAGGATCATAATGTAGCATGAATAAGAATTCTAGTAATACATGTACTGTATGCCCCATAACCTTGTTCTTCTTCATGGTATTGGGCCAGGGATGTGCTGTTCTCACTGGCATCCTTGTCCCCTTCCCCTCTCATGTCACACTCTGTTCACTCTTATAATCTGCCCTACTGCCCTTATCCCCCCTCCTACACATAGTAACAAAAGTCTCTGAATTTTATGAAAAAATGGCGATTTTTTGCGATTTTATAGGCTCCCGAATATTCACCGCGATTAATACGTCACTCGCCGATTTTTCATGACTTTTCACAATTTTCCCATCTTTTCACGATTTATACAATTTTTCACGATTCTTCGTGACTTTTCACATTTTTTCAGGATTTTTCTCTTTTAAGTCGTTTGCTCTTTTTTTTTTTACCAAACCATGTACACAAAAATTCCTTACATACACTAAACCTCCCAACAGTCCATTGTTATTGTTCAACTATTCTTTAATCCTTTTCCTATTTTTTTCACTCAATAAGATTGTATGTATAGCGACCTTAATAGTTACATGTGTAGCTAATATGTATGTATATATATACAAACATATATGTACAAATGTATATATATACAAACATATATGTATATATACATATATGTACATATATACATATATGTATATATATATACATATATGTATATATACGTACATGTAAATATATTAATATATGTATATATGTGTATAGATAAATATACATATGTATATATAGCCGACTTATTCTCGATTATTTCCGATTAGTTGACCGAACTTTGACCGAAATATATCGACCTTTTCACGATTTTTTTTTCCAAATTTTGATTTTTTCCGGCTAGCCGAAAAGTTACCGAATCCCGAACTTGTCACTATGCTCCTCCTACATACACAAAGGCTATAGGGGAGGGGGGCAAAGTTGGCTGCTGGTGCCAACACATGCCCTCGTTATAGGGCAAAAACCTTCCTCTTCACTTGCTTCTTTGTCATGGTGATGGGGTACGGTGTGTGGATGCATTGTTGTCAGCAAAAAAATCAAGGGCGTGGTGAGAGAATATTTAAATATGACGAGAGAATTCTTTACCATTTCTCCCTACATTTTTCGGGAGTTCCTGTTAATTTGAGCGTCCTAATTTGGTGTTCTACGCTCTTGTACATATGTCTACGTACCCGTGTGAAATCAGAGAATCACTTCGTTAAGTTGTAATTATCATTCATATGCCTCCTCGTATAGATGAGCCCAGAAGTGTGGTGTTCCATAGGAACAACATAAGATATACAATTACATAAGTGATAACAAGTGGACTAGGACCAATAACTAAAGAGCCACTTCGGCTAACACCCCCCCTCAAGTTGGAGAGCACACATTGTGTAGTCTCAACTTGGTGCTCATGTATCGGAATAGAGTAGGAGACATCGACTTGGTGATGGTATCAACTACCTAATCGCTAGTCTTCACGTGTAGTGTCACGATCTTCTTTGCTTTGACAAGATCTCGTACAAAATGACAATCCACCTAGATGTGCTTTGTGCGTTTGTGGAAGACTAAATTATTATCAATTGAATGATGGCTTAATTATCATAGTAAAGTGTGAATGTAGGCTGGACAAGGATTACACACTCAGAGAGAATGGACTCACTTAACTGTAGATCGCAATAGGTGTGGGCCATAGCTCTACACTCAGCCTCCATGCTAGATCTAGCAACAATGGACTGCTTTTTACTCCTCCAAGCAAAATGATGTTTGCCTAGTAGAATACATAAGAGCAACATTGATCGCCGAATCTGAGCATCACCTGCCAAGTCTACATCTGCATAGTCAGAGATCGAGATGGTCTTATCTTGAGGTCGTTCACTGAATAGACCTTTTACATGGGGCTCCCTTCAGAAGCCTCAAGATGCGGCTATGCACTAAATGCTGCTCCTGTCCGCCTCTAAGGAAGAGCTTATGTGTTGGTTAACCACACCAATAGCACATGAAATATTGAGGTGTGTAATTTTAAGATCAATCGGCTTATTGACAACACATCAATATTGTTTTGGATCTGGAAATAGCTCACCCTTACTATGAAGCTTTGTATGGTAATCCATAGGTGTAGAAACATGCTTTGCATCAAGCATCCTTGTTTCTTTCAATAAATGTAGAACATATAGCCTCTGAGAGAGATTGATCCTGGACTTGGATTAAAGTACTACTATGCCTAAAAAGTACTAAAGGTCCCCGAGATCTTTAGTATGAAAGTGAGAATGGGAGTTTTCTTTAAGTACGAGATTTCTTGGGCATCACTCTCTATAATTACAACAATGTCATTGACATATACAACAAGAACATGATCCCGAGGAAATGTGAGGAAAAGAGAGAATGCACGTTGGAAGATTGTTTGAATCTCGTGCATTCAAGAACCGTACTGAGCTTGCAGAACCAAGCATGAGTAGATTGTTTTAGATCGTAGAGAGAGCGCCGAAGACGACACACTTTGGTAGAATAGTTCCCCTCAACAACAAAGCCAAGGGGTTGCTACATATATACTTCTTCAGACAAGTCACCGTGTAGAAAGGCATTCTTGACGTCGAGCTAATATAGAGGTCAATCCAGATTGACAACCAGAGATATTAGAATGCAAGCAGATGCGATGCAAGTGACATGCGGGAAGGTCTTGAAGAATTCAACACCGAATGTCTCGATAACCTTTGGCGAATAGTTGTGTGCCTTAGAGTGCTTTCCCGAGCCATCATAGCGATGCTTGACAAAGAAGACCCAATGACAACAAACAACGTTCTTGCCGTGAGGGTGGATTGACCAGGCGCCATGTGTGATTTCCCTATAGTGCCTTTGTATCATCCACCATTGGAACTCTCCACCTTGGGTGCTAAAGGGCTACCTCATTAAGCGCAATGGCAATATCGGGAGTAGTGGAATTAGCACGAGCAAAGGAAGAAAGGCGGGCCAAACATCAAGTTCTAGAGATAGGATGCTTAATCCTATAAAAGCGTTTTCCTTAGGGAAGAGCTATGAGCCTTTGAGATTATGTTGGAGTAGAGGAAGACGGTAGGATAAACTACAATTTTCAATTGATACATCTTAGGATAGGATCGAGGTAGAGATGTTAGTGAAGTACTATGAGGAGGAGCCGGTTTCGGCTCATTTAGGGGGAAGAGAAACAAACTGAGGTGAATATCAACATGACAAGCTTCCGATGGATATCTTGTGCCTTCCTCAATATACTAGCAAGTAAGATGATGTCTTGTTTCAAATAGTCTATGAAACTTTTGGGTAGATTAGACACATGCACTTCTTCATGGTTGATCATTGATGTCACCCGTACTACCTAACTCTGGGCATAAATGTTGAGCATGGTTATGAATTTGAGATCAGTTTCAGTGAAGATTACATAGCCTTTATACCAAACCAAATTGGAAGACAGAAGTGTGAGAATGTGGGGAAACTTTATGTCGAACTCCACCCATGTGGTGGGTTGTCATAAGAGTCAAGGGATTCAAACTATATATTTTCACAACTCCTCACAATTTGATGGCATGAAACTACCGTGAAGAAACAAGAACCATAGAAATAGAAAAGAAGAGTTCATCCCTCATGAAAGGTTATGTCGGCCAAAACATACACGCCATTAGCAACAAGGTCAACACACTTGTAACCTTTCTGGACTTGGGAGTAACCCAACAAAACGATTTTAAACGCTTGAGGGGAAATCTTATCGGCTTTAGATCATAACTATGCATAAATATGACTCATCAGAAAACCCGAGGAGAAAGAGAAAAGGGATCATTTTAAGGATGAATAACAAAGAACGAAGATTTTCCTTCTAATGACATAACAAATGGCAACTGATGAGAAACCAGGCCGTTAAAACGGCCTCACACCAAAACCGTTTGGGTAAGTTGGTATGAATGGTTAAAGGGCGAGTAGTATCAAGAAGATGTGAAACTTTTCTTTCTACGATCCCATTATGTTGCAGAGTATGAGCTCATGACTGCATCATGCCTACTTCACAAAAAATAGAAACAACAACTTGATTAATGAACATTGTCAGTTCACAAGATCTCAATTGAGGACTCAAACTGAACAATGATCATTTTTTGTAATGCTTTCATAACATAAAACATATCTTTGAGAGTTTAAGAAGATAAAGCCAAGTCATACGAGAGAAATCATCCACAAAAGTCAAGAAATAGCGATAACCATCGTATGCGCAGTATAAAATGGGCCACAAACATCACTACACATTAATTCAAAAGGTTGTACAGATTGTTTGTGGGTACGCCCAGGAAATAACACATGATGGCGTTTTCCTAAATGAAAAACCTCTCATGGAAGCAAGGAGAGAGGAAACAGAAGAATTTAAAACCTTTAATATATCTAGTGACAAATGGCAAAAATAAGATGTTGCTATAAGGGTGAACTAGTAACAAGAGCGGTGGAGTGGGGCAATGTCGAAGCGGAGATCTAGTACAGATCACTAGAGTGAGCCTCTCGGCCAATCATCCTCAAGCTCCTCAAAGCTGCATGACAAAACCACCAAAGTGAGATACATTTTAAGGAATCAACAATTTTAGTCACTAGTAAGTAGGTTATAGGAAAAATTAGGAACATAATGAACAAAGGGCAAGGTGATGGTAGAGGAGAGTGGAAAGGTACCACTTTGCGCAACGATTTTGACAGATTGATATGCCAATAAGACAAATGAGTAAGAAATATAAGAATCGAAGGTGGTAAGGAGATGTCTTATACCGGTCATGTGTTGGGTAGCGCACGAGTCCACATTCTAATCAGAGTGTGTGGCGAGCATGAAAACCCAACGTTACTGTTAGAAAATAGTTTCCTTATTTATGTATCTCTTTACTATTTCCTTTTCCTGTTGGGTCTATTATGTAAATGTTCTCACTCTCTATAATAAAGGAGAACCCGCTCTAACCGGGTATCGCTTTGACCCAAATACATTCACATGGTATCCTAGCATATCCGGCTGTTGCAACCCTAATTGCGCCCCCTCTCCCCTCCTCCTTTACCTGCTCCTCTCTCTATCTGGTTGCTCTTCCGTTACCACCTCAGCAGGACACTACTGGAGGTATTCCTCACCGGGCAGCTGGTCTTCCTTTGATCCGTAAGGCACGATGGTTGCTTGAAGGAGAGGAGGAGAAGCCCTCGTTCTATCCCGAAGAGAGAAGGAGCACCTTTCTTCTCATATTCTTTGCTCTCCACGTAGTCCCCGTATGTGGATGAATGCCTACATCTTTAGGGGCTGCTGATGCGTCATATTCGCATCATCAATCGACTAGTGACGACGCTAATTCTCGTCACCCTCCTCGACACGTCTTCTCAGGGTCATCCTCTCTCTGGTGCGTCTTCTCGGAGTTCTCTTCAATTCCTGTCAAGGTGGAAGTCTGCCGCCGCTACACACGATGTGTTGCCATCCATGTGTCTCTACTCTTACGACACTGTTCACAAACTACACGGCGTGTCCCATCCGTGACACGACGTGTCACAGCTATTCAAGGCTACGCCTCTGAAATCGAACACGACGTGTCTCCTATCTACGCGGCGTGTGCAGATCAGTTAGGTGTCCTGCATCATCCATCGACAGGGCGTGTGCTAAATCCGACTCGGCGTGTCACTATTAGTCAGGAGAGCCTAGTTTTTGTCTCTAGAAACTCACACGACATGTCTAAAATATCACATGCCATGCGGTTCCCATACACGACGTGCTACGTCCTCGACACAACGTGTTATTCTGTTTGTCTGTTGCTGTTATCTTAATTTCTCTTTATGGGAGATGCAAAGTTAGCTGCTTCTGCTACATTCGTCTACAACGACCAATCCCAGTAACTTCTGTGAAGCTTAACTCACAGAATTATCTTCTTTTTAACTCACAGAATTATCTTCTTTGGATGAATGCTATCTACATCGTGCTTGAATCTCGTGAGAAGGTGGAAATTATTCAGTAGGAACCTCATGATGAAGGTAGTAAAGACTATCCCACTTGTCGGAAAAATAATGGACTGGTAAAATCCTGGCTTTGGAATAGCATGGAGCCCCATATTGCTTCCAGATTTATATTCTACTCTACAACTAAACAAATCTGGAAAGCTACAAAGAAACATTTTTCTCACGAGAATCACTCTCTTGAGGATTATTTTGGCACTATCCAGTCTATTTCTTAAGAACTCAGTAAAGACTGATGACCAAATGAAAGACCGAGATGATCCAGTAAACAACAAGGTTCTTATCCGGCTTAAATCCTGTATATGCTTCAGCCAGGGCCCAAGAGTGTTATTCTGGTCACAGACAAACTACCAAGCCTTGAAGAAGCCTTTGTACAGATTCAACAATCATCTTTTGAGTCTTTTTTTTGCTACTCCAGGAGAACACCACACTGAGAGTTATGCTTCTCTTGCTGCTGCTGCTAAAGGAACATGACGGGGTGCTGGATGTTATCCAAAATGTACTTGGGAAACTTGGTCATATTGAAGAAAAATGCTATTCTAAGCATGGCCGACCTCCAATTGGTGCTGCACATTATACTGCCAATTCATTAGGAACATCTGCATCTGGAGCTTCTAAACAGGTACAATCAGATGTTACGATCTCCTAGGAGGAGTATGACCGTTTCTGGAGACTACTCAACAAGCTTCCCTTGGCGCTTCGGTCAATCTAGTTTCAGATGCAGGTAACCCGGGACTTCTCTTGTTGCCTCTCATCATCCTCTACTTGGGTGGTGGACTCCGCGGCCTCCCAACATATGACAGGTATACGATCTATGCTTCTTACTTCTGACTCGAATATCCTGCATTCTTCTCTGACACTTGCTGATGGTTTTGTCAGACGAGTCCAGGCGTGTGGAACCACACACACATCATCCAATTAACTTTACAGTCTATACATTATGTACCAGAGTTTCCATTTAACTTAACATCTGTTGCTAAGTTGGTTGATTCTTTGAAATGCTAGGTAATTTTTGGAGACTTTTTTTGTGTTACAGGATCCCAGGAGCTGGAAGACGATTGGTGGGGGATCTAGGAAAGGTGATCTCTACTTCTTTGAAGATGGTCGTACAGCTCGCCAGATTCCATCCACCGCATCCACCATGTTCAACTGCTCTCCCTGCAATGACATTGTCGCTATGGACATCGATCCCTACAAAGTCTTCAGAAACTTGTCCCAGGCTTAGCCTCAATAAAGTCGTTAGAGTTTCAATCATGTCAATTAGGCAAGCATCATCACATTTCTCTTCCGAGTCGCACTGTGAAACACTCTAAGCGTCCTTTTGATCTTATTCATAGTGATATCTGGGGTCCTGCTAAAGAGCCAAGTTATAACGGCTCTCGATATATTCTGTCTTTCATTGATGATTTTTCCCGCATGACATGGGTTTACTTAAGTCTCGCGATGAAGTCTTGTCTGTTATTCAAAATTTTCATCAGTTAATAAAAATTGAGTTTGATGCTCATATTAAGATTCTACGTACTGATAATGCCCTAGAATATGTTCAAAAGGCCGTTTCTACATTTTGTAATTCTGTAGGCATAATTCACCAGACGACTTGTTCTCATACACCCCAACAAAATAGGGTCGCTGAATGCAAAAATCGCCACTTGATGTAGCATGTACGCTACTGTTTCAAATGTCTTTGCCCAAGAAATATTGGTCTAATGCGCTTCTCACAACATGTTTTTTGATTAATCGTCAGTCATCTTCTGTCTTACAAGGGGATACCCCCTTCTTTGTTTTACGACATGATGAGCAACCTTTTCCTGTTCCTTTTCGTGTGTTTGGATGCACTGCGTTTGTTTACGTGTTTGATCCACATGCTGACAAGCTGTCTCGTCGCACAGTTCGCACCGTCTTTTTGGGATACTCTCCCACACAGAAGGGATACAAGTGTTATTGTCCTCGTCTTCGTCATCTTTTTGTGTCGTCTGACGTTACGTTTCATGAGTCTACTCCGTTCTTTAGTGACTCTGTTCTGAGTGAGGGGGAGCACAATCCTGAGAGTGACTACATCTTTGAGCGTGAGAGAGAGCCACCACTTCCTGTGCCATGTGATGGGATTGTTATAGATACCGTCCCACAACCACCACTACCACCACCGCCTCAACCTTTTCCATTGATTTTACACTAGGTGAGCAGGGTGTCACCAAGAGGATGTAGCGTCACCAATCCAACAGAACACCTCATCGTCTGACACTCCTGAGGTGCCTGTTTCTACTGAAAGTTCTCTTGATGCTTCAGTTCCAGATTTACACCTTTCAGTTGCAGCATAGAAAGGTGTCCGGTCGTGCACTATACATCATCCATTGGCGAATGTTTGTTGCTTGTCTCATCTGTCACCCGCAATCCGCACTTTTGCTCTTCACCTTGAATCTACGTCTGTTCCTTGTTCTTATACAGAAGTAACCCGACATGATGGTTGGATCCAAGCTATTGACAGTGAGATGACAACACTTTATGAGAACTCTACCTGAGACTTGATGGATCTTCCTCCTGGCAAGTCTGTTATAGGCTGCCGTTGGGTGTATACTGTGAAACAGAAACCCGATGAGTCTATTGATCGCTTGAAGGTTCGTCTGGTGGCAAAGGGCTACACTCAGACACATGGGGTTGACTTCTTTGAAACCTTTTCTCCAGTGACTCAGCTCAATTCTGTGCTGATTCTTATTTCTGTTGCTACTCATTTTCACTGGCCTCATCTTCAGTTGGACTTCAAATATGCTTTTATTCACAGTGATATGCTTGAGGAGGTGTACATGGAGCAACCTCCTGGGTATGTTGTTCAGGGGGAGTGTCAAAATGTGTGCAAGTTAAAGAAATCCTTGTATGGTTTGAAGCAATCACCTCGGGTATGGTTTGATAAATTCAGTGCTGCACTTCTACAGTTTGGGGTTCACCGGTCTTCTACTGATCACTCACTATTTGTGTACAAGTCTTCTAGTGGCACTATTATTCTAGCTGTTTATGTGGATGATATTGTCATCACCGGTGATGACTCTACTGGCATTCTACAACTCAAGAAATGCCTGCAAACACAATTTCAGACGTAACATCTGCGTAATCTTTGCTATTTGCTTGGTATAGAAGTTCTACGCTAGACCTGTCAAACGGGTGGGTCGGGTCAGGTTTGGTTTGGGTCATTGCAGGTGCGGGTCTTGTAGGTGCGGGTCAAAAAAGACCCATTTCTAAACGGGTCATAAAAAACTTCATCCAAACTCGACTCGATGGGTCACAGGTCGACCCGCGGGTACCCATATAACTTGTATTAAAACTTAAAGCTCTTATTATAAACAATAGAAATATACGTTCTATTTTTTGCATGCGACTCTTTTTTACGTATACCACTAACTATACCATTTAGATTATTACATTTCATGTCAATCATAATAGAAAGTAATATTTTGTTGATCAAAATTAGTCCAAAGATACTCAATTGTTGTGTTTAAAGTCAAATATAAAAGATGAACAAATTGTCAGATCGTGTAGATGTCCAACACAAAATAAGAGCTATTGTAACTGAAACATAAAAACAAATTAGGATGATGTTATCATTTCTATCAGTAGAAAGTAGAAGTGATTGTTATTATTACAAATACGGATATGTTTGAAAGACAAACACAAAAAAAATATTTATAAATATATATACATGTAAGTTCAAGTATGTCAAATATATATTACGTGTAGGTACAAAATACTAATTCAAATACTCATTAATGTATACGATCATATCCTTAAGTGTTCAAAAGCACACATCTACATAACTTGATGTTTAGTTTCAATTCTATTTAAGTAGGTCACCCGCGGGTGCCCACGGGTCGACCCTTGTGACCCGCCTAATGAATGGGTTGGTCGGGCTTGACCCATATTTAAATGGGTGGCCAGAACCCCTACCCAAACCCATATTAAACGGGTCGACCTGCGGGTGCCCGCGGGTCAATGACCCATTTTGACAGGTCTATTCTACGCTCTAACGACACAAACCTCTCTCAGCGGAAGTATGTTCTTGACCTCCTGCAGAGACAGGCATGGCATAATGCAAACATGTCGCCACGTCTATGGATTATCATACAAAGACTTCTATTTCTGATGACAATGATTTTTCTGATCCAACAAAGTATAGAAGGATTGTAGGGAAACAGATTTACTTGACAGTTACTCGTCCTGATATTTCTTATGCTGTGGGAGTTGTTAGCCAGTTCATGAGTGCGCTTGAGATGTCACACTGGATGGCAGTCACCCAGATTCTTCGTTATATTAAAGGATCACACATACATCCTTGAAACTTACTGGGTTCACTAATGCTGATTGGACAGGTGATGTTGGAGATAGACGCTCTACTTCTGGCTATTGTGTGTTTCTTGGGTCACATTTGGTGACTTGGAGGAGCAAGAAACAAAATGTGGTAGCACGATCAAGCATAGAAGCCGAATATCGAGCCATGGCACATGCTTGTCAGTGGGTTGTGTCTGTCTTGTCAGAAATGGGAGTATCTGTTGAGACACCTATTTCTCTCATGTGTGATAACCATGCAACCATTCATATTGCTAGCAATCCAGTGTTTCATGAGAGGACCAAACACATTGAAGTGGACTGTGATTTAATGCTCTCCAAGAAGATTCAAACTCCTCATGTTCAGACTGGTCAACAACTGGCATATATCTTCACCAAACCACTTCCATCTCCAGCCTTCAAGTATATGACTTTCAAGCTAGGCATGCATGATGTGTATGCTCCAGCTTGAGGGGGAGTGTTAGAAAATAGTTTCCTTATTTATGTATCTCTTTACTATTTCCTTTTCCTATTGGGTCTATTATGTAAACGGTCTCACTCTATATAATAAAGGAGAACCCGCTCTAATCAGGCATCGCTTTAACCCAAACCCATTACAGTTACCTTGATGGGCAGTTGTGAGGTGGGCAAAGGATGAAGCATGTTGGGGGGTAGACCAAGGAATCTCCGATCATCTAGTTAGATAATAGAGTATGCCTGGGAGGGAGCCAATTGTGCAGAGAGCGGTGAGCAACCTGTTGTGCAACACGAAGGAGCCGTTCATATGTCATTTGTGAGAGCCACATGTGAGGGGGTACCCGTCAACGGTACAATCGGACGACCTACAATGTGGTGCCCGATCGAGTGAGCTACTCCAGAACGATGTCCTCGACCAAGTTGCGCTTTCTTGGTGCAATACTCATTTTTAATGTGACCAAACCTTAGTAGTAGGTGCACCTAGGACACCGTCCCTTTCAGCGTGCTGCAATAACAAGAGCAACCTAAGCTTCAGGGGTTCAGTATAGGTGATGTGGGATGAAGGCATGTCAGACTGAGATAGTCTCGCATATGCTTGATTTATGGAGGGCAGTGTTGTTCCTCTTTGGAGTAAATGTTGGACGTCAACATAGCATGGGTGGAGGCTATTCAGAATACTCCCTGAAATGATATACACATGCTCCTGGATGACGTCTGCTGTAGGGGAGAAAAAATGATTTGATTCAAAAGTGCTTTCATGAAGTAATAGTAGGCCTCTAAGGGGGCCGCTCACCTTGCTGCTCGGAGAAGAGTTTGTCCATGATGTTGTATCGGCAAAGGCAATTCTCCTCTTGAGTATAAAACTGCTTCATTTCTTCCCACAACGTTTTTGCATTGCCGTAAAACATGCACTTGACCACAATATGGGATTCCATGCTAGTCCGAACCAATGGGCGACTTGATTATTCCCAATTGCCCGCGTTGGGTCATCTTCAGGTTTTGTAGGTGGGTTGTCGGTGATGAACTTGAGCTTCTTCCATGACTCGAGGAATGTGAAGACGAGATTCATCCACTGAAGGTAGTTGCTTCCGTTAAGTTTAATAGCAGAAAAAGATGGCATGTCATTTTATGTGACGGGGGATTTATCGACAACTATGGGAACCATTGTTCAGGAAAGCGGTATGCGGTGTACACGCGGAGAGGATACCACATAGAGTATATGCAGTATGCGGAAGTATATATGGGAGTATATGCGGTTTTAGATCTTTTAACAAACTAATTATATTTAAAATGATATATTGAGATCATAAATAAATAATATAAATATATGGATTTGGCACTTATGTATATTTACATATCAACATATTAATATGCATGTATGATATACTTATATATGTGTATATGTCTATATATGAAATGTGTTTGTAATATATGTACAAATATTAAAATGTATGTATGTCAATGTACGAATATGTGTAGAACATGTGAATAAATGTTCAATAAATCAAAATGAACATATAAACGTATAAATATGTGTTTATATGTGTTGGTATATTATATATGTATGTATACATACGAATATGTCAAAAGGTATTCATATAAATGCAAGTATGTGTGTGGAAATTGTTATATGTATTACAATGTATACATTTTAAATCAATGACAACATATGTAAATTTAATTTACAGTGAAATGTGTGTATATATATGCATGTATGTGTGAAATGTATGGACATAAGTTGTGGGATTTTCAGAAAGCGGAGTTTAATCGTCCGCTTAATCGGCTAAGCGGGAGTATATGCGATCCAACGACCGCTTAGTGGACTGATTAGCAATATGCGGTGCGGTAGGGTGACCGAATAGGCATAAGCGGGAGTATATGCAGGCGTGCAGATCTATTTCCCGAACAATGATGGGAACCAGTGTATTAAAAAACGGCCTAGGCGGCCGCTTAATCGGCCAAGACCCCCATCCGCTTAATTTTGCCCTTAAGCGCCCGCTTACTCGGTTTGAAGAAAAGCACCCACTTTTTTCCCGCTTCACCAGCTTTTTCCCGCTTTTTCCCCGCTTTTTGAAAAAAATGCTGTTGTAAGCATGTAATGTTAATTAAATATATAATCCAAGTAGTATTGAGTATAATATATGAAGCTTGTATACATCAAATGTTCTATGATATACCTAGTCCTACTTTAGAATGCAAACTTTGTATGTAAGCTGTATATAATAGGGTACTGCTGTGATATATCCAAGTAAATATCGTATTACTCTATTATACTTCTAATGGTTTTACTGATTTTACTGATTTTCTTGCAGATTTGTTAATTACTAATTGATACTACTGGTTAGTATTACTGATTTCCTTAGAAATATATTTTTATATACACATACATGTAATTTTGTATATAAATATATAAGATTTTAAGCATCCGCTTTTTCAAAAATCGCCCGCTTAATCGCCCGCCTGCCGCTTAATCGGCTACAAGGTCCCGTCCGCACGCCTCCCGCTTCACGCTTTTTAAAATATTGATGGGAACATATATGATTTACTGGAACGTAGCATGGTAAAGGAAATAGCAAGCTATCGGTATGCAAGCACGGTAGTTGAAGAAGCAAACAATAAAACTTTGCATTTATTGGAAAAAAAAAGATGAAAGCGCTACCAGAAAAGTTGGCACGGTAGGAA
Source organism: Alisma plantago-aquatica (assembly GCA_963693085.1). Lineage (NCBI taxonomy): Eukaryota > Viridiplantae > Streptophyta > Magnoliopsida > Alismatales > Alismataceae > Alisma > Alisma plantago-aquatica. Next base: position 1,237,432,160 of record OY856410.1, on the reverse strand, counting down.
GAAACCACATCACTTTTACACTGATGTAAGATCATATCCCCCAAATTAGACAAAGAAGCAGTCACCCATACGTTTAGGGGAACCACATGGAGAGGAAGAATAATGTAGTTGTCCTTTTTTTTTTGCTTTCGAAAGAAACCGCATGGATTTTGCACTGTGATAGATCATAGCCCCCAAATTAGACAAAGAAGAAGTCAGCCATACGTTTTAGGGGAACTACATGGAGAGGAAGAACAACGTAGTTGCCCCCTTTTTTGGCTTTAATAAGAGAGCAACCAGGGTCTTTTGGTTCTTTTCTTGTTGCAGAAAGGAGATAGTATGGCAAAGAGCAGGGAGTAGAGAATAGTAATTCTGTCTATGAACATTACCGCGGGTGGTAAACAGTACTTTCGTCGGTGAACAGTGCTTCCATCAGTGGACAGTGCTTCCCGCACGGTGAATAGTTTCTTGAACAGGTTGGGGGGGGGGTTGCCTTGGAAGGCTAGAAAGGGAAGGGGAAAGAAGGAAGAGTGGCGGCCCTAGGAAAGACTACTGCTATGATACCATGTGTGAAATCAAAATACTTTGTTAATTTGTAATTAGCATTCATAGGCCTCCTTATGTAGATGAGCCCGGAGGTGTGATGTTCCATCGGAACCACATAAGATGTAAAATTACCTGAGTGATAACAAATGGGCTATGTCCAATTACTAAGGAGCCACTTATGCTGATGGTATCAGCCCACCTTCTTACCCACTTGCCATCTCTATTGTGCGTGTGATTCGTATGTATCATGGTTGCTGCATTAACTACTGAGCTACTACTAGTTGCTTCCAATGAATGGACCGGAAATAATAAGCTCTCTAGTGACTGCCATTCTCGATTTAAGTAAATTCTAAGCTAAAAGTCACATGGTTTGATCGATGCCTCAGTCTGAGGAGCCATGATGCGATATTGATGGGAAAGTGAATTAGACAAAAAATATACCCATATTTCTAGGGATTCTTTTATTGTGTCCCAGTTCTAAATAGTGTCGCACCTCGACACTTTGGTGCATGTACGATCAACCAATTCACATATATCTTAATTTAGAACCATGAGGAAATGTTGGAAATTTATAATCAGTTACTAGTCTGTGTCTTTCCACTTGTGAGGAGACTGGGGATCATTTATACCAATCTGTAGAACTGTAGGTGAACTTGAGGTTTATCATTGACTGGTCTGCACTTCAAGATAATGATAAGGAGTTACAATTAATATAATTTAAGCTAGTCTACCTAATACCTTGCTCGTCTTCAGGTAGATTCTAGCTGATGATCATTTACCTTAGCTACATGACATTTATCAGTATCTTTAGTGGTTACCTGCTATTATTGCGCCTCCAGGATATATTTGAGTCCTCTGTTCTTTCTGTATCTTCCTGTAGTTGTGGTCTTGTCTTTGAGGTAGGTAGTCAAGGATGCGGAATGCTACGACTTGCTCTCGTATTATTGTGGTTGTAAAAGTGACTAAGATGGTAGGTGTTTGGAATAGCTTGGAACTCTTGCTTTGCTAATCAACTGTGATTTTTTGTTGCGAACTCATCCACTAGTGCATCTGTTTGCTTCATCGTAATAGGTCTGATGAAAACATACCATTAGCAGGGCTGAGATGAAGAGACTCTTGCAGAGCTAATCCACTGTGACGTCCACCTATGGATTTGCGACTTTGTTTGCCTTACTATTTACCTCTTGATTGCGATATGGTGATTTCAGTTGGGTGATAGATCATGGTGCATCTACTCATACTTTCTAGGAGTTTTTTCCTGTCATCTAGTTTCTGAAAATTCCTTTAGCTCCCCCCTATTGTTTTCTTGGTGTCTGTCCCCTATCATATTTGTTAGTGTTTAAGTCTCTTATGTGCTAGGGATGACTAGCTTCCTTCCTTTTGTTTTGTGCTATATGCCCCTCTTGCACTAAACTCATTGTCTATTTTATAATTGAAAGATGTTGAATTTTTTTTGTGACATTCTTCTTATCTTTTGTTTTTTAAGACCTTCACATGAAGACAAGGAATGGTGGTGGCATTTTAGGGACTACTTGGCGATTTGGTACTTCACAGTTGTAGTGGCAATATTTGTTGTCATCCCTTGGTCGCTATGTTTCTCTATGTTATTTCATATGTTTCTTCATCTATATACTCGTGTGGGTTGTCAGCCTAGGAATTTGGCTGTGTTTCTCGAGTAGGTTTGGCACCACTAGTAGGCTTATCCTTGATCCAGTATACATGAGGGCGCTGCACGGTCCAAGGACAATCCATATTTTCAGTGCTTTACATCTTTGTGGACAATTGTTCTAGGGCCACCTAGATCTTTTAATTAGAGTAGGTTACACGTGGTTGAAACCATAATGTTCTTTCTGAAGAAGGTAGCACTCATTTTTTATGCCCATTCCTGTGTTTAACAGTAGCAATCCATTTGAGTTTTTTACATGACTGGCCTTGTTTCACACTCAAAAGGGTATTTTCCACAAAAAATGTCGTGCTACAAACCCCCACAATTTTTTTTTAAAAGTGCAAGAATCATCATCTTCTAGACGTTGCTAGAACAATTATGCTTTAGTGTTATGTTACCACCTTGTTTTGGCTTGCTGCCACACTTATAGTCTGCCACCTCATTAAAAGAACACTGTCTCTCACCCCTCTTAAGTTGGATTCCATTCTTGACTTTCCAATCAGGATAGTATCATTTATACAGATTCATTCTCAGCCCTTTGTTGGAGTTGGGGGGGGGGGGGAGGATACTTCTCAAGGTGCGCACCTAGGTAGCAAGGTTGCCCCCATGGGTGCGCCTTGACCAATATGCCGCCTTAAGGTATTTTATGGGCCCGTGCCCTATATATATGTATGTATTTGATATCGACATGTTCTAATATTTCAGATTAAGTATATTTATCTAAGTTTGGTGTACAATATCATTATTTTTTGAAATGAATACTCTTAATATTTTTTTTACTATTTTTTGGTGGTAGTTGCTTGAATCTAGTTTCGACGTTGAGGTATTTTCTTCCCCTCAATAGCTATCCAGCTGCAATATAAATATCATGCTACATATACTAAATCGCTTCTTGCTTATCATAGGAACTTCAAACAGACATATTAGCTGCAAAATGTATGTGTATAAGCTGATAATAACCCTAAGTAATGAAATTTATCTACTAAAATGAGAATTATCTGCTGATGCTATGTAAAACACTGCTACACTTAATCCTTTACTCAAGTCAAAAACTGATATATAGTGGACTACATGACCAATGTAAGATTCTGTTTTGTATATTAGTGGAATGCCAAATACCCATATTACCACAACATACATGTATTCATCCAAGTATAACTATTATAAGTATGTATATATCTATGTATGCAACAACAAAGTTGGATATATCCAAGTTAGCTGTGTTTAATATGTATATATCTATGTATAAAACAATAAAATTATATGTATATAATAGGGAAAATACATTGAAGACATCAAGTGTATATAGAGAAAATGTTGAAAAATACATAATGAAAAAACTGGCTAGGACGATCAATTTTAATATTATTCTTCAGCATCCTATACAATGTGTTATCTGTAGTAGCGACGATCTCTTATATCGTTTAGGATTGCTCTTCTTGTTTTGGCAATATCAAGAAATATTATCAAAAATGTAATTGGTTATGTTCTCTTCCCGTAAAACATACGTATAGCAGTGAATTAACCCCAACTTTATGGGTTTAGCTACACACATATATATATATATATATATATATATGAACTATAACATATATGTGAAGGGGAAATGTTATATAAACCATAACACATATAGATATAGGTAAAATATAACATATGTATGAAGGGAGAATGTTATAAAAATCATTACATATGTAGTATGGGGAAGGGTAATTTCTTGGGGCGCTTAGGTTCTTTTTCCCAAGCATGTCTGGTATGCGTAGTGGGAGCATTTTCTATCTGGTGCAATGATGTATGAGGGCTTTGCATGGTCCAAGGACAATCCCTAAGTTGGTACACATATTTTGTGGATGACTTTTCAAGGGCCACCAGGATATGGTTCGTTGACATAGATTTCAAGTGTTTGAGACTATGAATGCTTTCTCTCAAGAAGTTGCCACTCGATTTTCTATGTCCATTCTTGTGTTTCATAGTAGTGATGTGTTTTGAGTTTGTTTAAAAAAGCGCGGCCTTGTTTTTGACTGCTCTACATCTACTTCAATACAATTCTAAATTCTGGATGTTAAATAATGTGTAATTGGTGATATTATCTTAACATATTAATATAAGCGTAGTGATAAAAAAATGGTGAATGATATAGATAAAAGGTAACCCAGTTGTCAATGTATGTTTCGTATCTACATGGGTCCCTATGGGTGTAGATCAACACCGTATTAAGTGAAAGTTGATACCATCAGGACAAGAATCAAATATTGGATCAAACCTCAAAGTCATTCTTGTGAAGAAATGCTTCCTTGAGAATCCAAAACAGGAATTGTTTGCAGGCTCGAACTCTACTCCACATTCCCAACGAATGCATCGTTATTGGCTGAAAAATGCATTCAAAGCAAGCTGGTCAATTTCTTGAACCCTAATATTGTTAGACCTACCAAAATGGATGAAATCCCTGTGCAACCTGTGACTAAACTGGTAGGGCGGAAGAATTAGGCACCGTTTAAGAATGACCACTGCCCAAGACGTCATGTTTAATGTACATGTTTAGAGAGTACACCTACGAGCAACCAATTCATAAAAAAACAATTAATTCTTTTGAATACATGTGTGCTTGCCAACAATCAAGGAATGCGGTTTAGTCGAAACCGTCGAATTTTAGAAGGAAAAAGTTCAATTTCGGTGAGATCTGCTATCAAATCACGTGACTATTTCGATAGGATTGCATCTGTCAGAATAAAAAATGGATGATTGGGACGGGTTTCACTAATCTAGACAGATTTCCAGGTTTTTTTTGCACAAATAAAATTTTTTGATGGTAATTTCGACAAAGTGTAATTCTTAGCGTTGTTGCTGTTTATGGAGGAGAAAAAGGGGATTGGGGTGATTTCAACATTTAGAGCTGAAATCCTCCTAGATTAAGGTAAGTAAATATATATTTTTCCATTCTCCATCATTTTCAACCCCTCTTTCTCTATTTTTCATACTGTGACCTTAAGAAATGATTTTTGTATCCTAATGCACACTAGATCTTTGATCTAATTTAATACCTATACAACTTATGTATTCTAGACATAGATCTACACATCTACATATAGAATTCGTAATCACTAGATCCACACTAATAGCTATGATAAATATATATTTTTAGTAATTTCACTTAGTTTTAGAGAAAAACCTATAACAAACATTAACAAGAACAGAAATAAAATATTATGATGTCAAAATTTATATATTACCTATAAACTTATTAATTTATAAATTTGTAAATCATATAAAATGTAAATTCTTTATTTTTTTGCTTATATGTGCTTAATAACTGTGATATTAGTTATCGAAAAATATTTTATGACGTTGGCACAAATAAACATGTAGTGCTTATCTTTAACTGAAAGATTAATTCATACTTCAATATATAAACAACACTAAAAAAGTTAAAAGATGTGTGATTGATTCTTTAATACTCATTCCTAGTATATATTTATAGTACATCATAATTGCATTGTATTCCCTAATATTTGCTAATCAATGTATTAAATACTCATGCAATGCATGCTTTATGTTATTTTTATTTTCTACGGTGTTCACGACATGTCTTCTGATGGTTGGTTTATCAGATGATGAGGGTGCTAGGCATCCTGTCATACCAAAAGATAATGATTTTTTTTAATGACGTGTATGAGTAATATGTAACTTCTTACAACAAAATTTATAGAATGTATGTGTCATGGGAGTAATGTGCAAACTAACTCAATAATGTATGGAGAACCTTGACGACAATCAACGTACAATTGATGTAAGTTAATGTATTATCATGTATTATTAGTTGTGTATTATTGTATAAGTATGTGTATTTAAGGTTATGGATTGTGCTAGTAAAATTTCAAATCTAATCCCTATATTTTGTCATTGAAATCATTCATTGAAATCCTCAAGAAACATGAAAGTTTCTTTACCTCCCACACAAATTCCCCCCACCCACCCCTATGTAAGATTTGTTGCGTAAATGAGTGTATTTAGGCGTAGAGATCACACATGTAAAATTTCATACTCAATTCGTTCATTTTGGCATCGAAATCACACATGTAAAATATCAAAATTTCCGTCGAAATTTCCATAAATATCCATTTCCATACTATCGAACAGGCCGCAAAATTGGACACCTCGTTCCTTGTGATTAAGAAAACTACATTAACAATGACTTTTCAATACGTTAAAAGTTTTGCCTCCGAGGTGTTGCTCAGACGGTGCCATTTGATAAGAGCCTAATGAAAGGGTTCCCGGTTCGACCTCGACTAAAAGCTATTTCTCGCAATCGTTTGCCTGTCGCACAGTTAGGCCACTTGTGTGCTATAAATGGTTCCCAGGTGGGTGAGATGCTCAGGGCTCAAGGATCCACGCCGGTCACCAAGTGTCCCTGCCTGACGGCAGTTCCCTCGCTAATAAAAATTACGTTAAAACTTTGTTACAGTTTATCTGCTATAATCTTATTTTACAATGCAATATGCAAGCAATTTTTTCCACTATTGGTCCACAGTATTTCACTTAAGTTTTCTCAAGCTGTATGTGTATGTTACTAGATAAAAACACTTGAATTTTTTTTCTCGTAGCAAACTACCGGGGTTTTGGTGTATTTAGATATTTTTTTGTAGTTTATGCAAATGATTTAAACATCGTTCCATTACTTCTGCATTGAGTAATCATACCCTTCATTTGTTTAACTACACCATGTATGCTAAGGAGTATATTCTTTTACATCTTTAGTGCCATCCAATATCTCGATTTCAGTTCCATATAGATAAGATAAACCCAAGTCATCTTTGTTCTGATTTTTTATGGTGGTTCTGATCTAAGAAGTTGATTCCAAATATGCAAATTACAACTAGAAGGATGTAATAAGATTACCATTTTTTACTTTCCTACCACCAATTGGTTGTTTTGTTGTCTCCACAAAACTGTGTTTGAAATTAGATACTTTCAAGTTGAACATTCTTTTCTGGAGGAAGTTCTTTTAACACCTCGTTTAAACATGTGTTTTGTCTTTTGCTCAGCCTCTTAAATGGGAGCTTAAGCAGATTCCAGGAATGAGTCCTCCTCGAGGGGGTTTTCAGCCAGATGACCCTAATCAACAAATTGTAGCAGAAGATATATTTGATGAATATGGAGGTATCAGTCACTGGAATTTCAGTAACATGTTATTACTTCGTGCACGGACTCGCTATGGCTTTCACTTGAAGGCACTGCTTGTTTTACAGATCAATCCATTATTGCTTTTGCTAAAATTCAGTGCTTTCTTTGTAGGGTTTTTGAGCGGGGGTGATATTCCTGCCCTGCTTGCTGATTTTAACAAAAAGCCCAGAAAAAAGCATTCCAAGAAGCACAGGCATAGGGAACGTTTGTCATCTGGTGGCAGCAAAACCGAGCCCAGTAGTGAAGAATCCAGCTCGTCAGATTATGATGCCGAAAAGAACGCAAAGAAGTCCAAATACAAGCACAAACACAAATACAAACAAAGAAAAGTGGAAACAACCGAGTCTGATAGCTCAGATTCTCACGGGAAGCACCGAGAGAAAAGGCGTCTGCAAAAAACTTCAGATTCTGATGGAGGTAACCGTAGGAGGAAATCAAAGATCAAGTGTAAGGAAAGCCGACATGCGTCGAAAACCGAGTATGAGAATGCAAGTAGGTCTAAGGCCAAGTCTAAAGGAAAAAGAGAGCACTTAGACGGGTCAAGTTCGTCTGACGATTATTCTAGTTCACGTCATCATTATAGAAAAAAGAGACACAGAAATCGATGATTTCCATTGATTTAGGGTAGTAGACACGCTGTTAGTTAATATTATATGTGGCTTAACAACTTCTTTCGTCTGACGGTCTTGGGCGGCTTGACAAGGCTTGTACGGCTTCCTGGGAGTACTGTAACTGGACTCACTTGGAAGTTTTGTGGAAGTTGAATTTTCCTAATTTTAGATGGTTGTGTTCTTCCCTTTTTGGGCTTAGTTATTGTGGCTGATACATTTGCAGTAGAATGCGGGTTCGACTTCAGGGTAATTTTTCTTCTCTAAAGTAATTTGTTTATTTATTTAAGAAAAAACGGTAGGAACAGTATGCACCACAGTAATTATGAGTAGTAGTGATTTCCAGTTTCCCTTTAAAAAGAATCATATACACGCGAGCATTCTACTTTTTGCGACAGTGAAGCGATTTCTTTCGAGGGGAAAACGACACAATTACGGCTTTAAAAGTATACAAGTGGTCAAAATTTCCCGTACGTATAAGATTAGGGGGCAACTCTTTAGCCTTATTTGAAAGTGTACTAATGTGCTAATTTGTTGCTGTCCCTCATTACATGTATATATGAAATACTTGAAAAACTTTTTCCCAACTCATGTAAGTCACGACCAAAAATGCCTAGAGCGCTTCTATTATAATGACTACTACTGATGGAATTTATGGCTTTCAGGTAGTCAGATTCTGCCGTAAGTTTTTGGATTCCCTTTCAATTTGCCTCCTCCAGGCACCAAGGATAGCGGCCGTTTCCGCAGTGCCAACATTCATTGTCCGCGGCCAATGGAAGTCTGGTGCGTAATCATGAGGTCCCCCTATGCTATTTTTGAGAATGACACGAGTCCAGTAACCTGATCCTTGCTCCACGGTGCGTGGTGCGTCCACACTGGCCTTCTCCACCCAGCCGGCGGTATCAAGTATCTCTCCTCCATCTATATAAAACGTAAGGTATACTCCCTCTATCCAGAGTCAACAGGCCTCTCACCCTCCTGGGCAAACAAGCAGGCTCATGTATGATCATCATCTCCTCAGAAAGATCAGACGAGCGATCAACGTGTTTGCCACCTCATTTACTTCTTTTGGGATTGAAGATCCCGTAATGTATCTGTCCATCATTAAGGCTATCACAATCCTGTACAAGGCCGTTAGCTGCCAAGGTGGTTCATCTTACCCCAAATCATGTTAACAATATGAGCATCATCTAGCTTGAGATTTGATATCTGCGTGCATTTATCCTCCATCAGCTTTATCATCACGATAACAGACTTTAAACCCAATTCCAATTTCGATCTCGCCCTCAGTCAGGTTCTCACCGCAAAGACTAAGCGCCCTTGGTGGTTTCTCACTATACAACCCATCCTACCTCTCTCCCCTGGTTGTTTTAACCCTTACCCATCCGGCCATCCCCATCGCTACATTCCCTTTTAGATTATGGATGTCAGGAGGGTTCCATCTACGCAACTATAGGGCAAGTTTGGATTGTCGGATTTCTCTGGATGACCTACAATCATGCGTTCAGCTAATCCAGCAATACCAAATTACGGGGTTACAGAAATGCTGTAAAATCAAAAAATATGTTTGCTCTGGAGGGATGGGAATGGGTGACGGGAAGTTCAGCTATGCAGCAATTGGCAGCAAACACATGGGTCGCGTGAAGGATTACGGCGCCCGGCCGATTTGAATAGGGGAATAAATACAACAACTACTTATTGATAGGAGATGCAGTAGATCGTTACTTTTACGGCTCCAGCTAACTAAACCTGATTTTTCTATTGTGGGGACCAGAAATTCAATCCAATACGCGCGTATCCGTTAAAACAAACGTGCCCTATATGTGCTTCATCCTCCGTGCGAAACTCCATCAAGAGCTCTAGGATACGCTGGTCACTACTCTATTCAAAACACAACTCACCCGTCCTTTAACCAATAGCTGTTATAGTATCCCTCCATATATTCTCCTTCACCATTGGCTTGTTCTCATATCTAGCTTTGCACCTAGTACTCTAGTAGTCCAGATTTTCCAAACAAGGACACCCGACAAAGTACCTCTCATCTAACCTTTTAGGTTCATCTCTGTAGCTCGTCCCCAAGCCACTTCAATCAGTTGCTTTGTTGTAAACACCCCTATGTTTGGGATGTGGATGTCTATGAGGTCAACGCTTTGTGCCAAAGCCACTTCCTTACGTTATGTAACAAGAGATGGCCCATCATTCTTGATTTGGTTCGAGGCAATGGTGGCATCTCGACGCCAGAGCAATATAACATCTCATCATCCTATCATCTATCAGAAATGCCCTTTTGAGAACCTTCCAAGTAGTATCATTTTCCCTAGGCGATGCATCCCGTCTCCATAGCCACGAGAAAGATGAATTCTGTTCTACACTCCCTCAGATCAAGTTTTTAACAGAGCGAAGGCTGAACGCCCCTAATTTGTCATGAGTCCACATTGTTGATATGAAAGTGAAGAGACCTCCTAAAGGGAATGGAGAACCAGAATTTTCCCTTCATCATTTGAAAGGAAATCAAGCAACATCCAATCCCAAATGCCATCACTTCTCCATAGGCCTTTTATCTGTATATGTTTGTTATTATCACCAAAGCTCCTAGCATAGGGAAAGAGAAGGAATTCACACCATCTATTATACCAAAAAGATATCTCTCCAATCCCAACTTGTCATCTGATTAATGGATAAACCTCCAGAAGCACGCCCATAATTTCCTCATTTCTGGAGATAGTTTTTGGGTAAGATCCAAAAACCAAGGGTGAAAATCATCATCATTTATCCAACCTCTCTTATACTTATGTCTACAGAAATTTGCCGACATGAAATTTCCTGTATAGACTTGCCAACCTGTAAGCATCATAGCTTGACAAGTGGTCTTCAACGATGATATACCAACACCATCAAGACTCTTCAATTTGGTAACCTCCTTCCATGCTACCTACTGTTTCCTTTTACTCCCATCTCTTGTCCTCCATAAGAATCTCACAAACATCTTCTCAATATCTCGTAAGGTCTCCATCGGGATTGGATACGCCAAAAGGATATACAAAGGCATCAATGAGAGAACATGGGTGATGATTGCTCTTCCCATAAAGGAAAGGAGTCTGCCCTTCCACCCTACCATCTTGTTTCCGATCTTCTCCATTAAGGTACCAATTGTGCCACCTTTAATCCCCCAATGTCAATTTGAGCACCCAAATAATCCATATCGCTTCCAAGGTTTGCCATTTGAATGATATCACATGTTCTGTCCTGGCTACCGAAAATGAAGCCCGGCTTTCCTTTGTTCAATTCTTATCCTGAGATTATCTCGTGCTCAACCAACACATTTTTATTTTATTCAGGGATGACAGTTTGGCCGTCAAAAAGATCACCACATCATCAACAAAAAGGAGAATTAGAGGGGCCACCACCTTCCCCACACTTGGAACCTTTCAATACTACCATCCTTAACAACTCTCTTCATCCTTATGCATATACCTTCTTCAAATATGATGAATAGAGAGGGTGACACCGGATTGCCTTGTTTTATGCCTCTCTTTAATGGGAAAATTATCTCTATTCGTACATTTAGAACCACCAAGATCCAGGCCTTAGAGAAGAAAGACAAAATTAAGCCAGTTACCAAGTTTAGGAACCCCATCCTTCTCAGAGTCCTTATTAGAAAGCACCAATCAACCACATCATTAGCTTTTTTTTCATGTCAAGTAAAATGACCATGTTCGTCCCCTAGTTATTTGCATCAATGTCTTATACCAATTCCCTAGCCATTCGAACATGATTAATGATACCCTTCCTGCCATGAAGTCACCCTGTTCAATTGAAATCAACCTAGGGAGTAACAGAGCCAACTAGTTGTTGAGAATCTTAGAAAGGAACCTAAGAGATACATTCTCAATGGAGATTGGCCTAAAGTTTGAGGTTAAATAGAGGGTATCGTCAATTTTTGAAATTAGAACCAAGCGACTGTAGAAAATGCTACAATGAATATACCCCCCCTAAAAAAAACCTTTGCCACCTCCATTAAGTCATCCTTTAGAGACTCCCACACCACTAAGTAGAACTTGATAATAAAACCATCAGAGTCTGGAATGGAGTTCTATCCATTGATATAAGAGTGTTGAGAATCTTTTCCTCACCTGGGACTGCCATCAGGGACATGTTATCCTCCGATGTAACCACCTCATTAAATCATTTAGAAACAGACCATACACTCTCAGTGTAACATTTTGTTGTTCGACATACATAATTAAAAAGCCATGTAGCTTCTCTACACATCTCCTATGCATCAATAATATCCTCTATGTCCTCATTTAGCAACTTCACAATCAAACTCCTTTTGTTTCTCCCTTTCCTAACCACATGGCAAAATGGTGTGTTTCTCTACCCATAATTTAGCCAACTCATCTTCTCCTTTTCCTTCCATAAAACTTCTTCAAAATCCATTAACTGATTCAAATTATCATCAACCTCATGGATGATCTCTTCGTTGGCTGACGTAAGATTCATATCATACATAATATACAAATGGTGAACCACGTTCCATACCCCCATGATGTTTAGGGACACCATTTTCCCTGAGTCTTATGAATATCTTGCTTCTCCCCTTTCACAACATACCATAATCTTGAATTATAGTTGTCTATCTCATTACAAAGGCCTTCACAAATTTTGAACATAATCATAATTTATGTGAGTATTGTCTGTACCACTGCCTTTATCATTATCTCCTTACAAGACCATGACATCAACTTTTTTTCCATTCTTGAAAATTTCTTCTAAATTATATATTTTACATAAGAGAGCATTGCCTTCTAGGATATGTTCATTCCTATCAATAGACCCAAATATTTCTTGTGTCATTCCACCTCTTCCATATCTATTCAAGCACATTCATGTTAAAAGACACCTCTAACTTGGATACATAAATGTTCAAGCACATTCATGTTAAAAGACACCTCAAACTTGGATGCAAAATCTTGTGCCCATATGCTCGCTTGTACTTGAAAATTCTTCTAGAGTCGATTTAGCAAATAATATATTGTCATCTGCAAAAACATGTAAGATAGTCATGGGCCATCCTGGCTAGCTCTTGTCCCATGAACTTTCCATTCTCGTGCTGATTTTAAGAGAGACAAATAAAAATATCCAACTTCAAAAAGAAGAGATAGGGGAAAATAAAGTCACATTGATGAAGTTCACTACTTGAATTGATTTTTTACTTTGATACTTTGAGTTAGACAAACTCACTGAATTACATTAGAGACACATTCATAAACTTTATAGACTTGATTTTTTTTACCAAACCCTATCCTCCCCATTATCGTGTTTAGAAAATTCCATTCATTATGGTCATAAGTCCTGCTCATATCCAGCTTTACTACCATCATTTGCATCTATTCTTCTTTCTTTCTCTTCATCATGTGTAACAAATCATAGATGACTAAGGCATTATTAATAATGAGTCTTCCTGGTACAAGCACACTTTGATTTTCTTAGATAACTCTATTCAGTAGGGGCTTCAATCCATTAGCCATAGATTTTGAAAGAATTTTATAGATCACAATGCACATGCTAACTTGTCTAAATCAGTAATCTTCTTTGGCTCCTGGTAATTTGGAATGAGCATAATCGTAGTCTTATTCATGTCTTCTAGCATTTGTATCCCCTTCCACCAGTTGGAATAAAAGACAAGACACCATTTTTCGAAATAGATCATATTCTATTATAGAAAACAACATTTATACCATCTAATCATGTATCTTTTGTAGGATGCATCTAAGATAGTGCATGTTGTATCTTCTCCTATGTCAGCTCCTATTCTATCCCATCCACTTCTATTTATGTCAAAACTCTTTCCAAACCCCCATCCTCCTACTACTTATATGCATCTATAAAATTTTGAATCTTTTGTAAAGTAGATTACAGTAATCTCAGTAATATCCTCTTATTCCTCATGCACGTTTCCCTCCTCATCCATCAACCCTTTAATAAAATTTGTTCTTGTTCATTTCTCCATCTTATGGTGAAAGTATTTAATATAATTGTAACCATCAGACATTTCATTTGTCCTTTATTTGGTGAACCATTTACTTTCCTCCTTTTCCTGAGGTCTAGCAGTGTCACATGCAATTCTCTGCATCTCTTGAACATGTCATAAATAGAAGACTATCTTGAGTTTTAGTAAGATCTTTTTTAGTTTCCTATGTACACTTTCTCGAGCTCCCAAACTTTGCACTAAGCCTCCCAAACAACCTCTCCCCACATATCCTAATCTTACTACCATATCCTCCACTGCCAACCCCTCCCACACATCCTAAATAATTTCCTAACATTTTGAATCAGCCATCCACTAGGTCACAAACTGTAGATTGTAATACCCTATAAAATGTGCTCCCCCTCCAAGGACAATAACTTAGCATCATGGTTAGACTTACATATTTGGAAGTAAATGAGCACATGTTTCTCATGCACATGCAACCATCCTTCATCTAAAAAGCACATGTCCAACATTTCTCTGATCCTCATTATCCTCAATGAGTTAGAAACCAGGTCATGTTCCTACCCTTGAATCCTAAGTCTTGGATCTAACAATCATCCACTGCATCTTTGAAATCTTTCATCTCTTTCTCTCTCTATAGTATGATTTGTCCTTCTTCCTTAGAAATTGGTAAAATTTCATTGAAGCCAACAAACCACATTCTAGGCAACACATAATCTAAATGCAACTTCCTCATCAGATTCCACATCTTATATATTTTCCTTTTCTTTGCCCAGTCATAACTACCTATTTCTCTCTAACTAACCTGACGCATGCCATTACTCATAATGCAGTTCACGTGGTGTTGGGAGTAGGAAACATTGTTTACGTCCACATCCTTCCATCACAAAGTGATGTCTACTTAGGCTCACACAATTAACAAATCCACACTTCCTTTTAATCACTCCACCTCCCTTGCTTCTATCATAGTCTCATTTAACAACATTATCTTGGAACCATCCCTCCACTACAATTTAAAAAGGATTCTAACCATGTCAGGGTGTGCCAGGCCTCCATAGTTCTATGCTAGAGTTTTTTTGCACTTCACTGAGAGGTTTCATAGCCTTCTCTGTTACTTGATCGACCAACTCAACTTGCGTACACAACATGAATTCTTTTTTTCCTCCTTGCATGCCAACCTGAATCCTGAGCTTGCTTGATTCAACACTCTTCTCTTTATCCCATCTCTATGGATAAAACTATAGTCTCTTTGTTTATACTATTCTTAACAATGTAACCTTCTTGTACTACCACCTGCAATTGAGATTTTCTTACAACCTCTCTTTCTCCTGTGGATTCAAGTCTTGGTGCTATATCTTTTGGTTGTATGTCCTGAGAGCCAAAATGTGATGATTGTAATAGGATACAATGTATATGATTTGACTATTAATAAAGGTTATTCCATTTATTATACTTGTTTCAAATTGACAAATGGAGTATACATAACAATGTCCTAAGAATGTTTTGACTCGATGATATATGGTTTGGGTAAGGACCTGAATATGAAATCATATGTATATTTAGATTATTTATCCTTGTTATGCCCCTAATCAGATATTACTTTGTATATTATAGGACAAGAATAATACATAATCCTAGTGTCTATGTGCAATTATGACTATGCCTCTTTTGTCAAGTGGATATCAATTCAGAAATATGGGTACTTGTAAGAGAACATGTATGGACAAACCCACTTTGATAAATGACACATGGAAGCTATGAGATGGCAATCAGAGTCACATCTAAATGTGTTAGTGGTCACTGTGATCCTTGAACTTGAAGTCGCTATAATGATCACATATTGTTTTGTGTACTTTAACACTACTCAACATGACTCTAAATAAGGGTATACAAGTAGTGACTGGTGACACTTGTGGATTATTGTAGTGATGTAGATGAATTTTTTACCTCCATTCAAGTGATATCATGGCCACTTGATAAGTGAGAATATGAAATGCATGTCCATTCTCATGTGAGTAAATATATTATATTAAGATTACAATAACTCAATAGTCTGCCTGGTTCAAGAATCATAGACTGAATGTTAAGATGATGATAAATCCATGCCCCAATTCCAAGTTTAGATATCTCTGACAAAGGGATTATACAATCATGGTAACATTGGTCAATGATAGGTTAAATTTTTACTCAACTAATTCCTATTACTTGGGTGGAAATGATGTGTTTCTAGATATCAATCTTCACTCGTGAGGTTTTGAACATTAAACTTCCAATGTAATAAGAAACCTACAACGTCACAATCATAAAGATGGACAAGGGAATTGAAGTTCACAATCAAATATATGATTCAAATGGTTCTGAATCATGAACAAACTAGTTTCCTATCCAATTGGGTGGGTAGGAAAGCATTTGCTCGACTAGGTGGTTTGGATCAATCACAATGATAAATCACTAGTTTGGGAAACTCACCAGTCGACTGGGCATCCCAGTCGGTCAACTAGATTGAAGTTAGAAAACAACAAGGAATAATTGGTCACTTTGATTTAGAATTGAATTGGTGAATTGAGATTAGACTAGGACTGGAAAACTGGGCAAACAGACAAGCCAATCGACCGAATGGATGACAAACCAGTCCCAATTGGTCGATTAACTAACAAACTAGGTGATTAGAATTGCAAGATGTATTTTGAGTTTGATTCTATTTTGAGTTGCAATTGGGAATGAGATTAGATTTTTGGAAAAAAAATCAAGCACATGAATCTACTATATGAAGGGGTGGATGTTAAAAAGGATACAAATACATCATGAGAGAAGTCACCTAGAGTTCTTCCTCTTACAGAGAGAAAAACTCACCCCAATTACAATTGTCTATAATAGGAAGAGAAGGAGAGAAAGCAATGCTAGAAAATCGACAACTATAGATTATACTTCCTTAAGCAACCAAGGTGGTGAACCAAGAGTTCCTGAATCCACATAGATGATGAAGAGACCAAATCCCTTAGGAGGAGGCTTGACGACAAGCAAATTCTTCAAAGAGAAGACAAGGAATTGCTGTTATGACACGCAACAACAACAACAACAACCATTTAAAATACGATCATGAATTATGAGTTCTATGTGTGTAGTGTTGAACAACTAGATTGTGCCAAGTTTTATTTGATATTCCTTCTATGTTTTTAATATAATGATGTTTTACAACTATATCAGATCTATTGTCTAATAGAAGTTTGTTGGGATTTTTTTTGTATTTTTGTTGTGCTCATTTCCCCAAAACCCTATTGTGGTATTGGAGAATAAGTCATATTACATTAATGCCAATTTGGGTTTTTGATCACAAATAATTTGTTGGATAGATATTAATCCATTTTAATCACCAACTATCATATATGATATGAGATATTTATTACATAAACCAATGAGAAACCATTTAAATCATTTTGTTTGGTAGATGTGTATATGGAAACTAGGTTGTTGTGGTGAATGCTTGTGACACAAAACATATAAAATGTGGTTTTTCTTATGATGAAAATATGTAACATGTATATCGCTTGCATGCCATGCCTTTCATTCTACGTTCTCCATGTAGAATTTAATTATTTCAATTATAATAGGATGATTTATTGATATCACCAATAGAAAACGTTGGAAAAGAGGAGACAATCAGAATATTATACCAACAAGGGAGGTCCTTGGAGGGTTCATGATTAGGATGAAGCAAAAAATACATAAAAAATTGAAGAACTATCCAAACATCGAATCCGGTCAGGTGCTTGGCTTGCTAGTCAGTCGATTGGAAAGCCATGTAGAGGAAGATTTAGGGATACATTAGATGTGAATCCTTTGGTTGTTCCTCTAAAACTTTTATTGGACCAAGATGTTGTACTAATTGCCACATCCTATTTTGTCGCTTGCGGTATTTTTATTGTATATGATATAAAAAATATAATATATAGTGGTGGTTGGATACATATGATTATTATATCAAATCCCTCAATATAATATCAAATTTTAAGATGCCTTCCATTTTAAAATACACATGAAAACCATGATCAACTACGTGAGGGTACACTCATCATGGAACACTGTGTATTTTAAAAAATATAATAGTAATTATAGGGGTCTCGCAAAACAAGGTGCATAGCTATTGTATTGCCCTTTGGGGTGGATTTGACTAGGTTATCTTAATAGGAATAATCACCTAGAGGCATAAAAATTATATATGCTTCATAAGATGATTGTTAATAGGGAGTTGTGAAACCATCTACACAAGGTTGTATTCAATACAATTGGTAATTGTTACCAACCTAAATAGTTAAGTTGTGAGATGTCGACCAATGCTGACTCATAACTTAATGTTTTCTAGATCTGGTCTCACTAGAAGATTGCTCGATGTAATCTAAAAAATTAATAGTTATGGCTATTAATTTGATCAAAATAGTGGAGAATTATTAATTAAAGTCCAAATTAATATCATTAAAACAAATTGATTTTCAAATCAAATTGTTGACTCGTGTAAATATATTCTTCATAGATATAATGGTAAAAACACAATCTAGATACACAGGAGGAAAAAGAAGTAGATAAATGCAAAAAGAATATAAAATATGCTTTGATGTAATGGCACCAAAATAAAGAAAATCAAAGATGAGTGCTCTATGTAATAGCACTCCAACCTCTTTTCACAACCCCCTTCTTCTATGCTCATACCCATTGGGCTACAGAATATCAAACCTTGACCCATGCCCCCATACCTAGATAAGTAGGTCATGTGAAATGAGTTTACATATAAGGTTTAATGTATGCAAGCAAAACAAGATTCCTACATGTCGTGACAATTTCCAAATGTGAAACAGGTTACCCAGAGTGTTGTGAATACTACATCACTTGCATGAGTTTTGGTACCCTACACGGGAAGTGGATGTGATATATGCCTTGATTGCATTTTGTTTGTTCTAGAGGAAAGGAGAGGAGTGGATCAAATGTGTGAATTCATGTTTCATCTTATTTAATCAATAACCATGTTCTTAAAGTTTTCACGTAAGAATTAATCAGGTTTAAAAGAGAGATTGAATTGGAGCATACTTGAGGACTAGTATGTTATAAGCTTGACGTGGTGATGGAGATTTAAATTGGATTTCCATGTTGTGTCTTTTTGCCTATTAATCACATCAAGATGTTCATAATTCATGTCATTTTGTAATAATTTTCACATTATGTCAAATGCAATTGTATATGCTTTTTACATGTTTATGTAGGTAATTTGACCACTATTTGATGGAAGGGAGAGAAGGAGGTTGACTTGAGGAATTCCCCATAATAAAGAGGTCTAAAGTGAGGCCACAATCACCCCCAAACTACTCCAAGTGATAAAAGATCAAAGTGAAGCAAAGAGCTCCTCAGGTGGCCAATTGAAATAACTGAATGCATACGAAGAACCCCAAAATGGCTGTGGTACTTCATCATGGACATGATACTAGATTACCAATTATAGGGTGATTGTAGAGTTTGAAAAAATAGATGAATTTGTCCATCACAATCATGCTACTCACTACAACCATGTAGTGTTCATGTTGTAGGGAAATCTGGGCGACAAATAAGGCAACAAAACCAAAAATTTAAAGCTCGATTCCCCTTAACTGCAAGATTGCGTCAACAATAATGTATCTAGGAAGGAAAGTAACAAGAGTTATACTTGATGTTGGAGAAAGTACAGTGACAAATCGTGATGCAATATTGTGCTTCTTCTCCAAGCAGGAACGAGCTTCTTCTTCAGGCAACAACATGCTCCTTCTTCAGCAGTACTTGAACAGTCGTCATCAACGACCTCTGGGTCTGGCACCACAGACGACAGTTGATAATGTTCTCTTAGCGAGAGACAATGACCTCCTACCTCTGGAGAAGTCCACGCAAACCACTGAGAAGGATTTGTCCCTTTTAAAGGTCAACCTACTAGAGTTGATACACTCTTCCACAATTGTCTCTCCCTTTATCGGGTAGGACTTGCTTGGGCTCTCTATTGGTTACCACAATTAAAGAGGAAAACAATTGTTAGAGAAACTATTGTGTTATGAGAAGCCCCCACTACCCCTATATTTATAGGATAGGATAAGGTTAGGGTTCCAAGTCTGTGTGGGAGTCAAAAGGGCTGAAATCACAAATTTTCTAGAACATGTGCATGGAGATTCGGTCGGTTCTCATACCCAAATGGTCAGTTAGGTGCAAAAGGCTCGTTTTGTGCAGTTCCTATTCTGAATTACATTGGTATTTAATGTACCATTAATGCACAACATGACATAAAAATTAATCCTCAATCCAATCGAATTGACCATTGAACCAAACGGTTCATCCCATGAACCGGTCAGTTCACTATGTGAACAGATCATTTCACACCCTGGTTCAGCCATTGATCAGTCAATGTTGATTCCAATCGACTTGGCACTCCAACTGATCGATTCAACACTTGAACTGGTTAGTCTGGAGTCCACTCAGTCAATTTTGAACCTCACTTATTTAATTGATACCTAAACACTTTTAGTAATAAACCTAAACACCATTTACAAATAAACTCCTTTAATCCAAGTATATCCTATGCGTGTGACCCTATAGGTCCAAAATTATGTTGGCAGTGAATGTGCATAACTAATTATGACATCACAAGCAATGAGAGGTATCTAGAAGCACATCATTTCTACCCAAGTAATTCAAAAAGTTATAGAATTAGCTTCAACCTACAACCCGTGATCAATGTTACCATGATCATATAGTTACTTTGTCTCTGATATCCAGATTGAACTTGAGGCATGGAGTCGTCATCTCTCAATGTTCAATTCATGTTCCTTGAACTAAAGCTGACTGTTTGAGATGCATGTGAGCTCACATATCACATATTGAGTCACATGAGTATGGCCATACATTTCTCAATATCGCTTGTTATAGGAGGGACCAATCCCATCTACATCACTCACACTCTATCCCCATGTATCAAAATGCACCCAAGCACCACCTTTATGGCAACTCTTATTCAGGATCATAGTAGATGATGTCAAAGTAAATGAAAAACATGTGATGAATGTATTAAATTTAGATCTAAGAACCATAATCACCACTTATCACTATGAGAGATGATTCTGACTACCATTCCATGGTATCCATGTATCACTCTCAAGGTGGGTTGGTATGATACACTATTTTCTAGCACATACCTATTTGCTTAAATTGATATCACATAGCATGACTAATGAGATTTGGTCATCAGTCAACACACACTCTAGTCTTATGTATTACTATTGTCTATTTTTCTTCCACAATAATATCAGACTAGGCACATAGCAAGAATGTATATGCTCTTTACATTTGTATGATCTCATTGTTCAAGTCACTTACTTGAAGACATATTTCATCGAGTAACATCATTATTTAGACATCTACTATGTGTGTGTCATTATCTCATGAGTGTGACAAACATAATATATAGAATTACCTTTATTATTATCAAATCAGGTATCTAATGCCACACTCCAATCATCATATGATTGTCTCTCTGGGCATACATACCAACACATGCCAACATGGCCATGGTACCCACTAGTGTTGTGCAACTAGCCTAAACTTTCTCACTTACAAGCATGACTACCACCACCAAATCACCACAACCATTCCACCACCTTACCGCCACAATCATTTTACCTTATACCCTACCCCAATTTTCCACAAATATTCTCATTTGCCCACACTTAACACTAGACACCCTAGACACCTATATATGTCATAGTGGAAACTGGAGGTCTATGGTTAGATCCCCTAGCATTTTTTCATGCCACCCACTATTACCTACCTGCTTTGTTCCATTTACTTTCACCTTCCACCCTAAAATCATGATTTTCTAGTTCTTGGCCAAATGTTTACCCCATTTCCATGTCTTCCACCCTTAGATAGAGGAGGAGCTTGACCCTACTTCTGTTGGAGAAAGAGAAGAAGACATCTAATATGAGTACATGCATATATCTACCTCTTTATTCTCCCTCTTTTTATTTTTTGTATAATGACTAGCTAACCACCTTTATGGAATGTTTGGGGGAAAAATATGTAACTTCTATACCAATTTGGAAAAGTATAAATGCAAACACTTTGATTTCATTGAATTATGTCCAGTTCTTACTTGTTCTCATTTCCTATGTCTTTCTATGGTGATTGATGTAAGAAAACACCTAAGGTATAGAAAGAAGGAGAAATAGGAGATTAGGAGAGGAAAAACACCTAAGTCCAACTAGTGGATCCTTAGGTAGTATTCCTCTTTTCCCATCTATTTATCTACTCCACTAGCACTAAATAAAAGATCTAAGTATCTAGAGATTTTTATCTCTATGCACTTAGAAAAGAGAATGTTAAGTGGTTGAATAGGAGGTATGAGAAGGTGACACAACCTTCTCCTACCCACCATACAATCCCTTTCCAATAAGTGCATTAGGAGAATCACTCATGAAAACCTAGAATAGGGTGATCTTGTTTGGAGTCTATTTATTACCTAATCAAGTGAACCTTGTATGGTTGGAACTAGTTCTCATATGCACACTTTATCCCACCCCGACCAACTAGATGAATAGTACTCCCCATCCTCATTACCCTTATATGTTTGGTTTGATAACATGCTAGGTGAATGTGTTTGCCCTGATATGACACCTAGACATGGTTGATAGTTACACACCCCCAAATGAGTCACTGTCCTTAATTGCTTATTAAAATTCTAACTTTCTTTAGTGTTACTTAGTTTGTAATACTTAATTAATTTCTCATTCATGTTAATTAAGCCTTGCTAGAGTGATTGGTTCTTGTTCTTAGTTGCTTGTGCTAGGTTTTGCTAGTTAGTTTCTCTATCTATTGGAAGAGCCAGGGGAAAAGAGGGGCACGCGCCCCCCTTTAGCCAATGATTTTCTTGAATATGTATATATTGTGTATATATACATGGCACTGTGTATTTTATGTATTTTGTGTGTCACAGTCCCATTAATTTTAAATCAAAAGATGTAGAATTTATTTGTACAAATAGAAAATGACTCAAACTAGGAAATTGTAATTTGAGACATATTTAAAATATGATGATAGTATATAATAATACTTCGAGGCCTAGAGAAATATTATTGGCCCCCGTTGATTTTTTTTTACTATGACATTGTAATGTCATTTATCTTTTCCAACATGTTGGTTAGGGGTGGGAGTGGTCTGGTCAAGTCCGTTATGACCCTAAAACCATAAACTAGATGTAAAGATAGGGTTTTTTTGGGGTCCCCGAATTTACTTTTATGCGACAAAGGACTAGAATCCCACTAAATCATTTTCATTTATTTAGTTATTTAGAGGATTGATGTAATCATTTAAATAATTTGATCCTAAGGGATTCAGAGTGTTAGACAATGGAAGGATATATGACATATCATAATGAGCCATAAAAATACTAGAAAATATTTGGCAACATCATTATGTATTGTACTGGATGCATGATATTTACAAATCATTTAATTAAACCCATATATGTAAAATAAGAGAGGACAAAATTTGACTCTATGTCCCAAGTCAAAGGGTCTAGGGAATTCTACATTTAGGTCCAATATGTATAGTATTTGAAATCATCCTAAAATGGATATAAGGATATTCCGAGATAAATAAAAATATAGAGAGACATCAACAAATGCTTGTATGTATTACAATTGTTATTTAGATGATAGGAAGAAATAAATAGAAGATAAGTAAAGATGCAAGTGGTATAAAATTAAATAAGAGAAGATAGAGTGAAATAAGAGATATAATGAATATTTATGTAAATGTTATAATATGAGGCATTTCAAGAGGATTTCAATTAGTCAATTGTTTTAACTTGTTAAAAAATAAAAGTGCAACACTACATAAATATAGAACAATCAACATCAATGTGAACAACCTGACTAGTCACATATAGCAATATGGACAACGGTAGTTGCACCACCACATACCACCAATTTAGGTACTAAGACCCAACATTATGTGCAAACATGGACAAATATCCTCAATTTAGAAACTATGCTCAAGAAATGTGTGCAACTAAGGACAAACACCCCTGATTTAGGGACTAAGCCCAAGGTTTTTGTGAAACTAAGGCCTGATACCCCCTCATATGTTAAAATATACTAGGAATGTGTCACTATTACTCGTATATAGGAGTTTGGAAAGTAGTAATTAAGTCACAATATGAATAAAAGTTCAATAACATTAAAGATGAATAATATGAACATTCAATGATATTTTCAAGAGGTTACTTGATTTAAAAAAATTAAATGATGATGCCTCATTCAAAAGAATGCAAGAGAAAAATGTATCAAAAGAGGAGAATGTCCCAAATATTTCAAGTGAGAAGTACATACTTGTTCTTTAAGACAAACTCTATTTCTAAGGGTGAAATTCACCTTGCATCCTTTTCAACCTAAAAGTATTTTTAACACACACATCAATATACAATCACTTTCATAATAGAAACTATGTAACCTATTGTTGGTTTCCTATATTGAGTTATAGTTTTAAGTATTTGGAATATGAGACATATGTGTGCCCCTATCACATAAGGTTATATATTAAGATTACAAGTCATTCGTTGTCAATACTTATTATCCTAATTCATGATTGAGGTTCTTTTTTTCCTTTACCATTTAGTTCAAAATAGTAATTACCTAAATAAATATGTTTCTTTCTCTAATACATAACAAATCAAGGTGGGTAAATTTTAGATATATAAACACTTACATTTTTATTGTATTTCTAGCTACCAACAAATATATGAATATGCATCTAAGATTTAAATGCTTATGAAATTACACTTGTATGAAGAGTATTCTCAATGGTATAGGGAAATTGGGGAGACATATAAGACAATGGAAACAAAAATAAACGCTGATTCCCTAATCAGCAAGATCGCATCAACAACAATGTATCTAGGAAAGAGGGTAACAAGAGTTATACCTTGTCCTAGAGCAAGTTCATCGAAAACTCTTGTTGCAATTTGCTTCTTCTTCAAGCAGCACTCGAGCAACCATCAACGGTGGCCTCCTGGTGCAACACCACAAGAAATAGTTGACAGTGTCCTCCTAGAGACAGGCAACAACCTCCTCGCCTCTAGAGTAGTCTACACAGACCACTGGGAACTCTAATTGCCCTCTATTTATAGGAGAATCTAGGGTCAAGGTTTCCAGTCGGTCTGAGAGTCAAAGAGACAAAGTTCATGATTTTTTTAGAAACTACAAACGGTGAACCGATCTGTTCACTGTCTAATCGGTTGGCTCACTTCTTAAACCAATCAGTTCAATAATATTCTTATTTCAAATCACATTATCAATGCACGATTAATGCAAAACATAACATCATCATCAATCCTTGATCCAATAATTGATTATTGAACTAGGCAGTTGATCATATGAACCTATCAGTTTGGACCATGAACCAGTCAACTCACTTAGTGAACCGGTCGGTTCATGCCCTAGTTCAGGCATTGTTCAACTAATGTCATTTCCAATTGACCTGACACTCCAAACATTCAGTTCAACAATTGAACCAGTCAGTTCAGAGTCAATTCAATCAATTTTCAACTAGTGTCTTTACATTGAATACCTAAACACTTTTAGTAATCAGTCTAAACATCATTCATGAATTAACTCCTATTCCAAGTGCATCCTATACGTCCCAAATTACATTAGTAGTGAATGTCCATAACTAGCTTATGACATTACAAACAATGAGTAGTATCTAGCAACACATCATTTCTACCCAAGTGGTTGGGAAAATGGGAGAACAACTTCAACCTACAATCCATGATCAATGTTACAGTGATCGTATAGTTCCTTTGTCTTTGATACCCGTATTGAAATCGAAGCATGGAATTTTCATCCTCTCAATGTTCAATCCATGTTCCTTGAACTAGAGCAGACTATCTGAGATGCATGTGAGTTCACATATCACACATTGAGTCCCATGAGTACGTCCATACATTTCTTAGTCTTGCTTATCAAGAGGCCTAGGTATCAATCTCCTATATGAGGGACAAATCCCATCTACATCACTCACACTCAATCCCCATGAGTACTCGAGCATCATCTTTATTGTAACCCTTATTCAAGGTCACGTTGGATGATGTCAAAGTCCAACAAATGACATGTCATGAGTGTAGTGACTTCAGGTCTAAGAACTACAATCACCACTATTACTTTGAGAGATGATTCTGACTACCATTCCATGGTATCCATGTACCACTCTAAAGGTGTATCTGTCTGATACACTGTTCTCTAACATGTATCACTTTTGAGTGGAATTCACCTACAAGTCACATGCCGTAAACATTGATTTTACATGCTCAATTTCACAATTGGATACCATCATCGAGATTGATAGTTCATAGATGCCATATATGAAGGCTTAGGGACATCTATTAGATGGTTATTTTGATGGAGGAAATGCATTGAAAATAGGGAGACTTAGTAGACATTGAACAAAATGAGCATTTAGAAGACTAGTATATAAGTATATCTTTGAATAAATCACAATTCATATTTATTGTATGAAAATCGAGAGACGGGAGTGTTATATATTTGGGGTGATTACTTAAAGTTAAATCATAACATAAATGAGGGAAATGAATGTGGAATAATTGATCTGTCATGTAATAGACATTTTGTGGAACCAACATTTAGAGAACTAATGTGTATATACGTCTTTGAATATAATAAATTACAATACAAATTTAACATATGAGAAGAGGAAGACAAGGGAGTTACAAGTTTGTGGGATATCACTCCAACTTTGAGAATCATTAAAATGAAGGAAATGAATGTGAAATAAATGGTATGCCATGTATTTTTTTATCATCCAAAATCCTATTCCCTTTTTTGTAGCAAAATTACTAAACTAAAATAAGAGAAAAAAGAAAAATGTGAAGATCTAAATGTATACTTAGCATGGGGGAGGGAATAAAAAAAGGTATTCCAGGCTATTGCACAAGTAAGGCAGATGTCTATACGTAGATATAGAAGAGAAGCTATCAAATACCAGGAAAAGAGAAAAACCTATCATATTAAGGGTTTCACTCTATCAACCCAAGATTATGATAGAAAATCAACACCAGAAAGCAAATCTTTGGTCAACTAAGATTTAGGATAACCAGAAGATGTCTCAACTTTGCTCAGAGCAGAAAACAAAAGTGTCATATATGATGCAATTCTAGAGAACTTTAGATACTCGAGCCAAATCCTCATTGACCATGAGATTCCTTTCCCTCTAACAGTGGAATAAAATGACATCAGTAGTAGTCTTTGCCTTCTTATTGTTGATATTTCTCACATCCTCCCGCAACTAGGATATGAGTTAATGTAGCCTTCAGAAGAACCCAGAATCCAAAGTTCTTTCACATAGTCCATGAAAAGGATTAATGAAGAGTATCTTCATACTCCTATTAGTAGACAAAACACATTGATGCCAGTTGCAAACCTCTTCTTCTGGAGTAATCCGAAGTTGGTAACTTGTTCAACACAACTTTCTAAATATGGAATAAACATATGTTAGGAGCCTTAACACCCCATAACCAAGAGAAGATCACTTTTTTGACATCTTTAGATCTGATGGCTTCCCACATCTTAAGTTTTGTATTAGCTTTTCCATTCACCGTGATAGAGTCATTAGAGGTTATATATAAACTATTAGAAGTAATGGTTCTATAAATCGATTTAACACATCTACTATCATTGGTCTTCCAGTTTCCATTATTAATGGTGTTTCTAACTAGGGCATTGATATTGAGCCCCGATCTGATGGGGATATCTTTACCAACAATGTCAATGAAGTTTTAGCCATAAGTTCACAGGTCCTTCCAAACATTGAAGCTGCCACCAGTTCCAATGTTAAATTTTATCAAGGAGAGTAACTACCTTGTTCTGAGGATATTGTTAAAGTGGCATGAATAATTTGGATATTCTTCAATGATACAGAAAGAATACTTTTTGGGAAACTTCTCGGTAATCCACATATCCTTCTTCGAGGCAATGCTCCAAGCATTCATCAATAAACAAGCTTTGTCCAATTCTTTGCTCTTTCTCAGTCCAAGTACACCTTCTTTCTTTGGCAAAGAGATTTTCTCCCATTTTACAAGATATAAATTCTTTTCGGCCTCAGATTCCCCCCACAAGAAATCTCTATCAATTCTAAAAATATCCTCAAGGATAGAAGCTGGTATGGGAAAAGAAAATATCCAAAATTGGTAAATGGCTGAAATAGTTGATTCGATTAGTTCACATATCCTTAGAAATGATAACAATTTAGATTTCCATGAATCAAGTTTGCCCCTGACTTTGTCAATAAGCCCAAAGCACATCTTCTTTGAAAGTTCTCAAGAGAAAATGGGTAACTCAAGATACTTGGATTTACCCATGTTTTCCTCCATGCCAATAACATCCAGGATCGTCTAATATTCCTTTTGTTATGATAGACAAAGCTTTTAGAATAGTTAATATCCAGACTCCTGACATATTTACACAAGATGTTCTTTAGGTTTGATGCACTGGTATCATCTGCTTTCAAGAAAATCATGAGGTCATCTACAAAAGCCAAATGAAAAATGTTCATATGTTTTGATGCTTTGATATGGCTTATACTCTTCTCAAGAATACGTTATTGACCATTTCAAAAAATCTAAGCACCATGATAAGAAATAAGTAAGGGGAAATAGATCCCCTTGCCCTATGTCACTAGAAGGATGGAACAACTCTAAAGGTTCACCATTGACAAGGATTTGATATGAAATGGTGCTAAAAAATATTGTCAATCCATTTATTCCAGATTGATAGGAAGCCCATCTCATGCATAATGGAAAAAAGGAAACTCCAATGAACTATTATAAGTCTTAGTGATATCAACCTAAACACATATATTAGCTGGTCATTCTTCTTGAATTCATTCAGAATTTCATTTTTGACAAGGATATCATCCTTAATACTTATGCCTTCAACAAAAACGGAATGACTATTATCATTAATCGAGTCCAAAAGAGGTTTAAGCATATTAGTAAGAATCTTTGAAATGATTTTCTATAAAACATTGTACAAGGCAACATGCCTCTAGTTGAATATTAAATTGGTATCATCATTCTTAGGCAATAACGAGACAAAAGTTCCATTGGATTCTCTAAGCAGATTATCATTGCAGAAAAATTCTTTCACAACATCAAGAACATTGTTACCAATAATATCCCAAGCCTTTTTTTAGAATAAATCGATGAACCAATCAGCGCCATGGGCCTTATCCAGGTTAAGATAGTTAATCACATCATCTATCCCCTTTTTCATAATGGGAACAATAAGATATAATTTATGTATATCAGTTAAAGTTTTACCTATCCACTCACCTAACTAGGTATTAGTGTTGTCATAAGATTTATTGAAAAGATCAAAGTAAAAAATTAGTTATAGAACTTTTAATGATATCAATATTGTGACTAATAGTGTAATTTACTTTGAGATTTAGAATTTTGTTCCGATGTCTTCTTGCCTTAACGGATGAATAGAAAAATTTAGAATTGGTATCCCCTTCCTTATGCCATTGTACTCAAGACTTTTGTCTCAGGAAGAATTCATCTGCTTTAGTGAGATGAGCTACTTGTCTAGAAACTTTGGCTATGTCCCTCAAATTCTCTTCAAAAGGCAGTTGATTTGCTCTCGATTGATCAACATTTGCTATAGTTCTATCTTCTATGACTCTTTCAAAAATATCACCAGCCAAAGCTTTGTTCCAAGCAATAAGTCTGTTTTTTAAATGACTAAGCTTTTTATAAAGGTGATACATAGCAAAACCTTTAGTCTCATACTTCCATGCATCCATAACAATAGAATTAAAGTTTTCATTTTCGACCCATGAATTTATAAATCTAAAAATGGATTTGATGCTTTTAACCTTACCAATCAACATGAGGATCCTTCTATGATCACTGATAGAATTAGATATGATTTCACCATTGAACTCTATAATTGTATCAAGGAAAGTAGTATTACATATGACTTTTCCAATTTTTGAAGTAATGAAGTCATCACCATCTTGACGATTATCCCAAGTGAAATAAGGACCATTTTAGTCCATCTCAGAAGGACCACAACTCAAAATGTCATCATTATAGTCCTCCATAAATTTCCTTGTGGGAGATTGTTTATCCACTCTCTCACGCTATTTTCTAACTGTGTTGAAATTGCCATTGATGACCCAGGCTGAGCAGATAGGGACTCATTTATACTTTCAATACCATCCCATAATTTGTGACCATAGACAATCGTTATAGGAAAATTTATATCATTAGCCTCAACTTTCAAGTAGACAAGTTGATCATACTCTTGCATTTTAATCATTTTGCAATTCTTCCAAAGCACCACTACTCTACCAAGGACATGCAAATTATGATTAGAGTACCACCTATAATCAGGAAAATACCTCTCTAAAAACTTTGATATTCTTTGATGTCTCAATTTTGTTTCAACTAAAATCACAATGCCACTCTTGGAATGTCTTATTTATTTAGGAACTCCCTTTATTTTCTTCCTTATTCCTCTGACATTCCAAG
Source organism: Alisma plantago-aquatica (assembly GCA_963693085.1). Lineage (NCBI taxonomy): Eukaryota > Viridiplantae > Streptophyta > Magnoliopsida > Alismatales > Alismataceae > Alisma > Alisma plantago-aquatica. Next base: position 1,237,401,576 of record OY856410.1, on the reverse strand, counting down.
ACATGATTGATAAGGATGTATTCATTTGATCATTGGGGTTGTTGAGCTGACAGAATCAACACCAGATTATTCATTAATAACCTCCATAACGCTGAAGCTATTATGCATGGGAGAAAAGACTGAATTAGTAAATCAATATAAATGCAAACATTCAAAGGAGTAGTCTCATAGGGGTTATCTTTAAACATTTTTAATGAAATCTTGGAGGGGACTTGATTTTTCAAGTTACTTATTTAAAACACCCTTACTAGCAATTTCAACATTGTCTCTATGTTGCACAATATCAGCAGAGAAGATTGGGATGGGAGTAAAAGTAACCGAGCTCCCTCCATTATTGAATTTCTCATCATGTTAACAAATAATCTTTGTAATATGGTATGTTGCTAATTTGTTCAGAGTTGTGATTGGTGCAACTAAATCTTTCTCGTGGCTCGAGTGAATAGTAGGATTAGGCTTTTCTTTCTACATCTGCTTGGAATACAAGAACCATGAGTAGATGACTGACATAGAGATTCATCATGCCCAAAATAACCACAACAATTGCATTTGTAGGGAATCCAATCATAGGAGATTTTTATAGTATGAATCTCACCATCATCACTGACCATGGTGATATGATTTGGAAATGAAGTATCTGCCGACTGTAAAACCTCTATCCTTGACAATTCCAGTCTAGAGCAAAGCTTTTTGGGTTCATGAATACAAATCAGAACTCCTAACAAAAACCCTATCCTTTCAAACATACGGCTACCCCACAGGTCCAGAGGTAAACAATATAACCAAACCCAGACATCGACCTCCCTAAGATTCTTCTTCAAGACATCATCCCTTTGGTTCCATCTTGAGAGAATGAGAGGTTTGTTCTTCACAAACCAATTCTAGGATAAAGCTTGATCAACATCTATAGAGTTAGAAAACTTAAATAGAAGCATGCCTTCTCCATAGTATATTAAATCTAGTGATATTTGCCAACTTTCATAACTATTTGAAATAGTTTAGCAAAGTTGGGATATGTAGGATGAAATCTACTATATAGCCAACCAAGGAGTTTTTCCACTTACTAGCATTATCTCTCTCTTTGGATTTCTGGGACAGAAGCTTTCCATCAATAAGAGAAATATTCTTCACAATTAGAGGCAATGGAATAGTAGATCTGGACAATTTGGAGTACTATGTACATCCCTCCAGTTGTTCTGAAGCTACATTTGTCGCTGACTAGATCTTGGTGTTATCCTGACCATTTGTCCTACTTCCTGATTGAATTTGCTTCCAAATCTGGTCATTCCACAACCGACGGTGCTGCGTCGCTCAGCCGGTCACCTCCCAGTTGTGTTTCTTCTCTCCACAATATTTTTTTGTCAACATCCAACCACACTTGATCTCAATGATATATCATGTCATGGTAAAGATATATACAACTGTTAAAAGACTAATTAAATTTTATTTTATGGAACCCTTTCTTCTTAATTTTTCATTTCCATGGAATTTAGTAACTGGTAAGAATAGGTATTACGTCCATATTACAAATCTACACTTTAAAACAATTACTTCAAACATTGATGTATGAATTAAAACATTATAATTTTCTCATTGTTGTCTAATATGAACGTTTACAAAATTGTTCTTATTATCAAAATCTCAAGAATATATCTCATGTAAGATTTACTTTACTGCACTAAAAGTATTTCTTGATTTAAAACCTTTCTGGGTGTCCAAATATAAAGGAAAGATGACATGCACCTTAGATAAGAGGAGTTTTATTATAGGAAATTACAAATGAACTTAGATTTTATTGAAATTTTGAATGCATTAATATTTTTACCACTTATAAATTCAATCAATGAAAAGAGAGAATAGGTAATGTCCCATAGATCTAAATTTTAGCATGTTGATAAACATGATGTAAGGAATCAAGTTTTAATGTGAAACTCATCTTTTTTTATAATGTTTCATACATAATTTTTTTTAACTGATAAGTTTTCTTCTAATGTATTAATCCTCCTTTTAATCCATTTAATAAATTATTTCATGTGTATCTATTTCCTTTAACAAATTAAACTTAGGATAATTGTAAATGTAAATCAAAAGAAATTAAATAGAAAGATTCAAACAATCAAATGAGTAATAGAACAAAGCCCACTTGGGACAAAAAAATTAAGAGATGGTAGATTATATGTAAAAGTATTTACATAAGTTGCTAACTTAGCATTTTGGACCGATTTTAACTACTTATTAGTGTTTGACTTTATTAGACAATTTATGACTCTAAAAGATTATAACATCCCACATACTCCCTAATAGGATGCCAAAGGCTAGTATGTAAGATGATCTTATTACTTAAGTTAATTGTATTGAATGCTTTCTAAATCATTTTAGTAGTTTAGAAATTTTAAATGCCATGATTTGTTAAAAGAGTATAAATGAATCATTTTTTACTTTATTAATTATCAATGAATGTTTGACTAATAAAAATGAGGAGAGAGCATATTATACATTCATCATATAAATAAATTGGTATGTTGGGGATCTTATGATAGTTAAGACACTTTAATACTCTAGAATACAAAGGTCATGCCTGATGTAAATTAAATGTGTATATGAGTTGTATCTCTTAATATATGTTGAGCATTAATAGTATTAGTAAAATTCAATTGGTCACTTGTTGATGAGAATAATTCAAGAATATATATATATATATATGTTTATACAAAACAAATATAATTAATTAAAACCTAATTAGATTGAATTGTTAGCTAGATTTTAGTATGTTACACCAAACCACATATAGTGGTTTAAAAAATTTCTAGACCAAACTTGACTGCTAAAAGGATCTAGACCAAACTTAACTTCACCTCTAAAATGTGAAGTTTGTTTAGGTTCAATATAAATCACTACTATCTAGTATTACTAACTAATAAATAATAATTTGATTCAATTTTGATGTCTTATTGGTTTTCTTCAATAAAAACATTTTTATAACAAAAAATAAATCTTATTATCTAAATTTTAGATGATTTTTTTTGTATATTACATGCAATAATTAGATGTGAAATTATTTTAAAGATATATATAAAAGCTACAATATCAATATAAAAAAAATCGCAGCATTAATATAAATATAATGTTGAGATAACTTGAAATATTGTATATACATCAACTAAATCAAGACTAGAATAACTTACTTGAGAACATATATAGACATACACATACACATATCCAAAGTTGGTTAGGTTTGGTTTGATTGGTTAACTAGTTGCCAAGACTACGAACAGACTAGTTAAGGGTGGATTGAACCCTTTTCATACCAAACTTGATGCAATACCCGCTCTGACCAAACTTAAGCAGGTGGTTTGGTCAAGTTTAGTTTGGTATGATGGTCAATTTTGATTTCTTGTTTAGACCTAATATTGGTTTACCCATAATGCACAACGCCTATATTATGCCATTCACCAATGTTCCAATAATGAAAACGTTTACTGTTTCCTCATTAAGCAACTATGTAGTCACAATTCTACTCTTATGGTATGCAAATTTCATTTTTAATATATAAACATTGCTATGTCACAAATTCAAAACTAGTGAATCTTAGTTCCTAGTTTCCAATTTGACATAATAACAACTATAATTATATTTTAATTAAAAATATATTATGATAATTGTTAATTTATTAACTGAGTAACTTTAACAAAAAAATTAGTAGCTTAATAAGTATATTGTTTAATAGTAAATGACTATATCACCAGTAAAATAACAGTCTGTTACGTTATACTACTTATGAAAATCAATTTTCTTAACTTACATGATACATTTTGAATACCAGGTCTGCTATTTCTATGGCCTAAGAAAACACTTACTTGATGCAAAAAAAAACAATAGTATAAGAAATTGATGATTCACATAGAATTTATATGGCTTAGTAGAGATAATTACGCGAATAACTTTAAAGGAGGATATAGATTTATATAAGAAAAGTGATATCTTTTTACTATTGGGTTTTTTCATATTGAATATGTCACAACTATGTGTAGGATGCTACATGATACAAAATACTACATAATCATACCCATACAATGTACGATCTTGTAGCCAACTTCTTTGATTCATCAAGTTATTTTCTACTGAGAACTAAGTGGGTTAATTATAAGTTTTCAAAATATGTAAATCCTATACTAGATCATAGAAATTATTTACATCCTATTTACCTTTACAACAGTAATTTCAAGGACATTTAAATATTGAATGTTACTTTGATTTGTACACCCACTCCTTGAGGAAGGTGATGGCTGTGCCATTGGCTCAGTATAGTCATTGCTTGCCTTGCTACTATAGTTTTTGTTATAGAGTAGACTAGGGATACTCTTGTTGTGTAGTGTTATTTTCTTGTATTTACTTGCTTTCTTTAATGTAATTCCTTTATTAGTTTGATAATCAATTTTAATTATGTAGGTTTAATCTAGGTTTTGATTCTTGCTTTTTTTAATTGTATTCACCTTTGGTTAATCCAAGCCAAACTATAAACCCCAAAAATCCTACACTTCATATTAGGAACCTAATACAAACAAAATTATCTCTAGTGCCCCCATCTCTCCCTATGGATTTGACCTCAAATTTCCATATTCCTATACTAGATCGCAAGCTCAAGTGCTTACAAATAGTTTTATATAGAGTGTGTTGACTAGGGTACTTTTGTTATCCTAAGTGTGATGATGCATCAATTTACCCATAGGCACACTGTCACATTACCTATGATACATGTAGCTATTGCCTCATAAACACCCTTAGTGTAGCAATCTTGGGAGCAAAAAACATAATGAATAATTTTTTCTTCCTGATAATCCTTCAAGTAGATCCATCTATGCAACAATATCATACTAAGGTTTACAAGTTTAAACCTTATTATGGAATAGGTTCCAATGATTAATTTGTAATGCTTGGTGTAGATCTAGACCCTCCAATTCAATCCTTTGTAGAATTTTGCCGGATAAACAATCAGAACTCATTTTCGACGTCTCTGGCACTTTGGAAGTTGCCTCGAGATGTGTGTAGAAAACTATTTACCTATGGCTAATTGTAGAAATCCACCAATGACTATAGTTCACAGATCGTGGGTATCTATCAGTTATTTACACATAACTCAAGGTCATAGAATTGGCTATGTTGACTCAGATCTGAACCTAAAGTCGCCTCTAGCGGATCACACTATTTTGTCATGGACGTGTGCAGTGGATCACATTGTTCCGTCTACCTCGATTTGTGTGCTCTCGATATTAGATTGTAGTGTTCCATTGTGGAGACTTTCTCCTCGATTTGTGTGCATGATGGATCACTTAGTTCCTCCATGCACACCTGTAGCGAATTGTGACATTATGTCATCACCTCAATTCACATGCCTTTGGTGAAGATCTTTAATCCAAAATGAACTCGTTGTGGGAACTCATCTCCATAATACTACATGAGTTCTTAAACACGTTGAAGTTGCTAGTCTACACCTCTCCCTATTCTCTATTTAAGTTTCTCTTAGGATTTCTTAAAACTTGAAGGCAAGAATGAGAATATCTGAATGTATGCCCGGAAGGCCTCCTCTCATATCATATACATAGAGGAGTGGAGAGTTAGTTCCCAAACCTTGTTTAACCAGGCTATGAACTCTCTGACTTCTGGAAATATTATTTCTTAAGCCTGAATCCATTTTTTAGGTCCTTAAAAGTTACTTTTAGGTCCCTATATTTATTGTAACAATTACAATAAGGTCAATTTAGCCTTTCTTCAAGATGTCTCTTTCTTATGAATATGTAGGCAACATACTACATTGGCAATGGATTCACTAATTAATATTAGGTCTAGATACACATCATTTCTATCCAAATAGTGGGATTAGTTGGACAAGATTAAACCATCAAGGAGTAGTGTTACAATGTTGAATAATCCTTATGTCATAGATATCTAGATTGAACTAGAGGCATGGACACATCAGCCCCGTTATGTTCAGTCTAAGTTCCTTGCTCTTCAAGTAGACTAACAAGATACATATGAGCTCAATATCATATACTAACTCACATGAGCATAGCCATGTATTTTTATAGCCTCACTTATCAAGAGGCCTTGGATATCACTCCCATTATATGGGAGGGAAAAATTCTTTCTACACCACTCACAATGTGTAGCATGATTCTCATCACACCCGATCACTACCTTTATGGAAAACTTTAAGATCATGTTGGGTAGTGTCAAAGCATTATGATTTTCACATCACCATTGTGGTGACTTCAGGTTGAAGGACCACAACATCACTATCACATTTGAGAGGTGATTATGACTATCATATAATGGTCCATGAACCATTGTCAAGAAGGGTCTATCTAGTACACTTGTTCAATAACAAGTACCTATGTGTCTTACTTGGTATCATATACATATGACCCATGAGACATGGTCATCAGTTACCACTGATACTATCTCATGCGTATTATTGTTGTGTAATCCACAATAATACTTGACAAGGGACCTTTTAAGAATATTGTTCTTAGAATCCATCAGGATCTCATGTTCAAGTCAAGAAATTGAAATTCCATGGCTTTGAACTGATAATTCTAAGGACATTTATTATGTACATTAAATATCACAGTATTTAAATTTGCATCAATAAATTGGAATTACCTTTATTTATAAAATCAAAAGTATGGATATCCCTATAGCCATCTTCTGATGATTGGCTTCTATGGCATATACACCACCATTTAGGTGTTTGATTTCAGGCACAACGACAATTAATCGATATTCTAATCCTAGCATTTGAAGTTCTCTAGGCCTAGGGCTATAATAGACACGTAAAATAGGTGTGCAATATGTGTGTCATGCAATAAATGAATTGAACATTATTATTCCACAAGCAGTGAATGATAATGTAAAATCACAACGTATGAGTATTGGGGCTTATCCTCACTCCCTAGTGAGAGAACTAATCACCCATGGTAGGAATACAATCTCTAGAACAAAAAATATATAGATATTTTTTTTAGGGTGATGAAGGTAAATGCATTCATGTTGTTCAAAAATATTCCAACGGCGATGAAGACAATCACGATGTTACCAGAAAGTTTATGTTCTTTAGCTCATTCACTTGCTCCTAAACCACTGCAACATGATTTCTCAATGATAGAAAATGACCTGCCCATGAATTGGGTGCAAAATAATATATACTTGCACTATTGAAACCACAAAATATTCACTCAAGTGCCGATGCGGTGCTTTATTCCATGAATAAGAAAAACCCACTCGATAAAATGGTGAACCATTTGATTGGATGCTTGATGTTCATATGCCACACATGTCTAGTTATTTGAGTAGGTTGGTGAACCGCTCCATTGGCAAAGCAAAGAACTTATGTTGAGGGGATAATTGCCAAATTAGTCAACACATGAGGTGGATTGATTGACTCATGTAGAATTTTTTTCTAATGGGATGTTACATAGATCCTTGAGCATGGGCCCAACCCATTGAATTGTGAGCCAATAAATTGGTTGGTGAAATGCCAAGCTTACTATGAATTTTCATGAGTTGTTGAACTGGTCGACTGGGCTAGCCAGTAGATTGTCTAGAAGTGTTCTCATTTATTTTTGGGGGCATGGTCATGTCAGTCGATGGGAAGGTTCATTCAATTGGCTGGAAGTGTTTAAAACTCATTTCTTGGCATGAATTAATAGATTATCTCCAAACTGATTTAATATGAGGGAGGATGATCCAAATAAACCTTAATCATTCCTGAAGGGTCATTTTGGGGGCTCTATCTTACTCTTACACATTTCCTATGACAAATCAAGCAATTTTGAGTAGAAAATCATAAAACTAAGATAAAGCAACAAAATCTTAATTAGGCTGAAATATAGCATAAAATACATGATATGTATAAAATCTAATCTAAGTTTGCAACTAATATAAGATGATTATGTGTTCATAAAGCAACCCCAAACTTAAACATTGCTTGTCCTTGAGTAACACAAAACTAGACAATAGTTGCCAAATAATACTGAAAACCTACGTAATATGCCTAACCATCTCGACATGCCTTGTTCCCTCCACCAAACATAGCCAAGCATCCCTAAACTCCTAAGGTCACAAAATGCAACATACTCTACCCTCATTCCCAAGTTCTTCAAAAAAATACTTCCTTACCACAATCCCCAATATCTCGCATGCATAAGAAATGAATGAAAAAATAAGAATACCATAAAAATCACAAGAATGCACAATGCAACACTATGGTGTGCAAAGGATGTAATAAAATGAATTGTGCCCCTAGGTGGGAAAATGGAGTGAACAGAAGGATGGAAGGTTGAGTGCGAATCTCGACTCTTTGCATTTTATTTTACATATTTCTTTTTTTTCTTCCTTTTTTGCACATTGGCCCCTTTTTATATTTTGATGGCATTCTCTTGTTACATAGAGGAGGGTATGTAAGAAACAAATAGAGATGTAAAGGTGGTGTGCCACCCCAAACTTGAAGTTTGAGACATATTTTTGTCTTTTATTTTAGTTTGGTAGATGAGATAAGAATATGGAGAAAAAAGTGTAGAACATGGTTGGAAAAGTTACATCTCATTATTATGACTTTCAATCCATTGGGTTATTCTTGAATTCCAAATCATCTAACTAAACCTAAGATCAGTAGATAATTGACAATTCCACAAATATATTGGACTAGCTGGTAGAAGAAAATGCCACATTTGACCCCTTTTGGTCCCACATGACTTGCCATCATTTATAGGAACCATGTCAGTTAAGTTGATAGCTACACATGGTGAGTTTACACATTGGTAATTATTTTTAATGAAGACCACAACAAGGATTTGCATCAATTAAGGGGGGTTATGTGAAAAATGTACATGTAGATGCATGAATGAAAAATAAGAAAATGACTCTAATATGGATAGGTAATGGCTTGATTCATGATAACAATGTTGAATAATTTAAATATTTATGCAAAAAACTTGAAAATGCGTGAATGGTGCTAATAATGTAGTGCATGAGTGAGATTTGATCCTAACATTACCAATTCAACTTTAACATTTAAGAGAAAAAAAATAAAAAATAAGCATGGGTTGAATGAAGTATGTACCACACACTCTCCACCACAAGCTTATAAATTTTCTCATCCCCAAGGAAACACTATACACACAATGGAGGGAGACAAATTGGCTAATATGGTTACCATCTATCATGTTCTCCATGTAGAGGTGGATGCTGTCTATTGGGTGGTCAATGTGTGGTTGTTGTAAGACCCCTAACCCCTTAATCCTACTTTGTTGTCCCTATCACCTGTTTAGATTCTTTCTTAAGCATGTGCTTAGTTGGTGAGTGTTTTGTTATAGGTTGATGTGCTAATTACCCTTTGAGTAAGGACTCTTTTACATTTTGTACACAAAATGATGATTGCCTCTTTGTTTACCTTTTTTGGGATGTAGGTAGATGCACTTAGGTTGTCTAACCTAACCTATATTCTGTGCATTAGTTGAGAACTGATGAAAGAAGTATGGCCTTCCATTAGTAAAGGACCGACAGAAGTGTTCCTGGTCTTCCGTTGGTTGAATACCAAAGGGGCCCTTCTACATATTAGTTAGTTTGTGGCATGCTTAAATTTTATTTAGTGGAGTACTAGTGGTGTGTTTCTACCTTTCCATGCAATCGAGGAAGGGGCCAGCAGTGACCTTGAAATTTTTGTTGGTTACCTACTGAAAAAATGGCAGACGGCTAGATGGTGGACTTTCATAGGCTGAGAACCAATGCAAAGTCTGCATCATGGCTACCTGTAGTTGTATGCGCTATTCCTACAAATGATGCCTTTTGGTATGCCTTCTAATGGTTTCTATGAAGATCCCAAACCGACGAGTTTTATCGACGAGACAAACCAATGGGTTTTCTACTTACGCCTACAGACAGAATATGTTGGATATCACGTACCCTCGAAATGTCATGGTTCATCTTTTGATGGCATGACTAATCGATGAAGGCACAATTTTGACCAATGATGTGTAGTTTGACCAATTTTCTCTCTCCTTAGGGGATATATATAACTCCTTATTGTTCCTTCTTGTCTCACTTGTGCATATGAGCAACAAAGCGATGTTGCAGAGTGAAACACCATTATTTAACAACAATTGATAGGATTTCTGGTTTCATTGGTTCATGATTTTGGCGTAATCTGCCCTCATTCCCTTCTATGTTGATGCAAGACAAGACAATTAGTGGCTTCTAAGCTATGGTCGGGGTAAGTCAAGCCTTTTTCTAAGAAATTTTGGAGGCTATATTATTTGGCCCGCCCTGCCCTGGTAAGCTAAATTAAAATGCAGGCTACAATAACTAATTAAGCAGGTAATAGGAAACATTATAGTACCACTACTTTTGAATAGGTCCTTAGCTAAGAGATCTATGATCTCTAGAGAGGGGAGCACATAAGTACTGAGACTCTGAGGGTTTTTTGAGTGTTGCTTGGCCAATCTATCAACTACCACATTGCAACCTCTACAAATATATGACATTTTTTAGGTGTCCTTCCTCATGGAATATATTTGACATGTCTTGGGTTCTCTAGCATAGGATCATGTATCATTCTCATAGCTAACTGAGAATCGGATTTACTCAGAATATTCTCCAAATTATTCAGAACAACTACCTCCATTTCAAGGTAGGTCCTTGAGTTCAGCTTCTACCGCATTAGTGGTTTGTAATCTCATCCATTTACTGAGCTCATCTCTCATCACAATTACACAACTAGCATGATTCTATTGACGGCGACATTATAATGGATCTTGACCTCCCTGTTGGATCCTAGATGGGTGATTAGATGCTCTAGAGGGGGGGTGAATAGAGCTGAAAGCACTTAAACAAAACTCATCAAACCTTCAAGATATATCAAAAGATAAGGTTGCTAAATAGGTAATTTGAGTGCAACTAAATCATGCATAGCAAGGATAAGAGAGATTGAACATGCACCAATTAGACAAGCTATTTAGAGTGGTTCTACACTTCAAACTAGAAGTGTGTCAGTCCACTTGCCTAGAGAGGTCAACCTCTAGGACTTCCAACAATTGCACTCTTATATTCACTTATAAGACTTACAATACATGACCAACAAAGGACTTACCTATCCAATACAAAGAGTCTTCAACCTTACCAAGGACTTACCCACTTTGCAAGAGTCTTCAGCCTTCTCCAAGGACTTACCCACTCTTGCACAAGTCTTCAGCCTTGCAGGAATTACCCACTCTTCTTGGATCTTCCGCCTTTGACTTCACCTTCACTCGGAGAAGCTTCCACTAAGGACTTACCCACTTGAGCTTGAGTCTTCTGCCTTCTCTAAGGGCTTACCCACTCTAGCTCCAAGTCTTCAACCTTGATCTTCACCAAGGGACTCCTTCCCTTGTTCTTCTTCACCTCTCTTGGATAAGAGAGAGAACCTTCATCTTCATGATTGAAATGAGAGATGGGGAGGTGGTGGAAGTGAGAGCCTCACAAGATATACATGTAGGACTAGCTCTCTTATAGATTTCCTACTCACTCTAATGGATGTAGCAAGTGATTAAGCTTAGAGAGAGAGAGGAGGCTGTAGGAAGCACTCAACTATAGAATAGGAGCCTCACATAGAGTTTGCAATGAATGCTCAACCTTGGAATGAAGCCCAAGGGGTCCTATTTATAGTTGGGGATGCCTCTTAGCCTTTGGGAACACTTGTGAACGAAAACTAGCCGTTTTTTGGCTTGCAACGGATCTATTTTCACTTGTTGCAACTCCACAACGGCTAGAAACACTTTTCTGCACTTTTCCGTACAGTGCAATCGGTCGAGTTCTAATGGGTGTAACTCGACCGATCAAGTAGGACGCAAACCGATGTTCAAAGGATCGGTCGAGTTTGTCCTGAGGAAACTCGACCGACCATTTCAACTGGAAATGACCTACTACCCAATCGGTCAAGTTCTGTGAGTGCACAACTCAACCGATGCAATCTTCAAAAAATCGACCAAGGTTGATCGGTCGAGTTTCAGGCTGGGGAAACTCGACCGACCAAGTGCCTGTAATTGATTTTCAAAGATGCATCTAAAGTGCTATAATATTCGATCTAAGTGCTCTTGATATTTTTCTAAGCTTAATTACAAGTCATACAATCATTACAAGTGATTTACAACATGATTCTAATGGATATACATCATATTACAAAAACGTGCACTTGTATGACTTTGACTTGTCTTTTCTCCAAATTGAGATGCGCAAGTTAGGGCATTTGGAGCGTGTCTATACCTAATCTGAAATAACTCAAGTAGAGACATTAGACACCAATATGTGGAATGGTTAGTCATCATCAAAACACGTGTTTAGTCAATTTAGACGTGAGTCAACATTGACCTAATTGACCTTGAGTCAACAATCTCCCCCTTTTTGAAGATGACAAACCATTCCATAAATGTATTGAAATCATTTAAGTAAATTCATACCGTTGGAGAAACCTAGGGGTTTCAATGGAATGGAGTTCATATGCTCCCCCTCAATTGATGCGCATGGAGTTCTCATACTCCCCCTCAATTGATGCTATTTCTTCTGCATGGTTAGCTTTCATAACATTTATAGAATACCATGTCTTCTACTCATATATGTTCTACACATATATGTCTTCTCCCCTTTACCTTCTCCCTTTACATGAACATACTTCTCTTCTTCATGTAAGACATGCCTTCTTCCTCTTTTTAAAAGAAGACACACCCTTCTCCCCCTTTGTCATTTCAAAAAGTGGGGTTATGAAGAAATAAGAAACATCACTTGTTAAAGATAAAGGAGATAACACACATATATATAAGGAGAGTAGAAGAGCACAAATAGGGGCTTGTCCAAGCATAGAAAGAAAAGCAAGTGAAAACATATACTTGAACAACCCAAAATGCAAGATTAAGTGCTGCAGAAAAACAATAAATTGCATTTTTGACCCTCAATATGACGGAATTTGACCAAAAACCATCATAGCTCATGGCAAAGCGATGAGTCTTGCTCAGAAGGTCATTTCTGCATGAAAAGCACTAGTCTTGCACCAAAAACTGAAACTGGAGCAAAACCTGCATAAAATCCAAAAACACTCCAATTTCTACATATAATGTAGCTCTATGTGCCCTGCATCACAATGTTATGCAAGCAACTCAAGATAGTAGATATGCAATTTAAGGAACAATCTTGAGCATGTATGAGATAAGATACAAGCATAGCATATAGATGAGCAAAGATGCCAATTATAAACAAGGTTAGAACTACATGTATATGAACTACTAGTAGATGATATCACAAGTTAGGACTACTAGTAGGATCTAGATCATAGCAAGAGATACTAAAAGATACAAAAGATAGATCAAGCTATGAGTGGATGTAGAGATATATCCAAACAAAGTGATATGCAATTTTAGAAGCATGAAAGGATATTACTCACAAGATATGCATCCTTACCATAAGATGATTACCCCTAAGAACCTCAAGGTTGTATCGAAACAAGATATACACCTAGATAGATGTAGCAAGTTAGAGAACAACGGAAGGAATTTAAGACACAACCAAGACATCCAAAGAGATCATCATCAAAACCTGCAAAACAACTCAAAGCAAGTAATTGCAAGATATAGATATACCAATTTAGAGCAATTAGAGAGATAGAGTTGTAAGCAAGATAGGCAGTTTAGAACATGGCAATATGCATATATAAAGGTACCAAATGAGAGTGCCAAAGAATAAGGCTATTGGTTGAGAAAATCTAGTTGAGAGGGAAATTCTCATTCAATAAGACAAATGTATATTCTGTGCACAGTGTAATCGGTCGAGTTCTGTGCATTGACAACTCGACCGATGACAACTGCTGGAAACACCCATTGGTGCCTATCGGTCGAGATTCAATAGGGCAAACTCGACCGACAGAGCAGCTGTCAAAAAGCACATATATTTCATAAAAACATATTTAAAGGCATACTAAAGATATAAGCCATATCCAAACATGTCTAAGCAAGTTAGTAATGCACTATAGAAGCATTAGAAACAATTTTTGAGCAAGAGTGTGAAGAGAATCACAAAATGCCACTTTTGACTCAAAAACCATATGTATAGTGCACACGAACTTGACAAAACAAGTTAGGATTGGTTATAAGCAAGAAAAATATTACCTTTGTGCTTACCATTCCTTTTCCACTTGATGTCACCCTCTACACATCTCACCTTTTTTCTTTCATGTGGATTGAGAAGTCAATTTGCAATTCAATAGTTCAAGTCAATCCATTTGCAAGTACCTACAAGAAGAAAGATGAAATGGTCCCCAATCATGTTTTTGGGTCCGGAGGAGTTAGTTTAGCAACCCAAATCCTATTGCTCTTGGGTGCTTTCCTAAAAGTACAACAAGTAGAATAATGACCAATTTCATTGCAATAATTACAAGTGCCCGTAGCCTTGGAACTGGAGGATTCTTCATTGAAAAATGAAGGTCCTTTGTCTTTGTTGTTCCCTTGACTACTATCAAGTCCAATGCCATCTCTACCCATTTGTTTGGTAGTATGGTCTAGGATTTGATTAAGATTCTTTTTATCACCAAAGAATCTTTACAAAGAAGATCTCAAACTATGATTGTCATGCATAAGAGATGTAAAGGTAAAACACAATAGATTCATATAATCTCTAGCATGCACAAGATAGATTTCTAAGCAAACATCTTTGGTTATATAAGAATCTTTATCACAAGATAGAACATCAAAAACTTTCTCTCTATAAGAAAAGATAGTATGAGGGTCAAGAGCTATTACACTACTATGCAAGGAAGCAAGTTCATATACAAGACAAGTAATCTTTGAAGGATAAACTTTATCTACACATTCTATTCCTTGGAAAGTAAGCTCTTGAATCTCATAAGAACATTTAAGAGCATAAGAAACAATAGAGAGAGAAACAATAGTAGTAGCAAGCTCTATGTATGAAGTAGTCATAGAGGGTTGAGATTCTAAAAACTTAATCTTATCAAGCAAGCTAGAATTTGCAAATTTAGAAGCATTTAGTTGACTAAGATAAGAATTTGTTTGAATCTCAACACTTGAATTTACCTCATTTAAATCTTTAGTTGAGCTTGTCATGAGGGTGCAATGGCATTTTCCATCTTCACATTCACTAGATCTTCCACTAGTGCTTTCGTTTGTTGATGGAGCCTTTGTGATCCCTTTTCACTCTTGTTTCCTTCTATTTCTCTCTTTGAAGGTTGCCCATCTTCATAGTCACCCATATTCTCCTACTTGTGGAAGTATGCTTGGAGAAGACCCGCTCTGATACCACTTGTTGGATCCTAGATGGGTGATTAGATGCTCTAGAGGGGGGGTGAATAGAGCTGAAAGCACTTAAACAAAACTCATCAAACCTTCAAGATATATCAAAAGATAAGGTTGCTAAATAGGTAATTTGAGTGCAACTAAATCATGCATAGCAAGGATAAGAGAGATTGAACATGAACCAATTAGACAAGCTATTTAGAGTGGTTCCACACTTCAAACTAGAAGTGTGTCAGTCCACTTGCCTAGAGAGGTCAACCTCTAGGACTTCTAACAATTGCACTCTTATATTCACTTATAAGACTTAAAATACATGACCAACAAAGGACTTACCTATCCAATACAAAGAGTCTTTAACCTTACCAAGGACTTACCCACTTTGTAAGAGTCTTCGGCCTTCTCCAAGGACTTACCCACTCTTGCACAAGTCTTCAGCCTTGCAGGAATTACCCACTCTTCTTGGATCTTCCGCCTTTGACTTCACCTTCACTCGGAGAAGCTTCCACCAAGGACTTACCCACTTGAGCTTGAGTCTTCTTCCTTCTCCAAGGGCTTACCCACTCTAGCTCCAAGTCTTCAGCCTTGATCTTCACCAAGGGACTCCTTCCCTTGTTCTTCTTCACCTCTCTTGGACAAGAGAGAGAACCTTCATCTTCATGATTGAAATGAGAGATGGGGAGGTGGTGGAAGTGAGAGCCTCACAAGATATACATGTAGGACTAGCTCTCTTATAGATTTCCTACTCACTCTAATGGATGTAGCAAGTGATTAAGCTTAGAGAGAGAGGAGGCTGTAGGAAGCACTCAACTATAGAATAGGAGCCTCACATAGAGTTTGCAATGAATGCTCAACCTTGGAATGAAGCCCAAGGGGTCCTATTTATAGTTGGGGATGCCTCTTAGCCTTTGGGAACACTTGTGAATGAAAACTACCATTTTGTGGCTTGCAACAGATCTATTTTTACTTGTTGCAACTCCACAACGGCTAGAAACACTTTTCTGCACTTTTCCGTACAGTGCAATCGGTCGAGTTCTAATGGGTGTAACTCGACCGATCAAGTAGGAGGCAAACCGATGTTCAAAGGATCGGTCGAGTTTGTCCTGAGGAAACTCGACCGACCATTTCAACTGGAAATGGCCTACTACCCAATCGGTCGAGTTCTGTGAGTGTACAACTCGACCGATGCAATCTTCAGAAAATCGACCAAGGTTGATCGGTCCAGTTTCAGGCTGGGGAAACTCGACCGACCAAGTGCCTGTAATTGATTTTCAAAGATGCATCTAAAGTGCTATAATATTCGATCTAAGTGCTCTTGATATTTTTCTAAGCTTAATTACAAGTCATACAATCATTATAAGTGATTTACAACATGATTCTAATGGATATACATCATATTACAAAAACGTGCACTTGTATGACTTTAACTTGCCTTTTCTCCAAATTGAGATGCGCAAGTTAGGGCATTTGGAGTGTGTCTATACCTAATCTGAAATCACTCAAGTAGAGACATTAGACACCAATATGTGGAATGGTTATTCATCATCAAAACACAGGTTTAGTCAATTTAGACGTGAGTCAACATTGACCTAATTGACCTTGAGTCAACACTCCCAAGTTCCTAGCCTCTTCCATTGTTGAGTCCAAGAGTTTTTTGAACCTGGATGAACCTTATGAAATGCCTCCACTCGTGCACTTAACTCCTTCCTAATGAATCTAACTTGCTGATATATGTAGGGTTTTGCATGCTCAAATGGTGTGTTTATTTCGACATGCCATATGTGCCAGTAGGTAATTAAGAATGTAATTGTTGTTTCATCATCCGAATTCATATGCTCATAAAATGATTCCTTAAGATCCATCATGGTAAAGAAATTGGGCATATTTCTACCCATCAAAATCACATCCCATATTTCCTAAGCAAAAGGGTAGCCCCTAACAGTGTGTAGAAGTGAGTATTCCCTGAGTAGGCACATGGGATAGGTGCTACATATTGCTATGTTATGTTGGACCCTCCTTCCGTTAGTCATCAGGGCCTCGTGTAAGAGGATCCAGGAAAATATTTTGATACGTGCAATCATCTTGGTGTTTCATACATTAGTCCACTATCATGTAACTCTAGTTCCCTTGCCTTCATCAACCTAGTATAATCTGATTTAGTTTAGTCCACCTCATTCTTTGTATGTGCCTAGACTCTATTTCCCTCTCCATCTGAGTTTGAAGGTACATTGAGTTTCTTGATTTGCACCATGACTTGTTGGGCAACCACTCCTTGAGGAAATCAAGGTCCCATCTGGCGTTGAGATTGACAAGGGAGCTAACTCTTAGATCGGATATCTCAGTTGGGATTGATTTCAACACATGCTCCTACAAGATAGGTCCATCTCTCCACCACCTATCCTTCTAGACATTTATACTGTGACCATTCATCGGGAGCAGGTAAGAGTTTTCTTCAATGAATTCTTTACCTGTTAAAGTTGTATTATTGAGCCTAGAGTAGTGAAGGTCCTTGCATGGCTTTCCTTTTTCATAACATTGTTGCATATCAGTGCACCACAATGACTCTCTCTTGCTACTGAGGTACCAAGCATGTTTGTATAGGAGGGCCTAGTTCCACTCACACATAGTCTTCAACTCTAGCCCCCTTCCTTTTAAGGAAAACCACTTTATCCCAGGCCATGTGGTTTAAATGGCCATGTGGGAAGTAGCAATGTTGGATATGATAGAGTTCATGTTGGTTTTGGATATGGAAGCAGAAATAGAGAACGATAGAGGATATTAGACTTTGCAGTTGTGTGTGGTATGATTTTGGCAAACACCCATTTTAAGAAAAGAGAATCTCATAAGATTACTTTCAAGAGTGGACACAATTGTAGTCAAATTTATTACCTCCTTATGAGGCGGGTGGATCGTAAACAATGCAAGGATTGTAAAGTGATTCATGGTGAAGAACTCACGACCCAACCTAGGTTGGTGGTTTTGGATATTGACATGAATATCAATAGAGGCAAGCATAACAGAAACCAAGATAGCAGGATCAAGTGGTGGAATCTAAAAGGAGAAAATAAATTGCTTTTCATTATAAAATCATTAAGGAGGGAACTTGGAACTTGGAATCTGATGTTAATAATATGTGGCATAACATGAGCTCCTGCATAACAAAAAATTGCCAAAGAGGTTTTGGGGGAGTCCAAAGGTTGTGGTTCTACACAGTTAGAGACTTGGTTGTGGAATGATGAAGTACAAAAGGCTATCAAACTGAGAAGTGATATCTATAGGTGCTTTCCCAAATATTGAGATGATGCAATGTTCCAGAGATACAAGCAAGCAAAGAAAGAAGCTGAAAAGGTTATTCAGGAGGCAAGATCTAGATACTTTGATGATATTTATAAGAAGTTGGACACAAGAGAAGGGGATATATATATATATATATATATATATATATATATATATATATAATGAATCATATAAGGGAATGGAAAGGAAGATATCTGAGTCAAGTAAAATGCATTAAGAATGAAGATGATAGAGTATTGGTGAAGGACGATGATATTAAGAACCAATGGAGAAATTACTTTCATAAGATTTTCAATGGAGATATTGTAAATAATGTTAGCAACTCGTATGACATGAATACAAGAGATATCATTTACGCATGAGTTTCACTATTTGAGGTCAAGAATGCTTTGTAAAAGATGTAAATGAGAAAGGCGTGCGAACCAAGCAATATTCCCATTGATGTATGGAAGAGTATGGGGATGAAGGAGTTATGTGGTTAACAAATTTCTTTAACAAGATCATGAAGACCAAGAAGATCTCATATGAGTGGAGAAATAGTACTATAGTCCCCATCTACAAGAACAAAGGTGATGTTCAGAGATGCAAAAACTACAGAGGTATCAAGTTGATGAGTCAAATGATGAAGCTTTGGGAGAGGATTGTTGAACAAAGGTTAAGATCTGTAATGCATATATCAAACCACAAATTTGGTTTCATGCCTAGAAGATCAATAACAGATGTTATCTTTCTAATTAGGAGGCTTATAGAGAAGTATAGAGAAAGAAAAAGATATCTCATATGTTTTTTATTGATTTGGTAAAGGCTTATGATCTAGTACCCAGGGAAGTGTTGTGTATGGTTTTAAAGAAAAAGGGTGTGCCAATCCAATACATTGATTTGATTAAAGACATGTATGATATCTCTACTACAAGTGTGAAGATTCCGGGAGGAGAGACGCCAACTTTTCTTATCACAGTTGGGGTACACCAAGGATCCACACTCATCCCAAATCTATTCGTTCTTCTTATGGATGAGTTGGCAAAGAATGCTCGGGATGATATTCCTTGGTGTATTTTATTCGCTGATGATATTGTATTGATTGATGAAACTAAAGATGGATTGAATGATAAAGTTGAACTTTGGAGAAAGGAATTGGAATCAAATAGATTGATGATTAGTAGGAGCAAAGTTGAGTATATGCATTGCAATTTTAGAAAATCTCATAGTGTGAATGGTGGAGCTAAGTGGGACAGAGTAGATGTACCAAAATGAGATAAATTTTGTTACTTTGGGTTCTATTTATTCAAATATATAGGGATGTACAAAATGACATTTGTCACATAATGATTGCAGATGGTTGAAATGGGGGAGTGAAACTGGAGTATTATGTGATCGAGAGATCCCTCTCAAATTAAAAGCAAGTTTTATAAAACTACTACATGAATATCCATGCTATATGGGAGTGAATGTTGGGTAGTGAAGAAACAAGGTCTCAACAAGATGAAGGTGGCTGAAATATGTAATATGAGATGGATGTGTGGGAATACAAGAAAATATCACTTGAAAAATGACTATATCAGGAATAAATTATAGGTGGCGAGTATTAAGGACAAGTTGTGTGAGGGCCAATTCAGATGGTATGGACATGTGCAATGTAGACTGACTGATGCTCCTATATGAAGTAATGCTATTGAGTCAAGCACAATAAATAGAAGAAGAGTAAGGCCTAAACTAACATTGGAAGAGCTTATAAATAGAGATTTTGAATCTCTACATCTCGACCAAAATATGACCCATGATAGAGTTGAATGGAAATGAAGGATCCATGTCGCGAACCCCAACATTGTTGGGATTGAGGCTTAGATGATGATGTTGATGATGATGATGATGATGATGATGACGACGACGACGATGATGATGAGGATGATGATGATGATGAGATACTGGCACTGATTGTCATGAGGTAAGCTCAAAGTTGCTAAAGCATTCCTTTATAATGCTCAGATTGGGACAAATAGAATGAGATCGTCTGTGAAGTAGACATGAGAATTTTTGGGTCCTTACTCCCCAACTTCACCGGATTCTAGGAGCCTCAGGTGACCTTTTTATGGATTAACTGACTTAGCCTCTCTAAACAAAGGTTGAAAAGATATGGCTACATGGGGTCACCTTGTCTAAGTCCCTTGCTAACTCAAAATAGCTTGGTATTGTTTCCACTCCACAGAATAGTCATTTCCCTCCTGAAATAGAAGACATGATGCAGGAAACTACATTATATGGAAGTCCAATGCATCTGACCATATCCCTGATAAGGTCTAGGACATTTGGTCATATGCCTTCGTAAGGTCAATTTTGATTGTCATTGTTTTGGCCCCTTTCTTACGCTTTATGGTGATAAGGTCTTGGTTAATGGATATATCATCCATTATGTGATGCCCAGACACAAAATTGCTCTGGGATTACAAAACCCATTTAGGAATGAATGGATTTAGTCTCTCCACCACCAATTCAGATGTGGTCTTCAGAGAAACATTATTAAGTGATATTGGTCACATGTTTTTGCATCTCTCAGGCACATCGATCTTTGAGATAAAAACGATGGTAAATTTGTAAAGGTCATCTGGTAGGATGTTAGTGGTGAGGACTTCTTTTACATTCTTTATGATACTAGGCCATACAATATCCCAATTTTCCCAAATGAACATACCATTGACCCATCAGGGTCAACTGCCTTCACCAGGTCACCAAACATGACGATGGACTGAATCTCAAAATTTGTGAGACAGACACCAATATTGATCAGTCAAGTATTACTCAAAGTCAAAAAAATTACCTAGGAGGTCAATGTTGGTGAGAGAAGTAGTTCTCTTAGGAGAGGTGAGGACACCTTCTAAATATTTAACCACCATCTCCATTAGTTCCTTTTCATATGTGATCCATTATCCATTATGGTTTTTGAGAGTTGTGATCATGTTTCTCCTTTTTTATTAGAAAAATTGTGATAGAATCTTGAATTATTGTCACCTTCCTTAAGCTAGTTCATATGGATTCAATGTTTCAAGTCCACCTCCTCAACTTTAAGAATTGTGTCTAGTTCAGTATGCAAATCCAAATAGAGGGCATCTAAAATCTCATTGTACTGCTCTGCAAGTTTAGTATGCAATCTATTGATGTTGTGGATCAGGAGATCTTTTTTTTCTATTTTCACTTCTTTGTTTTCTATCTCAGATCAAAATGAGGGCTTGAGCTTCCATCAGGGCTTCATTAAATTTGATAGAGATGTTCTAGATGTTGTTAAGCATCATAGGGAATCCTTTTATATCCTACCATCAGGATCTAGTCATGAACCATCTAGATGTAAATCGATTGGAGTGCAACCTCACCAGTAACGGGTAATGGTATGAGCCAACACATGGTAGATGTTCAACTATCATTAGAGTAATTGGCAATAAACATGCTATTCACAGTGTCCCTATCCAATCGTTCCTGCAATAAACCATAACGACAAGTGAATTTCATACATAGTATCTTAGGTTAGTTAAATCAGCCTCCATCAATGTATAGGAACATTGTCTCTCCATAGAAGTTGTATATATCACTGTCGCTCTTACTTTTGGTTCAATAGTAGTGTTGAAGTTCCCTGGAGCAATTCAAGGGGATCTGAATATACCACCCATGTGAATTAGGTGCTTCCAAAGCAGTTGTGTAGTTCTGATACGAGGGCTTGCATAGACAAATGTAATGTAACATTATTTATTTACTTTACATGATATGAATTTTCTATGGCTTCATGTACCTCCAAGGTGAATTAGTTGGCATTCTATCACAACCAGATACCCCCCACAAACCCACTGACCTCAACAAGATATGAATTGGTGAAGCCTAGGTGTCGGATAGTCTTGGAAGTTTCCTCTGCATTGATTCTTGGTTCAATAATGACAATGATTCTCGATTTGTACATACATATAATATCTTTAAGGGCACAATGTCTCGCATAACTATCAACTCCTTGTCTATTCCAGAAAAGGAAATTGATAATCAAAATATGTATAGGATAGAAAATGGGTAGGGGCACTAATTTTTATGCACTTTGCCCACCAACAACAGTCACCATTCATGTATCCTCACCATTTACAAATTATGTAGCATCAACATCCCTAGATTTGGTTTTTAACCTAGGGCTCTTCCTTTTGTGTTCATATGGCAGGATAGTTCTGGATATCTTCATTTTAGAGCTACTTCATTTCATCTTTATCCTAGGGGTAGGGTACTAGGGTTTATGGTATTAGACTCTACCACCCCTGTGGTTTCCCTACGCTCCTCGCTATCCCTAGTTTCATCATCTTCTTCCACCTATAACTAATCAATTGAGGGCTCTCATTCTTTTATAACGTTATTCTCCTTCATTGGGGTCCCCTCACCTACCTTAGTCTTTTGAGTGATAGTTTTATCTACTGCAACGTCCTCAATCATAATCTCCCTCTCTGTTATCTCTTCCTCCATATCTTGTATCATTTCATCCACTTTCGGGTGGACCACTATGTGCTGCTACTCACTGCCCATAATGGTACAGACATAGTTGTCCCCCTTTGTCTTCTCCTAGGTATTCTTCATAATTTATTTCAAGGTAGCCCTCTTTTTATGAATTGTGTCTAAGTTCTTATATGATTTTTGTACTTTCACTGCCTTCTTAGTACTTTTTCCTTGTTCCCCTCTTACATGCTCTCCTTCTACTATGCCACTAGTCTGAATGGCATGTCGATATTCATTTTCAAGGTTTTTAAATCTTTTGTTGGTAGTTGCTCTATATGGTGGTTTGTCCTCCTACCTGGTGTGCCTGGAGCCTCATCTAGGTTTAAGACCTCTGCCTTTTTTTTATGCCAGTCCTCTTCACATGCGACCTCTTCTCTGTTTACAGCAGGTGCCTTAGCAATTTCCTCACCCCTAGGGTGTGGGGTTTGTTTAGACCTACAATACTTCTCTTTATGCCCCATTTTACCGTAGATTGAGCATTTCTTTGGTGCCACTTCATACTCCACAATATATTATGTTCCATTGATTAGGATTGGGCATCATAGAGTTTTTATGGTGTCTACTTATATATAAAATCTAGAAAAATTGCTCCTAGGTCTGAACCTCATGTGGTTGTCCACCTTAATCAGTCTGCCTAGGGACAAACCAATATATTCAAATAAAGTTGGAACTTACAATTGTAATGGCATGTCTAGTATAAGAATACATGTGACCACATATTTGGCATCTCCTCTCAAGGCTTAAAAGTTGGGAACCAGACCCACACTGCCAAGTAGCATCCAAACAGTTTCCATGATCCTCCT
The DNA here is from genome assembly GCA_963693085.1 of Alisma plantago-aquatica. Lineage (NCBI taxonomy): Eukaryota > Viridiplantae > Streptophyta > Magnoliopsida > Alismatales > Alismataceae > Alisma > Alisma plantago-aquatica. The sequence goes on along the minus strand of OY856410.1, from coordinate 1,237,377,638 downwards.
TCCATGACCATTTCATAGTCCTCACTGCATAAGGGTTGCACAACATAATGAAATGTGTCCAATTCTACATGTTGAATCTTCCCTTAGGGTTGTATAGGAGTTTAATTTTGTCCCTCATAGTCATGAATCCTACATCTTCTCCTATTAGTCGTATGGCTACTGCATAAATTCAGGTACATGCCAACTTGTCCTCTGCTTCTGGGTTGATGAAGATGTCCAGCAACCCCTCCACCTGGGTCAACTCAATCTCCTTATCATCCAGTTGATCCTCAACAACCTTTACAGAAAGAAAGTCTCCTTTCCCCCTAGCCACCCCCTTAAGACATAGTTCCTCCCATGAATAGACTAAAGGATGGTTTTTGACCCACTTATTGAATTGATTTTTGATAGATCCTTCACAGTGGAGGAAGACTTGTTTTTCTAGGGCTTTTTGTTGTGCAACCCGATCATTTCCATTGATTTCAATGTTGTTTGCTTTTTGTTCTTGGAGTTCACCAGTTGAAGATCCCCTCATTCCTAGAAACTAGAAGTCACTACCTACTATCGGCACTGAAACCGTAACTTTGATGTCAGCATTCTCACTACTATCAGTTGACGGCTTTGTTGGGATTTGGGAAGCAGATAAGCCAACAAAACAAAAAAAATCTACATGTATCCCAAATAAGAAGATTGTGTCAACGATGATGTATTTAGGAAAGAGGGTGTGTGAGGTATATACCTGGTCTTAGAGTAAGTCCAACAAAAATCCTCACAACGATGTGCTTTTTTTTCAAAGCACCGCCCAGACAATTTTCAGCGACGACCACCTGTTGTAGCACCATGAACAACAATTGATGACATCCTCCTAGAGTGGTGGCAACAACCTCTACACCTCTATGTAGTCCATGTAGACCATCGAGAACTCCTTGTTGCACTTTACTAGAGCCAATGGGAAGGAGTTTGTCCCTTCAATGTTAACGTGCTAGCACTGATGTAATGACCCCGCCTTCCGGTAACCCCCAATTAAGGGAGACCGAGAGGTCGGTGCCATTATCCAATTTCCAGATCAAGGTTCAACAATTAATTGATAACAATTATTAAATTCTACTAGACTATACTGAAAAGTTGTAATAAATAAAATTTTGCATACCTTTGAAAAAGTTTGGATTTCTAAACTTCTATCCAGAACTAGGACTAACTAACTAATCCTCCTTGGATTTTAATTTGTGTATTTCACAATATGACAATTTACTGTTTGTCCTTTTTGTTTTGTACCTAAAACGCCGACAAACAAAACGTCGGTCAGCCAAAATTGGTATGTGGGGGATTCACTAATCATGCAATTATACATAACAATGTATTGCATTCAATTATCAATTAACAAACAACATTACATTTTAAGTATAACTATGTGATCCATGTGTACCCTATCCCCTGCACTGTCCCTGCAGTGGACCTGGATACTACCTCCCTTATGGTAGATTCCCATTATACCCCTCATGACTTCACCTAATAGGTGAATCAATTTCTAGGGATGAGTCACATGGCACTACCCATAGGTAGCCCACTCCTTAACTCATGGTATGCTAAGAGTCTCATGGCACTATACATGTGTAGCCCAGTTTCTAACTCATGATACCCTAGACCTTACTCTAGGTTATCCTTAGCCTTTGCATAGCCACAGGGGTAGACTCGGATCTATCCAGTTATACATGTATACTCATAGTGATAGTCATAGTCACTCTATAGTTGCATGAATTAAAACATCCAACAGTTATTTCAAGCCATGAGGGAAACATCGATAAAATCCTCGGAAAACTAATCGGGATAATCATAAGCGTAACCACATACCTCTTATTGCAGAGTCGGTTACAGAATTAACTTTGTAGAGAGATAAAATCCAAACAATCAAGCAATTGCATAGAAACCTTGAAATAAAAGTACAAGTTTACTTTTATTAATATTTATCCAATTTCATCACATATCCTTTAGGGTTTCTATCCCAATTTTAGGGTTTCTTGGAAACTAGGGTTTTGCCTTCATGCTTAGTCATCATGAACCCTAATTCCTCAAAATCACTTAAAACCTTTAAATTCTCTCCTTTTAATATTCCTAATAGTCTTAGGATCATTATTTAGTAATTGATCAAAATAACAAGGTTTTCTTCTTCTTTTACCCTAAATTAGGGTTTTCATGTATATTATCTTTCATTCATAGACATAAACCCTAAATTAACCATCTTTGTATTCAAAATGTATGAAAACTTCATATTATTAATTAACAGGTTAATAATCCTCAATTTAACCTATTAAGTTACAAAGAATCATCCTTTATGTACAATTAAGGTTTCTAATTAACTTGTAATGCATTTTTCTAACAAATCAAGGCACTTTTGCAAAACAAACTAGAAAAATGTTCTCCAATTATTTTTATCAGGTTCCTTGCATTTTTCTACCCAACTTTAATATATAGAGTTTCTTCATTGGATAATCCTAGCATTTTCTATTAATTTTACAAGGAAAAGCTATTTTCTGTAATTTCGATCAGAGAGGAGATTTACCGAAATTTCACGGCCGTTTGATTGGTGCACCTATGGTCCGTGCCTGGATACAACACTCATTGTCGATCAGCTCCACTAACTGGTTTGTGCGCGCCGCTACTCGCTGTTGATCGTCAGATCTCAATCGAACGCCTCGCGTTCACTGGTTCCACTAAGTCAAATGCGCGCCCTGCCCCTTTCAGCCGATCCGTTGGATCGTGCTTGGGCTCATGATGGTCCCAAGATCTTGGGCCGCTGCTCGTCACCTTCGTCTTCTTTTGTTCTTCAAATCATGCGGTGGCGCCGTGGATGGAGCTCGTCGGAGCAAGGGTAATCGAGAGAGGGTGAGAGCTTTGAGGGTTAGGAAGTAGCCGCCTAGGATTGTGAGGGTGAGAGCGATCAGTAGGGGGTCCTATATATAGGCTATGGGAGACTCTCTTAGGCTTTCTGACCCTACTGTAAAACCTTCTTTCATCCCAATTGGGCGTTTTGGGTATACACGATGAAAGTCGGCAAAACCTGGGTCTAGACCCTTCACAAAGGTCTCCCGAACCTAATGGGACAAAAATCCCAAGTGCACATGCACTGCAGTGATCGGAAAATGAGGGGAAAATTCCCCTGTCAGCTCTGAGTCTGTGTCCCTATGGGACTCTTGACAATGAGTGGCGTGCATTGGATCAAGATCCAACGACCCTCATCTCTCCCACTTTTGCAAAAGGAAAATCAATTTCCTAATATTCGAATTATCTTCCCAATTTAATGATAACTTGGAAAAATCATAAATCCCAATTCTTAACTCCATTTTTATTCGAGGGAAACTCTTTTATGTTTTTATCTTTCATCCTGCAAAAATTGGGATCATTATCTTAATTAAACAGTTCCTTTTCTTTAGTTGCAAGAAAACACCCTTTTATTCATATTTTCCTTATATTCTTTATTTCCCTTGCTATTATATAATTATCCTGAGTTCGTTGAAGCCCAAGGAACCTTTATAACTCGAAATTCTATTTTTGGGGGAAATATCTTCTAGCCTTTTAATCATCCTTTATCCATTTTCTTATATTTCCATTATCCCATTGAATTCCTTTTTCATTTCTTTTTCTTTTTCTTTCAATTGGGCTTAATGGCTAATAAGGCCCATCAAGAGAGCATGCAAGGCTATCATACACGAAATTCATTCAAATCAAACCATGAAATCAAACATTGGTATTATTTATATTTTAAAGGAGATTAACAAATCTCATTACATGTTTTGGAAAATGAGGTTATAACATCCTCCCCTCCTTATAGGAATTTTTCCCTCAAAATTCAACAATCAAGAAAACAAATCAGGATATGCTTTTTCCATGTCCGTCTTCAGCTCCCATGTGGCCTCATCCTCTCCATGGTGCTTCCAAAGAACCTTTACCATCTCTATATTCTTATTTTTGAGTTCTTTTACCTTGGTATCTAGAATCCACAAAGGCAACTCAGGATAAGACATCTTTCCTTGAAGCTCAATAGGTTCAATGCTCAGCACATGGCTTGGATCTTGCACATATCGCTTCAGATTAGACACGTGAAACACATCTTGCATCATACTGTATTGAGGGGGTAACGCCAAATGATATGAAGCCTCACCAATCCGTTCTAACACTTCAAACGGACCCACGTATCGGGGACTCAACTTTCCTCTATTCTTAGCTATAGCTCAGAGTGGTCAGATTTTTAGAAAAACATGTTCTCCCACAGTGAAATGCACATCAGTCTGCTTCACATCGGCATGTGGTTGCATATGCGATTCTCAAAATGGATTCCTCCGTCTATTCCCAAAGAAAGACGGGTCTGAGGCTTCTGCATCAAGCCTTTCATCTTGTTAAGTCCTCCACTGGCCAACTGTGTTGCGACAATCTCACTCAACAATTCGGACTGTATCTGGATGTTGGCCAATCGAACTCGATCATCTAACAATTGAGGTGACCATTCCACCAGCTCTTCTAAGCTCTTCCACTGTCTGGACAACACAGCTGCACACCTTAGCTGTTTCTGACTCAAAGCATCGACTACGACATTTGCCTTACCTGGATGATAGGCAATGGTGAAGTCATAATCCTTCATTTACTCCATCCATCGTCGTTGTCATAGGTTCAAGTCTTTTTGTGTTAGTAGATACTTCAGGCTCTTATGGTCAGTGAAGATTTCAAAAGTGGCACCATACAGGTAATGTCGCCAAATCTTCAAAGCATGGATGATAACATTTAACTCTAGGTCGTGTGTCGAGTAATTCACCTCGTTGGGCTTGAGTTGTCGGGAGGCATATGCAACCACATGTCAATTCTGTTCCAACACACAACCAAGTCCCATCTTTGATGCATCGGTGAAAATCATGAAACCCTCATTGCCTGATGGTAGAGTCAAAACTGGTGCAGTGGTCAGCTTCTCTTTCAGCTCCTGGAAATGAGCTTCACAAACATCGGACCACACAAACTTCACATCTTTTCAAGTCAAAATGGTCAAAGGCAAGGTGGTCTTTGAGAAATCTGTGATGAAGCACCGATAATATCCTGCTAACCCCAAGAAGCTTTGAATCTCGAAGGGGTTCTTTGGTGTTGTCCAGTCTCGAACCGCCGACACCTTAGCTGGATCTACGGCAGTCGTTCCTCCTGAGATGATGTGTCCAAGGAACATGACTCGGTATATCCAAGACTCCATTTAGAGAACTTCCCACAGAACTTTTGCTTTCTTAAGATATCAAGGACTTTACTTAGGTGGTCTCGGTGTTGATCTAAGTTATTTGAATAAACCAGTATGTCGTCTATGAACACTATGACAAATGAGTCAAAGAAGGGTTGAAACACACTGTTCATAAGGTTCATGAACACACTAGGTGCATTGGACAACCCAAAAGGCATAACCACGAAGTCATAGTGGCCATACCAGGTTCTAAAAGCTATTTTCGGGATGTCCTCACTCTTAACCCTCAACTGGTGGTAACCCGACCTCAAGTCGATCTTGGAAAAGACTCGAGATGACTTCAACTGGTCAAACAAGTCATCTATCTGGGGTAAAGGGTATTTGTTCTTAATGGTAGCCTGGTTGATCATCCGGTAGTCTATGCACATTCAGAGCAAACCATCCTTTTTCTTTACAAAAAGCACCGGTGCTCCCCATGGTGATGTGCTAGGGCAGATAAAACCCTTATCCAACAATTCCTGCAATTGCTTCTTTAACTCAAGCAACTCAGCAGGGGCCATCATATAAGGTGCTCGGGAAATAGGGTTTGTACCAGGGGCTAGCTCTATGGAGAAATCTACCTCTCTTTCAAGAGGAATCCCAGGTAAATCATCTGGGAAAACATCTACATAGCCCCTAACTACCTCTATTTCTTCTAAGGGTTTTACCTTGGGTTCTGGCTTGGTGACTACTGCTAGGAAAGCTCGACACCCTTTACTCATCATCCTCTCTGCTTTCACGGCTGACACATACGGGCTGGTAGTGGCATCCTTCCTACCCCTAATGACAAAAGGTGGTTGACCTGGTCTCTTGATGATCACTTTCTTCTCTCTTAAGTCCATATTGGCCCTATACATATAAAGCCAATCCATGCCAATGATTACATCAAAATCATTCATGTCAAGAAGGATAAAGTCTGTAGGAAAATCATGATCTCGATATTTCACAGATACCACCGGGGTTTTTAAAAGGGAAGTAAAGATTCGACCAATCGGGGTTGTAACATCTAAGACATACCCTAAATCCTTGATATCCAAACATAGCATAGTTGCAAGATTTCTCGAAATGAAAGTATTAGTAGATCCAGAGTCAAACAAAGCTTTCACATTATGTCCCATAACTTCAAGCATGCCTACATTATTGTTCACCATGCATTAGACCATTACATGCTTAACTTTAAAACATAAAAGAAAACTCTAAGGGTTATTACCCTTGATCAACCGATTGGCATTAACTTGAGCCTCCTCATTGTCAATGGCAAACACCCAAGCTTGTCTTCTCTCTCCAGTAGGTGGGGCTATAGCTATAGGTGGGGCTGCTACTAGTGGAGCTACCACTTGTCCTGGTCCCCTGGGATCTGGCATAGGACAGACAGATTGCATATGTCCTTCTTGGTGGCATCGAAAGCACGTCTTCTTCTTATAGCGGCATTCACCGGCGTGCCCCTTTCCGTTGGTGCGGCAAGGAGGTCGGTTGTTCTCTTGACGGGGTTTCCCTTTTCCTCCATGTTTTCCTTTAGCTTGACGACGTCCTGGACCCTTCTTGTGGTTGTTTCTCGGGCCTTGGGATCCTTCAGTGAATCCCAAGTACCCCTTGGGTGGAAACTGGGCAGACATCACAATCCTCTCCATGTCTAAAGTAGTGTTGTAGGCTTCGGCAAAAGTCTTAGGCTTGCTTTTCATCACATGGGGTCTGATGGCAGGGTGAAGACGCTCTATGAAGTGATCCACCCTTCTTTCTTCATCCATCTTGTACCCAAAGCATTCCAAGATCCGGAACTTGCGCCCGAAGTCCGCCACCGAAGAGTTTCCTTAGGTCATGTTGGTGAACTCCCTTTCCTTTTCCTTCTTAGATGAGACTGGGATGAATATGGCTGTGAAGATCGTCTTGAAATCAGCCCATGCCATGGGTTCCTCTATCAAATCCCAGCCGGTGATGTGGGTCTCCCACCATATCTTGGCTGCTCTTTCCAGGAGATGAACAGCAAAGAGGACCTTCTTGCTCGGCTGTACCTCAAGCATGCAGAATCCATTCTCGACTGCAAGCAACCAAGCTTTCGCTTTGTTGACTACCTCTGTCTTGTCCTCTCCCAGAACTTCTCAATATTCAACTTGATGAAGTCCAGGATGGTGGCTCCCAGTCTAGGACAAACCAGAAGCGGCTCACCATTCTCAACTCTGGTTAGGTCTCGAAGGGCCAAGGCATTAATTGCCTCTGTCAGCTTCCTATGATGCTCCATCCACAAAGCTTTAGGGGTGTGGATCATCATGGTCGGTTCCAGACCTCCAGCTTGGTCTTCTTCCATCTGGTCTACTTTCTCGTACCCATGTTGCTCTTCATACCCTTGGTCTTGCTCTTGATCAAGGTTGTCGAAGGGTATCAGGTCAGGGTTAGGGACCTCATGAGTGGTCTCTTCAGGCCTCGTTCTCTTCTTAGAGGATTCACCATAATGGTTCTTCTTCCTCTTCTCTAAAGACCCCTTTCCTTTACGGGAAGGCCAAGCACTCCTAGCTGGGTTCCCAGTACCCTCGGGGATAACAACTGTCTTTGTACGAGCCATCTACATAAGCATAACAAACATACCTTTAGTTTATCATTAAAGTAATTATACTTATGTCAGTGACATCTCATTATGTATCTTTTATTAATTTGATGGAGGATTCCTTAATCCTTAACTTACTTTCCCATACCACATGAGGGTGAGGAAGAGAGAGAAAACCCTAACTCTTAAAGTCCTTAATAGAATATGTGATGAGAAGGGATGAATAAGATGAGAAAGTCCTAAAGGTATCTTATTTCGATTCAATTCCTAGGACATCAGCCAGGCAGTCAAACAATCCGGGAGTCCTCGTATTCTGACTAGCGGTGCGGAGGAAAATTTTGCCAGCCCCCGGAAGTGATCCTTTTCTAGACACCTCAGTCTTTCAGAAAATCCTCTAATAACTCCCTTGGGTTCTACAGAGTTTGTAAAATTTATTAATTATTAACAATTAAGTGGAGAACCTTGGCTCTGATACCAAATGTAATGACCCCACCTTCTGGTAACCCCCAATTAAGGAAGACCGAGAGGTCGGTGCCGTTATCCAATTTCCGAATCAAGGTTCAACAATTAATTGATAACAATTATTAAATTCTACTAGACTATACTGAAAAGTTGTAATAAATAAAATTTTGCATACCTTTGAAAAAATTTGGATTTCTAAACTTCTATCCAGAATTGGGACTGACTAACTAATCCTCCTTGGATTTTAATTTGTGTATTTCACAATATGACAATTTATTGTTTGTCCTTTTTGTTTTGTACCTAAAATGCTGACAAACAAAACTTCGGTCAGTCAAAGCTGGTATGTGGGGGATTCACTAATCATGCAATTATCCATAACAATGTATTGCATTCAATTATCAATTAACAAACAACATTACATTTTAAGTATAACTACGCGATCCATGTGTACCCTATCCCCTACGCTGTCCCAGCAGTGGACCTGGATACTACCTCCCTTATGGTAGATTCCCATTATACCCCTCATGACGTCACCTAATAGGTGAATCAATTTCTAGGGTTGAGTCACATGGCACTACCCGTAGGTAGCCCACTCCTTAACTCATAGTATGCTAAAAGTCTCATGGCACTACACATGTGTAGCCTAGTTTCTAACTCATGATACCCTAGACCTTACTCTAGGTTATCCTTAGCCTTTGCATAGCCATAGGGGTAGACTCGAATCTAGCCAGTTATACATGTATACTCATAGTGATAGTCACAGTCACTCTATAGTTGCATGAATTAAAACATCCAACAGTTATTTCAAGCCATGAGGGAAACATCGATAAATCCTCAGAAAACTAATCGGGATAATCATAAGCGTAACCACATACCTCTTATTGTAGATTCGGTTACAGAATTAACTTTGTAGAGAGAGAAAATCCAAACAATCAAGCAATTGCGCAGAAACCCTGAAATAAAAGTATAAGTTTACTTTTATTAATATTTATCCAATTTCATCATATCCTTTAGGGTTTCTATCCCAATTTTAGGGTTTCTTGGAAACTAGGGTTTTGCCTTCATTCTTAGTTATCATGAACCCTAATTCCTCAAAATCACTTAAAACCTTTAAATTCTCTCCTTTTAATATTCCTAACAGTCTTAGGATCATTATTTAGTAATTTATCAAAATAACAAGGTTTTCTTCTTCTTTTACCCTAAATTTGGGTTTTCATGTACATTATCTTTCATTCATAGACATAAACCCTAAATTAACCATCTTTGTATTCAAAATGGATGAAAACTTCATATTATTAATTAACATGTTAATAATCCTCAATTTAACCTATTAAGTTACAAAGAATCATCCTTTATGTACAGTTAGGGTTTCTAATTAACTTGTAATGCATTTTTCTAACAAATCAAGGCACTTTTTCTAAACGAACTAGAAATAGGTTCTCCAATTATTTTTATCAGGTTCCTTGCATTTTCCTACCCAACTTTCATATATAGAGTTTCTTCATTGGATAATCCTAGCGTTTTCTATTAATTTTGCAAGGAAAAGCTATTTTTTGTAATTTCGATCAGAGAGGAGATTTACCAAAATTTCACGGTCGTTTGATTGGTGCGCCTATGGTCCACGCCTAGATCTAATGCTCATTGTCAATCGGCTCCACTAACTGGTTTGTGCACCCCTCTACTCGATGTTGATCGTCAGATCTCAATCGAACGCCTCGCGTTCACTGGTTCCACTAAGTCAGATGTGCGCCCTGCCCCTTTTGGCCGATCTGTTGGATCGTGCTTGGGCTCACAATGGTCCCAAGATCTAGGGCCACTACTCATCACCTTCGTCTTCTTTTGTTCTTCGATCATGCGGTGGCGCCGCGGCTGGAGCTCGTCGGAGCAAGGGTAATCGAGAGAGGGTGAGAGCTTTGAGGGTTAGGAAGTAGCCGCCTGGGATCGTGAGGGTGAGAGCGATCAGTAGGGGGTCCTATATATAGGCTATGGGAGACTCTCTTAGGGTTTCTGACCCCGCCGTAAAACCTTCTTTTAGCCCAATTGGGTGTTTTGGGTATACGCGATGAAAGTCGGCAAAACCTGGGTCTAGACCCTTCGTAAAGGTCTCCTGAACCTAATGGGACAAAAATCCCAAGTGCACATGCACTGCAGTGATCGGAAAAATGAGGGGAAAATTCCCCTGTCAGCTCTGAGTCTGTATCCCTCTGGGACTCTTGACGATGAGTGGCGCACATTGGATCAAGATCCAACGGCCCTCATCTCGCCCGCTTTTGCAAAAGGAAAGTCAATTTCCTAATATTCGAATTATCTTCCCAATTTAATGATAACTTGGAAAAACCATAACTCCCAATTCTGAACTCTATTTTTATTCCAATTTTGAGGGAAACTCTTTTATGTTTTTATCTTTCATCCTAAAAAAATTGGGATCATTATCTTAATCAAACGGTTCCTTTTCTTTAGTTGCAAGAAAACACCCTTTTATTCATATTTTCCTTATATTTTTTATTTCCCTTGCTATTATATAATTATCCTGAGTTCCTTGAACCCCAAGGAACTTTATAACTCGAAATTCTATTTTTGGGGAAAATATCTTCTAGCCTTTTAATCATCCTTTATCCATTTTCTTATATTTCCATTATCCCATTGAATTCCTTTTTCATTTCTTTTTCTTTTTCTTTCAATTGGGCTTAATGGCCAATAAGGCCCATCAAGAAAGCATGCAAGGCTATCATACATGAAATTCATTCAAATAAAACCATGAAATCAAACATTGGTCTTATTTATCTTTTAAAGGAGATTCACAAATCTCATTACATGTTTTGGAAAATGAGGTTATAACAACTGACTTACTCTCCCTAGAAGTCTCTCTATTTTACGAGTAAGACTTGCTTTGGGCTATTATATTACCACAGTTGTGAGAGGATAAGGTTTTCTAGTGTTAGTTGTGTCTTCTAAAAGCCTTGAATACCCCCCTTATTTATAGGGGATTCAGGATCTGGGTTTCTAGACCAACTAGGATTCGAAGACATGGATTTTCATGAATTTCTTGCTACTATGGGTCATGAGTCAGTCAACTCAGCATTTGAGTAGATCAAATCAACATTGGATTCAATCACTCAAACCTCAGTCAGTCAATTTGAATGCTTTTCTATTCACAAATATATTGGTCTTCAATGAAACAATTAATGCAAAATATGACGTCAACATCAGTCCTTGATCTAATCTTACTGATCATCTAATCGGGATACTAGAGTTTTGGGTTGCTCGACTAACCACTTGAATTGGTTGACTCAACACTTGAGTCGTTTGACTGACATCCCTGATCAGCCAATATTTTTTAAACTGATTCCCTAAATACTTTAGTAATCATGACATATGAATTGGTCGACTCAACACTTGAGTCGATCGACTCATATTCTAGGTCAACCAATTATTAACCAATGTTGTTTAAATATATTACCTAAACACTTTATTAATAAAATCAAACCCTATCCATGAGTAAACTCCTATTCAATGTGTGTCCTATGTGTGTGACCCTATAGGTCCCAAGTTAATTTGGTTGTGAATGTACATGGCTAATTTATGACATCACAAGCAATGAATAGTATCTAGCAACACATCATTGCTACCCAAGTAATTGGAAAGTTGGAGAACAACTTCAACCTACCATCCATGATTAGTGTTACATTATTCATATAGTTCCATTGTTTTTGATATCTAGATTGAACCCGAGGCATGGAATCGTCATCCTCTTAGTATTCAATCCATGTTCCTTGAACTAGAGGAGATTGTCCAAGTTGCATGTGAGATCACATATCAGATATTGATTCACACAAGTATGGCCATAAGTTTCTCGATCACGCTTATCAAGTGTCCAAGATATCAACTCCAACAAGAGGGACAAATCCCATCTACATCACTCACAGTCAATCCCCATGTGTCACAACATACCCGAACATCAGCTGTATGGTAACCCTTATTCAAGATCATGTTGGATGATTTCAAAGTATAGTTAACAACATGTGATGAGTGTAGTGACTTCATGTCTAGGAACCACAATCACCACTATCACTATTAGAGCTGATTCTGACTACCAATCTATGGTTTCCATGTATCACTCTCAATGTGGGTCTGTTCGGGACATTGTTCTCTAATAAGTACCTATGTGTTTGGTTTGATATCACAAATCATGACTAATGAGATTCTATCATCAACCAACCAACATTCTAGTCTTATGTATTATTGTCATCTATTTTGCTTCCACAATAATACCCAACTAGGGACATAACAAGAATGAATGTACTCTTATCATACATATGATCTCATTATTTAGGTCCTCAACCTGAAGACATATGTCATGAGTAACATCATTCTTTAGACATCCACCATGTTTGTGTCATCATCTCATGACTAAAACAATCAGAATAGATGAAATTACCTTTATCATTATCAAATTAGACATCTAATGCCCCATTACAATAATCATATGATTGTCTATGGGCATACCTACCAACAAAATCCCACTTGCACTTAGAGCCAATCACCCACAAATCTAATTCCAAGTGATCTTAACATATCCATCATGTTTCTGCTGTAAAAATGCTTTTTTGCGGGTTAGAAACCTTTACTTCTAGTCGGTACTTTGCAAATATTCACATCTCCTCATTGTATGATCTCTTGTAGAAGATGGAAATGTTGTAGTATGCTATATAGGTTCATTTTACTATCTGGTGGCTCTAATGTTGTCACACTATTTGTACTATGTCCTTTGATTGGAACGTCCCACAAGTTCATCTAAACAAACTTCTTGATCCATATAGTATCCTTTATTCTATTCATAATAGCAAGGTATGTGGCTTCTATTCTAGAATTAACATCTGTCTTTTGCTCAGAACATTTCCAGCTTACAGTTCTATTTTAATGTCAAACACAAATTTATATTGTGATCATTAATCTTCTTTGTCATTTTGGAAGCTTGCGTTGGTGTAGCCCTTTACACCCAACTCTTCCTTATCACCATAAATAAGGAATTGATCCTTAGTGCTTCTAAAGTACTTAATGATGTTCTTTATGGTAGTCCAGTGATGTTTGCTAGAATCTAACTGATATCTACTCATCATGTCCTATACATACAAGACAACAAGATGAGTACATAACATTGCATATATGATAGATCCAATTGTGAATGCATATGACATCTTACTCATGTGTTCCCGTTCTTCACAGGAATTGGACACTAGGCTCTTGAGATACGAATTCCATAGAACATGGACAATTTTTTCTCTCATTGAGTCTTGTATGTTGAATCCCTTCAACATATTGCCAATGTATGTGCTCTTACGTAGGTCAAGAAACTTTCCAGATCTATCTGTATAGATCTTAATTCCTAAGATAGGATGCTTCGCCTAAATCCTTCATAGAGAAGGTACTTCCTAGCCAGGTCTTACCATATGTAAAGTAGGTATGTCATTCCCCATCAATATGTGGAATATAAATATGCTCCCACTAACCCTCTTATAAACACATGGTTCATCTTCATTTTGACTAAAGTCAAACTTTTTGACTGCCTCATCAAATCAAAGATTCCATCTTTGAGATGCTTACTGCAATCCATAGATTGACCTTTGTAGCTTACATACTTTATTTGCAATAACTAGATTTATAAAACACTCAGGTTGTGTCAAGCATGCAACCTTTATAATATTCATGTTAAGGAATGTAGTTTTAACATTCATTTGCTAAATCTCAAAGTCATATTGAGTTGTAGTGGAAAGCATGATCCTGATGGGTTTAACCATGGCAAATGGTGAAACATTTCATCATGTTCAACATTTTGAGCTTGTTTAAAACCCTTTGCAACCAATCTACCCTTATAGGTTTGTACACTACCATCCATGTCGATCTTATTCTTGAAGACTGAATTGCACCCTATGGGTTTTACCCCTTCATGTGGATCCAACAAGGTCATATCTTGTTGGTGTACATGGAGTCTATCTTAGATACAATGGCTTCAAACCATTTCTCAAACTTTAGTCCCTCAATAGCCTCTAGGTAGGTTGTTGGATCATCGTCTATGACCAACTTGCCACCTTCTTAAGTCACAAGATATCCTAATCTTTCAAGCTCAAGGTGTGTCCTACTAAATCTATGAGGTTTTCTGTTACATAAGGAACTTTCCACACCAATTTATAATTATCCTTGTTCCTATTGCACCTCTTTAGGTTCAATATTTTCTTGTTGGTCTCAAACTTTTTTAGTTTTACTTTATCTCCTATCGTCCAGTTTTGTATCGCCTAGATGTTCTTTTAGTGGACGACACCCGAACTTTGTATCGGGCTGAATTTTATCGTGCATTCATTTTTTCTCTTAAACGACGGTATCAATTTTAAGTTTTGCCTACCTAATATCGTCACATTTAATTGATCAATGAACTTGTTTAATGATGACAGATATGGCCCGTACAAAGCAAACCGTTGTTCGAGTTGACGAATACGGCAGAAGGATCGACACTAAGACTGCAGCTGAAGCAACAATACTCGGGCAGAAATGCACGAATCCCAAGGCAGTTGGGCCATCAACCACTGAGAAGATAGCAAGGACGGAAGAAGTTCTGGCTCCTTTTTCCTCAGAGGATGCAGTTGGAACAAGTGCAAAGCTCTCAAGAAGGAAACGCAAGGCTCGTGCAAATTATGACGATGATGGCCGACCTAGGAGGGCTAGAACACGAACAAGAAACCGACCTATGGTAGACGGAGAGCTCTTGAAAACACTTGTGGATACTATATCCAAAGAAGATACCCCCCATGAAGAAGGTGGCTTCATGGCTGATGAACCCAAAATACCCACATTCAATCCAGAAGCCAATGGAGAAAGACTTCCACTGATTTTCTCTTTTGGAGATGGTCCTAAACCACCGCAGAAGACAAACTATGATAAGGAAGTGGACCTCTCTTGGGAGCTACCAAATCAAGAAAAAGTATTGGAAGAGATAAGTGGACTTCTCTGACTAGTTCAATAGATGATGAAAGTTTAAAGAAACCGAGATTGATGATCAGTCCTTTTGTTCATGTTCACAATGGAAGTATCTTAAAAAGTTTACCTAGTTTAAGGGAATGCCTAATAGTTTTGGAACTTCTTCCTCAGCAAAAGTGCATGACTGATCTCATTGAATCTTGCAATTCTGAAACCACTTTTGCCTTTTGGTACAAAGGACTACGACATCTTCGTCCTGGAATGGATATCAAATAAAGAGACGCCTGACCAGCTCCACCACATCAACTACCACAGCAAATGAGGAGAATATGTGTGGGAGCTTCTATCTGGAGTAGGCGCGCTCACCCGCTAACCCTCATTGGGTTAACATTATCCTACCTTATCTACTTCACAACTCTGGGACAGAGTGTGGACTAAGTTTGGGGGGGTACCATGTACCAGTGAGGGAGGTATAAAAAAAATATTCAAACTCCACCCTTTTTGTTCTTTTGTTCTTCTCCTATATCATGTGTACATATACATAGACATGCTCAAACAAAAATTTTGCTTATTCTATCTCCTTACATATGTACAAAGATACTATATAGCAAAAACCTGATATGACTTCTTACTAGTTTGTTTTCTGTGTGCCCAAGGAGTTGTAGGTTTTGTTATGTCTTTCTGATAATGCAGCCTCAAACAATAAAAGACTATGACTTTCCACGTCAAAAATTTTGAAAAATAATCTCGCAACAGCTAAGAGACGTGTATGCAGAAGGAAAAAGCTGCCCAAACTGCAAAAATTCCTCTTGTTTTCCCTTACCCAACAAAAATCCCAAAAGAGAGAATAGCCTTATGAGAGTGAATAAAAGCATGAGAGTTGTGCCCAATAAAAAGAAAAAAAAAAGAAAAACATATATACACACTTGTTTTCCAAAAGTACCCATCTTTAGGCATGGTAGATCCGGGGCAGTGGTACGTAGGATGTGAAATCACTGCTCTAAAGCCAACTGGCTTGGACTGTAGGGACCACTCACCCGCTAATGGACCCGTACCTGGATGGAATGATGGGAAACAAGAAAAACCCAAAAAGCCTTAAGCCTACCCAAACACACAACTTTCTATCCCCAAACGTTGTTTGGTGTGAAAGCTAACTTCGGAATCATGCATCCAAGTCTCGCCGAAGCTATGGAGAAATATTTTTTTGCTTAAATATGGCAGGAGAAGTAAAGTCTTTTGTTCGTGGTCGGGCTGTATTCTCTGTAAGACATCTCAATGCTCGCTCAAACCCAGGGTCTAAAAACTTTACCGGTCAAGAAGAAGCGTCACAAACAAAGTTTAAAGATTGATTGAGGACAATCAAAATGTTAAGTTTGGGGGAGTTGATAACACCAAATTTTGTGATGTTTTTGGACCTTATTTCGTTATCAAATCTGCCCTTTTAAATTGGTTTCCTCTCCTTTTTGTCATGTTTTTGCATAAACCGGCCACGCTACGCTTTTAACTCAATATTATCATCTTTTGTAGAGTTTTCCTCAATTTTAATTCATTTATCAGCAAAAAGGCCCGTCCCGGCCCACGAACGTGATCCACCTGCATCGGCCTTCTTACCAACCAGCCGGCTGATACACTCGCTTCCCGACATGGGTGCGTGATACACTACCGCGCGACACAAGGGTGCCGCGCAAGAAGAAGTGGACGAGCGATACACCATTTACCCGACAGGGAGTCGGACTCGTCACGACTGCTGAAGCGTGTTGCGCGATACAGGCCACCCATCGACAGGCACCACTCGTCACGATGACCGACACGGTCCCAACCCGACATCCTTGTGCCAGGCGATACACATATCGAGCATCCCCGAATCCGAGACGATAGAGATGATGAAGGACATGTGGCGTCTGGAGCACCATAACTTCCCCCAACCGCTGCCTATAAATAGCAGCTACATGACTCAAATGGGACGGGTCGGAATCTCTTGAAATCCAACATGGGAAAGCATCTGGAGCTAGCGTGTCGTGCGTCAGAGGTGTACCGGGCGATACTAGGTGAGCATTTCCCCGACCTGAGAGGGAGGGAATGGTTCACTTAGGATCGGCCTCGGGCACCGCTGCAGACCGATATCGGCCAACAAGGACACCCGACATGAGTACCTGATACCCTCAGCAAAACTCTGGCCCAACACGATACCAAGCCCGATACGCATCATCAGTCACGGCGTGTCGCCCGAGAGGGTGCCACCCGACACGATCGTATTGGGGATGAGCGCCCTACACGATACGTCCGCCCGTCACGAGCGTGTTGCCCGAGAGGGTGTGACGCCCGACACGGGTGTATTGGGCAAGGCTGCCACCTGGTATCGGGCTGGAGGGATCTCGGGGATCTGCTACTTCCTGTCGCCCTTCTAAATCAAGAAGGAGACATTTATCTTTACTTATTTCAGTCATTTACTTTCTTTACTTATGCAATGTAACTAGACTCTTTTATGCTAATGGAACTAGAAGAGTTTTAATTATCTGCTGCTTTATGTTTGGTACCTTTTGTTGGATGATTGTTTTGTATAGCATCCGAACTCTAGCTTATACGCTTGGATCATGTTTCGACTAGCTACTGAATCGTGTTTTCCCGTTGCAGCAGCCTCGAGAGAGGGGTTGTGGCTCTAGTGTTTGGTCCGATATAGAAGTACGAGAGTGCCCATGATCGGAGTTGCTTTAGTGACCTTTCCACTCTAACTTAAGACCAGCAACCTCGAGAGAGGTGTTGATGCTTAGTTAGAGGTACCCGCTTCGAGAGAAGGGGTACAGGATGTTTCTACTACCGCTTGTTTTACCGAAGCTTTCTCCTTCGTTCCTTACTAAAAGCAATAGTATTATCCTCTCTGTTTCCGTTGCGTGAAAACCCCTAAAAACTGATAAATGCTTAAAACCTTAATTTTCCTCGTAGCTCCAGTTGGAGATAGTTTTCTTTTGTTTTATCGATCTTAATCTGTTGTTCCCTTGGGGAACTTTATCATCTCCTTACCCATACCGGAGTGTAACATGTCGATTACGCATTCCCAACACTACCACCCTTGTCCCTGTGTTCGACCCCGTATATCTACTTTGACCCCATAAACAAAGTTATGGGGGCCTAGAAGGTTTCGGGTTATAAATTTAAAAGTCTGACTACTTCAAATCCGCTCCACTTTTCGGACACACGATTTAGGCTGGTCAGCTCTTCCATTCAATCATTTCGGCCTCCAATCCGATTGGCTCATCCTATTATTTGTCCTCCTTAATTTCCAGTTGATCAACTTGACTTCCCAGTCAAACGACTCATCTGGTGTCGAACGCTTTTTCTTGCCAAAAAATAAATTAGAACTATCATATTAACTTATTACATTGTAAAAGTGAAACCTCGAGTTACATTTGAGGGGAGTATATGGAGGGAAGTAATAAATTACATGTGGAGAAAAAGGTAGAGGTTCGATATGAAAATCAAATAAAAATAGGAATAAAATCATTCAACCAAGCACACACATCCAACAGGGGTTTTGGTCATAACCACACATTCATTCACCGTTAAAACAAATTTTAGGGTGACACTTATTGATTGCATATATAGAATATGTTTATAGATACATACATATATATATATATATATATATTGGGATCTTATGTGGTATTTAATCTGATATGCACATTAATCAATTTTAAATATTCACATCTTATGCAATAAAATAAATTTGATCACATCGATTTAAATCCTGATACAACTTAGATTGACGTGGCTCTAATACCACTATTTGAATTTGGGGTAGTAGAAAAGGCAGTAGAACAAAAAATTTCTACATGTATCCTAAACAAGTAGACGGAATCAACAATAATGTAATAGGAAAGAGGGGTTGTAAGGTATATATCTGGTCATGGAGTAAGTTCAGCGACAATCCTCACAACGACGTGCTTCTTTTTCAAGCAGCACTTGGACGGTTGTTAATGATGGCCTCCTGGTGTAGTACCACAAACAGAAGTTGATGACGTCCTCCTAGCATGATGGCAACAGCCTCGATGCCTCTACATAGTCCATGTAGACCACCAGGAGCTCCTCGTTGTGCTTTATCAGCCAACAGGAAGGAGTTTGTCCCTTCGATGTTAAGGTGCTAGCACTGACTTGTTCTCCCTAGTTGTCTCTCCCTTTTACGTGTAAGACTTGCTTTGGGCTCTTACCTTACAATAAGTGTGAGAGGATAATGTTTGTCAGCATTAGTTATGTCTTCTGAAAGCCTTGACTACCCCCTCAATTTATTGGGGAGTTAGGGTTCAGGGTTTCCATATCAACTTGGAGTCAAAAAGACATATTCTCACAAACTTCTGGCTACTACAGGTCATGATTTGATCGACTCATACCCTAGTCAGTCAATTTGAATGCTTTCCTATTTGAAAATATACTATCCTTAAATGTAATAATGAATGCACAACATGATGGCATCATCAATCCTTGATCCAATCTTATTGATCATCCAGTCAGTCGGTTGGTGTTATGGGTTGCTCGACTTGCCACTTGAGTCATTCAACTCAACACTCGAGTCGGTCGACTCACAAACCTTATCAGACAATTTTTTCAACTAATACTATTTAAATTGATTACCTAAACACTTAAGTAATCACAACATATGAATCAGTCAACTCAACACTTGAATCAATCGACTCATATTCTAGGTCGGCTAATTATTAGCCAATGTTGTTTAAATTTGATTACCTAAACACTAACCCTATTTATGAGTAAACTCTTATTCTAGGTGTATCCTATGTGTGTGACCCTATAGGTCCCAAGTTATATTGGCAGTGAATGTCCATAACTAATTTATGTCATGACAAGCAATTAGGGGTTTCTAGCAATGCATCATTGCTACCCAAGTAATTGAAAAGTTGGAGAACAACTTCAACCTATGATTTGTGGTTAGTGTTACATTGATCATATAGTTCCTTTGTCTTTGATATCTAGATTGAACTCAAGGCATGGATCATAATCCTATTAATATTCAATCCATGTTCCTTGAACTAGATCAAACTGTTTGAGATGCATGTAAGCTCACATATCACATATTGATTCACATGAGTATGGCAATACATTTCCCAGTCACTCTTATCAAGCATCTAGGATATCAACTCCGATGGGAGGGACAAATCTCATATACATCACTCATAGCCAATCCCCGTGTGTCACAACACACCCAACATCACATGTATGGTAACCCTTATTCAAGGTCAAGTTGGATGGTGTCAAAGTATATCTAACAACATGTGATGATTGTAGTGACTTTGGGCTTAGGGCATGTTTGGTAGGGTGAAGTCGAATGAAAAAGTGCATGTTTGATGTACATTTTTACATTGAGAACTCACTAAACTACACCCCACTACACCCAACCAAACTAGCCCTTAATAACCACAATCACCACTATCACTATTAGATCTATTCTGACTACCATTCTATGGTTTCCACATATCACTCTCAAGGTGGGTCTGTCTGATACATTGTTCTCTAACAAGTACCTATGTGTTTGGTTTGATATCACATATCACAAATAATGGAATTCTTTCATCAACCAAAACACATTCTACCATTATGTGTTATTGTCATTTATTTTGCTTCCATAGTCATATCTGACTAGGGACAAAATAAGAATGTGTGTACTCTTATTGCACATATGATCTCATTGTTCAGGTCCTCAACCTAAAGATATATGTCATTGAGTAACATCATCATTTAGATATCTATCATTTTTGTGTCATCATCTCATGACTGAGACAAACATAATGGACGAAATTACCTTTATCATTATCAAATCAAGTATCTAATGCCCCATTATAATCATTGTATGATTGGCTCTCTGGGAATACATAGCGATATGCTTGTTAGGGTCCTTTTTCTTACCCCCCTCCTAATCTGCCTCCTTCCTTTCACAACCAAAATATCATCTTCCATCTCCTTGGCCATGGC
The DNA here is from genome assembly GCA_963693085.1 of Alisma plantago-aquatica. Classification (NCBI taxonomy): domain Eukaryota; kingdom Viridiplantae; phylum Streptophyta; class Magnoliopsida; order Alismatales; family Alismataceae; genus Alisma; species Alisma plantago-aquatica. Next base: position 1,237,356,453 of record OY856410.1, on the reverse strand, counting down.
CCCTTGCACCAACACCACCGTCATTGCCTCATCCTCCTTGTCTTCATCGTGTCGCCATTTCTTGTAACTCTTAGTAAGTAAAGCCTTGATATTGCATTAACCTGGTGATCCTTGGATTCTTATCCTTCTTAGATGTTTTCTAGGTTCTCTTCCACTAGGGTTTTGAATGTAGAATCTAACACCCCACTTCCACCTTTGTCTCACCTATTTAGTTTCTTATGAATGTAGATCAACGGTATTAAAGTGTGATTGGAGGAGAGAAACTCAGACCCTAGGGAGTTCCCCCAAGACTGGAGTTTTTTGTGAAGCTAGTGTCTTCATGGTATATTTTCATGCACAAACTAGTTTCTACCATTACAGATGAGTGATATAACCTTTAACTTGTTTTTTACCTACTTTATGCTTGCATGTTGTAGATATTGTTGTTATATGTCCCCATTTAGTGTTTATAGATGGTACTTCATGTACCTTGGGGGCTTAATCGATGGGAAATGTTCTTATATGCTAATGTTACATGCACGTTATTCTTTTTCTGCATAAGGTTTAATTATTTATTGATTCTATAGTGATAAAGAGGCTAAAGTTGGTAAAATGTGCTTACAATTTTCTTCTTGGTGTTTAAATATGATATGCATGTTAAAAATATGTTATGTTGCGTACTTTTTTCAATTGTTCCATGTTCACAGTGTATGTTTTAGGCCTTTTCCTCAATTCTACATTGTTGATATATGAAAAGGTGACTCCTTTATAAAAAAGTGAGGGTATATGTATGTTCTCCCATTGATCAGAAAATGTGTGAAATACTATGAGGGGTGGATCGTGTTGTTCATATGTTTTATATTTTTTTGATTTATCTATTGATTTCTTATCTTCTCAAAGGCTTTTTATTACTCTAGTTGATGTAAAATTAGAAAGATGAACCTAACTATTAAGAGAAATATAAGTATTAGAGCCCTAATCTAATAGAACCATTCCCTTGGGTTGTTAGGGGGAATGGGGAAATGAGTTGATCTTGTAGCAGCCTGGAGTTATGAGAAGGTGCCTGGAGACATATATTAGTGAATATATGGGGACACCTAGGAGTGTAAAAACTATTCTCTTTAGTTGGTTCTTAGACTCAGTGAAAGCCAATGGTCTTGTGTGAATATATGGAAGAGGTGATGTAATGTGGATAATAGTTACCATGTCTTGGTGATGTTGTAACCTGTGTACCCAAAACGAGCCTAATTTTGTGGAATCACTTTAAGCTTATATCCACGATGGCCTAACTGGAGTGATCCATACCTTTTGATACCTCACTTCAACCCAGGGTTGTGAGAAGTGATCTAGGGAAACTATATGTTCCTAGATTTTTTATGAATGGTTAAGATGGCTTAATAGCATCTAGTTAGTTGGTTGGGTGCTACACCCGAATCAACTTAGGACATGTAAAATATATAACAACAATGTAGTATATCTAGTTAATTTTAAATGATGTCAAACATGGATCCATCTCGTATGGGTTGTTCTTTATCTATGCATGGTCTGTCTATGTTAGCTAACCCTACTATAGGTGGTGTTTATGATAGAATGGATGGGTAAGGGTGTGCCTTCAGGTGTACCAATTTATGAGTTTGATTCCATTATCTTATTAGACACACTCTCTCTCCATTAGGTAATCAATTTTTACGGTGTTACATCATATTTTCAAGACTTGGATCTCACCCATGTGGTTTTCCACACTTTTTAGCTGAGTGGCCCAACTATCATGGTAATGGCAATGAAGATTAACAAGGAGGGAGAAGGCTTTACGATCAAGAGGTGGGTGATGTTTGCATGAAGGAATATCAGGGCTAGGTGACATTCGCATGACCTCCTCTAGAGATAAAGCATAAAGGGATATAGTCATAGTTGTCCCTATACTCTCAAGTCTGGGTGGGTATGTTTTTGGTGGTATCTAATGTTGTTATGAGCATGATCTATAATAGCACCACATCTTTAAAACTTAAGTTGCTTTTACTTTTGAAGAGATGTTGTAGATGCAGTGCTCAACCTTTTTGTTGATTAAAGTCTTGTAATATGTGACCATGAAGTGTTGACTTACATCACCTCTTTGGGGATCCAATGTTATACGAACGTTGGTCATGGAGTTTGGAAGAAAAAAGTAATATGAGTTATATATGTGGCTTATGCAACTGATGGTTTGTTTAAGTTTTAATTTCAAGTTTTAATAAAGTAATATTGATCTTGTGGTGTTGGGTGTCACTAGTTTTTGGTATTAGGTCCTAGGGTCACTAATTCTACAAGGACATATGATTCAGATGTCGTGTCTACTATTCTAAGTCCACCTTATCTAAACATCGATTGTGGTTGTGCAGACATGGTTGGACATCATGAAGAACATGCTGATAGTAGCTACTTTGGACATGATGGTGAGAAAAGGTGATGTAATCATGAGGAGAGGATATTCAACCCTGAAAAACCTGAGCAGCCTGAGATGTTGTCATTTGACCAGACAAAGCTAGTCACCTGACTTTCCAATCATTGTTCGAGTAGATGATATTAGCATTCACCCAATTTGTAGGCACACTCCTAGGCCAAGTATCCAGGGGCAGTCCTCAAACACTGAGTTAGCTAGTTCTAGCAAGACGTTTGAGCGACTGAAGTGAGTAGGGCTATGGAGTGCATGGGCACTTTAAACCTATATGATGGAAATCAATGGCTTATAGAGCTCAAGAAGGCCTTTCGATTGTTAAACATTCCAGATGAAGACAAGGTGAAGCATGCCATTTATCTACTAATGGGGAATGCTAGCCATAGGTGGGCCATTGAGGATGAGAAAAGGCAAGTGGAACTCATCACCTAGTTGTGTTCAAGAGGTATTTTGTTAATAGATACTTGCCACCTTCCTACCTGGATTAGAAGATCATGTAGTTCAAGTAGGTTTGACAGAGGATGATGATTATCAACGAGTATGAATCCCATTTTGTGGATTTTTGTAGTTCCACCCACATATGGCCTTGAATGAAGTAGAGGGGACTCAGTGGTTTGAGAAGGGGTTGAGCCCAGAGTTGGCAATGTTGCCATCGACCTTGGAGACACGGGAGAAGTGTTACACCAACATGGAGTAAGTGAAGAGGATAGAGAGGACTTAGTGTTGGTTTGTATGCCATGAGAACCAATCATGTGATGATTGTAATGGCATAAATGTAAACAATTTGATTATTAATAAAGGGAAGCTTCCGATTTATTTTGTTTGTTATGTTATGAGATAATGAAATAACATTATAAATGTCCAGAGAATAATATCACTCAATGATGTATGTCTTCAAGTAATATACTTGAGAAATGAGATCATATGGATGTTAAGAGTACATATACATATTCTCACTATGTCCTTGGTCGGTTGTTATTTTGGAAGGTTGATAGAAAAAAATAACAAATAAGATCAGAGTGTGAGTTGGTTGATGACTGAGTCTCATTGGTCGTGATATTTCTATATCAAACCAAGCACACAGATACATGTTAGAGAATAGTGTATCAGACAAACCCACTATGAGACTGACACATGGAAGCCATCATCATGAAATTCATAGTTAGCCCTCACAGTGATGGTGGTGTTTGTGGTTCTTAGACTTGAAATCACTGCACTCATCACATGTCGTTGGGTACACTTTGACATCATTGAATGCAGTCCTGAAACATGGGTTGTTATAACGGTGATGATTGGGTGGCTTTGACACATGGGGATTGACTATGAGTGATAGATATGGGATTTGTGCCTCCTATGGGAGCATGATATCCTAAGCCTCTTGATTAGAAAGATTGAGAAAATACATGGCCATGTACATGTAAGTCAATGTGTTGAGCTTGCATATATCTCAGACAGTCTACTCTAGTTCAAAAAATAAGATTGAATAATAATGAGGGTGATTGATCCGTGCGTGTATTTCAATTTGGATATCAGTGACAAAGGAACTATACAAACATTGTAACACCATACATAGATTATAGGAACTTTCCATTTACTTGGGTAGTAATGATGTGTGACTAGGCACCACTCTTTACTTGTGATGTCATAAGGTGTTATTAACATTCACTGTCAACGTAATATGGGACCTATAGGGTCACACACATAGGTCTTGACCTAGAAGAGGAGTTCATATCTTGAATGATAGTTGAATTAAGTACTAAAGTGTTTAGGCATTTGATTCAGGAAACAAACAAGTTGATACCACTGCCAAAAACCCATCTCAAGTGTTGAGACGGCTGTCTTGAGTTGCGATGGGTGTTTGGGTGTCGGGTTTGGTTGTGAGTTGAAATTGCCAAAGGAACGAACCGACCCAACCAAATGAGCTCGACTTGAATCACCAGATGACCGTCTAGGTGAACTGAGACGACCGTCTCGCATGGGCGAGATGCTCTAGTTTGGTCGGGGAAGGTTCTAGATGTTTTTCTATTCGTTTCACTTGAGCAATACTTGTTACACAAGGAAATCAATGTCTAACATTGATGGGGATTGATTTTCCAAATTTGTGCACAATTAGAAACTAAAAAATGACCATCTTGCAGTGCGAGACGACCATCTCGTGTGCCATACGGGTGTCTAGGTTTGCCAAACGACCGTTTCATCTACCATAGTTTGCAAAGTTTCCAAAATTATTGTGAAAATTCTAGTTCTTCCGGTCCTTTCCACTCCCGCACATTAATCTCATATCAGATAGCAACTGGGAACCCTAACCCTGGCCTCTACTATATATAGAGGGGTACTAGGGGCTTCCCAGAGCACAACACAGATAATTGAGGAATAGTTGCTCTGACAAACGTTGTCCGCTCTGGTTTTCGTAACCACAAGAGCCCAAGCAAGTCCTACTCGACTACGGAGGGATATCCAAGGGAGAGAGCGACTGAGATCATTATTGTGGGAGAGAAAGTTGGTGACTAGTACACCAAAGGGAGGGATGACTCCTTCCTGATCATTCTATAAGGACGTGGGAGTTTTAGGCGGTCTGTGTGGACTACCATAGAGGTGAGAGGTTATTATTTATCACTCAGAGGACAACATCATCCAACAGTCCGTGACAAGAGGATGTACTGAAGAAGACGACATTTGTGGTTGTAATCTCTGGTGTGACCATGAGGAGTTGCAGAAGTCCTACTGCCTGAGGTACAGATCAGAGGGCGCAGCAGTCAGACGAGTCCCAGTACAATAAGGAGTTGCACATACACCGTCCAAGATAGTTGCACATCAATGACAATGAGGAGATTTCACTAGACTTGCTCTAGGATTAGGTATATTCTCAAAACCATCCTTCCTGCATTATAGTTATTGACACAATCTACTAATTATGGAAATATGGTAGATTAAATTGTAAATTCTGCTACCTGCACTATACCATATTTTGCAACAGTGGTATTAGAGCCAACGCCAATTTACTATATTACAGAATAATCGATATGATCATATTTTGGTTTTGTCATTCTATTATTGCATGTGATGCGAATAATATCTTGTTAAATCCAAACACCACAATAATCCCAAACTAATATACATACATATATATGTGCAATTTACATACCTCACTCTAAAAGCAGTTTTGATGGCGGATGTGTAGTATGGCTATGGCCAATAACCCCTATTTGTGCATGGTTGTATGTGGTTGGTCTATTTATCTCGGTCTATGTTCCGAGCCTCTATCTCATCTTCCTAATATAAAGTTAATTCTCTTCTACTTTTGCTCCCCTCGAATGTAACTCGAGGTTTCTCTATAATCATGTAAAAGTAGGATAATTTACTTTTTTGTTATGACAAAGATGAAGGCGTCCCGAAGACGAGTCGACCGACTGAAGGACCTTGGAGGACATGGTGGACAAGCTAAAATGATCGCCTGGTGGGCCCAACTGATCAGCTGGAGGAGCCAGTCGATGGTGGATTGAAGGACCATATGACTGCTAAGATGACCTAACAACTAGCCAGGAGGCGAGCTGATTGGTTTAAGGGTTGAACTGATCAACCTAGATTGGCAAGCACAGATCTTCATCAACAATAGGTTTCTACATGTGATGTAGACCTAGATGACCATAATTCCTTATGGCTCCAAGGGATTACATTAGGACTGGCCATAACCATCACTTTTGTTTATTACATGTTTTTCGTGTGGGATATATAACATGTATATGATATGTACTATATATAAGTGTTGATTGGATCAAGTATATGCATTTATACAAACTCCCTCAATTATAACATCAAGTCTTAGATGCCTTCCATAAAGCAACACACATGAAAATCTTGATTGACCAAGCGTGGTGTGTCGTCTATCTCATGAAAGTGTGATGGTAGATATGTGGGTCTGCCCTAGTAGGGTGCATAGTCTATCATGTTGGCTTATGGGTTAGGCCTAACTAGGTCATCTTAATTCAGATAAGCACCTAGAGGCATGCAAATGATATGTGGGTTTGCCCTAGCAAGGTGCATAGTCTATCATGTTGGCTTATGGGTCAGGCCTAACTAGGTGATCTTAATTCGATTAAGCACCTAGAGGTATGCATATGATTATGGAAAGGAGTTGCGCATATCATCTATCAAGAGTTGCATATGATGCAATTGGAAAAAATTTCCTACCTGATAGAATCAAGTTGTGGGTGACAGCCCTAGCTGGATCATAATTTGGATGAAATCAGGATCTTATCCCACTAGAATATTGTACGCTGCAATATTTTGAATTGATATTTAGGGATGTAAAATAATGGAAGCGATAATTAATTAAAGCCCTAATTAATATTGACTTTTCAAATCAAATAAAATCAAAAGGGTTTTTGACAAATGCAAAATTTCTCTTATAGAATCAAATGACAAACATATATGCATTGCGATTGGATGAATTAAATGATATTTATTTCCGGTATTGGTTCAAGACCTTGAGAAGTGTTCTGCATGATCCTCAAATACCAGAGCCAATATCCACTCCAAATTTTCCTATGACAGACATGGATGCTTATTTGAATCATACCAATGATGTTGTGAACATCAAGAACTTTATGTTAGGTTGTATGAACTATGACTTGCATACACATCATGAAAAGCATGAAAGATATAATGTCTCTAAGGCGCTATTTGAGTGCAAACTGACAGAGAGAGATCCAGTAGAGACCCATGTTCTTAATATGATTAGGCATATGGAGCATCTTGAGAAATAAGGATTTCCTTTACGTGAATAGTTGGCCACGGATATGATTTGCAATCTTTGCATAAATCATATAGTCAGTTTATCGAGTGTTACCACTTGAGTAACATGGCTAGACCACTGTCAGATTTGTTTGACATCTTGATAGGCTTCGAAGCATAAATGAAGAAGGACAAATATGTGATGATGATCAGTAGAGTTGAGTCCAAGGACAAAGTCAAGGCCAGTAAGCGTTCTGTGGCTAAGCTAAGGTCCAAGTCTTCAACACTCAAAATTAGGAGATGGATAGGAGAACCTAGGAAGAAAGGGATTGAGATCTCTACTTCTTGTGTATACATTATTGAGGTTAACTTCACTACTTCCTTGTCATGGGTACTAGATACCGGATGTGGATCACACATTTTCTCAAATGTGAAGGATCTAAAAAGAAGTAGACCTTTAGAGAAAGGTGAGGTTGAATCGCATGTTGCAAATGGCACAAGAGTTGTGGCCATCACAGTTGAAACCTATGAGTTATCTCTGCCAAGTGGGCTTGTAATAGAGTTAAAGAATTGATATTACATACTTGCCATTAATAGGAACATCATAAAAGTATCTTGTTTGGACAATAATGGATTCAAATTTCCTATAAAGAATGGAATATGTTCTATTAGTAAAGATGGGATCTTTTATGGCAATTTACCTATGTCTTAATGTCTATACTTGATAGATCTAGAGACAAGTGTATATAGTGTTAGTACCAAAAGACAAAAACTCAATGACTCAAACCAAACATACATTTGGCATTGTCGTCTAGGGCACATAAATGAGAAATGCATATCCAGACTCCGTAAGGATATTTATTTGGACTCTTTGATCTTGAATCAATAGAGACATGTGAATCTTGTTTGTTGGACAAGATGACCAAGACTCCCTTTACTGGAAAGAGTGAAAGGGCTAGCGATCTATTAGGAATCATACATATTAATGCATGTGGCCCTTTTAGAACATATGCTAGAGGTGGGTACAAGTGCTTCATTACCTTTACTGATGACTTCAGTAGGTATGGTTATGTCTACTCGATGAGACACAAATCAGAAACTCTTGAAAAGTTTAGAGAGTTTATGAATGAAGTACAAAACCAACTTGGAAAAAGTATCAAGGTACTTCATTCTGATAGAGGTGGAGAATACTTAAGCTAAGAGTTTGAGGACCTTCTGAGAGCCCATGGGATTGTATCCCAGTGGACTCCACCTAGAACACCATAGCATAATGGTGTATCTGAAAAAATAAGGAATCAGACATTACTTGATATGGTGTGATCTATGATGAGTTTTGTTTATCTTATGACAACCCTTTGTGGTTTTGCTATACAAACCGCCACGTTTACACTTAAATGTGTACCATCTAAATTGGTTCAAAAGACACCATATGAGATATGGTATGGGAAACGTCCCAATGTGTCTTTTATGAATATTTGGGGATGTGAAGATTATGTTAGGAAAATGTTTCTTGAAAAGCTTGGCCCTAATTCTGATAAATGTTATTTTGTTGGACATCCCAAAGAGACAAGGGGATAGTACTTATTCCACCCAACTGACAACAAGATAGTTTTTTCCAGAAATGTTGTATTTCTTGGAAAGGAATTCATTTCTTAAGGAATCAGTGGGAGGAAAGTGGAACTCAAAGAAGTTCGAGGCCAAAAAGAGAACTTAGAACCAATAGATGAACCAGAGGAACTCAGAGAATCACAAAGTGTTACGGAGACTCAAATTCCTCAGGTGACACAGGAACCTCATAGATATAATAGGACACTCCTTGAACCTAAGAGATTTGGATGCCTTGTAACTCAAGAAGGTAGTGAATTTGTCATAGATGATGAGACAATATCCTATAAAGATGCCATTGAGGGACCAGAGTCTGAGAAATGGCTTGAGGCCATGAGATCTGATATGACGTTATTGACCAAAAATGTAGTAGTGATCCTTTTGAATGGTACATGATTGTTTTTAAATGTGATGTTTGAAATCATTATTGGTCTAAAGGGAGTATCATTGAGGGTTATGTGATGAGGGAGGTTATGGACTTTTGCAATGACTTTTTGAGTTGTAATGAAGCTCCTATAAATGACAAGAATATTGAAGATTATTCCAGCAAAGGGACTTTAGGAGCATGAGTGGAAGTAATCAATTGTGAGATGTGTAAACAAGCTCATTTATATATTTTACATAACATTGATGAAGTGAGTGTTTACATCACCGAACATACCGATTTCATCAAAACAAAATATCCTTGAGTCAATTCAATGTGGTTTTCTAGAGAGCACAACAAGACATTTATTAGGTGGTTTGAAGATAAAGTATTTTGTCAACTATCTCAAACACCAGATATTGTTGATGAAAATGTCAAATGCCTTGCTATTAAACCAAAAGTGAATGTTATGTCTTATGAAGGGTTTGACATAAATGAGTTTTCATATTACACAAAGTGTCAAAATGATAAGAGAATTATCCAAAATAGTGGGGTCACCCTTCATGCATCTTCATTATTTTCTTCTAGTGCAAAGGATAAGAGTCTACGTGAAGCTAAAATGTCATACTATGGTGTCATTGAAGACATATGGGAGTTTGACTATGTAGATTTCAAAATTTCAGTGTTTAAGTGTAATTGGATTGATAACACCAAATGAGTTGTAGTGTATGAATTGGGTTTCACATTAGTGAATTTTGAAAAGATTGGCAAGAAGGGTGAACCATTCACAATGGAATCACAAGTGAAGAAAGTATTTTATATTGATGATCCTGCAAATGAAACACGGTCGATTGTGCTTCATGGTAAAAGGTAGTTCATTGAAGATCATATAGATGAAGAAGAGTACTATGACAAGTATGATGACTCCAGTCCATTCTCAGTTGGCTTGCCAACACCAAATATTGAAACTGATGTTGACTTATATGTGCATGGAGATCACATCGAGGGAATGTTAATTAATAAAGGATCTCAATAATAGAGGCATGCTTCTATTTTTTTAGATGTTACATGTGCATTTTACAATCTTATTTATCATTGTTTGACTATTTTTATATGACATTTTTCAGGTGGCGTATGATCATGAGTATGACAATTGTGATGATGATTACTGTGAGTATGAGCTACATCCTAATGTGCACCTTGGCACTGGTGTAAGTTGTATTGTTTTATTACAGAGATGTGGATTTTACAATATGTCTATCTTGTTATATTGTTTTATCACATTTATAAGTTATATCTTTTTATGACCTATATGTGTTATTTTTCTCAAATTTAGGTTGAGGATGTACGCCCTAAGGATCTTGTCCAACTTGATGAGAAACATCATCAACGTTCAAAAACAAGGGCCATCACCGTGATGAACAAGTTAATACAACAAAGGGGTAACATACCAAAGTTGTTCATTGAGTTTGATGATGTAGGAAATCATTTTGGAAAGAACTACAACTCTTTTGTGGAATATCTAGGGGTTATTACTCATAGCCATTGTAGTGTAGAAGTAGAATCTTGGCATAAAATTGATAAAAGCAAGAAATACTTCATATGGAAAGAACTATGTGTGAGATATTATCATTTGCAATTCTATTTTTAAAGTTATTTACACTTCTATTTTTATGAATATTCCATTAAGTATATGAAATTTTATAGAGCATATATGACATGGATGAAAAATTGCATCATTAAAAGGTGATGCAATGTTGTGGGAGGGTATTGAGGAATTATAAGACAACTATGACAATACTATACATATGACACACGGAGAAGAGGAAGAAGTGAACCATTGAGTAATGGAGCTATCTTGACTCAGAGATGTGGGAGGTGTTTGTTTCTATGAAAAAACTCGATGAATTCAAGGTATTAAGCCTCACTTCCCATTTTGAATACATTCTTATGAATTCATTTTTTACCTTGACCTTGATTATTATGTTTTACTTACCAATTACTATTGATGATTGTTACTAATTAGGATGCAAGCCTGTAAGCGACGCTCAAAGATAAAGGTGTGCAAAGAATGTGCACAACCACATGATGGATCCAGGTGGCTATGCAAATCTTTGCCCAAAGATACTACTGGTGTCTTCTTCTGAGAGGCCTACTACTAGGACTACTGAGTCCTCTACTACTCCTGAACCTCTACCTTGCCATGATGTTTGGATTGTTGAGAGGCAAAATAAATCTAGAGAGATAACCAGCCCTACAACTGGTGAGGCGGTTGCAAAAATGGTAAAATTCAACTCTCAGACCAATCAGTATTGATGATTGTTATGTTTTACTTACTAATTGTAATGATGATGATTAGAAGGAAAACCAAGAGCCAAGGAAACAAGGCAAGTTCATCCCTAAGGGCACAATGGACAAATTTATAGTTTCTCTAGGTAATGCAGAGCATCCCCGGCATGTTAGGGCTGTAGGCACTGGTGTTTGTATACAAGTGTTCTTTGGGACATTAAAGCATAAACAAAAATCTATCCAGAAAGGGGTATTCTCAAAATAGGAGGTATAAGAGTTAATTGTAAAGGGAATTCAGGAAGAAATGAGCCAGTATCATGCTTCTCGAACAACTCCTCATACAGTACATGTATTGCTCGGCTCTTCATATGAGGTGGACCCCCCTTGGGAGTAATCATGTGATGATGCCACCTAGCACGTCCAATGTAAGTATTTTTATGACATAGTAGTATTTCATAATGATTTGTATAATATATATAACACTCTATGCAAATTTACAAGGGTTGAGTCCATGCCGTCTTAAATTATAAGAATATGCCATTTCACTGGTCAAGGCTTACCCACACCTTGAAGGTGACATGATTCATGGTGCACAGTTACCCACTGATACGGTTCGCATGACTTCGAGGCTTGTCTATGCCCCTTGGAAGTAGACTTCACTACCATATGACCACTCCAATCATGAGATGATATGAAATGCAGAAGGTGATGTGGTCATGTGGCCCAAAGTTGGAGTTGTCTATACCGATGTATGTTAAATTTACATTGTGTTTATATCTTTATATACATGACACCATATATATAAGATAATATATGTGCAAGACATGCTACTAAGAAGTCCCTTACAACTCGTCCTCCACCTCCACCTCCTCCTCAATTGCCTGATTGGATTACAAAAAACCTATTCGACTTGCTAGGTCCTCAGTGCAGGGGTATGGAAGTATGGATAGGCAAACGTGAAGAAGGCTCGCCTATGATTGTCGATCTTAAGGAGGACATTGTAGGTCAACCTCATGATACTAGTATATTTCTGCAAGATGTTTTGGAGTTGTTTGGTTATGCCTAGTTGAATATATCCATGATAGAACTCTGGATATGGTGAGATCTTATATAGCTACATACCTCATTTCATATATTTTGATCTATTTTCTTATATATTAATGCACACATGATATGTGTTTTGTAGCCATTTACATAGGGGTTGTACAGAGTTTTCACTGCCCCATGTGGCATTTCTAGTTTCATCCTTGATTAGTCATGTAATTAAAGACCTAGCATCTCTTACCCAATATTACTCTACCACATTTAAATATCTTGGTAAAAAGCAAAAGAGTGTGATATTAGCTTCATACAATGCTGAGTAAGTTTACTTACCCTACTTATAATTTTAACTTAAGAATTACATTTCATTGTTGATTTTGAGTTTTATTTTATTTTCCTTATTTTCACTCAGGAATAACCATTGAGTGTAATTTCTTATTGTCCCTGCGACGCTAACTTTGTATTATCTAGATTGTAAGGGTGATGAAGTAGACAGTGGGGGACACAAATTGAAATTGACATTATGCACATGAGTAAATTTTTATATTTACGTCAGTTAACACACACACACACACACACAGATATATATATATATATATATATATATATATATATATATATATATATATGTATGTATATATATACATGACTATTTACTAATGCATTCAATGTGTTACATTAACGTATAGGGCTATAAAAGTAATCAAAAAAGCTGGCGGAAAGGTGGACAAGAAAAAAAATGATAGTTTGTCAGAATATTGTGGTAGTTTTTTTTCTCCAATGCATATTTATGCCAACTATGCATACTTTTATTTGTTAACATTTTGTATGTTCAAATTTATAGTGTTATGTACAAGACAACGATTGGGCATGTTGATACTATGTGATGTGGTATATGGACACGATTGTCATATATGTGGCACTAGACATCGATGAGATAGAAAATGTAATATATATAGTCTTGATCATCATAAGTATATAATCTCATTAGATAATATGAAAATATCAAAATTATTAATTACATACATCATTCTCTTTGTAGGTGTTCAAAATAAAAGACTTCAATACACTATAAAATCTAGAAGGCATACAAATTCCCTATACGATAGAACAACTAGTTGAGATACGAGAAAATGGGCACAATCCTTCAAAAAGGATGTCAATGTTGAATTTAATTGGGATTACATAATGACTTTATTAGAGTTTAATCTCATTATTTCTATATACATGTGGTTCTTATGACTTCTTGCAACTTTAAATTTGATGCAAGTAAATTATTGGTGCATATGTGAATGATGATCTATATACATGTGTGTGAATGTGAAGATGAATGAATGAATTGTGTTTCTACATGTCATGAGAATGGAATTGGTGTATATGTAAATGGAGTAGCATGTGTGTGAATGAATGTGAAGATGAATATAATTATGTTTGCACATGTAATGAAATTGAATTTGAGAATGAATAAAATTATGTGCATATTATGTTTGTTATTGCAGGTTTGGTGGCATGTTGTTAAGCTAAACTCACATGATGTTCTCTAACCTACAATTCAGAGTTTTAGTTCTTAGATGCAGGTTTTGCATATTGACGACTATATGAACAGTAGGTTTGTAGGCCTACTATTTAAAAAAACATTGTCACCAGTTGTTAAACAAAACTAACACTATAGACTTGAGTTGTCAGTCGTAGTAATATAACTGTCATTAAAGGACAAAACTGAAATGGCCGAGTTCGACAGCATGGTCATAGTCATCAGACACCATTGTACATCTGAATGGTTGGCTATATGAGTTGAATCTAATGACTTAAATGCTAAATAGGTGTCAGTTTTTTGATAACCGATGACGTAGGGTCCTTTACCAGTTACAAATGTGACTCGGTATGGCTTTTGTGATGTCGATTTGTTCCATTAATAGACGACTAAGACTCTTATTTGTGTTGGTTTCTTTTATCATCACAACTATGGTTGGATCTCCGTCATCGATTTTGTCATCCCCAAACAACCAACGTCTTAGAACTATAACTATAGTGTCACCCACTTAAGTGTTAGTTTGTAACCGATGTTATAGGGTAGTTTTAACCGACACTAGCGATAGTTTGTGTTTTGTAACTGACGTTATAGGGTAGTTTTAACCGACACTAGTGATAGTTTGTGTAATGGTGCTTCTTCATCATCATTTGCTGACAAGGCATAATTATGTTCCTTGGTGTGCCATATGCGGGACATGCCGGTGTCTCTTTATCAGATGAATGTTCAACTGGAAGTTTCTTTGTTGGTAGGCTTGTTAGCACAGTTGTTAGTGAAGCATGTGTTGATACAACAAATAAGAGATGTGCAATGTGGTGATACCATGATATAGCATATCCGATCAAAGTTTGGTAGTGATAAGCATGAGGGCTTCCATGAGACTGAGGATGGGACAGTTTGTTTCCACGATAGGATAGTGTTTCCAGGCGTTGATGGGTTTGAGGGAGTTGATTCTCGAGGAGGCTCACTATTCAATGTATGTGATGCATCCAGGCATTACCAAGATGTATTACAACTTGAAAGATCTGTATTGGTGTCCTAGGCTAAAGCGTGATGTGGCTGAGTTTGTGGCAAGGTGTCTAGTATGATAGTAGGTCAAGGCTAAGCATCAGAAGCCTGTAGGAACATTGCAACTGCTGCCTATGTTGTAGTGGAAATGGATCATGTCACTATGGACTTTGTGTTTGGTCTTCCTAGGATAGCCAAAGGTCATGATTGAATTTGGGTAATAGTTGACAGGTTAAGCAAGTTAGTGTTCTTGCCAGTCAAGATGACATATACAATAGAGAAGTTAGCACATGTATTTGTGGATGAGATAGTCCATTTTCATGATATCCTGGTAATGAAGTATCTGGAAGAGGTCCTCAGTTTACCAATTGTTTTTGGGTGCATCTGCATACATCTATGGGTGCACAGTTGAGGTTCAGTACAACTTTTCATCTGTAGATAGATGGTCAATCAGAGAGGACCATTCAGATCTTGGATGATCTTTTGAGAGCCTATATTTTGCAATTTTTGGGCAGTTGGGATGTGCAACTGAGTTTGATAGATTTTACTTACAACAACAGATATCAAAGGAGTATAGACATGGTGTCGTATCAATACTTGAATGGGAGGCATTTTTGTTCATCGACATGTGAGTATCAACTTTTGGATCCTGATCTTGTACAATAGACTAAAGAGAAGATCAAAGTGATATAGAAACAACTGAAGGCATCCCAGGATATACATAAGTCTTATGTTGATAATCATTGTAGGCCTTTGGAGTTTGAAGTGGGGGACAAGGTGTATTTCAAGATCTCTCCTTGGAAAGGTGTTTTGAGATTTGGTAAGAAGGGTAAGTTGGCTACCAAATATATGGGACCTTATCCTATGGTGGAATGTGTTTGGAAAGTGGCTTAGAAGTCAGAGCTACCGCCAGAGTTTCACATGTTGCATCTCTTCCACCTTTCAATGTTGAGGAAATGCCATCCAGATACATAACAAGGGTTGTATCCTGTGGAGGTTGAGTTGGAGGAGGATGTGTCATATGTTGAGGATCCTGTGTTGATCCCAGATAGAAGGGTGAATAAGTTGTAGAAGAAGTATATAGTGTTGGTTAAGGTTTTGTGGCATCATCGTTGCGTGGAGGAAGCCACATGGGAGTTAGAAGACGAGATGCATAGGAAGTACCCATCTTTGTTCGCATAGGATTTTGGGGGTGAAATCCTTATTAGGGTTTATGGTTGTAAGACCCATAATCTAGCTTTATGCTTGATTTCGATTGCTTAGCATAATAACATTCTTAAAACCTTAATCTAATCATGTTATTTTCTTTAATAACATGTGATGTGTTTATGTTTTTAGTTTGGTCCGACTTAGATGATATTTGAGCTAGTTATGCTATATGTGTGCTTGTCTTGAACCTAATTGCAATTTACCCATGTGTAGGGTTTATCTTGCAATATATCACATGTTTGTTGTGCCTCACATGTTTTGGCATCATGATGGAGAGAGACTGGTGCCCCATAGATTTGTTTCACCTTGGTTTGATGAGGTGGCATCATGTGTTGATGTTCTAGGATTTGCTTGGATGCCCTAGTTTGATGTTGACCTTGAGTGTTGACCGATGGTGTCCCTTAGTTTTCAGTGACTGTCATAATGTTTCTTCAACCTTGGTTCCTTTAGTCGATGAGGTTTGGGTGCACCTGGTGGTCTTGGTGGTCGATGATCCAAGATACCCTAGGGTTTGGACTCTATGCGGATGCTAGAATTTGAATCTTCCTTGGTCGTTATATTTTCTTCGAATGATGGCCTTTTGTTTTCCTTTGACTAATGAGTTATCCTAGTATAAGTTGGTTGATGGTTCTCCTTGTTTTTATCACCATAGTTGCATGCATGATCTTAGTTCTTGCATGGCCGAGTTTTGAGGGACATGTGGCGCATGTGTGTATGACACCTAACCTCCCTTACCCCTCTCTACCCTTGGATATATATACTCCTCTCTTTGCATAAAGTGATCCCTTTTGCAACCTCTTGCTTTCTCTATTCTTTCTTGGATCTTGTCCCTTGTTCTTGGTGGTGAAGGAAGGAGCTCATCCTTAGAGAAGGTGGTTGAACCCCTTGAATGTGTTGATCTAGGATTGGAGCAACTTGTCTTTGGTGATCCGTTGGTGTTCCTTGATCTTGGTAAGTGATCTCTCTTGCTTGATCTTTGTTTTCTTACAAGTGTACCTCCTTCCTTCTCTTGGCCTAATCCATGGGTCTCCATGGTGGTGCTTGTTGATGAACTTCTCTCTCTTAGCCAAATTCTTGGTTCTCCATGGTGATGCTTGAGATGAGTTGAAGATCCTCTCTTTCTTGTCTTTTTGACCTAGGGTTTTGCCCTCTTTCTTGTGCTCCTTTAACCTATGACTTTGGTTCTCTCTTTGAGGTGGTGATCAAGCTAGGTTTTCTCTCTTCTTGGAGCTTCCTTGTTGTTGGAGTTGTTCATCCTTGTAAATGTGAGTTATATAACCCTCTCCTCAATCGTTGTTGCACTTAATTTTGCACCCGCTAATAATCCATCACTAAAACGTGGTTCCTAATAGTATGATGATGATATCTTGAACTAGGGTTTGTGCTTTTGTGGCAATCTTGAGTAGATAAACCCCTTTTCCTAAACCCTAATCTAGTGCACATTTGTTTAGTTGACGATGGAGGTGTTGGTTCTTACATGTGTTGGTATGTATGCCCAGAGAGCCAATCATATGATGATTGTAATGGCATAATTTGTAAATGATTTGATTAATAATAAAGGCAAAGTTCCAATTTATTCTATTTTATTCAGTTATGAGACAATGAAGTAACATAATAAATGTATAGAAAATGATATTACTCAATAACATATGTCTTCAAGTACGTGACTTGAACAATGAGATCATACATATGTTAAGAGTATATACATTCTCATTTGTCCATGGTCGGATGTTATTGCAGAAGGAAGATAGACAATAATAGCACATAAGACTAGCATTTGTGTTGGTTGATGACACAATCTCATTATCCATGATATGTGATATCAAACCAAGCACATAGATACATGTTAGAGAATAGTGTATCTGGCAGACCCATCATGGAGATTGACACATGGAAACCATTACAATGGTAGTCATAGTCATCTCTCATAGTGTTGGTTGTAATTGTGGTTTTTAGACCTGAAGTCACTACACTCATCACATGTCATTCGGTATGCTTTGACATCATACAATGTAATCCTAAATAAGGGTTGCCATAACAGTGATGATTGGGTGATTGCGACACATGGGGACTGGCTGTGAGTGATGTAGATGGCATTTGTCCCTCCTATGGGAGTATGATACCCTATGCCTCTTGATAAATGGTACTGAGGAAAGCATGGACATGCACATGTGAGTCAATATGAAATATTGAGCTTACATATATCTTAGACAGTGTGGTCTGGTTCAAGGAACATAAATTGAATGTTGAAGAGGATGACTACTCCGTGCCTCGAGTTCAATCTAGATATCAGTGACAACATAACTATACAAATACTATAACACCAATCACAGATTGTAGGTTGAAGTTGTTCTCCAACTTTCTATTTACTTGGGTAGCAAAGATGTGTGTCTAGGAAACACTCTTTGCTTGCGATATCATAATTTGTTATGGCCATTCACTGCCAATGTAATATTGGACGTATAGGGTCACACACATAGGAACTGACCAATAAGAGGAGTTTTGATCATGAATGATAATTAAATTGATTACTAAAGTGTTTAGGTATTCAACTCAAGAAAAAAAACTGACTAGACTCCCAACTGATCATCTCATGTGATGAAATGACCATTTAGAGTGTCAAGTTGATTGGATATTGCATTGGCTGAGTTTTGGACAAATTGGGGCATGAATCGACCTATTCACCTAGTGACTGACTAGTTAGGTCACGAGATGATCAGCTCGCTTTATGATTTGCCTAGTTTGTGGTGCAATTTTATTGCATCAAGGATTAGTGTTGACGTCATGTCGAGCATTAATTGGAATAGAATTGTCAATTCATATGCAATTGGGAAACATGTGAAATGACCAATTCACTGGGAAAACCAATCAGCTCGAGTGCCAACCCACTGATTCTCCTAGCGAACTGACTGGTTCATCGTTCGCAGGTTGTGAATTTTCAAAATTTTGGTCCCTTCCACTCCACACAGACTAGGGACCCTAACCCTAACCCTTCCTAGAAATAGAGGGGTATTGGGGGCTTCTCAAACACATCAATTACCTCTGACAATTGTTTGTCTTCTATGGTTGTGGTAATCGAGAGAACCTGAACAAGTCTTAACTGATAAAGGGAGGGATATCAAGGGAGAACAATTTTGGGGGAGCAAGTTGGTGACTAGTACACCAATGGGAGGAACAACTCCTTCCTTCCTGTTCTAGTTGGATGACAAGAGTTCTAGGTGGTCTGTGTGAACTTCCATAGAGGCATGGAGACCATTGCCTACCTCTAGGAGGACAACGCCAACTTGTTATCTATGGTGAAGACCAGGAGCTGCAACAGATGCCATCCCAGTGCAACTAGAAGGCAGTTGCATGACTACAACGATGAGGAGATGTCACTGGACTTGCTCCAGGACCAGGTGTATCCTTGAAGCCATCCTTTCCATTATCTAGTTATTGATGCAATCTGCTAGTTCAATGGGGGATATGGCAATAATTTTTTTCTATTATTGCTGCCTATATAATGCCATATTTCCCTACAATGGTATCAAAGGCACATTAATCTACTATATTTTGGGATAATCGATACAATAAAAAATATTTATCATTTATCTATGCATATGATGCAAATAATAATGTCCAATTAAACACCACATCTAATCCCTATATATATGTGTGTGTGTGATTTACATGTGTTGTCCTAAAAGAGAGTTTTGATGGTGGATGTGTAGAATGGTTATGGTCAACAACCCTATTATCTCTACATGGTTGTGTTATTGGTTATTCATGCTTTATCTCAGTTTGCATACTGAGCCTATACCTTGTCTTCTAAATGTAAAAGTATTATTCTCTCCTATCTTTGCTCCCCTCGAATGTAACTTGAGGTTTCTCTATAATCATGTAATAGTAGGATAATTTATATTCTTGTTACTATGAAGAAGACGAGCCGACAGGATGGAGGACCACTCAACTGGAGGCCAAGGTGGTCAACTGGAGGATCCAGAAGATGGTGGACCGGAGTCCAGACAATCGGGGAGATGACCAACCGATCGACTAGGAGGTAAACCAATCTATTTAAGGGTTAAACCAATCAACCCAGATTGGCAAGCATGAATCTTCATTAACAACATGTTTTTTCATGTGATGTAGACCCTAGGTTGTGCTAACTCCTTGTGGCTCCAAGGAATTACATTAGAATGGCCATTATCGTCGCTTTTTGTTTTATTGCATGTATTCATTGTGGGATATTGGATATTGCATGTATATGATATGTACTATATATGTGGTGATTGGATGAAGTATATGTATTTATAAATCCCTCAAATAAATATTAAGTCTTGGATGCTTTCCTTTAGAAGCAAAAATGAAAAGCCTGATCGACTAAGTGTCGACACCCAAAGGGTGGTGCATTGTCTATCTCGTAGAAGTGGGATGGTAATAATGTGGGTCTGCCAAGTGGGGTGCATTATTATAGTGTTGGTTATTGGGTCAGGATTAACTACGTGACCTTAATGAGATTAAGCCCCAGAAGCATGTAGATGACAATGGCAAGGAGTTGCGCATATCATCTATCCAACAATTGCATAGGATGCAATTGGCAAATGTTGCCTACCTTAAGAATTGACTATGGACATTGGCGTTGGCTGGGGAATGGTTGAATTATTTTGTATCTTGACTCACTAGAAGGTTATACACTGCAACATTCTGAATTGATATGTGAGAGCTATCCATTTGAATAAAATATTGGGAGCGATAACTAATTAAAGACCTACTTTTCAAATCAAATCAAATCAAAAAGGGTTTTTGACAAAATGCAATTTTTCTCTTATAGAATCAAATGACAAACAAATCATTATTGTGATCAATCCTTAGGAAGGACAAACTTGATGGGACAAATTTTCACAATTGATTTTAGACTTTGAGAAGAGTTCTCAATGAAGAGTACAAGCTTTGTGTCCTTCCTAAACTAGTACCAAAAATACCTTCTCCCGATGTGCCTAGGGCGAAAGTGGATGCTTACTATAAGCATTCCAATGAAGCATTAGACATAAAGTACCTTATGCTAAGCTTCATGAACTATGAGTTGAATGAGAGATGCAAGGATATGGGGATTCTTGATATGGTAACATATCTTAGGAAAGTGAACCATAATCTCACAAACCAGGAAAGGAGCAATGTCATAAAGGCACTCTTTGACTGTAAGATGACATAGGGAGACTCGATAGAAGATCATGTGTTCAATGTGACTGGACATGTGTATCATGTTGAAGAATTGGGATTCACTTTGAGCCAAGAGTTTTCCACAAATATGATTCTGATATCATCGACTAGATCATATAACCACTTTATTGAGTGTTATCACTTGAATAAAATGGCTAGACCGATGTCAGATTTGCTTGGTATGCTAATTTATGCCAAAGAAATAATGAATAAAGACAAATATGTGATGGTGATCAGTGGAGTTGAGTGTAAGGATGAAAGCAAGGTCATGAAGAGTTCTGAGGCTAAGCTCAAACCAGATCTTCAACACTCAAGATAAGGAGAAAGAAAAGTACAAGAGGAATTTGTCCCTCGTACTTGAAGGCATCCAGTAAGAAGAAGATGGGGATAGAGATCTCCACTTCAAGTATATACATTATCGAGATAAACTTATCTACTTATTCATCATGGGTACTAAATATCGGATGTGGATCTCACATATGCTCCAATATGAAGGATAAAAAAGAAAGTAGATCTTTGGGGAAGGGATGTGAGTTGCAAATGGAGAAAGAGTTGTTGCCACTGGACTTGGAACCTATAGTTTATCTCTACCCACAAGGGTTGTAGTAGAGTTATTGAACTTATATTATGCACCTGCCATGAATAGAGACATCATTTATGTATCTTGCATGGACAGGGATGCAAATGGATTTCATATTAAGAACGGTCGATGTTCAATTTCTAAAGATGGGATCTTTTATAGCAGTTCCCCAATGTCTTTTGGTCTTTATTTTCTAGATCTAAAGATAGATGTTTATAACATAAATAGCAAAAGACTAAAACTCAACAACTCAAACAAAATGTACCTTTGACATTGTCATCTAGTGCAAATAAATAAGAATCGCATATCTAGACTCCATAAAGATGGTTATCTGGACTCTTTTGATTTTGAATCAATAGAGACATGTGAATCTTGTTTGTTGGGCAAGATGACTAAGAACCCTTTTCCTGGTAACAATGAGAGGGCTAGTGATCTATTAACACTCATACATATTGATGTATGTGGGCCTTTTAGAGCAACTACTAGAGGTGGGTATCAATATTTCATTGCCTTCATTGATGACTTCAGTAGGTAAGCTTATGTTTACTTGATAAAAAATAAGTCATAAACTCTTGAAAAGTTCAAGGAGTATATGAATGAACTACATAACCAACTTGGCAAAGGTATTAAGACACTTCATTCTAATTGAGGTGGAGAATATGTAATCTAAGAGTTTGAGGACCTTCTGCAAGCCCATGGGATCATATCTCAATGAACTCCACCTGGAACACCTCAGCATAATGGTGTAATAGAACAAAGTAATCACGATATGGTGCAATTAATGATGAGTTTAGCTGAGCTTCTGACTACGTTCTGGGTTATTCTCTTAAAACTTCAACATTTACACTAAATCGAGTACCACCTAAATTAGTTCAAAAGACATCATATGAGATATGGTATGGGAAGCGTTCCAATGTGTTTTCTGTGAAAATTTGGTGATGTGAAGCTTATTTAAGGAAAATATTTTTTGAAAAGCTTGGCCCTAAATCTGATAAATGTTATTTTGTTGGATATCCTGAGGAAACTAAAGAATATTACTTTTATTCCCTATCTGACAACAAAGTGTTTGTTTCTAGATATGTTGTATTCTTAGAAAAGGACTTCATTTACAAAGGAATTAGTGTGAGGAAAGTGGAACTCGAAGAGGTTTGCAACCAACGAGAAAGCATTGAGCTGATAGATGCATAAGAGGAACAAAGATAATCATAAGGTGTTATGGAATCTTGAATTCATTAAGTAACACATGATCCTCCTAGATGTAGTAGGACACGCCTTGAACCTGAAATATTTGGGTATCTGATAACTTAGGAAGGAAATGAGCTATCATAAATGAGGGATCCAACAAACTATCTAGAGGCTGTAGAGGGACTAGAGTCTAAGAAATGGCTTGAGGCCATGAGATCTAAGATGAAATCCATGTATATCAACAAGGTATGGACCTTGTGGATCCACCTGAAGGGGTAAACCCCATAGGGTGCAAGTGGATCTTCAATAAGAAGACTGACATGGATGGTAAAGTACAAACCTATAAGGGCATATTGGTTGCAAACGGTTTCAAACAAGTTCAAGGTGTTGACTATGATGAAAGCTTTTCTCCAGTGGCCATGGTTAGTTCCATCAGGATCATGCTTGCCATTGTAGCTTATCATGACAATGAGATTTGACAAATGGATGTTAGAACCACATTCATCAATGGGGTCTTCTTGAGGATGTGTACATGACACATCTTGAGGGTTTTATCAATCCAATAGATGCAAATAAAGTTTGTAAGCTACAAAGGTCAATATATGTATTGAATCAAGCATCTCAGAGCTAGAATCTTCATTTTGACGAGACATTCAAAGAGTTTGGCTTTACTCAAAATGAAGACGAAACTTGTGTGTACAAGAAGGTTAGTGCAAGCATGTTGTATTCCTCATATTATATGTAGATGACATACTATTGATGAGGAATGACATCCCTACTTTACAAAAGGCAAAGACATATATGGGAAATATGTTTTCTATGAAAGACTTAGGAGAAGCATCCTTCATCTTGGGGATTAAGATCTATAGAGATAGATCTAGAAGGCTTCTTGGACTAAGTCAGTGTTGAAGTGGTTCAGCATGGAGAGCTCAAAGAGAGGAAACCTTCCCATGTGTCATGGAGTTACCATCTCTAAATCTCAATGTCCTAGTTCTTGTGAAGTAAGGGAAACATGAGTTTGATTCAATATGCATCAAAAATTGGATGAATCATGTATGCAATGTAGTGCACCTGTCCTAATGTCTCATATGCCTTGAGCATGATGAGTAGATAACAGTCAGATCCAGGTGGCGCTCACTGGACAGCCGTAAAGCACATCCTTAAGTACTTGAGAAGAACTAATGATCAGTTCCTTGTCTATAACATAGAGGAAGAGTTGGTTGTAAAGGGTTACACTGATGCAAGCTTCCAAACTTGCAAAGATGATTACATATCATAATCATGATTCATGTTTTGCCTAAACAATGAAGTTGTGAGCTGGAAGAGTTCCAAACAAGAGACAGTTGTCGATTCTACAATAAAGGTCGAGTATATTGATGCATTGAATGTCATAAAGGAATTTGTATGGATCAAATTTCATCTCTCAAGTTGGGTTTGTTCCAAGCATCAACGATGCAATTGAGCTATATTGTAATAACAATGGAGCTATTGTACAAGCTAAGTAACCCTAGTCGCATAAACATTCCAAGCATATATGAAAGCAGTTCCATCTCATATGAGAGATCATATAGCGAGGAGATGTGAAGATAAGTACTGACTGATAACAATATTGTTGACCCCTTGACCAATGTACTTTCACAATATAAGCATGATGGACATGTTAGATCACTTGGGATAAGATTCTTGGGTGATTGGCTCTATGTGCAAATGGGAGTTTGTAGGTATGTACCCCCAGAGAGCCAATCATATGATGATTGTAATGGTATAATTTGTAAATGATTTGATTAATAATAAAGGCAAGCTTCCAATCTATTCTATTTTATCCAGTTATGAGATAATGAAGTAACATAATAAATGACTAGAGAATAATATTACCCAATGATGTGTGTCTTCAAGTATGTGACCTGAACAATGAGATCATATAGATGTTAAGAGTATATACATTCTCATTATGTCCCTGGTCGGATGTTATTGTGGAAGGAAGATAGATAACAATAACAAATAAGACTAGAGTGTGTATTGTTTGATGATAGAATCTCATTAGTCATGATATGTGATATCAAACCAAGCACATAGATAAAAATTATAGAATAATGTATCGGGAAAACCCACCATGAGACTGACACATGGAAACCATTACAATGGTAGTCATGGTCAGCTCTCGTAGTGTTGGTGGTGATTATGGTTTTTATACATGGAAGTCACTACACTCATCGCATGTCATTCGATACACTTTGATATCATCCAACATAATCATGAATAATGATTGCCATAACAGTGATGATTGGGTGTTTGTGACACACGAGGACTAACTATGAGTGATGTAGATTGGGTTTGTCCCTTCTATAGGAGTATGATATCCTATGCCTCTTGATAAGTGAGACCGAGAAAAGCTATGCCACACATATGTGAGTCAATATGTGATATTGAGATTACATATATTTTAGATAGTCTGCTATGTTCATGGAACATAGATTGAATGATGAGGAGGATGACTACTCCATACCTCGAGTTCAATCTGGATATCAGTGACAAAAGAACTATACAAACATTATAACACATGTTGACTCTAGGTTAATGTTGACTCTAGGTCTAAATTGACTAAACCCTTGTTTTGATGATGACTAACCATTCCACTTATTTGTGTCTAATGAATCTTCTTGAGTGATTTCAGATTAGGTATAGACACACTCCAAATGCCCTAACTTGCGCATCTCAACTTGAAGCAAAGACAAGTCAAAGTCAATACAAGTTGTAAATTCATTAAAATCATGTAAATTCATTAAATTCATGTTGTATATCACTTGTAATGATTGTATGACTTGTAATTAATCTTAGAAAAAATTAGAAGCACTTAGATCAAATATTTAAGCACTCAAAAGCCATTTTCTAGAATTCACATTAGGTTGTTCATCGGTCGAGTTACAAACTCGACTGATCCTTATTGGATTTTTAAAATGACTTTTGATCGGTCGAGTTTCCATTTCACAGAACTCGACCGATCCCTCTGCATACCAAAACTAATTTAAGTGGATCGGTCGAGATACCCCAGGACAAACTCAACCGATGGCATAAATTGGTCTTGTTGCTTAATGAGATCGGTCGAGTTATCTTTATAGAAACTCAACCGATATCACTGTATAGAAAGTGCAGAAAAGTGTTTCTATCCATTGTGGAGTTGCAACAATTTAAAAAAAATCAGTTGCAAGCCACAAAATGACTAGTTTTTGTTCTTAAGTGTTCCCAGAGGCTAAGAGGCATCCCCAACTTTAAATAGGACCCCTTGGGCTTCATTTCAAGGTTGAGCATTCAATGCAAAACTCTATATGAGGTTCCTATTCTATAGTTGAGTGTATCCTATAGCCTCCTCTCTCTCTAAGCTTAACCATTTGCTACATTTGTTAGAGTGAGGAGGAAATCTGTAAGAGAGCTAGTTCCATTTGTATATCTTGTGAGGATCTCACTTCCACCACCTCCCAATCTCTCTTTCAACCATGAAGATGAAGGTTCTCTCTCTTAGTTAAGAGAGGTGAAGAACAACAAGGGAAGGAATCCCTTGGTGAAGATCCATGCCGAAGACTTGGAGCAAGAGTGGGTAAGCCCTTGGTGAAAGCAGAAGACTCCTTGCTCAAGTGGGTAAGTCCTTGGTGAAAGCTTCTCCGAGTGAAGGTGAAGTCAAAGGCTGAAGATCCAAGAAGACTAGGTAATTCCTACAAGGCTGAAGACTTGTGAAAGAGTGGGTAAATCCTTGGAGAAGGCCGAAGACTCTTTGCAAAGTGGGTAAGTCCTTGGTAAGGTTGAAGACTCTTTATATTGGATAGGTAAGTCTTTTGGTGGGTCATGTGTTGTAACTCTTATAAGTGAATATATAACGGAAGACACCCTTAGAAATCCTAGAGGTTGACCTCTCTAGGTAGTGGATTGACATACTCTTAGTTTGGAGTGTGGAACCACTCTACATAGCTTGTCACTTGGTGCTTGTTCAAACTCTATCTCCCTTTCTATGTATGTTTTAGTTGCACTCAAATTTCATATTTAGCAACCTTATCTTGTGATATATCTTAAAGATCTAATGAATTTATTTTAAGTGCATTCAACTCTATTCACCACCCCTCTAGAGAATCTAATCAACCATCTAGGATCCATAAACACCAATCACAAATTATAGGTTGAAGTTGTTCTCCAACTTTCCATTTACTTGGGTAGCAATGATGTGCTGCTAGGCACCACTATTTGCTTGTAATGTCATAATTTGTTATGGACATTCACTGCCAATGTAATATTGGACCTATAGGGTCACACACATAGGAACTAACTTAGAAGAGGATTTTTTATCATGAATTATAATTGTATTGGTTACTAAAGTGTTTAGGTATTCAACAAATCAACTGACTGGACTCCCAAGTTGACATTCCAACATGCAATAATCATAGTCAAAATATGAGATGTAAGATTAAAAAAAAGTTCCTATAAAATGTATAGTTCATAAAGTTATGTAGATGTTATGTGAATGGGTATGGTGTTATTCCAACCCATAAATTGTTTAATCTTGAATAATGCTACATTTGCATTTAAAGTGTTGTCAAATCATATACCTAACTTAGAGGAAAATGATGTGAAAGAATGGATATTAGGCCATGATGGTAGGTCTTTAATATTATCAAAGTTGTGCATATCCATATTTTGTGTGAGGTGTTCTATACTAATGGAAAAATTAGCCAAATTTCTCAAAGAATGAGTGAAGTTAATAGAAAGCATACATGATGCAATGAATATTATCCACTTTTTCACATGCTAGTTTGTTATGTATTTCATGTATATTTGCTAATTTTGATACTACTTTTGCATTGTTTATCATCATTAGCCAGTGGCATGGTATTGCATCGAATATTACCCATTTTCACTATATTGTATTGATTTATTATATTTAATTGGACTTATGTTTTATGTTTATGAATTTCAGGCAATTTTAGTAGTCATGAGTCAGCTTGGTGCTACCAATAGCCTTGTAGGTGGTACCGACTTGTGGAGAAAAATAACAAACCTGAATCAAGGACTTTTGATGCTGCCAACTTTTAGGACAGAGACGCACCCAAAGTAGCTTGTTGCCTACTAGCCTATTGTCGGTGGTATCAACTTTTATAAGGAGAAATTGTAAGAGAAGTCAAAAAGAAACTCAGTGCTATCAGGCTCCCTAATTCAATAGTACCGACACTTATAAAGAGTCATGAATCCAAAAGAGGATTTAATGCCACTGACATATTGTCAATGGTACCGATTTGGCGTGATAAGACGAGCTTAAAGATTGTAATCAATCTGATGGTCATGACTTAATGACTGTTGAATACTCTCTTATGTCCCAAGAGAAGTTAAGCAAAACATATTATCACAGTTTTGCTCTATTGTATAAGAGAAAGAAGACGGAGGAGGAGAAAGAGAAGGAGATAGATACTTCTCAAATGACTCGAGCACCTTCAAAGGGCAGATTTGCAGTTGAAACAGAGTAGATCGCCACATTCACCAGAGTGAGTCATACTAATCATCTTCTCCAAGGGTTTCATTAGTTATTCAATGTTTCCCTCGTTTTTTCTTCTTCCATCTATGTATGTGATGATAGAAAGCATGTAGGGCTAATCCCCTAGTTCCTTAGGACATGGGTTATGCACTGTAATTGATGTTATGAATTACTATACATATTTTCCCTAATTTCTAGACATGATACTATGGTTTCATAATGAATTGACTATGTCTGATCAACATAGCTAATTTCTAGGGTTATCCCCTAATTCTAGGGGTAGTCTGGTTATAAACTGTAATTGACATTATGAATTAGTATGCATATTTTCCCTAACTTCTAAACATAATACTATGATTGCATAATGAATTGACTATGCTTGATCAATGTAACTAATTTTTCATATGCTTAATTGCTTTGATAGATGGATTTAGGATTAGAAAAATCATTTTATTAAAAAGTTATACCACATCTCGAGAGAGGGCCTACAACTATGAAGGGCATGGCCTAGAGGATTCGTTAAAGCACCTAGCTAATAGTTAAATCACTATAAGAGTGGGATTTATATTAGATTAAGTAGTGAATTTCAGTGTAGAGCGAGTAATTCTTGCTACATGTTCCTTGGTCCATGGTTAAGAGAAAAAATATTAACAAATGATTTAAATTGTTGTGTGAACTATGGTAAAACTGTACTCATAAGGAATCCATTCCAACTGTGATCACAAACCCATTAATTTAGTGTTGATTCTTGCAGTTAGTTAATTAATCAATTAGTTGAAAGATCTAGAGGGGGTGAATAGAGATTTTTATAGTTTTAAAGATAATTAAGAACAATTAAAACACTAAACCAAAGAAGAAGGAGGAAATAAGGAAGATATTTCGGTTTAGAGTGGTTCCAACCTTTGAATCAAAGGTTGTCAATCCACTACCCAATTGTTTCCAATTGGCATTTTGAAAGTGATTTATTTTTTTGCCTCGCAAGTATGTTACATAAAATACAATAACCTTCCACTCAAAGTATCCTTCACCCTGAAGTAGCCTCATCCCCCTTGATGCGGCCTTCTTGAAGTAACCATGATCAATCCTTGGAGTAGCCTTCACCACCTTGAAGTAGCTCAACCACCTTGAGATAGCCTTCACCTAGAAGTAATTCCAACCTCCTTTGAAGCAACCTTCTTGAAGTAATCTCAAGCATACCTTGGAACAACCTTCACTTTGTTGAAGTAGCACCAAGAAACCTCCTTTCAACAGCCTCCAACCCTAGGAGTAGTCAAGGAGAATAAAATACAATAAAGAAGAAATAGGTTGGAAGAGAGATTGTACAACGCTTTGATCCTATATCAAGCATTTAGATCTCCTATCCACTTAGGATGGACGTGGCTATATGTGGTGGCTAGGAGATTGTAACTATAGGACACAAATCTAGAGCACAAGGATGAAGATGGCAAGTGAATTCTTGCTTTGTTTCTCTCAATAGTGGATGCTCAAGTGTAGCTTAGGTTGTTGTGTATGAAAGTGGTGATTTGGGTGTCCTAAGGCCTCTCCTATTTATAGAAATGGTTTGCAAGTGTCTACGGACATTCTAGAGAGTGTCTAGAGTGTCCTTAGTGCTTAACTAGCTGTTAGGTGTACATTAGTTGGCTAGCAATTGTTAATTTGTCCGTGCTTGAAAAGAACACTCCAAAACCCTGCTTGGTCGACAATTTGGTTGACCAAACTGTGCCTCAGTCGAGATTTTCTTTGATCGAGCCTGGGTTTAAGGCAAAAGTATTGCAACGTCTATTTCCAACTCCCAACTACCAACCACTCAGTCTAACGATCATAAGCTTTAGACCAAAGCTTACTCAGTCGAGATTATTTAGATCGAAGACTATTTTAGAGCACAATTGTGTAAGTTGTTGAACAGTTCTCTCAAGTTTGACCGAGGTGGTTCTCAGTGAACAAGAACTTCAACTGAGTGTGTCTTGGTTGACAAGTTCTTCGACCGAGGGTGTCCCCATTTTAGACTTTTGAATCACCTACTAAGTGTGTATTTCAACCTGTGTTGGTGACTCTAACTTTGGGGGAAACCTATCTAAGGGTTATAAATGGATAGGGAAGATTTAACACTTGATTTACATGATGTCTAAGTACTTGTACATTATATCCTTGTACAAGTGGTTACATTTGAGTACAATCATGAACACATATATAATTAAGTGCATATGGTCTTCAATTTTACACTAATCTTCTATTTTCCACTTAGTAGAATCTCCTTATTACTTTGTGCCCTAAAATACTCAAATAGCACGTTAGACCCACAACTATGTAATGTTTTTCATCATCAAAACAAAGGGTATGCTAATGTCCAATTTAGCCAACACCAGTTACTTATTCGTTAGGTCTAGCTGATCAAGTTATAGTTAGTTATCGTCTCTGGCTAATGTTTCTCTGTGTCTGACACTCGAGCCTCATAGGCATATATTATGAAATATGTGCACTTATGTTTTATATGTGTAGCTTACACACATCAAGTTTTTGGTGACGTTGTCAGGGAAACGGCAGATCCAACATTATGAGTGTTGTGATTGGAAATTCTATGCCACACTTTTACGTCCATCATTTTTAATTTGAGAATAGAATTTTTCATAAAAATTATGAGTATCTAGTTCTCACATTTTTTTACTTGTAGGTACTAGTGTATGGTTCAGATCAAGACCACCGATTACAGAAAATCAACTCCAAAGTATAGGCCTAAGTGGAATCCTATTACAAGGCAAGGGAGTACAATAGCTATGTTCAAGGACTTTTGTAAACCCCACCACCACAAGTGACACAACCATAATAGGTAGATATGGATGATCCCAACACAGAAGCTGAGGAGCAAACTATTTGGGAAAAGATCAAGGCTTCATCGGCTACAACACAGTCAGAGCCGATTGTGAAGTAGGCACTAAATGTGGGTAGCTATAAAATTTATCTAGGGTTGGTGGAACTCATAAAATCACAAGCAATTCATGGACACAATATCGAGGATCCTATGTCCCACATCAACAATGTTGTGGAAAGTTTTGATATGCTAAAGATTGACATGGTACCTATGAGTGTGATATATCTGAAGCTATTTTCATACTCATTGGCATATAATGCAAAGTCTTAGTTTTTAAGCCTTTTCACATAATCCATATCCTCCTGGGAGGGAATGATAGTTGCCTTCTTTGAAAGATATTTCCTTTCACAGAAGACACATGACCTCATTGGGCAGATCTACAACTTTAACTAGCATGCAGAGGAGTCTTATTCAGGGGTGTGGGAGAGATTCTAAAATATGTTGAGGAAGTTCACTCATCATGGGCTTGACCCTTACCGGCAAACAAAGACATTCTACTACATGTTGCATAAGGGGGAAAGAACCACACTTGATGGTATAAGAGCATGATTCTTTCTCAACAACAAAGCATCTGGGTTTCATGAAATCTTCAAGAACATGGCTAAAAATCAGTCATGGGGTAAAAAGAGAGAGAATCCATCAACTGCTAAAAGTGTCAGAAAATCCAGAGAGATCACATCCCCTAAAAGAGAATATGGACAACCTTGCCAGGAAATTAGATCAAAAATCTAGAAGCTCATCTAGAGGTGAGCAAGAATTATGCATGTATATATGGAAAAAAAATTATAAGGGCATAAATGAATTTTCATGGATGAAGGATCATAAACTTGTGTGGAAGTATCCCAACAATTTCATCATGATTTATATCAAACACATCATGCCAAGCCGCAACAGGGCAGTGCACAGCCGCAGTATCAACTGGACATGGGTCCCAGTAAGATAGACTAGATAGAGGACATGCTAGGCTACCGGTTAGTCAAAATAAGACAAATATAGATCAAACATAAAGGGACCTGCAGAATCAAGGAGCACAAATTTGCAACATAGAAAATCATATTTCTCAGATAGCAGAGGAAGTAGCACCTTTGAAGAAGCCAAGACAACACCCGATTCCCAGCAAATACTAACATTTGGTCTACCAACTAGGAGATGAAGGAAGTATTACTCCATAGTGGAAAGATGTTCTTTAAAGATCAAAAGACAATCTCAAAAATAATGACAAGGCAGGTGACACAAGTGCAATGTCAGCTAGTGATCCCCAGGATCCAACGACAGGACAAGGAACTAGATGAGGAAGCGGAAGAGCCAAAGGAATCCAGGAAGGAATTGTATATTCCACCTCACTAGAGAAAGATGGTGACTCCAATATCATTCTGCAACAGTTTGGAGGCAAATAAGGTTGACCAGTATTTCATAAAGTTTCTAGACACATTTATAAAACTTCATGTCAACATACCTATTGTGGTTGCAATAGAACATATTCCATTATATGGCGAATTTTTGAAGGACATAATTAACAATAAAAGGAGGATAGCTTATTTGTATGTAGTGTTGTTGAAGGAAGAGGTCAACACACTTATCCATAGAAGACTTCCACAGGAAATATATGGGCTTCTTTAATACACCATGTTACATAAGCAAGGTTAAATTTGATGAGGATTAATGTGGCTCAGGGACAAGCATAAATCTCATGCCCTTGACAACATTAAAAAAAATGGGGTTGAAGGAGTCCAGGAAGAGCAACATGACCATAAAATTGGCTAACAATTTAGTGGTGAGACCAATTGGTATTTGCGAGTTAGTGAAGGTTGACAAATTCATTTTCCTACTGGATTTTGTAGTGATGTAAATGCATACCATGGTAATGAGATACTCTTAGGAAGGCCATTCTAAGCTATGCCATACATGATCCTGGAAATGGGTAGATGAATGTTTTAAAATAAAGATGTTAGACTATCAACCGAAGGCGGGTGAGAAGGCACATTGCCACATGTTGTAGTAGTCGAACAACAAGGTGTCCTTCTTTTTTGGGAAAGCCTTGTGTATATGGCTCACATCATGTCGAAGGTGCAAAAAGGCACATTGGCAGTAGATATCATGGAACATACTAAGCAAGTTTCCTTGATAAATACAATGAAGTATCATGATGATGTAGAAGAAGACACATACCCTATGACAATTGAAGAGGTCGCTTTTTCTGTTCTCACACAAGCTTATCCACAACTACCATTAGATGTTTGTAACATGAATTTGGTGGACGAGTACACTTTTTGTTGTTCACTTGAGGAGTAAGCCTTTTTTCTGAAACCATTTCCATGTTTGTACTCCAAGCACTATGAAGATTGGGACCGCCTCCACCACCATTGATCCCATCGTTGCAATGCCCCCCTGAGCTTGAGCTGAATACACTCTCCACACTTGAAGTATATTTTCTTGGCTATAGACAAGAAGCTTGTCATCATCATTTCATCTTCATTGATCATGCATGAGGAGGAGCAATTACTTGTTGTGCTCAAGAACCACCGAGCAACATTTGGGTGGTCTATTGTAGACATCAAGGGAATATCTCCTAGCTTTTTCCAATACAAGATCGGAGTCAAAGAAGGATCTAAGCCGATATTACAACCTCAACAAAGTCTCAACCCCATCATGACTGAGGTAGTAAAGAAAGAGGTAGTCAAGATTCTATCGACATGTTTGATTTATGTTATATTTGATTGTAACTAGGTTAGCCCAACCCATGTTGTTCCTAAGAAAGGGGAGATAATGGTCACCAAAAATTCAACGAGTGAGTTAATTTCAACTAGGCTAGTAACCGGTTGGCATGTGTGTATTGATTATCATTGGTTGAATGCCACCATGCTAAAAGACCATTTTCCACTTCCTCTTATTGACCAAATCCTTGAGTGGATTGCCAACCGCTCTTGTTTTTGTCTTCTAAATGGGTATTATGGGTACAATCAAATTTCCATTGAAGCACTAGATCAAGAGAAGTCCACCTTCATATGCCCCTATGGGACTTTTTCCTACCTTCGGATGCCTTTTGGCCTTTGTAATGCACCAACTATGTTTTTGAGTTGTATGCTCGCTATTTCTTAGGATATGGTAGAGAGTTGTCTTGAGATTTTTATGGATAATTTTCCAATGTATGGAGAATCTTTTGATGACTGCCTTACCAATCTGGATAAAGTCTTACAAAAGTGTGAGGACACTCACCTCTTTTTAAATTGAGAGAAATGCCACATGATGTTGAGTGAAGGGATAGTTTTGGGATAAAAGGTGTCCAATAAAGGAATGGAAGTTGACTCAGTGAAGATTGAAGTGATCTCTAAGATTCCTCCATCATCGTAAGGGGGTTAGGAGTTTCCTACAACACGTCGGATTTTATCGACAATTTATAAAAGTGTATTCAAAGATTGCCAAACTGCTTTCCAAATTGCTAGAGAAAGATGTTGAGTTTAATTTCAATGAGAGATGTTAAAAGGCTTTTTAGGTGTTGAAGGATAAATTGGTCTCCAAACCTGTGGTACAGGTTCCAGATTAGAATCAACCATTTGAACTAATGCGTGATGCATCAAACTATGTTGTAGGGGCTATTTTGGGACCACGCAAAGATAAAACACCTATTGGTATTTATTACTCGTTGAAAACTCTTTATGATGCCCAACTTAATTACACTACGATATAAAAAGAACGTTTGTCTATGGTGTTTGCTTCTAAAAATATTTATCAATATTTGATAGGGACCAAGGTGATAGTTTGGACTGACCATGCAGCCATAAAATATCTTTTACAGAAGAAAGATGCCAAACCTAGATTGATAAGGTGGATTTTGTTGCTACAGGAATTCGATATAGAAATCAAGGATAAGGTCGGGACAAAAAATTTTGGCAGCCTATCATTTATCTATGTTGGAAAGAGTGGACAAGATAGATTTATAGATACCCATTATTGAAGAATTCCAAGATGAACAATTGTTCATTTTGCAAAACAAAGAACTTGGTTTGCAAACATAATAAACTAATTGGCACGCAGTGAGTTACCAAAATATTGGAGGTATCAGGATAAGAAGAGATTCTTTCACTCCTTGAGATTTTATGTTTTAATGACCCAAAATCAAGCAATGTAGGGATGACATTATGAGGAAGTGTGTGCATAAATGTGAGTTTGAGAACATATTGGCACATTACCACTCCTTTCCTAATGGGGGACACCACGCTAGCTCAAGGACGTCGGCTAAAGTTTTAAAAAGTGGTTTTTATTGGTCGTCGCTATTTAAAGATGCTTATAATTATGTGTGGAGATGTGATGCATGTCAGTGAGTAGGGAATATATCTAGGAGACATGAAATGCCCTTGAACATCTTTCAAGAAATAGAGGTTTTTGACTTATGGGGGATTGATTTTTTGGGACCCTTTGTGTCTTCCAATTCTAACCTATATATTATACTTGTAGTGGACTATGTGTCTAAGTGGGTGGAAGCAATTCCAACCTGCATCAATGATGCACATGTGGTTTGCAAATTTGTTAAAGACCACATTTTATGTAGATTTGGGGTATCGAGAGTAACACTAAATGATGGGGGATCACACTTTACAAATAGGAAGTTCAAAGATTTGTTGATTAAGTATGGAGTGAGGCACGTGGTAGAAACCCCATACCATCCACAAATCCAAGGTCAAGTTGAGGTGTCTAATAGAGAGATCAAGAAGATTTTAGAGAAGATAGTCTCAACTAATAGGACCAATTGGAGCATGCAGTTGAATTATGCTCTTCGGGCATACATGATAGCCTATAAGATACATATAGGAACAACCCCTTTTAGACCGGTCTATGGGAGATCTTTCAATTTACAAGTGGATTTTGAAGACAAAGCCAAGTGGGCTTTGAGAAAGTTGAATTTTAATCTTGATATTGCAGGAAAAAAGTGCATGTTGGAGATAAATGAATTGGATGAGCTTAGGCTAGATGTCTATGAAAGCTCTAGGACATAAAAGGATAGGACTAAGATAGTACATGACCATCACATACTTTATATGGAGCTTACTCCAGTACAAATGGTGCTTTTTTTCAATTATAGGATGAAATTTCAATGGGTAGAGTAGCCCTTATATGATGGTTCATGATTTCCTTCATGGAGTAGTAGAAATTAGTGATGGGGCTAAGTCACATTCTAGTAAATGGATTATCATTTGAAATGTTACTATGGAAGAGAGTTGGTCCATGACAAAGAAGAGTTGAAGTTCCTTGAGCTTCATTGAGATTATGCATGACCTGATCGTCCAGCCTAGGACATGAAATAAGGGCGCTTGTTTTGAGGCAACCCAAATTTATTTTTATTTTGGTTTTTGTCTCTTACATGATTTTTAGAAGTTTTAATTGTTTAAAGTTTACATTCATTTTATTATAAGTCTATTGATATGAAAAAAGGAATCATGGTCATTTCTGTTTGGTGTGCAGGCAGTAGAAAAGTCGGTACCACTGACACACCTATCGGTGGCACCATGGGTGATGTCCAATTCAACAATATAATTTGTGAGCATTTTGATACCATCGACATAAATGTATGTGGGACCAAGTTTGCACCAAAAATCACAGTGAAATGCATTGACAATTCGATACCACTGACACTCCAGTCGATGGCACCAATTCCTTGTATAGACAAAAGCCAAAACCAATATGGAAAGTCAGAAGCACCAACACTTCTGTCGGTAGCACTGACACTTGAATCAAAGCAGATATTGGAGTGGGACCCTCCATGTCATCGGGTGACCAAGTATGAAATCCTATCCATGTTTGAGATATCGAGGTGCCGCTCGATAGCACTAAGAAATTTAACAACTCAGTATCACCAACCCAGAAAAGTCAGTGGCACTGACAATTTTCACAACAATGACTGAGATACAACTTGGTACCATCGACAACACATCAGTGGCTCCGACACAAGGAAAACACAGAATCCATGGACATCAAGATCAACGAGCCAGATCATTTCTATCTGATGGTCGATGGTATTGATCTGACAACTCATACCATATGTCGGTACCACTGAAACAACATCAGTACTACTAACACGTAGCTATCTGTGTGTTGATACATCGATGACCACAAGTTGTCAGTACCAACAGTTGATACCGTGTCTGTGATATCAACATGAAGCATCAGGTAGAATCAAATGTTATATAAGGGAGAAATGGGGTGTCATTCAAACACACCCACATCACCTCCCTTGCATTCTTAGAGGCAACCGGTTCTCTACAATGCACTGAGTCTTCCCTAAGGTCTCAGCTTCATCTCTTTTCTCTTGGTGATCAATTGTCACTCGAAGGTCAGTTTCATCAATGGGAGGACCCAACCAAATGGTGTCAAAGCTGACACACATGGCTTTCATGAACGTCAAAAGAAGTTGTTCTCTAGCATGATGAATAGAGAAATATGATAACATCAATTTTGATGCACATTTATTAGCCTTTTTTCATTATAAAAATCATTAGAAATAATGTTTAGATGTTAGTTTTACTCATTATAACTCTAATTTACTTAATGATAAGTTATAATTTAATATTGACGATATTTGAAGGAATTGGATGCAAATCTAGTGAAATTGATGAAGTCTGAGTAATTGTTCAAAAGACTTTGATTCAAATAGTCGACCAAATGGTTGACATGATACATCTTCACCAAGAAGGTCAAAAAAATACTATCGACTCAAGTTTCATAGACTCATCAAGGACCAGCTTGTCAAAATGAAGAACCTCAACGACCATCTGTAGAGTAATGGATGTCGAGCAAAGTACAATTCCCACACTTGTCAACTAGACATCAACAGTCGACTACCATCGATACCAGTGGATTCATATTAGTCTAAAGTTGTCGAGCCAAGCCTCGACACACATGTCAAATAAATGATCCTTGATCAATTGTCCTGACAATAGCCACATCGACAACATTGTCGACATCTCTCAAAGACCAGAAGACTCTTGTCGAGGAGTCACCTCGACACACCGATCAACCTCCATGGTCGACATCATCACACCAATAGGTTCTTAGCAAAGAAGAATTATGTCAGTGACAAGAAGAGATCGACATACTTATCAATCGACAGAGACATGTCGAAGGAATCCCCTATCGATATACATGTTGACATCTACATCGATGCCACATGGACAAGTCACATCGACAAACCTCCGGTCAAAGACTATAAATAGAACCCCAGGGCATCACTTCAACATATCAGATCCTTGGAATCAAAGGGCCGAGAGGCTGCCGCCAAGTCCTCCCAAGTTCCAGAACTGAAGGATGAGATCTGTCAACTTGTCTAGATCTATCAATCTAGTTTGTTGACCTTGCTTCTTGGCGACTCCGTTCTAGCATCATCACCGATCCGAAGGACCTTATTGCTTTAAGCCAAGATCAGACGATAGAAGGAAGTTGTCAACCTAATTTTCGACTATCATGATATCAACTGAGAGGTTGGTAGATCGATAATTTGATCTACCCTTGTATGGATGCCCTTCTTCCCCTTTATTTATAATGACTTATTCTAGTTGTACTCTTTTTGTTTCTTCAGCCACGCATGGATAAACCCCATAACTTGGGTTGAAAGTAGCCGTCAGGCCCTCCCAATGATGTAATTGTTCATCTTTCTATTTTATGGCATATGTTCTTTAAAGTTTTGTTCCTATTCTCTTATTTTA
The DNA here is from genome assembly GCA_963693085.1 of Alisma plantago-aquatica. Lineage (NCBI taxonomy): Eukaryota > Viridiplantae > Streptophyta > Magnoliopsida > Alismatales > Alismataceae > Alisma > Alisma plantago-aquatica. Next base: position 1,237,317,214 of record OY856410.1, on the reverse strand, counting down.
CTGCGTTAACTGATGGTTAGCTACCCTCTTCCAACGTTTGATATGAATATTGTTCAAGAAAATAGTTTCAGCTAGATCTGGAGTATATGATAGTAATGATACACGAGAGTGAGGAGTTACTATAAAAAAGGTCATACGGTTTTTTCCTTGATCTTTCAGTTATTACCTCGAGAGCAAAAAACCCCGTTAGATAAAAATTTGCTTGGATCTGGAGATAAGGAAGGAACAAATATTTTCTTATGGGTGTTTGCAAAACAAGTAGGGAAGATATATAAAATAGGAGTGAAGGTTTTACATGTTTGTGGTTGGCTTGATTGGTGAAACCCAAACCAAGTCCCTTTTTATCTTGATTTCTTGATTTATCTTGTTTCTTCTTTGATCTTTCATAACTTAGATTTACTGCTTCATTAGATTAAATTCATTCCTTAATCAGAATAGAATCAAATTTGTTCTTTGGCTAGGATAGACTAAGCCAAGATTTCATGTTCTTAATCTGTTATTCTCTTTGTCCATGTCGACCCACACTACTACAAGGACTCTGTATTGACTTGCGGACGTCTCTTCTAGTCAGATATAAATTTAGAGTCTGGTTTCTTTGATTAGGACAATCATGTTTACACTTTTGGACCACTAAAAAGAGTGATCAAATTTTAGCGTCGTTGTCGGGGACAATGCATCGAATAATTTTCAAGAACTTATGGTATATTTAACACTAGTTATTACTTCTAAAGTTTGCAAAAAAATTAGCACATCCTTTTACTACATATATGCTAGAATATTGGTTACATTTCCAGTCTTTGCCTCTAATTCATTCAACATTTTACTTATAGGTAGTTAACTATCATCTCTTATCAATCATGGAGTTCCTTGCTGAATTTCTAGAGGTAGATATTCTAATCATTGATCCAATGGTGGCACCAGGACCACCTGACGCCAATGTTCCTGAAGAAAATCCCTCTTTGTGTTCATTGGTCACAGGTCATGTCAATGACAATAGGGACCCTATAGTCTTTCCTCGCATACCAGCAGCAAACTACGAGTTGAAGCATGGGTTCATCAGCATGATTCAAAATCAAATGTTGGGGGGGGGGGGATTCTAGTGAAGAAAACCCTTATCATCATATTGATGTCTTCAACAACATCTTTAATACTCTCAAGGAGAATAGAGCACCTCAAGATGTCATATATATGAAGGGTTTCCATTTCTCACTTAAGGATAAGGCCCTATAATGGTATCTTTCTCAAAAGGGCATACTTCGTGGCAACAACTATCTGAAGCCTTTGTAAACAAGTTCTATCTAGTTGAGAAGACGGTTAGGTGTAAGCTTAAGATTACCAGTTTTTGGTAGAAACCCAATGAAAGCCTTCATGATGCATGGGAAAGATATTAGGAGTACTTGAGAGATTGTCCACATCATGGCTATGACGATGGGTTTATTGTCACTACTTTCTATGAGAGTCTTACCTCCACCAAGAGAACATCTTTAAGCATCACAGTTGGCAGTGATTTCATTAAACATGATGCTAAAACCTCCAAAGAGATAATCAATAACATGGCCACTCTACAAGTAGGACGTGACTATGATAGAGTTTCTACAACAACTGTGTCAACCGTTAGTGATTCTCTTGATTCAAGGCTATTGGAAAAACTAAACAACATACTTGATAAGATGGCATTTGTTGTCCAAAACTTGAAGGAAGTCAATTCCAGATACTTTACTAAGACGTCAGTCAAGTGTGTCACTTGTGGAGAAGGTGGTAATGGCATAGATCCATATACTTACACTCATGAAGTGGAGGACACTCACACTGAGAATGCATCCTATGTGAATTACAAAAGACCCGATCATCCTGGATTTTCCTATGGAAACACCTCTTCTATAGAAAACTCATTTCAACTAAATCAATCTTCTCAAGTAATGGGTAGAGGGCAAGCAATGGGTAGAGGAACCTCACTCGAATTTCAACAAAGCAGACCTCAGCCACAAAAACAACAGTAGGGAGCTTTGAATGGGCAAAGGAGGGTTCTCTTTCAACAACATCAAAAATCTATATCTAGTCTGAAATCCTTAACTGAGAAGATGAGAGAATGTCTAATGAGTAACAATAACTTTCTGGCAAACATGCAGACACAGATGAGCACTGTGAACACTCAGATAAGTGATCTTCAAACTCACAATTGAATGATCAATCAAAAACTAGCGTTTATTGTTGCCTCAATTGGAAGACTTCAGCAGGACAATTTCCATACAACACTGAACAAAATCCCAAGAACGAGACCAAGAATGAACACACTTTGTTGTAGGAGTTTCACTTCTATTCCATCTCTCAAAGTACCAATCACTAAAGAAGTCAATAACAATCGATAGAGGGTTCCAGTGTTAAAAAAGTCAAAGGTAGTCACAAATTTCATATTATCATTGAAAACAAATGAAGTCCCTTATGGAGTCCCTTTTCCTCATCGCTTTATCAAAGCACAGTTAGAGAAGAGATATACCAAGTTCCTAGACATTATCAAGAAATTTCATCTGGATATTCCCATTCTTTTTTTATCATTAAGCGTCCTCTTCTATTACTATTTCAAAAAACCAGTACTTACAAGTGGGTATAATAGAAAAAAGGACATAACAAAGAAAACTATCTATACAATTTCCTATCTATGCAATGCAGTTCAAGTCTGCATAGGCTTTCTATCAAGGCTGCTTCATTTGAGTCATTTCTTCATCAAAAATGAACTTGTTTCTAGCAGACCAGATATGGTAAAGTATAAGCATGCTTAATTGCTTTTCCTTTGAATTAACCAAACTAAGAAGTTCGTTTTTATTTGTAGACCTTCCTACATTATGCAGCTTAGCTCTGTCCCAGACTTCCTGAGCATAGAGACAGCTCTAAAGAATGTGTGGTTTGTTCTCAGTTTCAAGTTTGTAAAGGGAGCATATGGAGGCTATATTGAACCCCCTGTTTTGTAGAAAATCTTTTGTAACCAGCTTCCCTTTAAACAATTTCCATCTGAAAATTTAACTTTGTTTGGAATCTTGAGTTTCCAGATCCATCGCGCCCAAATCAGCTCTGGTTTCTTCACCCGATAGAGGTTTCAAGCTCCTTTGAGGGAGAAGGTCTCCATCCCTTCAAAGATACAATGATCTATAGTTCCAATGGGAATAGTTCGACAGATAGTAGAAAGCTCAGCCAATCCTCTAACAGTTGGGAGGTTCTAATTGCCTTCAGTAATCAGAGCATTTAGTTTCTGGTTTGGACCCAGACCATTTCTAAGAATAAGACCATCTCCCACCAAGGTTTTGAGGAAATCACCATGCACCCATGGGTCTTTCCATCAGAAAATAGAGTTGCCAATCCCAATTTTGAATCTGACCTTATGGATGAGGTTGTCACGATACCTAAGGATGGCCTTCCACATCCACATGGCATTGTATTTTTGCTTATGAGACCACACTAGATATTCCCCTTCTTGACATTATAGATGAAATGCCTACATATGCCAAATTTCTAAAGGATCTCATCATGAAGAAGAGAAAGAGGGGTGAAGTCAAGACAGTATGCCTTAAAAAGACGTCATCTGCTTTTTGTCAATCCAATATGCCGATGAAATAAAAAGACTAAGGTGCCTTTACTATTCTATTCCTCATTGGGGATACATAAACAAGATATGGTCTTGCAGATCTAGGGGGCAGCATTGGTCTCATGCCTGACAGTTTGGCTGCCAAGTTGGACCTCATCGACATCATTAAATATGAGAATTCAATTAGCAAATAATTCTTATACCAAACCAGTTGGAGTGGTGGTGGATGTACCAATCAGGATAGGAAATTTCTTCTTCCTTGCAACGTCGTCATTATCAACATAGTGGAAAACCCCACATGTCCAATGATTTTTGGACAACCCTTCCTTTCCACAGCACAAGCGTTGTTTGACGTTGTAGATGGGTTAATCACGATAAGAGTCCAGGAACAAATCTATTGACTTCCGCATACCCGATCATATGAGGGGCCCTTCCTCGGTAGAAACCAACTACTTTATCGATTGTTGCAATCAGCTATTTACAAAAATTCAAGAACACAATGCTATAATAAATCCCTTGATGCGATCTCTAATCAATCCTACTTCAGGATTTGATGATCCTGAGGTCGAAAAAGTCCTAGAATACTTGGCAGCCACGGACGAAGAAGAAAAATTTCAAGGAGCTACTGAAACAGTAAAATATGTTTTCTTCAACGTGAACCAAAAGACAACTCAGTTCCAAAACCACTTCCAAAACTCAAACCCCTCCCCATAGGTTTAAAGTACAAATTTCTTGATGAGGAGAAGAGAAATCTAGTAATCATTAATGCACAACTTCCCTCCGATCAACATGAGCAACTTTTATCTTAATTAAAAACTCAGAAGAAGGCTCTTGGGTTTTGTATAGATGATACCAAGGGTCTCATCCTGATAGTATGCATGCATAGAATCAACCTCGGTAGAGATGCAAAGCCGCAAGTGAAAGGTCAAAGAAAATTGAATGACAAAATGTGAGTGGTTGTATGTAAAGAAGTCATCAAACTAATAGATGGTATTGTTTATGTTATTAGTGATAGAAACTAGGTAAGTCTGATTCATGTGGTCCCTAAGAAGGGAGGGATGACAGTAGTAAAATATAGTGAAGGGAAAGAACTAGCCACTCGTACAATGACTTATTGGTGTATGTGCATTGACTAGAGATTGTTGAATGTAGCAACACGCGAGGATCATTTCCCTTTTCATTTCATTGATCAAGTTCTGAAGAGGTTGGTGCATCACTCTCATTTCTTTTATCTTGATGGTTATTCTGGGTTTTATCAGGTTCCCATCCACCCAGAAGATCAGGAAAAGACCACATTCACTTGTTTATATGGGTTATATGTTTTTCTTTGTATGACTTTTGGTATATGGAACGCACCTAGCCACCTTCCAAAGGTGCATGTCAGCTATATTTTCTGATCTAATAGAAGAATTCATGGAAGTCTTCATGGATGACTTCTTTGTGTATGGGTCATAATTTGAAGAATGTTTAATTAATTTATCCTTAGTTCTCCATAGATGTGAAAAAAAGAAGCTAGTTCTCAATTGGGAGAAGTGCCACTTTATGGTACAAGAAAGGATAGTTCTGGGGAACAAGTTGTCCGAAGCTGGTATAGAAGTGGATAGAAGTAAAATAGAGGTCATCTCTAAACTTCCTCTTTCTTCTTCAATATATTATGTCGATAGTTTTCTGGGACATGCAAGGTATTATCGTCGTTTTATCAAGGACTTTTCTAAGATCACAAAACCTTTGTCCAAACTATTGGTGAAGGACACTTCATTCATCTTTGATGAAGAGTGCCATAAGGCTTTCGATACCCTCAAAATTCCTTGACCACTACTCCCATTATGCAAGCTCCGGAGTGGGACTTGCCCTTTGAATTAATGTGTGACGCTAGTGATTATGTAGATGTGACTATCCTAGGATAAAAGAAGGATAATAAACATCATGTTATCTACTATGCCAGCCAAACTCTTGATGAAGCTCAAACTAATTACACCACAACCAAAAAAGAGATGTTGGTCATCGTCTACGTCTTCGATAAATTCAAATATTATATGTTAGGTGGAAAGGTGACAATCTATATTGATCATGGAGCAATGAAGTATCTTATGTAGAAGAAAGACACCAAACTACGTCTCCTCATATGGGCCCTCTTGCAAGAATTTGATCATGAGATTGTTGACAAAAGGGATCAGATAATATCATTGTTGATCACCTATCTCGAATAAGGGTAGAAGAGGACAATCCACTTCCCATCAATAAATTTTATCAAGATGAATCATTGCTTCTTATTCATTCTCTTGATCAAGTAACTCCATGGTATATTGATTTCTACAATTACGTGACATGTCAGCAATTACCTCATGGTATGACTTACAATCAAAGAAAGAAATTCTTTTCTGACATCAAAACTATTTTTGGGATGATCCCCTCCTTTTTCTAAAATGTGCAGATAGTGTGTATCGTCGTTGTGTGGATCACAAGGAAGCTCATTCAATCTTAGATAAATGTCATGCACCCCTCTATGGAGGACATCTAGGTGCCGAGAAGACAACATAATCCTAAATTCTAGATTGTATTGGCCAACTATATTAAAGATGTGTATGCTTTCACTAAACCATGCAATGCATGTCGGCGCATTGGGAACATTAGCAAGAAAAATGAGATTCCTTTTATTGAATGGATCGAAGTGGAAATCTTTGATGTTTGGGGGATAGACTTCATGGGACCTTTCCAATCATCTTATGGAAACAAATACATTTCGGTGGTTGTTGACTACATTTCCAAATGGGTGGAGGTTATACCATCATCAACCTATGACTCCAAGATGGTAATGTGGTTGTTCAAAAAAATCATATTCACCAGTTTTGGATTCTCCCACATAGTGATCAGTGACGGAAGGTCACATTTTATTGAAAAACAATTTGAGGCTCTTTTAAAGTGATATGGAGTAAAACATAAGATGTTTACTATGTATCATCCTCAGAATGTAGGCAAAGTGGAGGTCTCCAACATGCAGATCAAGCAAATTATAGATAAGACCGTGAGCAAGTCAAGAAAATATTGGTCATCTAAACTTGATGATGTCCTTTGGGCATATCGAACTGCTTACAAGACACCCATAGGAACTACCCCTTATCGATTGATCTATGATAAATGTTGTCATCTCCCGTTGGAACTGGAACAAAAAGCTTATTGGGCAATCAAATCCCTAAACATGGATGTTGGACTTGCCAAAGAGAAGTGCTTTTTATAATTACATGAGTTGGAAGAACTCCTTCTGCACGCTTATGAGAACACAAAAATCTACAAAGAGTGCACCAAGATTTGGCATGACTCTCATATCAAGTGAAAGGAAATTTTCGAAGGAGACAAGGTTCTACTATTCAATTATGCTCTTCGCCTCTTTCCAAAAATCTGTTCTTGTTGGTTTGGACCATTCATAGTGATAACCATTTATCCCTCTGGAATGATGGACATTCATAGTGAGAAATCGGGCACATTTTCAATTAATGGTCACCGACTAAAGATGTACTATGAAGATGAATCAATCACCGGAAAGGCGGACTTGGAGCTGCTAGACACCCCAAAAGCCACATAAGATATCAAAGAGTCAAGCTACATGACTATAAACAAAGCGCTACTTGGGAGGCAACCCAAGCATTTATCTTTTCTATCTTTTAGATTAGTTTTTGCCGATTTTATTTTTCATACAAAAACTTTATAAGGTTTGTCTCATATAAATCAAGGTAGACAAGTGTTTCATTTCTAGGTTATGATTGGAAGATAGTCATTTTACCATGACTTGTCAACATGTATTCTGATCTGAGTTGTCGCAATTTCACTTAGAAAATTTCTATATTACCTTGTCAACATCACTCTGTGTCGACTAACAATGATAGCCTATTCATTCAGACAGTTGTCGACCCTCCAATAAGTATTAATCGATAGTCTTTTGGTTTTTCATCTATCAATTCTTGGTCGACAGATTGCAAAGAGAAGGTCAACAAGACCATTTTGGTTGAACTGTCGACCCTACTAGTCGACACATTTGTCGACCATCTCACAGAATTTGTCGACTGGCAACCCTTTTTGCCAGATCCATATTTTCTATCTGGATAATCGATTTGAGTTTCACCAACCTTAACCTCCACTATAAATACCAGACACATAGTTAATATTTTCTTACCGCCTTCTAATTCGAGTGAAGCGTTGCCTCTCCATTTACTCGACTATCGACATTCTTATTGACTCTTTTAGTTGACACACCCTGTCAATAGCCTTTCAGTCAACACTCCTCGTCGATAGCCTAGCCTCCGAACTCTTGTCAGCATCTATTCTCTCACTTAGTCAAGAGGTATATGATTTGTGCCAATCGATACCCTTGGCGACCCTTGCAATAATGATTATTGATACGTCAATCCCATCGACCGTCTTTCACAACTCTATCTATTGACATGTCTCGTATTCTAACGATTGATTTCCACCTTGTTGATTGTCATGGTCGACAGTCATGTCGACCTACCTATCTTGACAGTTATCGATCAACAACTGAATCGACATTACTTTCTTTTACATGCTGACACCCTCTTCCTTAGCACAATTCTGTCGACACTTTCATCAACAATAGTACTTGATAAATTCATATCATACCTAATATTGTTCTCATCCTTTTTCCTTTACATCGATGGCTCAGCAAGGTAGCACAATCCCATCAAAGAAGGGGGAGAAGAGACCTCTCTCTTAGCAACCTACATCAAAAGGGGAAAAGAAATCCATGGTTAATGAGCCAGAACTGGATGTTAATCAAGGATGACAGTTGGAGCTTCCTTACTATGGAACCTTCAGGCCTCAAAACAAAGAACATCTGGAGGCATTTAAGGCGATGAAAATAGCAATTTTCAATCCCACCTATTTCATCTCTTCCACTGACCTGGAGGAAATCGATGTCAGGGCAAGAGTCGAGGGGATGTTGGCTAAATCCAATCTAACACACCTTTTCTCTACAAAACTAGGAGCTTATGTGGAAGGAGCAATGGAATTCATATCATCTATTAAAGAGATATCTTCTACATAGCTACAAGTCTGCATCAACAATGTTGATCATGTTCTCACTGATCAAATACTAAACAAAATCTTATGTAGTTCAAAAGAAGAAGCTGTCGGGAATTCTTCGGGATTTCTAGAAAAAGAAGACCCAAACTTTAATGCTTCCAAATATTGGGAGTGGTTAACAGGTCAACGGAAGTATCAATATGGGCATTCCTAAGCATCAGAGGTGTGTTCTAGATTTTGGAGAATTACACACAAGATAGTGGCCAATTTCTGCTTCACTAAGGTAGAGATTGGTAGCATTTATCTTGAGGAACTACATGTACTATCTCTTCTAATGGAAGGAAGACCTATCAACATTGACTGCCTTCTGATTGACAAATGGTTGTCTAATGCCCGACTCTACAAAAATAATACTACATGGGTGGTCTTGTTAGACTCATATTTCAAGCATATGGACACCCACCTTGTGTAGCTTTCAAGGAAATTCCATGTGAAAGCTTTATCACCTTACGATATCTAACATCTGCTGGTATCTTAGTACGTCATGAAAATACTAGCCAGTACAGGTTCACAAGAACTAAGATTTCCATTCCTATTCTAGGACTAGTAGATTATGACAGACAAGTTGCTATATTTTGAAGCATAAATCACTAAGCTCATTCAAAATTTCTGGAAGACAAGTTCAACATAGTCGGGCACGTCATATGGTAGGGTTCAACTGAAGCCTGTTGTTACAAAGAAATCCAGGAAGTCTCTGTTCAAGATATCATAGGAAAGTGAATAGGGAAGAATAGTCAGATATGATTTGGAAGAGCTACGAGTGTCACCAAAGCATGGCTTGATTTCCCCACCAACTTCAAAACATGAACGCCCTCCTGTTACTACATCATCTACTACAAGCAAACAACCACAACCTCAACCTACCACAAAGTGCCTCACCACCATCCCAGTTCTAGTTGCTGCCACTGGCAAACCTCTCTCTCTACCACAACAGAAGATACATGACATTCCTGATAGTTCACCAAAATGTTGTCATCGTTCTGATCGCCCTTCTTCATCTAATCAAGAACCCGGATTTGAGAATCATTCATCATCTTCCTTAGATCTAGATACCGTGGGTGGTGCTTTTGGTCATGAATTTAACATTATGCATGAGGTAACCGGCACAACTATGACTGCTTTTCCTAAACTTAGAAAAGACGTGCAGAACATAGCACAACAGGTTCAATCCCTAGACACGCGTGTCAGCAAGCTAAGCAACATTCTCATACAAATGGTGACCCTTCAGCGTAAGCTTGATGAAATATTTATGCTCCAACACCACCACTTACTCCATATGACATGCCAGGAAAAAGCTAGGCGACATTGAGAAGAACATCATGCTCTTCGATGACAATGCCACTGCGAACGCCTTAGCAGCTCTATTGAAGCATCATCTTCACCATCTTCTCAATCTTTTAGAAGAAATTATTATGTTTCTGGTACTATGAGTGAGGATGTTCATCACCACTCTCCTAATCAGGATGTTGGGTCATTCTAGGAATATGTGTCCCATGTATCTGAGTCTATTTTGAGCATAGCCAAACCTTTGTCAACATACCACATTCCTCATATTCCACAGCTTCTAGCAAGTGGACTTCCTCTTTTTGATGCTACACCTATTATCAACCCATTTGAGGATCGTCCATCTGAAAACATTCCACTTACAACTCTATCGTCATTCTAATATACCTTTGAAAAGGAAATGAAGCAAAAACTAGAAGAAGCAATGCTTAATCTAAGCCCAATTCGTTCTCTGCTCAGTTTATGCTCAAAACAAGACATATATGTTAGGGTGTATACCACCCACATGGATCTAGAGGATGATGCTAACAGTCCATCTAACAATGAATATGTTTCTTCTGATGATGACAGTGGTTATCTCTCTATTATTTTATCAGCCACACCTCCCTATCTTTTTTAACTGGTCTTCCCAGAACCTCTCCTACCACTCCCACCTCAAATTCCTCTGAAAATGAGTGGTTTTTATCCAGATTATTTAAGGGATTGTAGGTTCGTGACATGTTTGTTTTATAAGACGTTCTTAATGACCAGCGTAATGGTAGCCATATTGTCTATAACAATGGCTCCATCACCCTTTCATGTGAAGATTTCAAAAATCTCTTTTGAAACCCTACGAAGGTTACCAAAAAAATGTTCACAGTCCTCGCATCAACTATCCTATAGGACGTCACGCCCAGCGATAAGGATTGGCCATATTATAATGCAACACCTTCCTTATCTAGTTATTTCTTCAAGAACTGATTGAAGGCTCTAGAAATTTTGACATTACAAGAAAATCTTGACTTTAAAAAAATAAGAGTTATCTTGTTACCTTTTCATTTCAGATGATTGTGGCTGCTTTGTGTTGTTGATTTAAACAAGCTCCACGTTACTTTGTTCAACGTCGACATTAAGATACTAAAAATACTAATATGTGATTCAAGGATTGTGCTGCCAAAAAACTTCCTCACATTTCAATCGACTTCAAAGAGTTGTATGCGAGGTTCAGTGTTATCAACCCAACTGGACAAGTTATGTGATTGCACCATTAATACAATGATAGTGCTTTCATAGTTCTCCAAGTTATGGAAGCTCTCAATCGTGAAAGTCCTGTCTCTAGTTTGGATCAAAATGGGTTCACACCTCTTCGTGGACATTACATAATGGAGGTCATCCATGATTGGCACTTTTTTTAGGATCTTGAAATGCCAGAGAATTTAAGGAATCTCTACCCACTTATTCCTCAACCTGAGAAGGAGTCATTCCACAATGTTCTACAAAGAGAAAAGGTAGAAGAAGGACAAATTACACCATCACCTATTGCCACTGAATCTCCTACTATTGTTACATCAACTACAAAGGTCAAAAAAGCTGCTAATATACTCAAATTCTTAGATGAGGTTGCAACTGTTCCTAGTATATGGCCCAGTATCAACTATAGAACCTAGTTTTGAGAACTTTGACCACATTTCATGTTGCAAACTTTGTCTCTCTCAGCTGATGATGTTGATGCAACATTTTAAACCTGACAGAAATCATGTAGTCTTCAACGAGATGACCTTCTGGTTATGAAAGATGACCTCATGGAGACTCTTCAACCACGTGGATGTTTATCTCATAGCCTCATTGTGGCTTATCAGTCTCTTATCTACCTGAATGTTGATGATGTACATATGGTCGGTCCTGATCTTGTCATAGATCTCTTCCAGGACTCTGATTTGGGTGAAAAGGATCTCCTTCTCTGTCAGCTATAGAAGTCTATTCCTTGCTATATTTTCATACCAATCCTTCACGATGCTCATTGAACATTCTTATTGTCTTTACTTGTGAAAGGGAGGTCATGCTTTACAATAGGTTTGATTCTTATTTTGACCATGAAGGCTCTAAATATTCTGTGCTAATTTGTAGTGCACATAGTGATTTAAAAAGCGGGTGAAGCGGCCGCTTAAGCGGTCAAGCCTATGTCCCGTTGTAATTTTAGCTGAAGCGGGCTTTGAAGCGTTTTGGACTGAAGCGGCCGCTTTTTCCCGCTTTTTGCCGCTTCAGGCTGCTTTTTCAGCCCCGCTTAAGCGACCGCTTCAGGCCGCTTCACGACAAATATTGCTGGAGTGACCTAATCACTCGCCAAATCTATAGAAAAATGAAAGCACTACTTTTGGGAGATGTGATGCTCCAACTATTGTATCTCAAAAGGTGTAAGAAAGTTTAGTAATTAGCATTTATCTTTACTTTGTTACTGATGTCTGTACACTCTGTACAGCTAGACTAGTACTTTGTACTTTCAAGTTTGTTTATGATATTATCATGTATATTTAATGTTGTTTATTACCGTTGATACTCTAATAGTCTGACATTTAGTATACTTGTATAAAACCTTTGCACAACCATCTGTGGACTGTAACAAAATGATGTCGTAAAATATTGTTATATTGTCAATTATGTACTTAGTGCAGTAACTTATTGTTCTTTATGATTTACTATGTATGATATTGGCATGTATGTTTAATGTAGTTTAATACCACTGACAAATTAATAGTCAGCCATTTTTATACTTGTACAAAAACTTTGCACAACCATCTATAGACTGTAACAAATAAGGTGGTAAAATTTGTTATATTGTTTATTATATACTAAGTCTAGTAGTTTATTGCTCTTTAGGATTTACTAAGTAATATTTAATTACCTTGATTCTACTATATATTGTCATGCATTTCTCTTTATTACTATTTAAATGTGCATCTATTTATATTATGTTGAAGAGTACCTTACTCAGTCAACAATATTTGTATAGAGTACTAGTATTTAACTACAACTACCTCCAGTTTTTTTTACTAAATGATAATTTCTAAGCCCAATTATTGAAACAATATTAAGTACATTGTACTAGTATGATACTTGATTGTTGAGCGAGGACTATGTGGTTTTATGATGTTTGAGTATTTTTAGCTTGTAACAATTTATTTATAGGACCCTTTTTCATATGTAAAAGTCATTCTAATGTAATGAAATATCATTTAGATGCTTGATTAATGATATGTTAGCAGTACAACGGTCACCAAATGTTTTCTATATTTTTTAAAACAATGCAGACCGCTTTTTCAAAAAGCGCCCGCTTTGGTCCGCTTTAAAGCCCGCTTTCCGCTCCCCGCTTCAAAAGGGTCAATCTGCACGCTTCCCGCTTCGCGCTTTCCAAAACCTTGAGTGCACACGAAAGTATTGTTGACGCATGTGCTAAGGCACTCGTTCCACTGATTAGAGAATTTGGAAGTGTCTATGCTTCTCAGGAACCAAGAAGATGGAAGGTAACCCGATTTTGGCATTGTTGTCCTCAACAACATCCGCTATCCAATGATTGTGGCTTCTACATTTTACACTAGATGTATACCATTAGAGTCCTCCATGTTTCTATAGAAGAAACTCACAATGATAACTATCACTGCCTCTGAGGAAACTATGATATGATGTTGCTCGAGTCCCCATGGGCAACAGTGGATCTTCGTTGAGAATCTCACATGTTTACATTTTCTTTTCCTTTCTTTTTCACACTCTAAGGACCATGTGTGTTGTAAGTTTGAGGGGAGGGGGTAATCCCGTGAGTTAGGTATCCACAATATCACAAACATTACTTTCTTTTCCTTAAATATTTGTTTTCATAATTTCCTTATTTTTCATCGCCAGTTTCAAACTTGCTTATGTAATGAAGTTGCAGATGATGGACAACTCCCTCTACAAAGATTCTAGCTTGTTCCTAAACTATACCCTTTTCCATGATATAACAAGGAAAAATGTTTTTGTTACTAATACACTTTTTATATTTTCCTTTTAGCAAAGTGTCATTTAACTTTACAATGTCATCAATCGATTCTTACTAAAAGAATATATTTAATATAGTCTTATCTTTTTGAAGGTATGTTGTCACAAAACCAAAGAAAGAGCTACCTCGTGTCTTCTTTCGAATATTTTATTAAAATCGCAAAAATGAGTGAGGAGTGAAAAAGTATGTGCCATGAATTAGAGTTATTAAAATGGTGTAGTGTTGTGCTCAGGAATGCATATATGTTGATTTTCTTTAGCCTCTAAAAACATTACCTCATTCTGATGGAGTTCATTTAAAGGTATTGCAATTCGGGGTAGTGATACTTAGGATGTGCAGTCACTACTCTAAAACCAATTGGTTTGGAATGTAGAGATCACTCACCCATCTAAACGGACGTGTACTTGAATGACCTAGAAGAAGAAAGGAACATCTATAAGCCGTTTTGCCTACTTAGTGTTCCACATAATACCTTGATGAGAGTGAAAACCACTTTAAACAAAGTGACAGATATACTAGATACAAGGACATGGCATAAAAACAACTAAAAGAAAGAATTTGTTGACAAAATGACATTCTTGGTAAAGTTAGTTTTGATAAGAGGATTGTATAAAAATCTATTTTTAGCGATTCTTGGATTTTTTTTATTGATCATAGAAATAATGATTCCATTAGCTTGAGGACAATAATTTTCTAAGTTTGGGGAGTTGATAACATCAATTTTGATGAACTTTTATTAGCTTTTCATGATAAAAATTGTTAGAAATAATGTTTAGATGTTTAGTTATACTCAACTCTAATTTAATTAATGATAAGTTCTAATTAAGTGTTGATGATATTTGAAGGAATTGGATGCAAATATAGTGAAATTGATGAAGTCTAAGTTCTTATTCAAAAGACTTTGCTTCAAATATTCGATCAATCGGTCGACATGATAAATCTTCACCAAGAAGGTCGACAAAAAACTATTGGCTCAAGTTTGACAGACTCATCAAGGACCAACTTGTCAAATTGAAGAACCTCGATAACCATCTGTCGAGTAATGTATGTTGATCAAAGTACAATTTCCACATCTTTCAACTAGACATAGACAATCGACTATCTTCAACACCAGTGGATTCATATTGGTCTAAAGTTGTTGAGTCAAGCCTTGACACACCTGTCAAATAAATGATCCTCAATCTATCATCCTGAAAATAGCCACATAAACAATACTATCAATGTCTCTCAAAGACCAGAAGACTCCTATTGAGGAGTCACCTCAACACACTGATCAGCCTCCCTGGTCAACATCATCACACTGACAGATTATCAGTAAAGAAGAACTTTGTCGGTGACAAGAAGAGATCAACATACTTATCGATCGACAGAGACATGTGGAAGGAATCCCCTATCGACATACATGTCGAGATCTGCACCGATGCCATGTGGACAAGTCACATTGATAGACCTTTGGTCAAAGACTATAAACAGACCCCATGGCATCACTTCAACACATCTGGGATCCTTGGAATCAAGGAGTCGAGAGGATGCCGCCAAGTCCTCCCAAGTTCCAAAACTGAAGGACGAGATCTATCGACTTGCCTAGATCTATCAATCTAGTATGCCGACCTTGCTTCTTGGTGACTCCATTCCATCATCATCACCAACATAAAGGACCTTCTTTCTTTAAGCCAAGATCAGATGGAAGAAGGAAGTTGTCGACCTAGCAGTCGACCATCGTGATATCAGCTGAGAGGTTGGTAGATTGATCCCTTGTATCGATACCCTTCTTCCCCTTTCTTTATCATGACTTATTCTAGTTGTACTTTTTTCATTTCTTTAGACATGCATGGCTAAACCCCATAACTTGGGTTGGGAGTAGCCGTCAGGCCCTCCCAACCATGTAATTGTTCATCTTTCTATTTTATGGCATATGTTCTTTAAAATTTTGTTCATATGCTCTTACTTTACCATGTCGATTTATGATTAGCTACCCTCTTTTGACATTTGTTATGAATATTATTTGAGAGAATAGTTTTGGCTAGATCTGGAGCATAGGATAGTAACAATACATGAGAGTGGAGAATTACTATAACAAAAGTCATATGGTTTTTCCTTGATCTTTCAGTTATTACCTCGAGAGAGATAAGCCTGTTAGACAGAAATCTTCCCGGATCTCAAGAGAATGTAGGAACAAATATTTTCTTATGGCTGTTTGCAAAACAAGTAGGGAATATATATATAATAGGAGTGAAGGTTTTACATGGTTGTGGTTGGCTTGATTGGTGAAACCCAATCCAAGTCCCTTTTTATCTTGATTTCTTGATTTATCTTTGTTTCTTCTTTGATCTTTCATAACTTAGGTTTATAGCTTCATTAGATTAAATTTGTTCCTTAATTAGAATACAATCAAAATTTGTTCTTTGGTTAGGCAAGACTAAGCCAAGATTTTGTGTTCTTATTCAGTTATTCTCCTTGTCCATGTGTTTGACCCCACTCTACTACAAGGACTCTATATTGAGTTGCGGACATCTCTTCTAGTCGGGTATAAATTTAAAGTTTGATTTCTTTGATTAGGACAATTGTGTTTACACTTTTGGCCCATGAAAAAGAGTGATCAAAATCATACCCACATAGTATGGTTACCGAGTCTTCCTCAATGATGTAGGCTTCATAAAGAGTCTTCGTCAATTCTGTACAGGACATGGCATGGTGGGTGATCATCCATTCTTTGGTGATTGGCCCACCTACTAGTAGATCTTCTACGAGTTCCTCACATCCTTGGAGTTCTGATACATCCTTGAGCATGGGGAAGGTTGGGAGGAAGGATGGGTGCGGTTCCACCTCTAAAATTCCATACACCACCTCACCTTGTCAAAGTTTAACACAATCTATGGATGGCTAGTAGGAGGCATGTGTTTCACGCATAGTAGCTTTGACTTCAGAGGGGCATGATAGGTTATGACAGACTTGTTGCAAGGGTTCAAAATCAACTAGCACCAGTCATTTGACATGGATATCAAGCATCCATTCACCCCGATTTTACATTGAATTTGACCAATACCATCTTCACCAGGTCTACTCAAGGGTAGGGGAAGGTGCAAGGAGTCGATCTCTTCATCCTATGGGAACTCTTGTCCTGAGGGAAAGAGAAGGTAGATCTTGACTCTTTCTTCTTGCAACATATATTGGCCGTAAAGCACCAGGTGCAGCGAAAACCTCCAATTCACTTTGATGGGTTGATTCACCATTGGTATTGCACCTCAACCTCGACCTCTCCACCTCCAATGTCTTGAGGACCTCCTCCATGTTAGATTTCAATGACTATAAAAGGGCTCACCTTGTCAGTAAGCACAAAGGCAAGGTGTTTTCCTATTTTGCGGTGTATAATCAGTTGTAGGAAAGGGCTCTCCATGACCCCATCTTCCTCTTGAGGGGTGCTCTTCTTGAGATGGATTATGGAGGGTGCAAAATTAGTGCCAGAGGAGTAGGATGACCCTGAGCCAGTATGCTTTGGGGAAGCCTACGAGGAGGAAGAAATGATGCCATCCACCCACTGACAGTTTGTCAAATGGACTTCGGGAAGATATGCAACATCAAGCTATGTCACTCCACCGCCTATACAATGTGTATGTATGGGATGCTATAGTCGATTCGACATGGGCAACAAATTTTGGGATATACCTACATAGAATAGGCAGTGAAAACAAAAAAAAATGTATCTATCCATATTCCCCATAATATCAAGATCATGTCAATAACTATGAAATAGGAAAAATGATTTAATAAGATTATACCTGGTCCTGGAGCAAGTCCAATGACTACAACTTGTTGCCACACAACTATCTTCTAGTTTCTCTTAGATGGTGTTTGTGTAGCTCCAGGTCTTCACCATAGATTGAACAACATCTGCAACGGCTCATGTAGTCTCGCCACAGACTCCAAGCTGATGTTGCCCTCCTATCAACAGGTAAAGGCCTCCTCGCCTCTAAAGAAGTCTACACTGACTAACTAGAACTCCTGTCATTCTAGTAGAACATATATGAAGTAGTTGTTCCTCCTGTTGGTGTACTAGTTACCAACTTGCTTTCCCACAGTTGTTTCTCCCTTGCTATCCCTTGCTTTAGCAAGTACGACTTGCTCGGGCTCTCTATTGGTTACCACAACACGAGAGGATAACAATTATTAGAGGTAATTGAGTTGTGTTCTAGGAAGCCCTCGATACCCCTCTATTTATAGGAGGGGTTAGGGTATGTGTTACCAATCTGTGTGGGAGTGGAAGGGATCTGAAGATCATGAATTTGCACAACTTGTGAATCATGAATCTGTAACATCCCTGACCTGGGTTACATATTAACCCTAGGTGTTTTGCCTAATAAATATGATTAGATGCTTGCTTGTATTTCTTGAAAAGTAATTAATGCTTTTGAGGAACTTATATTTCATTTTCAATCCTTTTTGAATAATGTTGAAATGTTGTTTTGTTAATAATGGACTAAAGTGCAAATTACCCAAGTAGAGGGGTTAACTTGCAAATTGCACATGATAAGATGTTCCTATGATGTTGAGACATCATGAGAATGAATATGATGAATTAGTATGGTTTTTTCAATCTTGAGCACCAAGATATAGCTTGTAAAGCAATCTTTGTGCATTAAAACCTAGTTTTGGTGTAATGTGCAATTTACCCAAAACATAGGGTTCAACATGTAAAATATCACCTTTTGAGGGTCTCTCATGTTTTTTGGCATCAAGTAGAGCAAATAAAATGAGAAGGGCACCTCATTTGAATCATCATGGAAGAGAGAGAATCTTGGTATTAAAATAATCAAGATTTAAGCACAAAAGGCTCTTTAATATAACTTAATGCAAAAAGAAATAAAATAATTATGGAGCCCTTCAACCAAAAGTTGGAGTATGTGTTTGCAATAGTTTGGACCAGCTTGTGCCATGTGTGGGCACCAATAAGATCTTGGTTGAAGTGGAAATTACTCACATTAATTTAATATAAAGCAATATCCAATTAAAAGATGGACAGTAACACATAACTCTTTAAGGTGTTTAGTTCCTTTTCCTTTAAAACTTGGATAATGGAGGATTTTTGCATGGATATATAAGGTGGCCACGTACCCAAAGAATGGAGGAAGATTTGGTGGGATTAGTTGGGAAATAAAAGGAGATAATCCTCTTTTTTCCATTTGCCTTGAAAACTCATAAATATATATATGTATCTTTCCAACAACACAAAGGATCATTTCCCTTAGTTCTTTTCTTCATCACCTTGCTTTGACTAACCAAGGAAGAGCTCTGGAGAAGAGGGAGGATGATCAAACCTGTTGGTAAGTTTGGATCATCTCCTACCTCGAATTCATGGTGGAAACCATAATATAAGGTTAGATTCATGGTTTTCTTCACACGATTTCCTTTTCTAGCCATCTTCTTCATCCAAAGATTGAAGAACGAACCTTGGACAACTGCTGGAGCTCAATATACCATTAAAGCTGCGGATCTTGGAGCTTTGGATAAGTTCTAGAGGTGGGTTTTATAACTTTAACCCTTAAGCATTGTTAATGCATCCATCTCTTCAATAATCGTTAGCTATTTTCCTTCTTTGGTATACTTTTGGTTAATTACAATAGCCTCCGTGAAGAACAACAGCAGTTCTTGGTTGTTCTAAGGAAAATGATGATGACGTTAACTTTGATGTTAATCCAAAGAAAAATTACTTTGCAAACGGTTTGGTTTTGATGCTCAAACGGTTTCCCAAACCGTTTGGGAGCAAACGGTTTCAAACCGTTTGATTGCAAACGGTTTCATCCAAACCGCATAGAAGCAAACGGTCCAAGACCGTTTGGTGGTGTTGACCAAGCGTTGACCGTTTGGAGGTCTATTGATAATAATGTAGAGTAATCACCTACCATTAATTATCAATTAACTCCAAGTGGTTCACTAATTAAAGGTCCATCAACTATCTAAATCCTAATCGGGTTAATTGCTGATTTAATAATTGATTAAGGTTGAAGTTTGGGTTGAGTGACCCAAACGGTTTCAAAACTATTTGGGGATCACCCAAACGGTCTCAAGACCATTTGGTGATCACCCAAGACCGTTTGGAGGTCTAGGGTTAAGCATGGTTGACCAATTGAAGTTCCAAAGGTTCTAAGTTGAAGTACAATCAATTTTTGCTATAATGATCAAATCAATGGACCAAACCCTAATTGGTTGACTTGGTTTTTGGTGTTGACTTGAGAAAACGGTCTCAAGACCTTTTGGAGGTCATCCAAACGATCCCAAGACCGTTTGGGGTCAGGTCATGACCAAATTGGATGATGGTTCAATGGTTTCAAATCAATTAGACTCACATTGATTAATGTTGAAGGGTCATCGATTCCAAACCCTAATTCAATCGATTCAAGCCCTAATTGATGACCAATTGAGGGTCAATTGAGGGTCAAATCAGTTTAAGGTTGACCCAATTAACTCAATTGAATGATGATGATAGGCCCAATTGATGATTGAATACATATATACAACTATTGAAGGAACCAACAATGGAAACCCTATTTCAATTTGATTTGTTGAGACCATACTTGGTCCATGCGGTTTTGCGGGGATTTGGACCAAACGGTCTCAAGACCGTTTGAGTCCAAATGGTCTCAAGACTGTTTGGGACCAAACGATCCCAAACCGTTTGGGTTTCATGCAGTTTCAAAACCGATTGTGTCCATGCGGTTTCAAAAGTCAAACTTGGGCAAACGGTCTTCACCTCCCACTTTAGCAAACGGTCTTGAGTATGCAACTTTACCAAATGGTCTCAAGGGTAGACCAAGACCGCATGAAGTTCCAAACGGTCTTAAACCGTTTGGAGGTTTAGTATGTAAGACCGTTTGAGGTCTGAGTTAGTCAAGATCGTTTGGGGCCTTAGTGGCCAAGATCGTTTGGTGGATGTTTAACCTAAACCTCATGGGTACTTAAAGTGATTAAAGGACAAAGTGATTAGTTAATTAATACATGATGTAATCAAAGGTGATCATGGTAATTGTACCTTAATGGGATAGTGTGACTGAAACCCATGAAGTAATTAAGTTCTAATGATTACAATGGTAATGATATAAACCATGAAGTCAATTCTCTTTCATGATTGAGTTACTTAGCCTAATCAAGACTGAAGTAAACATCATCCTATAGAGGATGAGAGAGAGAGAGAGAAGACTCCTTTTATGAATGTTAATCAAGTATTGGACTTCCAATATGAATGAATATCTATTTAGGGTATGATCCTTCATAGTGAGATCATGAAACCCTAACTATAATGGTTAATGAACCTTAACTCTAATTGAGGGTAATAATGGAATTATTCCTAATACATGATGAAGGTATGATCTTAATTCATAATGATGACATAGTAAACCCTAATTCAGGTTATGTTGAATATGAACCTTAATCAAGAATGATGCAATGTGAATAGTAAACCCTAATTCCAAATAAGGTAAATCAAAGTGTGAAACCCTAATTTTGGGATATGCCTTATGACATAAAGCTCTATGATTAAATAATGAAATGAGGTATCACTACTCCTTTTTGAGACAAAGGGGTTGGTTAACTCTAATTGAATTGAAAAGGGAAACCCTAACCCTGGTAAGGGCATAGTGGTGTAACCCTTGAATAGTAAAGTTATCTTTGTTTTGCATTGTGCTGATATAGAAATAATGTGCATGTTATCATTTGTACTAGTTATGCAGGTTTTTATGAAATAGTGAGCATATTCAGGTAAGATATATGATGCTATATTCATTGAAAGCACTTTATAATCTTTGAAAGCAATGATATGCTATGTTTCCTAGTGAGAGGTAACAAAAGAGATTGATAGGCTGTATGAGTCATGTGAAATATTTGTATTGTCACTATTATGTTTACATTGTTTAAATGACTTAATGGCATTAAGTTAATTGTTAAAGTGGTAACAAGTGATTTGATGATCTAAGGGTTTGAAAACCCATTTTCTTGGATCATGATGATGAATTGATAGGGGATTGAGATCCCAATGTTAACAAGATGTGAAATGAACTTGATACAAATAGTACTCTTTCTTTATAGAAATTGTTTTAATAGTTTATGTTTGAAAATATGCCTGGTGCTAAAAGAATGCTATAATGTACTTAAATAATCAAGTATAATGATATCATGTAGAGCCCTGACCATAGATCCATCATCGTCAGAAGCTAGATGATGGTGAAATAGGTTTTCCTAAAGGAACTCCTGGAGAGCATACTTTTGAGTATGTGGGGGTTATGGACGTGAATATCCTTACGTCCTGATGGGGGAATTGATGTGAGATGAACATTTAATCTCTCAATCCTTCATTATATGTATATGCCGGGATGATGTATCACTAATCTCCCGATGATGTTGTTAATGCCGCATTGATGTGAGATAAACAAGAAATCCCTCGATTGCGAAGAGAGTACAACATGCCACTGTAACTCTAATAGTGAAGTTGCCAGAATACCCTGGAAAGCTATTATGGTAGAGACATGAGATGTCCTGCATGTTTTTTTTCCTCACACTGACTGAGGAGGATGATGTCATAGAAATCCGGCTCTTCTGATGACCTATGTATGGTACCGATTTTGATTTTGCAATGGTCAGTTGGAGTATGAGCGGTATATCTCATCTCCTCGGGGCATAAGTATGTTTGTAAAATGTAATCAGCCGTGTAGCATAATTGCTTAGGTTGAACTACGAGAAATAATGATTGATGATACATTGTTTAATTAGGTCCTAGTTGGACAAATAATATACATGTTCTTCATATTCCTTATTGATTAAATGACTTGCTATTCAATCAAGTTATAATTGAAATGAATGCATAAAGAATACCGCTTTATTTAGTTATCTAATGATTTACCTAGTGTTGAGTATTTATAATCCTACTACTCAGTGTCATTCTATTATTTGTAATAACAATGTTTCTGGCTGAGAGTTATAACTCTCGTAGGGACAATTTTCAATTGTCTCACCCCTGTGGGATTCAACTTTTTAGGTAGACGCCAAAGAAGAAGAAGCCCATCAGTGGGTGGGCAGTGATGGAGCTAGAACTTACACCAAAAGATTACTCTATCAATGGAAGTCCTAATATGCACCAAAAACCCTAGAGAGTTGATGTCCTCTCTAGGTTTACCTACAACTGGTGCTAGATAAATGCTCCAACCCCACAAGAGTGTGGAAGCCTTATCATAGTACAGATTTAGGATCGAACCCAAAGGACAACGTTAAGAATCTGAGTGTCTTTTTCTTGTTTCGTATCAATCTAAGTTAATCATCTAAGACAAGAAGTTTGATTTGAGTTATTTAACCTAAACATGCAAAAGTAAAGGCAAGAATAAAAACTAGTTTAATGATTAAAATCTAAGATTAGCAAATGATGATGGGCCACTGGGGTGATGCGGGTATTCGCCACCACTACACATGAATTGTACTTGTACCAAACATAGCAAGACTTGTAAGCAAGATACATGGATGTTGTACAATATCGATGTCTTATAGGACAAGAGTAATGCACACATCCTTCACGGGTTGAGTAACTCTCATCCAGTACATATCTATGTGTCAATGAAGATATGTAGTCTCCGAAGAGAAAATCTTACTCAACCTCATGAAACGTGCATTGGAAAACTAACAAGCGAGCGATAATTACCAAATCGATTAGTATCCTTATAGACTATCCCTCTTTCGAGGATATAGCTACAAGAAACGTGGGAGTGTTGCAACGTCAGCCATTCCCGAACAAATGGTCAAGTACTTTGCACCACTCTCTCCTCATAGTGTGTTCCTCGACCTGTCAAGGTTGCACTTTTGTATGTCAACTAATTCCATTTCATAGTACAAAAGTACAACGATGGAGGTGAGTTTACTCCACTCCTTAGAAAGCATTCCTAGATACCAAAATGGATGTGCGGTGGATATACACACCAGAAACCAAAACTAAATCGGTATTCGAGTCTTCAAGAGCGGTCGTAGACAAACCACAATGAAAGACAATAGATGCATACAAGAATGCGGCTACATTCAAGAATGTATGAAATGATTTAGTATTGAATCGGAATGATAACATCTTTTTAGTACAAGTTACAAAACACGGGCAACGGGGCTAGTCCCCGCACCCCAGTGAATGGAACTACTCGCTCCTCATAGAGGGAGAAACAAAGAAAGAGAAGAGAGAGAAAGAAATCATCGTCGGAGAAGAAGAGTGGATCTGTGACAGCCCAGTGTAGATCGTCACAGTCTCCGGGACTACTCCGTTGTGGTCGATGATGCCTATCTCTCTGCCTCGATCGTCATGTCTACCTTCGGGATTGCACAGGTAGAATGAGGTATAACAATGGTAGAATGATGGTAGAGGTGAGATGGTGATGGAACAACCTTCTAGATCTGTCCCCAGTCTGGCAGCCTTCCAGATCTGTGCTCAGACCGGGATCCTGGGGCTGTGGGTGAAATTTGGTCAGAAACTGTGTTCGGGTAGTCTGGCGGCGTCTCGGTACTGGTCTCAGTCTGGCAGCCTTGGGCCGTCGTCATATGGATCCCCCTAAGACCATGCATCTACCCTTCTATTTATAGGTTTGCCAAAATATCTTGGGCCCAGGGGTCACACTTTGTGCGTGCCTTTTGTCTATACGGTTTCTGATTCATATGGTTTGCTCTTGCGGTTTCATATGTAATTACTCTCATGCGGTCTTACTACTCCATTTGAATGCAGCGCTCCATGCGGTCTTGTGTTGTGCATTCTCATGCCCACGTGGGGTTATGCGGTCTTCACTTCTCAGCTTCTTCATGCGGTTTCACATCCTAACATGATCTGCAGCTACATGCGGTTTCGGCTCAATTGCTCATGCGGTCTTGGCTCAATCGCTCATGCGGTTTGCATGCAAATGCTTCATGCGGTTTGCATGCAGATGCTTCATGCAGTTTGCATTGTTTATTCTAAATGGTTTGGTAGTGTATGCAATTCCATACGGTCTTCCATTCTCACAGTCCTGGGAATCTGATTTATCCTTACGGTTTTGAGCATCCGTGAAACGGTCTTGTCCTGTTCTTTTCACAGACTTGTGTTGTGCTCTTCATGGTTTGGAGCATTCACATGGACAACTACTGGTTGGGGCCATGCGTTCTCCATGCACGCATTAAAACTATCGACGCTGCTGCTGTCTTAGCTCCTGCGGTCCTTGGTTATGTGATCTTGACAAAGTGCTTGCTAATCCACTTGATCCTTCACATTGTGCGCATGCATGCACTCTTGAACTCCAAATGGTTTGGTGTTTAGCAACAACAAACGATCTCACACCAAGGTTCTAAACGGTTTGCATGCATGTGCCTGATGCAAACGGTCTTGCATGCGTGGTTGGCGAGGGCGGCATGGCTGCTGCGATGGCGGAGACAGCGGTGGGCGCTGCAGAGCGTGGATGTCGATGGCATAGGTACGGAGCTTGTAATTGGAGGCAGACGAACGGACGCCATCGTTGTTGAGGAAGACGACACTGGCGCTTGTGGCAAGAAGGCCGTCGTGGGCACCGTCATTGCTACTGACGGTGACGCCGGCGCTTGTGGCAAGAAGGTCGTCGTGGGTAGCGGTGGTGCCACCTGGGACTAGTGATGAATTCGGACGATGGCGACGCTGCTTGGTTTTGAGATCGAGAGAGCAATAAGAATGTAAGTCAAGACTGCATGAGGTCAAGACCGCATGAGGTCGAGACCACATGGAGGTTGAGACCGCATGAGGTTAAGATCGCATGCAGGTCGAGACCGCATGGGGTCGAGACCGCATGGGGGTTGAGACCGCATGGAGGTCGAGACCGCATGAGGTCAAGACCGCATGGAGGTCGAGACCGCATGGAGGTCGAGACCGCATGGAGGTTGAGACCGCATGGATGTCGAGACCGCATGGAGGTCAAGACCGCATGAAGGTCGAGACTGCATGGGGGTCGAGACCGAGTGGTTGGATGAAAAGGAACCATTGGATCTCGATCAGATGGTTGAGAGTGATCTACAGGAAAAAAGAGAAGTGAGTAAGGGGGAATAAGATCAGATAAGCTAAAAACTAGAGTAATTAGAAGTAGTAAAGTGTTATTTACATGAAGCTGAAAGGATACTTAAAGAAGGCTAAAACGAGGGTAATCCAGTTGATATGAGGCACACAAATCCTAGAATTGGCGACTGCAATGATGAATCTGGAGGATTCATCACCACACTGAACTTAAGTGTTACTCGTCCTGAGGAACGGTAAACTTAAGACAGTCGACAAAAATCTCACTCATCTCGTAATTTCCTCATCATTGTGTAAATGTGAGAATTTTCACAAAAAAAAAGAAAAAAAAGAGAAAGGGAAAATGAGACAAAACAGAATTAAGGCAAAAATGTCGAAAAACCTTTGAATTGGTGACTGAGGATGGATCTGGAGGATTC
The DNA here is from genome assembly GCA_963693085.1 of Alisma plantago-aquatica. Classification (NCBI taxonomy): domain Eukaryota; kingdom Viridiplantae; phylum Streptophyta; class Magnoliopsida; order Alismatales; family Alismataceae; genus Alisma; species Alisma plantago-aquatica. Next base: position 1,237,290,800 of record OY856410.1, on the reverse strand, counting down.
ATCACCACACCGAACTTAAGAGTTACTTGTCCCGAGGAACGGAAAACTTAAAACAGTCGCCAATGAAAACGTTCATCTCGTGATTGCCTCATCCTTATGTCATATCGTAAATTTGTTTGTGGCTCAGATTGATGCAGCCTCAAGGCTTCCTTATATCACAGAGTAACTCTTATGATATCCTCATTTCTGAGTTCATTTTGCTGAAGTATGTCCTTCTCATTCTGTGTTGTATCAGTCATGTTTAAAAGTTTTATGAGACTTTGAAAAGACCCACAGAATCAACAAAATGCATATGATCCGTCACTGGTGTTGAAAAAGGAGAGAATGGGGGTATGATCAAGAGATAAGATTCTCTCCTCTGATTGAATCAAGACTCTTATTATTAGTTGACTCGTCGAGATACTTTGAATGATTTATGCACAACTCTGGTTGACTTAGCCTTACACCCAATTTTTTTCTTTTCTAAAGGTAACTCAGAGGTGTGTATAGGTTGGCTTAAGGCTTTTGGCTATTTTACCTCTTCGAGAGGAGGTAAGGGGTTATTTTTGGATCCTTAGGATCTCACTACCGGTCATGACGCATCTGCCTTTATGAGGGCAGCTAATGTACCGGTCGGGCAAGACCTTTATCGGTTATCCTTATTCAGGGCACAACTCTCATGTTTTTATTCACACTCTGGCTTTTATTCATTCTCACCTGGCTTAGGAGAAAGGGTATTTTTGGATTTTTGTATATTTGGGCTGCCATGCCTCTTTTTGGAATCGGGGTAGATTTTTCACCAACCTTGGTATGTGCACAATCATCATTGTATACTCTTTGAAGCGAAATGAGAAGGTGGTACGCCCCTGTTATGTGTTGAGGGGTATGGAGGAAGCAGTAGTGGAAAAAGAGGTGTGGTGTAGCACACCGAACTTAGAGTTTTGCAGAGGTGTGGTTTACCACACTGAACTTAAAGTTCGGCAATGTTCTAGTTTTCACTTAGAAAGGAGTGTGGTGTGCCACACCGAACTTAAAACTTTGGCATGGTTAGTGAACATAGGGGTGTGAAAATGAAGGAAGAAGTGTAGAAGAGAGTTTGGATCATGATGCAGTTTGCTTAGCGACTCCATGCGACGGGTCTCTTTTCTCCATCACACTCTACTCAAAAAGTGACATGATAAAGCATCAAATGAGAAATCCATACAGTAGATCCATTAATCAGTTAGAGGCGTGATGTACTTGATCTATCTTAGTCTTATTGAAGTGTATCATCTTTTCCTATTTGAGGATATGACATTAGGATTCATAGACTATTCAAGATGAAAAACATGTATTGGCTAGTTTTAAGCATTTGTTTCTCAAGGATTTGCAACGAAAAGAGGTGATGACCATAGATTTGAAAAGCAAAAGCCAGCTAGATAGAGGCTTTACTTTTGGAAAACTACATAAAGGCGGAAAAATTATGAAAAAGAAACTAGAATGGGAAAACAGGAAGCAATAAAGATAGAGGGTGGAGTGAAAGTCATACCACCCGCCCTCCACCTTGAACTCATGAATTCGCTCTTTTCTAAACAAATATTAGGTTTGAGGTGGAGGGGAAGGGTTGCACAATATTAACCAGGCGGTCCTCGTAGTTGGAAGAAGGTGCGGCAGAGATGTCTCACGATAGTTGGTGTCGAGAATGAGGAAGTGGCCCGAACAACCTGTTGACTGGGTGGTTGTGGTGACTCGAACAAGTCTTCTGGACAACTTGGATGCACATTTCTTTCGCCTCGTTGTCCGTCTAAAAGAATCCAGAGACCTTCGCCCATCAACGAGGGAGGTGAAATATAAGTAGTCGAAACTGGAGGACTATGTGAGAAATCAAGGTTATGCCCACTTGTGCCCTCTAGTTGTGGCTCACCCTCAAAGTTCAAGGTAAAACTGCTTTCTTCAAAATCTAGGGCAATTGATTGAGGGTCGGCCACTTGAACTTCCTCCTGTCCAGGATTAGGTGGTGGATCCAGTTCCGGCTTCATTTCGTCACCTGGCTTTTCTTGTGTGGGATATGGTAGCTAGGATGACGTTTCTTCATCAGAGGAGTTATTTTGAAAAGTATCATCATCTTTATCAATGTTGAAATTGGTAAGAGCGTCGTTCTTCTTTTCAGGGTTTTGTTCAGAGTTTTCCTCGTAGAACATCCTTAGTTCATCCAAGTAACTAGAAGAGGATTTGATTGGTAAAACGAACTCCTTCTCGGGTAAGGAAATCATGGGATCCTGAGATAGAGGTTCCAATGATGTCTCTTCATGGGAGGGATTAGTCCATGATATATCGTTTTGAGGGCTAAAATCCCCTGATGAACCCATTTCTTCGATATTGGGACTAATATATACCATTTCTGAGTCATGTTGTTGTTCCAATTCTTCTTCATAACACTCCTCCGATTCTATTGAGTGCTCGGGAAGAGTTTCTATGGGAGGAATGGAACCTAGCTTAGGTAATGGACATATCTCAGTTTCTTGAATATCAGGAGGGGCTTCTTCATAGGGATGAGTGACTATAGAGGGATAGGTTTGTGACTTGATGTCTTCCCAAGGGTCCTTTTTGTCATTACAAGAGTTTACGGTAATATCATAATCTGTTCCAAAGTTAAGAGATGGCTCATGTTTCTCTTCATAATGCATTGTCAGCTCGTTCAAGTGACTAGAAGGAGATTCAATAGAAATATCATGCTCTTGTTCGAGGACTGGCTCCGACTGGACTTCTTGTGGTGGTGGTAACTCAGGTAATATCATCTCATGAAAAGGACCTGTCATAGGATTGTCATCTTGAGACCCATCATTCTCCCTTGATTCTACTTCATCAGTGAGAGTGGTATGGTCCATTTCTGAATCAAGATCTTGATCAATTGTATCCTCAAAGTCTGTCCTTAAATCAGCCGAATGATTAGAAATTTATTCATAAGGGTAATTCGGATTTTGTTCTGGAAGTGAAGACATTTGATTCCCTTGCATAAAAGACATATCCTTGTCTGGATCGGTCACATATGCATCTGAGTCTGACTACGAAGGAGTGTAGAGTCCTTGCGACATTAACCCTTCTTTTATGGATTTTATTGATGAGACAGCTGAAGTTGAAAGGATTTTGTAATTGAGGGAATCAATTATCGCCAATTGCTCTTCAATGGTTGGATTTGAGTCTATGAAGTCAGAAAGTGGGTAGGTATTGAATTTTATCCCCCATTGATCTCCTACCTATAGAAAATCCTCATATTGGTTACTCAATATTTCACCTAAGGGCATAGTGCAGGAATCACTTTCCGAGTCAGGTCTTGGCTCGAAAGATGATTCTTTCTCTTGTAATGTTATGAAGAAATCGTCCTTGGGTTCAATTATTAACTCTGAAGATGATTCCTCACCTTGCACTGATGCTTGAAGATCATTGGAAGGCATATCCCACATGATTTCATAATCATCATCGTAATTGATTTCAACATGTGGACTAGGGATGTGCTTAGTTGAAATAGGTGGTTGTTCTACATGTTGCTCAGGAGCGTTGACAAGTTGCATAAGTTGATCAAAATCGGCTATCAACTTCTTAGTCGCGACTGTTTGATCAGCTATTGAGCCACCGACGTCTGTAAAGCATGTAGTTCTTCCATCAATGTGTGTCGATCTTCATAAAAAAGCTCTTCACTGCACTCGTTGGGTTGATATTGATAATAGCTCTCCTCATCATTGTATTGAGTTGCATTGTTTTACAGGTTCCCTCCTTCATTGCAGTCTACACCTTGAAATCCACCATAGTTAGGTTTTTCGTAGTAGCCTCCAGGGTGATACGGATTATAACTTGCGTTATATCCATAGTTGTATGAAGAGGTCGCTTTGAGGTTCCCAACTATACGATTCATGATTACTTGACGCAGAGCCATCACGTAGAGAGGAGGGACATTGAAGTAGTAAACCGATGCGTGAGAATAGTCACCACATAGTTGACATCTAACGGTTGGTGGTGTCGACTGCTTCATTTTGAAGAGAGTTGGTACCTGAAATCAAGGAAAGAGTGTATCAGGCTTGACCAACCACTTCAAATTCAAGAAGATATGCGAGATTAAGCCCTTCACTTTTTAGGTTTTTGAAAAGAAAATGAAAAACCCTAGAGAAACCTAAATTGACACGAAATTCAAAAAAGATGATTCTTATATCGTTGTCCCTGGCAACGACATCATTTTTTGATGGAGCTAGAACTTACACCAAAAGATTACTCTATCAATGGAAGTCCTAATATGCACCAAAAACCCTAGAGAGTTGATGTCCTCTCTATGTTTACCTACAACTCGTGCTAGATAAATGCTCCAACCCCACAAGAGTGTGGAAGCCTTATCATAGTACAGATTTAGGATCGAACCCAAAGGACAACGTTAAGAATCTGAGTGTCTTTTTCTTATTTCGTATCAATCTAAGTTAATCATCTAAGACCAGAAGTTTGATTTGAGTTATTTAACCTAAACATGCAAAAGTAAAGGCAAGAATAAAAACTAGTTTAATTATTAAAATCTAAGATTAGCAAATGATGATGGGTCACTGGGGTGATGTGGGTATTCGCCACCACTACACATGAATTGTACTTGTACCAAACATAGCAAGACTTGTAAACAAGATACATGGATGTTGTACAATACCGATGTCTTATAGGACAAGAGTAATGCACACATCCTTCACGGGTTGAGTAACTCTCATCCAGTACATATCTACGTGTCAATGAAGATATGTAGTCTCTGAAGAGAAAATCTTACTCAACCTCATGAAACGTGCATAGGAAAACTAACAAGTGAGCGATAATGACCAAATCGATTAGTATCCTTATAGACTATCCCTCTTTCGAGGATATAGCTTCGAGAAACGTGGGAGTGTTGCAATGTCAGCCATTCCCAAACAAATGGTCAAGTACTCTGCACCATTCTCTCCTCAGAGTGTGTTCCTCGACCTGTCAAGGTTGCACTTTTGTATGTCAACTGATTCCATTTCATAATACAAAAGTACAACGATGGAGGTGAGTTTACTCCACTCCTTAGAAAGCGTTCCTAGATACTGAAATGGATGCACGGTGGATACACACACCAGAAACCAAAACTAAATCAGTATTCGAGTCTTCAAGAGCGATCGTAGACAAACCACAATGAAAGACAATAGATGCATACAAGAATGCGGCCAACATTCAAGCATGTATGAAACGATTTAGTATTGAATCGGAATGATAACATCTTTTTAGTACAAGTTACAAAACACGGGCAGTGGGGCTAGTCCCCGCACCCCAGTGAATGTAACTACTCGCTCCTCATAGAGGGAGCAACAAAGAAAGAGAAGAGAGAGAAAGAAAGCATCGTCGGAGCAGAAGAGTAGATCTGTGACAGCCCGGTGTAGATCGTCGCAGTCTCCGGGACTGCTCCGTTGTGGTCAATGACGCCTGTCTCTCCGCCTCGATCGTCGTGTCTACCTCCGGGATTGCATGGGTAGAATGAGGTAGAACGATGGTAGAGGTGAGATGGTGATGGAACAAACTTCTAGATCTGTCCCCAGTCTGGCAGCTTTCCAGATTTGTGCTCAGACCGGGATCCTGGAGCTGTGGGTGAAATTTAGTCAGAAATTGTGTTCGGGTAGTCTGGCGGCGTCCCGGCACTGGTCTCAGTCTGGCAGCCTTGGGCCGTCATCAGATGCCCCCCCCAAAGACCATGCCTCTACCCTTCTATTTATAGGATTTCCAAAATATCTTGGGCCCAGGGGTCACACTTTGTGCGTGCCTTTTGTCCATACAGTTTCTGATTCATACGGTTTGCTCTTGCGGTTTCATATGTAATTACTCTCATGCGGTCTTGCTACTCCATTTGAATGTAGCGCTCCATGTGGTCTTACGCTATGCGTTCTCATGCCCACGTGGGGTTATGCGGTCTTCACTTCTCAGCTTCTTCATGCGGTTTCACGTCCTAACACGATCTGCAGCTTCATGCGGTTTTGGCTCAATTGCTCATGCGGTCTTGGCTCAATCGCTCATGCGGTTTGCATGCAAACGCTTCATGCGGTTTTCTTTGTTTATTCTAAACGGTTTGGTAGTGTATGCAATTCCATACGGTCTTCCATTCTCACGGTCCTGGGAATTTCATTTATCCTTATGGTTTTGAGCATCCGTCAAACGGTCTTGTCCTGTTCTTTTCACAGACTTGTGTTGTGCTCTTCACGGTTTGGAGCATTCACGTGGACAACTACTGGTTGGGGCCATGTGTTCTCCATGCACGCATTAAAACTATCAACGTTGTTGCTGTCTTAGCTCCTGCGGTCCTTGGTTATGTGATCTTGACAAAGTGCTTGCTAATCCATTCGATCCTTCACGTTGTGCGCATGCATGCACTCTTGAACTCCAAACGGTTTGGTGTTTAGCAGCAGAAAATGATTTCACACCAAGGTTCTAAATGGTTTGCATGCATGTGGCTGATGCAAACGGTCTTGCATGCGTGGTTGGTGAGGGCGGCATGGCTGCTGCGATGGCAGAGACAGCGGTGGGCGCTGCAGAGTGTGGATGTCGACGACGTAGGTACGGAGCTTGTGATTGGAGGCAGACGAGCGGGCGCCATCGTTGTTGAGGAAGACGACGTTGGCGCTTGTGGCAAGAAGGTTGTCGTGGGCACCGTCGTTGCTGCTGACGGTGACACCGGTGCTTGTGGCAAGAAGGTTGTCGTGGGCACCGTCGTTGCTGCTGACGGTGATGTCGGTGCTTGTGGCAAGAAGGTTGTTGTGGGCAGCGGTGGTGCGACCTGGGACTGGTGATGAATTCGGACGGCGGAGGCGCTGCTTGGTTTTGAGATCGAGAGAGCAACTGGAATGTAAGTCGAGACCGCATGAGGTCAAGACAGCATGGAGGTCAAGACCGCATGAGGTCAAGATCGCATGCAGGTCGAGACCGCATGGAGGTCAAGACCGCATGGGGTCGAGACCCCATGGAGGTCGAGACCACATGGGGGTCGAGACCGCATGGAGGTCGAGACCGCATGAGGTCAAGACTGCATGAAGGTCAAGACCGCATGAAGGTCGAGACCGCATGGAGGTCAAGACCGCATGAAGGTCGAGACCGCATGGAGGTCAAGACCGCATGGAGGTCAAGACCGTATGAAGGTCGAGACCGCATGGAGGTCAAGACCGTATGAAGGTCGAGACCGCATGGAGGTCAAGACATCATGGGGGTCGAGACTGAGTGGTTGGATGAAAAGGAACCATTGGATCTCGATCAAATGGTTGAAAGTGATCTACAGGAAAAAAGGGAAGTGAGTAAGGGGGAATAAGATCAGATAAGCTAAAAACTAGAGTAATTAGAAGTAGTAAAGTCTTATTTACATGAAGCTAAAAGGATACTTAAAGAAGGCTAAAACGAGGGTAATCTAGTTGATATGAGGCACAAAAATCCTAGAATTGGCGACTGTAATGATGAATTTGGAGGATTCATCAAGCCGCAACAGCAGCAGCAATAACAACATCAAGGACAGCAGTGATCCACAGGTGGAGTCACTGTCTATTAGGTCTTATATATAGAGAGTCCTATATGTTGTCTCTGTACTCTCATGTCCTAGGAGTCAGTAGATGGTTTGATATAGATCTGAGATTTTGGCTTAATACCTTGAGATTTTTGTATACTTCTTATGTATAGTTTAGCAGAGCAGTTGATGCTTGTGACTCTCGAGATGAGATAGTACAGAGATGTACTGATGAATCAACTTGTAAATAACTTACCTTGTTTCTTTATGGAAGAGTTTTACAGTTTGTGGATCTCTTTACAAAAATTTCTAATTTTTAGTGATTTTAAGTCATTCCACTGCTAATAATTCGCTTCCGCATTCGTTGATCTCATTTTCTGAGACAGATGTCACAATTTAGTGGTATCAGAGCACTAGGTTCGCTGAGTCTATGGAGACATAGGACTAGGGTTTTTGAGTCTGTTCTAGTGTCTTCCAGTATATCTGATAGTGTCTTCTGCTCATATAGGAGGAGAAGATAAAACTAAAGATGTCTGGGTCACACGAGGAACACGTTGTTGAGAGTAGTGTTGCTGCACCTAGAGAAGGTGCAAGAAACCAAGAAAGAAAAGAACATGTGCCTGAACCACCCCAGTTCAACCCAACTGATATGGGGAACCCAGCCATCCAAGCCATGTTTGGGCAGTTCATGACTGCCATGACACATATGACTGATAGGATGCCTATACTTGTACCTAGGGCACCTACCCATCCAGAAGGACAAGGATCCGGCAAGACATTTGAACAACTTCGCCGAGTTGGAGCCACGGAGTATGCTGGAACAGCTGACCCAACAGATGTTGACTTGTGCTTAACTGAACTAGAGAAGGCCTTTAGAATCCTGAACATCCCAGAAGCTGAGAAGGTTAGACATGTTTTGTACCTTCTCAAGGGGAGTACTGGTCACTGGTGGACCATTGAGGAGGGAAAAAGGCCAGGTGTGGAGATTGAATAGGAAGTCTTTCGACAAGAATTTGTCAATAGATACTTTCCTAAAACCTTTCTGGATGAGAAAATCTCTTAGTTTGAGAGGTTAAGGCAAGGACCAATGAACATTAGCAAGTATGAGGCTAAGATCATGGAGCTTTTGTGGTTCTGTCCGCACATGCCAACCACAGATGAAGAAAGGATTCAGCATTTTGAGAAGGGATTAAACGATGAGTTGACCACCCCTGTGTCTGCTCTGGAGAATAGGGAAAGGTGTTATACCTTTGTAGAGTCTGTCAGAAGGATAGAGAGGTCCGTGTTAGAAAAGAGACAAACCAAGAACAAGAAGATGTATCCCCAGTTCCAAGGATCCTCATCCAAAGATTTTAAGAAACTGAGGTATTCGGCACCAATGGCACCACCTAGATTCAGTACACAGACACAGTGGACGTCAAATAGGGGTAGAGGATGAAGTTTACCATTAGAAGGAGCTCATAGCTCAGCATCTATGTCAGTTATAGGACCATCCAGACCCCAGCTAGGGAACAGAAGTTGTTATATATGTGGAAAGGTGGGACATTTGATGAAGGATTGCAGAGCCAGAGTAGTGAGTGTAACTCAACCTCAAAGGGAGAGTCAGCAAGGATCTCAAAGGTGACAGTTTCTAGAAAATGCTAGAGGACGTGGACAAACGTCCCAAGCTAGATCATCGACACCTAGTCATCGAGCACCGAATCAACCACAGGCGACAGCGAGATTCTATGCGATGAATCCACCTGATGCAGTGATCAACCCTCGAGTTGTGGTAGGTTAGATGGAGTTGTTTAATTCTGATATGTCTACATCTTGTGTAGTATCTATTTTAATTGATCTGGGTGCTACGCATTCCTTTATCACTCAAAGAGTGATTCTTGACTGCAACCTGACTACAAGTCATAGAGCAGATAGTTTGTTGTTAGAAACTCCTTTGATGGGATTTGTTGTGTTGCGAGAGGTATGTTCTCCCTGCATTCTCTTCTTTTTTGAACATCACATTCAAGTGGATCTTATACCACTTGAGATGCATGGATTCGATGTAATCCTTGGTATGGATACCTTAGAAAGGTATAAGGTTGTCTTGGATTGTGAATCCAAGCAAGCTGTGTTCGTTGATGATAGTGATACATGGATCTTTCAAGGAGATAGAAAGATTCTACCAACCTGTCTTGTGTCAGCTATGGTTGTTGAAAAGATGATGAGGCAAGGGTGTTATGCATTCTTGGCACATGTGGTACATACTACCATGGAGAGTCTTAACCCTGTTGAAGTTCCGATAGTCAGGGAATTTGAAGATGTATTTCCTGAAGAACTTCCAGGTGTACCACTGCCCTAAGAGATTGATTTTGAAATTAATATAGTCTCGGGCATGCAACCAATAGCATAAACACCGTATAGGATGGCGTCTGTTGATATGGCAGAACTCAAGAAACAACTGCAAGAGTTGCTTGAGAAGGGTTTCATCCGATTGAGTACTTCGCCTTGGGGTTCTCCGGTCCTCTTTGTTAAGAAGAAAGATGGGTCAATGCGGTTGTGCATTGATTACAGACAGTTAAATAAAGTAACAATAAAGAATAAGTATCCTCTACCGAGGATTGATGACCTCTTTGACCAGTTGTGTGGTGCAACCATTTTCTCAAAGATAGATCTGAGGTCAGGATATCACCAACTGCATATTAAGGATGGTGACATACCTAAGTCTGTCTTTAGAATAAGGTATGGTCACTATGAGTTCACAGTTATGTCGTTCAGACTAACAAATGCACCAGCTGCATTTATGGAACTCATCAATAGAATCTTCTGACCTTTTCTGGATCAGTGTGTTGTTGTCTTTATAGATGACATCCTGATCTACAGTAGAGATGCTCAGCAGCACGAACATCATCTTCGTCAGGCTCTAACTTTGCTAAGAGAGCATAAGTTATATGATAAGTTTAGAAAGTGTGAATTTTGGTTACCAGAAGTATCTTTTCTTGGACACGTAATATCTGCTTCAGGTATTTGTGTTGACCCTAAAAAGGTAGAATATATCCTGCAATGGGAGCAGCCTAAGACACCAATGGAGATTTGGTGTTTCTTAGGGTTGGTAGGCTATTACATGAGGTTCATTAAGAACTTCAGTTCTATAGCTTTACCCTTGACTAAGTTGACCAGGAAAGATGTTCCTTTTTCCTGGAGTGACAAGTGTCAGCAATCTTTTCAGTTGTTGAAGGAAAGGTTGACAAGTGCACATGTGCTTGTATTACCTGAGCAAGGGAAAGGGTATATAGTTTTCTGTGATGCCTCTAAGAATGGACTAGGATGTGTGTTGATGCAGGATAAACAAGTGATTTCTTTTGCTTCTCGACAGCTTAAGAAACACGAGGAGAATTATCCGAGACACGACTTAGAGCTAGTTGTTGTAGTTCATGCCTTGAAAATCTGGAGACATTATCTTTATGGAGAGACATTCCAGATTTTCACAGACCATAAAAACCTTAAGTATATCTTTTCTCAGCATGAGCTTAATATGAGGCAACGCCGCTGGATGGAGTTAATCAAGGATTACGATTGTATAATTGATTACCATCCAGGGAAGGCCAATGTAGTTGCTGATGCTTTGAGTAGGAAATCAGCAACGCCAGCCTTAGACAGAGCACAACTAAATTCATTGGTATGCTCTAGGAGGGATATGCTTATCTCTTTAAGACAAGACAATGTACAATTAAGAGTATCGTCGTTATCAGGGTTGTTAACTGAGATGCACATAAAACCTACTCTAAGACAGCAGATTAAGGAGGCACAGCAAGTTGATGCTGCAGTTCAACAGATTAGATTAGAGTATGGTAGTGAGAAACGAGATGGTTTCCACGATTCAGATGACCAAGTAGCCTGTTATCATGGTAGGATGATAGTACCAGATGTGGATAACATGAGAAAGATAGTCCTGGAAGAAGCTCATTCTTCAATGTATGCCATGCACCCAGGAAGCACCAAGATGTATCGAAACTTGAAAGATATGTATTGGTGGCCTGGTTTGAAGAAGGATGTTGCTGAGTTTGTTATGCGGTGTCTGGTGTGTCAGCAAGTTAAAGTTGAACACCAGAAGCCTACAGAAACAATGCATCCTTTACCCATACCACAATGGAAGTGGGATCATGTAACCATGGACTTTGTGGTTGGTTTACCTAGAACCGCCAAAGGACATGATTCCATTTGGGTAATAGTGGATAGGTTGACAAAGACAACACATTTCTTACCTGTCAAATCAACTTATTCTGCAGAAAAGCTGGCACAGTTATATGTGGATGAGATAGTATGACTGCATGGGGTCCCAGTTACCATTGTTTCTAACAGAGGTCCCCCATTTACGAATCGTTTTTGGGAGCGACTTCATAAGGCTTTAGGCACAAAGTTAAGGTTTAGTACAACCTTTCATCCTCATACTGATGGACAGTCAGAAAGGACTAACAGATTTTGGAGGACTTGCTTAGAGCATGTGTTCTTCAATTTACAGGAAGTTGGGATCTGCACCTAAGTTTGATAGAGTTTGCCTACAATAATAGCTATCAACATAGCATTGACATGGCACCTTATGAAGATTTGTATGGTAGATGTTGTAGATCTCCCCTATGTTGGTATGAAACTGGTGAATATCAACTTTTAGGTCCTGATCTTGTGCAGCAGACCACCGAGAAGATTAAAATAATACAACAATAGTTGAAGACTGCACAGGATAGGCAGAAATCTTATGTTGATAAGCATCATAGACCTTTAGAATTCCAGGTTGGAGACAAAGTGTACCTCAAGGTCTCACCTTGGAAAGGAGTTCTTAGATTTGGAAGGAAAGGAAAGTTAGCTCCTAGGTATATGGGGCCTTATCCAATCATTGAACAGATTGGAAAGGTAGCTTATAAGCTAGAGTTACCACTAGAGTTACAAAAGTTACACCCAGTGTTTCACATTTCCATGCTTAGGAAATGTCATCCTGACACAAAATCAGTTCTGCAACCTATGGAAGTAGAATTGAATGATGATATATCTTATGTTGAAGAACCTGTGACAATCCTCGACAGAAGAATTAAAAAGTTGAAAAAGAAAGACATAAGTCTTGTGAAAGTCCTCTGGAATCACTGTGGCATTGAAGAAGCTACGTGGGAACTAGAGGAAGAGATGAGGAGGAAATACCCTGCTCTTTTCTCTTAATATGTTTTGTAGATGATTTCGGGGACGAAATCCTTGTAAGGGGTGGATAATTTGTAACATCCCTAACCTGGGTTACATACTAACCCTAGGTGTTTTTCCTAATAAAGATGATTAGATGCTTTCTTGTATTTCTTGAAAAGTAATTAATGCTTTTGAGGAACTTATATTTCATTTTAAGTCCTTTTTTAATAATGTTGAAACGTTGTTTTGTTAATAATGGACTAAAGTGCAAATTACCCAAGTAGAGGGGTTAACTTACAAATTGCACATGATAAGATGTTCCTCTGATGTTGAGACATCATGAGAATGAATATGATGAAGTAGTATAGTTTTCTCAATCTTCAGCACCAAGATATAGCTTGTAAAGCAATCTTTGTGCATTAAAACCTAGTTTTGGTGTAATGTGCAATTTACCCAAAACATAGGGTTCGACATGTAAAATATCACCTTTTGAGGGTCTCTCATGTTTCTTGGCATCAAGTAGAGCAAATAAAATGAGAAGGGAACCTCATTTGAATCATCATGGAAGAGAGAGAATCTTGATATTAAAATAATCAAGATTTAAGCACAAAAGGCTCTTTGATATAACTTAATGCAAAAAGAAATAAAATAATTATGGAGCCCTTCAACCAAAAGTTGGAGGATTTGTTTGCAATAGTTTGGACCAGCTTGTTCCATGCGTGGGCACCAACAAGATCTTGGTTGAAGTGGAAATTACTCACATTAATTTAATATAAAGCAATATCCAATTAAAAGATGGACATTAACACAACTCTTTAAGGTGTTTAGTTCCTTTTCCCTTTAAAACTTGGATAATGGAGGATTTTTGCATGGTTATAGAAGGTGGCCACGTACCCAAAGAATGGAGGAAGCTTTGGTGGAATTAGTTGGGAAATAAAAGGAGATAATCCTCTTTTTTCCATTTGCCTTGAAAACTCATAAATATATATATGTATCTTTCCAACAACACAAAGGATCATTTCCCTTAGTTCTTTTCTTCATCACCTTGCTTTGACCGACCAAGGAAGAGCTCTGGAGCATATGGAGGATGATCAAACCTGTTGGTAAGTTTGGATCATCTCCTACCTCAAATTCATGGTGGAAACCATAATATAAGGTTAGATTCATGGTTTTCTTCACACGATTTCTTTTTATAGCCATCTTCTTCATCCAAAGATTGAAGAACGAACCTTGGACAACTTCTAGAGCTCAATCTACCATTAAATCTGCAGAGCTTGGAGCTCTGGATCAGTTCTAGAGGTGGGTTTTATAACTTTAACCCTTAAGCATTGTTAATGCATCCATCTCTTCAATAATCGTTAGCTATTTTCCTTCTTTGGTATACTTTTGGTTAATTACTATAACCTCCGTGAAGAACAGCAGTAGTTCTTGGTTTTTCTTAGGAAAAAGATGATGACGTTAACTTTGATGTTAATCCAAAGAAAATTTACTTTAGCAAACGGTTTGGTTTTGATGCTCAAACGGCTTCCCAAACCGTTTGGGAGCAGACAGTTTCATCCAAACCGCATAGAAGCAAACGGTCCAAGACCGTTTGGTGGTGTTGACCAAGTGTTGAACGTTTCGAGGTCTGTTGCGAATAATGTAAACTAATCACCTACCATTAATTATCAATTAACTCCAAGTGGTTCACTAATTAAAGGTCCATCAACTATCTAAACCCTAATCGGGTGATTTGTTGATTTATAAATTGATTAAGGTTGAAGTTTGGGTTGAGTGACCCAAACGGTTTCAAAACCATTTGGGGATCACCCAAATGGTGTCAAGACCATTTTTTGATCACCCAAGACCATTTCAAGGTCTAGGGTTAAGCATGATTGACCAATTGAAGTTCCTAAGGTTCTAAGTTGAAGTACAATCAATTGTTGCTATAATGATCAAATCAATGGACCAAACCCTAATTGGTTGACTTGGTTTTTGGTGTTGACTTGAGAAAACGGTCTCAAGACCGTTTGGAGGTCATCCAAATGATCCCAAGACATTTTGGGGTCAGGTCATGACCAAATTGGATGATGGTTCAATGGTTTCAAATTAATTAGACTCACATTGATTAATGTTGAAGGGTCATCGATTCCAAACCCTTATTCAATCGATTCAAGCCCTAATTGATGACCAATTGAGGGTCAATTGAGGGTCAAATCATTTGAAGGTTGACCCAATTAACTCAATTGAATGATGATGATAGGCCCAATTGATGATTGAATACATATATACAACTGTTGAAGGAACCAACAATGGAAACCCTATTTCAATTTGATTTGTTGAGACCATACTTGGTCCATGAAGTTTTGGGGGGGTTTGGACCAAATGGTCTCAAGACCGTTTGGTACCAAACAATCCCAAACCATTTAGGGTTCATGCGGTTTCAAAACCGATTGTGTCCATGCAGTTTCAAAAGTCAAACTTGGGCAAACGGTCTTCACCTCCCACTTTAGCAAACTGTCTTGAGTATGAAACTTTACCAAACGGTCTCAAGGATAGACCAAGACCGCATGAAGGTCCAAACGGTCTTAAACCATTTGGAGGTTTAGTATGTAAGACCATTTGAGGTCTGAGTTAGTCAAGATCGTTTGGGGCCTTAGTGGCCAAGATCATTTGGTGGATGTTTAACCTAAACCTCATGGGTATTTAATGTGGTTAAAGGATAAAGTGATTAGTTAATTAATACGTGATGTAATCAAAGGTGATCATGGTACTTGTACCTTAATGGGATAGTGTGACTGAAACCCATGAAGTAATTAAGTTCTAATGATTACAATGGTAATGATATAAACCATGAAGTCAATTCTCTTTCATGATTGAGTTACTTAGCCTAATCAAGACTGAAGTAAACATCATCCTATAGAGGATGAGAGAGGGAAGGCTCCTTTTATGAATGTTAATCAAGTTTTGGACTTCCAATATGAATGAATATCTATTTAGGGTATGAGCCTTCATAGTAAGATCATGAAACCCTAATTATAATGGTTAATGAACCTTAACTCTAATTGAGGGTAATAATGGAAGTATTCCTAATACATGATGAAGGTATGATCTTAATTCATAATGATGACATAGTAAACCCTAATTCAGGTTATGTTGAATATGAACCTTAATCAAGAATGATGCAATGTGAATAGTAAACCCTAACTCCAAATAAGGTAAATCAAAGTGTGAAACCCTAATTTTGGGATATGCCTTATGGCATAAAGCTCTATGATTAAATAATGAAATGAGGTATCACTACTCCATTTTGAGCTAAAGGGGTTGGTTAACTCTGATTGAATTGAAAAGGGAAACCCTAACCCTGGTAAGGGCATAGTGGTGTAACCCTTGAATGGTAAAGTTATCTTTGTTTTACATTGTGCTGATATAGAAATAATGTGCCTGTTATCATTTGTACTAGTTATGTAGGTTTTTATGAAATAGTGAGCATAGTCAGGTAATATCTATGATTCTATATTCATTGAAAGCACTTTATAAGATTTGAAAGCAATGATATGCTATGTTGCCTAGTGAGAGGTAACAAAAGAGATTGATAGGCTGTACGAGTCATGTGAAATATCTGTATTGTCACTATTATGTTTACATTGTTTAAATGACTTAATGGCATTAAGTTAATTGTTAAAGTGGTAACAAGTGATTTGATGATCTAAGGGTTTGAAAACCCATATTCTTGGATCATGATGATGAATTGACCGGGGATTGAGATCCCAATGTTAACAAGATGTGAAATGAACTTGATACAAATAGTACTCTTTCTTTATAGCAATTCTTTTAATAGTTTATGTTTGAAAATATGCATGGTGCTAAAAGAATGCTATAATGTACTTAAATAATCAAGTATAATGATATCATGTAGAGCCCTGACCATAGATCCATCATCGTCAGAAGCTAGATGATGGTGAAACAGGTTTTCCTAAGGGAACCCCTGGAGAGCATACTTTTGAGTATGTAGGGGTTATGGATGTGAATATCCTTATGTCCTGATGGGGGAATTGATGTGAGATGAACATTTAATCTCTCAATCCTTCATTATATGTATATGCCAGGATGATGTATCACTAATCGCCCGATGATGTTGTTAATGCCTCATCGATGTGAGATAAATAAGAAATCCCTCGATTGCGAAGAGAGTACATCATGCCACTGTAACTCTAATAGTGAAGTTGCCAGAATACCCTGGAAAGCTATTATGGCAGAGACACGAGATGTCCTGCATATTTTTTTCCTCACACTGACTGAGGAGAATGAGGTCATAGAAATCCGACTCTTCTGATGACCTATGTATGGTACCGATTTTGATTTTGCAATGGTCGATTGGAGTATGAGCGGTATATCTCATCTCCTCAGGGCATAAGTATGTTTGTAAAATGTAATCAGCCGTGTAGCATAATTTCTTAGGTTGAACTATGAGAAATAATGATTGATGATACATTGTTTAATTAAGTCCTAGTTGGACAAATAATATACATGTTCTTCATATTCCTTATTGATTAAATGACTTGCTATTCAATCAAGTTATAATTGAAATGAATGCATAAAGTATACTGATTTATTTAGTTATCTAATGATTTACCTGATGTTGAGTATTTATAATCCTACTACTCAGTGTCATTCTATTATTTGCAATAACAATGTTTCTGGCTGAGAGTTATAACTCTCATTGGGACAATTTTCAATTGTCTCACCCCCGTGGGATTCAACTTTTTAGGTAGACGCTGAGGAAGAAGAAGCCCATCAGTGGGTGAGCAGCAACAGCAGCAACAACAACAACATCAAGGATAGCAGTGATCCACAAGTGGAGTCACTGTCTGTTAGGTCTTGTATATAGAGAGTCCTATGTGTCATCTCTGTACTCTCAGGTCCTAGGAGTCAGTAGATGGTTTGATATAGATCTGAGATTTTGGCTTAATACCTCAAGATTTTTGTATACTTCTTATGTATAGATTAGCAGAGCAGTTGATGCTTGTGACTCTCGAGATGAGATAATACAGAGATGTACGATGAATCAAGTTGTAAATAACTTACCTTGTTTCTTTATGGAAGAGTTTTATAGTTTGTGGATCTCTTTACAAAAAGTTTTAATTTTTAGTAATTTTAAGTAATTCCGCTACTAATAATTTGCTTATGCATTCGTTGATCTCGTTTTTCGAGACAGATGCCATAGAATCGGTCGGTTGGCAACCGAACCGATCAACTCACATGTGAGTCGATCGGTCCGCAATCCAAACCGATCAAATTGCCATGTTTCCCAATCACATATGAATTAGCAATTTCATTTCCAATTAATGCACAACATTATTTCTTATACCAATCAAATTGAATAAGTGAAATGATCAACTTTTCTTATAAACTTGGGAAAATCACTAGAACATGTGGTTGGAAAAACTGAGACGATCGTTCACTAGGTGAATCGGTCGTCTCACCCAACCTGAGTCGATCGGTGAGCTGATCGATTGGTGCCCTAATTCATGCAGAATTCAATCAATTTAGTTCTAATCAATTTGACACTACAACTGGTCATATGAACACTTGAGTCGATCAACTGGCACTCCAGTCAGCTGATTTGTTGCTTGAATTGAATACCTAAACACTTTAGCAATCAATCATTCATGATAAAGCCCCTCTTCTAGATGAGTTCCTATGTGTGTGACCCTATAGGTCACATATTATGTTGGCAGTGAATGTCTGTAACTAGTTTATGACATCATATGCAAAGAGAGGTGCCTAGTCACACATCAGTACTACCCAAGTGAATGGAAAGTTGAAGAACAACTTCAACCTACAATCTATGTAAGGTGTTATAATAATTGGATAATTCCTTTATCTTTGATATCTAGAATGAACTTGAGGCATGGATCGTCATCCTCTCAATGTCCGATCCATGTTCCTTGAATCAAGAGTAGATTGTCTGAGATATATGTGACCTCAATATCATATATTGATTCACATGTGCATGCACATGTGTTTCTCAGTCCTAGTTATCAAGTGGCCATGATGTCAAACTCCAGTAGGAGGGACAAATCTCATCTACATTACTCATAGTCAGTCTCCATGTATCTCAGATACCCAATCATCACCTTTATGGCAATCCTTATTTAGGGTTACATTTGATGATGTCAAAGTATACCGAATGACATGTGATGAGTGTAGTGACTTTAGATCTAAGAATCACAATCACCACCTTCACTGTGAGAGATGAATATGACCACCGATGATGATTTCCATTTGTCACTCTAAAGATGGGTCTGTCCAGTATACTATTCCCTAACAAGTATCTAGGTGCTTGGTTTGATATCATATATCATGACTAATGAGATTCTATCATCAACCAACCCACACTCTAGTCTTAAGTGTTATTGGTGTCTATCTGCCTTCCACAGTAACAATCGACCAAGGACATAATAAGAATGTATGTACTCTTAGCATCTACATGATCACATTGTTCAAGTCACGTACTTGAAGACATACGTCATTGAGTATTGTCATCCTCTAGAATTTCATAGTGTTTCCTCATTATCTATTAACATGGTGAAATAGAATGAATTGGAAGCTTGCCTTTATGATTATTAATCAAATCCTTTTGTTATATGCCATGTCAATCATCATATGATTGACTCTCTAGGCATACCTTACCAAGATACTCCCACTTACACTTAGAGACAAACACCCACAAATCTCATTCTTAGTGATCTAAACATGCCCATCATGTTTCTACTGCGCAAGTGCTAATCCAGTGGGTTAGCAACATTTTGCTATTAGTCACTATATTGCATGTTTCTTATCTATTTGATATGAGATGTAACTATCACAATATGGTATCCGATATTCCTTACCTAACAAGTAGCTCCATTGTTGTAACATTATCTCTATTGAGTCATCAATGATTTGTAGCATCTTTAAGTTCATCAACATGAACTTCTAGATCCATATACAACATTGGGATACTCAGATTCTATTGTAGAATTATTAGTTTGGAACCCTTTCAACACTTCTCTTTAACATATTTTATTGTGAAAACTTGTGTCATCTTGGAAGCTTGAATCGGTGTAACCCTTTACACCCAATTCTTCCATGTTGCTATTAACCAACAACTTACCCTTAAGTACTTCACAAGTATTAATGGATGTCATCAAATGACATTCCAATAACCCTTATCAGAAGTTAATATCATCTTCTCATGTCCAATACATACAATATTATATGCAATAAGTATATTTACAACATTAATGATAGATCCATTGCTACAACATATGGCATCTTACTCATGTCATCTCCATTCTTCATAAGAATTGGAATGTAGGGTTCATGAGAGACTAATTCAGTTTCTCTCTCAATGAATACTTCATGTTGAACTCTTTTAGCATCTTGCTATCATATGTGCTCACATTTAGGTCATGAAAATTTCAAACCTATCTCATAGATCTCAGTTCCTATCACATAAGATGTTTCACCTAATCCTTCATTGCTGAAGGTGTTTTCCTTGTCAGTTCTCAATACTCACAATTTGAGATGTTATTCCCCATAACATGTGGAATGTTTATATATTCTCCCACTAAATATTTTATAATCACATAATTTCTCTTTTCTCTTGGTTCAAGTCAAACTCTTTGTCTATCTTGTCAAAAATCCCATTTCTGAGGTGCTTGGACCTTGTAGCTTATAGACTTTATTTGCATTCATGAAGTTCTAAAACCTCTATATTGTGTCACGTATACATCCTCTCACTTATCCCTTTTAAGGAATCTAGTTTTAATCTTCATATGCCAAATCTCATAGTCTATTTCATCTGCATGAACAAGCATAATTATTGGTAAAGGAGTTCTTTCATGTTCAACAACTTGACTAATTTGAAAACCTTTGCAACCAATTTGTCCTTTTATGTTATCCATGTTGGTCTTCTAATGAAAACCCAAATTCACCTTATGGGTTTTACCCCCTTCAGGTGGTACTAGCAAAGTCATACCTTATTAGTGTACATGGACTTCATAACGGTATTAAGTGATTTCTCATATTACGGTTCTTAATAGCTTCTAGTTGGTTTGTTGGCTCATCATCTTATGACCAACCCATCTGAGTTGTTGGATTCACATCCTCCAGTTTAGATGTGTTCTACTAGAACTGTGAGGTTCTGTATTACATGACAAACTTGAGATTCCACAACAAATTATGATTCTCTTTATTTCTCATTATACCTCTTTGTTGACCTTGAACATTTCGAGTTCTACTTTTGCTCCCACTGATTCTTATGGAATTCAGTTATCCTAGAAATAAACACTTTTTTGTTGGATTGGGATTAATAGCAATGTTCAAAAATCATGGTTTGCGTATAAACCTTTTCAAGAAACTAATTTTTTTATATATGTTTCTATTCTTAAGACATATTGGTACATTCCCATATCATATCATATATGATGTCTTTTAAACCATTTTGATGGTACATTTTTTAGTGCAAAGTATACATCTATGAGTTAATTAGAAGATTAGATTATTATGACAATCATATCATGATCCATTATGATGTAATTTCTTCATCCTAACACATCATGATGTTCAGATGGGATTTGACTTTGTGATATATTATCACAATCCTTCCAGAAGGTCCTTAAACTTTTGATGCAAAGTATTTCAACATTTGATCATATCAAAGTTTCTTAATACTTTCATCAAAGTTATACTTCATTTACAATATTCTTAAACAATAGATTCATGTTTGCATTTCACTAAATACAAACCCACATATCAACTGAGATTATCAATTAATATAATGAAGTATTACCAACCACCTTTAGCATTTATTCCATAAGATCTTCATACATCAATGTGTATAAGCTCTAATAAAATGCTAATCCTCCCACTACCTCTAGTGAAGGGTGTTGTGTCACATTGATCATATTAAATATTTTCATGTCTCTTATTGGTTCAATAACTAAAAAAACTCTAGATAACCATTAATATGGATTCTAGTAATGTGCTTCTTACGTATGTGCATTAGATGACTATGCTTAAGATTGTTTGAGTTATCAACTATAATCCTTTGGTATTTATGTTATAAACATTCGTCTTAAGATTCTTTCATATAAAGGTCTTTAGATGGTTGGGCATTGCCATACAAGATCACATCTTTCGAAATAGAAACATTAATAACTCACTTTATTGATTTACCATCCTTGTCGCACAAGATGCATAAAGTAAATGTTTCTATTTACTGACATAATAAACATCAGTTCAACTAACTCTATTACATGCCCATTGGGCTAGGATAAATTTAAATATAGACTAAAGCTTAACAAATCTTACTCCACCTTGTCAATATTTGTCCTTTCATGAAGGCTTTACTTTTCGTCAGATCATGCACATCATGTATGTCAGATCTCTATCTGGTATCACATGGAAAGATGAAGAAGTAATCAAATTTATCTCATAACATTTATACCTAAAGTGGATGCCTCATCGCTTCCTTCTTCTTCTTCTTTAATTCCTCTAACTAGAGTGGGAAATTTCTTTTCCAATGTCCAGACTGGTGACAATGGTGACAATCACCCCTTTGCTTTACTTCTCCCTTTGCCTTGAGGTCTGAAGACTTGGGCTTCTGGCTAATTTTAGAACTCTTCTTAGGTTTGCCTTTTCCTTTAGACTTCCCCTTTATCTTGTTGATCATCATCACAGACTTGGGATTGTCTTTCTTCATTTGTGCCTCGTCTGCTCTCAACATACCCAACAACTCTGTCAACATCTTGTCAAAGTCGTTCATGTTGTAGTTCATGACAAAGTATATGATTTTGGCAGAGACTGTAGAATCATGTTAGTGGCCAACTCTTGACCCAAGGGAAATCCCAATCTAGCCAGGTTCTCAACATACCCAATGAGCTTGAGTACATGAGGACCTACTGGATCTCCTTCTACCATGTTGCACTTGAACAACGCCTTGGAGACATCGTATCTCTCTTATCTTTCCTGATCTTGGAACATGTTCTTGAGATGTGTGACCATCTCAATCACATCCATGTTCTCATGCTTCCTCTATAACTCATAGTTCATGGAGCATAACATCAAACACTTAACATCTATGACATCTTCAATATGCTTCTTGTAAACATCCCTGTCAGTCCTTAGTGCATTGGGAAGGGGTCCATTTGGCTTTGGTGTCTCTAGGACATAGAGCTTGTTCTCATATGTGAGAACAATTCCCAACATCCCAAACCAGTCATGGAAGTTATTCCCATTTAGCTTGTCCTTCTCAAGGACAGATCACATAGAAAAATGGTAGTTGTTTGTTGTCATTTGATTCTACAAAAGAGTTTGTAATTTTGTTAAAAACTCAGTTTTTGATTTGAATTTTTTTGACAATGTTGATTAGGTATTTAATTAACTATTGATCTCACTATTTTTGATCAAATTAATAACCCTCACATATCAATTTAGAAGATTGCAGCGTATAATATTCTTATGAGACAAGATCCAAAACAATCCAACTATCACCCAGCCAATACGCCAACATCCATAGTCAATCATTAAGGTAGACAAGGTTTGTCCATTGTGTATGCAATTACTGTATATATAATATGCACAACTCTTTGCCATAATTATTTGTATGCTTCCGGTGCTTAATCTCATTAAGACCACAAAGTTGAGCCTGACCCAAAAGTCGAATGCACCCTGCTTGATGGGCCCACAATATTTCCATCACACTTCTACGAGATAACGATGCACCAACCTTAGGATGCCCACACTTTCATGTGTGCTACTGATGAAAATCATCTTAGACTTAATATGTTTGATTGAGGGATATATATATATATATATATATATAGAGAGAGAGAGAGAGAGAGAGAGAGAGAGAGAGAGATAGACATAGTACATATCATATACATGCTATATCACACAACGTAAACATGCAATATAAAACAAAAAGTGATGGTTATTTCCATGTCTACCGTAATTCCTTGGAGCCACAGGGAATTACTACCACCTAGGTCAATCATCACATCACATGTATGAAATTGTTGGTGGTGTAGATGTGTGCTTGTCAATCCGGCTTGAACTGGTCATTTCGCCTCTTAGTCAGTCAGTTGGTCCTCTGAAATGGTCGGTTGGCCTCGCGTCTAACTAATGTTTGGATACCTCCAAACGATCAGTTGGGTCCACCAGTTGGTCAGTTCACTTCTATGGTCATCCCTCCTTGGTCCTCCAGTCGTTCGTCTCGTCATGTGAAAGGATCAGCTTGCCTGACATTGATCGTCATCTTTGTTGTTGCAAGAAGTGAAACTATTATATTGGTATTAAACTTATTACATAGTAGAGAGAAACCTTGATTTACATCTGAGGGGAGCAAAGGTAGGAAATAATTAACTTTACATTGGAAAGAATGAGGTAGAGGCTCGGTACGCAAACTGAGATGTAACATGAATAAAATCAAATAATCCAACCAGACACAAATATTCAGTTATTGGCCATAACCATGTAACATGTCCACCATCAAAAATGCTTTTAGGACAACATGTGTAAATTGCATATATATATATATATGTGTGTGTGTGTGTGTGTGTGTGTGTGTGTGTGTGTGTGTACACATATATAAGTTTGGAATTATGTGGTGTTTGATTGGATATGCATTTGAATCCGTTTAAGTATTCACATCGCATGCAATAAATAAATGATGAAAACTAAAAATCCGATCATATCAATTATCCCAAAACATAGTAAATTAATGTGGATTTAATACTACTGTTGAGATATACAAGCATAGAATAGGCAGTGAAAACAAAAAAATTATCTATCTGTATTCCCCATGACAACAAAATCACGTCAATATATATGAAATAGGAAAGATGGTTTAATGAATTTATTCTTGGTCCTAGAGAAAGTACAATGACTACAACTCATTGTACCACAACTATCTTCTAATTATTTTTGGACGGTGTTTGTACAGCTCCAGGTCTTCACTGCAGACAACAGATTGGAACAACCTCTGCAATGGATCTTGTAGTCTCGCGATGGACTGCAAGCTGACATTGCCCACCTAGCGACGGGAAAAGACATCCTCGCCTCTAGTGAAGTCCACACATACTAAGTAGAACTCTTGTCATTCTAGTATAACAAACATGAAGGATTTGCCCCTCTAGTTGGTGTACTAGTCACCAACTTGCTCTCCCACAATTGTTTCTCCCTAACTATCCCTCTCATTAGCGGGTCGGACTTGCTTGGACTCTCAATTGGTTACCACTACCAGAGAGGAAAACAATTATTAGGGGAAATTGAGTTGTCTTCTGGGAAGCCCCCAGTTCTCCTCTATCTATTGGAGGGGTTACGATATGTGTTCCCAATCAGTGTGGGAGTGGAAGAGACTGAAAGATCATGAATTTTCATGACCTACAACTCACAAACCAATAGGTTCACATGTGTGTCGATCAAGTTCGCATCCCGAATCGGTCATTTTGCCATGTTTCCCAATCACATATGAATTAGAAATTTCATTTCCAATTAACGCACAATATTAATTCTTATACCAATCAAATGGAACAAGTGAAACGGTCAACTTTTCTCATGAATTCGGGAAGTCACCAGAACCTTTGGTTGGCACAACTAAATCGATTCACTAGGTGAACCAGTCATCTCACCCAACCTGAGCCAATCGGTTCACTCAATGAGCCCATTAGTTGGTGCTTGGATTCATGCAGAACTCAACCAATTCAGTTCTAATCAACCTGTCACTCCAAACAGTTGTCTCAACACTTGAGCCGATCAGCTGGCAGTCCAGTCAGCTGATTTGTTGTTTGAATTGAATACCTAAACACTTTAGTAATCAATCATTCATGATAAAACTCTTCTTCTAGACGAGTTCCTATGCATGTGACACTAAAGGTATCATATCACATTGGCAGTGAATGTCCATAACTAGTTTATGACATCACAAGCAAAGAGCAGTGCCTAGTCGCACGCTAGTGCTACCCAAGTGAACAAAAAGTTAGAGAACAACTTCAACTTACAGTATGTCAAAGGTGTTATAGTAATTGTATAATTCCTTTGTCTTTAATATCTGGAATGAACTTGAGGTATGGAATCATCATCCTCTTAATGTTGAATCCATTTTCCTTGACCCAAGAGCAGATTGTCTGAGATATATGTGACCTCAATATCATAATTGATTCACACGTGCATGTTCATGCGTTTCTTAGTCTCACTTATCAAGTGGCCAGGATATCAAACTCTAGTAGGAAGGACAAATCCTATCTACATCAATCACAATCAGCCCCCATGTGTCACAACTACCCAATCATCACCTTTATGGCAATCCTTATTGACAGTTACATTTAATGATGTCAAAGTATATCGAATGACATGTGATGAGTATAGCAACTTTAGGTCTACGAATCACAATCACCACCTTCACTATAAGAGATGACTATGACCACCAATGATGGTTTCCATGTTTCACTATCAAGGTGGATCTGTCTGGTACACTATTCCCTAATAAGTATTTGTGTGTTTGGTTTGATATCAGATATCATGACTAATGAGATTCTGTCATCAACCAACCCACACTCTAGTCTTAAGTGTTACTGGTGTCTATTTGCCTTCCACAGTAACAACTGACCAGGAACATAATAAGAATGTACATACTCTTGCTCTCATTGTTCAAGTCACGTACTTGAATATATACATCATTGAGTATTGTCGTTCCTTAGACTTTCATAATAATTCCTCATAATCTCATAACTGAGTGAAATAGAATGAAATGGAAGCTTGCCATGATGATTATTAATCAAATCCTTTATGTTATATACCATGTGAATCATCATATGATTGGCTCTTTGGGCATACCTTACCAACAACAACAATAATCAACAACCTTGGCAGAGATCCACGACGTTCAAGAGTAGCTGCTTCAACAACAACATGCCATTTATGATAATGGGTGCTTTCTCTTGGCCAACTAAGAGAATATGCATATTCGCCTGCAACAGATTGAGCATTATCAACAACCACTTTTGATCACCACTGGAGTCATTCCAATTTTCCAACTACCCTCAACTACCAGAAATGCCCACTCAGCTACCCAATTTTACCAACACATTCTACCCACCTGATCCAAATATGTGGCCACCACCAATTTGATTGTGTACTTCTGTTCCACCTCTTTTATTGTATTGTCTCTATGAGGATATGGTCAAGTTCAAGCTTGAGGGGTTCTGGAACATATATATATTTATATTTTCCTTTAGTTGTTTTATTTTTTGAATTAGTTTCTATCATTATGAATTTGTATATCTAATACTATCTGGAGTAATCATAGAGCATAATTAACATGATTTATACCTTCATCATAGAGTGTGTTTTTGCAATGAAATCTATTATTTTTTAAAATAATCTAAAAATTGTCATATCTTTGAAAGCTTAGTTTCAAAGGCTAAAGACAATATCACCTACAGAAAGTGTATGAGTTAGTCAACTTGAGGACATTTAATATGAATGAAAAGTCTTGATTTATCCAATAATTGAGGATGAAAATGGTGTTTGAGCCCAAACCGATCAAGCAAGTAATGCGACCTTAAATGGGATTTATAGAAAGAAACTCCAAGGTTACCATGTACACAAGTTGATAGGAGAGGGACATATCATAGCTTAAGAAAGGCATTGTCTCTTAATCATGTGACTCCACCCAATTTTTGTTACATTTCATCCACCACCTTAAGATGATCAAGTAACCCGAATTGTTTCCTCTTGATTGCATTGCATAACATAACATGTGACATGATAGCTAGTTTCCTTTTATTGCATTAGCTATAAAATGAAAAAAGTGTGCATATTAAGTTGCATAAGAAAATTCATGTAGATTGCATATTTCATGCATCATTCTGTCATCATGTATTAATGTTGTTTTCATCTAAAAATAAAGTGAAATGATACACATCCATACCCCTCTAAATAAAAATAATAACAATGTCCAATGATTTGCGTAGTGAAAACCCAACATACTCTTTAACCATGCTAAAATAATAGGGCAAAGAAGAAAAAAATTATGTTAAAAAAGACTGAGAAAATGATGCCTTGAGCTTGTTTTTGAATTTTTCTTCAAGAGAAGATGGAAATAGTGGCATGGTGTATTGTTTTACTTCATTCTCAACAATCAGATAAGGCTTTCGATGCACACATCATTCCACCAAAATAGTAGGCATTAGGATTCATGCATTTCCCAATTCCTTCATTTTACAGGTTCATCATATTTTATTTTAGCATATATGATTTATATCTTGCTTGTGATTCTTCATATGCCACCTACTTAATTCCATACATTACTCTTTATGGTAGGTTGCATATATGATAGATCCCCTCATTCATTCTTACAAGTGAAATGCTTCCGATTATTTGGTAGGTAGAAAAGAGCAATGTAGATAGGGAATAACATGACGCACCAAGATAATACCCTATTGACTATTATATTAACTACTCTATTGATAGTGTTTCATTGATCAAAGGGTGGACATCTTAAATGAACATTTTTGGTAACTAGAGAGTAGTTATTTGTTTAGTGGTTGGTAAGCGCCAGTTTGGGACCGCCAGGTGGGGGTAGTTGAGAAATGTAGTTTATATTATTTGTCCTTTTGCTGACTCATCTAAAATAGATCCAAGGGTAGTGTTGCTCGAGGGCAAGCAACATTTAAGAGTAGGAGATTTTGGTGCACTAAATATTATCTACTTTTCAAAAGCTAGTTCATTATGTATTTCATGCATATTTGCTCATTGTACGCATTATTTATCATCATTATCTTGTGACATAGTATTGCATCAAACATTACCCATTTTCACTACATTATATTGATTTATCATTTCTAATTGAAGTAATGTTGTATGTTTCTGAATTTTAGGAAATTTGAGTAGTCCACAATTAGCTCGGTGCTAATGACAGCCTTTTCGGTGGTATCAACTTGTAGAGAAAAGAACAAACTTGAATCAAGGATATTCAGTGCTACCAGCTTTGAGGCATAGACACACACAAAGCCGCTCGATGCCACTGACATGTTGTCAGTGGTACCAGCATTATTAAGGAGAAATCGTCAAAGAAGTCAGAAAGCAACTCAGTATTTAGTGGTGCCTTCATCGGTAGTACCAACACTTATGAAGAGTCATGAATCCGAAAGAGGATTGGTGCCACCAACAAGTTGTCGGTGGTACCGACTTGGCATGATCAGACAAGATTAAAGATTGTAGTCAATATGACGGTTAAAGACTCTCTTATGATCTAAGAGGAGTTCAGTCAAACCTATTATCGTCGCTCTATTCTATTACATGAGATCATGAAGACAGAGGAGGAGAAAGAATGAGATATCTACTTCCCGAACGACTCAAGCACCTTTGGAGGGTATATTTGTAGCCGAAAAGTAGTAGATCACCACATTTTCCAGAGGGAGTCCTCCAGATCATCTTCTCCATGAGTTTTCATTAGTTCTATAATGTTTCCCTCATTTTCTCTCTTCCATATATGTATGTCATGATAGAAAGCATACGAGGCTAATCTCCTAGTTTCTTAGGACCCTGGAGTAGTCTGGTTATACATTTAGTTGACATTATGAATTTATATACATATTTCCCCTAATTCCTAGACATAATAATATGATTGCATAATGAATTGACTATGCATGATAAACATAGCTAATTTCTCACATCCTTAATTGCTTCAAGAGAGGAATTTAAGATTAAAAAAGTCTTCGTATTACATAGTTTATACTTCACCATGAGAGAGGGTCTACAGATGTGAAGGGCATAGCCGAGAGGATTCGTTAAAGCACCTACCTAATAGTTAAATCGCTACAAGAGTGGGATTTATATTAAATTAGGTAGTGAACAATGTTGCGAGAGTGGGTAATTCTTACTATATGTCCCTTGGTCCAAGATTAGGAGAAATACATATTAATAAATGATGTTAATTATAGTGTGAACTGTGATAAAATCGTACTCATAAGGAATCAATTCCAACTGTGACTACAAAGCCATTATTTAGTGTAAATTCTTGCAATTGGTTAATTAATCAATTAATCACATCTTCATCAGGTCTAGATCAGGTCATGGTTAGTAATAGTCCCTGGATAATGTTTTCTTGAGTTCGACACTTGGGCCACATAGGCCTATATTACGTGATATGTGCACCTGCGTTTTATACGTGTAGTTTACAACATCAATACATGCATTGTCGTCTTCAAAGAAGATTTTCTTTTTGCATCTCTCTGGTGTGAGTGGAAAGATTTTACCGCAAACGGGGCTTTAGTGAGTTTCTTCTAGGTAAGGTTATGTGATGATTTGAGCTCCTCAATTATTTCAGTTTTTAGTTAATAAGCAACTTCTTTGTTCATAAATGGTGATAAGTGGTTGTATTTGTTGTTGTGGAAAGGGAATGGGTTGCATGATTCAATGAAATGGGATAAGAGGATTTGCAACATGAACAAGGCAAGTGTGGACGTTTGTGTGATGTGGGGATACTTGGTCTGGATGATGGTCGATTAATATATTGCTGGTAATTTCTTTCCCATACCATATTCCTTTTAGGTTGCCTCTTAAAGTTGCCATTTTTAGTCTTTGTTGTTGTTGGTGGTGGTGGGATAGAACCAAGATGGTGGCTAGACAGTTCTGTAAAGATGGTTGGGGAGTAAGTAGGATTCTTCACTATCAATTTTATGATGTACATTGTTTCTCCAAATCTGATTTTGAGAGTGGATGGAATGTAGACTTTGGATACGATACTTGGTTGTTAGTGTAGGCTTACATGCACATGAAATACCCTTTGGGGTTTATTGACCCTCTTTCTGACATAATTCCCTACCTTCATTACATTGGTAGATTATGTGGGCGACTTAGCCATCTTTTATAGGATTGCAGAATTTTTTTTATTTTAAGCAAATATGTACCCCTTTCAAATGTGATCCAGGTGCCGCTTTGGAACCTCACAGTCTTAGGCTAGTAAAATTTTCAAGAACAGAAGGGTCACACAAATAGGTGATTCAAACTTGAAATTATTTATTTATAAAAGTCTTCATCATAAGGGTGGTACAAAACACACTAAATATTTGGAAAAATTATCAAAAACACTACACAAGGTTGTAAAGTTGAATTCTAAAGTATTTGAACCATTACAGGCATTTAGATGAGAGTGAGAAAAATGAAATAAAAGACACGCTAGGGCAAAAATATCATGGAAAAATGAGTGATTGGCTAAGTGTTTTTATTACATTATTGATGTGCATGCTAGGCTTCTTCAACTACTATTTCAATGGGTACATGGTTTAGCTAGAAGGGACTCAATTTCTACCCAAACAATAATAGATCATCATGGTCAGGCATCTATTTTTAACTTAACTAGGAAAGAAAATTAGAAATGGAAAATAAAAACAAACAAAAGACTATCAATCCGTTGCTCCCCCCTAAGCTTGAAATATGTAGTGTCCTCACTCTAGAAATCAAACGAAGAGAATGGCAACCAGATATATCATCATGGAAAAGTTGTCAAGGATGGAGGGACTTTTCTCTTATTTGAGGTTGGGAATTGTTGTGTCATAGATCTATGCTTCTTTGTGAATATGTTTTTGATTTGGGACAAAGATGTATACTTACAATTTGCAACAGGAAAAGTTGTATGTACATAAATGTTGTTTATCCCTCCATTCTCTTCTTCAAAACAACTAAAATTAGATTCAAAGAGAATTTTCTCATCACCAAGAAATTTGCCAAGGCATTGTGGGAAAATGTTATTTGCCTTTCTTGAAGAATCATTATGTGGAACATGTGCAAATTTCTTCTTTTGAGTTGTAGTTTCATTGCCTGCATTGGAGTCAAAAACTTCATATGATATTGTATTTGATGGTGAATAAGATTCTCCTATATCATCTCCACTCCTCAAAGTAACTAACACAAATGTCTCCCTTGAATTCATTTCTAATTGATTAGGTAAGGAGCCATAATGTGCTTTGTGATTGGAAAAAGCTTATTGAACAATTTGGTTCTCCAACGTTCTTGTGTGAATAACAACTTCAATCCACCTTACAAGAGGGAATGTGAATGGCATCCTTCATTAGCTATCTTTGTTGGAGGTACTCATCACTTTGCTTCATTTGATATGAAACCAAATCCTCTATGAGTGATTTCAAGTTGGACTTTAGTTGTAGTTGTTGTTGATGAACATGTTGTTGTTGAGGGGCATTGTTGTTGTTGTGGTAGAAGAAGTATGAATGATCTATCCATCCTGGATTGTAGGTGGCATTGCATTGTTCCAATGTCTCTTCAAATTGTGATAACATGGCAAACTATGATTGAGTATGTCCTGCTGCTCCACATGTGTCACAAATTACTTTGACGGTTTGCTTTCCAAAAATATTAGAGCTTGAGGAAGAAGGTTGGCTGCTCCAGTCAGAACTCCATTGACATTGATTAGTTGTTGTGTCTTTAATAATGGCATAAACCTCCTTATATGATTTGTTCATTAAAGCACCATTTGTTGTAGCATAAATAGACATATTTGTATTGTAGAATAAGCCATTATCAAAAGTTTGTAATAGAAGTCAATTGCTTAACCATGGTGTGGACAAAGATGTTGAAGGTCTTTGAACCTTCCTCATGTGACATACAAGGTCTCTTCATCCCTCTGAGAAAAATTAATGAGTTGTCTCCTCAACTATGTCATTTTGCTTGGTGGGAAGTACTTGGGTAAGAAGACTTTGAGAATCTCCTCCCAATTGTTAATAGAATTTCTTAGCAAAGAAGAGAGCCACACCTTAGCTCTGTCCTTCAAAGTGAATGAGAAAAGAATAAGGCAAATCCCATCAATGTGAATGACGTCTATCTTGAAAGTGATAAGATACTACACAAATTAAGCAATGTGGAGGTTTGGATCCTCCATTAGTGTCCTTCCGAACTGGTGCTACTGTATCATTCATATAATTATGTAGCTGATAGAAAAATCATTTGCCTTAGTTTGTGGGATATTGATAGCCCCATTGATGTCTGCGACAGTTGGAACAACAAAGAATTTAAGCGGAAAATCATCTTTCATAATTTGTTATTCTTGTTTACTAGACGTTTGGGTGAAGATGGTGATGATAAGTATTATAATTTATCCAAATTTGATTGAGTTTCATTCATCCTTAGTTTTTGAAGGCTACTAACATTGTTCTCAATTTTGGTGTCTATAAATGTGAAAGGTTCAAGACCCCTTTTTTATCACCTCATACAGTCCTACAAGTAAAGAGTGAGAGTGAAAAACAAAAATGAAAATGGAAGATACCAAAATATGATAATGATGATGATCATGATGGAGAAAAAAATCATGGTGGATATGACATGTGATGGTGTGATCTAGTCTCGCTTACTATTCAACACTTCTTACTCTAACAAAGATATTAAAATTTATTAGTTGTGTGCACAGGCCTTAAATTTATAATCTCGAACACTACCCGACAAGCATACAGGTGTGTATAGTATTATCGAGGTCGTCCAAGGAGAAACATATTGTTAGACTCAAGAGTATTAAACTTCAATAAACTAGAACAATTTCAAAGGTTGATTTGGTCTTACACCAGTAAACTAAACAAACTAGAGAATTGGACTAAAATAGAAATCACTTATATCAAGGATCAAATTAGACTAGGGATTCTTGAGGATATGATTTCACATCCACATCATAACATTAAGAACAACAAAGATCAAGAATGCTAGAAATAACACATGGGATGTTTATATCCTATACCCACCTCTCGGTAGCTTAGAGCAATCCTAACTTTACATTCCACTCTCGTGAATATACTCAGATTTAGACTATAGACATTTCTTTCCCAATACACCCTAACCACTCCAGTAGTCAAGGCAGTGCGGCTAAGGTACATCTCCTTACTCCTATGCATATCTTCCTAGATTATACAAAGAGAAAAAACCATACATACAAAGCGTCCAACAAAACATGTACAAAGAAATCAACATTGATGAGTCTTAGAATGGTGAAACAACTAGCATTATATACAAATTTATGTTCAACATAGTTATGACATGGGAGTTACTCCCCCATGCTTAAGAAAACTAGATCTACTCATCCATGGTTGTAAACAGTAAATAAAAGTTGCAAAGAATAGGTTTAGACATCATAAAATAAGAAAGTAAACTTGGATGTCTGTGGAAGAAATAAGATCGAGTTGGAACTCTGATCAAGGAGTTACAAATCCGTCCTTACTACTGCAAACTCTCCAAAAAGCTTCACTCCAGAGTGGAGAGAAGAGAATGGAAAAGATCCCCATTGCAATTGTTGGATAAGATGGAAGAAGAAGTTTCCCTCCCAAAACACCAACTTTTATCCCTTAGAATCCCTCCACTCCTCCTGGGTCTCCCTTGCTTGCATTCCACTCTAAATAGTAGAAATAATCTATGGTTCCTATTTCAAGACGGATTGGGTCGTGCATATAAGTGTGAGATAGTTACATTCACGTTTGAGTGAAATATTTAGGTGAACGTGTGTTATATGGCCAAAATGGTGTGATCAATGTGATAACTATAGAAAAACTATCTTGGTCAATGATGAAATGTAGTGTTGTTTGGCAAACACGACGTGTTGTTCTAATTCACATAGTTTTGGATTCAATTTCTGGATTGTGACATAATGTGTCTGAAATTAGTCATGACACGTTGCCATAATTAAAGGAGTTCTTGATCCAAGTTCTATAATGTAACATGTTGTATCCAAAATTAGACACAAAGTGTCTGATCTGGTCACAATGTCTTGCTTTCTGGACACGACATGTAAGTGATAGTTTCAACAACATTGATTTTATGAATGTTTATGTAACATCCCTGACCTAGGTTATGCCTTAACCCTGGAATTTTTTCTTAATCAAGCTAATTATATCCTTAATTTTATCTTATGAAAAGTAATTAAGGCTTATGAGGAACTTATGTTTCAATTTTGGTCCTGTTTGAATAATGTTGAAGCAATGTTTGCTTATTTTGGACTAATGTGTAAATTACCCAAGTTAAGGGGTTAACTTGCAAATGTTACATAATAACATGCTCCTCAATAAGTTTGGAATCATGAGAATGAATATGATGCAGAGGAATGGCTTATGAAAGCCTGAGTACCTAGAAAGAACTAATAAAATAATGTTTGTGCATTAAAACCTAGTTTTGGTGTAAAGTGCAATTTACCCAAAACCTAGGGTTCAATATGAAAATTACCACTTCAATAAGGTCCCTAATATTTCTTGGTACCATTTAGAGAAAATAAAATGAGAGGGGCGCCTCATTTGAATTAAGTTGGAGGAGAGAGAATCTTGATATTAAAATAATAAAGATTTAAGCCTAATTGAAACCCTAATTCAATTTAATGCCAAAAATAAATAAAATAATTGAAGGACCTTCAACCAAAATTAATATGGTTGGATTCAGATGTGTGTGGGGACGAGATCAAGCCTTGCAAAGGCATGATCATATCCTAAGGAGGTGAAATCCCACTCACCATTATTATAAGAAAAAGAATTTCCACTCAAAAATGGATATTCTTCTTATAAGGGTTAAGGTGCTTAATTTCTTTTCCCTTTATTCTTGGATAATTGAAGGGAGATCGGTGGGGATAGAGATGACTTTGCATACAAGAAACCAAGGGGGAGATGGTGGCAACAATTTTGGAATTAAAAGACTTTTATAAAGTATTTTCTCTCTCATTGATTTTCTTATAAAAAACCTTTTTCAAGCCAAATGAAAGGCTTTTTCGTTTCCACTTCTTCTCCTTGCTTGGAAACCGACCAAGGGAGATAGGGAGGACCTGGAGGACGACCCCCAACCTGTTGGTAAGGTTCTTGACCCATTGCACCTTGATTCCATGGTGGAAATAAAAAATAAATCATTGATTTCTTCTTAATTCGATCTCCTCTTCAACCCTAGCTAATCTTTTCAACCAAAAGCTTGAGGACGAGCCTAGGGGGAGTTGCAAAATCTTCATCCACCATTTTTGCCATGATATTAGAGCTTTGGAGCTCAATTGGAGGTGGGTTTTATAACTTGAAACCTTAATTTTGTTATTGCATTCAATTCCTCATCAAATAATGCTCATTTTTCTATTCACAATAATTGATTTGGTTGATTGATGCAATCTCCATGGAAATCACAGAAGGTTTCGTGGTTTTAGAGCTTGATGATGATGAAATAATAATAAGCACACACCTCCCCAAATATCTAGACCAAAAAGTTTCACAAACCGTTTGGGGGCAAACGGTTTCACAAACCGTTTGGGAGCAAACAGTTTCAAAACCGTTTAAGGACAAACAGTTTACTAAACTGCATGAAAGAAAATAGTTTCAAACCGTTTGGTGGTGTTGACCAGGGTTGACCATTTGGAGATTTGTTCATAATTATGTTGGTTAATGACCTACTAATTATAATTGACTAGTTTCAATTGGTTCATGAGTTGAAGGTCAATCAATCACCAAAACCCTAAGCGGGTTAAGTGTTGATTTCCAATTTGTTTGAGTTTGAAACTTGGGTTGATGGACCCAAACGGTTTCAAAACTGTTTGGGGATCACCCAAACGGTCTCAAGACCGTTTGGTGGTCACCCAAGACCGTTTGGAGGTCTAGGGTTCAGTATGGTTAGGTGTTTGAAGATCTAAAGATACCAAGTTGATTTGCAATCAAATGCTGATTTGGTGATCAATCCAATGATCCAAACCCTAATTGGATGTCATGGATTTTGATGATATGATGGGAAAACGGTCTCAATACCATTTGGAGGTCATCCAAACAACCTCAAGACCGTTTGGGGTCAGGTCATGTCCAATTTGGATGGTGGTCCAATAGTTTCAAAGTAATTAGTTTCACAATGATCAACATTGAAGAATCATCAATTCCAAACCCTAATCCAATTGATTCAAACCCTAATTGATGATCAATTGAGGGTTAATTGAGAGTCAAATCAGTTGAAGGTTGATCTATTTAACTCAATTTAAGTATGGTGATAGGTCCAATTGATGATTGGGTACATGAATTCAATGGTTGAAGGAATCAACATTGGAAACCCTAATTCTATTTGATTAGTTGAGACTATCTTTGGTCCATGCGGTTTTGAGGAGGTTTGGACCAAATGGTCTCAAGACCGTTTGGGACCAAACGATCCCAAACCGGTTGAGTTCATGCGGTTTCAAAAATTGTACTTTAGCAAACAATCTCAAGGGTCACCTTTAGCAAACGATCTCAAGGGTCACCTTTAGCAAACAGTTTCAAGGGTCACCTTTAGCAAACGGTTTCAAGGGTCACCTTTAGCAAATGGTTTCAAGGGTCACCTTTAGCAAACGGTTTCAAAGACTACCTTTAAGCAAACGGTTTCAAGTGTGCACCTTTAGCAAACGATCTCAAGGGTTCACTTTGGCAAGCGGTTTCAACCTCAACTTTACTAAACGGTTTTGAGTATTCAACCAAGACCATTTGAGGTCTGATTGGTCAAGACCGTTTGAGGTCTAAGAGTCCAAGATCATTTGGATGGTAATTAATCAAATTATATGAACACTTAAAGTGAATAAAGGTCAATGGTTTAAGTGGTCAATTACATGATGTAAACCAAGGTTGATTATAATAATGGTACCTTTAATGAGATAGGGTGATTAGTACTCTTTGAATAATTAAGCTTTAATGATCATGGTGATAATGACATAACCCATGATGTCAATTCTTCTTCAAGATTGAGTTGACTTAGCCTAATCAAGTCTGAAACAAACATCACCTTATAGAAGATGAGAGAGAAGACTTCCTACATGAATGTTAATCATGTAATGGACTCTCATTATGGATAGATGTCTAATTAGGGTATGATCCTTCATAGTGACATCATGAAACCCTAATTATGAAGGTTAATGAATCATAACCCTAATTGAGGGCATTGATAGGTGAAATCCTAATACATGATGATAGTATGATCTTAATTCATAATGATGACATGAGAAACCCTAATTCAAGGTACTTTGATGATCACTCCTACTTGGGGTGAATAGTAAACCTAATTGTGGGTATTGAATATAAACCCTAATCTAGGGTGATGTGATGTGAATAGTAAACCCTAATCGTGGGTTATTGAATATAAACCCTAAATGAGGGTGAATCCATGATAAATCTTAATTGAGGGTAATGTTATGAGAATCCCTAATTAAGGTTGATATTATGGGAAACCCTAACCTAGGGTAATGTGATGTGAATAGTAAATCCTAATTATGGGTTATGGAATGAGAAACCCTGATCTAGAGTAATGCTATATGAAACCCTAAATTAGAATGATGCTATATGGAACCCTGATGCAATGAGGTGATATAAGACTCAATCCAGGATGATGCCATGTAATGATACTATGATATGTGAAACCCTAGTGATTATTTAATAGCCAGTACACCAAAGAGGGGTGTAGCTAATATAATTAAATAAGATGAAAATGTTATAAACATGAAGGGTAAGGTTGATGAACCATATGAATGGTAATGTGGATATTTTAATGAATAAGGGGCTAAGAGACAAGATGATGCCTAGATCTTTATACAATCAACTCTATACATGTGTAACAACCTATACACCTTACAATGATGAGAACATGAAACTCTTAGGAATGATGTATGCTATACTAAATAATGATGTGGATAACATCCTAAGAGTTGAAATGCCTAAAATAGTTGATAATGATTTATTCTATATCAACAATGCCTAATCATGGGATAAGTCCATATCACTAAAGATGGTTGGACAATTTTAATATGTAACCTATGTACTATATGATGAAAGTGACAAGTTAATGGATAGAGTATTAAGAGAGGAAATACCTTAATACAAAGATAGTTGAATTATTTAATTAAGAAGGATATGAGAAGAAAGTGATACATCATGACATGATAGATATTACTTTCAACATTTTAGGATAGACATTCCTTGATGAACCCCTAATCCAATATTCTTGGATAAGAAACGCATGGAGTGTGTGATATATAATTGTTTCAATAAAGATGTAATGAACTCAATGTACCTTGATAAATGCTGATTAATAAACCTTGAGAATGGGACTAAGCCAAATCAATGAGTATGATATAATCATACCATGACAAGGATGAGAAATGATCTCTTACCTTAATTTGATGATCATTAATGATATATGATGAGAATAGTGATCATAAGTAAATACTTATGATATCTTTAAATACTCCCAGAGGTGTGGAGCAATATATTAGGGTTGAACTAATAATGTGAGCATGAAACCCTAATTAATGTAAGATGGGAAACACTAACCCTAATTTTGGGTAAAGGGAATGGAAAGCCCTAATTGACATATAAACCTAATCCTGATAAAGGATGGTGGTGTTACCGATGTTTCATTTGATGTGACAAATGACTTACATGATTGTTATCATGTCTATTAATCATGTAGACATCATGAGATGATGAACATAGCCAGACCTGAGCTATGACATTCACATAATAAATATGTTGAATGGCCTTATGTGCCCAATGTTGTTGTTGCTTAGCAAGAGTAACAAAAGGTATATG
Source organism: Alisma plantago-aquatica (assembly GCA_963693085.1). NCBI lineage: Eukaryota > Viridiplantae > Streptophyta > Magnoliopsida > Alismatales > Alismataceae > Alisma > Alisma plantago-aquatica. The sequence goes on along the minus strand of OY856410.1, from coordinate 1,237,251,590 downwards.
GACCTTATGAGTTCAATAAATAAACTGTTGCCTAGTAAAAGGTGATAAAATACTTAAGGCCTTGTGAGCCATGTGAGATAATTGTGTAACAAGTACTATGTATACCTTGGTCTGAGAACCTGGAGGTAATAGTTACCTAACAAGTGGTAACAGTGATAGTGATGAATTGAGGGTATGAATACCCAAAGTTGATAAGTATGATAATGATGATGTTGAGGGATATGAACTTTTAAGGAAATGAAAAGAGGGATTAAGATCCCAATGTCTTATAAAGACTAAGAAGTGATTGATGAAAACAGTACATGTTTCTTTATAGCATTTATCTGAATAAGTTATGTTTGAGAACTTGACTGATGCTAAAAGAATATGCTAATGTACTTAATTAATCAAGTGAAATCATATAATGTAGAGCCTTGAATATATAACCATCAGTGTCAAAACTTGCTGGATGGTGAAATGGGTGCTCCACGGCAAAACCCAGAACACATATTTTGAATATGTGGGGGCAATGGGCGAACATATCCAGACGTCCTAATGAAGGAATTGGGGAAAGGTAAACACTAAACCTCTCAATCCTTCATTATTTATACCGGGATGGATATATCACGAATCTCCCGATGATTGGGACAGATGCAGTACACATCTCCCAATAATATTAAAACCAGATCGATGAAGATAAACAAGAAATCTCACAATTGCGAAGAGAGTGCAACACGCCACTGTAACTCTAATAGCAAAGTTTCCACTATACCCTGCAAATCTATTTAGCAGAGACACAAGATGTCCTACATTTGATCTCGTACTGACCGAGACAAGGGAGGTCATGGTAGCCGGCTCTACCATTGACCTTGTATGGCACCGATTTCGACTTCACAATGGTCGGTTGGAGTATGAGCGGTATACCTCATCTCCTTAGGGCATAAGTGTGATTGTAAAATGTAATCAGCCGCATAGCATGTTTGCTTAAGGATTGAATACGAAAATTCATTGGCTGATGTTATATTTATTTTGTGCATCCCTAGTTGATAAATGTTATTCATATCTCTTTACATTCAATGCAAGTAGAGGTGTGAATCATGAATCTACCATGAGTAGATATAATGTTTTCCTTAGGAAAGGATATTACTTTACTCTAATCATATAATGAGTAATACTGCTGTTAGTATGAAAGAACTCTTACTCAATTTTATTATAATAAATTGCTATAACAATGTTTTGGTGGAGATTTATATCTCCCACTGGGGCAATTAACAATTGTCTCACCCCCGTGGGATCCAATGTTTTTAGGTAAACACAGAAGAAGAAGCAGGAACCCAATAGCAAGAGAAAAGCAGCAGCAATATCAAGGACAACAGTGATAACTCAGGTGGAGGCACTGGCTGCCAAGTTTTGTATAATTAGAGAGTCTTATGCGTCGTCTTTGTACTCTCAGGTCCTCCAAGCCAGTAGTTAGTGCTTTTATCACCGACTTGAGATTTTGGCTTAAACGCCTCGAAGTCATGTTGCTTATGTATAGTTTGGCAAAGCAACAGTTGTATGTAATCCTCGAGAAGAGATGTTACATGGAATGTAACTGCAAACATGAATGTATATGTAATACTATGGTTTTTGTTGTAAGAGTTTCCTGTGTTTGGATATCGTTGCAAAAAGTTTTAATTTTTAGTGATTTTCAGTAATCCGTTGCAAATGATTTACTTCCGCTTAAGTAAATTCTATTTTTATAAGTTGGATGCCACAATTTAGATGATTGGGGAACATAGAGATATATGCTACGATGGTGTTTTATCCCCATTTTGATGTCAAAATGTTGTACCTATAAACAAACCGCAGAGCAAGTAAAGATAACAATAAAGTGGAAAATCTAACATGATTAAGAATGATTGTTGAGTGAAATTGATTTAGAAATGCAACTAAAAGTGGTCCAAAAGATGATATAAAATACATACTCCAACTACTCATGACCATCACTACTCTTATCTTGCCAATCTCTATTATATAGGGAAATAAATAAATAATTTATACTTTAGAGGAAGGTATAAAACTCACTTGAAGACCCAAATAATACACACACAAAGAAGGCTCATTTCATTTCAATGCAACGAGTAAATAATATATTGAATTGATATACTATCCTATCTCTTCTCCTCATTTTTTCAAAAATCTATATCTATCTTGTACATCTATTTTCCTTTCAAAAGTACTAAAAGGATCCCCTACTCTATAATAAAAAAGATATATTACAAGATAATCATTTAATGAATTCTACAAATTTTTAGAAACATAAGCTTATTTTGGGTTAAACATTACTAAATCATTTCAAGTGTTTGGATTTAATATATTGCAAAAAAATTCAAGTTTGAGTTGATTCCAATTTTGGCAATATTTAGTTCCTTTTAATACATAATATTCATATTTTCCATTTTATCGTGATATTTAGTGTTCAATATTTGCATCGTGTAAATATATATCATATTATTATTTTGAAGAAGTATAATATATCATAGAACTTGGGGTTGGGTATGCTATAAGCATAACCAAACCTATACCCTGGTTTGAGTCTAGTTGTTCATCAAATATATATGCCGATGTTATTTTTGACTTCGATGATTTGCGCGTTTAAAAATTCCCAACTAAAAATAGTTAAATATTAGCTATGTATATCATCTTATTGTTTGAAAGAGTGTAGAAATATGAAATTTTGGTTTGGTCTTGGGTGAGACATTACTAAATCAGGTTTGACTCCTTGTTTAGTATTTTACAACAAATTTGAGTTTGACCTTCAGGTTCAAAAGTTTTGTACATATATTTAGGAATCAAGTGTAGTCAGAATCTACCTAGAAATTGTAATCGAAATCTTATTTTTTGAAGTACATGAAAATATTGAACGTAGACTCAATTTTTTAGGTATTACATAAGCATATCTGCTTTCATATTTCATTCAACATTTATACTAGGCAGGTTGGGATACAATTATGTGAGACTGTGATTGCTTGAGCAATCTAGATTGGTTTTTGCACATCCAAGTTCATGTTTTCAAACATACGTTGTAATTACAAAGTTCTATTATCATAAGGACTATCTTCATAACTTTATTATTATTATATATATTTACAACATATATATCTACCATATAAGAAAGTACGTGGAGGATTTCCTATGCATTTTCCCTTTTTCTTTTAGAGTTATAAATTAATCATTATATTCTAACTTATACTATATTGGAAAGAGTGTGGAAAGTCTGGTATGCAATTCTTTTTATTTTTTTATAATACGTATTAGTCTTTTATCCTAATAGTGAAATAGTGTGAGGGAATAGAAGGTTTGCATGCATTTTTCCTTTATATTTGAAAATTATGAAAGGTCATTGTTTATTCTAAGAAGACTAAATGATGGTTGAACATAATATTTGGCTTCAATTTGCAAATTACACATTATCCATTGCCTTACTAGGTTTGCATGTAATATTTACATTTAACTTTTTGAAACATAACTCAGACTTTATGTGTCTAATAAGGTTTTTTTTTGCATAGATGCAAATGTAGTTGACTTTTATTGATCTTCGTACACATTTTGCATTTCTTTAGAGTTGAGTGTCGCATACGTAAGGTTGGAGGAGGTGAAAAACATAGTCTCTCCATGTGATATCTTCGTACGGTAACGTTGCCAAGGTCAAGAAACATTTAATGTTCCTTTATCCCTTGCTTCTCTTTCATTGATCATTCTTTTATTCCTAATGTGCCTAGTATGACGCTAGTAAAAAAAAGTTTCAAAACATGCTTTGCCATTGTAACTTGCCTTAGTTACTCACAATATAGTTGTTTATAAACTCCAATATCATTTTCTTTTATTTTCTTTACCTGGATAAGATAATGCAACACTACACTTATGATTCACAAAGTATGATATTCATAAAGCCCATGCATTGCACGGGGTATGCTTAGTGTAAGTAAGTGCTAGAATATATCCTATATTACATGAATTTGAGAATATTGACTTACTTTAAAAATTGCTTTGTTAACTTCATACATTTAAAGAAAGAAATAAATAAGACTATATTTAATTAGTAATTGTATTGTAAGTAAAGTAGGCTATACTAGACACAATTCTTATGAGGAAGAAATATATCAGTACAAAGAAAAGTAATAAATAAAAGTAATAACAACTGTTTGTTGATGTCGGCAACATAGCTCTAAGGTTCCTTCCTAATTATACAATACTACGGACCGTAGCAACCACAAAAGGTACACGAGTATGAAGAATGATAAAATCAACAAAATAACATTGCGACAAGCGTATTAGAACACACAATTTTTAATTAATAATTTAAAAAATGGTAAAATTACATACAACTACTCGTTACTTTTCATATGTAGCAAGACAAGGATCAATGTGTAATTTGAAAATCTAAAAACAAAAGTTATTTAGAACCTCCTACAACCTTTTATGTAGTTTTATTATAATATACACGGACCAATTAAACTTTAAAAATTAAAAAAAATGTTCTTTTGGGTTTCTTTGACACAAACCTCATGGTCTCTACTTACAAAGTACTGCTAAAATCTTGTTATTTGATTGAATAGATGGGTAGTATACTTATGTTGACTTCTTTGCATCTCTCTCGTGACGCATGTTTTTTGAATTGACTTTAAAGCAAGTGAGTTAGTTTGTGATGCCACTGCAAAAAGAAATATAAAATCATAGACAACTTGTAGGACACATCACTATCATCTTTTGTCTTTTTTTTTTTAAATATTCAAAGTACTTGCTAATAACACGACATCTCTTATACGACAACTTCAATACATAACTAATAAAAATCTTATGCAGCCTCATCTATAACTTATAATTTTATTTTTAAACTACATAAGTTTCGATTCAGAAAGAATTATTAGTCCAATTGAAGACATTTTTATAAAACTTCCAATTTTAGTGTAGGTTGATAATTAAAATTTAAATAAAACTACAAAAATAAAATAGAACACATGACGTCCTTATTACAATAAATGACTAATTTATAACTAAAGATATTTTATTTTTACATATGATACCTAAGACTAGAATATAAAGCCTATTTTACAATTACAAAAAAAAAACAGACTTCGCCATTCAAAAGGGGTTGGCGGCGCAACATGTTACCGCCTGCCTTCTTTTTCACTGTAAAAAACATGGAATCTCGACGAAAAGTTATTGTAAAAAAAAAGAAATTTGTAGAAGAAACCTCGATGATGGTTATATAGTATAGATTGGAACACAATTAGGAATCTTGTTTCGAAACAACGTCGGTGTTTATTCGGTCACTGACGGAAGTGTGAAGGACGGCGCGTCGCACGTGAAGTGAGTTTGTTTTGTCGAAATTTGGTAAAGACGTGTTTTAGTAATTTAGCCAAGAGCGAGGGGGTATGGGAAAAAACTCTATAAGGTTCTCTTCAGCTTCTCTAGGGTTTTCTTCTCCCTGCAGTCGGCAATTCTAAAGAACGGGCTTGAGGCTTCTCCAGCGGTGACGGCGGCGGCATAGGACAGGAGGAGCAGCGGCGAGGATGGCGGACGCGAAGGCTGTAACCATTCGTACCAGGAAATTCATGACTAACAGGCTTCTATCCCGCAAGCAATTCGTAAGTACTAGGCGCCGAGCCGCCAACATCACCCGGGTGCTAAGACGCTCGTAGGTTCTAACTCACGGTTTCTGTGCTTTGCCTTTAGGTCATCGACGTGCTGCACCCCGGAAGGGCTAATGTCTCAAAGGTTAACTCTTGGTTCTCCTTGATTGATGTTATGTCGACGTTTCTGATTGAATGTACGCTCTACGCATGATGTCCAGACGATTGCTTATCTTTTCTCGTTTTGTTTTGAAAATCGTTGTAGGCGGAATTGAAGGAGAAGCTTGCGAAGATTTACGAAGTCAAGGATCCCAACACCATTTTTGTCTTCAAGTTCAGAACGCACTTTGGCGGGGGAAAGTCGACTGGTTTTGGCTTGATCTATGACACACTAGAAAACGCAAAGAAATACGAACCAAAATACAGACTCATCAGGGTATGTTTTTCTCATTTCATTGCTAGTTGTATGTTTATTTTTGATTATGATTGCAACATTGAGAGTTTGCAAGTTTCGTAGTTTTGTGTAGGAATATTTAGTTGTCGTCATATTATATGATCCAAAGATTTGCTGCTCAAGCAGCCTTCACATTTCCAACACATTTCTATCACAAGCTTTTGGTTTTTGGTTGACAATGTGTGCCTCTCACTCTGGTTAGCCCAAGCTTTTTCGTCACCTGTCACTACTTTACCGTACGACTCACAGTATCTTCCTATAACGAGTTGCTGTTTTTACTTTACTACTAAAGTGGAAGTCATATAACCATTTATATAGCCGGCCAAGGAATTGAGCGTGAAACAACTACAAACTGGATGGCTCATGTAGTGTGGGTGGAGTAGCCTGGTCTCCCTAATTACTTGATTGCGCTCTATAATGCTTGTGTCCTGTCGCATCCTTTTGCTGGGATGACAGAGCAATCAAACCAGCCTGCCGTTTCTGTCTTTTGATTTGCTTGCCTGGAGGTCCCTATTTTATTGCTGTGGATTTGCGTCCTTTGCCCTGATGATATATGGACACGAGCAGAACACCCAGCAGGGCCTGGCACGTTCTCTCTTTCAGTCTCTGCTAAATCCAGCACAAACCTCATTGACAAATTAAGGCACACTGCAGTTCCTCCTCCGGGTGAAAGTTCACATGATTGCCAGGTTTCCAACATGGCCGACTTACAATGAATCACCCACAATGCAGTCATGCTCGGCCACTCTTGACCTTTCTTTGCTGTTGGAGTTCCCCCAAACTTGATGCCTTGGCAGGCGATTGTAATGGACTCCATAACAACTATAAGGCATAAGTCAATCTCGTTTCCGCGAACTTGACAAAAATGTGCAATTCTGCCATGTGGCTGTGATTTGTATAAATCTCCACCTATTGATTTGACATTGACGGTTTGTAGATGTTGTTGTTCCTCCCCTCCCGTCATGTTCGCAACATAGGCTTCTGGTTGTTCGTGCACATATGAGCTTTCTCTGAATTGATATAGTATAAAAAGGGATTATTCCATTTTAAACATGTTTGATCATGTTTTGCTTCCTCGTTCACTGTCTGACACTCAAATATATCCACAGTGGTATATGCTGTATGCCGTGTAACTCGATCTGGGCACTGCCAGTCCTCCCTATTTAGCCTCCTACCATGCTTGGGCTCCTCCTACAAATACATTGATGCTTTAGGCAATTGAAGTATAGGGTTTTTATTAATTACTTTGACCCCGTGGAATGCATTTTAATGTTATCTTTAGTGTCTGTTTTCTAGCTTCTCCACGTGTTAACATGCCTGATTCTCTGCTAACATGCCTAATGTTCTGTTGAGCGAACTTGTGTGGATATCTATATTCTCCTCCTGCTGCAGATTGTCCTTGACATGTAGATATCTGCGCAGGACACTTATTCGCAGCCAGACTGAGCCTGCAATATCTGAAACGACAACTATCCTTGTATATCTAATTAGTATATGGAGATATATCTTTAAATATAAACACAAGCTTGATTCTTATGTCTAATTAGAATACAGAGATATATCTTTAAATATAAACACAAGCTTGATTCTGATGTCTAATTAGAATACAGAGATATATCTTTAAATATAAACATAAGCTTGATTCTTTGTGGGTGTCTTTTCGATTGTAATACAAGCATTAACATACAGCCTGTCTTGAAGTGCTCACGGACGCACATATAAAGAATCACTGTCAAGTGTCAACTCAGTGAATATCATCTTTAAAACTACTGGGTCTTCTCAGATGATTTTAGTGAGCAGACAGTTGCGGATTTTCACACATTTGAGTGATCTCCTGAGCCACAGTTTCTTGACTTGGTTTTGCAGTATGTTGTGATTGAGGTTCTTCTTTGCTGCTGTTGGACTCTTTTGTTATAAATACCATATATTATTTTTTAGACCAGATAATTTCCTCAATGCAAAGAATTTGGATTTATGTTTCATTGTATTTTAGTTTCTAACGATTTGCTCTTTATAGAATGGATTGGCAACAAAGATAGAAAAGTCAAGGAAGCAGATGAAAGAAAGGAAAAACAGATCAAAGAAAATCCGTGGAGTCAAGAAGGTAATATTTTGAGTGTTGCCGACAAAAAAAAATATTTTGGGTGTTATTTTCACTTAATCAAAATAAGGCCATCCGTGTTACTGTCTTTTTAGATTATCAAGATTTGCATTAGAAATATCTTAAATCTAGAACGTTTGAAGATGGTTTTAAGCGTTTTTTTTTGTTATCTATTCTGTAGGATAAGGTCTGTATGTTATATCTAGTCCTAAATAGGAGTATATGGATTGTTTATGTAATGAACTCATCATGCCATATAAGGATTACATCTGTGTTCTATCCCATAATGTACCAATCACCTGATTCTTTAATGCCTCAGCATCATACACAAACCAAAATATGTAGAACATATCACATAGAATGACGGACTCTACTCTTCCAGAGAACTATAACCTGATTAGCAACTTGGATGTAGAAAATTAAACTAAAATGTGATTGTAAACCCTAAAGCCTTGGCACCCGATAGGTTCACTCTTTGGTTTGCCGGCATACCGTAGCAGGATTCGTCCTTGCCCAGTCACCGGGATAAATTTAATATTTTTTTTCTCTCTCAGAATTATACAAGTTGACAATCTTCATTTCATATAGTAACTTGATTAGCAACTTGGATGTGGAAAACTGAACTAAAATGTCCATGTAAACCCTAAAGCCTTGGCACCTGATAGGTTCACTCTTTGGTTTGCTGCCATACCGTCTCAGGATTCATCCTTGCCCAGTTACCGGGATCAATTTAATCCTTTTTTTCTCAAAATTGTACACATTGGCAACCTTCATTTCATATAGTAACCTTGATTTTGTTGGATCTGATGCTGATATATTTTCATCTAAACTAAAATGGTTATCTAGTCAATTGTCATATATCCTGAAAACATATTACTTTGAAACAAGGTCACGTCTTAGGAACAGAAGGACAAGTAATTCTATCATTTCACTATGTAATGAATAGGTTAGATCATGAAAACTTGTTGAAACAATATTTCTTACACATCCTAGACGTTTGATACAGAATGTGAATTAGCTTGTTTTTTATATTGTTTGGTAATAATCTGGTTTGATCTTGAAAGAAGTAATAAAGTATTGACGACTATGTCTACTCGTTAATGAATTAGACAATGTATTCCAAGTGCAATGAATGTTTTTTTAAACAAATATTTAAGCATACAATGATGATTGTGTTCAAAATCTATCAAAGGTGAAATGTTTAATGATGATTTGTCTCGAGCAAAGTACCAATTTCAATATGGACAATTTTCCACTATCATTTTTTATTTGATATAGTTCTTCTAGTCTCATGTAACTAGTTTTTTTTCCTTCTTATCTTTAGACCAAAGCTGGTGATGCTGCTAAGGCTGGGAAGAAAAAGTGAGGTGGCTGTTTCCACATTACTTGCATGCTGTTACAGCTGTCTGGTAATGGATGGCAATTATGTGTGGCAAATAGTTGTCTTAGGTGAAAAAGAGAAAGCATGATACCTGAATTTTGTTCAAATTAATGAATGTCATAATGATTTAGGATTAATTCTAGTTTTCTTCTAGTATTCCTTGATCGGAAAAATGTTATGTGATAGTGAACTGGTTAGATGTGTGGTTGTCTGATTTTGGATATATTCGTTATTAGGGCAATGCGGTTGTACTTACAATTCTCTTGAATTTGAATTAGTATTTCTAAGATAAACAGTTGCAATTGGTTGCCCACCAGCTAGTCTGCAGGACATGTGAACATATGATTTTTAGTAGTTATGGAATCGGATGCTACTATCAACAGTTTCAAAAGTTCTAACGAAAATAACTTGTACTGTAGCATGTAGGCAAGTGCATTGTTGCTTGTCAAGCCAAATGTACAGATGAGAAAGTGACAGTTAAATATTCATTAAACTGGCCATCGTACGAAGCTCAGCTTGCAGTCTTGTTGCCAATCTTTCATACTTGAATGGCTTGTAGTTACATCAAATGTCATGTGTATAGTGTAGTAATATGAAGTTACCCTCAAACAAAATTATAACAAATACGACTGTGTTATATATTGCTGAAATATTGGTTTCTAATAAGGCTGAGCATCGGTCCAAAACCCGACTGGACCGCATACCGAATTTCAGCAAATATATGGACCGTAGACCGGACCGTTTTGAGGTAGGATCGGATCGGGATCAGACCGATTTGTGTTAGGACCGAATCGGACCGGACCGTTTGGACCGTAATCAGTCTTTTTTACATGTTTTACAACTTATTTAATTGTACAAAGTTGATAATCTTAGTCACTTCTAACAATTATATAATTTAGTATCAAATATTTATACTAGTAGTGTTTATATACGTATTTTATTTGTAGTTATTATAAAATACATCTTCAAATATACATGAATTTTGTATGAAAGTCAGTCTGCGGTCCGGACCGGTTTTGGATCGGACCGGATTGAACTCACAAAATTCCTGGACCGCAGATCGAACCGAACTCAAAATGGACCGGATCGGACTGGACTGAATTGAACAGTCCGGTCCGGTTTTGCGGTCTGGACCATTATTTGTTCACCCCTAGTTTCTAATGACCACCTGATTGAAATTGTGTTTCTGATGTGCAAAATGTCTCTAGGAAACATGGCAGAAGCGGGCCTATAAGTACCACAACAGAGTCTGCTCTTGTTGGCACTACATATTTTTCCTAATCCCTCTTGGTTCTTCTGAACTTGAAGATATAAATGTTGTGCACGTTTTCACTAGCGCGCTCTTGGCCCTTCTTATATATTTACATCTGTTTTCTTGAACTTCAACAATGCTTTGCCGTCAGTTTTTTTTCGCAATTGGTTGCCCACCAACTAGTCTGCTGGACATGTGAACATATGATTTTTAGTTGTTATGGAATCGGATGCTACTATCAACAGTTTCAAAAGATCAAACGAAAATAACTTATACTGTAGCATGTAGGCAAGTGCATTGTTGCTTGTCAAGCTCAATGTACAGATGAGAAAGTGACAGTTAAATATTCATTAAACTTGCCATTGTACGAAGCTCAGCTTGCAGTCATGTTGCCAATCTTTCATACTTGAATGGCTTGTAGTTACATCATATGTCATGTGTATAGTGTAGTAATATTAAGTTACCCTCAAACAAAATAATAACAAATACGCTGTGTTATATATTGCTGAAATTCTGGTTTCTAATGACCACCTGATTGAAACTGTGTTTCTGATGTGCAAAATGTCTCGACTCTAGGAAACATGGCAGAAGCGGGGCTATTAGTGCCACAACAGATAGCCTGCTCTTGTTGGCACTACATATTTTCCTAATCCCTCTTGGTTCTTCTCTTGGCCCTTCTTATATATTTACATCTGTTATCTTGAACTACAACAATGCTTTGCCGTCAGTTTTTTTCCAAAGAAGAAGATAGTTCCCAATACGTTGCAACGGTGCATGTGGACACTAATTCTGATACTTTTTGATGCTTAGCATGCGTTTTTCAATATTGTGATATTCATAAAGGATATAACAAGATCTACGTTTTGTTGGTGGTACGTTTGAGTTGATGTTGGGTCCTAGAAATGTATATGAACGTTCATGACAGTCCCGTTCATGGGATTATTGTTGACTAAGCAGAGTTTATAACGGATGCAAATGTCTATAATTTAAAACTCATTTTTGTTGTACCAGATGGACTGATATAGGTTAAAACCTATTTGTGAATCTCTCTTTATTGTGGTAGTGGGTTCGGTCCTCATACCCTCGAAAGCTGTCTTTGTTGTTTTTCTCCTTTTGCAGCGCTGATTTAACATACCCACAGTAGTTCCTCGAGCCACTTGGTTAGAATTAAAGGTAATGGTCAAGTCTGAGTTGAATATGTTCACTTGGATTCCTAGTGTCGGAGCTACAATGGTGAACATCTACAATGGTGAACATATTATCTAAAAACTGAACTTGGAGCGACGTAGCTCTAATAGGAAAAGCCTGAAGTCAAGATCTAAACCAGCTCAACACATTCTTGAAGTATAATATAATAATATGTATTACTCATATGCTGATGGACACAATAGGGAAGTGTAAGAACTTTCTAGTACACGATATTCATTCGAGGGTTGTGAGAGGGGTGGTCTAAAACGATATGGACATGTTAATGTATATTGATTAACACTCTTGTTTGAAGCGCGCCCGAATTTGCTGTTGCAAATCCTGTTGCATTGCATTCTAACCATACATCTACCTCAAAGATCCATTTCTAAAAAAAATAGTTGGGAATTTAAACGGCATCAATTAAATGTAACAACTTGAAACAATGACTCCCTCACATCAAATTTGTTCCCTATTGAGTCTTATCTTCATCACTGTCATCATCTTAGCCTCACTTCCAACTATGTTGGGGTTGGCTAAATGGGTTCTTTTTCGTTCCGCTCTATCATGGGTCACAATTTGGTCAAGTTGTAGAGATTCAAAATCTCTTTTTAAATGCTCTTCCCATATTAATTTAGGCCTTCCTCTTCTTCGATTAATTGTGCTCGACTTAATAGCATAACTTCATATATGCACATTAGTCGGTCTGCGTTGCAAATGTCCATACCATCTAAGTCAGCCCTTGTGCAGTTTGTCCTCAATGCTTGCCACCCCACTTTATTCCTAGTCATTTCTCAAATGATCTTTTCTTCTCTTCCCACACATCCATATCAACATACACAATTCAACAACGTTCATTTTGTTGAGATATTGCTTCTTCGCAATCCTACTTTCACTCCCATAGAGCATGGCTGGCCGTATAACAATTCTATAAAACTTATTTTTTTAATATGAGAGAGATCTTTTGATCACATAATACTCCAGTTGCATTCCTCCATTTCAAGCATCCCGCAGTGATCCTATGGTACATGCCATTTTTGACATCCCCTTCTATTTGAATAATAGAACCCAAGTAACAAAATTTATCACATTTTGGTATGTCTATTCTGTCTAACTTGACACAACCATTCACACTGCGAGATTGGATGAAATTGCAATGCATATACTCAATTTTGCTCCTATTAATCATTAGTCCATTTGATTCTAATGCCTTTCTTCAAAGTTCAACTTTATCATTCAATCCATCTTTAGTTTCATCAATCAATTCAATATCATCGGCAAATAACATACACCAAGGAATATCATCCTGAATATTCTTTGTCAACTCATCCATAACGAGAACGAACAGGTATGGACTGAGTGTGGGTCCTTGTTGTACTCCGATTGTGATAGGAAAAGTTTGTGTCTCTCCTTCAGGAGTTTTCACACTTGTAGTAGAGCTATCATCTATTTCTTTGATCAAGTCAATGTATTGGACTGGCACATCCTTTTTCTTCAAAACCATCCACAACACTTCCCTGGTACTCGATCATAACCCTTTTCCAAATCAATAAAAATCATATGAAGATTTCTTTTGCTTTCTCTATACTTCTCCATAAGCCTCCTTATAAGAAAGATAGCATTTGCTATTGATCTTCTAGGCATGAAACCAAATTGGTTGTTTGATATCTGCGTTGTAGATCTTAGCCTCTACTCAATAATCCTCTCCTAAAACTTCATTGTGTGACTCATCATCTTGATAACTCCGTAGTTTGTGCAGCTTTGGACATCAACTTTGTTCCTATAGATGGGGACTATAGTACTATTTATCCGCTCATCCAACATCTTCTTGGTCTTGTGATCATGTTAAAAGAAATTTGTTAACCACATAATTCCTTCATCCCCCATACTCTTCCATACATCAATGGGAATACTATCTGGTCAACATGCCTTTCTCATTTTCATCTTTTTTATAACATTCTTGACCTCAAACAGTGAAACTCATCGTGTGCAAATGATATCTCTTGTATTCATGTCACACAAGTCGCTAACATTATTTATAGTAACTCCATTGAAAAGCTAATGGAAGTAATTTCTCCAGTGGTTCTTGATATCATCGTCCTTCACCAACACTCTACCATCTTTATTCTTAATGCATTTTACTTGACTCAAGTCTCTTCGTTTCCTTTATCTTATACACGCCATTTTACATATATCTTTTTCCCCTTCTCTTGTGTCTAGATTCTTATAAACACCATCAAAGTATCTAGACCTTACCTCTTGAACAACTTTTTAGCTTCTTTCTTTGCTTGCTTATATCTCTGGAACGTCGCATCATCTTGAGATTTTGACAAGCTCCTATAGATATCCCTTTTCAGTTTAATAGCCTTCTGTAGTTCATCATTCCACCACCAAGTCTCTTTCTGTGGAGGCCCACAACCTTTGGACTCCCCCAAAACCTCTTTAGAAAATTTTAATTATGCAGGAGCTCATGTCATGCCACATAGTATTAACATCGGACTCCAAGTCCCAAGTTCCCTCCTTGATGAGTTTATCACGAAAACTCAATTTTTTTTCTTCTTTAAGATTCCACCACTTGATCCTTTTATCTTGGTTTCTGTTATGCTTGCCTTTATTGATCTTCATGTCAATATCTAAAACCATCGACCTATGTTGGGTCATAAGTTCTTCGCCATGAATCACTTTATAATCCTTGCATAGTTTATGATCCACTCATCTTGTAAAGAGATAATTAATTTGGCTATAATTGTTCCCACTCTTGAAAGTAATCTTATGGGATTCTCTTTGCCAAAATCATGTCATATGCATCTGCAAAGTCTAATAGCCTCTCACCTTCGCCATTTCTGCTGTCATATCTAAAACCACCATGAACTCTCTCATATCCAGCATTGCTACTCCCCACATGGTAATTTATATCACTCCCAATAATGATTTTCTCATATGTCAATATTTCCTGCATCAATTCATCCATGTCATCCCAAAAGTCCTTCTTAGCCTCTTCACCAAGACCAACTTGGAGGTAGCAATGCTAAACAACCTTTTTAGCTTCTTTCTATTCTAAAAAAATAATTCGGAAAAAGATCTTACAAAAGAGACAATAAATCTTTATGTCTCGATCAGAGTTGACACATACTACTTTTGATTCAGAAAGAATGATCCGTGTACTCAAATCCTACATAGTTCAGATTCGTGCTTAAATGGTGATTATGTTGATCATGGTGATATATTTGGGTTCATTTTGGGTCATCAATGCTACATATATAATTGTTCTTAGCACATTTGGATATGGGTAAATTGTTACAAGGTCCATCCACTTGTCGGTCGCAAGTTTTAGCTTTAACATATATCCGACAAAGAACCATTAATGTAAAAAATAGCCGACGCTCCAACCCCTAATAAAAAGTCAGTATCATATCCTTCCAAAAAAACATTTCAGCATGCTTTCTCTTTTCACACCTCATGATATTTGGAGTCAAATCGTCAACTCTCTCCTCATCTCTTAAATCAATTAAAACATAAAATAGGACTACACCTCGTGCTAGTGAAAACGTGCACAACATTTATGTCTTCCAAGTTATAAAATTCAAGAAATGTTGACGGAAACGTCAATGTTTGGGGCTGTCTAGAATGTAGAAAACTATAGGGGTTATTCAGAGTATTGAAAAAATTGACGAGGCTTAGAAAAATGACTATAATTTACCTATGCTCAATACGACATCATGCCGGTGCTGGCTATGTTAAGTCTGTTAAAGGTAATTGAACTAAAACTTAACAATAAGAGCCATTTGGGTTGTGTGCAATTAGGAGGCTGCCGACCAACGAAGACATCGAATAACAAAAGAACTAAGAAGGTATCAACAACTTAGGACGTTTTGTGGATGGAGAAAATTTAGTATTGAAAGATATCTGGGTATATTCAATTTACTCGAGGATATCAAGAAAATAGAGGACAATTCAGTTTGATACAACAATTTGAGGTCCATGATAAGTAGTGTGATAGATGAGTTTTATCTGTCTCAATTCCACCCACAATTGTATTCCTTATCTTGATTACTATACATATTTGCATGTTTCTTTTTATTTTTTCTATGACTTGTTGTTAGTTTGCTTGGTATGTCAACTTGGCACTCTTATAAGTGATGCATATACCTATCACCTAAACCGTACTCGTGAAATCTCTTGGACAATTAGTGTTGAGTGATTAAAGTTTGAGGGATGTTTATCGTATAACTGAGAGGTTAAGAGAATATTATTGTGTGTTGGATTATGAATAGAGTTAGCTTTTATATAGAAATAAGAATGGCTGCCAATAACCCAAATGCAAAAAGAGGGACTAATCCCACTATACAAAAAAAAAATAAAAGAATGTCAACAAAGAATTCTAATATCCTCCTTAAACTAGTGCATAGATATCATAGGCATCAAGTTTGTTACACATGAATTTAACTTGATACACTTCTAAGAATTTTGTGAATAAATCTACAAGTCAATCCTCTAAATAGAATAGAGTGAGTTTGAAAAGTTTGTCTTGGATCTTTTCTCAAACAAAGTGACAATAATCTTCTATGTGTTTAGTTCTCTCATGAAAGATAAGATTAGAAGTGATATGAATTGCTACTTGACTATTATACTATGAGTCTATTACTTTTGTGTGAGTACCAGTCCCAGTGATCAAACCCCAAGAGATCATTAGGACAAATCCTGGAACAAAGTATAACTTCAAATAAAAACCATAATGAATTGTGAAAAAAATGAATAAGGTGAACTCCATAAAGACCCTACTAAAAACAATAATCATAAAACTCCGCATGACTTTATACAAAAGTTTATACAACACCATTTCACAAAAGGCATGATTGATAAAACAAACCAAAATTCCTTAAATGACATGAAGATACACAATATATGGATTCCATAGCAATTCACAACTCATAATCATATAGAATTTCCAAGGAAAACAATAAATTACTTACATTACAACTACCCCCAAATACTAAGCAAAATGAGAGTACATGGAAACTTTAGACATGGCTATGTCAACACTCATTAATCTTGATCATCACATCTTTTTTGATGCATCTTTACATGTGAGAATCACATGAGACTCATAAAGAGTCCCTTCAAGAGGATTACTCTACCAATATATTAACGTGTATAATAATAGATTAAGTGAAATATAGGAAGCAACAAAAATACTTATTAATTGAGTTTGATTTCCAATTAACCAGTTAATCTTCTATTTGAGAAAAAGATATTTTTGCATAAGCTAGAAAACTTTCCAGTTGTATTCACATGAAACAACTATCATACGTAAGATGAAATAACATCACCTATAAAGTGTTTGTAACATCCTTGACCTACTTTAACTATGAAAATATGTTTTGATAACTAGTTATGTGCTTGGGTGATTTAATTACATGCGTAGTATAAGGATGTAATTAGTTAGTTGATGTTTTGCTCTTGTGGGGCTATGTGCAAATTCTTCATGCTTGGAGGTTCTTTTTGTAATTTTCACATCCATTGATTGTATCTTCACTCTTTCTCAAGCTTAATTTGGTGTGCTATTGTTGCTTCAACAACTTCCCAGACCTTCCATCAATTGTTGATAGTTGTTCGATGATAACAGTGTCATCTTCCAATCATTGTGTTTTCCTCGGTAGCTAATCCATCTACCAATCAAAATTGGGTGTGGGGGCTATGAATGATGAAAATAGGATCTCCTTGTTGATCACTGAAGCTCCATAAATAGCTAGACCTGATGCCTATCACTAAGAAGTGAATCATTACTTACTGATGCGGTCCTATTGTAGAACTTCATCTTGTGTCTTATTACACTTTAATCACATCTATAAATGTTAGATTACATGTTATTTCCCTCAATATACATATTTGTGTAAAATGCACATATGGATGTCATTTGCTTGTCTTTTTAGGTATTTGAACCACACTTGGATGGAATAGAGTGTGAAAGAAGGATGCTAGAGTTTCTCTACCCTTAGAGAGATCCAAAGTGAAGTCAAAAGCTCCCTCGACCTACCCCTAGCGGCTAAGGGTCAATTAAAGCAAAGAAGTCCAAGGAAACACAAAGTACAAGCTCTAAGTGCTGATGAAGAAGCTACCACGCCCGTGGTACTACGAACGACCATGCTGACTTAAGAAAATCCACAGAGTCACGCAATGAAGATTCAAGTTCAACTAAATGACCGTGCACCACAACACGACCAGAATGGCCATGCAGTGCATCACGACCGTGTTGCTGACAAGTTAGAATGACCATTCTCACCACCATGAGCAACACTTCCTCAAGCCACCACGATCGTGGTGATCATCACGTCTGTGCTACCAGTGCCTCACCATGACCGTGGTGACCACCACCACTGTGCCACCAACCACTCAAAACCCTAAAATTCTCTTATAACTTTAGCCAAATTCTACCTCGCCTGATCCACTCCACCAGGGCCATGTTCACCCCTACCCATCATGTCTCTACTACCCAACATGGTTGTGCTACATACAAACCTAGCAACACTTTTCCACTGCACTTTCCATTTTACCCCCACTTAATCTAATGCTTTCCCACCACCTATATATACATAGGTGGTGGATGGTGTTGGGTTTTGTGGAGAAAATATGCGCGGCGGAAGCAATAAAATCCACGCAACCCGAAACAGGATCTCGTCGACAACAACGTATTTGGAAAGAGTGTTTACGGGATATACCATATCGCGGAGCAAGTCCGGTGATGTCCCGTTGCACGACGGTGAAACACTGCTGACCTACACGGATGGAACTTCTCTCCCGTTCGTCAGGCGCGTCGCAGGAAGATCCGACGGCATTTCTTTGCGGCAGTGATGTACGCCGCTCGTAGCACGTACAAGTGGTGGTCGTCAATGTCCTCCGAACGCAGGCATCAATGCGTCTGCGTCTCTACTTCATCCACGCGGATGGACAGAACTCCACGTCGCGCTTCCTAAGCCGGCCGGAAGGAGTATGTCTCTACGGCGGCGTGCTAGCGGCGCGTTACTCTCCTTTCTCTCCTAAGGACGACGACGGATAGGGTTTACGTGCGTGAGCATAAACAGAAAAGCCTCTCTCTATCTTATATAGATTTCGGCCGTAAATCCTCCTTTAAACAGGATACGAAGGGAAATAGGGTTTCCTAAACCCATCGGTATACAGAAACGTTGCGTTAATTAAAACGTTCGTAGATTAATTAGAATATTCCGGAATTCATTAATTAACCAAATAATCACATTGATTGATGAATTAATATCCGACTCCATGCAATCGCTTGGGATGGCTTTATGTGCATATACGCCAACAAACTCCCACTTGCACTTAGAGCCAGTCACTCCAATATTATTCTAATCGATTATATAAACATTTTAGTAATCAATGTGATTCGAAGCAATTCCAATCAAATCCACAATTATACTCCTATTCCAACACATCCTATGCGTGTGACCCGGTAGGCTCCAAATTACGTTGGCAGTGATATCCATAATCATATTATGATTTCACAAGCAATGATTGGTATCTAGCAAGACTTCATTGCTACCCAAGTAATTGGAGAAGTTGGAGAACAACTTGACCTATCATTCATGACTGGTGTTACAGTGATTGTATAGTTCTTTTGTCGCTGATATCCAGATTGAACTCGAGCCATGGAATTGTTATCCTTTTCAACGTTCAATCCATGTTCCTTGAACTAGAGCAGACTGTCTGAGATATATGTAAGCTCAATATCACATATTGACTCGCATCAGCATGGCCATGCATTTCTCAGTCTCTCTTATCAAGTGGACGGAATATCAAACTCCAGTAGGAAGGACAAATTCCATCTACATCACTCACAGTCATCCCCATGTGTCATAGTGCACCCAAGCACCATCTTTATGGCAATCCTTATTCAGGACCACAGTGGATGATGTCAAAGTACACCGAACGACATGTGATAAGTGTAGTGACTTTAGGTTTAAGAACCACAATCACCACCATCATTATGAGATGTGACTCTAACTACCAATCATGGTATCCATGTGTCACTCTCAAGGTGGGTCTATCCGATACACTGTTCTCTAACAAGTATCTATGTATTTGGTTTGATATCTCCATATCATGGATAATGAGATTCTTCCATCAACCAACATACATTCTAATCTTATGTGTTATTGATGTCTATGGATATTTCCACAATAACAACCGATTAGGGACAAAACAAGAATACATACTCTTAGCATACATATGATCTCACTGTTCAGGTCATCAACCCGAAGACATATGTCATTGAGTATATCATTCTATAGACATCTATAAGTTTTATGGTCATCTCACAATATAAAACACAAACATATAGATTGGAAACTTGCCTTTATTGATATGATCAATGTAGTATTACAAATCGTTTACATAGTATCCCATTACAATCATCAAATGATAGTCTCTATGGGCATACATACCAATAGATTCCCACTTGCACTTATACCCAATCACTCATGAATCTCAATCCAAGTGATCGAACATGCCCGTCATGTTTCTGCTGTGAAAGTGCTTTTGTGAGTGGGTCAGCCACATTGCTTTCTGTAGGTACTATGCAAATCTTCACATCTCCTCGTTGTACGATCTCTCATATGAGATGGAACCGCCGTAGAATATGTTTGGAACGTTGGTGCGATCTTGGTTCTTTAGCCTGTGCAATTGCTCCATTGTTGTCGCAAAACAACTCAATTGCATCACCAATGCTTGGAACCACTCCAAGTTCAGAAATGAACTTCTTGATCCACACAACTTCCTTTGCAGCATTAGATGCGGCAATATATTCGGCTTCTGTTGTAGAATCAACAACCGTCTCTTGCTTGGAACTCTTCCAGCTCACAGCTCCGTTGTTCAGGCAAAACACAAATCCAGATTGCGATCTGTAGTCATCTTTGTCCGTTTGGAAGCTAGCATTGGTGTAACCCTTTACCACAAGCTCTTCCTCACCTCCGTATACCAAGAATTGATCCTTAGTCCTTCTCAAGTACTTTAGGATGTTCTTTATGGCTGTACAGTGACATTCACCTGGATCTAACTGATACCGGCTCGTCATGCTCAAAGCATACGACACATCAGGACGAGTACATAACATTGCGTACATGATAGATCCAATTGCTGATGCATATGGAATCTTACTCATGCGTACCCGTTCATCACATGAGCTAGGACATTGGGATTTAGAGATTGTAACCCCATGGGACATGGGCAAGTTACCTCTCTTAGAACCCTCCATGCTAAACCTCCTTAGCACCTTGTCAATGTATGTGCTCTGGCTTAGGCCTAGAAGCCTTCTAGATCTATCTCTATAGATCTTGATCCCTATTATATAGGATGCTTCGCCTAAATCCTTCATAGATAAAGTCTTCCCTAGCCAACCTCAATAATATGTCATCCACATACAATATGAGAAATACGATTGTGCTCCCACTAACCCTTTTGTAAACACAAGGTTCATCTTCATTTTGACTAAAGCCAAACTTTTTGACTACTTCATCAAAACGTAGATTCCAACTCCGAGATGCTTGCTTCAATCCATAGATTGACCTTTGTAGCTTACAGACTTTATTGGCTTCCTTTGGATCGATAAAACCCTCAGGTTGTGTCATGTACACATCCTCGAGTAAATTCCCATCAAGGAATGCTGTTTTAACATCCATCTGCCAAATCTCATAGTCATGATAAGCTGTAATGGCAAGCATGATCCTGATGGATTTAACCATGGCAACTGGTGAGAAGGTCTCGTCATAATCAACACCTTGAATTTGACGGAATCCTTTCGCAACCAATCTACCTTTATAGGTTTGAAAATTTCCATCCATGTCAGTCTTCTTCTTGAAGACCCACTTGCACCCTATGGGTCTTACCCCTTCGGGTGGATCCACCAAGGTCCATACCTTGTTGGTGTATATGGATTCCATCTCAGATCTCATGGCTTCAAGCCATTTCTCAGATTCTGGTCCCTTAGTAGCTTCTAGATAGGAAGTTGGCTCATTTGCTATGCCCAATTCGTCACTATCTTGAGTCACGAGAAATCCAAATCTCTCAGGCTCAAGTCGTGTCCTACTAGACCTACGAGGTTCCTATGTTACATTTAGAACTTGAAATTCCACAACAACTTGTGAGTCTTCATGTTCCTTATGTACCTCCTCAGGTTCTCTTCTTTCTTGTTGGTCTCAAACTTATTCGAGCTCTACATTCCTCCCACTAATTCCTTTGGAAATAAATTCCTTTTCAAGAAATACAACAGTCCTAGCAACAAACACTTTGTTGTCAGTTGGTGTGTAGAAGTAGTATCCCCCAGTTTCCTTGGGGTATCCAAAAAAATAGCATTTTTCCGATTTGGGTCCAAGCTTTTCAGGAAATTGTTTCCTAACATAAGCTTCACATCCCCAAATCTTTAACATAGACAAATTGGGACGATTCCCATTCCATATCTCGTATGGTGTCTTTTGAACCAATTTGGAAGGTACACAGTTAAGTGTAAACGTTGCAGTTTCAAGAGCATATCCCCAGAACGATATTGGAAGTTCGGCTGAACTCATCATTGATCGTACCATGTCTAATAATGTACGATTCCTTCTTTCTGACACACCATTATGTTGTGGTGTACCAGGTGGAGTCCATTGTGATACAAGATAAGGTCCTCAAACTCTTGGCTTAAGTATTCGCCACCTCGATCTGAACGGAGTGCTTTAATAATCTTACCAAGTTGCTTCTCTACTTCATTCATGAAAGTCTTGAACATTTCAAGAGTTTCTGACTTGTGTTTCATAAGATATACATAGCCATACCTACTGAGGTCATAAGTGAAGGTAATGAAGTATTGATAGCCTCCTCTAGCATTTGATCTAAAAGATCCACATACATCAGTATGTATGAGCCCTAGCAGATCACTGACTCTCTCACTGTGTCTAGTGAAAGGAGTTTTGGTCATCTTCCCTAATAAACATGCCTCACATGTCTCTAATGATTCAAAATCAAAAGAGTCTAGATAACCATCCTTATGGAGTCTAGATATGCGCTTCTCGTTTATGTGCCCAAGACGACAATGCCATAAGAATGTTTTGTTTGAGTTGTCAAGTTTTAACCTTTTAGTATTTACATTATATATGCTAGTCTCAAGTTCTAACAAGTAGATACCATATGACATAGGGGCATTGCCATAAAAGATCTCATCTTTAGATATAGAAATAATTCCATTCTTAATGTAAAATTCAAATCCACTATTGTCCATACAAGATACAGAAATAATATTTCTATTAATGGCAGGTACATAATAGCAATTCTCTAATTCTATTACAAGGCCCGTAGGCAAAGATAAACTAATAAATCCAACTGCGGTGGCAGCAACTCTTGCTCCATTAGCAACCCGCAGCTTGACTTGGCCCTTTCGTAAAGGCTTACTTCTTATCAGATCCTGCATATTAGAACATATGTGAGATCCACATCCGGTATCCAGTACCCATGATGAAGAAGTATTTATGTTTATCTCAATAATGTATATACCTGAATTGGAGATCTCTATCCCCTGCTTCTTCTTCCTCAGTTCCTCCAGGTAGAGAGGACAATTTCTTTTCCAATGTCCTGGCTGGTGACAATGGTGACAACTGCCTTCTTTGGAGATCCCACCTTTAGCTTTGAGCGCGGATGACTTTGGCTTCTGCCCGGCTTTAGAACTTTTCTTAGCCTTGCTTTTGCCTTTTGACTTTCCCTTTGCCTTGCTGATCACCATCACAGACTTGGGCTTGTCTTTCTTCATCTGTGCTTCAGCTGTCCTCAACATGCCTAACAATTCTGACAACGGCTTATCAAAATTGTTCATGTTGTAGTTCATGACAAAATGATTATATAATTCAGGCAACGATTGTAGAATCACATCAGTGGCCAACTCTTGACCTAGGGGAAATCCCAGCTTGGATAGACTTTCAACGTACCCAATCAAGGTGAGTATGTGGGTGCCAACTGAGTCTCCCTCTTTCATCTTGCTTTTGAACAAAGCCTTTGAGACATCATATCTCTCCTGTCTTGCTTGATGTTGATACATGTTCTTGAGATGTGTTACCATCTCCATGACATTCATGTTCTCATGTTGCTCTTGCAACTCATAGTTCATTGAGCACAACATCAGGCACTTGACATCCACGGCATCATCAAGGTGCTTCTTGTAAGCATCCTTTTCAGCCTTGGGCACATTTACGGCGGACTCCTCTGGCTCTAGTGTTTTAAGGACATAGAGCTTACGCTCATGTGTGAGAACAATTCTCAGCGTCCTAAACCAGTTTTGAAAGTTGGTTCCGGTAAGTTTGTCCTTCTCAAGGACCGATCGCAACGAGAAAGTGTGAGTGTTGGTTGCCATTTGATTTGTTACAAAAGAAAAATTTGCATTTAGTCCAAAACATTTTGACTTGTAAAGATTTGATAAACGAGATTAATTAGGCCTTTAATTAATTACGCTCCCACTATTTTATTCAAATTGATATCCCTCACTATCAACTTGGAAGATTGCAACGCACAACCCTCTAGTGAGCCAAGATCCAAAATAATTGGATCAATGCCCAGCCAACGCCAGCGTCAAAGACCAAATACTAAGGTAGGCAACTTTTGCCAATTGCATCATATGCAACTCTTGGATAGATGATCATGCACAACTCCTTGCCGTGATGCATCTGTGTGCCTCTAGGTACTTGATCCTATCAAGGTTCCCTAGTTAAGTCCAACCCATAAGCCAACACGATGAGTGTGCACCCTACGGAGGCAGACCCACACACCCACCATCACACTTCCACGAGATAGACAGTGTACCACGCGGAGGCGTGCCCACACATAGTCGATCAAGCTTTTTCATGTGTGTTGCTTTATGGAAGGCAACTAAAACTTAATATTATTAATTGAGGAGTTTTATTAATACATATACATATCCAAACACCACATACTTATAGTACGTATCATATACTACTATATCCACAACCACAAACGATAGACATGCAATCACAAACACAAATACATCGGTTATGGCCATACTATTGTAATCCTTTGGAGCAACAAAGGATTACAGTCCACCTATGGTCTTATGCATCTCATGCAACACCTGTGAATCAACCTGTAAGCCTGTAATGATCAACATTACAATGAACAACTTCATGGATGCTTCGTGAGGTTGGAACTTCAAGTTGCTTCTTGGAATTGGATCTTCTTGTTGCTTCTCCATGGATGCTCCTTGGAGTTGGATCTTCAGGTTGCTTCTTGGAATTAGATTTTCATGGTGCTTCTCCATGGACACTCCTTGGAGTTGGATCTTCAAAGGGGCTCCTTACATCAAGTATACAAAAACTAAAACTAATCCTATCTCTATTACATCATATGAGTACAAATATAAAAGGAAATAATTAATTACACTTTGAAATAAGAGATGAGTTTCGGCATACAAGCCAAATACTATATACAAAGGATCCATATGTAACCATTATACATCCATAGAATTCATAAACAAACATATCCACAAGATTGACATCCACATTCATTCACAACATTCACAAAAGGAGATACTAGGCCATAACCGTGTATGCATTCACCACATAAAACAAATTTTAAAGGCGACGTGTATGCTATCATAGGTATATCTACATATATGTATATACATATTAAAATTGCAGTACTTTTAATGCAGGACATTCCCCATTAAATGATTTCTTGACTCCCACGCAGACTATGCGGGGTACACAGGGGCAGAGCCCCCGAAAGGTCTACAGAATTTTACTTCCGTGCACTAAGGAAAATCAATATTTTCCATAGTCGACCCCATCCAAAACGTCAAAAACAATAGCTTGCGGCGTATGTGGAATTAGGTTTAGATTTGCACATAAACAGGTTTAATTCACATCATATGCAACTTAAAAACAATATACAGTGATTCGATCATATCGAAACTAATCCAAATACGCCGTAGATCGACGCTGCTTAGATACCACTGTTGGGTTTTGTGGAGAAAATATGCATGACGGAAGCAATAAAATCCACGCAACCCGAAATAAGATCTCGTCGACAACAACGTATTTGGAAAGAGTGTTTACGAGATATACCTTATCGCGGAGCAAGTCCGGCGATGTCTCGTTGCATGACGGTGCAACACTGCTGACCTACACGGACGAAACTTCTCTCCCATTCATCAGGCGCGTCATAGGAAGATCCGGCGGCGCTCCTTTGCGGCAGTGATGTACGCTGCTCGTAGCGCGTACAAGTGGTGGTTGTCGATGTCCTCCGAACGCAGGCGTCAATGCGTCTGCGTCTCTACTTCATCCACGCGGATGGACGGAACTCCACGTCGCGCTTCCTAAGCCGACGGGAAGGAGTATGTCTCTGCGGCGGCGTGCTAGCGACGCGTTGCTCTCCTTTCTCTCCTAAGGACGATGACGGCTAGGGTTTACGTGCGTGAGCGTAAACGGAAAAGCCTCTCTCTATCTTATATAGATATCGGCCGTCAATCCTCTTTTAAACATGATACGAAGGGAAATAGGGTTTCCTAAACCCATCGGTAAATAGAAACATTGCATTAATTAAAACGCTCGTGGATTAATTAGAATATTCCAGAATTCATTAATTAACCAAATAATCAAATTAATTGATTAATTAATATCCGACTCCATGCAATCGCTTGGGATGGCTTTATATGCATATACGCCAATAGATGGAGCCTAAGGTTAGCTACCTTATACCCCCTATTAGCCCCCCATTTTCACCCCTTAGCCATCCCACCTCATTTCGATCTCCATTCCACTCCATTTCACCATTTCTAGCCCCAAAACCCTAATTTTCTAGTGTTTTGACCACTTCCCACCATCTTCCCATGCCATTTTACCTTGGAGGAGGGAGGACTGATAACACCCAAATATACACATATTGTCCATGCATTTTATCTATAGTTCCATATCACCTTGGATTTAATATGCCCCTCTTTGCTCATGTTTTAGTCCTTTTCCTATTCACTTAGATAAAGTAACTAATTATCCAATTATGTAGCTAAATAGCCAATATTGGATTTGCATGCACCGAGCACAGATGAACAACCTCTTTTACTCTCTCTCTGCTAAACCGAGGCTTAGAATAATTATATTGCTTGAAACCTTATCATCACTGTCTTATCCTTAATCCTGGGCCCAGTTCTGCTTTAATTACTTGATTTCATTGTCTAAACCTTTCTGTATATCCATGCTAAACTTAGTTGATTTAATCTCTATTTTTATAGGATTTATTCCTATTTATGTAGGCTATTTGGAGCTCGTGGGCTTGATCCCAACACAAATACAACCTTGTGGGCCTTTGTTTAGCCTTAGATTGGGCATGGTCAATGCTGGTCAACGACCCCTTTATTTCCTTGTACAACTACAGTGCCCGACCCTTTTCTATTCCCCTTTCTACCCTAATCGCAACCTCGAGTTACAGGAACCGTGATCGCGGTTCCTCATACACCTGCCCGCGATTCTTCCCTACGCCCACGATCTTTCCTAACCGCGACCTACAGGCCTGTCTGCAGTCGCGACCTGCCCTCCAAAGACCATGATCACCTGCCACGCTCCAAGATCATGACCTGTGTCCTAAGCATCTTCCATCATCTCCGCGCCCTCCATCACCATCGCGGCACCGATCTCCAACACACTTCCCCTCACAGCCACACCCTCTCCGCTACTCGCCAAAATCACCAACAACACCATTGCAACCACCCCTGGACCGTGGTCGTCACCTATCCTCGACCACCTGCACCTTCTCCTCTCCTCTATGGATCGTGGTCACTCCTTCACCAACGCTAGGTCACGACTCTGCCTCACATAGAATAGCCTCCCGCCCGCGGTCAAACAAGATCACGACCACGATCTCAATAATCGTGACCACGCCGTCAGAGAATCGCGACCACCCTCCCATAACTGCGATCTAGTTTGCCCAAGGTTATCTCCCTCCATTATCGCGACCATGTTCAACCCTCTGCAGCTCGCGGTTCCTTAGCCACCAACAGAGCCCGCAATCCTTTCCTCTTCCACATCTCAACATATGCCTGCAAACTGTGACCGCGATTCCAAGATCGCGACCGTGATCTGTAGGAATCGCGACCTCTGGCACCTACCAGATCACGACCTCCCAACACCAGACATCCACTGACTCGCCTCACCACCGTGACCCTGACCACAAACAGCAACACTCCATGGTCTCCTCCATGCAACTACCACGACTAGAGCTACATCCTCCCTTCTCTACCGTGGTGGCCCCTGCAACATCTCTTCGTCGCCGAGCCTCGACCCGAGGTCATCCAAGTTCACATCCGTTTCCCCCACAGATGACGCCCTGTGCCAGCGACCAAGGACAGGCTGTGATCTTGATCGTGACCTCAACGTCCACCCACGGTCTTCACCAACCAACCACCTGCATCCGTGATTCCAACTATCGCGGCATGCTCTCCCATCCAAACACCACGATTTGTACCACAATAACCGCGACCTGGCACAAGGGAATCACGACCTGACCAAGAAGAGATCACGATCGTGAAAAAGATCACGACCTACAGAGCAGCTAATCACGACCTCTTATAAACTGACTTAATATCACGTGTAAGGCACATGCCATGACCAACTCCGTGCCTATAAATAGAACAACACCCCACTCTCGAGGGGATCCCGCCTGGAGGCCAAAGGGTCGCTGCATCCAGTCCAGACGCCAGAAGGCTTCCGGGCTGGAGCCAGAGCCTCATGGAAGCATTCCAAGGTCCAAGAGGACCGAGGCAGCTGGTCTACGTGCTCCAGCAACCACCAACCTCCACTCTCTCTCTCCTCCGTCTCCATCTCAGATCTATTCTCTCCAAGGGTGGAAACCAAGGAGAGAGAGTAGATCTATGTTATGTTCACCCTCACCATCAAGGAGAGAGAAGATTCACATCACCACCCTCCTCCACTGCTAGTCTACGATCTCCATAGGCGGAAGCTGAGGAGAGAGAAGATCAGTCTACACCAACATCCTCTCACATCCACCAGGCTGCTGTTCAGAGCAAATCTAGAGAGAGAACCTAGGAGTCCAGAAGGACAAAGAGGAAGACCAAGGAACAAGATCCGGCCTGCACGGAGACCGAGGAGCGAGAGCTACCTCTCCTCTATGGGCTATATCTCTTTCTTCTTCTCTTTCATTTTACTGCATTCCTTTGTTTCTTGTACAAACGATGTTCATCTGTCTTTACCAAGCCAATGATGCTTAGTTGGTCTTTTCGGATGATCAACTACACTGGGACTGAGACACGACCCGACTCTTTCTATAAATGTCCAAAATAATAGATAGTTAGCTCCTTCTTGGCTATGTAGCCCGATCTAGGCATGTATATGTACTTTTGCCTTAAGCAAGTAGATTCATATCATATCTAGTATGTTGCATGTTCTACTTTCTCTTTCTAGTGATGATTGCTAGTTTGGTTGATCTCTTACTAGTTCGAACTGCTATTTCTACCTGTATCGAGAGATCTGTTGTAGGAATGGTTAAGATAAGATAGTTTGGATCTGAACCCAAGAGGAGGACGATCCAAGGTATTCTGTTCCTAACATCCCAGAATATCTTAAGACCTGAAAGGGAACTTAGCATGTTTTGAGGTGTTGATATGTCATTCCTTGAGAGAGGGTCGATGACATATCACTGATGGTTTTAATCACGCGTCGCGAGAGCGAGTGGGATGACCCACATGACAGATGCCACTGTGCGTACTAGATGCTTGCTTGTGTGTTTGAGGGTTGTCTACGCCCGAGAATGAGTACATACACTGTCCCATTTGTGGCTGTATAGCCAGGAACTCTCTTTCTCAGATTAGTAGAACCACGAGCTCTGTTTTCTTTTCTTTTCTTTTCTATGTTTTGTTTTAATTCGTGACAACCCGCTAGACTAGTTCTAGCATATATTTTCATCGCATATCGTTTTGGCTTATCTGAATAAAGAACGAGATCTGTGGTGTCCTAAACATCACCACGTCCCTGTGTTCGACCCCGTAATAAAAGTTGCAGGGGCCTAGAAGGTTTCAGGTTATAAATTTAAGAGTTCGATTCCTTCCTTTATCCCGCGTTCATTTTCGAGCACGAGAAAAAGGCCGATCAAGGACGCCCTTGCAACTGCTGGAGAGGAGGAGTCCTTCATATACACAGAGCTCCATGGATACTTCTACATCTTTCTCCTCTATTTTTACTTTCTTGTTCTATGAGTAGTATAGCCCCTTAGGCGGGCTGTTTGGGGCTCAAAATGTTATTTTGATACCATTTTGGGGAAAAATGACATTGAAACACTATAATTTCATTTGCTAATGATTATGTTCTATTTCTATCTCATTACTCATGAATTACTTTGTGGTTTGTTCTTGAAATCACCTAGGATGCTAGGAAAATTGCTTATATGTAGCTAATTTGTGAATTGCTCCCAAGTCCAATGAATGAATCCTTTAGTTAGCTATCCACCTTCCTACATGCTAATCAATTCTCCTACACCTAGGTGAGAGATCTAAGTAGCTAGTATAACAACATTTAGTGTAATTAGCTTGGAGCCTTCTCAAGGCTAGAATGTAGGTGATGTGAGGTCTAAAACCCCACTTCTACCTTCAATTACTACCCTCAACTCCTAATTACCCTAGGAGTTTCTATCATAGAAACCTAGACTTAATTAGATCCTAGTTGACTTACACATAAAACCTAATCCAAGAGAGCCTTGTAAGGGTGGGTAGGAGGTGTTACAGACTAGTTCGCCTATTCACACTTACCTTATCCATCACCCAGTAGTAGTTTAGGACAATTCATTAGCATAAGACTTATTGTTTGATTTGGTGATCTAAATGGAAGAGTAATGTTAAAATGTTATCACCCTCAACACAATTGACAAGTGCATCCCCCAAACAACCCACACTTCTCTTAATTGCATTAAAACCCTAATTACCTTCTTGCTTAGCTTGTGTTAGCTTAGTTAGCACTTTAATTGATTAATTAGTCTCTTGTCTTGTTCTTGCTAGTTTAGGTTTTTAGTTGCTCTTTGCCTAGTTTGCTAGCTTAGTGTAGTGTAGACCTCTCTTTCCTTCCTAGTGTAGCTTGCTCCCTTTCTTGCTTAGCTTGTCATTTTCTTGCTCATTAGAATTAATTGTCTAGGGTAATTTATGTTTGGATTCTTGTTTGTTCTCCTTTAACTACTTGTTTACCATTAGTGTAATCAAGAAATCAACCATCAAACTCTTAAACCCTAGACTCTGTAGTAGGAACCTAGCAAAAACTAACCTAACTCTACATCCCCCCCTTTCTCCCTGTGAATTGACCCTATTCTTGCGGCTTACCTATACTATAACATGACCTCGTGTGCTTGTGGGTATAGTGTGTTAGTCTAAGTAGGTGTGTCAGATTAGGTCCTTACAAACTTTTGGAAGATACCCAGTGTGTCTGAGCCATTGAGGCATGCACATCTAATCAAGATTCAATTGATTTAGGTGTATACCTCGGGGTTGGGAAAAATGCACCACTTAATGATGAGAAACTTGATGGATCTTGATCGATGAAAATCCTGATCTAACACATACCAATGAAGAACATTCCTGCCACCTACCAACAAGTTTTTATTGCTTGTGAGTTGATGAGGATCCATTTGTGGAACTGGCTATGAGGATCAATGAGATATGTGCTAGTGTCTTACATATGAAACTTCTACATTTGTCTAACAATAAGAGTTCAAGGTCATCCACCTATGGTTTTACTGGCCAATGAAGCCACATGTGCACTAATTAGTGACTCAACAACTTTAATCACTCCTTCTCTCTCCTCCTCTATTTACTATAAGGATTTAAATCCCCCCTTTGATTATCCTGGTTCACCTCAGTTGTGTGAGTTTCTTGTGAAGAGCAGAGCAACTATGAGTTGTCATCAGTTGATGGCAACCAATAAAACTTCTGCTTCCATCGACCATCAATGAAATAGATGCTTGCCCTTCCTTGAAGATACCAAATTTATCCTTACATCTTCTAGAATTAGATCCCATGTAAGTGAGATTCTCTCATTCCTATTATTGCGACGATCCTTCATAATTTCTCCCTTGAACTTTGTACATGGCATTTTCCTTATAGGGCTTCCGCCTTGGTGGTTTTATAACCCGGTTTCCTTCTTTCTTTGCCTTTGTTGCTCTTAGGTTGAGTTAGGGATATTGTGAGTTTTGAGGAAGGAAATCCATACCTCAGGTGAGACCGTGGCTTGCTTGATGTTCAAATCTTATTAGATCTTGAAGAGTAAAGCTCAAAGCTTTCTATCACCGTCTATGAGTGGACTCATTTCCATTATTTGTAAGGCGAGTGATGTAACCACACATTTGGTACCTATATGATGCATGCAAACCCTAATCTTGCTTATAATCTCTCTAACATGGTAAAATATGTAATATTTTTGTCAATCTAAGAAATAAAAAGTCGATGACAACTTGCATGTTCATACAGATTTCTTGAATACCTACCTTGATGCCAAAGATATGCCTCATTTGACATGCATGTGGTCAAATTAAAACTGTAGTACAAAATGAACTCAAAGGTGATACCTTTATAGCATGTTTATACTCTATAAGATGAAATATGAATTACATGATATCCTTTCCATTGAAGAACTCTTTCCAAACATTATCAAAGATTTTATTTGCCATAATGATGCTAAAAATATGTGAAAATAATATTTCTATATTGAAACAACTCATCTATTCTTAGTTTATTCTTCTTGTGCCATCTTTTAGATAACTATGATGATCATGAGTGAACTTAGCCTTACGATGGCTTGATATAATATCCTGGAAAGGATTAAACCTTTGTATGGTGTTTATTGAATAATAAGGACTTGCGGTGCCCAAATAAATTTGTAATAGTACTTCATAGATGCCATCTTGTCTACTCTAAGGATGGGAAGAAACATAAGAAACACTTTCACTTTGGCTTTAGAGTTGTAGAGACATGTTATTTATTCACAAATTTCAACAAGTATGACTTTTAGCTAGATGAGGTATCTTTTCATGTTCATGTCATATCTGAGTATGGGATTTGTGTAGATCCCAAGAAAGTTGAGTCGATGGTGACGTGTGATTAACCAAAGACACCAATTGAGGTGTTTTTCTTGGTATAATTATTTACTACAGATGTTTAGTAAAGACTTCAGTGCTATAGACTTACCTACAAACAAACTAACTGTAAGAACCCATTACACTAAATGAGATTACTCAAAACATAAAACATAATCAATCACCAATTAACCACATACCCCAAAAATATGGGTAAATTAAAACCAATTTCAACATCAACACCCGCTCAGAAACATTTGCATAAGAGCCCAATATCTTTCTTGTATTCATACTATGAAAAGAATTTGATACAAATTGTTCTATCACCTTAGCCACAACATATATACACAGGAAAACAATATTCATATATGCCACACAAACAAGCATTAACATGCTTACAAAAGTCTGATTCGTTTGAAACACCATATACAAACTTTTCCTACCCGGACTTGAGAGTACATAGATGACTCTAGAACACACTAGATATCTAATCAACTTTCTCAAAAATTCATTACTATAGCTCCTCTTTGCTGCCACATGTTTGTTTTTGTCACTTTCGATTACCTAAAAAAATGTGGCGTACCACAAGGGTGAGACCCATGTCCCAACAAGAGATATAACCTCCAACAACGTTTATTGATTCCAACATTTTTAGGTAATGAGACATATTTAAGTAGTTTAATAATATATAACAAATAAGCTCAACAACATTGATGATTAACAAAATACATAAATGAGCAGATTATAACTTTCTTCATTGTCCAGATTGTTCTCATATCCCTATTAACAACATAAGGAGTCTAGCAACATGAGCATCTCTAATATCATGAATACATACAGTATCATAAGCATAGATAACAACATCATCATGTCTATCAAGTTGAACATATCAACATCATAAGTAGAGCTAACAATATAAGCACAAATATCTGCATAAGCATGATTAGCAGTATAGGCATCTCTAGTTACAAAGACATAGCTAGCAATATAAGCATAGCTACTGTAGGTATGAATCTACAATCTTAAGCATATCCACAACCTAAGTATATCTACTATCTATTTTTTGCACTAAGCATCATCTTTATGTAAAGATAACAAACAAGGGTTATCATCCAATGTGAAATGTCATGTATAACACTAAACAAATATACTACACGACTGTATTAAATCTTTTATTAAGACCTGAGGAATTTGAGAATACCACTCAAGTTCCAACTGACCACCGCTTGGTCACAATCAGTTCCATACAAGATCTAGGAAGAGAAGGACTCCTAAGATCTTCTCCACCCTCTGTCAATACGGGTCCGCCACAGAGACACATAAGGTCAAGATGCTACAACCTAGTCCGTCCTTGGTATAGGTCACGAAACTAGTGAAAGGAGGTGGGTACGCATACCCTCCCATCCAAGGTACAACCACAGTTGTCCTCCAATCTCGTCACATATATAATCACCAATACGACCACAACCGTTCTCAAATTGAGGGCTAGGTATGACCGCAGTCATCCTCCCTAAATACTTGAATTTAGGATGACAAGCACCCCACATACTCATTAGTTGCGCTATGAGTTTCCCTTAGGAATACTCATTTCACCATATGGCAAATTCTGACACTCAGATAGATCTATGGCACAGGACACTACTTGATTATTTATGCCAATTGGGTGAATTAAGGATGCATCAAACAAATAGACATACAAACCCTAATTCACATCTAGCAAGCATATAAGTATCACAACTTCAAAAGTTATAAAATGTGTGAAACACAATTTCTCATCTCATCATCACATGGCATTATTCACTTTCCATTCATGAGACTACACTAGTCATCATACTATCACAGGATATAAATCCTTTTCACAATATCACAGGGTATCAACCCTTATCATCACAAGAGGATTACACCTCATTTAGGGCTCAACCATGCCCAAAGGTCACTAAAACCATCATACTATTCCCTATAAGATCATCATTATCTTTCCATGCCTTATAGCAAGGATCAACAACATCACTTACATATAATACACCAGATCATCACAATATTGCATTAATGAGCTAGGAGATATTCATAAATAATCATATCAGGGTTATATTAACATTAAGAATATTCTTTACATCAACATGCAAGGAATCTAGATATGATTAACCCTCATCATATTCATAATGCACATGTTTAGCATAAGAAAGTATCAACCATATGGCTATGATAACCACCAATCAACACATTAAGGTTATAATCATAATAAGGAGGTTATTTCACCATCATGCCATCATATAAGAAGGTTAAAAATGAATACTCATCTTTATCTATTTGCATTAGAGTTAGGTTCAATAAGATAAATTATATTAATGTTACTAATCAGTACTCATACCCAAACCATAACTCATGACATCCCCATTGGATCATGGATGCATAAGGTGAAGCATCGCCATAACATTCCATACTATTCTCAAGTATGAACCCACACATAAATCAAGGTGTAACCATCGGATTATAGCATACTAGGGTTTCAACAACAATAAGAGAGTACTCCATGATTGTATAAGTCATTCAAGGAATATTCATACCCAATTATCATCATGTAGATATATTAAAGCTAGGTATAACAAGATATGCCTCATTAGGGTTACCCATCAATTCATTATGGTGATTATAAGTCATAATCATATGAGGGAAAAGTAATGCTACAAGTTTAAGGCATTGAACCATCAAATTCTCATCATCATAATCATAACATTACACTACACACTTCACCCAAAACAATGGGAATGTTCAGTCATCAACTTCTAACCATTAAATGTTGAAAAGGTAAGGCCATTGGTCGTTTACATAAGTAAACATCTTGAACAAACCACCTATGAAGTCATTGAGTTTTTCTCTAGAAAGATTCACCATCTAACCCTAGACATCCCTTGATTAACAACATAAAAAATTTCATTGAGAGTAGGGTAAAACCCACAAGTGATTGCTTATTTAAAACAAACTGTCAGTAAATGAGATTCTTAGGTTGATCTCATAAAGGAAACCATTTAAATCACTTTATTAGGACCAAAATATTACATTTAGGCATCATTCCAATTTATTGGATGAAAAAACATTAGATCTTAACTATTAGGTCAAGTTCATATAGTAAAACCATCAATTGGAGTTTAGGTCCGACCATTGCATCAAATGACCTAAGAAACCATTGGTTTAAGGCTTAATTGATGCTACAACTACATGCTTAATTCACCATAGGTTGTGGAGACCTGATCCACCATCAGTAGTGATCATTAAGAAACCATAGGGTGTTAGATAATCACTATATTCATTAATCACCATAGAATATCAAACTAATATCACCATTGATTGATAACATCATTAGGGTACTTAGTTATTAATCACTAAGCCTCTAATTAGTCCAACACCTGAACTAAGGGGTGAACGTCAGTTGACACCCTTGGTCACCACCATCAGTTGTCATGAAGACAACACCATCAGTTGTTGCAATGGTACCACCATCGAGTCATGTGTTTATAGAAGAAATCAACTTTAAATCCTAAAATTGACCATTGGTTGATAGGTGTTTAGCACCATCGGTTATCAAACCAACCTGATCCAAGTCATATTATACCTTAGGAATAATGTACACATGATCACATGTTCATGTAGAGCTGAAATCATAATAGGGAACATTCTAAAAATCAAAATCCAAGTCAAGCATAACTTTTTAGTGCATGGGTCATCATTTAAAAACAAGAACATGAGCTAGCAAGCTTATGGTGAGCAATAAACGTGGAGAAAGTTATAAAACTTGCCTCAAATTAGAAGATAAACTCCCAAAAAGAAGAATTCACGAGCAGTTAGGGTAGAAAATCCAAACATAAGCTGTGAATTCATCCATCTGGCACCTTTCTTCATCAAATAAGCAAACCTTAAGCATAAGGAGCAAGAAAGGTAGAGTTTTAGAGCTTTAGAGCAATTTCTACAATGGAACAACAAGGTTCTGACCTGGAGAAAGGTAGAAGGAAGGATAACAAAGAAATAAACAGAGGAAAGAAGGGGATTCTTACTCTTTTAGGTCAAGATCACTAGAAGGAAGCTTTTTAAACCCTAAAAGAGAGCAAAACAAAACCCTAGGAGCTTCCACCAAGAAATTTGCCTTCTTCTTCTACCTTGGACATGTACTCCATAGCTAAATAGATAGGGAATGAGGTTCTTAGTAAGAGAGAAGTGGTGGAAAGAAATCTTTCATTTGGGAGCTCAAAAATAGATATATAAAGCTCTAGGATAAGGGAGAGAAGAAACATGAGGTGTCTAAAAAGCTCTCCATGCATCCATGGCCTTGGACTATTAAGGATATACATGCAACCACACAAGTAGCTACCCCACCATACATAGAGACCTGCTGAGCTCTCCTTTGTCGAATTTCCAATCCAATCAAATAATTCATTGATTGATAGCTCCTAAAGGTAGCTCATCCATAAAGGGCTAAACCCTAAAATACCCTTGAGGAAAACACCTCCAAACCTAGGTTCAACAAGATCCCCATGGATCAAAAAGCTCAATAATGATGAGATAACATACAAAGAACATAATGAAGGTGATAAATTTCAAGAAAAACCTCCCAATTGGGTAAATTGTAGAAAAGTTCAAAATGTACATAAAATTGCATAAATTGCATAAGCATTGTTCAAATTGGACCATACTTGAAACTTAATCTTGTATTATGATTCCAAATCATATCGCAAGGTTGAATTATAGTTCTAATAATTCTATTATGGTAATTAAGCATGTTCAACACTTTAAACATGTTCAGGGATCTTACACTAACCAAGAAAGATGTACCCTCTATGTGGATAAAGGCATTGCAAAACAGTTTCCAATTGTTGAAAGAGAACCTAATGTTAGATCTAGTGTTAGTTTTACCAGAATAGGGGAAGGGTTACATACTTCTTTTTGTGATGATTCAAAGAATGGGATTCAACGTGTGTTGATGCAAGTCGAACATGTAGTCTCTTTTGCTTCTCTTCAGCTTAAGAATCATAGAGATAATTACCCGACATGATACAGAGATAGCTATAGTGGTTTTAACATTGAATATTTAGAGGTACTATATTTACAAGGACACTTTCCAGATCATCAAAGATCACATGAATACTCAATATCTCTTTTCAAAGCATTAGTTAAATATGATACATAGGATATGGCTTGAACTGATTAATGATGATTTTATGATAGAATATCATCCTAGGAAAGTGAGTGCAGATGATGAATTGAGAAGAAGGTCATCATCATCTTCAACATATCCTATATGATAATATTCTTTGGATTGCAACAAGAGGGACATGTTGGTGTCCCTACAACAAATGAATGTACAAATGGAGGTTTCCTTACTTGGTGGGTTTTTCCAAGTTACAGAGACAAACCTACACCGATACAATAGATTCAAGATGTACATTAGGATGATACTGTGATATGGACTATCAATTCAAAAATTGGAAACATGAATCATGATGGGTTCTATGAGTCAGATGATGGAACAATATACTATCACAATAGGATAACAGTTCCTGACTCTGGTGATTGAGGAAGTTGGTGCTTGAAAAGGCACATTCCTAGGTGTATGCATACATCTTGCCAGCACACAAATTTACCATAATATAAATGATTTGTATTGGTGATGTGGTATAATTTGTGTAAAGATGTCAACAAGTCTAGGAAGAACATTAGAAACCTACAAGGAAATTGCATCCTATAACCATTCTAGAGTGGAAGCGGGGTCATGTTATCATAGATTTTATGGTTGATCTCTCTAGGATAAACAAGGGACATGATACCATATGGGTTGTTGTTGATCGATTGGCATATGCAGCTCACATTTTATCGATCAAGATTACCTACACTACAATGAAGTTGACACATATTAACATGGATGAATCAGTTTGTCTACATGGTGTTACTACAATGATAATATCTAATATATGACCACAGTTCAACAACATGTTTTGGGATTGTTTGCATATAACCCTAGGGATAGTTAAAGTTCAATGCATCTTTTCATCCACATACAAATAGTCCGAATGTGAGAGGATTACACAAACTTTGGATGATCTATTGAGATCCCATGTACTTCAATTTCTTGTGAATTACAATATTCACCTAAATTTGATTGAGTTTTCCTACAACAACAGTAAGTACCAGAGTGGTATAGATATGGCACAATATGAGGTTTTTTATATGGAAGTCGTTGTAGATATCCTATTTGTTGGTACGAGGCAAATGGATATCAAATTTTTGGTACTGAGTTGGTACAACAAATTATAGATAAAATCAAACTAATCAAACAAAAAATGAAAGGTATAAAAGAAAAGACAATTCATATGAAACTAATTGGAATGGACCGTTAGAGTTCCATGCTGGAGATAAGGTATATCTCAAGGTTTTACCTTGAAAGGTGCCCTAAGGTTTGGTAAGATGGGTAAGTTGGGTCCCAGATTTATTGGACCTTACCCTATTACAACTTATGTTGGAAAGGTGGCATACAATTTGGATTTGCCACCAGAGTTGCATAATGTATTCCATATCTCCATGTTGAGGAAGTGTCATACTAATACAGAGAAGACTATCCAGCCAATGAGGTGTGTCTTTATAAGGACATCTCTCATATTGAAGGTCTAGTATTGACCTTAGACAAGTTTGTGCCAAAGTTGAGGAAGAAGGATATATTGTCGATGGAGGTGTTTTGACATCACCATGGTGTAGAGGTAGACATGTGGGAGCTACAGGATGAGATGCATAGGAAGTACCTATATTTGTTCTCATAGGATTCTGAGGGCAGACTCAGTGCTAGGGTTTTATAATCGTAATACCTACGACCTAGCTTAACTCTTAAAACATGTTCAAATACCTAGTTATGTGCTTGGTTGCTTTTTTTCATGCTTAGTAAAGTGACGTAGTTAGTTGGTTGATGTTTTACTCCTGTGAGTCTATGTGCATATTCTCCATTATTGGAGGTTCTTTATATAATTTTCGCATGAAATGCTTTCCTATTATATTCTCTATATTACTTGAGTTTTGTTTGGTGGATCTTTGTTGCTTTTACAACTTCCGACCCCTTCCATCAGTTGTGCATAGCTGCTGGAAGATGACAATGTGATTATTTCCAAACTATTGACTTTTCATTGCTAGCTGATGTGTCACTAACATAAATTGGGGTTGGAGGTTACACCTATGAAATCCAATGCTCCTTGCTAACCGCTGAAGTTCTATTGGTAGCTTTATATGATGCCTTCCAATGACAAGCGATAGCCACCTACCGGTGAGTAACTTGGTGGCTCTTGACTGATGACAATCTTGGTCTAAAGCCTAACAATGAAGATCTTGCCTACCACCTACCGATGAGTTTTTCTATTCTTATAAAGTGATGGATATTCCTATGTATGAATTGATGGTGAGGACCAATGTGATCTCTACTTGTTCCTCACCAATGAAACCTCTATCATAATATACTAATGATACTTTAGGGTCATCAACTAATGGTACCACTTGCCAATGAATCCATTAATTGGTGTTAAGATCAATGGATCAAGAACTTTGACCATTCATTCTCTCTATTTTTCTCTTTCCTTTAGGGATATAAATCCCCCCTTGATCCTTCTCCTTCAAATCATTTGTATGAGTTTATGTGAAGAGATGGAGAAACTATGAGTTGTCATTGGTTGACGAACGAAAGTTGATGAGACTTCCACTTCAATGGACCATCGATAAAACTTCCATTTCTTCTTCCTTGATGATCGAAGACTCTCCTTATATCTTCTGCACCTATATCCATGTCATTGAACTTATCTCCTTATCTTATCGTGACGATCCTTCTTCGTCTTATCCCTTGAACTTTGTACATGATGATTTCTATCTAGGGCTTCCGTCTGGTGGTTTTATACCATGGTCCCTTCTTTTCATTGCCCTAGTTGCTCTTAGATCATGGAGTTAGGAATGTTTCATGTTTTGAGGAAGGAAAGCTCATATCTTGAGAGAGCTCCTGTCTTGCTTGAGGTTCAAAGCTTGTTGGAGATTGAAGAATTAAGTTTGAGGCTTTCCGTCTTTGTTGACAAGTTGACTCTTTTCCACTGTTTGTAAGGCAAGTGATATAACATATGATGCATATAATACCTACATGATACATGCTTGCAATCTTGCTTATAATCTATCTAACATGCTACAAAATGGAATATTTATGTCCATCTAAGTTAAAAATGAAAAAACACATTTTCCTATTCATCTTAATCTTGTCTAATAACTTCCATTCTTCTAAAGATGTGTTTACTTTGAAATGCATGCACTTAACTTTAACTATGGTACAAAATGAACAAAAGGTGGTACCTTTATGGTATGTTTATACTCCATTAGGAGAAATACAAATTACATGATATACTTTGTTGTTGGAGAACTCTTCCAAAACGCCGTTGAGACTCTTATTAGACGTTATGTTACTAAAACTTATGAAATAGAATTGTTAGGTTGAAAAAGCTTTTGTATGATTGGTTTGGTCTTCTTATTCCAACTTTTAGATAAGTATGACGTTCCTAAGTGAACCTAGCCTTACGATGTCTTGATATAATATTTTGTAAAAGATTATACCTTAGTATGATCTATTTTGAATAATAGGGCCTTGTGTTGCTCTTATTTTAATACACAACCTTGATGTGCCTAAGAGGTGTTATTTGGTACACCCTAGTTTGGGTATTTGGAGTTGTCTGGTAATATATTTTATATATTTTGATGTTGCAAAGCTTTGATTAATCTTTTAATTTTCTTTTTGTTGGTAGTATGTAACTTGATCGATACATTCATAAAATGAGCAATTGATCTAATTAATTAAGTGCAAACCTAATCATGTAGCACCCTGAGTCTGTAGATATAATAACCTAGGCTGTTGGGGGAATAATGAAATGAGTTAATCTTGTACAAATCCAATGATTGTGAGAAGATACTTATAGAAATTTATTATGGATTTCTATATATTAATATATTCATATATTAATGAATATATTAGGATGTTTGGGGTTGGTATACCTTGACATCTTTCAAGATTTATTATGACTCAGTTGCAATTGACGGTCTAGTGATACATAATATGAGATGGAGAATGACTGTGGCTGTATCTCGGTATTGTGGATTGTATGCTCTTGTTTGATTCCATGGCAAGTGTACCCAAGATAGACCTATGCTATTTTGTTGGGTTTTACGTGGTCGGAGTAGGCATTGGAAATAATTTTTTTTTACTTGACCATAAACCCATAACCAGCAGATCACATCAATATCTATGTAATGGGAATGATGGTTTGAGCGAGTTATACCTGGTCCTGAGGCTTGCTCAGTGACTATATCTCACAGTAAGTGCAGTCTTCAACCACCTGTATTAGATGACGTTTGTGCAGCTCTAGGTCTTGACCTGGACTGCGGTTGACTGTCGTCCTCCTAAGAGGCATAAGTCTCCCGCCTCTATAGATAGTCTACACGGACTATCAGAAACTCTAGTCGTCCTGAAGAACAGACTAGAAGGAGCTATCCCCTTCTATCGGCGTACTAGTCACCGACACACTCTCCCACATCCAGTTGCTATTCTGCAGTTGTCTTCCCCTCACTATTCCTCTCTGGATGAGTTTTGTCCATACATCATTATGACACCACACGAATGTTTAGAAGCCCTAAAATATCATAAGACACTCAACATATTTCTAGGGATAATACATGGGTCGAATTTCCTTGTGCTTTGAATACCAAAACAACACATATGTGTCTTTATTAGGAGTCAAAGCACTTATATCCCAAATTCCCAACATCTCTCATTCAAGGATAAGTTCAATATACAACATATATGTTCATAAAGTCTGAATTAAATTTTAAGAATTCGTATTGTCATCTAGTTATATAAAACAATACCTGAAAGACCGTCTTTTAGCATTCTAGGAGTCGCTAGAGCAATATTAAAGTCATGTATGTTGAAAGTAGGAAAGAAATGCATTTAAGGTTATATAACTAACCTTAATAGAGATGAAAACAAAGTCTAAGAGGAGAAACACCAAAATTAGAAATTAGATACCGAGCTTGGTCCATGAAAGATCAAAGAACTCCTCTTAACTCCATGAACATGGTGATTTTATGGAAAAGAGTCGGAAGAGAGAAAGTTCTTAAACCCTACATGCAAGTTTCCTACAAGAAACACCATGAAACTCGAACATAGAAGAAATGAGGGTGAAGAAAAATAAGAAAAATGGTGAAGGGGTAAGGATCTTAAATGAACAAGCAAGAAACAAGATTGATGGCCTTAGATCAATCCAAGATGGATTCAGACCTGAGCATGCATCCATGAAATCTTGTGATCGACCCCATGTGTTCTCATTGGTTCCAGATTGTACCACCAAGATCATAAAAGATGAGAGGAGAGGGAGAGAAGGAAATATTATAGGTGAGTGGAAGTCGGTGCAGGTCAGTCCAGTCATTAGGTAAGGAATCCCGTCGACCCCAAGTCTCACCAAGAATAAGAGTAGACTACTCATTGACCAGAAACTCATCGATCAGAACATCGTCGGTCAAGCATAGTCAGAAATCTCTTCAATCAAAGCAGGGTCGTCAGTCAGGAACACACACACAAACCAAAACTTCATCGAATGATAGAATCCTTTGGTTAGTTATCCAATAACGTCATCAACCTGCTAAGTTGGTAGGCTCTTCATCAACCATCCACCATAAAACTCGTCAGGCACCAAGGATCCATTGCCCCGATGACCAAGTTGGATTTGGTTGATCGATGAAAGCACTACAATACTATTAATAAACAAATTATACAAGTATAAATCACATGAAAAGTTCAAAAGAATTCAAAGGATAAAAATTATAAGATTCTGAAGAACATCATGAATCAACTCAAGCAAGTGTATAAATTATGTTTACACCTTGATAAAAGGGTAGTTACATAAAGGTCCACAAGTTTATAGCATTGTAAATTAGTGTTACATCAATATCCAAAATGAAGTTTCTAAACTAAGAATCCAATTAGGTCAATGAATTATGGTTTTGATTTAAGAAAGGTTACATGCCTTAAAACTATAAACTCCTAACAAGGACCCCCCCCAAATCGTAGGCAAACAAAGATGAGTACTTCCTACACATCTCATCTTCTAACTCACACAAGGCTTCTGCTACACAACGATGATGCAACAATACCTTTACTAAACTATATCCTTCTTCCTCATATTCTGCACGTGTCTATGCTGGATCCTCAACATATGAGACGTCATCATCCAACTCAACTTCCACTGGTTGTATTGTCTAGTTCGTGTCTGTGTGACACTTTATCAACACTAAAATGTGGAACACATCATGCAACATGTGCAACTCTCCCAGCTTGAGCTACAATAGGGTAATGTCCCATGAACCTTAGGGACAACTTACCTTTCTTACAGAACCTCAACACACCCTTCCAAGGGGAAACCTTGAGATATATATGATCTACAACCTAGAACTCCAACAATCTATGACAATTACCTACATAATAATTTTTTCTATCATGTGCTGTCTTCAACTATTGTTGAATCACTTTAATCTTTTCTATTTTCTTATGAACCAACTCATGACCCAAAAATTGATATTCACTAGCCTCATACCAACAAAAATATGACCTACAATGCCTACCGTATAAAGCCTCATACTGTGTCATGTATATACTCTTTTGATAATCGTTGTTGTTGGAAAACTCAATCAGACTCAGGTGAACATCCCAACTTCCAAGAAACTGAAACGCACATGCTCTCAATAGATCCTATAACGTTTGCATGGTTCTTTCTATCTAGCCAAGTGTCTATGGGTTAAACACTATACTAAAAAGAAACCGTGTCCCCAAATTTGTATGTAGACGTTCC
Organism: Alisma plantago-aquatica; assembly: GCA_963693085.1. NCBI lineage: Eukaryota > Viridiplantae > Streptophyta > Magnoliopsida > Alismatales > Alismataceae > Alisma > Alisma plantago-aquatica. Next base: position 1,237,206,606 of record OY856410.1, on the reverse strand, counting down.
GAAAACCTACTCGTAAACTAAGGACCTCTCTTTGACACTATGGTAAATGGTATGCTGTGCGGACGAACTATCTCATTGACATAGATTTGTGGCAACTTATATATAATGTAGGTGGTCTTAATCGGAAAAATGGGCTCACTTTGTCAACAGATCAACGATCAACCAAATGGAATCATGACCCTTAGATGTTTTAGGAAGACCAATCACAAAGTCCAGAGTGATATGATCCAATTTCCACTGTGGAATTGACAAAGGTTTGCAATGTTCATGCAAGCTTCTGATGCGTTGCCTTGACTATTCACAAACTAGACACTTGGCCAAGAAATCTACCACATCATGCTTCGAAACTGGACACCAATACAAAATTTTGATATTATGATACATTTTTGTACTGCCAGACGCATAGTGTACGTTGAGGAATGAGCCTCATCAAGTACCATTCCCCTTAGACCTCTAACATTAGGAACCACCATACAATTGTGGAAACACATTTTGACATCCTCTATCTCATGAAACCCATCATGCTTCCTACTTCCAAACTCTGACTTGATGTTCTATATCATAGTATCATCCTTATTTACAAATCTAATCTTCTATCTCAATGTTGTTTTGACCTATAATTAATCCAAGAAACCTTCCAACAAGGAAACTTCTAACTACACATTCATCCATCTAAGCAACAATGTCACACTTTTGACAAGACATGGAATAAAACTCTGATTTGTCTATAGATGACAATGAAGATAACTTTCTTCTCAATGCATCAGACACTACATTTTCCTTTCCAAGATGATAGTCTATTGTATAATCATAAGCCTCGATCAACTCCATCCACCTCCTCTGCATCATGTTCAACTCCTAATTCGAAAAGTTGTACTGAAGGTTCTTATGATATGTGAGATTTGGCACTTCTCCATATAGACAGACTCTCCAAATGTTCAAGTCAAGAACCACAAATGCTAACTTTAGTTCATGTGTTGGGTAGTTCTACTTGTGTTTCTTAAGCCATTCAGAAGTAAAAGAAATCACATTCTTTTCCTACATCAGCACACATCATTATCCATTCTTCAAGGCATCATAGAAAATGATATAGCCCTTCCCAGAAACACCAAGAGTGGAACACTTGTCAACTTCTCTTTGAACAATTGTAAAGAATGTTGACACTTGTCATATCAAACAAAAGGAACTCATTTCCTAGTTATCTTAATTAAAGGCAAGGCTATTTCACCGAGGTTATTGATGAACCTCATGTAGTATCCATTCAAACCTAGGAAGCTTCAAACTTCACTCAGTATCTTGGGATGCTCCCACTCCAACACTGACTCCACTTTATTTGGGTATAAGCAAACCCCTTGTGCTGAGATGAAATGACCAAGAGAAGACACCTCAATTAGCTAAAACTTGTACTTACTAAACTTAGCATACAACTTCCTCTGCCTCAACAACTCCAAAGCCTAACAAATATTTTACTCATGTTGTTGTTGTTGCTGGAGTATAACAAGATATCATCTATGAGCACTGCCACAAACTGGGCAAGTATGGTCTAAACGCTCTGTTGATAAGGTCTGTAAATGCAACATGTGCATTGGTTAATACAAAAGGCATAGTCACAAACTTATAATGACCATACCTAGTCCAAAAAGTAGTCTTATGTATGCCATCTACCTTGACCCTCAAATGGTGTTATCCTAACCTTAGATTTATTTTGGACAACACTACAACACCTCTTAACTAGTCAAATAGATCATCTATCCTTGGAAACGAGTACTTGTTCTTAATCGGGACCTTGTTCAACTGTTAGTAGTCTATGCAAAGTCTCATATAACCATCCTTCTTCACGAACAACATTGGATCACCCTAAGGGGAAGTGCTCGACCGTATCAAAACTTTCTCCAACAAGTCTTGCAACTACTTCTTCAACTCCTTCATCTTAGCTGGAGACATCTTATACGGTGCCTGTACTATGGTTTGCGTGGAAAGAACTAGATTGATCCAAAATCAATCTCTCTTAGAGGTGGAATTGTTGGTTATGTATGCCCAAAGAGCCAATCATGCGATGATTGTAATGGAATAACATGTAAAAATAATTTGATTATTAATAAAAGGCAACCTTCTAATTTAGTCTGTTTAATTGAATTATGAGATAATGATGTAACATTATAAATGTCTAGAGAATCATATTACTCGATGACGTATGTAATCAAGTTACTAACCTTGTGGATGAGATCATACATATTTTAAGAGTACATCTACATATTCTCATTATGTACTTGATCGATTATTATTGTGGAAGGTTGATAGACAACAATGACACATAAGATCAAAGTGTGAGTTGATTGATGACTAGATCTCATTAGTCATGATATGGGATATCAAACCAATCACACAGATACATGCTAGAGAACATTGTATCAGACAGACCCACTGTGAGACTGACACATGGAAGACATCTTCATGGAAGTCATAGTTAGGTCTCACAGTGATGGTGGTTGTGGTTCATAGATCTAAAATCATTGCACTCATCACATGTCATTGGGTATACTTTGACATCATTAAACACAATCTTGAAACATGGGTTGTTATAAAGGTGATGATAGGTTGGCTTTGACACATGGGGATAGATTGTGAATGATAGATATGTGATTTGTCCCTCCTACTGGAGTGTGATGTCCTATGCCTCTTGATTAGTGAGACTGAGAAAAGCATGGCCATGCACATTTGAGTTAATATGTGATATTGAGATTACATATATCTCAAATAGTCTACTCTTGTTTCAAAAAACAAGATTGAATAATAATGAGGGTGACTGCTCCATGCCTCTAGTACAATGTGGACATCATTGATAAAGGAACTATACAAACACTATAACACCATACATAGACTGTAGGTTGAAGTTGTTCTCCAACTTTTCATTTACTTGGATAGCATTAATGTGCGACTAGACACCACTCATTACTTATGATGTCATAAATGTTATGGACATTCACTACCAATGTAATACGGGACCTATAGGGCCACACACATATGTCTTGACCTAGAAGAGGAGTTTAGATCTCAAATGGTAAGTGAATTAAGTACTTAAGTGCTTATGTATTTGATTCACGCAACAAATAGGCTGACAACACTACCTGACGCCCATCTTAAGTGTTGAGATGGCCTTCGAGAGTGCCAAATGGGCGTATCAAGTGTTGAGATGGGCGTTTGGGTGTTAGGCCTGTTGTGAGTTGAATTTGGATAAGGAACGAATTGGATCGACTTGGGTCACCAAACAAATGTCTAGGTGAATCAAGACATCCGTCTCACATGGGAGAGATGGTCTAGTTTGGTTGAGGAAGGTTCTAGATGTTTCCCTATTTGTTTCACTTGAGCAAATACTTGTTGCACAAGGAAATCAATGTCTAACATTGATGGGAATTGATATGCCAAATTTGTGTACAAACTAGAAACTATGAAATGGCCATCTCACGTGCGAGATGACTGTCTGGGTTTGTCAAATGACCATTTTGGATAACGTAGGTTACAAAATTTCTAGAATTGTTGTGAAAATTTGAGGTCTTCCGGTCCTTTCCAATCCTGCACATTGATCCTGTACTGAATAAAAACTGGGAACCTTAACCCTGGCCTCTACTATATATAGAGGGGTACTGGGGGCTTCCTAGAGTACCACACAGATAATCGAGAATCAGTTGCTCTGACAAACATTGTCCTCTCTAGTTGTGGTAACCACGAGAGCCTAGGCAAGTTCTACCCGACTAGGGAGGGATAGCCAAAGGGAGAGAAATAACTGAGTTCATTGTCGTGGGAGAACAGGCTAGTGACTAGTATGCCAGTGGGAGGGACAACTCTTTCCTATCTGGTCTAGCAGGACGACAAGAGTTCTAGGCACCATGTGGACTTCTCTAGAGGTAGGAGGCCGTTGTCAGCCACTAAGGAGGACATCGTTAACCAACAGTTTGTTATGAGAGGATCTACTGTAGAAGATGATGAGAGAGTTTGGTGTCCAAGGAGGAACAGTCAGATGAGTCCCAGTACAACCGAGATTTAGAGTTGCACATCTACAACGATGAGGATTGTCGCTGGACTTACTCCAGGACCATGCATATCTTCATAAACCATCCTTCATGTCTTATAATAATTGACATGATTCGTTGGATAAGGGGAATAAGGTAGATAATTTTTTGTTTCCGCCGTCTATCTCATAGCCATATTTCCCTACAGTGGTATCAGAGCCAACGTAAATTTACTATATTATAGAATAATCGATATGATCGGATTTTGGTTTTGTCGTTATATTATTACATGCGATGCAAATAATATCTTTTCAAATCCAAACACCAAGATAATCCCAAACTAATATATATATACATATGATATATATATATATATATATGATATATATACATATGATATATATATATGATATATATATGATATATGATATATATATATATGCAATCAATAACCCCTATATTCTATGCATGGTTGTATGGTTGGTTGATCTTCTTATCTCGGTCTGCGTACCGAGCCTCTATCTTATCTTCCCAATGTAAAGTTAATTCTTTCCTACCCTTGCTCCCATCGAATGTAACTCGAGGTTTCCAAATTATTATGTAAAAGTAGGATAGTTTACTTTCCCATTATGACGGAGACGAAGGACAGTCTGACGATGGTGAGCCAATCGACTCGAGGACCATGAAGGACAAGCCAAACTGACTGCCTGGTGGACCTAATTGATTAGCTAGAGCAGCCAACAGATGGTGGATTGATGGAACCCGATGACCGGTGAGAAAACCTAACAACCGACCAAGATGAGAGCCTGTCGGTTCAAGGGTTGAACCGATCAACCCAAATTGGAAAGCACAGAACTTCATCAATAATAAGTTTTTGCATGTGATGTAGACCTAGATGACATAATTCCTTATGGCTCCAAGGGATTACATTAGGCTGGCCATAACCATTACTTTCGCTTATTGCATGTTTTCTTTAAGGGGTATAGCATGTATATGATACATACTATATATGTGGTGATTAGATAAAGTATATGTATATACTTATAAATACAAACCCCTCAATTAAAATATCAAGTCTTAGATGCTTTCCAAAAGTGGCATACATGAAAAGCTTGATCGACCGAGTGTAGGTTCTGCCTCTGTGGGGTGCACCATCTATCTCGTGAAAGTGTGATGGTAATGATGTAGGTTTCGCCTTCGCGGGGTGCATTATTAACGTGTCGGCTTTTGTGTCAGGCTTGACTGGTGATTCTCAGAGCGTATGGTCCCAGAGGCATGCAAATGATTATGGAAAGGGGTTGCTCATATTATCTATCTAGAATTGCATACAATGCAATTGGCAAGAGTTTCCTACCTTGATGGTTGACTATGTTTGTGGTGTTGATCGGGCCACAGTTGAATCATCTTGGATCTGGCCCACTAAAATATTATACACTGCAATATTCTTAGTTGATATTGAGGGCTATCAATTTGAATAAAATAGTGTGAGCGATATTAATTAAAGACCTAATTATATCATCAAAATTTTCAAATCAAATCAAAAGTTTTTTTTAACAAATGCAAATTTTATCTCTTGTAGAATCAAATGGAAAACAAATCTTCACATTCAGACAAATTAAATGAGCTTTATTTCCATAACCAGTTCAGGACCTTGAGAAGTGTTCTGCAATGTCCTAAAATACCAGAGCTAGTATCAACTCCAAATTTTCCTAACTGACATGGATGCTTATTTGAAGCATGCGAATGATGTTGTGAACATCAAGAACCTTATGTTGGGCTGTATGAACTATGAGTTTTATAAACATCATGATAAGCATGAAAGGTATAATGTCTCTAAGATGCTATTTGAGTGCAAACTGGCTGAGGGAGATCTAGTAGAGCCTCATGTGCTTAATATGATTAGGCATATGGAACATCTTGAGAAACTGAGATTTCCTTTGGGTCAAGAGTTGACCACATATATGATTTAGCAATCATTTCCTAAATCATATAGCTGGTTCATTGAGTGTTATCACTTGAGAAACATGGCTGGACCACTGTCAGAGTTGCTTGACATCTTGATAAATGTTGGACAAATTCGTGATGGTGATCAACGGAGTTGAGTCCAAGGACAAAGGCAAAGCCAAAAAGAGTTTTATGGCTAAGATAAAGTCCAAATCTTCTGCACTCAAAGTTAGGAGAAGGATAAGGGAACCCAAGAAGTTGAAGCAAGGGATAGATATCTTTACTTTTGGGGTATATGTTATTGATATTAACTTCACGATTTCTTCATCATGGGTACTTGATATCTGATGCATTTCAAAAATTTGTTCAAATGTGAAGGATCTGAAAAGAAGTAGACCTTTAGAGAAAGGTGAGGTTGAACTCTGTGTTGCTAATGACACAAGAGTTGTGGCCAACGTAGTTGGAACCTATGAGTTAACTCTACAAAGTGGGCTTGTAATAGAGTTAGAGAAATGCAATTACATACCTGTCATTAATAGGAACTCATATCTGTATCTTGTTTGGACAAGAAAGGATTCAAATTTATTATAAAGAATGGAAGATGTTCTATTACTAAAGATGAGATCTTTTATGGAAGTGACCCAATGTCTCTATACTTGATATATCTAGAGACGTGTATATATAATGTGAATACCAAAAGGAAAAAAATCAATCACTCAAACAAAACATACCTTTAGAATTGTTGTCTAGTGCATATAAATGAGAATCACATATGTAGACTCCATAAATATGGTTATTTGGACTCTTTTGATTTTGAATCATTAGAGACATGTGAATCTTGATTGTTAGGCAAGATGGAAAAGACCCCTTTCATTGATAATAATGAGAGGGCTAGTGATCTATTAGGACTCATACATACTGATGTGTGTGGATCTTTTAGAACAACCACTAGAGGTGGGTATTAGTACTTCATTACCTTCAGTGATGACTTCATTAGGTATGGCTATGTTTACTTGATGAAACATAAGTCAGAAACTCTTGAAAAGTTCAAGGAGTTTATGAATGAAGTACATAACCAATTTGGTAAAAGTATTAAGGTACTTCATTCTGATCGAGGTGGAGAATACTTGAACCAAGAGTTTGAGGACCTTCTTAGACCCCATGGGAATGTATCCTAGTGGAATCCACCTTGAACACCTCACTATAATGGTGTACCAGAAAGAAGGAATCACACATTACTGGATATGGTGCGATCAATGATGAATTTAACTGAGATTTCGACTACCTTCTGGGGGCATGCTCTACAAACCTCCACGTTTACACTAAATCGAGTATCATCTAAGTTGGTTCAAAAGACACCATATGATATATGGAATGGGAAGTGTCCTAATATGTCTTTTATGAGGATTTGGGGTTATGAAGCTTATGTCAAGAAAATATTTCCTAAAAATCTTAGACCAAGATCTAATAAATGTTATTTTGTTGGATATCATAAAGAGATAAGAGGATATTACTTTTATTCACAACATGACAACAAAATGTTTATTTCCAGAGATGCTACATTCCTTGAGATGGACTTCATTTCCAAAGGAATCAGTGGGAGAAAATTGGAACTCGAAGAGGTTTGAGACCAACAAGGAAACATTGAACCAATAGATGAACTAGAGGAACAAAGAGGTTCACAAGATGTTGTGGAATCTCAAATTCCTCAAGCAACATAGGAACCTCGTAGATCTAATAGGACATGCCTTGAACCTGAGAGATTTGGATATCTTGTGACTCAAGAAGGCAGTACATTGGTCATAGATGATGAGACAATTACCTATAAAGATGTTATAGAGGGACCAGAGTCTGAGAAATGGATTGAGGCCATGAGATCTGAGATGGAATCCATATATACCAACAAAGTATGGACTTTGGTGGATCCACTTGAAGGGGTAAAACCCATAGGGTGCAAGTGGGTCTTCAAGAAGGAGACTGACATGGATGGAAAAGTTCAAACCTATAAGGGCATATTGGTTGCAAAGGGTTTCAGACTAGTTTAAGGTGTTGACTATGATGAAACCTTTTCTCCAGTGGCCATGGTTAAGTCCATCAGGACCATGCTTGCTATTGCAACTTATCATGACTATGAGATTTGGCAAATAGATGTTAAAACCACGTTCCTTAACGAGATCTTGTGGAGGATGTGTACATGAAACAACCTGAGGGGATTATAGATCCAAAGTTTGCCAATAGAGTCTGTAAGCTACAAAGGTCAATCTATGGATTAAAGCAAGCTTCTCAGAGTTGGAATCTTAATTTTTATGAGATAGTCAAAGGGTTTGGATTTTCTCAAAATGAAGATGAACCTTGTGTGTATAAGAAGGTGAGTGGGAGCATAGTGACATTCCTCATATTATATGTAGATGACATACTATTGATGGGGAATGACATCCTTACTTTACAAAAGGTAAAGACATGGCTTGAGATACATTATGTATGAAAGACATGGGAGGAGAATAATCCTACATCTTGGGGATAAATATCTATAGAGATAGATATAGATGGCTTCTTGGACTAAGTTAGAGCACAGACATTGAGAAAGTGCTGAAGCGGTTCAACATTGAGAACTCAAAGAGAGGAAATGTGCCTGCATTGCATGGAGTGACCATCTCTAAGAGTCAATGTCCTAGTTATTATGAAGAAAGGGAACACATGAGTGAGATTCCATATGCCTTGACAGTTGGATCAATCATGTATGCAATGTTGTGCACCCGTCCAGACGTCTCGTATGCTTTGAGCTTGACGAGTAGCTATCAGTCAGATCTAGGTGATTCTCAGTGGATAGCCGTGAAGAACATCCTGAAGTATTTGAGAAGGACTAAGGATCAGTTCTTGGTCTACGACAAAGAGGAAGAGTTGGTGGTAAAGGGTTACACTGATGCAAACTTCCAAACTGATCAAGATGATTACAAATCGTAATCAGGATTGGTGTTTTGCCTAAACAACTAAGCTGTAAGGTGGAAGAGTTCCAAGCAAGAGATAGTTGTTGATTCTACAACATAGGGTGAGTATATTTCTACATAAATTGCATCAAAGGAGGCTGTATGGATAAAGAAGTTTATCACAAAATTTGGGATCGTTCCAAGCATCAGTGAGGTAATCGAGCTATATTCGAACAACAATGGAGCTATTGTTCAAGCTAAGGAACCCAGATCACATCAGTGCTCAAAGAAAATACAAAGGCGGTTCCATCTCATATGAGAGATCGTGTAGTGTGGAGATGTAAAGATTTGCAAAGTTCCAACTGAGAGCAATGTTGCTGATCCCTTGACAAAGGCACTTTCTCAACACAAGCATGATTGTCATGTTAGGTCACTCAGAATACAATTTTTGGGTGATTAGCTCTAAGTGCAAGTGGGAGTATGTTGGTTATGTATGCCCAGAGAGCCAATCATGTGATGATTATAATGGAATAACATGTAAAAGTGATTTGATTATTAATAATAGCAAGCTTATAATTTATTCTGTTTTTAATTTAGTTATGAGATAATAATGTAACATTATAAATGTCTAGAGAATCATATTACTCGATGACATATGTAATCAAGTTATTAACCTTGTGTATGTGATCATACATATGTTAAGAGTACATATACATATTATCATTATGTCCCTGATCGATTGTTATTATGGAAGGTTGATAGACAATAATGACACATAAGACCAGAGTGTGAGTTGGTCAATGACTATATCCCATTAGTCATGATATGGGATATCAAACCAAGCACACAAATACATGTTAGAGAATAGTGTATCAGACAGACCCACCGTGAGATTGACACATGGAAGCCATATTCATGGGTGTTACGACCCCAATTTTTGGGTTCTTTTGGTGAGGAATGTTATTTCTCATCTTAAAGATATTTGAACAAATAATGATATAATTTGTTTTGAATAAATGGATTTCATTTACAATAGCCTTTATGATTGTGTTGTGGGCTTTATTGGCTATCGGGCCCAATAACAAGGAAATGAAGAAAGGAAATTCAATTATTAAATTAGTTAATGAATAATTGCATTTTTGAGAAAAGAATGATGTGGAAACCTCTGGAAGACAAAATAATGTAATCCAAGGATGGATTTTATGCCTCTTGGGTTCCTTGGGTTCCAAGGAGTCCAAAGTTGCATAGAGAGTGCAATTAGAAAAGAAATGATCCATTAAATATTTATTTATTAAGAAAGAAATTGAAAACAATGATAAGTATGAGAAATAAGTGAAAAGAAGTATAATTGAGTTATCCTTGGTGGAATTTCATATTCCAAGGATTCCTAATGTTAAAAGGAATACCAACGAGGAAAAAAGAAAGAAATGAAAGATAATGAGAAATCTTTGAAAAAGAATATTTTAATAAAGAAATAAGAAGATAAGGCAATAATTAAAGAGAGAAGTGAGGGTTTGGTCATAATGAGGAATATTTCAACCCCCACTTGCTTTCTTGGATATCAAGGAATAGAAATAATGGAAATAAAAAAAAAGAAAGAGAAAAGATATGAGAAATAAGCCTAATTGGGTAATATCTTGCACCTAAAGAAAAGACACGTTTTCTTTTAAATAATGAGCCCAATTTTGGAATATAAGTAGATTAAGTCATAATAGACTTTCCCCTAAAATTTTAGGGAAAAAGGATAAACGAGGAGAGAGTTATTGATTTTATGAGGTTGCACAAAGTGTAAGGATAATCATTGATTTCTTTTAAATATCACAATTTTGAGATCTGTAAAATATGCGCGTGACACCACAGTTGTTGGATTCCAATCCAACGGTGACTGTGCTGTCACATACCTTGCGCCCAAATAGGAAAGTCGATGGTCAGAGAGCAGCCCTTTCTAAGGCGGATTTCTTGCACTTGAATGCACGAGCAAACTTGGAAACCACATAGCTGGATTCATGAGATCATTGCGGCCATACCTACCCTAGGTTTTGCCTGGGTTGGGGGCATGTAGAAGAATCCCCTAAAAACGTCTGTTCTCGTCGGCTATGCGCCATGCCACGGCTATAAAAGGGGGTGTAACCCCTATGTGAGACTATGTGCTGCTCTGCAAGGTTCTATAGAACCTATAGATCGGATACCAGCCACCAATTTCACTCTCGGACCTCTCTTGCACTCCAGACCTCCCTGGTTTGCTGCCGGAGATCCCTTCTTGTCGTCTCAGCAGCTCTAGCAGGAATTGAGGCAATGGTGGCATGATCTGAGTTTGGGGAAGGAAGACGCAGGTGAGGACCACCTTTCTTTGTACCCGGGACTAGCGGATCATGGAGTCAACCGTGGAGTTGACTACGGGTTGGCTCTACTCTGCGCAGAAGCACCATCACAAGGAAGATGATGCAAACTAGCAACCATAGGATGGAAGACCACCGTGGTCTCACGAAGCAGATCCAACAGATCGGGTTTTGACCGACTGAGTTAGCGGCTAGTGGGGGTGAGCAACACAAGGCGTCCGATCCTCAGGGGGATCAGCGGACTATCAATCTAACAGCCCAGTAAATCCGGTAAATAGCTTACTCTATCGAATATTCAAGAAAACTGATGGATCTTGTACAAATCGTTAAAAATAGTTCCCTTGGCCGAAAAATACAAATAAGTAGTGCTTTTTGATCAGAAAAATACAAGGAATACAATGAAAATGTAATTGACTCTTAATAATGCTTGCAATTCAAAAAGTATATAAAGATTCCATCTTTAATAGTTTAATCAATGGGAAAAAACCCTAACCTTTGATGATTATTGAATTTGGAAGAGGTTATATGGGTGTCTAAAGTAGAGATTAACTTGTTGTTAATAAAAGGGCATATTAGATATGAAAGGATGATCTTCATGAGTAATTTGATTAACTTAGGGTTCCATATGCTTTAATGAACCCCAAACCCTAACCTTGGTAATTATGATCCTTAATGATATTAATTGTTCAAATTCATATACAAAGCTGAGATATGATGGTTCTACTCTATTTCGAATACAAAAAGTGCCTAATTATAGATAAATACCCTAAATGTAGTAATTAGGGTTTTCTCATGAATAAAAGGTAGAATTAATGGCAACTCAAGTTCATATGTTAATTAGACCATAATGAACTATGAATTGATGATAAATGAGCATAATGATCTTGTCATGGATTAAAAGGATAAAAATAGTAGCTTTAATGTAAAGGAGGCTTAATGAACTTAATTAATGTTAATGGTGCCTTTAATCCAAAAATAGGGTTATATGTTGTTAAGATAACCTTAATATTTAAGAATAGATGACATAATTAGGGTTTATAAGTAATGGTATAAAATTAGCGTTTAAAATAGTAAAAGATGAAGTGAAACCATATTGCAAAACGAAACCCTAAAATGGATACGGAAACCTTAGGAAGCGATTTCAAGTTGAATAGAAAGAATCTTGATAAAGTGTGTAGTAAATAGAGTACATGTGTTTTTCAGGATTCTTGATGATGTGGTTGAATTACTTTCTTGGATTGCTTTCTTGGTTGGAATTGATATTAGCTTGAGAAATCTACTGAACAAGTATGTGGTTACGCTTGTGAATAATCACTTTAGTTTCACGGTGATTCCCAAACGATTTTATCGGTTGTTTGAAAATAATTGTTGGATGCCTTTTATTTCATGCAACTATAAAGTGACTATGATTATCACTATGAATATATATATATATATATATATATATATATATATATATATATATATATATATATAAATATAACTGGCTTAGATCCGAATCCACCTCTATGGATTTTCAAGGCTAGAAAGGGTTAACCTAGAGTAAGGTCTAGGTTATCGTGGGTTAGAAACTGGGCTACCAAGTGTAGTACCATGAGACCCTTTAGCATGCCATGAGTTAAGGAGTGGGCTACTTACGAGTAGTGCCATGTGACTCAACCCTAGAAACTAGTTCACCTATAGGTGGGACCACGAGGGATTTAATGGGGATCTATTATAAGGAAAGTAGCATCCAGGTCCACTGTAGGGGCAGCAAAGAGGATAGGGAATGCATGGATCACACAGTTATATTTAAAACGTAAAATTGTTTGTTAAATGGTAATTGGATGTAATACATTATTACGAATAATTGCACAATTATTGTTTCCCCCACATACCAGCTTCGGCTGACCGCTGTTTTGTTTGTCGGCAATTTAGGTACAAAATCCCAAAAGGACAAACAATAAAGTGACATATTGTGAATTCACGAATTAAAGAACAAGGAGGTAATAGTTAGATTAGTTCCAGTGCGGATAGAGGTTTAGAAATCCAATCTTTCAAAAAGGTATGCAAAAGTTTATTTTCTTATAACTTTTCAGTTTAGTCTGTTAAAATTTAATAATTGTTCTTGGTTAATTGTCGAACCTTTGATCTAGAAATTATGGGTGCGGCTTCGACCTTTCTGTCTCCCTTAATTGGGGGTTTACCGGAGGGTGGGGTCGTAACATTTGGTATCAAAGCGTAGGTTCCTCACTTAACCATTAATACTTATTAAATTTTACGAACTCCATAGAACCCAAGGGAGTTATTAGAGGATTATCCGAAAGACGGAGGTGTCTAGAAAGGGATCATGACCGGGGGCTGGCAATATTTTCCTCCGCACCGCTAGTCGGAATACGAGGACTCCCGGATCCGTGTGACTGCCTGGCCAAAGTCTTAGGGTATGAATCGAAATAAGACACCTTTAGGACTTTCTCATCTTATTCATCCCTTCTCATCACAAATTCTGCTAATGACCTTAAGGATTAGGGTTTTCTCTCTTCTCCTCACCCTCTTGAGGTATGGGTAAGGTTGATAAGGATTAATAAATCCTCCACCAAATTAATGAAAAGCATGTAAATAAGATGTCATGGACTTAAAATTAATAGATTAAGCGTAAACTAAAGGATAGATACATGCTTAGGTCGTATGACATAAGTTGTCATGCCCTCAGAAGAGACCTGAGGCTAGACCTCCTTGTCAGGAGGATAAATAAAGAGAGTTAGTCTTGGAGATAGAGATCTCCATTACAAGTAGAGACCTAGCACATCCTCTGAGGATGATGTTAACCCTAACCCTAAGTGAAGGTTATAGAGAGATGACATGATGAGTTAGACCAGGTGTTTGGATGGACATGCCTTGGATGACCTAGTACCTCTGGCGACCCAACCCTAGGAAGTGTCGTGCATGTTAGGGTGAAGGATAGCTCCTTCATTGATAAGGTTAGAGAAGAACCTATGGAAACCCCATGAGCTTATATGGGCATGATGGGCACCCATAATGTATCAGTAGTGCGAGCAATAGGTTGAAACCCTGGCCGGGAGAGTTTGATGGATAGCTTATGTGATAAGCATAAGGGGCTATGGTTAACCTTGAGCGAACATAAGTTGAACATAGGCTTCATCCAGGTAGGGGCATGCTTTTGAGGTTGATCCTTCATGAAGAGAGGACCTCTAATGGTGAGGTTGGTTGTAGGGTTAGCTCTAGAGAAAGAGTAGGAAACCAAGCAAGAAGGTTGGAATCCTAGACTCCGAGATATGAGGAAAAGTAGGTAGTTGAAGATGATGCGACCTAAGTGGATGATAGTGGTCACCACATGCTTGGTCCCTAGAGGTTGATGGTGTCTTGGTTGCCATGAGAGGAAACAAACCCCTGAGAGAGGATGAGTCTGCCGGTACCTCGATACCTATGGTATATATGAGAAGAAGTGTGCCTTAGACCCTGAGGAGGTTTAAGTAGCAAGTTGTGAGGCCTTGTACCTTGTTGGTTGTCCTTGAGGAGGACTCGACTCTGATGTGTTGCTCGAGTAGAAGGATGACAGGGAGTGCATGTCATGCCTTGTACATGTTTGCGAGTTTGAGCATGCAGTTGGACACCCAAAAGTGAATCTAGGGTTCCTAGGCCTAAGAGGGGAAGTGGTGTACCCGATGCTCATGATGAGATTTGAGTTGCTATAGATGCGAGCATGGTACTCCGCATGGTTAGAGGAAAGGGAAACCCCTTAAGTTTAAGGTGTGTTTGACAAACCCCTCACAACTAAGTTGATGACATGGGAAGGTATGATCTTAATCTAGTATTGAGGAAAGAGAACAAGTATGACTTAGCATGGTTTAGTAGGTGGTCTACTTATGCCTTAGTAGTTGCTGGGTTAAGCATGCTCATGTGTATGTAAACCCTAAGGATGGTTGTGACCTTGTTGTCAAGGGATGAAGTTTCCTCCCATCCTGGGAGAGGGACCCTTTTGTAGGGTGTAAACCAGTTTTGTTGGTTTAGGGTAACCTAAAGAGGTCTCATAGGATCTTGAGAAGCTAAGTGAAAAGTACATGGTATGAGGATGAACCTGTAGACCCATAGATAACCATCTCTAAGTGCATGTGGATGTATTACGATGGAGGTAACCGATATGGGGCCTGACCAAGGTAGATAGGTCACCATGACCCCTATGAAATGATGAAAGTCAGCCCTTGAATGCAGAAAGAGAGATGATGAAGGCTTGGGTAAGGTTCTAAGTTGGACAATGTACTATAAATGGAATCCTAAGTCTATCCTAGGGTCAGGTGGGGATAAGACCGATGAAAGTGGAAGTTTCCTAATTCCCTAGTTGCACATGACCATATGGTTGAGAGGTAACAACTATCATTATCTGAGGGCCATGGGTTAGGAGATTGATCACCTTCATGAACTCATGGTACCCAAAGGGCAGATGAGTAGGGCACTCTCTAGAATGCATAAGGGAAGAGGGATGAACCCAAAAGAGCTGACAGCCTAAAGACCTAGAGGAGATGACCAAGGAATGTGTGTGGACCCAAATAGGTTCGAGACCAGTTCTCCATGGAAGTAACTTCGATAACAAGATGATTGTGATGTAAAGACATATGTGGCACATTTCAACTTAGATTTAAATGTATACTGGAAAGGTAGAATGTACCATCTCTACTCTTGGAACAAGAAGAACTCTGTATTTGGATTGTAGCCAAATGCTTATTTCCTCTTGTTATGGGAGTGAGAGATAGGACAGTACGCATGCCATACAACAAGGATAAAAGATGATGTAAGTTGGAACACGACTACGAGATATGGGGACAGAGAAGATAACATACCCTGGTAAAGTGAACGATACCTGGATGGTTTACCAACACTAAAGAGGAATAAGGTAGTCATCTTATAAGGATGATGTTAGCATGAGCTGTGTGGAATTTGCAAGATATGCAAGGTTGAGTTTGATAACCATGAGAATGAGCCTAGAGTTTTCTCAATGAAGATAGAGTTAGAGCTGAGATAAGCTCATAAATGGAATACATGGAGGTGTATGTCATCAACATTACCAAATACCTAAGGATGTGAAGTGGTAATGGATGCTCTGGTTGAGATATAGCTGCCTAGTTTGGCTAGGAGAGGTTGTTAGGCTAACCCCAAGTTTGGAAAGGAGATGTGTTTGGTTAACACTTAGAGGTAACGAGATCTATTGAACAAGTTAATGGTTGTTTGGTTAGCTAGCATAGGCCATGATATAATGAAAGGATGGTGATAATACCTCAGATACACCTCTTTGGATAGGAAGGTGATGAGACCCTGACTAGAGTGGTTTAGGGTTTTCGAGGAATCGATCTTGAGGAATCATGACATATAGGAAATCATGATTTAAGGTTACCATATACCATGGTACTACCAAGGTAATAAGTGACAATAGTACTTTGGATGCCTAAGATGAAGTTGTATGGGGTATGTTGCCATACAAGCCAGAAGGTGAAGGACGAACACCAGTAGCCCAATAAGTTGAAATGAGGGATAAAGAGTCCCCAAGAGGGAATGAGAGTTCATCGCTATGGATGTTTTGGAAAGTCTCCCCTAGACTAAGGAAGGCCAAGATGCAATGTGGGTTATGGTAGATCGCCTTACCTAGATGACATAAGAAAGGAAGAGTCATGTCAAGGATAGATCTGGTTGAACTACCCATGAGAGAGATGGTTCAACTACACCATGATGCGAGTTCAAAGGTTCTTGAGGTTGACCTAAAGGTTCCCTTCCAAAAGGTGGAAGTAGGTACATGCAGAATTCGATGTTAGTACAGTTTATCACCTCTAACTAATGGTTAGTATGATCTAGACTAAAAAAGGGTCTGATGAGAGCATGTGTGCTCATTCAGGGTGATATATAGAGACAGTTCTTGTCCTATGAAAGATGTGATGATGACCACCATAGCCAGTATCAGGATTTAAAGAAGCTCTGTAAGGGAGGTTGTGTCGGTCACCACTTCAGTAAGGTGATGTTGGTGAAAGGACCATGTGATGGTTAGAAAAGGACCACAATGTGTGTAGATGAAGTCACTTTGATCGTGCAATAGCTGAAAGGAGCCTAGAGACGACGAGAGTCATGAGCAGATCGAAAGTAGACAGACATGCTATTCACTGTGGGAGAATATGTGACATGAAAATCCGACCCCTCTAAGTTATAGCTAAGAGAGCTGAGTCCCCGATGCATGGGTTCTTTTGACATGGTTTGATGGAGAAGGTTAAACTTACCCCTCAGGATAAAGAAATGTGTGATGAGTTCCAGGTGTCCAATTTAGAGCACTATGTGAGGTACCCCGACCATGTGCTGAGCAATGAACCTAGTGAACCCCAAGGGAGGTTAAAATGGCCTGAGTCACATGTGCAGTTTATAGATGCCAGGATGAAAGAACTCAGAGAAAAGAATATGTGATGATAAGGGTTCTTTGGTAGTTCCATGAGTACGGTAAAGCCACATAAGGGCCAATGATGGACATGGAAAAGTCTTATCCTGAATTGTTTATTTGCTTGATGGAATTTTGAAGACAAAATTCCTATAAGAGGGGAAGGATGTTACAACCCCAATTTTTGGGTTCTTTTGGTGAGGAATGTAATTTCTCATCTTAAAGATATTTGAACAAATAATGATATAATTTGTTTTGAATAAATGGATTTCATTTACAATAGCCTTGATGATTGTGTTGTGGGATTTATTGGCTATTGGACCAATAATAAGGAAATGAAGAAAGGAAATTCAATTATTAAATTAGTAAATGAATAATTGAGTTTTTGAGAAAAGAATGATGTGGAAACCTCTGGAAGACAAAAGATTGTAACCCAAGGATGAATTTCGTGCCTCTTGGGTTCCTTGGGTTCCAAGGAGTCCAAAGTTGCATAGAGAGTGCAATAAGAAAAGAAATGATCCATTAAATATTTCTTTATTAAGAAAGAAATTGAAAACAATGAGAAATATGGGAAATAAGTGAAAAGAAGTATAATTGAGTTATCCTTGGTGGAATTTCGTATCCCAAGGATTCCTAATGTTAAAAGGAATACCAACGAGGAAAAAAAAAGAAATCAAAGATAATGAGAAATCTTTGAAAAAGAATATTTTAATAAAGAAATAATAAAATAAGGCAAGAATTAAAGAGAGAAGTGAGGGTTTGGTCATAATGAGGAATATTTCAACCCCCACTTGCTTTCTTGGATAGTAAGGAATAGAAATAATGGAAATAAGAAAAAAATAAGAAAGAGAAAAGATATGAGAAATAAGCCTAATTGGGTAATATATTGCACCTAAAGAAAAGGCACGTTTTCTTTTAGATAATGAGCCCAATTTTGGAACAAAAGTATATTAAGTCATAATAGACTTTCCCCTAAAATTTTAGGGAAAAAGGATAAATGAGGAGATGGTTATTGATTTTATGAGGTTGCATAAAGTGTAAGGATAATCATTGATTTCTTTTAAATATCACAATTTTGAGATCTGTAAAATATGCGCGTGACACCACAACTGTTGGATTTCAATCCAACGGTGACTGTGCTGTCACCTACCTTGTGCCCAAATAGGAAAGTCGAAGGTAAGAGAGCAGCCCTTTCTAAGGCGGATTTCTTGCACTTGAATGTACGAGCAAACTTGGAAACCATCCAGCTGGATTCATGAGATCATTGTGGCCATACCTACCCTAGGTTTTTCCTGGGTTGGGGGCATGTAGAAGAATCCCCTAAAAACCTATATTCTCGTCGGCTATGCGCCATGCCACATGCTATAAAAGGAGGTGTAACCCCTATGTGAGACTATTTTCTGCTCTGTGAGGTTCTATAGAACCTATAGATTGGATGCCAGCCACCAATTTCCACTCTCGGACCTCACTTGCACTCTGGACCTCCCTAGTTTGCTGCCGGAGATCCCTTCTTGTTGTCCCAGTAGCTCTAGCAGGAATCGAGGCAATGGTGGCATGATCTGAGTTCGGGGAAGGAAGACGCAGGTGAGGACCACCTTGCTTTGTACCCAGGACCAGTGGATCACGGAGTCAACCGTGGAGTTGACTACGGGTTGGCTATACTCTGCGCAGAAGCACCATCGTGAGGAAGAAGATGCAAATCAACAACCGTAGGATGGAAGACCACCATGGTCTCATGAAGCAGATCCAACAGATCAGGTTTTAGCCGGCTGAGTTAGCGGCTAGTGGGGGCGAGCAATGCAAGGCATCCGATCCTCAGGGGGATTAACGGACTATCAATCGAATGGCCCAATAAATCCGGTAAATAGCTTACTCTATCGAATATTCAAGAAAATTGATGGATCTTGTACAAATCGTTAAAAATAGATCCCTTGACCGAAAAATACAAATAAGTAGTGCTTTTTGATCAGAAAAATACAAGGAATACAATGAAAATGTAATTGACTCTTAATAATGATTGCAATTCAAAAAGTATATAAAGATTCCATCTTTAATAGTTTAATCAATGGGAAAAAACCCTAACCTTTGATGATTATTGAATTTGGAAGAGGTTATATGGGTGTCTAAAGTAGAGATTAACATGTTGTTAATAAAAGGGCATATTAGATCTGAAAGGATGATCTTCATGAGTAATTTGATTAACTTAGGGTTGCATATGCTTTAATGAACCCCAAACCCTAACCTTGGTAATTATGATCCTTAATGTTTTAATTGGTCAAATTCATGTACAAAGCTGAGATATGATGGTTCTAATCTATTTCGAATACAAAAAGTGCCTAATTATGGATAAATACCCTAAATGTAGTAATTAGGGTTTTCTCATAAATAAAAGGTAGAATTAATGGCAACTCAAGTTCATATGTTAATTAGACCATAATGAACTATTAATTGATGATAAATGAACATAATGATATTGTCATGGATTAAAAGGATAAAAATAGTAGCTTTAATGTAAAAGAGGCTTAATGAACTTAATTAATGTTAATGGTGCCTTTAATCCAAAAATAGGGTTATATGTTGTTAAGATAACCTTAATATTGAAGAATAGATGAGATAATTAGGGTTTATAAGTAATGGTATAAAATTAGGGTTTAAAATAGTAAAAGATGAAGTGAAACCCTATTGCAAAACGAAACCCTAAAATGGATACGGAAACCTTAGGAAGCGATTTCAAGTTGAATAGAAAGAATCTTAATAAAGTGTGTAGTAAATAGAGTACATGTGTTTTTCAGGATTCTTGATGATGTGGTTGAATTACTTTCTTGGATTGCTTTCTTGGTTGGAATTGATATTATCTTGAGAAATCTACTGAACAGGTATGTGGTTACGCTTATGAATAATCGCTTTAGTTTCACGACGATTCCCGAACGATTTTATCGGTTGTTTGAAAATAACTGTTGGATGCCTTTTATTTCATGCAACTATAAAGTGACTATGATTATGACTATGAATATATATATAACTAGCTTAGATCCGAATCCACCTCTGTGGCTTATAATGGCTAAAAAGGGGTAACCTAGAGTAAGGTCTTGGTTACCGTGGGTTAGAAACTGGGCTACCAAGTGTAGTGACATGAGACCCTTTAGCATGCCATGAGTTAAGGAGTGGGCTACTTATGGGTAGTGCCATGTGACTCAACCCTAGAAACTGGTTCACCTATAGGTGGGACCATGAGGGGTTTAATGGGGATCTACTATAAGAAAAGTAGCATCCAGGTCCACTGTAGGGGCAGCGCAGAGGATAGGGAATGCATGGATCGTGCAGTTATATTTAAAATGTAAAATTGTTTGTTAAATGGTAATTGGCTGCAATACATTATTATGAATAATTGTACAATTATTGTTTCCCCCACATACCAGCTTCGGCTGACCGCTGTTTTGTTTGTCGGCGATTTAGGTACAAAATCCCAAAAGGACAAACAGTAAAGCGACATATTGTGAATTCACGAATTAAAGAACAAGGAGGTAATAGTTAGATTAGTTCCAGTGCGGATAGAGGTTTAGAAATCCAATCTTTCAAAAAGGTATGCAAAATTTTATTTTCTTACAGCTTTTCAATTTAGTCTGTTAAAATGTAATAATTGTTCTTGGTTAATTGCCGAACCTTTGATCCGAAAATTATGGGTGCGGCTTCGACCTTTCAGTCTCCCTTAATTGGGGGTTACCTGAGGGTGGGGTCGTAACAATGGGAGTCATAGTTAGGTCTCATAGTGATGTTGGTTGTGGTTCTTAGACCTAAAACCATTGCACTCATCACATGTCATTGGGTACGCTTTACATCATGAAACTCAATCCTAAAACATGGGTTGTTATAAAGGTAATGATTGGGTGGCTTTGACACATGGGGATAGACTATGAATGATAGATATGAGATTTGTCCCTCATAATGGAGTGTGATGTCCTAGACCTCCTGATTAGCAAGACTGAGAAAAGCTTGGCCATGCGCATGTGAGTCAATATGTGATATTGAGATTACATATATCTCAGACAGTCTGCTCTTAGTTCAATAAACAAGATTGAATATTAATGAGGGTGACTGCTCCATGCCTCTATTTCAATCTGGACATCAGTGACAAAGGAACTATACAAACACTACAACACCATACACAGATTGTAGGTTGAAGTTGTTCTTCAACTTTCAATTACTTGGGTAGCATTGATGTATGACTAGGCACCACTCATTTCTTGTGATGTCATAAATTTTATGGACATTCACTGCCAACATAATATGTGACCTATAGGGTCACACACATAAGTCTTAACCTAGAAGAGGAGTTCAAATCTCAAATGAAAACTAAATTAAGTACTAAAGTGTTTAGGTATTTGTTCTATGCAAAAAATAGGCTAACAACACTGCCAAATGCCCATCTCAAGTGTTGAGACAGCTGTATGGAGTGGCAAGCGGTCGTCTCAAGTGTTGAAACAAGCGTCTTGGTGTCAGGTCTATTGTGAGTTGAATTTGGCTAAGAAACAAACCGAACCAACCAAACTAGCTCAACTCGGGTCACCAGACGACCTTCTGGGTGAACCAAGATAGCCGTCTCGCATGGGTGAGATGCTCCAGTTCAGGTGGGGGAAGTTCAAGATGTTTCTCTATTATTTTCACTTCAGTAATACTTTTTGCATAAGGAAATCAATGTCTAACATTGATGGGAATTGATTTGCCAAATTTGTGTAAAAATTGGAAACTGTGAAACAGTCTTCTTGCATGCGAGACAATCATCTGGGTTTGCCAAATGGCCATTTACGTTGACGCGGGTTGTGAATTTTTCAGAATTGTTGTGAAAATTTGAGATCTTCCCACCCTTTCCACTCCTGCACATTAATCTCGTACCAGATAGCAAATGGGAACCTTAACCCTGACCTGTACTATATATAGAGGGGTACTGGTGGCTTCCCAGAGCACAAAACAAATAATTGAGAATCAGTTGCTGTGACAAATGTGGTGCTCTCTGGTTGTGGTAACGGCGAGAGCCTAGGCAAGTCCTACCCCACTAGGGAGGGATAGCTAAAGGGAGAGAAACAACTGAGTTCATTGTTGTGGGAGAGTAGGACAGTGATTAGTATACTAGCAGGATGTATAACTCCTTCCTATCCAGTCTAGTAGGACGACAGGAGTTGTAGGCAGTCAGTGTGGGCTTCTCTAGAGGTGGGAGGCCATTGTTTTCCGCTAAGGAGGACATCGTCAAACAACATTCCATGATGATAGGAGCTGTTGCAGAAGACAATGAGCGTGTCTAGTGTCCTAGGAGGAGCAGTCAAATGAGTCTGAGTACAACTAAGATTCAGAGTTACACATCTACAACGACGAGGATTGTCGCTGGACTTGCTCTAGGACCAAGTATATCCTTATAAACCATCCTTCCTGTCTTATAGTGATTGACGTGATCTGTTGGATAAGGGGAATATGGTAGAATTTTTTTTGTTTTTCTACCTATCTCGTAGCCATATTTTCCTACAGGAACACCTAAAAACTCATTGAGAAAAAATCTTCAATCTCATGTACCGCGGGTATATCCTAGATACTAAAACTCCTCATATTGGTATCCATTACATGTTCCAAGAAAGCTTGACACCCTTATCTCATCAATTTCTTTGTTGTCACTGCCAACACTAGACATGTAGGAAGAATATTTCTATCTCCTTAGAAACTCCAAGAGATATCCCCCTCATAAAACATTGCAACTTTGGAACCACAATCCAAAACAATCTTATACCTCTTCAAGGTATACACCCCTAGGATCACATTGAAGCCATGCTTAACAAGTGGCATAAGATCCACTTGAATACTGTGCTTGAAAAAGAGATAAACCAAAATGGACACATCTCCTGTAACACTGTATAACCAACCAAAGGGGTTTCCAACAAGAGGTTACCAGTTCTACTACAAACATGAATGTTACAACTATTTATCACCTCTCTAGTGATAAATGAGTGCATCAAACCCGGGTCAACCAAAAGATACAAAGTTAGATGCATATAAGTCTGAATGAAAAAGTTCCATATGACCTATCACAACCCATAGCTAGGCTGACTACCCATTCTGAGTTACTTATGACATAGAATCTAGTCATTGCCTATTGTCACCCTCAACCTCTTCTAGCTGTTCCTAAAGACTTCACATGTGATGACTACCACACCCCCTACTATCACCGTGACTAAACTACTACTACTATCATGAAACACCTCGACTACTATGTAACCTGATGGTTCTTCATAGGGCAAGACGATCTTACATGCCAATCTGACTACACTTGTAACACACCCTCATGTCTACGGCCAAGACGACCCTATCATGGAGACTGAACCTGAACTGTTAGCCCCAGCTGGCAGAAAGCTACAACCTCTTCCCTTACTAGGAGACCACTGTAACTGCACTTGTATTCTTGGCTTGGAAAATGTTGACCTCTACTGAGATTGCTGATACTGAGGCAAAAAAACCTCAACTTCTTAAAACTGCCATACGGTTGTCCCTAAAACTAAGAAGATCGCTTTTTGGTATTGGCTTCTCATTGCTCCACAAACATCTTTTTAATCCTGCTTATAGATTCCACAAAGGTGGAAGACTTTTCACATGACTCCTGGACTGACACTATCAGAGGAAACTTAACATTCATGCCCTTCTCATACCTTATAATCCTTTCCTTCTCCAATACCGCAACGTGAGGATAGAACCTGAACAACTCAATAAACCTTGCTTCATAGTATTTCATAGACAACGATCCTTGGCGTAACCACTCAATCTGAGCCATCTTCTCTTCTAGATACATCTTTTAGAAGTAACGAATGACAAACTCATGCCAAAATCCTCCCAACTGATCACCTCACCTGGTATATTCTCTTTCTCAATGGGCTACCAATGGACAACACTACCCTTCAAAAAGTAGACCGCATGCTTCACATTATCCTCCTTATAGATATTTAGAATCTTGAATTCTTTCTCTAGCTATGCCAACCACATGTCAACATTTGTCGGGTCTGGTGTGCCCACATACTCTATTGCTCCCACACACTTCAACCTCTCAAAGATCTTCCTTGGACCTTTAGATTCAACATTTGTGACAGGTGCCCTTAACTAAAGTGCAGGCGCACTATCTTCTAGATGCATGATTGTGCCATTAGCTGCCCAAAAATAAACTAGAAAGTTGGACCAGCTATGGTCAAAGGGTCAAATAGAGACCGGAGGGTCTGTTATGGCCCCATCTCGTGTAATATTCCATCATGTACCAATCTCCTGTGGCCACTTCCCAACACCAAAAAGCTACTCTCAACATGTTATTCATGTTCTTTAGACATATATGCACAACCATAGACCATGGTTAGATATGTTGGATACCTAAGAACTGACACAACAACCTAAGTTATATGTCCCCATAAACCCAGCGAACCTAAGGATTTGATACCACGAGTTGTGGCAACCCACGACGCTAAATGGGATTACTCAAAACCAAAATAATGATAAAAAACAAATTAAGCATATTACCAAAAAGGTATAAAATTAAATCCGAATTAAAATTTCAACATTTCATAAGAAATATTTACACGGAGGTCCAATTTTTACATGTATATATTCTTACCAGGTAACTTTACATGAGATCAGTGGCCTCATCCATAACATGTATACCGAAGGTGTTGTCCAAATATTTACAACATTTACATGGGATAAGACATACAACCAAAAACTTGAGTCGAGATACATCATGTACAAAACTCACCTGATCAGACCTGAGAGTACAAGGATGACTCTAGGACTATACACAACCCAACAAACCTCTATGTCTCTGCATATCTTCAAACTATGGCTGCTCGTCGTGCCATGTCTGACCGCACGTCACCTTGTGTCCGACCACATTGCTGATCTCTTAAAAAGGGTGTAAAAACCCACAAGGTGAGACCCATGTCCCAACAAAATGATATGACCTCTAATAACATTTATTGCTTACAAGCGGATTTTGTACTTCAAGTAGTTAAGGCATATACTATTATAGAGTTAAAAGACTATGCAACTTATAGAAAAGATCATCCATAGCTAGAGTCACAAATACAGTTGATTTCTCTTACAAGGTTATAAATCACATATATTCCTAAAAGGAAACTTAACAAAGATCATCATCCAATGTGATTCACCAGGTAACCCTAACAATTGTACTACATGGATGAACTACATATTTTATTAAGCCTTGGGTATTTTGAGGCGTACCACTCAAACTAGTAAATAACCATTGCAAAGGAATTTTTTTCCCATATAAGATATAAGATGATCAAAATCCCTAATATCTCTTCCCATAGATTAGTATGAGTAACAACTGTAGTGGCACATCATCCCAACTACTAAACAACCTAATCCATCCTGAGTACACAATCCATGAAACCAGAAACTAGGGTACAAAACATAAAATCTGAGTTACGTTCGTAGTCACTCTCAATCACTTCAATATTTGAGACACAACCTCAACCACACCCCAAAACCTTGAAATTTGGATGACATGGATATACCCTCCCCACACCCCCATATACTCAACAATATATGACTCTAAGATCCTTTTGAATTACTTGTTTCACTATCCATCAAGTTCTCATATTGGGATGCTTCTATAGTCACATGACACTACATGATTAAGATTACACTTGATTACTTAATTCAGTCAAATATTTTTGACTGCACCAATCAAGTTTTATATGAACACCCTAAAGGTTCCTACAATTTAATTAAGATTTGCAACCTCAGAATATATAGCATATGTTTACAGGGGAAAGATACCAAATAAAACATATTGATGTTACTCTATTGAAACACATGTATCCATTGCAAATCATTAAGAGAATCAAGACGCAAATTTCAGACATGTAAAATCCTATAAGGACACTATTTTTTGGAACGGTAATAATTTCATGTAAAAATATCACCATAAATTAGAAATTTTGAGAGACCTTAATGAGTCATAAGCAAGACCATATCTCAAAATTTCATCGTAAATGTTCAATGGACGTAAGAGTTAAGGTATTTCTAAGAAGTAGTCAATCATACACTCAAAAGTTATTTTATATGAGTTACTTTCATTGCTAGGGTTTTGTCCATCCATCATTACAAAACCATAACAATGTTTACAACTCCTAATATTACATAAGACACTCAATATATTGCAAGGGATAGTACATGGGTTGAAGTACCTTGTTCTTTGGATACCAAAACAACATGTATGTGCCATTTTTAAGAGTCCAAGCACTTATATTCTGAATTCCATACCTTCCCCATTCAAGGAAAAGTCCAATATATAATGAGAAACATTCATAATGTCTGAATTGAAGCTTAAGAACTCATATTGTCATCTAGTATATAAAATAGTACCTAAAAGACCATCTTTCAGCATTTTAAGATTCGCTAGATAAAATATTAAAGACTTTCACGTAGAAAGTAGGCAAGAAATGCGTTTAAGGTTACATCACTCACTTTGATAGAGATGAAAACCAAAGTCTAAGAGGAAAAAAAAACCTAAATCAGCAATAAGATACTGAGCTTGGTTCAACATAGCCAAGAACTCTTCCTAACTCCATGAATATGGTGATTCTATAGAAAAGGGAAGGAAAAGAGAAAGTTCTTAAACCCTATGTGCATATTTCTAGCAAGAAACACCATGGAACTCAACCGTAGGAGAAACAAAGTAAAGAAAAGTAAGGTAAAAAATTAAGAGGTAAGGATCATACACAAATGAGTAAGAAACAAAATTCATGGCCTTAGACCAGTATATTGAGAACTTAAACACAAGCATGCATCCAATAATCTCACGACCGTTGACTCGATGGGTTCTCTTCAGTCTCCATATTGCACCACCAATATCATAAAAGATGATAGGAGAGGGAGAGAAGGGGGTGTTTATAGGTGGGTGGAAGTCAATGTGGTTCAGTTCGGTTGTCGTGTAAGGAATCATGTCAACCCAGGTCTTGTCCGATGCAAGAGAAGACTTCTTGTTGTCCAATAACTCATCAATCAGAACATCATCTGTCAAGCCTCATTAGAGATTTTGCCGATCAAAGCTGCATCGTCAGTCAGACACACACACAGACATCAAAGCTTCATTCATCAATGGAATCCTTTGGTTGGTTAGCCAGCAACCTTGTCAATTGTTGAGCTGGAAGGC
Source organism: Alisma plantago-aquatica (assembly GCA_963693085.1). Lineage (NCBI taxonomy): Eukaryota > Viridiplantae > Streptophyta > Magnoliopsida > Alismatales > Alismataceae > Alisma > Alisma plantago-aquatica. Next base: position 1,237,178,776 of record OY856410.1, on the reverse strand, counting down.
TCTTCATTGACCATTGACCGTAAAACTTGTCAGACACTGATGATCCCTCAACCCCATGACCAGACCAGATAACTTCAATTGATGAAAATACTACAATACAACTACTAAACAAATTATGCAAGTATAAATCTTATGAATATTACAAAAGAATCCAAATGAGAAAAATTGTAAGATTTTAAAGAACATCATGAAGCAACCCAAGCAAGTGTTAAAATTATGTTTACACACCCAGAAAAGGGTAATTGTATGAAGGTCCACAAGTTATAGAATCGTAAATTAGTGTTACATCATAATCCAAGACGAAGTTTCTAAACTAATCATCCAATTAAGCCAATCAATTATGTTTTTGATGTAAGTAAGGTTTGGGATCTTACAACATAAGTCTTCACCATAGGAGGAAAAATCCCTACTAAAAGTCTTCTTACATATAAGGTTGCCATGTTTTATGTATAAAAGTTAATTTTTAATTAATGTCCCCACAAAATTATCTCACCCTTACTTTCATAATTTGATATGATAATGAAATTTCATGCACTCATATAATCACTTCAAAATCCTTCATCTATCTTAAGTTGAGTATAAGCAACTTCAAATGAAATCAATCACCTCATACATGTAACAAAATACCCATACCCGACATAAATATTATTATTAGGCCATAACATGGCCAAGCTCATATAAGGATTTCATATTCATATTCTAGGATGTAAATCTCATCACATGCCATCAACAAGTCATCATGCCAAATTTCATAATTATATCCCTGGGTACGAGGAAGCTATACATAGGACATCATTGTGCATAAAATACTATGTATAGGCATAAAAGTGCCATTTTAAGGTATCAAACCTGGGTCACACAAATTTGAGAATTATATAGTATTAGGATCCATCTTATTTCCATCATATACAATCATAAAAACAGTAATGAATAGTGTAGAATTCGTATTTTACCAACATGGTATCAAAAAGCCATAAAAGAGTCATTTTATGGGCAAAATTGTGTCTACTTAGAAATTACAACCCTTAAGGCATCAAGAGGGCATTCTATTATCATTATCAATCACAATTATAAGAAAGGGTAAGACAAAATAGTTTTTGATAATAGCCCAATTTATCAAAACATTCCATAAAAGCTTGACTTTTAGGCATATTACGCAAGACTTAAGCATTTTTCTTTAATTCAAGCCACAAATGCATGTTTAATCAAGGAAGGAGTAATCAACCCACCTAAAAAACATGTGGGAATGAACCTCATATTCAAGGCCACGTGTATCATCATTCAATAACCACCGTCAATACTCCAAAATCTCCACCAAACCTTCCTCTAGATAGATCCCACATCAACTAGGGCAAAGAGAAAGAAGGTTTGAGTTTTAGTATAGGAAGCTAAAACCACGATGGGTTTCCATGGAGCTCGGCCAATGAATAAGAACAAGGTGAGAAAAATAAGTTAAGATTACTCCCATGGTGGAGGATTACAAGCCATCTGGAGACCCACAAAACACATTGGATCCAAACATGGAGAAGGTGGTATGGCAAGAAGTGATTAAGTGACTAGTTTCTGGGATCATTTATCCCATCTCTAACTTGTCATGGGTTAATTCTGTTCAAGTGGTCCACAAGAAGGGAGGCACTACCATGGTTGTGAATGAGAACAATGAGTTGGTTCCCACCTACACTGTCATAGGGTGGAGGATATGTGTTGATTATCAAAAGTGAACAAAGCCAGAATGAATGGTCACTTACCTCTTTCATTCCTTGACCAGATCTTGGAGTGTAAGTCCCCTAACCCAGATTAGTGCTTGATGGTGTTTGCTTTTCTTAATAATATGCTTAAATATTTTGAGATGCTTTAATAACATATGACATGCCTACGCTTTTAGTTTGGTCCATTTTGAATAATGTTTGAGCTAGTTTTGTTATATATATGCTTATTTTGGACCTAGTCACAATTTACCCATGTTGATGGGTTATCTTACAATTTTCACATGTAGGTTGTGACCTTTGTTCCTTGGCATCATGAGAGAGAGGATGGTTCCTTGGGGCACCTTATTATACTTTGGTTTGATGAGGAGAGAAGTGGTGATATGTTGAGTGTGGTTTCTAGGGTTTGATTTGATGCCCTAGCTTTGTGTTGACCCTTGTGTTGACCATTTGGTTTTGGTTCTTTCAGCTACCATCCTTGTTATCCCTTTTTGTTTTCTATGTGGTCGCATGAGTTTGGCTGATGCCTTGAGATCCCTATGATCGCATAATGTGTGGAGTCTTCTCTTGGGTCGCTTGACCTAGGGTTTGGTAGCTTGGTTTGTGCTGGTCACTTGAAGTGTCTTGCATGGTTTTATGCAACCATGTGCCTTTGTGGCCATGATCCTATGTGACTGATGGTCATATAGGACCACATGAGGTCACTTGGTTTTCTTATTTTTCACGACCTAGCTTGCTTGCACGGTTTTAGTGGTTGCATGTTGGTCCTTTGGTGGACATGTGGCACTTATGTAAATGACACCTCAACCCTTTCATCTCTCTCATACCCCTAAGTATATAACCTCTCTCCTACACATGCATATAGCTCTTTGGTGGCTGATATCCCTTGCATTTTGTGATCCAAGCTTGGAGAAGCTCTTCCTTGGTGATCTTTGGTAAGTGATTCCATCCCTTGATTTTGTTTTCTTGGAAAACACTATCTCCTTTTCTTATCTTGGCCAAATACATGGTTTTTCATGGTTGTGCTTGTCTTGGGATGGAGATACATCTACCTCTTGATCCGAGTCCTTGGGTCACAAAGGTAGTGTTCAAGTTGAGTGGAGAAGCTCCTCTCCCTTCCCCTCTTTTGTTCTTTTCAGCCTTGAGGGTCTCAGGTTCTCTTTGTTGCCCCTAACCTAGGGCGTTCTGTTCTCTTTCAAGGTGGTGACTATCTTGATCATGGAGGAGATCAAAGCTAGGGTTTTCTCTTGACTTTGGAGCTTCTTTTCTTGGAGGAAGTTGCACCATCATCTAAGGCGGGTGATATAACTTCTCTCTACTATTATGGCACTTTAATTCTACATGCTCTAAAAAGTGGTTACTTGTTGTTGGTAATGATATCTTGGTTAGGGTATGTTTCTATGATGATCATGCATGCATATTGATTCTTCACCAAACCCTAATTCACCTACTAAAAAATCTAGATGATGTAGATGATGGTGGTTTCAATGTAACTTAACTTTGGTTTTTGACATCTTGATTCATGGTTCGGTTACTTTTCTTAAGGTGGGGTTTTGGTTATGTCTTAATGTTCTTGAACTTGAGTTTTGTGTTGATTACATGTGGTCCATGATTCTAGGGTTTTGAGTATGTTTATGCCTTAATCTTTCACCCCTTTTAATTTTTAGTTTCAAGATGATAATCCCTATTTTGGTTATATTGTATGAGTGGTTTTCATATGTAGATGTTCTTCACGAGGCGTTCCATGTAGTTTAAGTCTTGGAAGTGAAGTATGGTAACATGAGATGGTCTCTTTAGTTTTATTTGCTTACATGACCCTTTGGTCTTCGATCACTTAAACTAGTTTTCCCCTTTGGTCGCTTAGGTGGTGGTTTCCCTTCGACTGCTGAACATGTTTTCTTTCCTTCAACCGTAGGAGGATTTGTTCTCTTTGACCATTTGTGTCTAGGTCTTGTCTTGGTCGCTGAAGTGGTCTGTGACCTTGGAACCTTCGACCGTTTGATGTGATGGTGCTATTGGTCGCTGAACTCTCTTCAACCATTTGGAGTGATGGTGTTTTGGTCGCTGGTTTTGGGTCACCGATGTGTCTTGAACATGTTGTGTTGTTCTATTCGACCACTTGGATGTTATGAACTGATGCCCTCTTCGACCAAAGGTGATCCAGGAATATAAGGTTTGATGTATGGTTTCCTAGTAGTAATGTGGTGGACCCACATGTTCCAACAAAGTGGGAATGTGAGATACTTTGGGTGGGATGATAGTGTTCTAATGTAGAACCCTAAGTGATAATGTTGTGATGTAAAATCCTAACCCTACTCTCAGGTGTAGGGTGTTCTTATCAAACTTTCTTGAAGGAACTAGCATTGTGATGAATTGTTTCTCTCTCCTATTTGTATGATTCTAACCATGTAGGTGAATGAATGTCATAGATTGTGAATGCTATGGTAATTGTGAACCTTAGAGAGGCATGATGGGATCATAATGATGTGATGGGTCCTATGACATGGTGAAGGTTAATGCATATTGGGAGGTGATATCCTCTAGTGATGTGATTGAGGGATTGACATCCCACCGTGATGTGACATTGGTGGTAGCCTTGTATGGATGTGTTGCATTGGTGATGGTTTTGTGAATGGAAGTGCTACAAGTATCATGTGTTGACGTGACAAGTTCACCCCTTATACATTTTATATCTTCTAGAGTTGTACTATTTTTCTTATCCTTTTAGAGTTTGTTTTGGGTTTATATGTTGTAACTTGATTGATACTAAAGGATGCCCAATTGGCTTAATTAATCACGTGAAACCCTAATCATGTAGGTGCGCTATGACATAGATCCATTCTAGTGTCAATTTTATTGTTGGATGGTGAGACGAGTCATTCCTATGGGAAACTTGGAGTGCAAATTTTTGAATATGTGGGGGTGCAAGTCGAGTATCTCCTTGCTTCCACAATTAAAAGTGGTGTGAGACCGCCATGCGTGAGTTGTTCTCCTTGTGATATGTGATTGACATCAATTTAACTTCATGTGATGCCTCTTTTTAAGAACGTCCATGTGTGAGCATGTTCTTCTAGCGTTGTGACCTATACCAAGGCGGGCTAGGCATTTTTATATGGATGGCCATGCGTGAGCCAATACTTCATCTTGACTATATGTCATTGCTTATAGTTGACTAATATGTATGTGTGGTGTTTCTCTTATACAGACTAAAAGGTGTTGGAGAGGTCATGGATTCCATCTCTTCCATTGACCTTGTATGACACCGATTTCAACTTCACAGTGGTTGGTTAGATTTGAGTGGTATGACTCAAATCCTCAGGGTAAATATAATATATAACACAACTGTTAGTATGTTTGCTTAGGGTCAAATACGAATAACATTGGATGACCCCCTTTTGCCTTATCTTTGTATTGATTTCTTGAATTATAATGTGGTAAGAGAAATCAAGTGTTATACATGTTCTTCATATTCCTTCTTATAGTTTTAATTGATCTACTGCTCTATGGTAACTACCTAGTTTGCTTAATTTTCTCTATCAGTGTTATACATACCATTTAGTTGAGTCTACTCAACCTGTTAAGTATGTTATCTACCGTGCTTTTAATAGTTGTGGTGGACAGTTATATCTCTTGCTGGGATGTTTGGTCTCACCCTGTGGGTTTCCACATCTTTTAGGTGGTCGTTCACGATGAGGTAGAGATCGTGCAAAGGAGGTTGAGAAGAAAGAGGAGCAATAGCGGTTGAAAGGTTGGACATGCTACTTGTCATTTGTAGTAGAGTCCTATGTGTTGTCCTTGTACTCTCAGGTCTTTGGGGGAGTTTTATAGATGTTGTATATCGATACGACATTTTGGCTATATGCCTTGGTGTACAGATATGGCATGTATGTATATGTGACATGTTACCATATGCAATAGGATGTGGCTAGAGAGCCAGTGAACAATGCTATGTAATAATATTTTGGTAGGTATTATATATACATGTTGCTTTTGTGGACTCCCATGTGGTATGATCTAGATTTTGTGCTTATTTGAAAACGGTTTATTTCCATGTGTTTTCTGGTAACCTAGTTGTTTACTGTTATTTCTACATTTTTTTTGAGTAATCTCTTTTCGTGGTGCGTCGGGGCATCACAGTTAAGGTTGGTATCAGAGCTTTAGGTTCGCTGAGTCTATAAGGACATAAGACTAGGGTTTGTGTATGTTCTAGTGTCCTATGGTTTGTTAATGGTAACTTCTACTTATGAAGAAGAAGAAGAAGAAGAGAAGAAAAGATGGCTGGAGAACATGAGGAACACGATGCTGAGAGTAGTGCTGCTATACCTGGAGGTGGTGCAAGGAGGCATGTGAGAGAAGATTGGGTCGCCTGATATGCCCCAGTTTGATCCAGCTATGGTGGCCAATCCCGCTTTCCAATCCATGTTTGGACAATTTATGGCCACAATGACACATATGGTGGAGAAAATGCCCGCTCCTCAATAGAGAGCATTAGTTCCCAATGTGGAATCTTCTAGAAGAGGTTGAGACATGTAGGGGCAGTGGAGTTTGTGAGTATGGTAGACCCGAAAAATGAAGATCTGTGGTTGACAGAGCTGGAGAAGGCCTTCTAGATCCTCAACATCCCCACAGAGGATAAGGTGAAGAATGTTATACCCGTTGAAGGGGAGTGCTGGCCACTGGTGGGTCATTCAGTAGAAGAAAAGGCCAGGTATTGTGATCAGTTGGAAAGAGTTCTGATGGGAGTTTGTCAGGCGTTACTTCCCTAAAATCTATCTGGATGGAAAGATCACATAGTTCAACAAGACCTGACAAGGATATATGTCTATCAATGAGTATGAAGATAAGTTTATGGAGCTTCCAAGGTTTTATACGCACATGGATGCTACAAACAAGGAGAGGATTAGATGGTTTGATAAGGATTTAAGTATAGAGCTGACAACTCCAGTATCATCTTTGGATAACAGGGAGAAGTTCGCCACATTTGTAGAGTCGGCCAGGAGGGGGAGCGATCAGTGGTGGAGAAATGTTAGACGAAGGCCAAGAAGAGGCTTGCTCAGTATCAGGGACAACCGTCTAGGGGCTTTAGGAAGCCATGTTTTCAGCACCATCATCATATTAGAGATCGAATAGTCAGTCATAGTGGTCACCGAGCAGAGGCAAAGGCCATAGCTTTCCGTATGCAGGAGCCCATAGTGCTGCATCAATGTCAGTGACAGGGCCATCCGACCAAGGCATGAGAGCATGATGTGCTAAAAGTGTGTACAGGTGGGGAATAAGAAGATGTATTTCCCAATGAAGGATGATGAAGTGACCCAAGAGCTGAGACAGAGTTAACAAGGGTCACAATAGTGACAACAATATAGTAGCAGTGACAGAGGATGCAGACAGACATCGTAGGCTGGTTCTTCTAGACAAGCCAATAGAGGGTGGGGGTGACAACATGCAACAGATCGATCCTATACGATGAGTCAGCCAGAAGGAGTGGTCAACCAACAAGTTGTGATATGTCAGATGGAGTTATTTCATTTGAATTTGTCTTCTTGCTTTATATTTGTTTTGGCTGACCCAGGTGCAACACCATCTTTTATCACTCATGAATTGATAGCTAGTTGTTGTTTGCCTGTAAGTCATAGATGTGATAACCTTCATTTGGAAACCCTATTGGTTGGTTCTCTCAAGCTACGAGAGGTGTGTCCTTCCTGTGTCCTTTCTTTATCAGGAAATAGCATTCAAGTGGACCTCATACCACTTAACATGCATGGATTCAATGTTATCCTTGGAATGGATACTTTGAAGAAGTACCAGGTGGTCTTAGATTGTAGTTCCAAGGTGGCAACGTTTGTTGACAGTGATGTGACATGGATATTCCAAGGAGATAGGAAGATCTTTCTAACGTGTCTGGTGTCAGCTATGGTGGTAGAGAAGTTGATGATGTAAGGTTGTGATGTGTTCTTAGTGCATGTGGTAGATACCAAGACGAGGATTCTGAGTATCCAGGAGGTTCCAGTTGTCTATGAGTTTAAGGACGTGTTTCCTGATGAGTTTCCAGGCATTCCTCCAGCTAGAGAGATTGATTTTGAGATCAATCTAGTACTCGACACCCAACCGATAGCTTAGACACCGTATAGGATGGCACCAGTTGAGATGGTAGAGTTATAGAAATAGTTGTAAGAGATACTTGAGAAAGGTTTCATTAGGAGGAGAACTTCACCTTGGGGTGCTCCCATGTTGTTCGTGAAGAAGAATAAGGATGGATCCATGAGGCTATGCATCAACTACTGATAGTTGAACAAGGTGATAATAAAGAACAAGCATCCTTTTCCACAGATAGATGTCATGTTTGATCATTTGTGAGGTGCCACCGTGTTTTAAAAGGTAGATCTGAGGTCAGGTTATCATAAGTTGCGAATCAAGGCGGATGACATACCCAAGTCAACCTTCAAGACTCGATATGGTCATTATGAGTTTGTGGTTATTCTGTTCGGGCTAACCAATGCACCAACAACATTCATGGACTTGATGAACAGAGTGTTCCAACAGTATCTTGATCACTTTGTGGTTGTGTTCATCAACAACATCCTGATATACATACGAGATAGTCAATAGCACAAGCAACATCTGCGTCAGGCGTTGACCCTGTTGAGACAACACAAGCTATATGTCAAGTTTAACAAGTGTGAGTTTTAAATAAAGGAAGTGTCCTTAATAGGACACATGATATTTGCTGAGGGTGTTCGTGTGAGCTCCAAGAAGGTTGAATCTATGACAGAATGAGAGTAACCGAAGATGCCAACAAAAGTTTGTAGTTTTCTGGGTTTGTCATGCTACTATAGGAGATTCATCAATGACTTCAACGCTGTGGCATTATCCCGAACAAAGCTGACAAGGAAAGATGCGCCTTTTGTCTGGGATGAGAGGTGTCAGCATGCCTTCCAGTCATTAAAGGAATGACTAGTGCTCTCATGTTGGTTCTGTCCAAATAAGGAAAAGGGTACATAGTTTTTTGTGATGTGTTAAGAAACAGTTTGGGTTGTATACTGATGTAGGATAAGAACTTGATTTCTTTTACTTCACAACAACTTAAGAAAGACAAGGAGAACTACCCAACCCATGATCTGGATTTATCTACTGTAGTTCATGCCTTGAAAATCTAGAGACACTACCTTTATCGTGAGAAGTGTCACATTTTCACAGATCACAGGAACCTAAAGTATATCTTATTGCAGCAGGAGCTAAACATGAGACAACGACGCTGGATGGAGTTAATTAAAGACTATGAATGCACTATATATTACCATCTAGAGAAGGAGAATGTGGTGGCAAATGCTTTGAGTAGGAATTCTTCTTCATCGTCATCTGCTGATAGAGTGCAATTATGTTCCTTGATCTTCCATAAGAGAGACATGTTGGTCTCTTTGCTCCAGTTGAATATGAAGCTAGATATGTCCTTGTTAGCATGACTTTTGGAACAATTACTATGTTGAGGCAATAGATTCATGATGCACAACATGATAATATCGTGATACAGCAGATCCAGACAGAGTTCAACAACGAGAAGTGTGATGGCTTCCATGAGGCAGATGATGGAACGATGTGTTAGCACACAAGAGTTGTGGTACCTGATGCTGATGATCTGCGAAAGATGGTTTTGGAGGACTCTCACTCCTTGATGTATGCAATGCATCCAGGTAGAACCAAGATGTACCATAACCTTAAAAATATGTATTGGTGGCCTAATTTAAAGTGAGATGTAGCTGAGTTCATGGCTAAGTGCACAGTGTGTCAGCAAGTTAAGGCGGAGTATCAGAAGTTGCATGAACTTTGCAACCATTTCCCATACCATAGTGGAAGTGGGATCATGTCACGATGAACTTTGTGGTTGGTATGCCTAGGACAACCAAAGTTCATGATTCCATCTAGGTAATTGTTGACAGGTTGACAAAGATATCACACTTTTTGTCAGTGAAGACGACATATATAGTAGATAATCTTGCCCATATATATGTTGATGAGATAGTGCGTTTGCATGGTATCCCAGCTACCATTGTGTCATATAGATGTCCTCAGTTTACTAGTTGCTTTTGGGAACACTTGCACATAAAAATGGGTACTTAATTGAAATTCAACACAACATTTCACACACAGACATATGGACAGTCTGAAAGGATGATACAGAATTTGGAGGACTTGCTGAGAGCTTGTGTCTTACAGTTTTTAGGCAGTTGGTATGTAAACCTCAATCTAATAGAGTTTGCCTACTATGATAGTTATCAGAGGAGTAATGAAAAGGCACCGTATGAGGCATAGTAAGGCAGACATTGTAGATCTTCATTATGTTGGTATGAGACAAGTGAATACCAATTTCTAGGTCCTGAGCTTGTGCATCAGATGACAAAAAATATAAAGATGATACATCAACAATTGAAGGCAACTCATGACAAGCATAAATCATATTCTGATAACCATCATAGGCCATTTGAGTTCCAAGTGGGATACAAGGTGTACCTCAAGATCTCTCCTTGGAAAGGTGTTTAGAGGTTTGGGAAGAAGGGTAAGCTGGCTCCTAGGTATATGGGACCTTACCCTATGGTGGAATGTGTTGGGATGGTGGCCTATAAGTTGGAGTTTCCACCTGAGCTGCACAAGCTGCATCCAGTGTTCTGTGTTTCCATGCTGAGTAAGTGTCATCTTGACACTGAGTTGGTTTTGCAGCCCGTGGAGATTTATATAGATGAGGACATGTCTTATGTGGAAGGTCCTGTGTTGATCCTGGATAGGAGGATCAAGAAGTTGAAGAATAAGGATATCATTTTGGTTAAGGTTTTGTGACATCATCGTGGCATTGAGTAAGCCACGTGGGAGCTTGAGGAAGAGATGCATAGAAAGTACCCATCTCTTTTTGCTTAGGATTTTGGGGGCAAAATCCTTGTTAGGGGTTTATGGTTGTAAGACCCCTAACCCATCTTAGTTCTTGATGGTGCTTGCTTGGATTAATAAGATGCTTAAACTTAATATAATCTTTTAAGATGCTTTAATAACATGTGACATGCTTATGTTTTTAGTTTGGTCCAATTTGAATAATGTTTGAGCTAGTTTTTCTATATATATGCTTGCTTTGGACCTAGTTGCAATTTACCAATGTTGAGGGGTTATCTTGAAATTTGTCACATGTATGCATTCCCTTTGTGCCTTGGCATCATTAGAGAGAGTATTGTGCCTTGGGGCACCTTGTTATACTTTTGTTTCATGAGGAGATAAATGGTGATATGTTGAGTGTGGTTTCTAGGGTTTGCTTTGATGCCCTAGCTTTGTGTTGATCCTTGTGTTGACCATTTGGTTTTGGGTCTTTCAGTGACCATCCTTGTTGTCCATTGGTGTTTTCACTATGGCTGCATGAGTTTTGGTTGATTCCTTGAGATCCTTACGATCACATAAGGTGTGGAGTCTTCACTTGGGTCCCTTGACATAGGGTTTGGTCACTTGGTTTGTGTTGGTCGCTTGAAGTGGTTCACTTGGTTTTATGAAACCATGTGCCTTTTTGGCCATAATCCTCTGTGACAGATGGTCATATAGGACCACATGAGGTCTCTTGGTTTTCTTGATTTTCATGACCTAGATTGCTTGCATGGTTTTAGTGGTTACCTGTTGGTTCTTTGGTGGACATGTGGCACTTATGTGCATAACACCTCAACCCTTTCATCTCTTTCATACCCCTAAGTATATAACCTCTCTCCTATACATGCATGTAACTCTTTTAACCTTCCTCTTTCTCTCTTCCATCTTGTGCTTGGTGGTGTGAAGGAGATCCTTAGTGCTTGGTGACTACATGCGGTGATCCAAGCTTGGAGAAGCTCTTCCTTGGTGATATTTGGTGATTCCTTAATCTTTGGTAAGTGATTCCATCCCTTAATTTCATTTTCTTGCAAAACCCTATCTCCTTTTCTTCTCTTGAATGAATCCATGGTTTTTCATAGTGTTGCTTGTCTTGGGATGGAGGTACATCAACCTCTTGAGCTGAGTCCTTGGGTCGCAAAGGTAGTGTTCAAGTTGAGTGGAGAAGCTCCTCTCCCTTCCCCATCTTTTGTTCTTTTCAGCCTTGAGGGCCTCGGGTTCTCTTTCTTGCCCTTTAACCTAGAGTTTTCTCTTCTCTTTTGAGGTGGTGACTAGCTTGATCATGGATGAGTTCAAATCTAGGGTTTTCTCTTAACTTTGGATCTTCTTTTCTTGGAGGAAGTTGCACCATCATCTAAGGCGGGTGATATAGCTTTGTCTCTACTATTATGGCACTTTAGTTCGACATGAAACTTGCTCTAAAACGTGGTTACTTACTGTTGATAATGATATCTTGGTTAGGGCATGTTTCTATGATGACCATGCATGCATCTTGATTCTTCACCTAAACCCTAATTCACCTACTCAAAAATCTAGATGATGTAGATGATGGTGATTTCACATGCAACATAACTTTGGTTTTTGTCTTCTCGATTCGTGGTTCAATTACTTTGCTTAAGGTGAGGTTTTGGTTTTGTCTTCATGTGCTTGAACTTGAGTTTTGTGTTGATTACATGTGGTGATTGATTCTAGGGTTTTGAGTATGTTTATGCCTTAATGTTTCACCCCTTTGAATTTTTGATTTGAAGATGATAATCCCTATTTTAGTTATATTGTATGAGGGGTTTTCATCTATAGATGTTCTTCATGATGTGTTCCATATAGTTGAAGTCTTGGAAGTGAAGTATGGTCACATGATATGGTCTCTTTGGTTTTGGTTTCTTGCATGACCCTTTGTTCTTCAGTCGCTTAGACTGGTTTTCCCCTTCGGTTGCTTAGGTAGTGGCTTCCCTTTGACCGCTGAACATGTTTGGTTTCCTTCGACCACAGGAGGGTTTGTTCCCTTCGACCATTTGTGTCTAGGTGATGTCTTGGTCTCTGAAGTGGTCTACGACCTTGGAACCTTCGACCATTTGATGTGATGTTTCTATTGGTCACTGAACTCCCTTCGATCATTTGGAGTGATGGTGATTTGGTTACTGGTTTTAGGTCGCTGATGTGTCTTGAACATGTTGTGTTGTTCTATTGGACTACTTGGATGTTATGACCTTATGCCGTCTTTGACCAAAGGTGCTCCATGGATATATGGTTTGATGTATGGTTTCCTAGTAGTAATGATGGTGGACCCACATGTTCCAACAAAGTGGAAATGTGAGATACTTCAGGTTGGATGATAGTATTATAATGCAAAACCCTAATTGATTATGTTGTGAAGTAAAACCCTAACCCTACTCTCAAGTTCATGGTGTACTTATCAAACTTGTTTGAAGGAACTAGCATTGTGATGAATTATTTCTCTCTCCAGTTTGTATGATTCTAACCATGCAGGTGAGCGAATATCATAGCTATGTGAATACTATGGTGATGGTGAGCCTCAGAGAGGCATGATGGGATCATAATTATGTGATGGGTCCTATGACCTGGTGAAGGCTTAATGCGTATTGTGAGGTGATATCCTCTAGTGATGTAATTGAGGGATTGATATCCTACCATGATGTGACATTGGTGGTAGCCTTGTATGGCTGTGTGACATTGGTGATGGTTTTGTGAATGGAAGTGCTACAAGTATCATGTGGTGATGTGACAAGTGCACTCCTCATACATTTTATATCTTCTGGAGTTGTACTATTTTCCCTTATCCTTGTAAATTTTGTTTTGGGTTTGTATATTGTAACTTGATTGATGCTAAAAGATACTCAATTGTCTTAATTAATCAAGTGAAACCCTAATCATGTAGGTGCCCTGTTCCATAGATCCATTCCAATGTTAGATTTATTGCTGGATGGTTAAACGAGTCATTCCTACGGGATACTCAGAGCACATATGTTTGAATATGCGGGGGTGCAATTCGAGTATCTCCTTGAGTCCATAATTACAAGTGCTGTGAGACGACCATATGTTAGTTGTTCTCCTTGTGGTATGTGATAGGCAACATTTTAACTACATGTGATGCCTCTTTTTAAGAACGTCCATACGTGAGCCTGTTCTTCTAGTGATGTGACCTTTACCAAGGTAGGCTAGGGATTTTTATATGGATGGCCATGCGTGAGCCGATCATTCAACTTGACTATATGTCATTGTTTGTAGTTGACTGATATATCTCTGATTTGTTTCTCTAGTACTAACCAAGAGGTGATCGAGAGGTCGTAGATTCCGACTCTTCCATTGACCTTGTATGGAACCAATTTTGACTTTGCAGTGGTCGGTTGGATTTGAGTGGTACAACTCAAATCCTCAGGGAAAGACTCAAATCCTCAGGGAAAGTAAAATACATAACACAACCATGTAGTATGTTTGCATAGGGTCAAATACGAATAGCATTGAATGACCCCCTTTTTGCCTTATCTTTGAATCGATTTCTTGTATTATAATGCGGTAAGGGAAATCAACTGTTATGCATGTTCTTCATATTCCTTCTTATAATTTTAATTGTTCTACTTCTCTGTGGTAACTACCTAGTTTTCTTAATCTGCTCTATCAGTTTTATACATATCGTTTAGCTAAATCTACTCAACATGTTAAGTATGTTATCTATGTATGCTTTTAATAGTTGTGGCGGAGAGTTATATCTCTCATAGGGACATTTGGTCTCACCATGTGGGTTTCCACATATTTTAGGTGGTCATGCACGATGAGGTAGAGATTGCGCAATGAAGGCTAATCAACAAGAGGAGCAGTAGCAGTTGAAAGGTTGGACATGCTGCTTGTATTTTGTAATAGAGTCCAATGTTTCATCCCTGTACTCTCAAGTCTTTGGAGGAGTTTTGTAGATATTTTATATCGAGACGACGTTTTGGCTATATGCCTTGGTGTACATATATTTCATGTATGTATATGTGACAAGTTACCATATGTAATAGGATGTGGCTAGAGAGCCAATGAACTATGCTATGTAATAATCTTTTAGCAGGTGTTATATATGTGTGAATATATATATGCATATATATATATATATATATATATATATATATATATATATATATATATATATATAAAGAGAGAGAGAGAGTCAGGCTAGAATACACTCGAGTGTACAGATCATGTCGTACACCCCAATGGTGTTTACCTATCTAGACCATGTTTTTCTAAAATCTAATCCATTGATCTTCATGGCTACAATAATAATATGTCACATACAAAATTTGAACTCATTTGGATGAGTGTAAGTCACTCATCCAAGGACAACAAAATTGATGCACAAAACTAATTTGAAATGCATGATTTTTTCCTCCTTTAGATGCATGACCTATAAGTGTCCTAACGAGCTAATATTTATTATATAGTATGTTCTTATGATAATTAATAAGATCAATGGTTTAGATTTCTCAAAAATTTATTCCATTTTCAAAAATGACTGAGGTATATGGTGCCTCCGATACACTCGAGTGTACACTAGCCTGACTCTCTCTCTATATATATATATACATACACACACACACACACACACACACACACACACACATATATATATATATATATATATATATATATATATATATATATATATATATATATATAGGTGGATTTTGTGGACTCTGATGTGGTAGGATCCAATTTTTGTACTTATGTGCAAATAGTTTTATTTCCCTGTGTTTTCTGGTAACTTAGTTGTTTAGTGTTGTTTCTGTGTTTGGTTTGAGTAATCTTATTTCGTGGCGTGTCAGGGAATCACATGGAGCATCTATCACATCAAGAATTCTTTTGTTACCTTGGTGGGTACTACATGTTTTCTGAAATCCCAATACATATAGATGATCAAGATTATACCACATTTATATACCCATTAGGAAAATATGTATTTCAAAGGATACCTCTCAGGATTTGCCATGCTCCAAACATTTTCTAGAGCTACATCACAACCAAAATTTTAGGTTTGATGGAGTTAGAGATGGAAGTGTTCATGGATGATTTCTCCCTCTATGGATATTCATACAATTCATTTTTCCTCTCATCCTAACTAGATGTGAACAAGCACACATGGTGTTGAATTTAGAGAAATGTGACTTTTGGTGAAGGATGACATAGTTCTGGGGAATAGGGTGAGCAAGAAAGAAATTAAAATGGATAAGGCTAAAATTGATGCCATATAAAAGTTAGCACTTCCATCTACTGTGAAGGAGGTGAGAGCTTTCTTAGGCCATGTAAAATTTTATAGAATTTTTATAAAGATTTCTCAAAGATTGCAAAGCCTCTCACTAATATACCTCTAAGATAGGAAAAATTCACGTTTCATTCAGCTTGCATGGAAAACTTCAATAATTTGAAAGACAATCTCATTTCTAAACCCATCATCCAGGCATAAAGCTAGTCTCTACCTTCTAAGATCATGTGCAATGCAAGTGACTATGTTGATACTAATTTTGGGACAATATATTGACAAGAGGCAACATGCGATCTACTATGAATCCAAGATGTTAGATTAATCACAATGTAATTATCCCACAACTGAAAAAGAATTTCTCATCATAGTATATGCTTTATATATTTTATGATCTTATCTTGTATGGTCATAGGTGATTTTTTATGTTGAGCATGCAGCTATATACTACATAGTGACTAAGAAGAACACCAATTCTAGATTGATCAGGTGGATCTTACTACTACAAGAGTTTGATCACGAGATCAAGAACAAGAAGGGCATAAAGAATGTATTGGTATGTATGCCCATAGAGCAAGTCATGTGATGATTGTAATGGGATACTTTGTAAATGATTTAAATAATAAATAAGGAAATTTCTGATCTATATGTTTTAACTTTTTCTGAGATGATGGTGTAACATGATATATGTCTAAAGAATTGTTTTACTCGATGACGTATGCTTTTGGGTTGAGGACCTAAACGATGAGATCATACAGATGTTAATAGTATACTTTCTTGTTCAGTCCCTAGTCGGTTGTTATTGTGGAAATAACCATATAAATCAATAACACTAAAGACTAGATTGTGTGTTGGTTGATAACAAAATCTCATTAGTCATGATATAGTGATATCAAACCAAGCACATATGTACTTGTTAGAGAACAAGTGTACCGGACAGACCCACCGTGAGAGTGACACATGGAACCATGATTTGGTAGTCACAATCAGCTCTCACAGTGATGGTGGTGAGTGTGATTCTTCGACCTGAAATCACTACACTCAACACATGTCGTTGGGTACACTTTGACATCATCAAACGCAGTCCTGAAACATGGGTTGTTATAAAGGTGATGATTGGGTGACCTTGACACATGGGGATTTTGAGGGGTAAGTGATAGATATGGGATTTGTCCCTCCTAAGGGAGTTTGATGTCCATGGCCACTTGATGAGTAGGATTGAGAAAGGCATGAGCATGCATGTGTGAATCAATATGTGATATTGATGTCACACACATCTCACCCAGTATGCTCTGATATTAAGGAAATGGATGAACGTTGAAAGGATGACTGTACCATGCCTTGAGTTCATTCAGGACATTAGTGACAAAGGAATTATACATTCACTGTAACACCATTCACGGATTGTAGGATTAAAAGTTGTTCTCCAACTTTCTATTTCACTTGGGTAGCACTGATGTTTGACTAGGCACCGCTCTTTGCTTGTGTAGTCATAAGTGTTATGGACTTTCACTTTCAACGTGAAATGGACCTGCAGGGTCACACACACTAGGACATGTTTCTGGAAGAGGAGTTTCTCCATAAATCTTGTTTGGATTGATTACTAAAGGAGTTTAGTAGTTCGATTAAATACCCAATCGATTGATAGCTCAAAATCATAGTGTTCAAGGTGTTGGATCAGATGATTAGAGTATCAGATTGATTGAAACTGCAATTGACTGATCTGCTGCCCCAACCGATCGGCTCATAGAGATGAACCGATCGGCTCAGGATGGTGAGCCGACCGGCTCAGGTCAATGAACCGATCAGTTCACATTGTTGAACTGGCCGGGTGACCAACCGAGTTTGTTTCACTTGTTCAAATTTGATTTGGACAAGGACTAATAGTTAATTAGTTGGAAACAAACATGGAAAGTAAATTTGAGTTGGACCAGGACCAAGAACTGATAGGATCATGCTTGAACCGATCGGCTCAAGGGCCCAGACGATTGCTTCATGGCTGAATCGATCGGTTCAACTGGCACAGTTTGTCAGATTTTGTGGAAAATCTCGAACCCTTCTACTCCTGCTTTAATCCCGCATTGCCCGGGGTAGAGAACCCTGTCCCATGACCCTCATATATATAGGGGTATTGGGGGATTCTTAGATAGTACAACTCAGAACACCAGTTGTTCTGTAAAGTTGTCGTTCTCTCTGGTTGTGGTAACTAGGAGAGCCCGAGCAAGTGCTACCCGATTAGGGAGGCATAGCAAGGGAAAGACAACTACAGAAAGGCGACTGGTGACAGGAGAGTGTGTCAGTGACTAGTACGCCGACATGAGGGTACGAATCCTTTTGATGCCTTGTGTGACAAGGCGATCAGAGTTCCAAGTGGTCCATGTGTACTACTACAGAGGCGGGAGACTTCTGCCACTCGGAGGATAGCTGTCAATCCTGACAGTCCCGATGAGACCAGGAGTTGCACATACACCGTCCAAGACCGGAGGTGAAGACCGCTCAAGCCGCGGGGTAGCGTCGCCGAGCAAGCCTCGGGACAAGGTATGTCTTTACAAACCATCCTTCCTATTGTATAGACGTTGACACGATTCCTTTATACTGGGTTTGGGGAGAAAATTTTTGTTTTCGCTGCCTTCTATGATGGCCAATAAAACCCAACAGTGGTATCA
Organism: Alisma plantago-aquatica; assembly: GCA_963693085.1. Lineage (NCBI taxonomy): Eukaryota > Viridiplantae > Streptophyta > Magnoliopsida > Alismatales > Alismataceae > Alisma > Alisma plantago-aquatica. Next base: position 1,237,160,255 of record OY856410.1, on the reverse strand, counting down.
AAGCCACATCAACTGCTCTATACTTTAGGATTATCGATGTGATCGATTTTGGTTTGTCGCCTTTATTTATTACATACGATGCGAATAAAATTGGCTTTATGCATGTCCAATCCTAAATCCACAAATCCCAAAATACATATATGATATATAATATGAATGCACTCGATACGCGTCACCCTTAAATGAGTTTTGTGGTGGATGTATAGTGTGGTTATGACCAATAAACCCTATGTATGTGTGTTTGGTTGAATGTGGTTGCTTGCATCTCGGCCTGCGAACCGATTCTCTACCTTCTTTTCTTGATGTAACTTGAGATAACTCGAGATTTATTTCCTACCTTTTCTCCCCCCGAATGTAACTCGGGGTTTCTCAATTCAAATGTAAATAAGATAGAACTTTTATTTCTTGTTATGTGGAAGAACGGAGGACAACCTGACGATGACTGAGACAATCAGTTCAAGGCGCGAACCAATCGGTTGGCGTTCCAGACGACCGGTTCGAGGATCGAGACGAGCGGGTGGCGGCCATGAGGAGATGCACAATGATTAGATGAACCGATCGGTTGGAGGAGCTAGTCGATCGACTGGTGGCACCCAACCGACCGGCCTGATGGAGAGCCGATCAATAATGGAGATGAGTTGATCAAACCTAGAAAGGCAAAGCACAGAGTTCATCTTATACAAGTTGCATGTGATGTAGACCTAGATGACCGTGATTCCTCTTGGCTCGAGGAAACACATTAGGATGGCCATAATCATTACTTTTATCATTTTGCATGTTTTCTGTGGGATATAACATGTATATGATACATATTATGTATTGTGGTGATTGGATATGTATATATACCTATAAAACCAAATCCCTCATTAAATATTAAAGTTTTAGATGCATTCCAAATGCGACACACGTGAAAAGCTTGATCGGCCAAGTGTGGGCACACCCTAGCGTGGTGCATCGTCTATCTCGTAGAAGCGTGAAGGATGGATATGTGGGTCTGCCCTAACATGGTGCATATTCATCGTGTTTGCTTTGGGTCAAACTTAACAAGGTGACCTAGATAGGATCTAGCACCTTGAGGCATGGAGGTGATCATCACAAGGAGTTGCATATGACATCTTTCAAGAGTTGCATATGATGCAATTGGCAAGAGTTGCCTACTTGGAAGATCTAAGTTGTGGGTGACAACCCTAGCTGGTCCATGACTGAGAGGATTTCAGGATCTTGACCCACTAGAAGATTGTGCGTTGCAATCTTCCGAATTGATGGTGAGGGCTGCCAATTTGAATCAAAATAGTGGGAGCGGTAATTAATTAAAGGCCTAATTAACTATCGTCAAATTTTATTCAAATCAAATCAAAAGGAGTTTTGACAAATGCAATTTTCTCTTATAGAATGGCAAAAGAATAATCTTTTATAATGGGAAAATTAATTAAAAATAAATTCCATAACTGGTTGGGGATGATGAGAAATGTTATGCACAATCCAAATATACCGATAGCCTTTGAGTCCACTCTATGTACGCTTAAGGCGTTGTTTGATACAAATGATAAGAAGGATAGTTCATTGATAGAGATCAATGGAACGAAGTCTAAGGACAAAGGTGAGGGAGAGAAGAGTTCTCTCGCCAAACCAAATTCTTCTTCACTCAAAACATGGAGATGATGGAAGGAACGATGGAAGAAGAAGCGAGAGATAGAGATCTCTACTTCTGGTGTATATGTGATAGAGATTAACTTTACTACTTCTTTGTCATGGGTACTTGATACTAGATGTGGATCTCACATTTGTTCAAATGTGAAGGATCTTAAGAGAAGTAGGCCTTTGGGGAAAGGCGAGGTTGAACTACGTGTTGCCAATGGGGCAAGGGTTGCCGCTAGTGCCGTAGGAACCTATGAGTTAACTCTGCCAAGTGGGTTAATAATAGAGTTGAAGAACTGTTATTATGTACCTACCATAAATAGGAATATCATTTCCATTTCTTGTTTAGACAAGGATGGTTTTGAATTTCTCATTAAGAATGGAAAATGTTCCATTTCAAAGGATGGGATCCTTTATGGCAGTGCCCCATTGTCTTATGGTCTATACTTGATAGATCTAGAGACAAACGTATACAACGTAAACACCAAAAGGAAAAAACTCAACAACTCAAACAAAACATATCTTTGGCATTGTCGTCTAGGGCACATAAATGAGAAGCACATCTCTAGACTCCATAAAGATGGTTATCTAGACTCTTTTGATTGTGAATCAATAGAGACATGTGAATCTTGTTTGTTGGGCAAGATGACAAAGACTCCCTTTTCAAGTAAAGGTGAGAGATCTAGTGATCTATTAGGACTCATACATACTGATGTATGTGGGCCTTTTAGAACTAATGCCAGAGGTGGGTATCAGTACTTCATTACCTTCACTGATGACTTCAGTAGGTATGGCTATGTGTACCTGATGAAACATAAGTCAGAAACCCTTGAAAGGTTTAAGGATTTCATGAATGAAGTATAGAACCAACTTGGTAAAAGTATTAAAGTACTTCAATCTGATCGAGGTGGAGAATACTTAAGCCAAGAGTTTGAGGACCTTCTGTGAGCCCGTGGTATCATATCACAATGGACTCTTCCTGGAACACCACAACATAATGGTGTGTCTGAAAGAAGGAATCACACGTTACTTGATATGGTGCGATCAATGATGAGCTTTGCCGATCTTCCAATTTTCTTCTGGGGTTATGCTCTTGAAACTGCCGCATTTACGCTTAACCGAGTACCATCCAAATCAGTTCAAAAGACACCATATGAGATATGGCACAGGAAGCGTCCTGATTTGTCTTTTATTAAGATTTGGGGTTGTGAGGCTTACGTTAGGAAAATGTTTCCTGATAAGCTTGGACCCAAGTCCGATAAATGTTATTTTGTTGGATACTCTAAAGAAACGAGGGGATATTATTTATACCACCCTACTGACAACAAAATGTTTGTTGCTAGGACAGCTGTGTTCCTAGAAAAGGAATTTATTTTCAGAGGAAACAGTGGGAGGAAAATAGAGCTCGAAGAGGTTCAAGCCCAACAAGAAAATATTGAACCGATAGATGTACAAGAGGAACATGGAGATTCACAAGGTGTTGTGGAATCTCAGTCTCCTCAAGTAACACAAGGGATTCATAGATCTAGTAGGACACACCTTAAACCTAAGAGGTTTGGATACCTTGTGACTAAGGAAGGCAGTGAGTTGATCATAGATGATGATCCAACTACCTATCTAGAGGCTATGGAGGGACCAGATTCTGAGAAATGGCTTGAGGCCATGAAATCCGAGATGGAATCCATGTATTCCAACAAAGTATGGACTTTGGTGGAACCACCCGAGGGGGTAAAACCCATAGGGTGCAAGTGGGTCTTCAAGAAGAAGACCGAAATGGATGACAATGTGCAAACTTATAAAGGAAGAATGGTTGCAAAGGGTTTCCGATAAGTTCAAGGTGTTGACTATGATGAAACTTTTTCTCCAGTTGCCATGATTAAGTCCATCAGGACCATGCTTGCTATTGTGGCTTACTATGACTATGAGATTTGGAAAATGGATGTTAAAACTGCATTCCTTAATGGGAATATAAATGAGGATGTGTACATGACACAACCTAAAGGTTTTATAGATCCAAAGAATGCCAATAAAGTCTGTAAGCTACAAAGATCAATCTATGGATTGAAGCAAGCATCTCGGAGTTGGAATCTTTGATTTGATGAGGAAGTCAAAAGTGTTTGGCTTTATTTAAAATGAAGATGAACCTTTTGTGTACAAGAAGGTTAGTGGGAGCACGACCACATTCCTCATATTGTATGTGGATGACATACTATTGATGGGGAATGATGTCACGACCTTAGAGAAGGTACAGACTTGGCTTGGGAATACTTTCTCAATGAAGGACTTAGGAGAAGCATCCTACATTCTAGCCTTTTAGATCTATAGAGATAGATCTAAAAGGCTTCTCAGATAAGTCAAAGCACATACATTGACAAAGTGCTGAAGCGATTCAACATGGAGAACTCAAAGAGAGGCAACATCCCCATGATACATGGAGTCACCATCTCTAGATCTCAATGTCCCCAATCTTGTGAAGAGAGGGAGCGTATGAATGGGATCTCATATGCATCAGCCATCGGATCCATCATGTACGCTATGTTGTGCACACGCCCAGATGTCTCGTATGCTCTTAGCATGACGAACATGTACCAGTCAGATCCCGGGGATGCTCACTGGACAGTTGTAAAGAACATCCTCAAGTACTTGCGAAGGACTAAGGATCAGTTCGTTATATATGGCGGCGAGGAAGAATTGATAGTAAGGGGTTACACCTATGCAAGCTTCCAAACCGAAATAGATGATAACAGATCGCAATTAGGATTTGTATTTTGCCTAAACAATGGAGCTGTGAGTTGGAAGAGTTCCAAGCAAGAAATAGTTGCCGATTCTACTACAGAGGCTGAGTATATTGCTGCTTCACATGCAACAAAGGAGGCTATGTGGATCAGGAAGTTCATCATTGAACTTGGTGTAGTTCCTAGTAGCTGTGATGCAATTGTGATTTATTGTGACAATAATGGAGCTATTGTACAAGCTAAGGAGCCCAGACCACATCAGCGGTCCAAGCACATAATGCAGAACTTCCATCTCATACAAGAGATCATACATCGAGGAGATGTGAAGATTTGCAAAGTACTAACTGAAGACAACATAGCTGATCCACTGACTAAGACCCTTTCTCAACAGAAGCATGATGGTCATGATAGGTCACAAGGACTGAGGTTCGTAGGTGACTGGCTCTAAGTGCAAGTGGGAGTCTGTTGGTATGTATGCCCATAGAGCAAGTCATGTGATGATTGTAATGGGATACTTTGTAAATGATTTGAATAATAATAAAGGAAATTTCTGATCTATATGTTTTAACTGTTTCTGAGATGATAGTGTAACATGATAGATGTCTTAAGAATTGTTTTACTCGAAGACGTATGCTTTTAGGTTGAGGACCTAAACGATGAGATCATACAGATGTTAAGAGTATACTTTCTTGTTCAGTCTCTAGTCGGTTGTTATTGTGGAAATAACCATAGACATCAATAACACTAAAGACTAGATTGTGTGTTGGTTGATAATAGAATCTCATTAGTCATGATATAGTGATATCAAACCAAGCACATAGGTACTTGTTAGAGAACAAGTGTACCAGACAGAACCACAATGAGAGTGACACATGGAACCATGATTTGATAGTCACAGTCATCTCTCACAGTGATGGTGGTGAGTGTGATTCTTTGACCTGAAATCACTACACTCAACACATGTCGTTGGGTATACTTTGACATCATCAAATGCAGTCCTGAAACATGGGTTGTTATAAAGGTGATGATTGGGTGACTTTGACACATGGGATTTTGAGGGGTGAGTGATAGATATGATATTTGTCCCTCCTAAAGGAGTTTGATGTCCATGTCCACTTGATGAGTAGGATTGAGAAAGGCATGCACATGCATGTGTGAATCAATATGTGATATTAATGTCACACACATCTCACCCAGTCTGCTCTGAGATCAAGGAAATGGATGAACGTTGAAAGGATGACTGTACCATGCCTTGAGTTCATTCAGGACATTAGTGACAAAGGAATTATACATTCACTGTAACACCATTCACGGATTGTAGGATTGAAAGTTGTTCTCCAACTTTCTATTTCACTTGGGTAGCACTGATGTGTGACTAGGCACCGCTCTTTGCTTGTGAAGTCATAAGTGTTATGGACTTTCACTGCCAATGTGAAATGGACCTACAGGGTCACACACACTAGGACATGTTCCTGGAAGAGAAGTTTCTCCATAAATATTGTTTGGATTGATTACTAAAGGAGTTTAGTAGTTCGATTAAATACCCAATCAATTGATAGCTCAAAATCATAATGTTCAAGGTGTTGGATCATATGATTAGAGTATCAGATTGATTGAAACTGCAATTGACTGATCTGTTGCCCCAACCGATCGGCTCATAGAGATGAATCGATCGGCTCAGGCTGGTGAGCCGACCGGCTCAGGTCAATGAACCGATCAGTTCACATTGTTGAACTAGTCAAGCGAACAACCGAGTTTGTTTCACTCATGCTTGAACCGATCGGCTCATGCCTGAACTGATCAGCTCAAGGGCCCAGACGACCGGCTCAGGGCTGAACCGATCAGTTCAACTGGCGTAGTTTGTCATATTTTGTAGAAAATCTCAAACCCTTCTACTCCTACTTTAATCCCGCATTGTTTGGGGTAGAGAACCCTATCCCATGACCCTACTATATATATAGGGGTATTGGGGGCTTCTCAGATAGTACAACTCAGAACACCAGTTGCTCTGTAAAGTTGTCGTTCTCTCTGGTTGTGGTAACCAGGAGAGCCCGAGCAAGTGCTACCTGATGAGGGAGGCATAGCAAGGGAAAGACAACTGTAGAAAGGCGACTGGTGGCAAGAGAGTGTGTCAAGGACTAGTACGCTGATAGGAGGGTACGACTCCTTCTGATTCCTTGTGTGACAAGGCAATCGAAGTTCCAGGTGGTCCATGTGGACTACTACAGAGGCGAGAGACTTCTACTTCTCGGAGGATAACTGTCAATCTCGACAGTCCCGGTGAGACCAGGAGCTGCACAGACACCGTCCAAGACCAGAGGTGAAGACCGCGCAAGCCGCGAGGTAATGTCGCCGAGCAAGCCTCGGGACAATGTATGTCTCTACAAACCATCCTTCCTATTGTATAGACGTTGACACGATTCCTTTATACTGGGTTTGGGGAGAAAATTTTTATTTCCGCTGCCTTCTCTGATCTCCCTAAAACCCAACAAAATGTCATGTCCAATCATATGATATGAATCCATTACATCGACAATGATGTTGTTATGATCAATGATGATTTCCAAATGACCATTTGATGAAGAACTCTTCCACTTTCCCTTGTTTATATAGACTATGTTAACTATCTTTCTACTGGTTTTCTGCACCCTCACTACATGGGAAACTCCAACAATGTCAAGAGCTACTATTAGATGAGCCAACTTCTTTTGGCTCCATGGTGATGGTATTTATTATAGATGTATGAAAGTGAGGAAGCTCATTGTATTATTGAGCAGTTGCAATCATGTTCCATGGTGGGAATGAGCATGAAATGGCCACTCCAAAGATTCTCCATTATGGATTTTATTTCCCTACACTTTTCAAGGATGCATACAACTTCGTCTTATCTTGCATCAGTGTCAAAGAAAAAGGAATATATCAAATAGGGTTGAAATTCCCTTGAATTCATGGTAATAGGTGAAATTTTTGATGTATGGTGAGTGGACTGCATAAGTCCATTTCCCTCTTCTTGCTGTTATTCCCACATTTTGGTAGGACTAGATTACAATTACAAGTAGACATAAGTAATCCCCAGTGTCTCTAGTGACTCTAAACCTATTATAAAATTATTTGAGGAGATCATCTTTCCTAGGTTTGAGGTACCACACACTATGATATTTGATGGAGGTTCCATTTTTTTGAGAATAAGTTTGAAACATTATTGAAGAAATACAGGGTTCACCATAGAGTAGCATATTTACATCTCCCAACGACCAATGGGAAAGTGGAGGCTTCAAACAAAAAATTTAAGGCTATCTTTGAAAAAACAACTGGCCATACAAAAAAATATTGGGCTATGAAGTTGAGTGACACACTATGGAAATAGATGACCACGTTCAAGACCCTTTTGGGTACTACTCTATTTTGGTTGATCTACGGGAAATATAGTGACCTATCAATTGAGATGGAGCACAAGGAATGATGAGTGATCAAGATTCTCAAAATTGACAAATATCTAACTAGAGAAAAATAATTCAGTTAATTGCAGGAGCTAAAGGAACTTCAATTCACCACCTATGAGAATGCATGCACCCACAAAATGCGAACTAAGATGTGCATTATGGCCATTTGTAGAGAAAAGACATCTAAGTGGGCAACCAAGTGCTACTATATAATTCAAGACTCTAATAATTTTGAGGGAAACTAAGATTGCGTTGTCACAAACCTTACTTGGTGAAACACATTCACCCCAAGGAGTCTTTGTGTTCTGGGATAAGATCACAGGAGAATTTGTTGTGAATGTACAAAGGTTAATACGTTACTACACCACTAAAGATATAGAAATAAGGGAAGAAACCCCAATTCCTCTCACAAACCCTAAGATGACTTGATACACATGCATCGACTCAATGACGTAAAACAAGGTGCTTTTAGGGAAGAAATCTGATAATTATCTTAGTTAGATTTGAATTTCTTAGAAAGAGGAGTCCCATTTTGCATTTAGTTTACATGAATTTCATCATCTTAGCATGTATTTTGTAGTTACCACTTGGCTTGATCCAATTATGCACTTACCTTGGATGCAAGATGAAATTCAAGTGAGAAAGAGATTACAAGCCTCCCAATTGGGCAATTAGACCACCCAGCTGGCTGACTGGGGAGGCCCCCAATATTGGGAGCATCAACCGTAGGCAAGTCAACATGATAGAAAACCCACATTTGACTAGTCTATACAACGTCACCATCCCCAATTTCCAAATGACCGGTCCATGAGGTGAGATAGTCAGTTTGTTGGTTGGTCATTTTAACAGTGTCCCTTCAACCATGCAAACCGAACAACCTATTTGTGAGTCGAGCGACCCAAGGATCTAAATCTAAAAGCTTCCCCAATTGAGTCAATTGACCCACATAACTAGTTGGTTGACTCATTTCTATAGTAAAATCATAGGGAGCTCTAAACATAACTGTTCAATCGACTCACTTCCTGATTCAAGAAATTGGTTTGGGTAAGAGGACACACATTTAAGATGCCCACTAACTCGATCTAACCCACCGATAGGGAAACTCATTGTTATGAAACGTCACAAGGAACACTGACCCTAACCGATCAACCTACTCATTTCGTGAATTGGGTGACTGGTCTGGGCAAGGAAAAACACATTCAAATACCCAACCGACTGCCTTTCTTCATGAGTTTGGTGATTGGGATCCCTGGGATTAGATATACACTCTTGGGAAAAGGGGATAAATACCATGATTCATAGTCCTCATTTTCCTAAAAAAAGAGAGATCTTACCTCTTCCTCGCCAATATGTCACCCATTTTGGTTGTTGTTCCTCTATTGTAAGCCACCCGATTTGAAAGAGCAGTCGAGTGAAGAGCCACCACAATTGATCAACTGGCTTGTTTCCCACCTTGGAAACACACACACTCAGTCAAGCTTATTTCCCTCCATCACCGGTTTTACTCCTTTTTGTCCACCACCACACAACCAATCGCCCGATCCACATTGGTCACTCACTCATCAACAAACGCCCCTTCTTCTCTTACAATTGATAGCTTCATCTTCTACCCCCATTTCAATGCATTAGGCAAGACTCGTTGCCTTTCATTGACACCTCCATCATCACACCTTGTCTTACTCCACCAATCAGTCGACCCACCCCTTTAGTCACCCGATCAAGCTCTGATCAAGTGCCTCTTCCATTATTCATGCCAACCAACTCACTACTCTAGTCCCCTGACTCACCCCTAAGTAGAGTTTCTATCCACACAACCAATCAACTGACTCAACACCCAAGTCGCCCAACTTGTCCTCCTAGTCATCCGACCCACTCCTTTAGTTGGTCAACTCATTCTGGCATTCAACATGCCTAAGACATGATAAGGAAGTTTGGACCACTCATTCGATGAGCAAGGTTGTAGGATCCTAATGAAGCTCAATCCCTTCACCTCTTGGAAGAACTGGGGGAAGGAAGTAGAGAGAAAAACTACACCCTCCCTCCCTTGGGCCCAATCCATTATCCCAACTAAAATGGGCAATGTATGAATACACGAGAGGTAGGAAAAATATGATCTGGAGATGCTTGATGCATTTATGGGATATGAATCCTTCTCTAATGAAATTGCAACACCTGACTTCCAGGCATGCAAGTGGATGTTTTAAGAGATTGATGTACAAAGGATCACACTTGTTCTTCATGGTGGAGGTTCCTCCTCATAGAAACCACCATAACGACATCTATCATCCTTCACTCCAAAGTCACACCATGAGCTTTCTTTCCTCTCCACATCTTGCACATTGATCCACTACCTGTCAAGTATAAGCCGACAGTTTTCCCCAAGGAGAAGAAAAGATAAAACATGATGGAGACTTTTAGGGTGCAATTATTGAGATGGGCGTGCCTAAACACCCTCTAGAATATGAGGATCCATTGTGTAGTTGGGTGATTCTATAACAAGAATCTAACTTAAACACCATCCTTTTTTGGATAAGTTATGGCACATAAGAAATATGATAATTTTAGAGATCATGTCCTAAAACAAGGTGAAAGCAGTGAGAGAGATGAAATAAAGTCATAACATCTTAGCTAACCCTATGTAGAGAAGAGCCCTAAGTCAACCCTAGGGTCAAGTAGGGACGCTTAAAGGTTCAAAAGGCCAATGGGCCAGGAGGTGACCATGCCTTGATTACACAAGGCTGGTAGGGTCATGAGAAAACCATCCATGTCTACATAAGGCCCATTAGGTCAATAGAATCGCCACTTCACAAATACATGAGGCCCAAGGGGTCAAAGGAAAGGTACTCCATAAGTACATAACTCCCTTGGGTGTAGACGAGATCATTCCAAAGGTCCACTTTGCTTGATTTGGAGTCATTTTGAGGGCATAACTTAACCTAATTCCAAAATCCCAAGATAATGTGTGGATACACCATCTCTACACAAAATAAGGCAATCTTTTTATCTAGACTGCATCCATATATTTAGTTCATCTGAGCATGGGTTCTAGATATTAGGCAACCACATATCATAAATACAATTGAAATATGAGAATAAACACCCTGAGAAAAAATTAATGACATGATATAGGGTATAGAGGTGTTACCTCACTATATCACTAATATAGTTCGGCAATGATTTGTAAGTCTGAGGCCTAGGTGAAAATGTAATTACCAAGCAAAAATGAAATCACTAAGTGATATTGTAATGTTACTGATCAAGATGTGGAACTACCCTTAGATATTCTTGAGTTCCAATCCCAGTCATATAGATAATTTTCACATCATTGAATTTATTAGTGATAACCTAGCAAAAACTTATACAAGGTAGGTGGCTAGACAAAAGTGCATAAGGCTAATAGGAGTTATGGTTCAACTTAACTTTATTAGGTTCAAATTTTATGTCAAAAATTCCTTTAAGGTGGGGTGAATGCAATTTATTCAAACTTTGAAAGTTTTAGATCTAATTAAAGGATATGATGTGAAAATCCAAGTGGAATAATGAAGAAAATAATGTGACATTGGTTGATGAAATTGACCTCAAGACCTAGTTTAGGTCTTCAATATAAGAAAAAAAATGTAATTTTAAGAAGTTATGTGCAATGAGACTTCAATTGAGATACCATGATGTTTCAAGCCTTAGTCTTGTAGTTAAGAGTTTAGTGGAACTTATGGATTCATTGTAAGGCCTAGGTTTGAACCATGGCCCAAGAATCCAAGTAAAGTTCAATTGGACTAAATTGAATTTCAAATAAGACCATGGGATGCAAGTTAGAGTAATTAATAGTTTATGCAGAAATTAGATGCACATGACATTAGTAGTTAATTGATTAATGAGTTTTAAGATGATAAGCAAGATCTGTGAAGATATAAAGTAATTAGTTCCCTAAATAATTAATTGAGTAATTGTCTAGTTTCTAATTAGATTCCAACTTGCAAGTATCATTATAAACCAAAATTGATCTACTAATTAGTCCCATGAAGATAATGGCTAAATGAAGATAAACCCAAGTCGTGAGATAATAATATGGTTATTTGTGACCTAGGTGATTAAACTAAGTGTTTACTGGAAGAGAAAGGAAAGGGTAACTATGGTATCACTTTTATTCCAAAACTTTTCCAAATCAAAGATAAGGGTACTATGGAGGTAATACTAGACTTTGGTATCAATTGGATACTCCCAAAAACCTATAAGATATTTTTAAAGATCATTGATATTATATAAATGTTGGGCTATTGATTTTAGTTAATATTAGATTTATCAATGTCACAAGCAAAGTCTTGATAAGCCGTGACATGGGGGTGTGATTGACATGGGATACATGTCTCTATCTCAACCACCATCAAAGGATTGTACATCTTCCCTCATGTCATCTACCTTTCACTTAGAGATCCGAGCAAGTTGGACTTTGGCCATGCTCCCTCTCTCTCTGACATGTCATCATTGGCCCCATTTGCTTCCCAATTGGTTTTGGGAGTGAGATTGAGTCCAAAGGATCCTAGTTTAGTATATTATCTCCTCTGCTGAGATAATGCCCAAAGTCATGAACAAACCAAGAACTATGGAAGAGTACTGCTAGCTTACCCCTAAATCTCAATACCTATATAAGGCACCCTTAAGAACCTTCATTACTCACAAGATAGAAAATTTATCAATTGCTCTTGAAACACCCTAATATTCCACCAAGCACCATGTGGATGTTTTATTTGCATTCTACTCTGTATTTTACTTTTTTATGTTTTGAGTAATTTATGTAATTTTTTGGTATGAAATATATTTTTGGTGTTTTATTTGTGGATTGATACAAGAAAAATATTAATAAAAAAACCATAAAAGCCAATAAAATGATAAAATACCGCACATCCTAACTTCCCAACTCCAAAATTTGGAGTGAGGATGAGGAAGTATAGATAATCACTCAAATGGCTATAAATTTTACATAATGATCAGAACTGGATAATTTAAAACCACTAAATGCATATATAATTCTCTAAAAAGCAAGTATATATATTTTTATAATTCTCCACAAAATAAGTATATATACTATTACAGGCTTGTCGACCGACTCACAACTCTGGTCGGTCGATTGGGAAGTTCCATAAAAAAATACAGTGACTCTACAAATAATAAACCTGACACAAAAATGACTCTATATTCCACACTGATGTTAGAATTTAGTAACTCAATTTGAGTTGGAAAGATAATTTAATTATACACACAATGATTATATTTCCTGACCACTTAGGGCCTACAGTCGCCCGAAACACTTGTCTTGAATATATGCAGCAAAAGGATGACAACCATTGGATTGTTTTGGATGGATATTTGTATTTTTTGGGCTGATACAAGAGCACTTGGGAGACTTCCAGGACAAGGGTTCACAACATATTCTCTATCATGTACAATCCTAGCGCTCTCCAAGGAGAGTAAGAGATGAAAGTTGATGACTTGATGTGGAGACATGCTCTATTGTAGATCTAGACTGAAGGCTGAAGTTATCATTCATGATTTGTGACGATACCACTAATCTTCTCCTATACAGTTCTACTTGTTCCTTGAGGTTCTTCTTCTCTCTCTAATTTTGTATCATGAACATATTTAGATAGCACACCCATTAATGGGATACAAGGATCAATTTTGCAGGAGATTTTTTGTTTCTACATTGTTAAGTATTATTTATTTGAACATATAGGTTGATAATCGATTGTTTTATGCTTGCTTTATAGCCTAAAAATGTATCTTGCACGATTGTTCAAAATTCTAGATGCAGATACATTAAAATCTAGTATTAGAACACCAAATTATGTCGTTGAATCTCATATGACAACACATAAGGGCATTCTTTACGGAGACATATTAAAGATCCATACGTAATACTACTCTAAGAAGATATGAAATCCCTTGGCCCCAATCTAGTATTCATATGAATGAATGATACAATGTTTAGAATAGTTACAAGGCATTGTCAGTGAACCCTATGGTCCTGCGACTTTTATCATAGTGCAAAAATCATTTCTTGATTGGTTTAATTTATTTTTCTTGATTTGTAATTTAATTAATAAAAAATTACCAACCAATTTCTATCCTTGTTAGCCACTTTTCCTTAATTAGATTAACAATATAATATGTTCTCTCTTGGGTCTAATCCTTAGCTATACTATGATTAGACTTGTCCATGATTGCAGTTGGTGATTATTGTATGTAATTTAGGGGAAAAATGGATAGTTATCTAGGTGAATTTCTTATGCTATAGTCGACCACATCATACTACCACCAACTACACCCTCGACTCAATTCATTCCCAGTCAATTACCTTGTCCTGGAGCTCTACTATGATGATGCAAAGAGATCCCAATCCTCATATGAGAGAAAGGAATCCCTTGTGATGGGTCTTTGATTTCCATCCTTGATGTGTCAAGCTCCTTGTTGGAGAGAAATATTCAAACCATCATGGTGTCTCACAAGTAATGGATATAATTTGCAACACCTCCATGAAGCCTGTTGAGCTTTAGATTGTCTACAACCACAATAATTCTCCACCTTATATTCCTTATTCTTCCAACATAATCAAACCTAGCCATTTCTACCTATGACCACCCCATCTTGAGCCAAAGGGCTCTCTATCTTCATGAAGGGTAGTCGAAGGAAATCCATTGCTAAGACATATCTCTCAACATGAGCACCCATAGTCAAGTCCTAAGTTGACTCATGCTAGTTGCTGGTCGGGTGAGCAATGGAGAAAGGGATAATATGAACCTTACTAAGGGATTTTTCTAGCTACCCTCAAATTAAATGACACATAATGTCAGTGCATATGGGCAGCAAGATCATCCTACCCTTGTTGGAAGCCCAACTATGTGGAAACAAGGTGCTGATGTGGCATAAGCCCATTGGCCCAAGCCTGGCTCCACAACAGTTAGAATGTGATATATTTTGCTGATGTGGCAATTGATGGTCGGTCCATGTAGGTTTATCTTGAAATAGATATAGAAAATAAACCCCAACTCAGATAACACTGAACTTATGTACCAAATTGATCATAAATGTACATTGAATCCACAAAAATAGATGCAATGCTTGATTCTGATCCTAACTCAAGAATTATGTATTAATACATGAACTAAAGGTGATTACTATGATGTTGAATTCATTAAAAAGGCTCATTTTTTTGTTTTAATTTGATATTGTTGAATGACAATGACATCTTGATATCTTGGTAAGATGAGGATGATAATGATGTACATTTATGGTTTCTAAAGTCATTAGATCCTTACAAATGAGATTTCTAGTTTTGAAAAGTAACCCTAATATCAGCACTAAACCCATAGTTGTAGGATCTAGACCTAGAATAGACCATAATGTAATTTACATGAATACATGGTGACACCTTTGTATTATACATACATGCAGATAGAATAATTGCTTGGAATGCACTTGGTTATTTGAAAGACATACATACTCAAAGTACTTGAAATATAACTGTATGTGTTCTTCATTTAATGTACATGGTTAATTTATGAATACTTGGATGATTTTTAGAGTGTTTGACCTTATGATAAACTTCTTGGATGTTTATTTAATTCTAGTTCAATTACAATGCTTACATGTATACATATGCCAGGGTTAGACCTACCAAAGGGTAGATCAAATAATTCCAATCATGGATAGAGAAACTGTAACACCCATGGTGGGATGACAAGCATGGGTCTAAATATTTAAATGAAAACACAAGTTCATATGTACAACTATTTTAATGTTTAGTAGTATATGTTTATAGCCATATGTGCACACTTTTGCTTGCACTGTTGTACACTATACTGAACTATACTGATTGCATGTTTTGTTTGTTGACATTTTAGGTATGTGGCTTACATAAATATATGAAAATATGGAGATTCAGATGAACAATGAATATTATCAAGTTAATGTAAAAATGGAGGATTTGGTAGATAGTACTTTCTTTCCATGTAGTAATATATCTTCTTGTGGTTCTATGTTACTTGGAAAATTATACAATTGCCTTTGAGGAGAAATCAACATCCTGTTTTACCAAACAAGTTTATGTAATGAAATTATTGGTTATTCCTTAAATTCGTATCCTAGAAAAATGAGATTATGATTCTTTTCCATAAGTTCCACCTTCAGTGGGGGATAACTAAATGAAGGGTTCGTCACACTAATCCTCAACCCCTATGTTGATAGGCACCTCTCCAAACAAAGCCTTATCTAGAACAATTTCCTCTTAACATTCTTCTCAAATTGGCAGCAAATCTCTTAGATACACACTTTTTAATACATATATAGATAGAAGTCATATCCTCAATACAAATTCCACATTTTCATCCTAGACTATCACTCAATATTTGAACAATTTTACAATTCTATACCCTAGCCTCTTTTTTTAATAGTCATGATGAACAAGAGGTTGAAATGATTCTTCATGCATATCATAAAGAACTTAAACCGATAAACCATCTAATTCTTCATTATACTACATCGATAGTACACCTCATACAATCACTAATTGACCTTATACAATTAGTGACCCAATTATAGGATTTAATATAGATGTTACATTTGAAATCAAACTCCCCTTCTAAAATCTTGGTCAACATTGAGAATTATTATCATCACATTAACCCTTTTTAATAGGTCTCACCCTTGGCCCTTTGTCACCAAAAATGTAGGTATACTTGGCTCAAACTTACAGTTCTCACTTATAGTTGAAACTTTGTCTTAAGAGGGGCAAATTGTTGAAAATACATTTTTGGTTACACAACCAATGATCAAGATGAAATCTTCATTCAAGATGTAACCCTTTTCTATACATTCTTTATGTACGTAATCCATCCATTACCCACTTTCTACATTTCAATGGTTCGCGAATAAAGAATATTTGTATGCTATATCAGTGCGTAGATTGGATTGATAGTTGATCTTTAGGTGAGCGTCTTTTTACAAATTATAGGGGTTCACAGACTAAAGACATTCTTATGCTATATTAATATGTGATTTGGACTTTGATGGATCTTTCTATGAGCCTCTTTTATCAAATTGCTAACTTGAACTCTCCTTAAATAAAATATTGAATTTTATATCCTAGTTGAAAATTCAATTTTACTTGAACTAGATGAAGTATTTCTCTTCAAATATAATATAAGGGCAAACCCCAAAATATACAACCCTTAAGTTTTCAACTCTAGAGAAAATATTAAGATAAAATCCATATACAATGTTTCCAATCCAAAAGATTGAATATAATCTAATTGATATTTCTTGGGAATCTCCTATTACAAAATTATATGATCCTCCATGATTGAAAAATCATGTCATTTGACATAGGCATACCCCCGTTGATCAGTTTGTTATGTGCCACACAAGGAAAACACTCTTGATTGAACTCAATACAAGGTCAAAAAGGTCTCCTAAAACACAAAACCCTCTTCCATCATCCCTAAATCATTGACACCTAAAATCTCTATATATTCACCCCACACCCAACATCACAACTTGCCCCTTTCGACTCCCATAAAGTTAGAGAGTGATTTAACCCTCAAATGTTAACTCCCAAACAACTTCTTTCTAGTAGGATCCTTCCACTATATCAAAACTCTTGACACACTAGGAGGTTTTCGAATAGTAAGCAGGCACATAGGATGTCTAGATCTACTTGTAGTTAAATGTGTATCTTCCAGCCTGTTTTAGATGATTTATCTGCTCGACTTGCATGTCTTTTGTCTCCAACTATTTCTTGAATTGTGAATTACATATTGAAATTGCTAATCTTTGTGGTTCCTTTTCATCATTTTCTCGATCATGATGTAATTCTACTTGATCAATTCTTGATCGAACACTACACAACTTTCTTTCATGATATAGTCATATGCATATCTAGTCAATCTATCCATGCTTCTACAATTTATTCATTATCATTATTGATCTCTAACTGATACATATTAAGCTATCAATTGAACACGATCCAATTCAGATTAACTACTAGATTGACTATTTGTTGTGATTCCTCCACCCAAGTTATCTAAAACCAACCTTGGTTTATTCAATCAAATCGTTCACTTCCCCTCTTGTCTTGACAGTTCTTTATGTAGAAGATGTTGAACTGAGTGGGGATCCTAATCCACTAATATTTTGACAGGATACCCACGGTCGTCGTAAGGCTCCAAATGCTTATCAACCTTAAAACTCTCGTTACAGATCACTTTGTTTCAACTTTTTAACCTTAAAAACCCTATCTCAAATAAAACAAGTGTTTTAACTTGATAGTACGTGCAATACCAACGTATTGAGCGACACAAGGTGTCTAACGAATTTGTCTTATCGGGTCTGATAACCACGTTTTGTATGCTTATCTGCATGTGAGGCGAGGCATCTTGATCTCTTTTACATTTTCCGTTGATTTGAACCCAATCAATAGTCTTAACTTCAACATCCTTATCTATCCGATTTTTCCTTCATGGCCAATCGTGGGAAGATTTCCTTTTATTGACAATTCTATTTATTTTTCTAAAAAAAAGACAACAAATTCAACATCCTCACCTATATGTGACTTATATTCCTTTTTCCGCCAACCATCGAAAGTATTGCAAAACACACAACTTCTGCTTAAGCTCAGAGTGTTAAGTGTGAACTATAAAGAAAGTGAATGCCTATAGTATCTCCAACTGTGACATTCTTGCATGCTAAGAGAGGGTAGGGATCACCGTCACAATCCTCAACATAACCTTGCGTGTTGTGCATATTATGACGGTAATTAAGAGTTGCATAAATAATCTCTTCCCTACAATGAAGCCTCAACCTAGATACCCACACCCAACTAGTATTCACAGTTTATGTATCTATAACCATTACACCTAGACAATTGAACATCCATCACAAGGCAGTTTACCATTATAAATATCAAGTTTTCTATTGGGAAATATTGGGAGACCCACATGCTGTAGATGAGATAAAACCCACACTAGTGGCCATAAACTTGGAAGGGCGAAGAGTAAGTGAGAAAACAACCATCCATGACTAACGACAGATAAGGGAAAGTGGATCACTGATGAAGAGTTCATATATACGATAGATACAACAAGGCGACATAAGTCTCAACATTCTTACAACTATAAAATGAATTGTAAAAGTGATTTAACAATATACAATTAGATGATCCTACAAGTTTATCCATAGGTTTATCTCATTGTATCTCTGACTCATGTTTATTTATAGAAATGAACTCGTAAACATGCATGGTTTTTCTGTGTGCATTCATTTCTCTTTTGATGCTCGAGTCCTCAATGCCTCCTAAGGGTACAATAAACTGAACACATGCTTGTATTCTGTGTTAGATATATGGCAACGGTAGCAGCGATGTAGATAACATGAGTTAAGCCCAATGTTGTGCAACAAGTACATGTGAGAAAAGGAGTTTTGTCTCTAGTGCAAATGGCAAAGAAGTTTTATCCCACGTTGCTGACTCCTAGAACTTTTGTGGTCCTTATATGTAGGATCACATGGGGCACCAGTGTCCAATGTGTCCTAGGAGGGAGGTATGCTCACCTCCTTGGTGGGTGGGGTTACCAAATCACAATGCACGCACACACGCACGCGCACGCCACGCCACGCCTCACCTCGCCTCGCCTGGCCATGCACGGGCTCGGGCTTGTGGCTTGTGGATTGTGACTTGTGGCACGTGTGTTTTGAGAGCCCTAATCCATAGAGCGACTGCTTTTGTCCCTGAGCCGTTTCGTGGAGTTTTTCTCCTGTGCTAAGCGCGGCTCCCTTCTTCCCATCACCGAGACGCAACTGTCAGACGGAGGTTCCCGTGGTTGCTGTGCTGCAGTGGTGGTGGTGCAACGAGACAACATCGAGTGCGAGCGAGACATGTCTGTTTCAGGTTCGTACCAGATCGAGTCTGGGAGAACGATACCTATCCGTGAGGATTCACTAGTTTCTTTAAATATCACGTTCATTGTAACGACATTAGTAATATTAACAACAGTCTTAAAGAAATCATCTTTTCTGTCGTTAATTAACAATGGCTGGTCAGGGTGGTTCTAGAAATAAAATTGATACCAGCAGTATGCCTGAAAAATTTACTGGTACCAACTTTGCCTGTTGGCAGAGTCAGATGATTGTGAGTTTTGATCAGTACTTAGAAGAGACTGAACTTAAATCTGATGATATGATTCCTGATAATGCAAATATAATTGCTAATTGGAAGAAGGGTGACAAAACATGCCGCAGTTTGATTTTGTTTGGTTTAAATAACAAACTGTATGACTCTTACTCAAAGCCACCTGTCACTACGTCCAAAGTTTTGTGGGAATCGTTAATTAAGAACTTTAGTACTAAAAATAAGGTGTTGAAAAATACTGTGTCTGAGTTTCTTAAGTTTTGTATGGTAGAGGGTAAGTCTATTTCTGATCAAACACATGATCTACAATTCCTAGTTCATGAACTCTCAGATGCCAAGATGGTATTGCCTAAGAAGTTTGTTGTTATGTCTATCATAGAAAAGTTCCCTAAGTCTTTGGAATCGTTTGGTATGTCTCTAAAGCACCGCAAAGGGACACATACAATGGAAGAACTAATGATGGATATTAATATACAAGAAGAACACTTAAAGGAGAAAACGATCAAGGTGCCTACTAATGCAAACCCTACTATTAATTTTACTTCTGCTAAAACCACCAAAGATAAGAAATCTAAGAATGCACATAAACCCAAGGCGAAGATCCAAAAGAAACCGAAGAACAAACCTTGTTGGACTTATGGACAGGTTGGCCACTGGAACAAGGATTGTCCTTCTAAGAAGGCAAAGAAAGCTGTCACATCTACAACTGAGGAGACTGTGGTCAACATGATGACTACATCCTTGAGCCTCAATGATGGGTACATGTCTATTAAACCTGAAATCTTTTCTATTTTTGAACCATTTTATTGGATAATTGACACTGGGGCTATTGTACATGTGTGTGATGATAAGTCCATGTTTGTGTCTTACCAGACCTCTCGAGGTCGGTCAGTGACTTTGGGCGATTCAAGCTCTGTAGAATTCAAAGTCAAAGGATGGGTGGACTTGAAGTTCCCTTCAGGGAAGGTGCTGACTCTTCACATGGTCAAACATGTTCCAACCATTCGACGCAATATCCTTAGTGGCGTAATTCTAGTTAGGGAAGGTTATAGAGTAGACTGCAAATGTAATAAGGCTATTATTACACGCCTTTGTGATTCTTTATTCTTTGGCAAGGGATACTTATGTGATGTGGAGAACCTATATAAGATTCATGCTGAACCTGTTTCAAATTCTATTTTAAATTTGAATGATTATAGTTCTGTTTGCATGAATCTTATTTCATACGATGTTTGGCATTCACGTTTGGGACATGTTAATATTGCCTCAATAAAGCGTATGATGAATCTAAATTTAATCCCTAAATATGAAATTAGCAATAATAAATGTGAAATTTGTGTACAAGCTAAACTGCCTAGGAAACCTTTTCATTCTATGAATATGAATTTAGAAATTTTGGATTTAGTGCATACAAATATCTGTGAATTTAATGGTGTTGCTACGAGGGATCAAAAGTGTTATTTTATAACTTTTATTGACGATGTGAGTAGATACTGTTATGTCTTTTTACTCAGAAGTAAAGATGTGGCATTGGATAAATTTAAAATTTATAAGAAAGAAGCTAAAACTCAAACCAGTAAAGTACTTAAGCGATTAATGTCTGATAGGGGAGGAGAGTATACCTCAAACTTATTTTTGGAATTTTGCCAATCACATGGTATAGTTCATGAGGTCACTGCTCCTTATTCACCACAATCAAATGGGATAGCTAAACATAAAAACCGAACCTTAATAGATATGGTAAATATCTTACTCAAAACATCTGGATTACCCAACTTTATGTGGGGGGAAGTTTTGAATACAGCTTGCCATATTCTGAATAGCGTTCCCCATAAGCATTCAGAGAGTAGTCCGTTTGAGTTGTAGAGAGGAAGGGAACTAAGTCTCAAATATCTTCGAGTGTGGGGGTGCCTTTCTAAGGTACTTGTCCCTGAACAAAAAAGGAAGAAATTGGGACCGAAAACAGTTGATGCCATATTCTTAGGGTATGTAGAGACAAGCTATGCATACAGATTCTTGATTGTAAAATCAGATTTCTCTAGCATTAAGGTCAATATAATTGTGGAATTACGTGATGCAACATTATTTGAGGATGTATTTCCTATGAATACTGGTGTGCCCAATGAAGTATCTCAAGAAGATTCATTTACCATAGGTTCCATTCCCGAGCATGCGGAAAGGATGACAAATGTGGGGGGCGACTCAGAACAAACTATTTCTGAATCTGATGATTCTTAAGAAATAGTTGAACCAAGGAGAAGTAAACGGCCTAGGAAATTCAAGGACTTTGGAAGTGAGTTTCTCACTTATAATGTTGAGGATGATCCTGTCACTTTCAAACAAGATATGGAATCTCCAAAAGCTATGTTTTGGAAAGAAGTCATTAATGATGAAATCCAATCAATTCTCTCGAATGGAACTTGGGAATTGGTGGATTTGTCTCCTGGTTGTTCTGTAGTTGGTTGCAAATGAATTTTTAAGAAGAAAATTAATGCAGACGGGACAATCAATAAGTATAAGGCTAGGTTAGTTGCAAATGGTTACACACAAAGTGAAGGAATAGATTATTTTGATACCTATTCACATGTTTCCCGTATGACCACAATCCGAGTGCTTATAATATTGGCTTCCATTTATAATCTCTATATCCATCAGATGGATGTGAAGATTGCGTTCTTACACGGTGATCTTCAGGAAGAGATATATATGGAACAACCTGAGGGATTTGTGGGTCGTGGAAATGAGTCCAAAGTATGTAAACTTGTTAAGTCATTATATGGCTTGAAACAAGCCCCTAAGCAATATCATGGGAAGTTTGATTCTGTGATATCATCGTTTGGCTTTGTTTCTAATGAATTTTGTAAGTGTTTCTACTGCAAAATTGTTAATAATGGATTCATTTTGTTATGCTTGTACGTCAATGGTATCCTACTTTTTGGTTTGATATGAAAGTAGTAGATGAGACAAAGTCATTCTTGTGTATCAAGTTTGAGATGAAGGATATGGGTGTCGCTGATGTGATTTTAGGGCTTAAAATCATTAGGTCTACTAATGGTATAACTCTCTCACAGTCTCACTATGTTGAGAAGATACTGGAGAGGTTTGAGTACACATCACGTAAACCTATTAAGACTCCATATGATTCCTCTAAGCCCTTGTTCAAGAATGAGACTGGGGTTCCAGTGTCTCAATTACGATACTCTCAGATTATTGGAAGTTTGATGTATCTTATGAACTGCACATGTCCAGACATTGCGTTTGCTATGAACAAGTTAAGTAGATACACCAATTGTCCCGACAAGACCCATTCGGAAGCTCTTGATAGAGTTCTGAGGTATATCAAGGGAACATGTTCCCTTGGGCTGCATTATGGTAACCATCCTTCTGTAGTCGAAGGATATAGTGATGCAAGCTGGATTACCGTGACTTCTGGGAGTAATGGTGTCTCAAGATATGTATTCCTGTTGGAAGGAGGAGCTGTTTCCTGGAGGTCTAAGAAACATACCATATTATCTCGGTCTACTTTTGAAGCAGAGTTGTGTGCTTTAGATGAAACTGGATTGGAAGCTGAATGACTACATGGACTTATGTCTAATTTACCTATGGTAATGAAGCCGCTTCCTACAATTTCAGTTCACTACGATAGCACTACAACTATTGCTAAGATAAAGAGTTCCAAGTACAATAAAAAATAGCGGACACATCCAAGTCAGATTGAAATCTGTAAGGGAGTTAGTGTCTAACGGGGTCGTGGTTGTGGACTACGTCGGTACTAAAGATAATACAACTGATCCTTTCACTAAAGGTCTTACCTTGGCTTTAGTGGAAAAATCCAGGTTGGGGATGAGACTGAAACCCCTATAGATTTGTAGGAAGTAGCAACCCAACCCAAAAGAGTGGAGATCCCACAAATTGGGTTCAATGTGGTAATAACAAGCTGTCGGGTGAATCGGATGACACTATGTATTCTTGTCTGATGCTTCTAGCATCTGTGTGTCTATCTCCTGAAAACCTGTTAGTGTCATGACTGCAAGTTAGTAAGAGAGTAGTCTCTGAATGGTTTCAAGTCCTAGGATAGGATGTTAGCAGTACATCCTTGGAGACTCAAGCTAAGTGATTGATGTTGTGTAAGCCGCAACAGAAGAATTGGGTTGTTCTCTGTTATCAATCATGATATAGATTTTTGTATGCATGACCTTAATGCATTGTTTTCTTTTCTACCATGTCTTTATTGTGTCGTTACCAACCTATACTCTTGTACACAAGGTTCAGGTTCAAGACTTTTGTTCACCTAGTTCATGCGAGGGTCACCGTTGGATAACTCAGGTAGATTCAAACTGAAAGGTATCTGCTGAAAACACAATATGGATGACTGAATGGTAGAGCACACTACACATTTGACTTTGTGGGGGATTGTTAGATATATGGCAGCTGTAACAACCATGTAGATAGCCATGTGCAGCAAGTACATGTAAAAAAAGGAGTTTTGTCTCTAGTGAAAATGGTAAAGAAGTTTTATCCCATATTGCTCACTCCTAGAACTTTTGTGGTCTTTATATGTAGGATCATATGGGGCACTAGTGTCCAAGGGGTCCTAGGAGGGAGGTATGCTCACCTCCTTGGTGGGTGGGGTTACCACATCACAACGCACGTACGTGCGCGCGCCACGCCACACCTCACCTCGCCTGGCACGTGTATGGGCTTGTGGATTGTGGATCGTGGAGAATGTCTTCCGTCTTCTTTTTGTACTATGATACAACTAAATAATTAATTACTCGTGTAATTAATTATTTCTTTCCTATTCAGATTTATTAATTCTAACGGGAAGTGTCTCTTTTGTGGATTTTTCCGCAATATGTACAAGAGCGACCGAGTGTTTGCGTCTTACTGGGAATAGGAATTAGGGACGTGCGTGGCTATATATACGCCTCCGGTCTTTCGGGTTAAACACAGCTTACGAACTTCAGCCGCCGTTTCACGTGTGTTTTGAGAGCCATAATCCAAAGAGCGACTGCTTTCGTCCCTGAGCCGTTTCTAGGAGTTCTTCTCCTGTGCGAAGCGCGACTTCCTTCTTCCTGTCACCAAGACGCAACTGTCAGGCGGAGGTTCCTGCGGTTGCTGTGCTGCACTGGTGGTGGTGCAACGAGACGACGTCAAGCGCGAACGAGATGTCTGTTCCAGGTTCGTGCCAGATCGAGTATGGGAGAACGGTGCCTATCCGCGAGGATTGTCGGGCACTGATTTCAAACAAACGATCTGATTTGTGAATTCTGACTCCTTTTATTTCTGTTCTTCAGTTTTTGTTTGATCTTCGTTTCTTATTGGATTTGCCTGAACTTGTTAATAAAATTGTACCTGTTGCTGTTGCATGTAACAACATTAATAATATTAACAATATTCTGAATACACAAAACACTCTTCATAATCATTAATTATCTATTACAAGACCCACACTTCCCATCTTCCCATTTTATAGATGAATAAATACAGGGTGAGAAATCCTAGGAGTTTTTCCTGTTTTTCACAGCATTCTTGACTAATGATGATGGAATAGAGGAAGAGGGAGTGAGTGCTTTTCTGATCTTAAAAATGTTCCATGCTGATCCCACCACATGGCCAGTAGTGGCAAACACATCCTCTGTTGCTTGGCCTGCGTTCTCCCCAAACCTGTAATCAAAACATAAAAATGAGGGTGATATCTTTACAAAGTCTACCTGTCACACTTAAATAGAAAAGTCTGCAACCACAATGGAGGTTGCAAGTCATGTTACAACGCACTGTTGACGATGCAAGTCATGACTCATTCATATGTAATTACCTTCTAGATACAACTCTTCCCGCCGCCCCACCAGTAGCTGCTAAGGTCCTTTTTTCGGCTGCCTCTATAGCGTCAAGAACCTTGTCTGCAATTAAAGCCAAAATCAGTCCTGTACTTGGAAGTCGTTTCACAAACAAAAAGAAAACCATCATGACGAATTATGATAAAAAAAAAACAGTTGGTTATTCGTTGTGCGCTTTCATATAGTCGAAGACCAGTTAGCATTATGAACATGTAGCAGTAGTACTAGCATCTGGCCTGGTCTACCACTTAATCAAGCCAATTACTATGCAGTGCCATTATTTCCCATGTTTCAGTTATATGTAGGTTTTAAGACTTCACATCCTAGAATATAGTGTGGGCAATGTTGGTCACCAGATATGCAATCATCAGATCGCCGCTAGTATCCTACCGAAGATAGAATGTAGGCCAAAAAACCAAAATGGCAAATTTGGCCATTTAAATTCTCAAAATTGTACGTTCTTGAACATGACACATTTGGGAGCAATGTGTCTAGTCCCGAGACGTATTGTTCTCTCGCAGAGTAATACATCACGACTTGAGACACATTGGTCCCACAGCAAGACAATGCGTCCTAAGTCAGGACATATTGCTCTGCGACAGAGCAATGCATCTCGAGACGGGACACATTGGTCCCACCGCAGAACAATGCGTCCTCAAGCGAGACACATTGCCCCAATGCGTCTCTCCCCGAGACAGCCCACCGACTCGTTGGTGCCACACTGACAATGTTGGAGACGCATTGCTCCCACGCAGCACCCGACTGTTGCCACCCAATGACTATGTTGTCGTTGGGGGGGCGCGACACGGTGCCATGTGGGGGCAATGCGTCCCCGTTACATTGCTCTCCTATATAAAAGAAACAAGATCAACCTCCCAAACCACACCATTCCTCAACTTCTTCAACCTCTTCTCTAGTCCCATTGCTCTGGAGTTCCCTGCCCGGATTTTTATTGCTTGGAGGTGATTTTGGGTAATCTTGGAGCTGATTTCAGGCAATCTTGGAGCTATATTCTTCTTCTCTTCTTCTTTCGCTATCTGGCCGGAATTCTGCTTCTCTTCTTTCTCTTCGCGGGTATTCTGATTGACAAGGAGATCTCTCCATTTGAGGTATTTTTTCTACTATATTTTTAGATTAAAAATTTTGGACCTAAAATTACTATGTAATATTAAAAATGAAATAATTGTATTGCTACTATTTAATTCCACATTACTAAAATAATGTTATGGAAAATGACACTTAAAGTTTCGTTACTGTTCAAAAAATTATTGTTCCAAATTCCAAAATTATTGTTCTAGAATGTTAATGTTATAGAAAAATATTGTTCCAAATTTATTTCCAAATTCAAAATTATTGTTCTAAAATCTTAACTAATCTTCTAAAAATGATGTCAATGTTCTAAAATATTAATTCATGCTCTAAAATATTAATTCATGTTCTACAATATTAACTATTGTTCGAAAGTTAATTTAGTGTTCTAAAATCCAAATTACTATTTTACAATGATAGGAACATGACATCTAGTTCACATTCACGAATTGTCAAGCTTCGATATGATGGTCAATTTATCTCTGATGAGTCTTATTCTAGTCGATATGTTAGACCCATAAACTTGAATTTGATCGTCTAATGACTAATATAGAAACTATAGAACCAGCTGCTGAGGAGTATTTGATAGCCCAAAATCCAGTACAGTGATCTCTCACATATGATAGAGGTTACATGTATGGGTCATTGTCAAGCAATCATGTTGAAGGGTTAAATGGAGTCTTAAAAGGTGTTAGGGGTTTACCAATACAAGCACTAATTGTTGGCACACATTATCGCTATGTTACAATGTAGTTGGAGAGGCGTAATGAAGCATATGGTCGTGCACAACAAGGACATAAATGGCCCTTTAGGTTTCATAATAAGCTTTTTAATGTATCGATGCAGAAAAACTAAGAGTAAACATCTACGTGAACAATGATGAATGGCTTGTTGATGACATGGACGGACATTGATTTCAAGTCATAGTGCGTCCAAATGGTGCAAGTGAATGCAGTTGTGGTTTTCCACAACAATGACATTTTCCACGTTCTCATTTTTGGGTAGCTGCAAGATCTATCAATTATGATACTGATGGACTTGTAAGCCCATATTTCACAAATGATGCTTATTTGAACGCATACAGAACTCAATTTCGTGGTATTCCCGACAAGAGGTATTGGCCTCAATTTGATGAAAGTAGATGTATTTATCCCTTATTACCCCCAAGGAAACGAAGGCACGCTGGAAGACCAAAGAAAAAAAAGAAGGCCTTCAACTACACATAAGTGTGGTAGAAGGGGCCATATGTCCTAATGTAATATGATGTCTGGTCATGTAATGTTTCAATTTCAGTTTGTTCAAGTCATGTAATGTTTGCAATTTCAATTTACTCAAGTCATGCAATTTCAATTTGTTCAAGTCATGTACTGTTTACAATTTCAATTTGTTCAAGTGATGTAATGTTTGTAATTTCAATTTACTCAAGTCATGTAATGTTTGCAGTTTCAATTTGTTCAAGTCATGTACTGTTTGCAATTTTAGTTTGTTCAAGTCATGTATTATTTGTAATTTCAATTTAATGTAATATTTGTACTTTTAATTTAATGTAATATTTGCACTTTTCATAGATATGGATCCTAGACAAACATCCTTCCGACTCTCCCAGCACCACTTCATGTTGTCACAGTGGCCTATTACTAACCCGGGTGTTTTGAAAAACATCTCTTTGGCTGGTTTTGACCTTGTTCATAAGCTACAACCTATCCACGATCCCGATTTAATCACTGCCTTAGTTAACCGGTGGGGCAACTCTAGCAACACTTTTAGGCTTCCCCCTTTTGAGATGACTGTAACCCTTCAAGATGTTGCAGTTCTTTTAGGTCTTAGGATTGATGGCCCACCGGTTATAGCTTCATATCCTTTAGGCATAGATGAGGGGCAATTTTCTTCATGGTCTCACCTTTGTGAGAGTTTATTAGGAGATGCATCAGATGGGATGTCTAAGGGGCATATCTCCTTGATATGGTTGTGTGAGACCTTTAGTGAGATGGATCTCACCTTGGGAGATGAAGAAGAACAAAAATAAATGAGGATAAGGTATACTAGAGCATATCTCCTATACTTTTTAGGTAGTTACCTTATTCCAGATAGTACCGGGGACATAGTTCATTTACGGTACCTCTCAGTTGGGTCTGACTTTGCAAGTTTTAGCACGCTATCTTGGGGTGCTGCAACTCTAGCATACTTGTATAGTGAGTTGTACAAGGCTACCACCCGTTCTAGGAAAACTGCCCACCTGTCTGGTTGTGTATGTCTACTGAAGATGTAGTGTTGGGAGAGGTTAAGAATTGGATGCCCAGGTTCACTGGTTATGAACTGGGGGGAGTGGCCAGAAGATGTTCCCTTAGGTTACAAGTAAAGATTTACACAATTTATTTATACATTTGTCCAAATATTTTGTAATGTTTATCTAAATTTAGTTTGTCAATTTAATAGGTGGCCTACATTTGTTCAAAGGAGTGATACTATGAGAGGATCGGTCCATTTTTATGATTCAGCATTTGACCAGATTTTGCCCTTAGGTATAACTTACTTACTTCTACTAACATGCTGTATGATATATGTTGTATTTTTTATGCAATTTGCTCTGTTTTATATGATACATGTTGTATCTATTTGAATAACAGATACAATTAGTTCCTTACAGTGTTGATATTCTAGAGAGACTTCCAGCCTTGTGTCGAGAGGGTCGTGATATTTGGTTGGCACGAGTTCCTTTAGTGTGCTACACAGTAGTAGAGTGGCACTTCCCTGATAGAGTACTTGGACAATTTAGATTTGTTCCAAGTACAACCTACTCTGGAGTTGCCACACCTTAGTAGGATAGATGGGAGGGGTCATGCGGCTGAGGACTGGTTGCATCATTATAGGTGGGAGGTGCAACTATAGAACAACATACGTGAGACCTTAGTTCCCCCTCCACCAACGGAGACTGTCTTCAGTCCACAGGTGCACTACGTATGATATCATCTCCAGTACGTACTGCCCCCTCCAGCTCAGCCTCCGACCACATACTACCCACAAAGTTATCAACAACAAAAATGTGAGTATCATTATTATTTCTTTTACAAACTGTTATTATTATCTTTATCATTTGTAATATATGTAATTGATCTTTATTATTTGTACATACTTTGTTTGAATAGGTGGAATCACATGTGCGGATCTGAGCGGCTTTACAACATGCCCCTACACAGATCAGAGATGACATCTATGGCATCCATGAGACTTACTTTGACAGTCTTCCCGACTGTGCTCACCCGTATGATCCCATACCCACTCTTACCACAGCCCCCGAGCCCACTCCTACTCCTACTCATGTGCTTACTGCTCCTGAGCCCACTCCTTCTCAGTTCATAGGATGGGGACCGACATGCTCATACTATACAAGAGTTTTCATTTTCTTCATTCATCACCCCACCTCCACCGTCATCCTACTACGAAACATGTTCTTCTTCTGTTCCATACACTCCACTCCCACCACCTATTATTCATGAGACTCGACCACCACCCTATGCCACATACTCACCGACTCCATTAGATTTCTCTGGATACACCCCCTGATGCCTCACATCCTAGTTTTCAAAGACCCCTCACCCCACCTCCAGTTTATCCTTACTTCCTAGGTGCTCGTCAGGCTGCTGCTACACAGTTGTCCCCAGTTGAGGCGTCTCCAGATGACTTCGGTACTCAAGAGCTGGATATACATGGAGGTGGGTGAGGACATCATGGACGTGGAGGACGTGCTTAGTTTTTCATATATTCATTGTGTTGTATATATGCCTTTGTGAAGGCATTTAATTGTCTTGTATGTGGATCTATCATATTATGATATCATATTGGTTCATTTTGGATCTATCATATTGTTCTGTTGTGTATTATTTTCTCGTCAAGTTGCATATTTTAACCTGATTTTTAATTGATATATCATTTTTTGGATTAATTTCTTCTTATATAATCAATTAGGAACCAACTAGTATTGGTTGCAATACCACTTCTATATTCCATATGCATGTTGAGAGCTATTGAAATTAACAAATTTATAATTAACAAATTTATAATAATTGGTTATATTACAGACATTCAAATACAAGTTGTGAACGAATTGTAAATGTACAAATATAATCAATATTATTAATATACAAATCAATAAGCATGAAAGAATAATAATGAATGCAAAAAAATTGAAAAAAATTGTAATACTTCCTGCATGAGGACGTTTTACTCTGATGTGGCAACAATACGTCCCCATGCAGGACACATTGTTTTCCTGTGGGACCAATACATCCCCGTCAGAGACGTATTGTTCTATCGCAGAGCAATGCGTCCCAGCGGGAGACACATTGGTCACACAACAGGGCAATGCGTCACATGACGCATTGCCCTGTTGTGGGATCAATGTGTCTCCAGCCGGGATGCATTGCTCTGTGACATAGCAATACGTCTCTGACGGGGACGTATTGGTCCCCAAATGTGTTAAGTTCAACAACGTACTATTCTAGGAATTAAAATGGCCAAACATGCCATTTTGATTTTTTTTTGACTTAGAATGTATTATAGCATCTTAGTGCTATGTTCTCAATGATAATATTACTTATAGGAGGCTGAATGATTATAGAAGAAGCATGGAACTAACTCCAAAATATGGTTGCCATTCAGACTTGGATGATGACCTTGAGTTTGCTCTCTCAAATTGATAATCTATTCGAACAGTTCTCATTTAGCTGGCAAACAAATAGTTAAAACTGTATATTTCAGTGTTATCTAATTCCTCCACCTTTCAGAATCTGAAATGCTTGCCCAACCACTTTTTAGTCATGCATTCCCAACCAAACACTAAATTTATGCGATTAACAAGAAACTTGCAGCGAAACACACAAAATCTATATAAATGATAAAATTACTTACTAACAGCATCTAGTGAAGAGAGAAGCACTGATCCCGGAAACGACCCAAACACGGCTTTCCCAGCTTTGGATTGAGCAAGAGGGTTGGTCACTGCTCCGCTGACCGTCACGACGCCGTTGAGCAAAGAACGGCTCATCTTCTCGGTCATTTCAGACAACTGCCTCACTCTGGATGAAGGACAACGAATCGTATGCATCAGTGGTTTTGATACATGATCAAAGCTACTACCGATACAAAAACTAAAATTGGCTATATAAATTCGAGTACCTCCTTATGCTGCTGCTGATGGCTCCTTTGGGTTTCTTTCTAGGTGCAGCAGGGGTGTTCCCATCAACCCCGTTGCCTGCCTTCGGCAGCAATAGGTTAGCCCCCTTCTGAACCTGCAGCAGAACGAGAAGCAGAGTAAAAATCTCTGTTTTCTAGTCCTAAACCAAACCTGCTCACAATTGACAAGCTCTAACCTGTTTACTATAAGCATCGGTGTACGTAAACATGCCCTTGACCACCTTCCCAGTCCCTCCAGCGACCGCCTTGGCCAGCACGCCGTTGTAGTCCTCGATCCCCGGCATCACATACCTCCGCCAAAACTCCCCACCACCAATCGTCGTGGCCGGCTTATTCGCCGTCGTCCCCCCATCCGGGGCCGCAGCAGTGGAGAAACACGCATTCTCCCTGAGGAACGAGTCCAACGCCGCCAATCCATTCCCTCTGGCGCCGCCTCCTCCAAACGCGACGCCGTAATTTAGGAACCCACCGCCCTCGTCCGGAAGGGAGAAGACGTAGTGGATGTCGTCGACCTTCGCCACGGGCTCATCCTTCGTCAGCGGCCAGTGAAGATCACCTACCCTGACGACTGTTGCGAGAGCCGATGCACCTGGCCTTTCTTCGGCACCGTCGGTAAGGCAGGCGATCGAGAAGTCCCCCGAGGAGAGCTCGACAGGATCCTCTTGCCCAGGTTCCAGCAGGTGGGCTGTTGCTGCGGGGATTCGGAGGATGGTTTTCTCCTGGTAGTTGGATGAGGACGTCTTCCCGGATGGTGGCCGTGATCGTGGAGGGGTGGAGGTGGTTGGCCGGCAGCAACCCATTGCAACTAACTGCTCTCTGCTCTCTGCTTCTGCACACTCTTACACGCTATCCTATCACGATAGTGAGCAGAGCTTGTGAATTGAGGTGTAAGGACGGGGTTGAAGTATTGGGAATTGAGGCGTCCAGGGAAGTGCTAATTAGGACCCCAGTGGGAATGTGCCGTTCATGTCCATCTCCCCCGCCGCTATCCAATCAACAGCTGGAGAAAGAAAGCGGGAAGGATTCCTGGCAGACGAAGTATTCCTCCTCCTCTCCTCACCAGTACCTAGCTTATGCATTAGTTCATTCTTCGGCTTTAATTTTGCTTTGGGACAAAGTCGGCGGCTTTTGATCTTTCACCACTGGGCTAAGGAATATGTTCCTATCCAGACGAGCACCGCCTCGGGTCGGGAAGAAGAGAATCTTAAATCTGCTTACGCGGTGTTCCTGTTGGATCTTCGTGGCGGTGATCACACAAATATCGTGGCTTTTCGTTTTACAACAAGTGCCGACTTGGGCTACGTGGTGAATCATGGTGAAGCACAAATATCGTGTTTGGTAAGCACAAGGTAGTGATAGAGAATTTTTCTTGGTATGGTGAATGACGGTAAAAAAAGATTTTTTTTAAGTTTTATGCAAAAAAAATTCTACTATATTTTTCCTTCCCTTCTTATGTCACATGTTTCTCTCTAAAATTTCTTTCCGCCAATAATTTTTGACTTCCCATCAAAATTTATTTTACTCTAAATACTATTTATATATCTTATTTTATGAACAAAATTTATTTCTGTTATTTTTTATTTGTTAATGTACTCATTATTAACTAAAAATATTTATTTATCGTTAAAAATCTACCTTCTAATTTTTTTTCCCACCATAACGTTTCTCTTCAAGACGAGTTTTCTCCTTCCAAGTAGGGGTGTAAACGGTGCGGGTACGGTGCGGGTCTGACCATACCCATACTCATACCCATCTAATTTAGCGGGTCCGGTTCTGGTTCTAGACCCGCATAATACAAAACTTGGACCCGCACCATACTCGTACCCGCAATAATAGCAGGTATGCGGGTAAGCGGTTCTATAAAACATCATATTGTTTATGTAAGAGAAATGACTATGTTATATATATTTAACATAACAAGATATTGTTATCATATAATATATTAACATGTAATAGTTATATTAGACAATGCTATATTCTATACAATAAAATTAATTGAGTAATTGTTTACATATTTGTAGTCATGATCATAACATTTAATTTATGTAGAAAGTAATGTAGATTAGTAGACATTTTGATTTGAAGTTTAGATATGATGTTCGTTATTGTAACTAGAATAGTTAATTCTTAGTTATATGACTAGTCTCAACCTTAGAGTAGGATATAATCTCAATAATTATATTAATTAGACTAGTAAAGTATGATATATATAACATATTATTTTAGTAGTTACTTATGTATAGCGGGTACACGGGTCTAGCGGGTCTGGGTCCAAGCATACTCATTATTGGACCCACTTATATGCGGGTCGAAGGGTATACGGGTCTAAGGGTATGCGGGTATAAAAAATTAGACCCGTGACAGGTTTTTTAAGGGTCCGGATTTGTGGGTCCGCGGGTCTACCCGTACCCATTTACAACCCTACTTCCAAGACTAAATTTTTCGCCGCACCGTTTTCGTCTAAGATACCTTTTTTCCCTCCAGGACGACGTTTGCGGCCACACTTTTTTCCCTCCAAGATAAAGTTTTTCCACCAATTTTTTTTCTTGCAAAATAAAATTTTCTGTCAAATCTTTTTCCTTCCAAGTAAAAGTTTCCCGCCACATATTTTTCCTCCAAGATATCGTTTTCCCTCTAAGACATTGTTTCCCGCCACACCATTTTCCCATCAAATAAAATTTTCCACCAAATCTTTTTTCCTGCAAGACAAAGTTTCCGTCAAATCTTTTTCTCCTTCAAAAAAAATTTCCCGCCACACTTTTTGTTAAAGACACTTTTTTTCTCCAAGACTATGTTTCCCGTCAAATCTTTTTTCCCATACTAAAATTTGTGATAGAATGTTTGTGTTATTCATGGCATAAGAAATTTTCATATATGAGGTGTTTAATAAATAGAATTTATATTTGTATGAGGTGTTTTCTATAAAAATAGTTTTCATCCTCATCAATGTGACCATGTAACAAACAACATTTTTTAAATATTTCCCCATTCTTTTCACCATCACCATGCAAGTATTACCAAACAACAATTTTTAACAATTTTACTATCACTGTTACCACGTATTTTGTCACCACGTACCAAACGCAGCCTTAGGAGTGGCAAAGAAGGAAGTTAGATGATGGGCCTCATTGATGGAAGGGCCGAAGGGAGGAAATGGGGCCGTTTGAAGGACTGGCACACATCCATTGCCTGGCCCAAACGAACTCCAAGAGCCGTGAATCGTTCTCACAGTCACTAATAGAACAGAGGTATGTAGGCCTCTTGTGACCTGCTACCCATTAGCTGTATTGGACCTAAATAAAAATCTATATCTGGTTGGCCCTTTTGATGGAGTGGTCCGACTGCAATTGCATGACCGGGGAGATCCTTAGGCAAAGACGATGCAATTTGTTTGGTCATTTCGTCTTCATCGTTGAGTTTATGGACATTTCTATGGCCTAGCCCAATTATACTTCCGTGAACCGTGCTTACCGCTCTTAACATTAACAAACTTTCTCTCAGCCAATGGCAGATCTTGCCAAAAAAATTGGATATTTTTCCTTTTTTTGTTGGGAGGGTGGGGGTGTGGGTTTTGTTGGGTTGGCAAAAGTACATCAATGTACTTAAAGTTTATTAAAATATGACTAATATTTAAGCTGGCGTAATTTCATCCTTACTGTAGTTATTCATTTTGCCATTTACAAAGGAATGTCGACTCAGTTTGTTGGAATATTATCTTTCATATTATTATAAAAAAGATCTATACGTTACTATCCAAAATATACAAAGTAAAAAGTTAAAATAAATAATAACATCACAATGCAAGATTTATATCTATACTACTATAAAAAGAGCGAGTTTGATGTTGCGCTCTCCATGATTCACTCTCTTCTCTCCTTTTTTGTCAAGGAATTTTTCTCCTACAAATATTTATTCTCACACTCTCCTATTAACTTTTATAATCTTTAATTCTGTATTTCTCTCTCCATCCCACGAAAACAGTTCCTTGATTCTCTCCTTTCAAACAACCAACACAAATATCTTTTACCGTAGGGACCCTTTCACGGACGAGTCCTCTCCCCGCACATTTCCAACAAATTTTATATGACACGTGCATGTGCACATGTGCGTTCACTAGTAATATTTTAAAGCTAACATGAAGTTTTCAAATCGTGGCTGGGATGGAGACACGGGGAGCGATTGGTCAGACGACTGGAGGGGCGACCAATGATGATCAGCGCCACCACCGGTGGAGTTTCTTGTGACCTACTCAGATATGGAAGCAAAGGGATGAGTTTGGGATACTTCATGTTGAACGTCCTGTTGCCAATCTCTATCATGAAGATCTGGTCTTCTCCTCTACTCTGAAGAAATGGGCGGAGGTCTCTAGATGCGACACTAATGAGAATAATCTTCCGTCGCTACGATGCAAGGAAATTCAAGTTGTCGAAGGGAAGCTTGTCTATCCAAAAGCTGAGGCCAATGCTAACATCATGAATGGTGTAATAGTATGATTGGTTATGTCTTGGATTTCAAGCCTCATATTCCTTCTTTGGAACACTATCTCAAATGGTTATGGAAGCTTAATGGTTCCTTGGAGGTTTTGAACGGTGAAGAAGGGGTTTTGGTTCTAAAATTCTCTGATAAAAAAGACCTGAAGATGGCTCTCGCTGGTTTTCAGAGAGTTAAGAATAGGCCATTATAACTAAGCCAGATGGAGACTTGGAGATGACATTTTCAAGCACATTGTAATCGATGAACCTATTTGGGTTAGGCTTTACCATCTGCCTTTAGATCTCTAAGATACTACTATGTTAGAGAGGATTGGCTCATTCCTAGGTAAGCCTATTTGTTCGGATGAAGCTACTCACCAATGTTCCAGGCTTGAGTTTGCCCATTTACAAATACTTATGACCTCTGAGTCAAGTTTTCCTGATATTATTACTCTCCAGAGTGAAGAAGGTGATACTCATGTTATTAATGTTTTCTATGAATGGCTGTCACACATTTGTCAAATTTGTGGTTACTTTGGTCATGATAAGTTTTCTGTTGTAAGAATGAACAAGAACCTATAGCTCTGGTACATCAACATAAATGTATTAGGAAATCCTAGGCACATAAGGTGTTTGTTCAAGTTCTTCCTAAGTCTACTTTATCCTTCGCAAGTGATGATAGCACTTTTGGCTATGCCAATGAAGTTATTAGTGTTAATCCGCTTGAGGCAGAACACAATGCAAATCTGGTTCAAAGTCCTCAACATGGTGTTAACAATACTAGTAGATATGTTCCATCGACACATGTTCCTATGTTTTCTCCTAAATACTCTAGCTCTTCAAAATCTAATATGGATGGTGATGGTTTTCAACAAGTTCTGAGACATAAAAAGAAAAGTAAATCTCCTCCTATTTCTCAAGCTAACCCAAATGCTGGAATCTATCATAGAGTTGCTAATTCTATTTTTTTACCCTTGCCTAACAAGTTTAGAGGTTTAGATATTATTAATGAAGATCTGGTTGCTGAGGCTGTCAGTTCAGCAACCCCAAGTATCAAATGAGTGCTTTGTTATCTATCTCTTCTTGGAATGTTAGAGGCATTAGTAACAAAATTGATGCTGTCTGAGAAGAGATTTATAGGGATAAGTGTCATATCTTTATCCTTGTTGAGACTAAGATTAGATGCAGATAGGTAGATAGCTTTGTATCCAACCATTTCCCTAGTTTCACTTGGTTAACTAATCACTCATAACACGCTTTGGACAACGTTTTTTTTCTGTGGAAAGAAGATGTATGTGATGTTATTAAACTCACTAGAATGGACTAAGCTATTCATACGAGAGTTAGTATCAATAATTATCAGTTCTTTCTGTTTGCTGTTTATGGACATAATCTTGATGTGGATAGAGT
Organism: Alisma plantago-aquatica; assembly: GCA_963693085.1. Lineage (NCBI taxonomy): Eukaryota > Viridiplantae > Streptophyta > Magnoliopsida > Alismatales > Alismataceae > Alisma > Alisma plantago-aquatica. Next base: position 1,237,122,260 of record OY856410.1, on the reverse strand, counting down.
CAGTCTTTGGTCATCTGTTGAAAAGTTATATCTCTCTGTTGATGGTCCCTGGTTTCTTATGGGCGACTTCAATTGTATTAGAAAAGCCTGTGATTGAATTGGCAAACAACCTCCTTCTAGGACGTCGACATATGACTTTAATTGTTGCGTGATCAATTGTGGTCTATTTGACTTGAATATGCAGGGGCCACGATTCACCTGGGATAATAGACAAGATGGTACTCATTTTGTTGCTTCCAAAATTGATAAAATCTTATACAACTCCGATTTTCTATCCTCTAATGTTGATTTTTCTAGAGAAGTTGTTTCTAGTATCATTAGTGATCATAGAAGGATTGTTCTCTCTGTTGGACAGCATGGGTGAGTTACAGATCCGTTCATATTCATCAATTCTTGGTCAACTCATGATGATTTCCTTTCTGTGGTTAGTAATGCTTAGAACTTTGAGGTTTTGGGTTTTTCTATGTTCAGGTTGTACAAGAAACTTAATATTTTGAAATCTAAACTATTGTGTTGGAACAAAAATTGTTTTGGTGAGATCTATGAGAATGTAAAAGTTTCCCATTTTTGCACTGTTATAACTCAAGAGGAGTCTGATCTTGACCCTACTAATGATGTTCTTTGACTTAACGCAAAGAAGCTTAGGGTGATAGCTAAGAAGGATGCTAATATCTAGGAATCTCTCTCAAGCAAAAGGCTAGGATCATATGGCCAAAGAAAAGGATTCAAATACTGCCTTTTTCTACTCCTCTGTGAAAACCAAAAGACATACTAGCACCATAAGAAAACATCTAATTGATGGTGAACTCTCCTACTGCCCTGTTACGACCCCACCTCCCGATAACCCCCAAAAAAGGGAGACCGAGAGGTCGAAGCCGCACCCATGACTTCCAGATCAAAGGTTCGACAATTAACTAAGAATAATTATCAAATTTTAACATACTATACTGAAAGTTGTAAGAAAATAAATTTTTGCATACCTTTTTGAAAACTTGGATCTCTAAACTTCTATCCACTTAAGGATTCTACTCTAACTAATCCTGCTTGTATTTTACTTCATGTATTTCACATTATGACGATTTACTGTTTGTCCTTTTGACTTGTACCTAAAACGCCGACAAACAAAACGTCGGTCAGCCAAAGCTGGTATGTGGGGGAAACAATAAATATGTAAATATGTTAACAACGTAATCATTCAATTGATCATTTAACAACCCAGATTACATTTTAGATATAACTCCGCGATCCAAGAGTACCCTATCCTCTATGTTGTCCCCATTAAACCCTTCATGATCCACCTATAAGTGAACCAATTTCTAGGGTTGAGTCACATGGCACTACTCGTAAGTAGCCCACTCCTTAACTCATGGCAGGCTAATGAGTCTCATGGCACTACACGTAGGTAGCCCAGTTTCTAACTCTCGGTAACCTAGACCTTGCTCTAGGATTACCCCTTTCTTCTTAACCTTTTCAAAGCAATAGAGGTGGACCCAGATCTAGTCAGTTATATATGCACATTTATAGTGATAATCATAGTCACTTTATAGTTGCATGAATTAAATAAACATCCAACAGTTATTTTCAAGCAACTGATTAAAACTTCGGGAGTCTCTAAGAAACTAGAGCGATTATTCATAAGCGTAACCACATACCTGATTTGATGAGTCATGCAAATTATTCAACATATACTTCATGTATATACAATCAAGCCAATCAACAGATTCAATCAAGTAAATCAATCATCCCATAATTCCTGAAAAGAATATGTACTCTATTTATTACACACTTTATCAAGAATCTACTTTATTGACTTGGATTCTCTTTCTAGGGTTTCTAATCTACATTAAAGTTTCATTAATCTTCATTAGGGTTTCTTAGATTAATTCCTCAAACTTTATCCCTTTTAGGTTAACAAACCCTAAAATATCCTTTTCCATTTATATGAACCTTAATTGCTCAACTATCCATTTTAATAGTCTTTTATACCCAAATTGACTTAGGATCATCATATCCTGATTTATTCATGGATTTGAACAATTAAAACAATTAAAAGACATATTCATCTAAATTAGGGTTTTCAAGCTCATTAATGCATAATCATGCACGAAACCCTAAATGAAGCCAATTTTATAAAACAATCATCTTTTTAGATTCCATCTTCACATTTATCAACAATAGGTTATTATCGGCTTGAATTATCCATTGGACAACATTAAATCCATCTATCATCAAATCTAAGGGTCTTTCCTCAATTAAATCATTAAAGATGATAACTTTATGTCCTTTTCAAATTTCAAGCATGTTTAAGCACATAAACTCTAAATTAGACTAATCATGTGCAAAGTTCTTCCTTTTTGAACATAATGTACCTTTTTACATTTAACAGATTAACATCGACTCTAATGATCCATTAAACCCTATTAAACACCTTAATCATAAATAGGGTTTCTTAATCTTTAATTCATTAAAGATGATGATAGTTTACACTACTTTTCGAATAGCATGCAAAATTAGGATTCAAACATAATTTCTTTGTGTTCCTCTCGTTCTGAGGATCAATTTTCATATATAACTTTTTTTAATCCGAGTTTCCTAGAATTAATTATGATTTTAGCAAAAAGTTACTTACTTGGCCAATAGCATGCTGACACGTCAGCATAGCCATGCAACACGCCCTTTGGGAAATATAACCAAATTACTGGGTTACTCTCCACTTAACTCAAGCGTCCCTTGTTAATTGGGGGTTATCGGTAGGTGGGGTCGTAACATTTGGTATATATCTCTTCTTGGAATGTTAGAGGCATTAGTAACAAAATTGATGCTGTCTGAGAAGAGATTTATAGGGATAAGTGTGATATCTTTATCCTTGTTGAGATTAAGATTAGATGCAGATAGGTAGATAGCTTTGTATCCAACCATTTCCCTAGTTTCACTTGGTTAACTAATCACTCATCACACGCTTTGGACAAAGTTTTTTTTCTGTGGAAAGAAGATGTATGTGATGTTACTAAACTCATTAAAATGGACTAAGCTATTCATACGAGAGTTAGTATCAATAATTATCAGTTCTTTCTGTTTGCTATTTATGGACATAATCTTGATGTGGATAGAGTCAGTCTTTGGTCATCTGTTGAAAAGTTATATCTCTCTGTTGATGGTCCCTGGTTTCTTATGGGAGACTTCAATTGTATTAGAAAAGCCTGTGATTGAATTGGCAAACAACCTCCTTCTAGGAAGTCGACATATGACTTTAACTGTTGCGTGATCAATTTTGGTCTATTTGACTTGAATATGCAGGGGCCACGATTCACCTGGGATAATAGACAAGATGGTACTAATTATGTTGCTTCCAAAATTGATAAAATCTTATACAACTCCGATTTTCTATCCTCTAATGTTGATTTTTCTAGAGAAGTTGTTTCTAGTATCATTAGTGATCATAGAAGGATTGTTCTCTCTGTTGGACAACATGGGTGAGTTACAAATCCGTTCATATTCATCAATTCTTGGTCAACTCATGATGATTTCCTTTCTGTGGTTAGTAATGCTTGGAACTTTGAGGTTTTGGGTTTTTCTATGTTCAGGTTGTATAAGAAACTTAATATTTTGAAATCTAAACTATTGTATTGGAACAAAAATTGTTTTGGTGAGATCTATGAGAATGTAAAACTTTCCAATTTTTGCACTGTTATAACTCAAGAGGAGTCTGATCTTGACCCTACTAATGATGTTCTTTGACTTAACGCAAAGAAGCTTAGGGTGATAGCTAAGAAGGATGCTAATATCTAGGAATCTCTCTCAAGAAAAAGGCTAGGATCATATGGCCAAAGAAAAGGATTCAAATACTGCCTTTTTCTACTCCTCTGTGAAAACCAAAAGACGTACTAGCACCATAAGAAAACATCTAATTGATGGTGAACTCTCCTACTGCCCTGTTACGACCCCACCTCCCAATAAGCCCCAATTAAGGGAGACCGAGAGGTCGAAGCCGCACCCATGACTTCCAGATCAAAGGTTCGACAATTAACCAAGAATAATTATCAAATTTTAACATACTATACTGAAAGTTGTAAGAAAATAAAATTTTGCATACCTTTTTGAAAACTTGGATCTCTAAACTTCTATCCACTTAAGGATTCTACTCTAACTAATCCTCCTTGTATTTTACTTCATGTATTTCACATTATGACGATTTATTGTTTGTCCTTTTGACTTGTACCTAAAACGCCGACAAACAAAACGTCGGTCAGCCAAAGCTGGTATGTGGGGGAAACAATAAATATGTAAATATGTTAACAACGTAATCATTCAATTGATCATTTAACAACCCAGATTACATTTTAGATATAACTCCGCGATCCAAGAGTACCCTATCCTCTATGTTGTTTCCATTAAACCCTTCATGATCGACCTATAAGTGAATCAATTTCTACGGTTGAGTCACATGGCACTACTCATAAGTAGCCCACTCCTTAACTCATGGCAGGCTAATGAGTCTCATGGCACTACACGTAGGTAGCCCAGTTTCTAACTCTCGGTAACCTAGACCTTGCTCTAGGATTACCCCTTTTTTCTTAGCATTTTCAAAGCAATAGAGGTGGACCCAGATCTAGTCAGTTATATACGCACATTTATAGTGATAATCATAGTCACTTTATAGTTGCATGAACTAAATAAACATCCAACAATTATTTTCAAGCAACCGATTAAAACTTCGGGAGTCGCCGAGAAACTAGAGCGATTATTCATAAGCGTAACCACATACCTGATTTGATGAGTCATGCATATTATTCAACATATACTTCATGTATATACAATCAATCCAATCAACAGATCCAAGCAAGTAAATCAATCATCCCATAATTCTTGAAAAGAATATGTACTCTATTTATTACACACTTTATCAAGAATCTACTTTATTGACTTGGATTCTCTTTCTAGGGTTTCTAATCTGTATTAAGGTTTCATTAATCTTCATTAGGGTTTCTTAGATTAATTCCTCAAACTTTATCCCTTTTAGGTTAACAAACCCTAAAATATCCTTTTCCATTTATATGAACCTTAATTGCTCAACTATCCATTTTAATAGTCTTTTATACCCAAATTGACTTAGGATCATCATATCCTGATTTATTCATGGATTTGAACAATTAAAACAATTAAAAGACATATTCATCTAAATTAGGGTTTTCAAGCTCATTAATGCATAATCATGCACGAAACCCTAAATGAAGCCAATTTTATAAAACAATCATCTTTTTAGATTCCATCTTCACATTTATCAACAATAGGTTATTATCGGCTTGAATTATCCATTGGACAACATTAAATCCATCTATCATCAAATCTAAGGGTCTTTCCTCAATTAAATCATTAAAGATGATAACTTTATGTCCTTTTCAAATTTCAAGCATATTTAAGCCATAAACTCTAAATTAGACTAATCATTTGCAAAGTTCTTCCTTTTTTAACATAATGTACCTTTTTACATTTAACAGGTTAACATCGACTCTAACGATCCATTAAACCCTATTAAACACCTTAATCATAAATATGGTTTCTTAATCTTTAATTCATTAAAGATGATGATAGTTTACACTACTTTTCGAATAGCATGCAAAATTAGGATTCAAACATAATTTCTTTGTGTTCCTCTCGTTCTGAGGATCAATTTTTATATATAACTTGTTTTAATCCGAGTTTCCTAGAATTAATTATGATTTTAGCAAAAAGTTACTTACTTGGCCAATAGCATGCTGACACGTCAGCATAGCCATGCAACACGCCCTTTGGGAAATATAACCAAATTACTTGGTTACCCTCCACTTAACTCGAGCGTCCCTTGTTAATTGGGGGTTATCGGGAGGTGGGGTCGTAACATTTGGTATCTATCTCTTCTTGGAATATTAGAGGCATTAGTAACAAAATTGATGCTGTCTGAGAAGAGATTTATAGGGATAAGTGTGATATATTTATCCTTGTTGAGACTAAGATTAGATGCAGATAGGTAGATAGCTTTGTATCCAACCATTTCCCTAGTTTCACTTGGTTAACTAATCACTCATCACACGCTTTGGACAAAGTTTTTTTTCTGTGGAAAGAAGATGTATGTGATGTTACTAAACTCACTAAAATGGACTAAGCTATTCATACGAGAGTTAGTATCAATAATTATCAGTTCTTTCTGTCTGCTATTTATGGACATAATCTTGATGTGGATAGAGTCAGTCTTTGGTCATCTGTTGAAAAGTTATATCTCTCTGTTGATGGTCCCTGGTTTCTTATGGGCGACTTCAATTGTATTAGAAAAGTCTGTGATTGAATTGGCAAACAACCTCCTTCTAGGAAGTCGACATATGACTTTAACTGTTGCGTGATCAATTGTGGTCTATTTGACTTGAATATGCATGGGCCACGATTCACCTGGGATAATAGACAAGATGGTACTAATTATGTTGCTTCCAAAATTGATAAAATCTTATACAACTCCGATTTTCTATCCTCTAATGTTGATTTTTCTAGAGAAGTTGTTTCTAGTATCATTAGTGATCATAGAAGGATTGTTCTCTCTATTGGAAAGCATGGGTGAGTTACAGATCCGTTCATATTCATCAATTCTTGGTCAACTCATGATGATTTCCTTTCTGTGGTTAGTAATGCTTGGAACTTTGAGGTTTTGGGTTTTTCTATGTTCAGGTTGTACAAGAAACTTAATATTTTGAAATCTAAACTATTGTGTTGGAACAAAAATTGTTTTGGTGAGATCTATGAGAATGTAAAACTTTCCAATTTGTGCACTGTTATAGCTCAAGAGGAGTCTGATCTTGACCCTACTAATGATGTTCTTTGACTTAACGCAAAGAAGCTTAGGGTGATAGCTAAGAAGGATGCTAATATCTGGGAGTCTCTCTCAAGCAAAAGGCTAGAATCATATGGCCAAAGAAAAGGATTCAAATACTGCCTTTTTCTACTCCTCTGTGAAAACCAAAAGACATACTAGAACCATAAGAAAACATCTAATTGATGGTGAACTCTCCTACTGCCCTGTGACAATTAAGAACTTTATTTATGATTATTATTCCAATCTTTTTAATAATGGTGATTTATCTAAAGATCTTTGTTCTGGTGTTTGGGAAGGAGTTGTTCTTTCCTCTACTATGAAGGTCTCTCTTATTTCCCCTATTACAAGAAAGTAGATTGAGGACATTGTTCACGATCTTAAAACTGATAAAGCTCCTGGACTAGACAGATTCAATAGTTTTTCTTTGAAAAAACTTTGTCTGTCAGTGGTGATGATGCGAGCATTGTTGTGATGGAGTTTTTTTAGAATGGGAGACTTATTAGAGAGGCTAACAAAACCTTTATCACTCTCATATCTAAAGGTTATGATTTTTCCGATATGAAAAATTGGAGACCCATTGTGCTATGTAGTATTTTTTATAAACTCATTTTCAAGATTCTCACAAATAGATTGCAAAAGATTTTACCTACTATCATTGATCCTTCACAGTGCACTTCTATTAAGGGTAGGAATATTAAGGATGATACTCTATCAACAAATGAGATTTTGATTTATCTAAAGAAATCTAATTATGCTAATAAGATGTGTATTCAGGCAGACATTTCTAAAGCTTATGATTATGTGAAATGGAGCTATATCTTCTCTATCATGCATAACATGGGATTCCTTGGTATATGGATTAAATGGATTGATGAGATCTTTTTCACTACTTCTTATCATGTCTTAGTTAATGGTGAACCTATAGAGTTTTTCTATCCTTCTAATGGGGTTAGACAAAGGGACCCTATTGCCCCTTACCTCTTTGTTTTAGTCATATAGGGTCTCTCTGAGCTACTTAAGAAGGTTGTGGATAACCAGATCATTTCCCCTATTCATGCTTCTAAGGGTTTTCTCTTTCTCATTTGGTTTTTGCAGATGACCTTATGTTTTTTTCTAAAGCTAGTGTCAAGGATGCTTATGCCATTAGAGATATTTTAGACACCTTTGGTAAAGAATCAGACCTTAAAGTTAATGTGGACAAAAGTTCTATTATCTTTAGTAAAGGAGTTGACAAAGGTCCTATTCTTGATATCCTTACGTTCAAAGAAGGTTCTTTCCCATCTAAATACCTTGGTTTGCCTCTTTTATTGGGAAATTGTCCAAGGGGTTTAGCTCTAAACTAATTGGTAGCATTAAGAGGAAGCTTGATTGTTGGAAATCTAAGACTTTATCCATGATTGCTATACTTGAGTTGGTATCATGACATGAATTAGGTTGACCTGACTATTTTCTATGATAGTCATAGTGCTATTGACTTGAGCCAGAGCACAATGCATCATGGATGGACAAAGCACATTGATGTGAGATATCATTGACTTTGTGATGTGATTGTTAAGAAGTTGCCGACTATAAAGAAGATCCATACTAAAAAGAATGCTTCTGGCATGAAGACCAAGGTGGTGATATGAGACAAGCTAGAGCTCAGTGACTTACATTTCCAGTGATGATTATGTGTCGACAGTCTCCTACTTGAGCTAGAGGGGGGAGATTGTTGGGTCACGCTATTATCAAGCCCAAACCCATTAGGTTTAGGGCATGATGGTTGCTTCCATAATGCAAGTCTATATAAATAGCCACAACTGCCAATCCAACGATGTCGTAGCCAAAGATTGTAAAATCAGCAGCAGTCAATTGAAATTAGAAAGGGAAGCCGTCAAACTTGGTTTGGGCTTGGGGCTTTGCACCTTTGTGAACACATTGTTGGGCTGTACTCTGGGCCAATGAAGTGTGGTGCAGTTAATTACCTTTTGAGGGGGAGTTTATGGGCTCACACATGAGGAGGAGATTGTTAAGTCATGTCTGAATGTAGGATTACTGTTAAAGATGGATTTAGATCCTTAATGTCCTTATATTAGAGTAGAATCAAACTATAATGGTGAGTTCATTTTCCCTTAGATTAATGTTATGTCTTTTCCAGGAGCAAAGCATCCATGTGGCTAATGGTATGAGGATTGGCATTGATGAAGACCACCACTTCATTTACATGCATCTGAATACATTATAGATCTTAGGAGTTCTATGCATGATATTTTGATTCTTGTACATATTTCAAAATTTAGATTTTTCTTTACTTCTATTAGCATTGATCACACAATATGTGTACACTATTTGGTTCAATTATAAATTTTAATTTTGTGGTGATTTTACAATCTTATATGAAATTTTGATGTGTAGATGTTTCTAATAGTGTCACATGAATATCACAAAAATATTATTTGGGATTTGAAATTAAATATTTTTTGTCTTGAAAAGTTGACCTTTATTGGAGTAACGACTATATAAAAACAATAAAAATGAAAAATGAATATAATATATCAATAGAGGGTTTTAGTGCCTCGGAATATCATATAGACAATTAACATTGTAATTATGAGGACTAAATTGCCCCTAAAAATCAATGCAAGCATTAGCCCCTCAAAGATCTTTTGTTAGGGCCATCAATTCTCTTAAAAAGTATTTATTAGAAAGTAACAAGCCCACAAAAATGTTAATGTGAAGACTAACTCTTTCCTCAAGACATGTTTGAATGGCACTTAATGGATGATAATTTTATTTTTAAGGGCCACTAATTTTTGTGACATGGTTTCTCTTCACGGTTTCATTTATGAGAGTCATATCCACATTTGAATCTAGTTGCGAGGGCCTACATAGAAGAGTTTGTCACATGATTGGCTCATGAAGAACGACTAATATTATTTTTAGTGAAACTTCAGGAGTGAAAACTAAGGATGCAAATAAATTTTGAATAAATTTTGGCAAAAACTTTGAGAGAACCTGAAACCTATAAGAAGATTTTCTATTGAAAACTTGGAGGCAAATTTGGTTGAAGATATAAAGAAAAACATAGTCATATGGCCAGATATTTGTAGGTAATTTGAAAGAAGAAATTGAATCATTAAGGGAACATATATACTTGGATTGCATATTACTTAAAATATTAAAATAGGGAAGGAAATGCTTGTTGATCCCTAATCAATGTACAAATGACATGTCGTACACTTACGAGAAACATTTTTTTATTATATCTTTCCATTTCTCTCCTCATACAAGAGTAACATACTAGATAAGTATATCTTCTCGTCCATACTCCATTCCCCCCCCTCCCATTTTTCCACCACATAACAAACTTAGAATAGGTAGTATATATTTAATAAAGTCATTCAATAGGAAAATAATGTGTGATAAAGGTGTGTCTATGATTATGGTTGATACCAATTTTAAATTGATGTTTGATTGATTACCACTAATTTCCTAATTTAAACATCCATCATTATTTTCCAGTTGGACACTACTTGTCTTAAATATATTTAGTTTATTCAATACATTCTATCCGTCTATGTTTGAGCATCACATTTATTTAGAGTCATATGTTTGTAGTTCTACGGTACTTGGTCAACATTTTGATTTCCTTTCACAGTTCTGTCACTACCATATGAATAAAAATTACTAAGAAAACCCATTCACTTATCCATGGACCATGGTATGTTGTTGTTTTCATAACTTACACTATAATATTTGACTCCTATTTTGTAAATACGCTTGTCTCAAGTTATGTATATAAATTTATAATCTTCAAAAATACTTGAGGAGTCTGGATAACGTACTTCAATTTTTAAGTTAACATGGTATCATGGAATTAATATTTTTTTATAGAGATTGATGGGCGTGCCATAATGCTCACTAAAATTCACCACTGCTCTCGTCCCTTTGTGTCTAACTATTATAATGACGTGTTTGGTTTCCTCTAGTTGCAATATATAGTGTAATTTCAAAATAAGAAAAAAATATAAAACAATCAAATGAAATCGTGGAGCAATTGTTTGGTGTTGCTACTACTCAGTTACTTGATTTTTTTTCTATTTATTTTTTGTGATTTAAGAATTCAGATTACTAGTGGTAAACATATATCCTACTTCTATCTATTTAAAGTTCTATTAATTTTATACTAAAAGTTGAATGACCCATAATACAAAATAAAATGAAATTATTTTTCATTGATGGACTATTAATTTCATATTTTTTTAATTTTGATTTCAAAATTTATAAGGAAACAAACTAAGATAAAATATTTGTTCATCACAACATAATTTTTATGGATGACACATAAACTAAGATACGAGAGTAGTAAAAGCAACATAGAATAGTGAAAGAAAAAGAAACACCAAAACAAAAACATAAAAAATAAATGTGTACGCACTTCATATAAATATCAAATTGCTATTACACCAAAAAAACTCATGTGTGCATCACATTTCAAACTTCAATGATTAAATTAATAGCTTCAACATAGTAACTTTCGGCTAGAAGTAGATATTTACATAGAATACTTATAGTACAAAACTTCTAAATTCAAATCTATGTAAAATGACATCACCAGATATTCATGCTCATCACAAGTTATATAATATAGCACTCATTATCATATTGCAAGTATTAACTTGTTCAAAGTGGTTGACTATAATCCTGGAGTATATCTTATGTTTTATATCTACAAAACTTTATCTCATCATTATATGTTATCACCATACAAGCAATAGGAGCGAACCTCAAGTTTATAAGACAAGAAAAAAATTATAACATAATAGATTGGTTTTCTTAAAACAAGGTGACTGTAAAATTAAACAATGTGATGTCTGTTTTTCAATGTATGCAAGGACCCATTCTGAAGTTATCTTAAACCTTAATTTTAGTGTTTCTTATGAATCATGTTAAGCTATTTACATTTTCAAAATTATCTTAAGTATAATTTAAAATCTTAATTTTTATCGTGAGTTTTTTTTTCCTCTTAAGATGAATAGATTAGAATTCACATAAAATTAGACTTTATGTGTATTTGAACATGAATGAATGCATGAGTATAAATGCAAATAATATCTCAACCTAATTTAACATGACGAGGGAAATAAGATTCTTGGTGTCGGAAAAAATAAAAAAAATATTTCTAAAAGTATTTGAAAGTTTAATTTATTTTTGAAGATATAATATATCAGTTTTTCATGGTGCCACTTTACATGTTTGAAATTTATTTTTATTCTTTACAAAATGTACTCTCTGTTGAGTTGTTTATGGATGAACTCCTGCATTCGCTCAGATTAATGTTCGGTTGGCCAACCATTTTGAAAAAAATGAAAGAAGATAACCGATGTCAAATACTAATTTTTCTAACCACATCATTAAATATATATGAAGTATCCCAACCATCCACCTCTTATTTTCCTCTATCACTTCATAGCTTCAGATTTGAGAAGAAAGGATATTTTTAGAGTTTTGGGAATCTTGAAGTTGGAGAAATGAATTTAGGGTTCTAGCTTCTCTATGTTGGAAAATTCGTGTTATTTCATCCATCTTTGCTAGGTTTATGTGACTTTTCTTTCCTCGTATGTTTTAAAAGATCTCAAATCCATGTCATTTTTGCATTTTTTTTCTCTCTTCTTTTCTTCTTGTTTAAGTTTTTGAGCAAAGAGGAGCAAGAAGAATGCTAGTTTACGGAGTGATTGAATTGAGTTCAAGAGTGTTACCATTGAGCTATGAATTCAAGGTATTTTGCACCTAAGGGTGAGAGGTACGTGTTCTTATTTTCTTGAAAACTTTCTTGAACTATAAGGTTATGAAAAATGAGTGCTTCGACCCATCTTTAGGAATGTTTTGTTTAGTCGTCCTTATATGAGGTTATTGTCTTGATGTATAGCTTCTCTTGGAAAAACAACAAGGGGTGTCCCCTCATCCGTCGATATACCACAACAGATGGGGACGTACGCAGGGATCTAACTTCATGTCCATATCTTAGATCAATCTTAGTGCAATTCACAGTTATAACAATTGCCACGGAACAACTTACTTATTAGTGCACAGGGTTGTCAGTGAATAAGATATTATCGGCTTATGCACCACCATTACCCTATATAGGCTAGATGTAAGCGTAAGTATATCTTTTACAAGTCATGTTATGCAATTTATCCTTTATCCGCTATGCTCACATTTACAAAGTGTTGGGTAATGAGAAAGGTATTGCTCTATCGCTTCATGTATTGACACATACGTTATAGTGTTGAAAGAAAATATACTGGGTTTTATCATTCATAAAGTAAAGGATCCCAAATATGCACCATGAATGCTTTCTTAATTTGGTTCATTAACTGATTGTGTTTGGACAATTAGTAGCCAAATGATAGCGGAGAGTGGATAGTTACCCCACCCATTACCCGTTTCTTTGAACGGGGTATGTATTGGTAATTTTTACATTGTTCGACCTTGCCATTTACATTTCTACTAATGTAATAATAGTGTTAACACAATGATTTCTCATATTAACTTATATTTATTTTCTGGAACAAGACCAGGTTTTCAGGATAACTGTATCGGCATTACTTACGACGTATAAATACGTCACTGCATTAATTATTGTTGCATATACAGAAACCAAATATGAAAACTTAAAATGGATTTCGAAAAGTACACATCACAATTCAAAAGTACATGCCATAATTCAAATATTACTTTCGGTGGACGTTCGCGGCCCTGACAATCATTGTTAACATGTTTAAAAAAACATGTTACTATAAGAAAACAATACATATATTGTATATAGTGTCATTAGAATTTGAAATGGGATCAAGCATATGCTGTTAAAAAATGTAGTATTCCTAATACATACATTTAAAATCAGAGCAATCATAATTGGTTCATTGGACAACGCCTAAGGTAAAAGGATTGATGGGGACAAATGAAAGTTCTCTTTTAGCAGACCAGCAAAAAGTATGTCTCATTTACAAAGATTATCCGCCAAGAATGATGATTGATATTAAACATTCTACCTAATTTGTTGGTCCTTCTTTCGGCAATCTCATGAATTTTATTTTGTTGTGCTAGTCTATGCATTGTATACTTTTAATGTAAGAAATTTCCTTTATTTCCCTGCTTGATGCATAAGGCAAGGACAACAATAGTACGAGACAGACGCAGATGCTAAGAAACAATATAGAAGATCTTGAAAAAATAATTAATGCCTTACATTAAAATGAATTAGTGTCCCTAACTTATCAGTAACGAATGCTTCATATAATTCTTTGGTGAAGCATTACTGTCAAATCTAATGTCGTACTTCAACCTTCAATAGGAAGAGGAATCAAATTCCATTTTACTCTTCAAAAGTGCGGAAGGTGTGTGATTTAACATACATATTATTCTGTAGAACTCGTACAAACAGTAATGCTAAAAGCAAGTAAATAATGTGTCAAAGCTGAAAGTATGAAAGACTTCTAGCATTTCGTCAAAAACCACTTAAGTAAAACTATAATGATATTTGTTTGTCATTGCGTTACGAGTTTGTACTCATGACCTTCCTACGTATGTTTTGAGATTTGAACATAGCATTTTGTGATAATGATAACAACGTTATTTGGTTCTAGAATTTCGGAGCTTTAGACATTTCTCATTGGTGGACTGGTGAGGGGATGCCAAGAGGAGTAAACTCGGTTGTATTACTCTGGATCTAAATCTTATTAGTGACTTACTAGTAGCTTGCTTGCTGCAAATGCTAAATGTTAATTGTCTATGCGTAAAACAATACGCAAAGTTTCCCCTGGTTAATTGAAACACCTCATCAAGGCCCCGTGCAATGACAACATAAACATACATTATTTTATAACAATAAATAATTGGTTTGGAAATGTTAACGAGTAGGACAAAATAATTGATTTATAAGATGGGATCTACAAAAAAATGTAATGCCTAATTGTGCTGGTGATTCTGTTTCGAAAGATTGATCTCATGAACTGCTGCTGATATTACTTTTTATTTTAACTCATATTAGCATCGTCACTATTCTAGTTGGCATTTATTGGAGAACTATCATGTTGAGTCCATGTTGTAGGGATATGCTTATTTATGCTGCTGTTTAGCCGTGTTGTAGGTTGCTGCTTACATTACCCAGCAATCATAAGTATCAAATCTTGAAATCTTTCGCAGTGGTTAATGATTTATTTCAGCTACTTCTTAGCAATGTTGTAGGTTCGACATGACTTGTTAATGGTTTTAGTAACTACTCTGATTTGTATAATGTTTCTTTACTAAACTTGTAGAGTGCTTGATTCTTGTGATTGTTGGCTTCTGACTTGGCTGCTTCGTCTATCACAGTTGACATTTTAGTTTGTGATCTTGTGTTTTCTTGAGGTCCAAAATCTTATTCCTTGACAATGCTTTTATTCTGTTATGTTTCTATTTCTTGATTAACATAGTTATATGTTCGTCTTAGGGTAGCTCATTGTAGCTACCGTATTACTTTCTACTTTGAATTCTTCTTTACCTTTTGGGGAGCTAATCACAATGGTCAAGGTAGTGGCTTCTCAACACTTCTTTGTAGCTTATCTTTTTTCTAATTATAGAATTACTTTTAAAGATGGATTTAGATCCTTAATGCCCTTATATTAGAGCACAATCAAACTTTAATGACGAGTTCTTTTTTTCCTTAGATTAATGTTTTGTCTTTTTCAGGAGCAAAGCATCCATGTGGCTAATGGTATGAGGACTCTACGTAAATGAAGACCACCACATTATTTACAGGCATCTGAAGACATTATAGATCTTAGGAGTTATGTGCATGATATGTTGATTCCTATACCTATTTTAAAATTTAGTTTTTTCTTTAATTCTATTAGCATTGATCATACAATGTGTGTGTATTATATGGTTCAATTATAAATATTGAATTTGTGGTGATTTGACAATCTTATATGAAATTTTGGTGTGTGAATGTTTCTAATGATGTCACACGAAAATCACAAAAATATTATTTGGGATTTGAAATTAAATATTTTTTGTCTCAAAATTGTTGAGCTTTATTGGAGGAATGACTAAATAAAAGCAATAAAAATGAAAAATTATGAATGTAATATATCAATAGAGGGTTTTCGTCCCTCAAAAATGTAGCTGTGAATATCATATAGACAATCAACACTGTAATTATGAGGATGAAATTGCCCCTCAACAAATATTAGTGCATGCATTAGCCCCTCAAAGATATTTTGTTAAGGCCATCAAGTCCCTTAAAAAGTATGTATTAGAATGTAATAAGCCCTAGAAAATGTTACCGTGAAGGCTAAATCGTTCCTTGAGACATGTTTGAATGCACTTAATGTGACACACTGATCAAGAAAAATGAGATTACTTAAAACAAAGTACGAAATTACCAAATAACAACAAATTACCACAAAATAGGATAAATTAAATCGATTTCATATAACCACAAAAGTGGAAAAATATTACACCTTAGTCCACAAATAGTGTTACTTGTATCATATATCACACCATAAAGGTAATCACATATCACTGTTCAGTGGCCATCCTGTCACAACTTGTTACATATAATAACTTGTTCACATATACAAGCCATACCTATACAACCATGACATACTGCCAAAAACTCGTATCGATGTACAATGTATACAAAACACCCCAAGGACCTGAGAGTACAGGGATGACATATATGACTCTACTACAAAACACTAGCATCGTATCCAACCTTTAACAACTACTGCTCCTCTTGTTGTTCAGCCTCAACCTCACGAGCTATACCTCATCATGCATGACCACCTAAAAGATGTGGAAACCCACAGGGTGAGACCAACATCCCAGTGAGAGATCTCTCCGCCAAAAACTATTATTAACACAAATATACTAAAGTAGAAAGATAGCATTATTATTAGAATGAGCAGATTCAGGTAAATGATAAGGTTAAAGCAAGTAACACATATTAAGAAATTTAAATAACATCATCTGATAAGTAGATCAAGTTATGCATTTAGAATGAATATGAAGAACATGTATAATTGTTACCAACTAACATCACGAGAAATAAGGCAAGGGGATCATCTAATGTGAATTGTGTTTGACCCTAAGCAAATATACTACATGGTTGTATTACATCTTTTAATTTCCCTGAGAATTAGAGTCGTACCACCCAAATCCAACTGACCACTGCTAAGTCAAAATCAGTTCCATACAAGAACTATGGAAGATCCAAACTCCATGATCTTCCCACACTACTCGGTCAGTTTGAGCCTGTACCGCAGTGACATATCAGTCAAACTACAAAACAACAACTTATATTCGAAGATATAGTCCTGTAAACACCTAGCCCACCTTGGTACAGGTCACGACACTAGAAACTAGGGTATATAACCCAATCACTAAGGTACAATAACAACTATCCTCTATCACATCATATCACATTTTCCCCATAACTAAGACTCGGCCATAGTCATTCTCAAAACACTTGGGATCAAGATGTCAAGGACACACAGTCACTTGCACCTCACATACTCAATAGTATGCGCTTCGGGTTTCCCTTCAGAGTACCCATTTCACTGTCCAATTTTTTTTTGACTCTAGATTGGATCTATGGTGCATGGGACTACATAATTAAGGTTTCACTTGATTAATTAATCCAATTGGATATGTTTTAATGCATCAATTAAGTTACAACACACAAACCCTAAACAAGCTCTACAAAAACAAGGGTAAAGGTACAACTTCAGAAGATATAAAATGTATAAGGTATAAACTTGTCACACCATCACTTGACATCACTGTCGTACATTTTGATGGAGCTAGAACTTACACCAAAAGATCACTCTTCCAATGGAAGTCCTAATATACACCAAAAACCCTAGGGAGTTGATGTTCTCTCTAGGTTTACCTACAACTGGTGCTAGATAAATGCTCCAACCCCACAAGAGTGTGGAAGCCTTATCATAGTACAGATTTAGGATCGAACCCAAAGGACAACGTTAAGAATCTGAGTGTCTTTTTCTTGTTTCGTATCAATCTAAGTTAATCATCTAAGACCAGAAGTTTGATTTGAGTTATTTAACCTAAACATGTAAAAGTAAAGGCAAGAATAAAAACTAGCTTAATGATTAAAATCTAAGATTAGCAAATGATGATGGATCACTGGGGTGATGCGGGTATTCGCCACCACTACACATGGATTGCACTTGTACCAATCATAGCAAGACTTGTAAGCAAGATACCTGGATGTTGTACAATACCGATGTCTTAGAGGACAAGAGTAATGCACACATCCTTCACGGGTTGAGTAACTCTCATCCGGTACATATCTACGTGTCAATGAAGATATGTAGTCTCCGAAGAGAAAATCTTACTCAACCTCGTGAAACGTGCATCGGCAAACTAACAAGCGAGCGATAATTACCAAATCGATTAGTATCCTTATAGACTATCCCTCTTTCGAGGATATAGCTACGAGAAACGCGAGAGTGTTGCAACGTCAGCCATTCTCGAACGAATGGTCAAGTACTTTGCACCACTCTCTCCTCAGAGTGTGTTCCTCAACCTGTCAAGGTCGCACTTTTGTACGTCAACTGATTCCATTTCATAGTACAAAAGTACAACGATGGAGGTGAGTTTACTCCACTCCTTATAAAGCATTCCTAGATACCGAAACGGGTGCGCGGTGGATACACGCACCAGAAACCAACACTAAACCGGTATTCGAGTCTCGGGGGCGGTCGTAGACAAACCACAATGAAAGACAATAGATGCATACAAGAACACGGCCAACATTCAAGTATGTATGAAACGGTTTAGTATTGAAATGAAATGATAGCATCTTTTTAGTATAAGATACAAAACACGGGCAGCGGGGCTAGTCCCCGCACCCCAGTGGATGGAACTACTCGCTCCTCATAGAGGGAGCAACAAAGAAGGAGAAGAGAGAGAAAGAAAGCATCGTCGGAGCAGAAGAGTAGATCTATGACAGCCCGGTGTAGATCGTCGCAGTCTCCGGGACTGCTCCGTTGTAGTCGATGACGCTCGTCTCTCCGCCTTGATCTTCGGGTCAACCTCCGGAATTGCAAGAGTAGGGTGAGGTGCAGCTATGGTGTGAGCACTGGTGAGATGGTGATGGAACAACCTTCTAGATCTGTGCCCGGACTGGTAGCTCACCGGATCTGGACTCAGCTCGGGATTCTGGGGCTGTGTGTGAAATTTGGGCGGAAACGGTGCTCGGGCAGCCTGGCGGCATCCGGAACTGCCCCCAAAACAGGGACCCTGTTGGTCCTATTTATAGAAGAATAGTGACTAATCGGTCTGGAGACCATTTGGTAGCAAACGATCTCGAGACCGTTTGCTGGCAAATGGTCTTGAGACCGTTTGGTGGCAAACGGTCTTGAGACCGTTTGCTGCCAAACGGTCTTGAGACCGTTTGCTGCCAAACGGTCTTGAGACCGTGGTGCCAAACGGTCTTCTCAGAGATTGAATGATGCCCAATGACCTCGATTATCCATTCTTACAAACGATCTGAGATCAAAAGCTCCTCCGAACAGTCAAATCTTCCACAAACGATCAACTTGGGAAATCGATCTAGCGGCCTTCAGAGCTATCGAACGATCTCCAACTCTTTTCTGTAGGTGTGGCGGCTTCGGGGCGACCCAAATCAACCTGCGAAACACCCCCGATCGATCTTGATTTGGATCTGCAGATAGGTGCTGGTCGGAGGTTGAAGACGACGCACCACGGCCGTGCCGGAGCACCACGGTCGTGGTGGAGTTGCTGTCACACGGCCGTGGCGCCTCGCACGGGCGTGGAGAGGGTGGACTCGACTTTGATGTAGTTGAGCCATGGCCGTGGTGTGCCACCACGGTCGTGGTGAGGTCACAGTCCCACGGCCGTGGCGCCTTGCACGGTCGTGGCAGCCGAGGTCTTGACTCTGTGGGCGATGCTCCACGGCCGTGGTGTCCTACCACGGTCGTGGTGAAGCTGCCGCCCCACGGCCGTGCTGCCTTGCACGGGCGTGGCAGACAAGTTCCACGGCCGTGGCGTGTCTAGCACGATCGTGGCGGATGGAGCTTGGCTCTGCTGGTGATGCGCCACGGCCGTGGCGCGACCAGCACGGTCGTGGCGAGTGCTCTGCTTCATATACTTGATTATTTGCTGCACAAGCCTGGGGTTTTGAGGATAGAACGCATAGTTGATGTTTGATTGGATGATTGAGGGTGATCTGCAGAAGGAAAGGAGAGTGTGTAAGAGATAATAGCATCAAATGAATTGGTAATTAAGACTATTTAAGCATTATTTATGTGGGAATGAAGAAATACTGAAAGTAGAGCAAAGCAAATGTGATTTAGTCATAAAGAGGTATAAAAGCCCTAAAAATTGGTGACTGTTGGCAATTGTAATGATGAATCTGGGGGATTCATCACCACACCGAACTTAAGCGTTACTCGTCCCGAGGAACGGATTAAAACTTAAGACAGTCGAAAAAATAGGGCAAAAACGTCGGAAATCCTTGAATTGGTGGAAATCCTTGAATTGGTGACTGAGGATGGATCTGGGGGATTCATCGCCACATCGAACTTAAGCGTTACTCGTCCCGAGGAACAGAAAACTTAAAACAGTCGCCAATGAAATCGTTCATCTTGTGATTGCCTCATCCTATTGTCAGATCGTAATTTTGTTCATGGCTCGGATGGATACAGCATCGAAGCTTCCTTAGATCACGGAATACATCTTATGATATCCTCATTTCTGAGTTTACTTTGCTAAAGTACTTCCTTCTCACTCTCTGTTGTACCGGTCATGGTAAAGAGTTTTATGAGACTTTGAAAAGACCCACTGAATCAACAAACTGCATATGATTTGTCACTGGTGTTTGAAAGAGGAGAGAATGGGGGTGTGATCAAAAGATAAGAGTCTCTCCTCTGATTGAATCAAGACTCTTAAAATTAATTGACTCATCGAGATACTTTGAAAGATTTATGCACAACTCTGGTTGACTTAGCCTTACACCCGATTTTTTTTAAAGGTAACTCAGAAGTGTGTATAGGTTGGTTTAAGGCTTTTGGCTATTTTACCTCTTTGAGGAGAGGTAAGGGGTTATTTTTGGATCCTTAGGATCTCACTACCGGTCACGACACATCTGCCGTCATGAGGGCAGCTAATGTACCGGCCGGGCAAGACCTTTATCAGTTATCCTTATTCAGGGCACAACTCTCATGTTTTTATTCACACTCTGGCTTTTATTCATTCTCACCTGGCTTAGGACAAAGGGTAATTTTGGATTTTTGCATATTTGGGCTGCCGGGCCTCTTTTTTGGAAACGGGGTAGATTTTTCGCCAACCTCGGTATGTGCACAATCGTCATTGTATACTCTTTGAGAAGGTGGTACACCCCCGTTATGTATTGAGGGGTATGGAAGAAGCGGTAGTGGAAAGAGGGGTGTGGTGTACCACACCGAACTTAGAGTTTTGCAGAGGTGTGGTTTACCACACCGAACTTAAAGTTCGGCAATGTTCTAGTTTTCACTAGAAAGGAGTGTGGCGTGCCACACCGAACTTAAGACTTTGGCGTGGTTAGTGAACAGAGGGGTATGAAAATGAAAGAAGAAGTGTAGAAGAGAGATTGGATCATGATGCAGTTTGCTTAGCGATTCCATGCGACAGGTCTCTATTCTCCATCACACTCTGCTCAAAAAGAGACATGATGAAACATCAAATGAGAAATCCATACAACAGATCCATTAATCAGATAAAGGCGTGATGTATTTGATCTATCTCAGCTTTATTGAAGAGTATCATCATTTCCTGTTTGGGAGTTTGACATTAGGATTCATAGGCTATTCAAGGTGAAAAATATGCATTGGCTAGTTTTAAGCATTCTTTTCTTGGGAATTTGTAACGAAAAGAGGCGATGAACTCAGATTCGCAAAACAAAAGCCGACTAGATAAAGGCTTTATTTTTAGAAAACTACAAAAAAGCGGAAAAATTACAAGAAAGAAACTAGAATGGAAAAGCAGGAAGCAATAAAGATAAAGGGTGGAGTGAGAGTCATACCACCCGCCCTCCACCTCGAACTCATAAATTCATTCATTTCTGAACAAATATTAGATTCGAGGTGGAGGGGAAGGGTTGTGCGATGTTAACCAGGCGGTCCTCTTAGTTGGAAGAAAGTCCGGCAAAGATGCCTTGCGATAGCTGGTGCCGAAAATGAGGAAGTGGCCCGAACAACCTGTTGAGTGGGTGGTTGTGGCGACTTGAACGAGTCTTCAGGATGACATGGATGCACATCACGTTCACCTCGTTGTCCATCTAGAAGAATCCAGAGACCTTCCCCCATCAGTGAGGGAGGTGGAACATAGGCAGTCGAAACTGGAGGACTATGCGAGAAATCAAGGTTATGCCCACTTGTGCCCTCCAGTTGTGGCTCACCCTCGAAGTTCAAGGTAAAACTGCTTTCTTCAAAATCTAGGGCAACTGATTGAGGGTCGGCCACTTGAGCTTCCTCCTGTCCAAGATCAGATGGTGGATCCAGTTCCGGCTTCATTTCCTCACCTGGCTTTTCTTGTGTGGGATATGGTGGCCAGAGTGACGTTTCTTCTTCAGAGGAGTTATTTTGAGAAGTATCATCATCTTTATCAATGTTGAATTTGGTAAGAGCGTCATTCCTCTTTTCGAGGTTTTGTTCAGAATTTTCCTCGTAGAACATCCTTAGCTCAGTCAAGTGACTAGAAGAGGATTTGATTGGTGAAACGAACTCTTGCTCGTGTAAGGGATTCATGGGATCTTGAGATATAGGTTCCAATGATTTCTCTTTATGGGAGGGATTAGTCCATGACATGTCATTTTGAGGGCTAAAATTCCCTGATGAACCCATTTCTTCAATATTGGGACTGGTGTATACCATTTCTGAGTTATTTTGTTGTCCCAGTTCTTCTTCATAACACTCCTCCGCTGGACACATCTCAGCTTCTTGAATATCAGGAGGGGCTTCTTTAGAGGTGTGTGTGACTATAGAAGGATAAGTTTGTGATTTGTTGTCTTTCCAAGGGACATTACAAGAGTTCACAGTAAAATCGTAGTTCGTTCTAAGGTCAAGAGATGGCTCATGTTCCTCTTCATCTTGCACTATCGTCTCATTCAAGTGACTAGAAGGAGATTTAATAGAAAGATCATGCTCTTGTTCGAGGACTGACTTCGTCTGGACTTCTTGTAATGGCGGTAACTCTGGTAACATCATCTCATGAAAAGGATTGGTCGTAGATTCGTCATCATGAGATTCATCATCTCCCCATGATTTTTCTTCATCATCATCGGGGTCAGTGAGAGTAATGTGGTCCGTCCCTAAATCAAGATCTTGATCAGTCCATTCCTCGAGGTTTGTTTCTAGATCGACCGAATGGTCAGAGATTTATTCATAAGGCCAAATCGGATCCTGCTCCAGCAATGGAGTCGTTTGGGTCTCTTGCGTGAAAGACGTCTCCTCATCTGAATCAGTCTCATATTCATCTATGACTGACTGTGAAGGAGTATAGGGTTCTTGTAGCGTAGACCTTTCTTCATTGGAATTCAATGACAAGATGGTTGCAGTTGAGGAATATTTGTCGTATAAGGAGTCAATCATTGCTGATTGCCCCTCAATCTGTATGGTTGGATCAGGGTCTATGGGAGAAGATGGGAAGACACCGAAATTTATCCCCAGTTTATCTTCCAATTGTAGAAAATCTTCAGATTGAGTGCTCATTCTTTCATCTAAGAGCATAGTGCAATTTTCATTATCCGAGTCAGACCTTGGCTCAGAAAATGATTCTTTTTCTTGCGATGTTGTGAAGGAGTCATCCTTGAATTCAGTCATTAACTCAGAGGGTGATTCCCCATTTTGCACCGATGCATGCTGATCATTGGAAGGCACCTCCCACATGATATCATAATCATCATCGTAATCTACATGTGGACCAGGGATGAGCTTAGTTAAAATTTGTGGCTGTTCTTCATGTTGCTCAGGAGCATTGACAAGTTGCATAAGTTGATTAAGGTCGGCTATCAACTTCTTGGTCGCGGCTGTCTGATCAGCTAGTTGTTGAGCCACCGATGTTTGTAAGGCACGTAGTTCCTCCATCAATATGTGTTGATTTTCATGAAAAGGCTCTTCATGGCACCCGTTTGATTGATGTTGATAATAGTTTCCCTCATCATAGTATTGATTTGAGTTGCTTTCCAATTGCCCTCCTGTATTGTAGACTACGCCTTGAAATCCGCCATAGTTAGGTTTCTCGTAGTAGCCTCCGGGGTGATATGGAATATAACCTGCGTTATATCCATAGTTGTATGGAATGGCTGCTCTGAGTTTCCCGACTATACGATTCATGATTACTTGACGCAAGGCCATCACGTAGAGAGGATGAACGTTGAAACAGTTGATCGATGCATGAGAATAGTCGCCACAGAATTGACAACTATTGGTTGGTGGCACTAACTGCTTCATTTTGAAGAGAATTGGTACCTGAAGTCAAAGAAAGAGTTTATCAAGTTTGACCAACCACTTCAAATCCAAGATGATATGCAAGATTAAGTCCTTTACTTTTTAGGTTTTTGAAAAGAAAAAGAAAACCCTAGAGAAACCTAAATCGATACAAAATTTGAAAAAGACGATTCTTATACCGTTGTCCCCAGCAACGGCGCCATTTTTTGATGGAGCTAGAACTTACACCAAAAGATCACTCTTCCAATGGAAGTCCTAATATACACCAAAAACCCTAGGGAGTTGATGTTCTCTCTAGGTTTACCTACAACTGGTGCTAGATAAATGCTCCAACCCCACAAGAGTGTGGAAGCCTTATCATAGTACAGATTTAGGATCGAACCCAAAGGACAACGTTAAGAATCTGAGTGTCTTTTTCTTGTTTCGTATCAATCTAAGTTAATCATCTAAGACCAGAAGTTTGATTTGAGTTATTTAACCTAAACATGTAAAAGTAAAGGCAAGAATAAAAACTAGCTTAATGATTAAAATCTAAGATTAGCAAATGATGATGGATCACTGGGGTGATGCGGGTATTCGCCACCACTACACATGGATTGCACTTGTACCAATCATAGCAAGACTTGTAAGCAAGATACCTGGATGTTGTACAATACTGATGTCTTAGAGGACAAGAGTAATGCACACATCCTTCACGGGTTGAGTAACTCTCATCCGGTACATATCTACGTGTCAATGAAGATATGTAGTCTCCGAAGAGAAAATCTTACTCAACCTCGTGAAACGTGCATCGGGAAACTAACAAGCGAGCGATAATTACCAAATCGATTAGTATCCTTATAGACTATCCCTCTTTCGAGGATATAGCTACGAGAAACGCGAGAGTGTTGCAACGTCAGCCATTCTCGAACGAATGGTCAAGTACTTTGCACCACTCTCTCCTCAGAGTGTGTTCCTCGACCTGTCAAGGTCGCACTTTTGTACGTCAACTGATTCCATTTCATAGTACAAAAGTACAACGATGGAGGTGAGTTTACTCCACTCCTTATAAAGCATTCCTAGATACCGAAACGGGTGCGCGGTGGATACACGCACCAGAAACCAACACTAAACCGGTATTCGAGTCTCGGGGGCGGTCGTAGACAAACCACAATGAAAGACAATAGATGCATACAAGAACGCGGCCAACATTCGAGTATGTATGAAACGGTTTAGTATTGAAATGAAATGATAGCATCTTTTTAGTATAAGATACAAAACACGGGCAGCGGGGCTAGTCCCCGCACCCCAGTGGATGGAACTACTCGCTCCTCATAGAGGGAGCAACAAAGAAGGAGAAGAGAGAGAAAGAAAGCATCATCGGAGCAGAAGAGTAGATCTGTGACAGCCCGGTGTAGATCGTCGCAGTCTCCGGGACTGCTCCGTTGTAGTCGATGACGCTCGTCTCTCCGCCTTGATCTTCGGGTCAACCTCCGGAATTGCAAGAGTAGGGTGCGGTGCAGCTATGGTGTGAGCACTGGTGAGATGGTGATGGAACAGCCTTCTAGATCTGCGCCCGGACTGGCAGCTCACCGGATCTGGACTCAGCTCGGGATTCTGGGGCTGTGTGTGAAATTTGGGCGGAAACGGTGCTCGGGCAGCCTGGCGGCATCCGGAACTGCCCCCAAAACAGGGACCCTGTTGGTCCTATTTATAGAAGAATAGTGACTAATCGGTCTGGAGACCATTTGGTAGCAAACGATCTCGAGATCGTTTGCTGGCAAACGGTCTTGAGACCGTTTGCTGCCAAACGGTCTTGAGACCGTTTGCTGGCAAACGGTCTTGAGATCGTTTGCTGCCAAACGGTCTTGAGACCGTGGTGCCAAACGGTCTTCTCAGAGATTGAATGATGCCCAACGACCTCGATTATCCATTCTTACAAACGATCTGAGATCAAAAGCTCCTCCGAACAGTCAAATCTTCCACAAACGATCAACTTGGGAAATCGATCTAGCGGCCTTCAGAGCTATCGAACGATCTCCAACTCTTTTCTGTAGGTGTGGCGGCTTCGGGGCGACCCAAATCAACCTGCGAAACACCCCCGATCGATCTTGATTTGGATCTGCAGATAGGTGCTGGTCGGAGGTTGAAGACGACGCACCACGGCCGTGCCGGAGCACCACGGTCGTGGTGGAGTTGCTGTCACACGGCCGTGGCGCCTCGCACGGGCGTGGAGAGGGTGGACTCGGCTTTGATGTAGTTGAGCCATGGCCGTGGTGTGCCACCACGGTCGTGGTGAGGTCACAGTCCCACGGCCGTGGCGCCTTGCACGGTCGTGGCAGCCGAGGTCTTGACTCTGTGGGCGATGCTCCACGGCCGTGGTGTCCTACCACGGTCGTGGTGAAGCTGCCGCCCCACGGCCGTGCTGCCTTGCACGGGCGTGGCAGACAAGTTCCACGGCCGTGGCGTGTCTAGCACGATCGTGGCGGATGGAGCTTGGCTCTGCTGGTGATGCGCCACGGCCGTGGCGCGACCAGCACGGTCGTGGCGAGTGCTCTGCTTCATATACTTGATTATTTGCTGCACAAGCCTGGGGTTTTGAGGATAGAACGCATAGTTGATGTTTGATTGGATGATTGAGGGTGATCTGCAGAAGGAAAGGAGAGTGTGTAAGAGATAATAGCATCAAATGAATTGGTAATTAAGACTATTTAAGCATTATTTATGTGGGAATGAAGAAATACTGAAAGTAGAGCAAAGCAAATGTGATTTAGTCATAAAGAGGTATAAAAGCCCTAAAAATTGGTGACTGTTGGCGATTGTAATGATGAATCTGGGGGATTCATCACCACACCGAACTTAAGCGTTACTCGTCCTGAGGAACGGATTAAAACTTAAGACAGTCGAAAAAAATAGGGCAAAAACGTCGGAAATCCTTGAATTGGTGGAAATCCTTGAATTGGTGACTGAGGATGGATCTGGGGGATTCATCGCCACATCGAACTTAAGCGTTACTCGTCCCGAGGAACAGAAAACTTAAAACAGTCGCCAATGAAATCGTTCATCTTGTGATTGCCTCATCCTATTGTCAGATCGTAATTTTGTTCATGGCTCGGATGGATACAGCATCGAAGCTTCCTTAGATCACGGAATACATCTTATGATATCCTCATTTCTGAGTTTACTTTGCTAAAGTACTTCCTTCTCACTCTCTGTTGTACCGGTCATGGTAAAGAGTTTTATGAGACTTTGAAAAGACCCACTGAATCAACAAACTGCATATGATTTGTCACTGGTGTTTGAAAGAGGAGAGAATGGGGGTGTGATCAAAAGACAAGAGTCTCTCCTCTGATTGAATCAAGACTCTTAAAATTAATTGACTCATCGAGATACTTTGAAAGATTTATGCACAACTCTGGTTGACTTAGCCTTACACCCGATTTTTTTTTAAAGGTAACTCAGAAGTGTGTATAGGTTGGTTTAAGGCTTTTGGCTATTTTACCTCTTTGAGGAGAGGTAAGGGGTTATTTTTGGATCCTTAGGATCTCACTACCGGTCACGACACATCTGCCGTCATGAGGGCAGCTAATGTACCGGCCGGGCAAGACCTTTATCGGTTATCCTTATTCAGGGCACAACTCTCATGTTTTTATTCACACTCTGGCTTTTATTCATTCTCACCTGGCTTAGGACAAAGGGTAATTTTGGATTTTTGCATATTTGGGCTGCCGGGCCTCTTTTTTGGAAACGGGGTAGATTTTTCGCCAACCTCGGTATGTGCACAATCGTCATTGTATACTCTTTGAGAAGGTGGTACACCCCCGTTATGTATTGAGGGGTATGGAAGAAGCGGTAGTGGAAAGAGGGGTGTGGTGTACCACACCGAACTTAGAGTTTTGCAGAGGTGTGGTTTACCACACCGAACTTAAAGTTCGGCAATGTTCTAGTTTTCACTAGAAAGGAGTGTGGCGTGCCACACCGAACTTAAGACTTTGGCGTGGTTAGTGAACAGAGGGGTATGAAAATGAAAGAAGAAGTGTAGAAGAGAGATTGGATCATGATGCAGTTTGCTTAGCGATTCCATGCGACGGGTCTCTATTCTCCATCACACTCTGCTCAAAAAGAGACATGATGAAACATCAAATGAGAAATCCATACAACAGATCCATTAATCAGATAAAGGCGTGATGTATTTGATCTATCTCAGCTTTATTGAAGAGTATCATCATTTCCTGTTTGGGAGTTTGACATTAGGATTCATAGGCTATTCAAGGTGAAAAATATGCATTGGCTAGTTTTAAGCATTCTTTTCTTGGGAATTTGTAACGAAAAGAGGCGATGAACTCAGATTCGCAAAACAAAAGCCGACTAGATAAAGGCTTTATTTTTAGAAAACTACAAAAAAGCGGAAAAATTACAAGAAAGAAACTAGAATGGAAAAGCAGGAAGCAATAAAGATAAAGGGTGGAGTGAGAGTCATACCACCCGCCCTCCACCTCAAACTCATAAATTCATTCATTTCTGAACAAATATTAGATTCGAGGTGGAGGGGAAGGGTTGTGCGATGTTAACCAGGCGGTCCTCTTAGTTGGAAGAAAGTCCGGCAAAGATGCCTTGCGATAGCTGGTGCCGAAAATGAGGAAGTGGCCCGAACAACCTGTTGAGTGGGTGGTTGTGGCGACTTGAACGAGTCTTCAGGATGACATGGATGCACATCACGTTCACCTCGTTGTCCATCTAGAAGAATCCAGAGACCTTCCCCCATCAGTGAGGGAGGTGGAACATAGGCAGTCGAAACTGGAGGACTATGCGAGAAATCAAGGTTATGCCCACTTGTGCCCTCCAGTTGTGGCTCACCCTCGAAGTTCAAGGTAAAACTGCTTTCTTCAAAATCTAGGGCAACTGATTGAGGGTCGGCCACTTGAGCTTCCTCCTGTCCAAGATCAGGTGGTGGATCCAGTTCCGGCTTCATTTCCTCACCTGGCTTTTCTTGTGTGGGATATGGTGTCCAGAGTGACGTTTCTTCTTCAGAGGAGTTATTTTGAGAAGTATCATCATCTTTATCAATGTTGAATTTGGTAAGAGCGTCATTCCTCTTTTCGAGGTTTTGTTCAGAATTTTCCTCGTAGAACATCCTTAGCTCAGTCAAGTGACTAGAAGAGGATTTGATTGGTGAAACGAACTCTTGCTCGTGTAAGGGATTCATGGGATCTTGAGATATAGGTTCCAATGATTTCTCTTTATGGGAGGGATTAGTCCATGACATGTCGTTTTGAGGGCTAAAATTCCCTGATGAACCCATTTCTTCAATATTGGGACTGGTGTATACCATTTCTGAGTTATTTTGTTGTCCCAGTTCTTCTTCATAACACTCCTCCGCTGGACACATCTCAGCTTCTTGAATATCAGGAGGGGCTTCTTTAGAGGTGTGTGTGACTATAGAAGGATAAGTTTGTGATTTGTTGTCTTTCCAAGGGACATTACAAGAGTTCACAGTAAAATCGTAGTTCGTTCTAAGGTCAAGAGATGGCTCATGTTCCTCTTCATCTTGCACTATCGTCTCATTCAAGTGACTAGAAGGAGATTTAATAGAAAGATCATGCTCTTGTTCGAGGACTGACTTCGTCTGGACTTCTTGTAATGGCGGTAACTCTGGTAACATCATCTCATGAAAAGGATTGGTCGTAGATTCGTCATCATGAGATTCATCATCTCCCCATGATTTTTCTTCATCATCATCGGGGTCAGTGAGAGTAATGTGGTCCGTCCCTAAATCAAGATCTTGATCAGTCCATTCCTCGAGGTTTGTTTCTAGATCGACCGAATGGTCAGAGATTTCTTCATAAGGCCAAATCGGATCCTGCTCCAGCAATGGAGTCGTTTGGGTCTCTTGCGTGAAAGACGTCTCCTCATCTGAATCAGTCTCATATTCATCTATGACTGACTGTGAAGGAGTATAGGGTTCTTGTAGCGTAGACCTTTCTTCATTGGAATTCAATGACAAGATGGTTGCAGTTGAGGAATATTTGTCGTATAAGGAGTCAATCATTGCTGATTGCCCCTCAATCTGTATGGTTGGATCAGGGTCTATGGGAGAAGATGGTAAGACACCGAAATTTATCCCCAGTTTATCTTCCAATTGTAGAAAATCTTCAGATTGAGTGCTCATTCTTTCATCTAAGAGCATAGTGCAATTTTCATTATCCGAGTCAGACCTTGGCTCAGAAAATGATTCTTTTTCTTGCGATGTTGTGAAGGAGTCATCCTTGAATTCAGTCATTAACTCAAAGGGTGATTCCCCATTTTGCACCGATGCATGCTGATCATTGGAAGGCACCTCCCACATGATATCATAATCATCATCGTAATCTACATGTGGACCAGGGATGAGCTTAGTTAAAATTTGTGGCTGTTCTTCATGTTGCTCAGGAGCATTGACAAGTTGCATAAGTTGATTAAGGTCGGCTATCAACTTCTTGGTCGCGGCTGTCTGATCAGCTAGTTGTTGAGCCACCGATGTTTGTAAGGCACGTAGTTCCTCCATCAATATGTGTTGATTTTCATGAAAAGGCTCTTCATGGCACCCGTTTGATTGATGTTGATAATAGTTTCCCTCATCATAGTATTGATTTGAGTTGCTTTCCAATTGCCCTCCTGTATTGTAGACTACGCCTTGAAATCCGCCATAGTTAGGTTTCTCGTAGTAGCCTCCGGGGTGATATGGAATATAACCTGCGTTATATCCATAGTTGTATGGAATGGCTGCTCTGAGTTTCCCGACTATACGATTCATGATTACTTGACGCAAGGCCATCACGTAGAGAGGATGAACGTTGAAACAGTTGATCGATGCATGAGAATAGTCGCCACAGAATTGACAACTATTGGTTGGTGGCACTAACTGCTTCATTTTGAAGAGAATTGGTACCTGAAGTCAAAGAAAGAGTTTATCAAGTTTGACCAACCACTTCAAATCCAAGATGATATGCAAGATTAAGTCCTTTACTTTTTAGGTTTTTGAAAAGAAAAAGAAAACCCTAGAGAAACCTAAATCGATACAAAATTTGAAAAAGACGATTCTTATACCGTTGTCCCCAGCAACGGCGCCATTTTTTGATGGAGCTAGAACTTACACCAAAAGATCACTCTTCCAATGGAAGTCCTAATATACACCAAAAACCCTAGGGAGTTGATGTTCTCTCTAGGTTTACCTACAACTGGTGCTAGATAAATGCTCCAACCCCACAAGAGTGTGGAAGCCTTATCATAGTACAGATTTAGGATCGAACCCAAAGGACAACGTTAAGAATCTGAGTGTCTTTTTCTTGTTTCGTATCAATCTAAGTTAATCATCTAAGACCAGAAGTTTGATTTGAGTTATTTAACCTAAACATGTAAAAGTAAAGGCAAGAATAAAAACTAGCTTAATGAGTAAAATCTAAGATTAGCAAATGATGATGGATCACTGGGGTGATGCGGGTATTCGCCACCACTACACATGGATTGCACTTGTACCAATCATAGCAAGACTTGTAAGCAAGATACCTGGATGTTGTACAATACCGATGTCTTAGAGGACAAGAGTAATGCACACATCCTTCACGGGTTGAGTAACTCTCATCCGGTACATATCTACGTGTCAATGAAGATATGTAGTCTCCGAAGAGAAAATCTTACTCAACCTCGTGAAACGTGCATCGGGAAACTAACAAGCGAGCGATAATTACCAAATCGATTAGTATCCTTATAGACTATCCCTCTTTCGAGGATATAGCTACGAGAAACGCGAGAGTGTTGCAACGTCAGCCATTCTCGAACGAATGGTCAAGTACTTTGCACCACTCTCTCCTCAGAGTGTGTTCCTCGACCTGTCAAGGTCGCACTTTTGTACGTCAACTGATTCCATTTCATAGTACAAAAGTACAACGATGGAGGTGAGTTTACTCCACTCCTTATAAAGCGTTCCTAGATACCGAAACGGGTGCGCGGTGGATACACGCACCAGAAACCAACACTAAACCGGTATTCGAGTCTCGGGGGCGGTCGTAGACAAACCACAACGAAAGACAATAGATGCATACAAGAACGCGGCCAACATTCGAGTATGTATGAAACGGTTTAGTATTGAAATGAAATGATAGCATCTTTTTAGTACAAGATACAAAACACGGGCAGCGGGGCTAGTCCCCGCACCCCAGTGGATGGAACTACTCGCTCCTCATAGAGGGAGCAACAAAGAAGGAGAAGAGAGAGAAAGAAAGCATCGTCAGAGTAGAAGAGTAGATCTGTGACAGCCCGGTGTAGATCGTCGCAGTCTCCGGGACTGCTCCGTTGTAGTCGATGACGCTCGTCTCTCCGCCTTGATCTTCGGGTCAACCTCTGGAATTGCAAGAGTAGGGTGAGGTGCAGCTATGGTGTGAGCACTGGTGAGATGGTGATGGAACAACCTTCTAGATCTGTGCCCGGACTGGCAGCTCACCGGATCTGGACTCAGCTCGGGATTCTGGGGCTGTGTGTGAAATTTGGGCGGAAACGGTGCTCGGGCAGCCTGGCGGCATCCGGAACTGCCCCCAAAACAGGGACCCTGTTGGTCCTATTTATAGAAGAATAGTGACTAATCGGTCTGGAGACCGTTTAGTGGCAAACGGTCTTGAGACCGTTTGCTGGCAAACGGTCTTGAGACCGTTTGCTGCCAAACGGTCTTGAGAGCGTTTGCTGGCAAATGGTCTTGAGATCGTTTGCTGCCAAACGGTCTTGAGACCGTGGTGCCAAACAGTCTTCTCAGAGATTGAATGATGCCCAACGACCTCGATTATCCATTCTTACAAACGATCTGAGATCAAAAGCTCCTCCGAACAGTCAAATCTTCCACAAACGATCAACTTGGGAAATCGATCTAGCGGCCTTCAGAGCTATCGAACGATCTCCAACTCTTTTCTGTAGGTGTGGCGGCTTCGGGGCGACCCAAATCAACCTGCGAAACACCCCCTATCGATCTTGATTTGGATCTGCAGATAGGTGCTGGTCGGAGGTTGAAGACGACGCGGAGCACCATGGTCGTGGTGGAGTTGCTGTCACACGGCCGTGGCGCCTCGCACGGGCGTGGAGAGGGTGGACTCGGCTTTGATGTAGTTGAGCCATGGCCGTGGTGTGCCACCACGGTCGTGGTGAGGTCACAGTCCCACGGCCGTGGCGCCTTGCACGGTCGTGGCAGCCGAGGTCTTGACTCTGTGGGCGATGCTCCACGGCCGTGGCGTCCTACCACGGTCGTGGTGAAGCTGCCGCCCCACGACCGTGCTGCCTTGCACGGGCGTGGCAGACAAGTTCCACGGCCGTGGCGTGTCTAGCACGATCGTGGCGGATGGAGCTTGGCTCTGCTGGTGATGCGCCACGGCCGTGGCGCGACCAGCACGGTCGTGGCGAGTGCTCTGCTTCATATACTTGATTATTTGCTGCACAAGCCTGGGGTTTTGAGGATAGAACGCACAGTTGATGTTTGATTGGATGATTGAGGGTGATCTGCAGAAGGAAAGGAGAGTGTGTAAGAGATAATAGCATCAAATGAATTGGTAATTAAGACTATTTAAGCATTATTTATGTGGGAATGAAGAAATACTGAAAGTAGAGCAAAGCAAATGTGATTTAGTCATAAAGAGGTATAAAAGCCCTAAAAATTGGTGACTGTTGGCGATTGTAATGATGAATCTGGGGGATTCATCATCGTACAAGCCCATCAACACTATCACATCACTGGGGGATAACAATCCCTCATAACATCACTAGAGGATACCACTTCACACTAGGCGTTGAGCCTCTGCCAAGTCATAAGACCCAATCTCATAGTTCTTTCATCACATTATTATCCCATCGTGCCTTATAAAGGCTCATAATCATCACCCTGTGTTATTTAAGAATTACCATAAAAATCATTAGCTATGATATTCATTCCACCTACAACATCAGGGTTACACAATTAGGAGAGAGAAAACATCATTACATGATAATCACTTCAAGAAAGATAAGCAATTACATCACACACTCAAACTAGGGTTAGGGTTTCCATAACCACATTCAATGCTAGAACTTAGGTACATCACCTCCCACATTATTGGAACACATTAGGGTTAGGCATTATTATTATGATCAACCAAACCTTCCGAACAACACTATGTATCAACCCTCCAAACCACCACCATAGGTAGAAACCATCTATGTACATTACCATAGTTAGAGACCACCATCACCTCTATGTGTAGTGATAAACCAAAACACATATGTAGCGAGCACATGGTACCACCATGTGTAGCGA
The DNA here is from genome assembly GCA_963693085.1 of Alisma plantago-aquatica. Lineage (NCBI taxonomy): Eukaryota > Viridiplantae > Streptophyta > Magnoliopsida > Alismatales > Alismataceae > Alisma > Alisma plantago-aquatica. The sequence continues at coordinate 1,237,087,636 of OY856410.1, read as the reverse complement.
TCATTACCCATATAGACCATGTAGCAACCTCTCAAACATACATAGCGATCCCAACACCAACCAAAGAGTAGCAACCAGAAGAGAGTATGTTGTGACCAAAAGAGAGTATGTTGCAACCATCCACCATAACAAGGATTCAAGAGTAGCGACCAACACACAGACACACAACATGTGTAGCGGCCCAAACTAGGGTTAAGGTGTAGCGACCAAAGTAACTTAGGGTTAGGATTATGATGACCAAACCAGAACCCCTAGCATACCATTAACATGGTCAAGACAACTCCAAGAAACATGTCGACCGAATCAAACACTCGACATCAAGAACACAAGTGTCACCATGGTGAAACCTCATGAAGATGAATAACATCAAAACCCTAAGAACAATCATCACCAAAACCAGCAAGAAAGCCATGCTTAGAGGAGAGGAAACCATCTTCTAACACATGCACATAAGAACCAAAACCTCCATCTAACATATGATGTATGAACCATAATCATAATGACAAATCCAACAAATTGAAGTGCATGTAAGAAACAAAAACATCCACCATCACCAAGGGTTCAAATTCATGAATTAGGGTTAAGAGAAAGAGCAATCCTATTCAAGAATACTTTACAATCTTAAACCCTAGATCAAGCTAGCATTATCCTTCAACTTATTATCATGTTTTAGATATAAATAGTAGCATGTAAGCAAGAATATGGTGCAATAATAGAAGCGGGGGAAGTTGTATAACTTGCCTTAAGATGAATATAAAGATCCAAAGACACTAGTTCCAAGAGAGATAAGGAATCTCCAAATAGGATCAACTCTACGGCCAACAAGGTCACCTCAAGAAGAGAAGAACACACCGAGGTCAGAGGAGCTCAAAAGAGAAATGGTAGAAACCCTAGGCCAAAAAGGAAAAAGAAAGAAGGAAGATTCATCTCACTGAGGTAGTACCATGGTCAAACCATAGTCTCGACCTTTGTAAAGAGAAGTTCCACAAGATATCCACCATGGTGATCCATAGTCTCATGGACAAGAGAAGAAAGGAAGAGGTAGGATTCAAAGGAAATAATATCAAGGGTGTGAAACCACTTAACAAGAAAGAAGATCACCAAGAACCACCACAAGGAAGATGATCAAGCCCTAGATCACCACATGCAAAGGTGATTGGCCACCAAGCTCCAAGATCAACACCTTCTCTTTATTCACCAAGCTCAAGGCCAAACTCAAGAAAGAAGAGAGGAAGGAGAGAGCTAAAGGGGATACTTTCATGTAAAAGAAGGAGCATATATGATCAAGGGTAGGAGGGAGGTAAATATCATGAGGTATCAAGATATTAAAGCACCAAAAGGACACTTATCCCTCAAAATCTCTGCCATGCAAGAACTCACAATAAGGATGCAACTAAGGGTGATAAGAACAAGGTAGTGTAGAAACCACTTAGGTTCACTACACACTCAAGGTCAAAGCAAAACCAAGGGTAGTGATCGCTACACAAAGCCACCAAAACCAAACGGTCACAACACTCCACAAGAGCACAAACCCTAGCAACCAAAACACATGCTCAAGGCACATAGGTCAAAACAAAGCACAACCAAGAGCATATCGTTCGCAACACAAGCCCCACATGAAACACTTTGGTCACAACAAGGATCACAACATCAAGGTTGACACCAACGCTCATACATCCAAGGGAACCATGCAAAATCCTAGCTCCATACACATGATGCCACATCATCCACCAAGGCTCAAACTATTGGTATGTATGCCCAGAGAGACAATCATATGAAGATTGTAATGGCCTAACTTGTAGTTTATTTGATTAATAATTAAATGCAAGCTTTGAATTTATTCTGTTTAATTCAATTCTGAGATAATGATGTAACATTATAAATGTCTAGAAAATAATATTACTCAATGATGTATGTCTTCAAGTACGTGACTTGGACAAATAAGATCATACAAATGTTAAGATACATATATATATTCTCATTATGTACTTGATCAATTGTTATTGTGGAAGGTTGATAGACAACAGTCACACATAAGATTAGAGTGTGAGTTGTTTGATGACATAATCTCATTAGTCATGATATGGCTATATCAAACCGAGCACACATGTACATGTTAGAGAACAGTGTATCAGACAGACCCACCATGAGTCTGACACATGGAAACCATTACCATGGTAGTCATAGTCATCTCTCATAGTGATGGTGGTATTTGTGGTTCTTAGACCTAAAATCACTACACTCATCACATGTCGTTCGGTATGATTTGACATCATCAAATGCAATCCTGAAGCATGGCTTATTATAAAGGTGATGATTGGGCGACTGGCACATGGGGACTGACTGTGAGTGAAGAGATGGGATTTGTCCCTCCTATAGGAGTATGATATCCTAGGCCTCTAGATTAGTGAGACTAAGAAATGTGTGGCCATACACATGTGAGTCAATATGTGATATTGAACTTACATATATCTCAGACAGTCTGCTCTGGTTCAAGAAATAAGATTGAATGTTGAAGAGGGTGACTACCCCATGCCTCAAGTTCAATCTAGATATCAAAGACAAAGGAATTATACAAACATTGTAACACCAAGCACAAATTGTAGGTTGAATTTGTTCCCCAACTTATCATTACTTGGGTAGCATTGATGGGCGACTAGGCACCAATCATTGCTTGTGATGTCATAAGTTGTTATGGACATTTGTTGCCAACGTAATATGGGACATATAGGGTCATATACATAGGTCCTGACCTAAAAGAGGAGTTTAATCTTGAATGATGATTAAATTGATTACTAAAGTGTTTAGGTATTCAATTCATGTAACACATCAACTGGCTACACTCCCAGACGATTGGCCCATTAAGTGAGATGGCCATTTAGAGTTATAAATGACCAGTTCAAGTATTGAGACAATCATTTGGAGTATCATACTGATTGGAACTGAATTAATTAAGTTATGCTCAAACTGAGGTGTGAACTGATCGGTTCATTCTATTGAACTGACCGGCTCAGATCGTCTTTCCAGATGACCATCTGGATGAGTGAGATGATCGTCTCATGTGATAGAGATCGCTCAATTTGTGGGAAAATCGATTGCATCAAGGAATTAGTGCTGACGTAATGTCGTGCGTCGATTGGATTCAAAATTGCCAATTTTGTGTGTGATTGGGAAACTGTAAAATGACCCTCACAGTGTGAGATGACCATCTCACGTTCTAGAAGACCATCTGGGTTTATAGATAATCATTTGGGTGTTTACATGTTGTGAAATTTCAAGATCTTCTGGTCCCGTCCACTCTCACATAGATTGTGAACCCTGACCCAAACCCCTCCTATAAATAGAGGGGTACTGGGGGCTTCTCAAAATGCAACACACACAATTGAGAATAAATTGCTCTGACAATCATTGTCCTCTCTAATTGTGGTAACCAAGAGAGCCCAAGCAAGTCCTACCCGACTAGGGAGGGATAACTATGGGAGAGAATAATTGAGGATCATTGTTGTGGGAGAGCAAGTTGGTGACTAGTACACCAACTGGAGGGACAACTCCTTCTTGTCCATTCTAGAAGGATGACATGAGTTCTAAGCGGTCCATGTAGAATTATCTAGAGGTGAGGTAGCCTTTGCCTATTTCTAAGGAGGACAATGTCAACTAATAGTATTTGGTAAGAGGAGATGCTGCAGACGACGACCTTTGAGGTTGCAGTCCATGGTGCAGACCAGGAGGTGCAATAGTCAGATGAGTCCCAGTGTAACTAGAAGATGGTTTCACATCTACAATGATGAGGAGATGTTGCTGGACTTGCTATAGGATTAGGTATATCCTCAAAACCATCCTTTCCATCTTATAGTTATTGACACAATCTGTTGGTGTATGGGGAATATGGTAGATACAATTTTTATTTTTGTTGCCTATTCCGTAACCATATTTTCCTACACAAGCAAGGTGCCACCTAAGAATAATTATCTCTCTCATGATGCTAAGGCAAAAAAAGGCACAATCTACATGTGACTAATTGCAAGAGACACCCTCAAAATGGGTAAATTGCAACTTGGTCCAAAACAAGCATAACTAGCTCAAACATCAACCAAACATGACCAAACTAAAACACAAGAATGTAACATGTTATTAAGGTGCATAACATGATTAGATTAAGGTTTAAGCATCTTATTAAGCAAAGCAAGCACAATCAAGTGCTAACATGATTAGATTAAGGTTTAAGCATCTTATTAAGCTAAGCAAGCACAATCAAGCACTAAGCTATGTCAGGGGTCTTACAACCATAAACCCCTAACAAGGATTTCACCCCTGAAATCCTACATGAAAAGAGATGAGTACTTCTTATGTATCTCATCCTCAAGCTCCCACATGGCTTCATCTACACCACGATGATGGAACAAAACCTTAACCAAAATGATATCATTCTTCTTCAACTTTTTGATCCTCCTACCAAGGATCAACACAAGACCCTCCACATATGACATGTCCTCATCTAGATCAATTTCCATTGGCTGCAACACCAACTTCGTGTCAGGATGACACTTCCTCAATATACTAACAGGGAACACCGGATGCAACCTGTGCAACTCAGGTGGCAACTTCAACTTATAAGCCACCTTCCCAACACGTGCCACCATAGGGTAAGGTCCCATATACCTAGGAGCCAAATTATCCTTCTTCCCAAACCTCAACATGCCTTTTCAAGGAGAGACCTTAAGATAAGCCATGTCTCCCACTTGTAACTACAAATGCCTACAACGATTATCAACATACCACTTTTGTCTTTCCTGCATCTCAACGGGTGCCATCCTGTATGATGTTTTTGCTATCGAATACGTTTCAGGAACCAGATTGATCTCAAAATCAATCTCTATAGGAGGGGGAGCACCTGGGAACTGATCAGGAAACATGTACTCAAACCCACAAACAACCAACACTTCCTGGATACTAGGACTCCTGATCTTAATATCCACCACATGTGCCAAAAATGCTTCATAATCTTGCCTCATCATCCTTTCTATAGTCATTGCAGACACCAATCACGTTGGAAGAATCTTCCTATCTCCTCGGAAGACCCACAAAACATTGTCGTAAAAAAACCTAGACACCTTGAAACTACACTCTAAGACCACCCAATACTTCTCCAAAGTATCCATTCTAAGGATCACATCGAATCCATGCATATCAAGTGGTATAAGATCCACTTGAATACCACATCCCGAGAAAGAAAGAATGTAGGATGGACACACCTCCCACAACTCAACAGATCCAACCAAAGGAGTTTCTAAAGGAAGACTATCAACTCTATGATGAACATGCAAAGAATAGCTAGCTATCACATCTCTAGTGATAAAAAAGTGTGTCGCACCTGGGTCAACCAAAATAGATATAAAGTATGCAGAAGACAAATCAGAATGAAATAACTCCATTTGACATGACCTATGGGTTGACTACTCCTTCCGAATGACTCATAGCATAGAATCAAGTTGTTACATGTTGTCACCCCCGTCCTCTGATGGCCTGTCCAGAAGAACCAACATGCTATTCCTGACCATATCCTCAATCACCACCATTGTTGAGATGTCGTTGATATGACCCTTGGTGACTCTATCTCGATTGTTGTGTCACCTCTTCATTCTTTACAAGGCAGAACCAATTTCTATGTCCAACCTTCCCACACTTATGGTAGGTCTTTCTCATGTACCATGGCCTAGATGGCCCTTTTACTGACACCAATGCAATACTGCGAGCTCTAGTTGGCAAAAAATTGCAACCTCTACCCTTGCACGACAACCACCAAGATTGAATTGTTAACCTCGACTGTGATTGAAGTGATAAGAACCTAGGCTTCTTGAAGCCTCCAAACGACCATCCTTAATATTGTGCATGTCTCTTATTGGCATTCACCTCTCATGTCTCTATGGTAGACTGCTCTATCCACCTCACAGACTCCACAAATGTCACAAAGTGCTCTCTGTTCTCCAAAGATGACACTGTTGTTGTCAGTTTCATACTCAAACCCTTCTTGAACTGTATGATCCTCTCCTTATCAATCATATCCATGTGCGAGAAAAACCTTAAAAGTTCCATGAACTTGACCTCATACTCGTTGATCATCATAGACCTTTGCCAAATCTTCTCAAACTATGTGATATTCTCATCCAAGTATGTCTTAGGGAAGTATCATCTCACAAACTCATGCTAAAAATATTCCTAACTGATCATAACACCATGCCTTTTCTCCTCCTTGATGGCCCACCAATGTCCAATACTCCCCTTCAACCTATAAACTGCGTGCTTCACCTTATCCTCTTTAGGGATATTGAGGATCTTAGGAGCCTTTTCTAGCTCAGTCAACCACATGTCACCATCAGCTCGGTCCAATGTACCAGCGTACTCTGTTTCCCCTACATGCCTCAACCTCTCAAAGTTCTTTAAAAAACCTTAATATTCCTCATTAGGAACAACTGCCCTTTCTTAGGGTACCGACATTCTATCCACCATGTGTGTAAGGCCCCTGACCTACCTTAGTGCTTTAGTATTCTTTATTTTCTTAAATAACATGCTTATAACCTTAATCTAGTCTCTTGAGATGCTTAGTTAACATGTGACAATCTTATGTTTCCTGTTTGGTCCCGTTCTGATGTTGGTTGAGCCTTGTATGCTTATTTTTGGGTTAAATTGCAATTTACCCAGTTGAGAGGGTTATTTTACAATTTGTCACATGTTGAGTGTGGACTTAGTGCTTTAGCATCATGAGAGAGAATTATGCTATGGGGCACCTTTTTGGACCTTGGTTGATGAGGTGGCATCATGTGGTAATGCTCATGTTTCTAGGGTTTTGCTTGTGTCGACCAAGTTGAGTTTCGTTGAGTGTTGTGACCTATGCCTCGACCAAGTTGGTGTGTCTTGGGTGTGTCTCAACTGAGAAACCTTCCCTGGGTGTTGTTGTTTCGACCTTGGTGCCCTAGATGTGGTTGGGTCAATATGGCTTGCCTCCTAGTGGCATGTCTCGACCTTATGTTCTTGGCGACCTTTTATTTTGACCTAGACAAGTGATTTGATGTTTGTTTTGACCCCTTTATGTGTCTCGAGTGAAACCAATGTCTTGGTGACCTAAAATGGTCGATACTCAGCATTGGTTGTATCACCATCTCGTGCATGCATGCATATAGTGGTTGTATGGTTGTTTTCTTGATGGACAAGTGTCCCTTTGGTGCCTTTAGGTGTTGACGCCTCATCTCCACCCTACTTCTCTCCTCCTTGAGTATATAACCTCTTTCTTCTTCTTGCAAGTATCCTTTTTAGCCCTCCTTCTTATTCCTCTTACTTGTGGCTGACCTTGGAGCTTGATGGAGCAAAGAAGGGTTGACCTTGGAGCTTTGGTGGCCAAGCAACCTTGCATGTGGTGTTCTTGAGCTTAATCACCTTCCTTGTGGTGTTTCTTGGTGGCATGTCTTCTTGATACTCCTACCTTCTTGATCACGTTTTCCCCTTTGGAACCCTACCTCCCTTCTTCCTCTTTCTCAGCCATGAGACCATGGATCATCCATGGTGGTCATCTTGAGAGAAGCTCCTCATCACAAGGGTCATAGACTATGTTTGACATGATGGTACCCAAGTGAGAGGAAGCTTTCTTCTCTTTCAACTTCCTTCTTTTTGGTTCGGCCTAGGGTTCTTCACCCCATTTCCTTGAGCTATATCATGACCTTGGTGTTTTCTCCTTGTGAGGTAACCTTGAGGCCGAAAGTTGCTCTTTGGTAGAGTTCTTCTACCCTCTTAGAGATTGAGATCTTGGAGCTTGGTCCTCTTCCTAAGGTGTGTTATATAACTCTCTACTCTCTTCTATTATAGAACTTATAATCTTGCTTGAATGTTTGTTGTTTCTAACTATAAAACATGATCTTAACATGCTAGATGATGTTTCTATAACTTAGGGTTTGAATCTTGGTGATGATCCGATGTGTTTTTCTCTCTTTCTTAATCCCTAATCTTGGTACCCAATTTTGAGAAAGTTATGGAATATATGTTTTCCTCTTATCTTTGGATGAAGGTTTTCCATCAACATGCAAATGGTTCGAGCACCTTGTTGTAGCATGGAGATTACATCCTATTTTTCATGTGTTGATCATGAATTATCTTTCTTACATAAGGTTCTTTCAGGGTGATTTCCATGGTACATGTTTAGAGTTTTACTGACTGCCTTAAGTATAGATCTTTCCACTAAGATGGTGATAAGTTTTCCTTAATTATGATCTTCTATTTTGACCTTTATACTTGATTCTAATGTACTAGATGGAGATGTCATGAACTAAGGTTTAAGACTTTGTATTATTCTCATGAAGATTGCTCTCTTTCTTAAACCCCAATTCCATGAACCCAATTTCTAAGTGATGGATGATGTGGAGTTGCTGCATGCAACATGATTCTTGGTTTCATAACCACGATTTGGTTTGGAATTTGTGTTTTATTGAGGTTTGGAGTTGGTTACCTTGAGGTTGAAGCTTGGTCTTTTTCCACCTAGTTGGTTTCTTGAAGATTTATGTTGAATTCGGATTTCAAGGTTTTGGTGTCCCTTGGATGGAGATTTCCATCTTATGATGATAGTTGATCTTGATGATGATTCTACATGCACCATGAGCTTTGGTTTTATCACCATGCTAATTTTTTGGTCAACAAGTTTTCCTTGAAGTTTTGAGTGGTTTCCATATGTGTCGAGGTTCGGTTTTCTCTCTCCTAATGTGGTTTCAGTTGTTTATCTTCGTGGTGTTGTTCTAGGGTGTGATGCTCATGAATCCATGGGTTTTGAGCAAAGTGACGCTTGGTTTTCCTGGTGTCTAATGTCTGTTTTGGTCGACACACATGCCCTTCTTGATGTTTTGGTCGAGACACCTTTATGTTGGTTTTGGGTGAGACATATGTGTAGTTTGATGTTTCGGTCAAAACATGCCTTGATGTTGGCCACAACATGTTTGATGCTTTGGCCTTGGTCATGATGCACATGTGGATAAGTTTTGGTCTTAACCCTTTGCATTTTTGTTTCAGTCTTGACCATAGGCACCTTGTTTTGGTCGAAACTCCAATCCTAGTGGTTTGAGGGTTGAGACACTTGGTTGGTTGGTGGTAGAGACACCATGTCTTGTTGTAGTCGAGACATCATGTTTGAATGGTGGTCGAGACATTTGCTTTGAGATTGGTTGTAACACTTTTTCTGATGTGTATCGGTCACGACCCTTGACCTTGTGTGGCGGTAGGTTGAGACACACATGGGTATTGCAGTCGCAACACATTGATTAGTGTATGGTTGATACACATGTATGATACATGATCATAACACATGCATAACATAATGAGATGATACACATGCACATGTAAATGATGTTCATACCTAGTGTTGTTGACAAGTGCTCTGATCATACTTAATTAATGATGTCTAATTGTGACAAAGTGAGTTTTTATAGTATTTTCTCTCTCTTAAAAGTTTTATTATCAATTTTTTTGACCAAAATACCCTCATATATTTCCCTCACTCACTTGGACAAATATGTGTCACAAATTGCAAAAATATGCGAACCCTAGTATGCTATTACAATAAAATACATATGTTAATGTAATTAGTGAATGAACACATAAAATATTCGGATTTGGATCCCAAAATATTACCATAGTCACCTATTGACATATTTAAGTTACCCCTAAAATTTCATTACATTTGGGTCAACGAATTGGGAGATATGACCAATTGAATTTGGTACATATTCCATTCATTTTTGGACCTAGGACCTTAGTTGTTGATTTAATTGACAAAATAATGTGTCACACGTCCCATTAAGCCACTGGGCGCGGACCACTTAGCTAAGGTTTATCTCCATCCATCCGATTGAGGCCTCGTCTTCCCGCCCTGATCCAAGGGCTCTTGACCCATCTTCTACCTCCCGCAAAGAGCGGGGGAAGACAAGTAAACTGAGCCTCGTTCTCAGGCGCCACCTCAAACCCTCCCACAAGATATCTTCCGAAGAAATATCTCCATCTTGCCAAGACGAGTTCAACCAGCCTTACCTCGACTCCCCTAACCCTCGGAGCAGGGAGAACGACCTCCCCTTTCTTGTTGCTCTCACTCCGGCGGCGGCTGCAAAACCCAGGACCCCCCCAGCCAACCCTAAACCTACCCGAGTGCCTATAAAAGGCCCCTAGACACCACCACCACCTTCCTTTACCTCGATCCACTTCCTCCCGAGCGTTAAACTTCCTAAGGATCTCCATTCAACCCTAGAGCTACCCTGCGGCGCCGCCGCGCTGCCCCTGCTGGGCGTTCCTCTACCTCGTCTCCTCCCTCTCATCTATCTACCCCCCTCGACTCAGAAGCGGCGGTAGAATCTGGGAGGCACTTCCTCACCCAAGTTGGGAGCCTGCTGCTCCTTTTCCTACTCTCGTCGGTGAGCCCTCCACCACGACCTGGAGCCTACCCATGCGAGGAGACGCTGACCAGGTCGGGACCCAGGGCGCCAAGTGAACCAATAGTCGATCGCCACATCAGCCAGGTCGCGGGTCAACAAAGACCGAAGGGGGAGCCAACTCGCACAGACACCCCAATCAGAGAACGCCACGTCGGTGATCTGGGTTTGAACTCGCGAGGCCTTGGATCTACCTGAGCCGTCGATCCAGTCGGATCCGGCCGTAGATCAAGGTAAATATATTTTCTTTTGTTTTGCTTTATCCAAGGAAACTGATTTTCTTAGTAAAATCATAGAAAATGCTAGGATTATCAGAAAATGTCGAACCTATATACCATTTTGATCAGAAAATTATTATCTATCCAAATAAAATGTTACCAGGACCTAGATCCGTTTCCTTTTTCAAAAATAGTTGCCTAAAGCCTAAATGACTTCCTTAATTATAATTAATTGTTGATAATAATTTTCCTTGATAATATCTGACTGTCTACACTATATTTAACCCTAGACGAAACCCTATTTTATAAATAACTTGAAATACTATTCTAAGATGATAAATGATCAAAGGAGTAGGAGGAACCCTAGATCTAGTTTCTCTTTCTACATGGAATTGAAGATATATCTTTATAACAAAATTTAATATCACTAGATGATAATTAGTGATTATGATTGGTCTCAATCTTTAAAACGAACCCTGATGTATGAATGGTTAATATGTTTAGGGTTGCTTTTTCCCTTTTATCTAACCCTCTTATAAACCCTAGATTATGGAAATCTTCTAATTGATTAATTAAATGCTATCTTTTAGGCAAACTAATTAATGATGGATCAGACCTGATAATATTTCTAAACTCAATTAAAATATGGGAAATCCCTAATCTGGATTAAGATAACATAAAAAGGAATGATAACTAAGGACATATCTTAGTCTTGGTCACATGGACCAATAGTAATGTTGTACCCTTGATTTCTTTGCAGGGTGACTAAATTCCTGATTGATTCTAAATCTTTGGACATCTGATTTGAACAAGCAGGTACGTGAACTTATAAGTATAAGACTAGATTTTTGGTTGCCTAAGATATGTATACCTTTAATGATCGTATTTGAATATGATTGCTTGGTTGATTAGTATGAGTTATACTTCGCCAAACCTAATGAAACATAAATGGTTATGATGGGTTGTAGCTACTAGAGCACATAGCCTGGTGTGGATGTATGTTGCCTAACATGGATGTATGTTTCCTTGGCCCATGTTAGATGTATGATGATATTATATTGCCCACACTAGATGTAAGTCAAGTGCAATATGTGTAGTACAACCGCATCAAAAATGATTGTAATAAAAAGGATGTTTACCTGATTTTCGTTTTAAGAAATGGTTTTATCTCTCTTTTCTTCTTGTTCAAATATTTTACTTTATGCAACCTTATTAATGTAGATTTTACCACGTACCAGCTCTGCTGATGTTTTGTTTCTCGTATTTTCTAGGTGCAAGGAACAATTGACAACAAAGTGAAATGCATGCTCAAAGTACCTGAAGGCATAAAATAATAAACATGGAGGATATATTAGATAGATCTTTTCCTCTTATCTCATTTCTTGCTAGATGTTAGTTTAATTCTTTCCTTAGTTGATATTGAGGATGATTGAGATCCTATGTAATAAAGTTAACTTTCTCTAGAACAATATTTTCTCTCCATATGTAATGACTTTATTTTATCTATATGAATGAATGTTCGTGTGGCATTATATGATGATGTGGACTAGATCTTGGCTCAATCTCTGTTTTAGTTGACTACCTTAATCTCTTATATTTTCCCTTTTGACATCTATACATATGAGTGCACGCATATCTATGAATGTCACTATGGAAAATATATAGAAATTGGGGGACGTCACAGTTGGTATCAGAGCCAATGTTCACACATCAAGTCACATGAACTTCATTCACCCTATTTTGAGTCTAGGGTAGTCCTTGAGTTAGGGATGTGAAGGGTTGAGGTGTCTAGGATAGCATCTGCCATGGGTCTGACTAAAGTCTCTGAGCCACTTAGCTTGGCAATCACGAGGCTACCTTTATGGAAGTATAAGTCTACCTGGACGATATCCTAAGTGTCCCCTATTCTTGGGCGTACCTTAATTTAGGAACCTTATCATCTATAGATTTCCCCCTCTCACCTCTTCTATTGGAAAAACAAAAATTTCCCTCTCATCTATGTTTTAAAATAAATTTTCCCTCTTACCTCTGTTATAAGGTTAGGAAGGAGTCTCTCTATTTAGTAAAGTCCTAAGGATCGACTGATAAGGATTTTAGGATATCCTCCATAAATCATAACATTCAGAACATTAATTATTGATAAATGAGAATAATGAAATATCATGTGACGATAATAAAGATAATGATGAGAAAAATTGTTGAAGTAATAGACCTAATATGTTCATATTAATTATAGGATGCCTCCTAAAACTCGCAACTCAAAGGCCTCAGAGGAATCGTCCTCTAAGAAGAGAAAAGAGCCTGAAACCTCTAAAGTACCTGATCCTAATGCCGCGGCCAAGAAAAGATGGGAGGAATAGAAGAAAATCCTTCTAGACTTTATGGAAATCCTCGCCACAAAAGGAACCCCTGAACCTAGCTCCTCTAGGAAAAAGGAAGTGACGGTGATAGCCTTCATTAAGCTCAACCCTGACAACTTTTGGGGGGAAGACCAACCCGAAGTCGTGGACAAGACTGAGGCCTGGGTCCTTTCCATAGAAAATGCTTTCCGTACCCTAGAAGTACCCGAAGAAAAGAAGGTCAAATTTGCCACCCATTTGCTTAAGGGAGGGGCGAAGATCTGGTGGGAGAACTATGGTGGGAATTGGGGAGAGGAAGTAGATAACTTGGGATGGGAAGCCTTCAAGACCCTATTCACCGACCGTTTCATGCCCATAGCTGAGAGGAAGAGGAAAGAGAAGATGTACATGGAGCTTAGGCAGGGCAGTCTCTCAGTGGCCAATTATAACCAGAAGTTTAGGCTTCTGGAATGCTATGCCCCTATCCGGACTGAGAACCGCCTCACTGAGCATTATGTAGACTGTATCTCTGCACATCTGAAAACCCTAGTTATAGCCTCTCATCCCCGAAGCATTGATGAAGCCCTAGACATGGCCCTTAAGCAGGAAAGGGAGCAGGGATTGCAGAAGCCTTCTAGCATGGGATATTTAGGGTTGACCACCACCGAGGAAGAGAAGTTCAAGAAGTTCCACCCTATTACAATAAAATACATATGTTAATGTAATTAGTGAATGAACACATAAAATATTCGGATTTGAATCCCAAAATTATACCATAGTCATCTATTGACATCTTTAAGTTACCCCTAAAATTTCATTACATTTGGGTCAACGAATTGGGAGATATGACCAATTGAATTTGGTACATATTCCATTCATTTTTGGACCTAGGACCTTAGTTGTTGATTTAATTGACAAAATAATGTGTCACGCGACCCATTAAGCCACTGGGCGTGGACCACTTAGCTAAGGTTTATCTCCAGCCATCTGTTTGAGGCCTCGTCTTCCCGCCCTGATCCAAGGGCTCTTGACCCGTCTTCTACCTCCCGCAAAGAGCGGGGGAAGACATGTAAACCGAGCCTCGTTCTCAGGCGCCACCTCAAACCCTCCCACAAGATATCTTCTGAAAAAATATCTCTGTCTCGCCAAGATGAGGTCAACCAGCCTTACCTTGACTCCCCTAACCCTCAGAGCAGGGAGAACGACCTCCCCTTTTCTTGTTGCTCTCACTCCGGCGGCGGCTGCAAAACCCAGGACCCCCCAACCAACCCTAAACCTACCCGAGTGCCTATAAAAGGCCCCTAGACACCACTGCCACCTTCCTTTACCTCGATCCACTTCCTCTCGAGCGTTAAACTTCCTTAGGATCTCCATTCAACCCTAGAGCTACCCTGCGGTGCCACCGCGCTGCCCCTGCTGGGCGTTCCTCCCCCTCGTCTCCTCCCTCTCATCTATCTACCCCCTCGACTCGGAAGCGGCGGTAGACTCTGGGTGGCACCTCCTCACCCATGTTGGGAGCCTACTGCTCCTTTTCCTACTCTCGCCAGTGAGCCCTCCACCATGACCTGGAGCCTACCCGTGCGAGGAGACGCGGACCAGGTCGGGACCCAGGGCGCCAAGTGAACCAATAGCCGATCGCCACATCAGCCAGGTCGCAGGTCAACAACGACCGAAGGGGGAGCCAATTCGCACAAACATCCCAATCAGAGAACGCCACGTCGGCGATCCGGGTTTGAACTCGTGAGGCCTTGGATCTACCTGAGCTGTCGATCCAGTCGGATCCGACCGTAGATCAAGGTAAATATATTTTCTTTTGTTTTGCTTTATCCAAGGAAACTGATTTTCTTAGTAAAATCATAGAAAATGCTAGGATTATCAGAAAATGTCGAACCTATATACCATTTTGATCAGAAAACTATTATCTATCCAAATAAAATGTTACAAGGACCTAGATCCGTTTCATTTTTCAAAAATATTTTCCTAAAGCCTAAATGACTTCCTTAATTATAATTAATTGTTGATAATAATTTTCCTTGATAATATTTGCCTGTCTACACTATATTTAACCCTAGACGAAACCCTATTTTCTAAATAACTTGAAATACTATTCTAAGATGATAAATGATCAAAGGAGTAGGAGGAACCCTAGATCTAGTTTCTCTTTCTACATGGAATTAAAGATATATCTTTATAACAAAAATTAATATCACTAGATGATAATTAGTGATTATGATTGGTCTGAATCTTTAAAGCAAACCCTGATGTATGAATGGTTAATATGTTTAGGGCTGCTTTTTCCCTTTTATCTAACCCTCTTATAATCCCTAGATTATGGAAATCTTCTAATTGATTAATTAAATGCTATCTTTTAGGCAAACTAATTAATGATGGATCAGACCTGATAATATTTCTAAACTCAATTAAAATATGGGAAATCCCTGATCTGGATTAAAATAACATAAAAAGGAATGATAATTAACGACATATCTTAGTCTTGGTCACATGGACCAATAGTAATGTTGTACCCTTGCTTTCTTTGCAGGGTGACTAAATTCCTGATTGATTCTAAATCTTTGGACATCTGATTTGAACAAGCAGGTACGTGGACTTATAAGTATAAGACTAGATTTTTGGTTGCCTAAGATATGTATACCTTGAATGCTCGTATTTGAATATGATTGCTTGGTTGACTAGTATGAGTTATACTTCGCCAAACCTAATGAAACATAAATGGTTATGATGGGTTGTAGCTACTAGAGCACATAGCCTGGTGTGGATGTATGTTGCCTAACATGGATGTATGTTTCCTTGGCCCATGTTAGATGTATGATGATATTATATTGCCCACACTAGATGTAAGTCAAGTGAAATATGTGTAGTGCAACCGCATCAAAAATGATTGTAATAAAAAGGATGTTTACCTGATTTTCATCTTAAGAAATGGTTTTATCTCTCTTTTCTTCTTGTTCAAATATTTTCCTTTATGTAACCTTATTAATTCAACTTTTACCACGTACCAGCTCTGCTGATGTTTTATTTCTCATATTTTCTAGGCGCAAGGAACAATTGACAACAAAGTGAAATGCATGCTCAAAGTACCTGAAGGCATAAAATAATAAACATGGAGGATATATTAGATAGATCTTTTCCTCTTATCTCATTTCTTGCTAGATGTTAGTTTAATTCTTTCCTTAGTTGATATTGAGGATGATTGAGATCCTATGTAATAAAGTTAACTTTCTCTAGAACAATATTTTCTCTCCACATGTAATGACTTTATTTTATCTATATGAATGAATGTTCGTGTGGCATTATATGATGATGTGGACTAGATCTTGGCTCAATCTCTGTTTTCGTTGACTACCTTAATCTCTTATATTTTCCCTTTTGACATCTATAGATTTGAGTGCATGCATATCTATGAATGTCACTATGGAAAATATATAGAAATTGGGGGACGTCACACTAATCCTAGTATGCTCCAAGGAAAGTGGGAGATGACATAATTAGGGTTTGGTACTTGATTTATGATATGGAATCCTATTCGACTATACATGTAACCCTGACTCTAATGTTTGGAAATATGATGTGTTTGCTTGTATCATATGAAGTGGTTACTAAATTATGATGTTCTCTCTCCTACTTGTATGATTCTAACCTTGCAGGTTGAATGAGTGCCTTGTGTATGCTATGGCGGTGATTATATGACATAGGGTGATGGCTATGAGCCTTGATGAGACATGATGAGAGCATATTGATGTGATGGGTCTTATGACCTGGTGAAGGCTTAATGCCTATTGTGAGGTGATATCCTCTAGTGATATGATTGAGGGATTGATATCCCACAATGATGTAACATTGGTGATAGCCTTGTATGGTTGTGTGACATTGGTGATGGCCTTGTGAATGGAAGTACTACCAGTATCATGTGATGATGATGTGTAAATTTCACAACTTATACATTTTATATCTTCTGAAGTTATTTCATAGTTATGCTTGCTAGATTGAATTAGGGTTTTGGATGTCCACGTGTATGATAAATCCTTAATTCACCCAATTGACATAACTAATAAAGTGAAACCTTAATCATGTAGGTTCCATGTGCCATAGATCCATTCTAGTTTCAGTCTTAGTGTTGGATGGTGAAATGAGTCATTCCTACAGGATACCCGGAGCGCATATTTTTGAATATGTGGGGGTTCAAGTTGAGTATCTCCTTGCACCTACAATGGCAGGTTGTGTGAGACGGTCACACATGAGATGATATCCTTGTGATATGTGATAGGAAGTAGTATAACTGTAGGTGATGCCTCCTTTTAAGACTAGCCATGTGTGAGCATGTTCTTCTAGCATCGTGACCTGTACCAAGGGGGGCTAGGTGTTTTTATATGGATGGCCATGCGTGAGCCAATCCTTTAGTTGACTATATGTCACTATTACTCTTGTAATAGCCAAGAGGTGTTGGGTAGGTTGTAGATTATGAATCTTCCTTTGACCTTGCATGGCACCAATTTCAAATTTGTAGTTTCCATTTGGATTTGGGTGGTATGACACAAATCCTTGGGGAAATAATAAAAGACATAATACAACTGTGTGGTATCTTTTCTTAGGGTCATATACGCTTCACATTGGTTGAACCCTTTGCCTTATATTTGTACTTATTTCTTGAATTATAATGTAGTAAGAGAAATCAACTATTATAGATGTTCTTCATATTCCTTCTTGAAGTTATAATTTTTCTACTACTTGGTGATAACTGCCTAGTTGTTTAATCTATATTAATTGTTGGATGCATATCATTTAGTTGAATCTGCTCAACTTGTTAAGTATTTGATCTATCTTCTTAGTCATATGTGCTTTACTAGACATTGGCAAAGAGTTATATCTCTTGTTGAGATGTTTGGTCTCACCCTGTGGGTTTCCATATCTTTTAGGTGGACCCAATGTTGAGATAGAGATCGTGTTGTTGAAGCTGATAGAAATAGGAGTTGTAGCCTTTGGATCATGGACATGCATCTAGTGTCTAGTAATGGAGTCATATGCATCTTCCCTGGCCTCTCAGATCCTTGGGGGTGTTTTACAGACATTGTACATCAATTTGAGTTTTTGGGTCTATACCTTGGTGGTACAAACATGATTTGTATACGTAAACATGTTACCATATGTAACAGGTTGTGGCTAGTCATCTAGTGAACGATGATATGTAGCATCTTTTGGGATGAATTAAATATAAGTGTCACAAGTTTTATGGCTTTAAATGTGATGCTTTCTACTTGGGGTGCCATTATGTGGTCGGTTTTAATTTACCCTATTTTGTGGTAATGTGGTTATTAGTGATAATTCCATGCTTGTTTTGAGTAATCTCACTTTGTATGGCAATGGGTGTCACAATGTGCGTCATCGTGGCCATAAATTGTCCAAACATGGATTGAAAAATGGGATTGGCCACAGTTGCTAGGTCGAACTGAGGCACTTCAGGAACTCCATCATCTCTTACTTTCCTTATAGCACCTCGTCCTGGTGCACCAACACTACTCTCAGCATGTTCTTTGTACTCTCCAGACATATATTGTCCCTTCTTCTTCTTCTACAGAAGCAGAAGTTACCGTCAGATACTTTGGATGACACTAGAATAGACACAAACCCTAGTCCTATGTACTTGTAAACTTAATGAACCTAAAGATGTCATACCAACCTTAACTATGACACACCGATCATAGCAGAATGAGATTACTCAAAACAAATCACAAAACTACCGACTAACAACACGTTACCACAAAACAGGGTAAATTAAATCAATTTCATATAACCACAAAAGTAGAAACATATTACACTGAGTTCACAAACAATGCCACTTGTATCATTTATCACACCATAAAGGTATTCTCATATCACTGTTCAGTGACCATCTTGTCACAACCTGTTACATATGATAACCTATTCACCTATACAAGCCATATATGTACAACCATGGCATACTGCCAAAAACTCGTATCGATGTACAATGTCTACAAAACACCCCCAAGGACCTGAGAGTACAAAGACGAAACATAGGACTCTACTACAAAACACTACCAACATATCCAAACCTTTAAGAGCTACTGCTCCTCTTGCTGCTCAGCCTCAACCGCATGATCTCTACCTCATCATGCACGACCACCTAAAAGATGTGAAAACCCACAAGGTGAGACCAACATCCCAACGACAGATATAATTCTCTGCCAACAACTATTATTAACATAGATATACTAAAGTAGTAACATAACATTATTATCAGAATGAGCAGATTCAGGTAAATGATAAGGTTAATGCAAGTAACAGAAGTTAAATAGTTTAAGTAACATCATCTGATAGGTAGATCAACGTATGCATTTAGAAGGAATATGAAGAACATGTATAATTGTTACCAACTAAAAACATAAGAAACAAGGAAAAGGGCCATCCAATGTGAATTGTGTTTGACCCTAAGAAAATATACTACAATGTTGTATTATGTCTTTTATTTGCCCTAAGAATTTGAGTTGTACTACCCAAATCCAACTGACCACTGCTGAGTTGCCATACAAGATCTATGGAAGAGCCGAACTCCATGATCTTCCCACACTACTTGGTTAGTTTGAGTATGCACCGCAGTGACATATCAATCATACTGCAAAATATCAACCTATAGTCAAATCTATAGTCCTGTAAACACCTAGACCGCCTTGGTATAGGTCAAAATGCTAAAAACTAGGGTATTTAACCCAATCACTGAGGTACAAGCACAACTGTCCTCTATCACATCATATCACATTTTCCCATCATGGAGACCCGACAACGGTCATTCTCAAAACACTTGGGATCAAGATGCCAAGGACAAATAGTCACTGGCACCTCGCATACACAACAATATGCACTCTGGGTTTCCCTTGGGAGTACCCATTTCACCATCCAACAAAGGTTTGACTCTAGAATGGATCTATGGCACCAATCACTATATAATTAAGGTTTAACTTGATCAATTAAGAAAATTGGGTATCTTTTAATGCATCAATCAAGTTAAAATGTACAAACCCTAAACATGCACTACAAAAATAGGGGTAAAGGCACAACTTCAGAAGATATAAAACATATGAGGTATAAACTTATCACATCATCACTTGATATCACTGCTATAAAAGGCTGTCAACATTATCACATCATTAGGGAATAAAAATCCCTCATCTCATCACTAGAGGATACCAGTTCACACTAGGCCTTGAGCCTCTTCCAGGTCATAAGACCCATTCACATAGTTCTCGCATCACATTATTATGTCATCATGCCTTATAAAGGCTCATAATTATCACCCTATGTTATTTAAGCATTATCATACCAATCATTATCTATGATATTCATTCCACCTGCAACATCCAGGTTACACAAGTAGGACAGATAAAATATCATTACATGCTAATCACTTCAAACAAGATAAGCAATTACATCACACACTCAAACGAGGGTTTGAGTCTTACAAGCTTAATCGATTAGGATTTTCATAACCACATTCAAAACTAGACCTTAGGTACATCAACTTCCCAATTCTTGGAAGACATCAGGGTGAGGAATTATTATTATGATCAACCAAACCTTCCAAACAACACTATCTTTCAACCCTCCAAACCACCACCATAGATAGAGACCATCTATGTACATTACCATAGGTAGCGACCACCTTCACCTCTAGGTGTAGCGACCAACCAAAGAACATTCATAGAGACCACATGGTACCACCATGTGTAGAGATAATCACCCATATAGACCATGTAGTGACCAATTAAACATACATAGTGATCACAACACCAACAAAAGAGTAGTGACCAAAAGAGAGTATTTTGCTACCATCCACCATAGCAAGGGTAGAGACCAAAACATATTCAAGCCTTGCAACTGCAACAAGGATTTAAGAGTAGTGGCCAACACACACACAACGTGTGTAGCGACCCAAACTAGGGTTAAGGTGTAGCGACCAAGGTAACTTAGGGTTAGGATTATGATGACCAAGCCAAAACCCCTAGCATACCATTAACATGGTCAAGACAACTCCAAAAAAACCAAGGGAAGCATGTTGATCGAATCAAACACTCAACATCAAGAACTCAAGCGTTACCAAGGTGAAACCTCATGAAGATGAATAACATCAAAACCCTAAGAATGATTATCACCAAGGACAATAAGGAAACCATGCTTAGAGGAGAGAAAACCATCATCTAAAAGATGCACATAAGAACCAAAACCTCCATCTAACATATGATGGTTGAACCATAATCATGATGATAAATCAAACAATCAAAGTGCATGTAAGAAACAACAACATCCACCATCACCAAGGGTTTGGATTCATGAATTAGGGTTAAGAGAAAGAGCATTACTATGCAAGAATACTTCAGAATCTTAAACCCTAGATCAAGCTAGCATTATCCTTCAACTTATGATCATGTTTTAGATATAAAATAGTAGCATGCAAGTAAGAATGTGGTACAATGATAGAAGAGGGAAAAGTTATATAACACGCCTTAAGATGAAGACCAAGCTTCAAATAGAAGAGAAGGAAACTCCAACTAGGATCAACTATACGACCCACAAGGTCACCTCAAGAACAGAAGAATGCACCAAGGTCAAAGGATCTCAAAAGAGAAACGGTAGAAACCCTAGGCCGAAAAGGAAGAAGAAAGAAGGAAGCTTCATCTCACTCAGGTACTACCATGGTCAAACCATAGTCTCAACCTTTGTAAAGAGAAGTTCCTCAAGATAGACACCATGGTGAACCATAGTCCCACGACCAAGAGAAGAAAGGAGGAGATAGGGTTCAAAGGAAACAAGATCAAGGGTGTGAAACCACTTACCAAGAAGGAAGATCACCAAGAACCACTGCAAGGAATATGATCAAGCTCTAGATCACCACATGCAAAGGTGATAAGCTACCAATCTCCAAGATCAGCACCTTCTCTTTCTTCACCAAGATCAAGGCTGAAAACAAGCAAGTAGAGAGGAAGGAGAGAGCTAAAGGGGATAATTACATGTAAAATAAGTAGCATATATACTCAACAGTAGGAGGGAGGTAAAGATCAAGAGGTGTCAAGATATCAAAGCACCAAAAGGACACTTATCCCTCAAAAGATCAGTCATGCAAGCACTAACAACAAGCATGCAACTAAGGTTGATAAAAACAAGGTAGTGTAGTGATAACTTAGGTCCACTACACCCTTAAGGTCGAAGCAAAACCAAAGGTAGCGATCGTTACACAAAGCCACCAAAACCAAATGGTCACAACACTCCATAAGAGCACAAACCCTAGCGACCAAAACACATGCTCAAGGCAGATAGGTCGAAACAAAGCACAACCAAGAGACATATCAGTCGCAACACAAGCCCCACATGAAAAACCAGTTGCAACAAAGATCACAACATCAAGGTCGCCACCAACATTCATGCATCCAAGGGAACCATGCAAAACCCTAGCTCCATACACATGATGTCACGTCATCCACCAAGGGCCAAACAAGGCATCCCTTAGCATAATTCTCTCTCTCACGATGCTAAAGTAAAAAAAGGCACAACCTACATGTGACAAATTGCAAGATAGACCCTCGACATGGGTAAATTGCAACTTGGTCCAAAACAAGCATAACTAGCTCAAACATCAACCAAACAGGACCAAACTAAAAACACGGGCATGCCACATGTAATTAAGGTGCATCACATGATTAGATTAAGGTTTAAGAATCTTATTAAGCAAAGCAAGAACAATCAACCACTAAGCCAGATCAGGGGTCTTACACTTAATGGATGATAATTTTATTTTTGAGGGCCACTAATTCTTGTCACATGGTTTCTCTTCACGGTCCATTTGTGAGAGTCCTATCCATAACTGAATCTAGTTGTGAGTGCCTACGTAGAAGAATTTTTCGCATGATTGGCTCATGAAGAAAGACAATTTTTTTGTAGTGAAACTTTGGGAGTGAAAACTAAAGATATAATTAAATTTTGAATAAATTTTGGTAAATATTTTGAGAGAACCTTAAACCTATAATAAAATTTTTTAAAAAACTTGTAAGCAAATTTGGTTGAAGACATAAAGAAAAATATAGTCATTTGGCCAGAAATTTGTAGATAGTTTGAAGGAAGGAATTGAATCATGAAGGGAACATAGATACTTAGATTGCATATTACTTAAAATATTAAAATGGAGAAGGAAATTTGTGTTGATCCCTAATCTATGTACAAATGACATGTAATATACTTATTACGAGAAACATTTTTGAATTATATCTTTCCATTTCTCTCCTCATACAATAGTAACATACTAGACAAGTATATCTTCTCATCTATACTCCATTCTTCTCCCTTCATATTTTTTCACCACATAACAAACTTACAATAGGTATATATTTAATAAAGTCATTCAATAGTAAAATAAAGTGTAATAATGGTGTGTGTATGATTATGGTTGATGCAAATTATAATTTGATATTTAATTGATCACCACTGATTTCCTAATTCAAACATCCATCATTATTTTCCGACTGGACACTAATTGTATTATTTATATTTAAATTGTTCTATTCATTCTATTAGTCTATTGTTCATTAAATTTATTCATAGCCATACATTTGTAGTTCCATGATACTTGGATAACATTTTAATTTCATTTCACAGTTCTGTCATTGTCATTGGAATAAAAATTACTGAGAAACCCGTTAATTTATCCATAGACTATGCTATGTTGTTGTTTAGATAACTTATAATATTTGATTCTTGTATCAAGTTATGTATACAAATCTTTAATCGTCAAAAATACTTGAGTCCGTTTCATTGTATAACATACTTTAAGTTTTTCAAGTCAAACATGGTATCATAGTATTAGTAAATTTCTATAGAGATTGATGGGAGTGCCCCAGACTCACTAACATTCACCACTACTCTCGGCCCTTTGGGTCTAACTACCATAAGGGCGTGTTTGGTTTCCCGTAATTGCAATATATAGTGACATTTCAAAATAAGAAAAAATATAAAACAATCAAATGAAACCGTGGAGCAATTGTTTGGTGTTGCTACTACTCAGTTACTTGATTTGCTTCTATTTTATTTCTTTTGATTTAAGAATCCAGATTACTAGTGGTAAACATATATCCTACTTCTATCTATTTAAAGTTCTATTGATTTTAAATTAAAAGTTGAACAACTCGTAATTAAAAAAAATTGAATTACTGTTATCGATAGACTATTAATTTCATGTTTTTAAATTTTGATTTTTGTATTTATAAGGAAACATACTACAAACATATTTGTTCATCACAACATATTTTTTGGATGACACATAAACTATGATATGAGAAAGGAAAAGCTACATAAAATAGAGAAAGATGCAAAAATACTAACACAAAATATAAAAAAAAATACTTGTGTACACACTTAATCTAAATCTCAGGTTGTCATTACACCAAATGTACTCATGTGCACACTACATTTCAAACTTTAATTGTTATCTCAATAGCAACAACAATAGTAACTTTTGACTAGAAGTAGGCCTTTACATAGGATACTTATTTAACACAAAACATTTAAATTCAAATCTATGTAAAATGACATCACCACATATTCATGCTCATCACAAGTTATATACTACATCACTCATTATCATATTGCAAGTATTAACTTGTTCAAAGTGGTTGACTATAATCCTGGAGTATATCTTATGCTTTTTATCATTAGTTTTATCTTAAGATGATTGGATTAGAAGTCACATGAAATTAGGATTTTGTGTATATTTGAACATGAATGAATGCATGAGTATAAATGGAAATAATATCTCAACCTAATTTGACATGATGATGAAAGTAAAATTCTTGGGGTTGGAGAAATTACAGAAATATTTCTAAAGTATTGGAAGGTTTAATTTATTTTTGAAGATATAATTAATCAGTTTTACATGGTACCGCTTTACTTGATTGAAATTTATTTTTAATTTTTATTTAATGCGTTATCTTCTAAGTTTTTTATGGGTGAACTCGACCGGTCATTCAAACATTACTTGCATCGACTCAGAAAAAATTCGGTCGAGCAACCATTTTGAAAACAAATTGAAAGAAGCTAACCAATGTTGAATACTAATTTTCCTAACCACACCATTAAATATAAATGAAGTATCCTGACCATCCACCTCTTATTTTCGTCTATCACTTCATAGCTTCAAATTTCTTGAGAAGAAAGGACACTTTTAGGGTTTTGGAAATCTTGAAGTTGGAGAAATGGATTTAGGGTTCTACATTCTCTATGTTGGAAAATTCATGTTATTTCATCCATCTCTGCTAGGTTTTTATGTCTTTTCTTTCCTGGTATTTTTGAAAACCATCAGTCTTCTTATGTAGGTTAAAAGATCTCAAATCCATGGCCCTTTCACATTTTTTTCTCTTCTTTTCTTCTTGTTTAAGTTCTGAGCAAAGAGGAGCAAGAGGAAGGCTAGTTTGCTGAGAGATTGAATTGAGTTCAAAAGTGTTACCATTGAGCTAGTTACCCCCACCCCATTACCCGTTTCTTTGAACGGGTACATGTATTGGTAATTTTTACTTTGTCCTTCCTTGTCCATTTACATTTCTACTAATGTTATAATAGTGTTAACACAATGATTTCTCATATTAACTTATATTTATTTTCTGGAACAAGACCAGGTTTTCAGTAAAACTGTATCGGCATTACTTACGACGTATAAAAGCATCACTGCATTAATTATTGTTGCATAAACAGAAACCAAATATGAAAACTTAAAACGGCTTTCAAAAAGTACACACCACAATTGAAAAGTACATGGCATAATTCAAATA
Source organism: Alisma plantago-aquatica (assembly GCA_963693085.1). Classification (NCBI taxonomy): domain Eukaryota; kingdom Viridiplantae; phylum Streptophyta; class Magnoliopsida; order Alismatales; family Alismataceae; genus Alisma; species Alisma plantago-aquatica. The sequence continues at coordinate 1,237,061,780 of OY856410.1, read as the reverse complement.
TTTCTTTCGGAGGACGTTCGCGGCCCTGACCATCAGCATGAGTGAACTTGCAAGCGTTTAGGTAGAGCCTACAATGCATAACTAATTACTATCTACGAATTGGTCTCAGTTTGCTTTTTAATACTATACCTGTAAACGTTTGAAGTAAACAAGTAAAAACATTTGAAGAATGAAATTGGACAATTAACCATTTTCCGGAGTTCGAAGAAAGGTCTTTCGACTATAAGACAGAGTCCATCCATGCGGCTATGGTCAAACCTTAATAATTATTGGACGCAGCCATCGTTTTCCCCACCCTACACTCTTCCGTTTTCAAACTTTGGGAAGAAAGAAAGAAAACAGGAAAGGAAATAAAAGTCAATTCCAACTCACGAGAATGATGAATTCACCATTAATAAAAAACCAATTAATGCGGGGGAATATTTTCACCCATCTATAGCACCCTTATAATTAATTAACCCACATTAAATCCGCTCACCCAGACATACCATGGGTTCACCCTCCAACTTTTTTAATTCTAGTATTCCCCCCACCCAACACCCCACTCCTCCGTTTGAAAACACCGGAATTACAAATATACCCTTGGCAATCCGCGGCACGTAACCGGAGGCACGGGCGCGTCACTCGGCTAGAACCAGACATTGTCGTTTGAACTGCTCTGGAGTGACCCCGGGGTGGGTGCCGCAGGGCATATATGTTTATGTCGGCCCCGTGCAGCAGTGACGTGAATTGCTCCCCTCTCTCACGCCCCTCCCATTGTCTGTAAATCTGTTGCGATAAATAAAAGCCTAGCCCCTGTTTGGTTCGGGACTGGCTTTATGCAAGCCTGTCTGGCTTGGACGGGTTTAGGCCTGCTGGAGTCTGATTCTGTTTGGCAAACCAGTCTGATTCTGTTTGGCAAACCAGTCTCATTCTGGGGGGTTGGACTCGTTTCAGACTCGTTTCAAGCTGATTCTGTTTGGCTGTGCAGGCTGGGTTTAGTCTGATTCTGTTTGGCAACTGTAGGCAGGATTAGCTGAATCTGTCCTATTCTCGCAGAACTGTTGTTAGAAATGTGACCTTGTGACGCCGTTTAAACAGAAGTTTTTAAACTGAAAAAAGTAACTGAATAATAACTTAATTGTTATCAATATCACTTTGGTTTAAGAACTCTCATTTTATTGTTGAGATGTGAGTCAGGCGTGTTACCCTTTTGTGGAGTGTTTATGTGGGTGTTTTGATTGTTTCCTTGAGGTTGAATATGCCTAACATGGTATGTTTAATACCCCGTCAGACCAAGAAACACGTTCCAAAAATAGCCAAACATGAACATCATTTTTAAAGTAAAACATATTCAGCTACTGAAGACTAAATATAAATTGTCTTAGTGGGCAGGCACCCATAACAAGCCTGTAATGTATATAAACAACATAAAGATAATAAAGAAAACAAAAAACTAATGATTGTTTGATCCAAGTGATTCAACATCAGTTTCATCATCCGTAGACGAGATCAAGATTGGTGCTTGGTGGCAATCTCTGACAAACAAGGCATCCGCCGAGTCCGAAGTAGATGATATGTAACCATCTGGTCTCGGGAAAATAAACCTTAGCAAATCAGAGTTGTCACCTTCAAAATAAATCCACAACAAAAAGCATGTAGGACGACTGTCATCCTTGGGTTTGGGTTGTAGGGTCACGGTCCAGTCTGGTGTGGCTTTGAGGCTGTCCAACATTTCCGTCCAACCTTCATCCATGATTAAATATTTACTTTTCTTGTTCCATTTACTTTCTTCAGGTGTAGACCACCTGATCTGTACATCAAAACTGATTCTGTCTACCTCCACCATTGCATAGCCAGGAGTTATCTTGAATGGCTCGCACCTCCAGGTAACGGGAAGGGGGACGCGTCTCATGAACTCCCTGTTTGAGAGATCGTACTCCTTTATATGGAAACGAGATCCCATGTTGCCTGTAATAAACAAGAAGAACAACAACAACAAGAAGATAAGAAGAAGAACAGAAGAAGAAAAATAACAAGAAGATAAGAAGATAAGAAGAACAAAATTAAAAATAAGATAAGAAGAACAAAAATAACAAGAAGAACAATAATAACTCTTATGTTCACCTAAGTTCACTACTATCATGTATTAGGTTTATTATTATTTTATGATTTTGCCTCCATCCAAGCCTCTGTCGTATACACTCCATCAACACACCTTCGTATACAGTCCATCATATCATGCTCCGAACAACACACAAAATGAGGAGGCGTCGAATGACTAAGCATATTAGTTAATATGTAAGTTCCAAACAACAGAGCATGGCATATCCTTTTTTAAAAAACAATCAACAACACTTAACACAGGAACTTCCAAACAACAACACTAAAATGGAAAACCGATGACGCGAATGAAAGGTATGGCCGCCATTCGACGTTACGGCGTCGTCGGGGGTGAAGGAGTGTCCAACAGAAGCCTACATTGGTCCTCCAGTTCTTCTACGTAGCGTTCTAGATACTCATGCTCATAATTTTTGTTGGTGTAAACATCATGGTGGTTGTGATGAATTTCAACAAAATCTTTCAAGTTCATTGTCTGACCCCACAATGACTTGCACTCGAGCGTGAGTAACGCAATCTCAGCTTTCAGAGAATCAATTGTAGGACTGAGATCGATTGCCCAGTGAAAGTAACTGCATCGATCTTTTCCCTAAAAAATATTATGAAGTTTACGTAAATGGCAATGAATGTATAACGTACACAGTGGCTACATAATATGTGTGTACAAGTGCACCTCGCGAGAAGGACATATGTAATACATTTCACCTGGTCTTTCACTGAGAATTCCAAAGTCATACAACCCTGCATCGTCAGTGTTAAGTCGCAAGCCTGCCTCTAACCCACAGTCACACCGCACAACTTCAGTTGTATTAATAGACATCTACACCATGCATTTGAATCTGTCAAACGATTTATGGCAATGGAGTTAGATTGAAAATCAAAACAATAACATACAAGACAGACCTCATAATAATTGTTAAATCTATTACAGATAAACTTATGTAATGAATGTTGGACAGACATCAATGATGTTATACATCTATGATGTATTGTAACCGTCCTCATTGGAAGTGTTGTCGTCGCTAGTTATGTGAAGACGTTGGCGAAGATATTGGGACCGCGATCGAAGATCGGTAATTTCTACTTATAGCCTATCAGTGTCTGCTCTGCTGGAACAGACAAAGGCACACTAGGAAGACCATAGTTGACGTTCACTGCGTACATATGCAAGTTGTGAAAGCATTGCAGCCCTAACGGCGGTTAGTGTGGCAATTGTGGGTACAATCCGTTGCGCGGGCAACCTCATATGACATCTATTTTGATTTTGAAGACTACCGCACGTAAAATATGGCATGTGTGGGTTCTTGTCTTCAAAACGTCCGTTTTGTGCATCCTTGGCATCCATATAAACGCGTACAGTGGATTGAAGGCCGCATTGACAACGAGGCATTCCGTTCTCCATTTGAAGACAACCTATATTGACACAATGTGTTGATTCTGATCAGGTTCGAAATAAACAATTCGGGAATCAATCTATTACAGATACTCTACTAACGAGTTTCCCAAATGAGATTAGCAATGGATTCACGTAACACTTCGCCCTCCCTTGAATCGGCCTGAGTTGAACCTTGACCCGAACTCGGGGGAACAACGCCTGGGGGAATGGCAGACGATGAATTCTCATCTGGGAGTTCATCCATTATGGTGTCGCCGTCATTTTGCCGTCGGATGTAATTGTGTAGGATACAACATGCAAGTACGATGCGACACTGCGAATGAATAGGATATGTCGGCCCCTTCTTAAGGTATGCAAACCGTCTCTTCAGCACCCCAAATGCTCTTTCTACAATATTACGTAGTTGAGCATGTCTGTGGTTGAACATCTCTTTCTTGCTGGTGTAGGGATGTCTGTTTCCTCGGTACTCAGCAATATGGTATGCTGTGTTGCGATAGGGTGCAACAAATTCACGAGTGTTGGCATACCCTGCATCTACCAGGTAAAACTTCCCCGGCGGAACTGTAAACCCGCTATGGTTCCTTGCCGATTGCAGGACCCTTTGGTCGGCAGCCGACCCCTCCCACCCAGTGAGGACATATGTAAACTCCATGGAGAAGTCTACTACAACCATGACATTGAGAGAGACATTCCCTTTTCTGTCACGGTATCGATTTTGTTTGTCTCTGCTGACCAAGACAGGGATGTGTGTTCCGTCAATAGCCCCTATGGCATTCTATACACCAAAATAATGTTGTAAACATACACAATGTTTGAAAATAAATTAAATTTATTAGGGGGTTAACTATTACCTTGAAGTATGGGTAGAACCTTGCGTTATGTAAAATGCGAGTATGTGTTGCTGTGCATGTAGTTGCGGTTTGCATGACAATGTAGTCATGGGTCAACGCACAAACAACGTCCAACACTTCGTTGAACTTTCTGCTAATGGTCTCACCGGAGTGAATGTAGTCCTCCGCCAAAGCACGATTTGTGTGTCCATGGCCAACCATCTGCAGGAAATAGCATACGGCCTCAACTGAGCTGACGCCTCTAGTACCTCGCAACAAGCCACGACTCTCAAGCTTGTTGACAAAGGTCATTATAGTTTGTGGACGCATCCGGTATAGGTCATAAGCCCTTTGTTCGTGACCGGTCAATATTTCTAAGACCTTTATGTGGCCACTCCTGATGCTAACTGACCTAGAGATACGAGGTGGTGTGGAGGCATCAACGTCTACTGCGTCCATGATTGAGTATGCAATAGAGTCGGCAATTAAATCACCAATGTGAATCACTGGCCACAACAAGGAATCTAATAAAAGGTTGTTGAGCGTGTCTTCTGTTTGCGGTTGGTCATTGCCAGACATGATGCCTACATGTACAATGCAAACAACTACATAATAATTGCTACAACATAAGACAATCCAATTAACGTGCGAAAAATAAATTATTACAACACTCAATCAAATGAAATTGTACGGATATGTAATGTGTGTGCGGAAAGTAAATTATTACAACAGTCAATGAAATATAAATGTTTGGACGGAAAATAATTAACTTCAAATGCATACAAAATAACCCCTACAATTATGTTCCCGATGGGCCAGCATCACTGGATGAAGGAAACCACATCGGTGGCACGCATGGGAAGTTGGGTGGCGGGATAAATGGTGGCTGAGACGATGTGCCTGGGAAGTTGGGTGAAGAGGAAGACGACATAAATGGTGGCTGAGACGACGTGCTGCTGAAGTTGGGTGAATGTGAAGGGAATGGTTGCGGAGACGGGAAATAATATGAAGGCATTGGAGGTACAGATGTGGAAAAACTGAATTGTGACCTTTGACAAAGGTCGTTTAACCACAAGGTTATCTTTGCAGGGGTGTTTTGGAGGCCAAGGTAGATGTTGCGGTTGGTAGAGTCCTTGATGGCGTTCACAAGTGTAGTAAAAATGAAAGTGGGGGCATCGGGGAAATTGGCATTAAAATGTTGTAAAATGTTTGACAACTCTTCCTTTTCATAGGATTTGGTCATCATGGATGTCCCTAACTCGTGAACCTTTGTGTAAACCTGTGTGAACTCAACCAGAACTTCATTGGAAAGACTACATCGCTCTTGCGGCGTTGATTGGCGTCTCCTGCGCGTATGGGTAGAAGGACTCCTGCCCCCAACTGACGGGTTATCCGTTCGCACAGGACGCACGCTTTCACCCTCACTTTGCCCGGTAGTTGCGGGTACGCTACGCTCGTCTGTTTCCGAGTGTGTGTACATGGGTGTATCAGGCGCGCCTAGGTCGACACTTACATCATCCTCAGATGCAACATCTGCAGGAATCTGAGTGTCCGCCGAAGACATTGCATGGTGTTCTCTAGCAATGTTCCTCCCCGCCATTAGCTCTATGTCGTAGTAGTGGGGAAACGGGCGCCTAAGCAACCTAGTCAGGTCCTTGTCTGCCTACGCTTTAAAAAAATGTGGTTGGCGATAATCATGTTTACATGTACAGTTACAATTTGTTAGGATAAAAGTTATGTATAGTGTGCGTACCGCAATGGCCTCTTTCCACTCAGGGGTGTCCGGTACAATGGGCTTGTGCCTTTCTTCATCCCATCCAACGCCACTCTTGTTGGTCAAACCCTTCAAATGGACGTAGTCCCTTTTAAGGTTCTTCCAGCGACATCTTATTTGGTCTAACTTAAACACGACGGCAACCCTATTATTGACATCAGAAGTTATTTCCCTCCAAGAGTCCCTAGTAAAATTACCATCAATACACCTGCCTAGGTCATATTGTCTACGCAATGCTGTCACCAGAGCGACATCATACTCTCTTGTCCATACCATACGATTGTTAGGGTCGACGGGAGGCATACTCGTGTAGTTGCTGCAATATTTGATGACATAATCAGTGTAAATGTTTAATTAAATTCAGTCACAACAGAAACCATTTATGTGTGTTCCTTCATTACTGATTCAATCAGCAGATACACAAGCTGCATTGATTAACACCGAAAAACAAATAATGAAACACCAACGAGCATATAGGCAAGTTACAAATTATTATTGGCCCCAAGTTTTAGTTAAACAAGTACCTGCTAATGGTGAGCTAATGTAGGCAAAAATTAGGTTCAACCATGGTATATATTGGAGGATTAATAATGGTTACTCTAAATACAACATAGAGAGGAAAGTAAAACCAATGAAAGCTGAAATCCATAGCTGAAATCAATGAATGATCTTTCCCAGAATACCAATTTCTATATCCAATTTCCAGATTTATGAAATCCATAGCTGCTACTATTATGATATCATAATAGTATCACAAAAAACATAACATCAAAATACAGAACATTAAAACAGAACAAATAACAAGTTTTAAATCTGTCGTTATTTCCCCTATTAACCTAACCTAGACCTCACACTGATTTAGTTAAATAAGTTTTAAATCTGTTGTTATTTCCCCTATTAACCTAACCTAGACCTCACACTGATTTAGTTTCACACTGATTTAGATAAACAAGTTTTAAATCTGCTGTTATTTCCCCTATTAACCTAACCTAGACCTCACACTGATTTAGATAAACAAGTTTTAAATCTGCTGTTATTTCCCCTATTAACCTAACCTAGACCTCACACTGATTTAGATAAACAAGTTTTAAATGTGTTGTTATTTCCCCTATTAACCTAACCTAGACCTCACACTGATTTAGTTTCACACTGATTTAGATAAACAAGTTTTAAATCTGCTGTTATTTCCCCTATTAACCTAACCTAGACCTCACACTGATTTAGTTAAACAAGTTTTAAATCTGCTGTTGTTTTAAACCCTTTTGACCTAACCATGACTGCTCCCGCATTCCAAATCAAACATAGTACCTGCTAATGGTGAGCTAATGTAGGCAAAAATTAGGTTCAACCATGGTATATATTGGAGGATTAATAATGGTTACTCTAAATACAACATAGAGAGGAAAGTAAAACCAATGAAAGTTGAAATCCATAGTTGAAATCAATGAATGATCTTTCCCAGAATACCAATTTCTATATCCAATTTCCAGATTTATGAAATCCATAGCTGCTACTATTATGATATCATAATAGTATCACAAAAAACATAACATCAAAATACAGAACATTAAAACAGAACAAATAACAAGTTTTAAACCTGTCGTTATTTCCCCTATTAACCTAACCTAGACCTCACACTGATTTAGTTAAACAAGTTTTAAATCTGCTGTTATTTCCCCTATTAACCTAACCTAGACCTCACACTGATTTAGTTTCACACTGATTTAGATAAACACGTTTTAAATCTGCTGTTATTTCCCCTATTAACCTAACCTAGACCTCACACTGATTTAGATAAACAAGTTTTAAATCTGCTGTTATTTCCCCTATTAACCTAACCTAGACCTCACACTGATTTAGATAAACAAGTTTTAAATGTGTTGTTATTTCCCCTATTAACCTAACCTAGACCTCACACTGATTTAGTTTCACACTGATTTAGATAAACAAGTTTTAAATCTGCTGTTATTTCCCCTATTAACCTAACCTAGACCTCACACTGATTTAGTTAAACAAGTTTTAAATCTGCTGTTGTTTTAAACCCTATTAACCTAACCATGACTGCTCCCGCATTCCAAATCAAACATAGTACCTGCTAATGGTGAGCTAATGTAGGCAAAAATTAGGTTCAACCATGGTATATATTGGAGGATTAATAATGGTTACTCTAAATACAACATAGAGAGGAAAGTAAAACCAATGAAAGCTGAAATCCATAGCTGAAATCAATGAATGATCTTTCCCAGAATACCAATTTCTATATCCAATTTCCAGATTTATGAAATCCATAGCTACTACTATTATGATATCATAATAGTATCACAAAAAACATAACATCAAAATACAGAACATTAAAACAGAACAAATAACAGAACATTCATAAATATGGCAAACAGATATGTCCAGGCATCACTGTGTAGATGCAGGGATTCACCTAACCTAGACCTCACACTGATTTAGATAAACAAGTTTTAAATCTGCTGTTATTTCCCCTATTAACCTAACCTAGACCTCACACTGATTTAGTTTCACACTGATTTAGATAAACAAGTTTTAAATCTGTCGTTATTTCCCCTATTAACCTAACCTAGACCTCACACTGATTTAGTTAAACAAGTTTTAAATCTGCTGTTATTTCCCCTATTAACCTAACCTAGACCTCACACTGATTTAGTTAAACAAGTTTTAAATCTGCTGTTATTTCCCCTATTAACCTAACCTAAACCTCACACTGATTTAGATAAACAAGTTTTAAATCTACTGTTATTTCCCCTACTAACCTAACCTAGACCTCACACTGATTTAGTTTCACACTGATTTAGATAAACAAGTTTTAAATCTGCTGTTATTTCCCCTATTAACCTAACCTAGACCTCACAGTGATTTAGATAAACAAGTTTTAAATCTATTGTTATTTCCCCTATTAACCTAACCTAGACCTCACACTGATTTAGTTTCACACTGATTTAGATAAACAAGTTTTAAATCTGCCGTTATTTCCCCTATTAACCTAACCTAGACCTCACACTGATTTAGTTAAACAAGTTTTAAATCTGCTGTTATTTCCCCTATTAACCTAACCTAGACCTCACACTGATTTAGATAAACAAGTTTTAAATCTGCTGTTATTTCCCCTATTAACCTAACCTAGACCTCACACTGATTTAGATAAACAAGTTTTAAATCTGCTGTTATTTCCCCTATTAACCTAACCTAGACCTCACACTGATTTAGATAAACAAGTTTTAAATGTGTTGTTATTTCCCCTATTAACCTAACCTAGACCTCACACTGATTTAGTTTCACACTGATTTAGATAAACAAGTTTTAAATCTGCTGTTATTTCCCCTATTAACCTAACCTAGACCTCACACTGATTTAGTTAAACAAGTTTTAAATCTGCTGTTGTTTTAAACCCTATTAACCTAACCATGACTGCTCCTGCATTCCAAATCAAACATAGTACCTGCTAATGGTGAGCTAATGTAGGCAAAAATTAGGTTCAACCATGGTATATATTGGAGGATTAATAATGGTTACTCTAAATACAACATAGAGAGGAAAGTAAAACCAATGAAAGCTGAAATCCATAGCTGAAATCAATGAATGATCTTTCCCAGAATACCAATTTCTATATCCAATTTCCAGATTTATGACATCCATATGATAGATTCGTATCTTGGAGGGAAATTATGTTCTGTAAATTAAAACATACTATAATGTCACACCTGCATGTTAAAACTATTTAGTATATTTGCATGAATTTTGAATACATGTTATAACTCAAACCACTTGCATAATAGAGGTCATCTCCATGAGGAGTCAAATGTTGCTAAGATTGATCTTTTTTATGATTAATTGGTGGTTTACATGAACGAAAATAATTTAACAAAGAAGATATAAAACATAGACTAATGTGTTTAATTAAATGACAGTAAAACATAATGAGCTGTGGGTTTCACCTAACCACATATGTCATGGTAAAATACCACACAATAAACAAAATATTCATTTGTATAGTGAAATAACTTTTCCAGGCATCACTGTGTAGATGCAGGGATTCACCTAACCTAGACCTCACACTGATTTAGTTAAACAACTTTTAAATCTGCTGTTGTTTTAAACCCTATTAACCTAACCATGACTGCTCCCGCATTCCAAATCAAACATAGTACCTGCTAATGGTGAGCTAATGTAGGCAAAAATTAGGTTCAACCATGGTATATATTGGAGGATTTATATACCAATTTCTATATCCAATTTGTATATCCAATTTCCAGATTTATGAAATCCATAGATGCTACTATTATGATATCATAATAGTATCACAAAAAACATAACAACAAAATACAGAACATTAAAACATAACAAATAACAGAACATTCATAGATATGTCCAACATATTAACGACACCCAATAATGCTAGAAAAACAATTACAAAGTCACAGAAACCAGAAACCAGCAGAGGATGAATCGGCCATTACTACCCAATCATGTTGGAAAAACAAAGACAAAGGCACACAAACCAGAAACCAAAGGATGAAAAACAAATGACAGAAAACGAAATGTAGGACAACACTACTCTATGGTCTACTAACACATATCGATATCCTCAAAATAACCTTGCTGGGAAAAATCAAGAAAATCAAGCATGGTAGTGCCTTTTATTTGCTTTAGTACTATAACTTACCACACAAACACACATAATAGCGGTAAATTGATGCATTTCTAGATAAAAGTAGTAGTAAGAAGTAGAATAAATCAGTGTCATACACAACGACTGTTTCCAGGTATTGTCGGCTCATTTGCCACTTAATCGATACACATGCCTGATTCTTGTACTTCTTCCCTAATCGACCTCACAAATAAAGCACCGTCTACCCTAATTTGTGACCAACCTGAGCAGAAGGGGGCGAGAACGAAGACAGAGTGCGGAAGCGGAGGTCTGGGCAGGGCCGCCGGAGCACGATTGAGGAGCACAATTCAGCAACAAAGGACGACCACCAGCTTCTGTGAACAGCTCCTCCAAAAGGCGTATGTGGAAGTGAACAACCTCGCAGCAGAAGGAGAGGAATAAGAAGGCACACAGACTAGGGTTTCTTCTTGCCTTGGACGAGCTAGGGTTTCTTCTGTGCGTCGACAAGACAATTCAATGTCAAAGCAGGTAGTACAAAATAGCAGGGCAGGGCATGGGTACCTTGCTTTCGAGAGAGCTAGCCGCCCAGGTAGACCGGCGTTGGCAGGCGGCAGCATTGATGATGGTCCACGCTTCTCCACGGGTCGACCGGTGCACTTCATCTGCGACCTCGAGCAGCTTTCGCTTTTACTTCTCACAGACAAACAGTAGTGAAGATGCGCCGAGAGAAGATGGGCGAGATATCGTCTGGCGAGAGGTCGTCTGGCGAGGGGGAGAGGGAGGGTTGCGGGGTTGCGAGGGGAGGGTTGCGGGGTTGCGAGGGATCAGGGAGGATTGTCGGGCCAAACCGGATTGGAAATCCCAATCCTGCCTCGATGGGGATTGACTTAAACCTGATATTGGGATTCCGTTAGGCCAAAACGAGGCTCAGACTAGTACGCTAGCCAAACAGATTTCTTGCCCAAGCCGGACCGGATTGGGCCGCCGTGGAGCAAAACGACAGCGCCCAATCCCGGTCCAGGCCGGAACCAAACAGGGGCTAGAGGAGTAGAATAAGCTGCAAATTCTCCCATCCCTGAATCATGGTCTGGTACCTGAGAGAGACACGGGGAGTGTTTAGGTGTGTGACCTGGCAGGAGTAGTAGCAGAGTGGTGGTCCGGCGAGGTCAGGCATGAAAGTCTTCTGTTGGTAGCAGCGTCTTCAATCGAGTACAAATCTCGTGATCTTTCCAACCGGAATTGAAAAACGATGGATTGTTTTCATCTATGATTTTCAATCAGTGCCGTGTCTTCCAGTCGGGTTTAGTCATGATTACCGATAGCCTACCTTGACGACAGTTGCGAGCGCCGCAGTCGCCGAGGCACCGGGCCTTCCTTCGGCGCCATGCATCAGGGGTGGAGGTTGTTAGCCTGCAGCAATCCATCGCAACTAACTGCTCTCTCTCTCTCTCTGCTCCGTCAGACTCTTGCACGCTAGCCTATCACGGTAGTGAGCAGAGGCTTGAGAATGGCGGTGTAAGCACGGGGTTGAAGTATTGGGTCCGACGGATATTGAGGCGTGCATGGAAGTGCTAATTAGGACCCCGGTGGGAATGTGCCGTTCATGTCCATCTCCCCCGCCGCCGCTATCCAATCCACAGCTGGAGAAAGAAAGCGGGAAGGATTCCGGGTAGACGAAGTATTCCTCCTCTTCTCCTCACCGCCAAGTTCATTCATTCGTTCATTCTTCGGCTTTAATTTTGCTTTGGCACAAAGTCGGCGGCTTTTGATCTTTCACCACTGGGCTAAGGAATATGTAATATGTTCCTATCCAGACGAGCACCGCCGCGGGTCGGGAAGAAGAGAATCTTAATCTGCTTGCGCGGTGTTCCTGTTGGATCTTCGTGGCGGTGATCACGCGATCGAATATCGTGGCTTTTCCAGCAAGTGCCCGACTTTTAGGAGTGGCACTGAAGGAAGCTAGATGATGGGCCTTATTGACGGAAGGGACCAAGGGAGGAAAGGGAGCGCGTTAGAAGTGTTGAACTATTGAGAGCGTTAGCTCTTGCTCTATTATATCATACATTAATGGAGAGTTATACAGGTTTAAATAGAGTACACAGTGACAACTGATTCGGTGATTACAGGAATTACAAAACAGATTTACAGCAGTTTGAACTCTCACGACTGTGGTGGGGTGCCATGCGTGGAGTCCGTAGCTCCTCATCCGAGTATCCCGGCTGTGGCTGTACGTACGTCTGTTGTGACTGCAGTTGAATGCGTCTTCGTCGGCACGTGATGTGGTCGTAGAGGGACGTGCTCCGGCTGAGCGCGAGGATGGTTTAACACGCCCCCGCGAGCCAGACGCGTCGTAGGGGCAAGATGAAGCTTGTCGCGAAGCAACTCAAAGCGCTGGCGAGGCAATGGTTTCGTCATTATATCGGCTATGTGGTCTTTGGTAGGGATGTAACGGACAAGCAAAGTTCCCTTGGAAACCTGGTCACGCACAAAGGGAAAGTCTATCTCTATATGCTTTGTACGGGCATGAAAGACGGGATTAGCTATAAGGTAGGTAGGTGGCACCGACGTTGTCACACCACAGGGTAGGAGGTTTGGATGAAGGTTGATGTAATTCGTGGAGTAGTGCTTGGAGCCATAGTAACTCGGCGGTGGTGTTGGCAAGGGCACGATACTCAGACTCGGTAGAGGAGCGAGACACTGTGTGTTGTTTTCGGCAGACCAAGAAACTAAAGTGTTCCCAAGATAGATGACGTAGCCCCCCTGAAGATTTGCGATCAGCCAAACATCCCGCCCAATCTGCATCTAAGAATGATTGAAGGGTGAGAGAAGAGGATTGTGAGATGGCCAATGACAAAGAAATAGTGTGCTTGAGATAACGTAGGATACGTTTCACAACAGACCAATGGTCAACGGTGGGAGCGGACATATATTGGCACACTTTATTGACGGCGAAGGAGATGTCAGGCCTTGTAAGGGTGACGTATTGGAGAGCGTCAACCGTTTGGCGGTACAAAGTGGGATCAAGGAGAGGAGAACCAACTTTGCAGAATTTAGTGGTGGAACACATGGGCGTGGTGAGTGGTTTGGCATCTATTATATGGGTGTTGCGGAGGAGGTCAACAATGTATTTTTGTTGCGAGAAGAGGAGGCCAGATGAAGTGGGTTGAACCTCAATGCCAAGGAAGTGGTGCAGTCTACCTAGATTTTTAAGGGGAAAATGGTTGCGGAGGTAGGATATGAGGTTTTCAATATTGATGGAGTTGTTGGAGGTTACGAGAATATCATCAACATAGACAAGGGCATAAATGGTGTCACGACAATTATAGTAGATGAACAAAGAAGTGTCTATTTTGGACGAGACAAATCTGTACGTGTGTAAGGCATGGCTTAATTTAGAGAACCATGTACGTGGGGATTGTTTGAGGTCGTAAATGGATTTGTGTAGTCGACATATGTTGTTGGGATGAATTTCATCTATGAATTCCGGTGGTTGTGTCATAAAAACTGTTTCAGATAAATCATCGTGAAGGAAAGCATTGTCAATGTCTAGTTGATGAATGGGCCAGTGGTGGGAAACGGCAAGGGTGAGAACAACGCGGATGGTGGTGGGTTTTACAACGGGGCTGAAGGTTTCATGGTAATCGACACCCTCTTGCTGGTGGTAATCTTTAGCAACAAGACGTGCCTTTTGGCGAGCAAGGGAATCATCAGCGTTAAACTTATTTCTAAAAAGCCACTTACAACCCAACCCATTTATGGAGGGTTGACGGGGGACCAGTGTCCAGGTGTCGTTTGTAATTAAAGCATTGATTTCGGATGCCATTGTCGTACGCCAAGAGGAATTGGTGTTGGCTTCCGTAAAATTATGTGGCTCAATTTGATGACGGGTTAGGAGAGCAGTAGGTAAAGGATGATTGGTAGTGGGTTGTTTGTAAGGGCGTAGACCAGCAAGCTGATGATAATCTACAACATGTGTACGGCGTAGTAGACGGGCCGGTGGTGATGGCAGGTTGGGTGGAGGAGGCACGGGAGGGGAGGTAGTAGATGGGGGCTGTTGGTAGTGGATGGGAAGGTGGGAGATGGAGGTGTAGGCAAAATTTGGTGGAGAGGCAATGGGCTTAAGACAGAAAGCCATGGCTGTGAGCTAGTAGGAGAGGGGCTGGGACTTGGTGGAAGAAGTGCAAAAGGAAACAAGCTCTCCATAAAGTGGGTGTGCCGAGTGATATAAATACGACCACTGACTGGATCTAAGTAGTGGTATCCAAGGTGGTTGAGTGGATAGCCAAGAAAGATGCAAGGTTTGAAACGATAATCAAATTTATGATTGTTATATGGTCTCATGAGAGGGAAGACGGCACAGCCAAAAACTTTCAGGAATCGGTAGTTGGGCGCCCGACCATGATTGTGATGGTGGGGTGTCGAGTGGTTGAGAATGGGTGTGGGCATGCGGTTAATGAGGTAGACTGCAGTTTCAAAAGCAAATTGCCAGAATTTATGCGGGACCTGGGACTGAGCGAGAAGGGTGAGTCCAGTGTCAACCACATGATGAATTTTTCGCTTGGCATCACCGTTTTGCTCATGGGTATGTGGGCAGGTGAAGCGATTAATGATGCCTAACTGGGTAAGATGTGGTGTGAGGGCACAGAATTCGCCTCCACCGTATGTGTGAATGGCTTTTATATGAGAACCCAGTTGGCATTCGATGAGTTTATGAAAGTGTTGAAATTTGAGAAGCACATCCGATTTACGAAAGAGGGGATAAAGCCAACAATGTTTAGTATAATCATCAACAATTATAAGGAAATAACAATGTCCACTAGAAGAAAGCATCGGGGCCGGACCCCATACATCCAAAAATAAAAGTTCCAACTGAATAAGACTTCGTGAAGCTGTTGGTGGAAGAGGAAGACAGGTTGATTTACCCAACAAATAAGATGAACAATTATTAAAAGTAGAAGATAGATGCAGCGGGAGTTGTTGAGATGCAAGGACACGACAAATGACAGGAAGGCTTGGATGGCAAGACGCCGGTGCCAACATTCCAGAGACGGGCGTTCTACAATATTGGCCATCGGGGAACGATGTGCTGCCGGTTGACGGTTCGGGCGAAGCTGGTAGAGGTTGTCGCTAGTTTGGCCGTGAAGAATATCCTTAACCAGAAAATGATACGGGTGAAACTCAAAAAAGCATTTATTATCACGTGTGAAACGTGAAACAAAAAGCAAATGCTTAGTTAAAGAGGGAACGTGAAGAATGTTGGACAATTTGAGAGGGCGAGAGGACGAGGGAAGCCGTGAATAGCCAATGTTATGGATAGACAAACTTGTACCGTCACCGACATGTAAACGATCAGTGCTAGTATATGGAGTTAGTTGATTGAAGGAACGGGGGTCCGGAGTTGTGTGGTGGGTGGCACCAGTATCGGGGAACCACACTTCATAAGGAAAGTTCAGAGCAGTAGCAGCAGGTAGGCGAGGCGTGGGCAGGAGTACGACGGAGACTTGATGCGCTTGTGCCAGACCAACACTCACTACTACAGAACAGGGCTTTAACGACGGTTGTTTATGCCCTTTTAGCGACGATTCTCAAGCGACGCCTATGTGGGCGCCGCTAAAGGTCGAACTCTTCAGCGTCGGTTTTTTAATCGACGCCAAAAAGCTTCGTGCCACCGAAAACGCGCCAGCAGGGCACCTATCGGCGTCGATTATGTATAGTACGCCGACGCTAAAAGGGTTCGCGCCACAATAAGGGTGCCATCTAGGACACTTTCTGCGTCGGTTTACAACTAAAAAACCGACGCCATATTTCTAGACACCATGGCCGTGCTTCACTGCACGGCCGTGTTTAGTACTATAGGCGTCGGTTTTATACTAATAACCGACGCCATTTACCGCCACGGTCGTGCTTTCCTGCACGGTCGGGTTGTTTGTCACTTTAGGCGGCGGTTTTTATCCAATAACCGACGATGTAACCCTTTGATGACGGTTTTCTATAAATAACCGACGCCTATATTTTAATATATTTTTTTCTAATCAGTTTGTAGGCATGTTGTGGCTGGTCAGCAGGATGAGAACCTGCAGTTCAGTTTTGAACTGTAGGTTTACGACATCCATTGATATCAGCCAACAAACATGCCACAAACTTGCAAAATCAACAAATATACATTTCACACAAATAGATACATTCACACATCAATTCAATTCTCACATTCACATATGTAGAAACATTCAAATGCATGTAGAAACATTCAGACATGTATAAACATTCGGAAATATTCATTTACAAAATATCATTCAACATCGCTATCAACATCCCAATTATATTTTATAGTTGCCACTGCTTGAATGGCTCTTGCCCATTCTTCTCTTACTTTATTTAATACTTTCATCGTGTATGGAGCATGTACATCTTTTAAGTATTTACCTATAGTGTGGTCAGTTTTAAACACCTGCAAAGAGAATGATGTATATATATAAGTAATAATATAGAAATAAGATTGATATATTTCATACTAACTAATGAGACTATATATAATACCTCATGTATGGTATCGATGTCCAATGCGGCATATTGGATAATCATCTTCATAAATCGCATCACATAGTATGTGCATGCCCAGCCGTTGTCTTGTCTAGCGCACTATAAATTGAAACATACAAAATATTAAAAAAATATAACTAAGCACAGTTCACATAAATAATATATACATTGGAGTCGGGAACTTACTTTCACGTTCTCCCAAATTATTGGCTGGTTCTTTTTCCTGGAGACATTTCCTCTAGCCTTTTTGAATGCATCTAAACCCCTACATGTTAATGTAACACTGTAAATTGCATAAATAGTAATGTAATAACAGATGTTAACGGATATAAAAATGAAATATTTCTCACCAGAATAAGGGCATTCTCTTTACGTGTCCAATTTTAGTATTTAATGTACTCCCCGTAGGATCTAGATAATAAACAGTGAACGTCTCGGGGAGAATAACTAGTAACTCCCAATGCCTACCGCTAGAGGTAAAAAAGTTAAAAATTAATAACTTAAAATCCACAATAAAAATGTAATTTTCTTAAGTCCAAATTATAAGTAAAGTAAACTTACTTGACATTGAATGGAGCTATTATTATCGTCTTGTTTTGCTGATTGAAAACTGTAAAAGCATCTATACAGTATTGTTGAACACTATCGGGGTCTTTAGCTACCATACTAATCAATGATGGAATCAAAAATCCCACATGGTCAAATACAAATTGTTTACATTAATTTTCGACTAAGTAGCTGCAAAACATGTATTACGTATGCATTAATATATTAGAAACTAGATCACTGGATCTTACACAAGGTATATGGATGTATAAACAAGATCTCACCTTATCCATGTCTCTATCATTGATGTATTTAGCCAATCATATAGAAACAGCTCAATAATATCTTGTATAAATAAAGAGGTTTCGTATGATTGACCTTCATAATTTGCTTCTAAAGAAACAATTATAGGGCAATGTATATTATGTGCCTGTAGCCAACATGCCATTCCCCTACAAGCAGGACCTAACGGGAATTTTAGGTCAGTTGGAACCCAACTTGGTAATGCAGGAAGTGGAGGTGGAGGCCTAGATGCTCCGGGTGTCTTCTTTTTAACATGTATATATAATTTCAGATTAATTGACCTCATATATACACATTAACAATCTAAAGTAATGTAAATTTATCTTATAATTTCAGTAGTGTAGACGACATCTACTTTAGGCTACAATACCACCCCGCCTTCTACCTCAACAAGTGTATCAATATATGGGTGGGCATATGGAAATGTAGCTTCCCTCCAATTGGGAAATACACGTATCGGGCTCACACGAACGTAGCTCTGTGGCATTGGAGTCCCGTGAAACGTTGCCCCAGGAAGGGACGGGTAAGCCTGTGTCTCTGCAACAACATAGTCTTGCATTCTTAAGCGGCATGGCTTCAACGCCTATAAATTTACGTAAAGAATGTTATACATATATATATATATATATCGTATTGAAAACATATCATCTTGAAAAGAATAGCTACAATGTCATAAATAATACTTACAACAGACGTGTTGGGCGGCGGTGGGTCTATAGGATTACTCTTAGTCTGTGCATCAGGAGAAGAGTGGGTCGCCATAGGCTGATTGGAAGCCTGAGATGCCTGCCATCGCAACATTTCTTCCCTGGCCTTCTTAGCAACTATATCCTCGACTCTTTTATTCTCCTATACATGGATAAAAGAAACATTAGCTTCTTATTATCAAATTCCCTTTTTCAATAACATTCTAAAAAAAGAATAGGTTACCTCTTCTTGTGAAAGTCCCGCTCTGGGTTTGCGTTGGGATGACCCAAAGAATGCTTTGATGCCCACACCAGCGCCTGCACCCCTAACACGTCCAGGATGCTCTGGGTTACCCAGAGCAATTGTCAATTCATCCCTTTTTCCCTGAGGGATGAACGTGCCTTGTTTCCTCTGCTCGTGCAGCTCCCACTAATCACCATCAATAGAAATTGGTAAGTTAACACCACAAATAATTAATATTCACACGATTGTTCTAAGAGTTGTATTTTACCATTTTCACAGCCACCTCAGCAGTTACATGCTTCTTTATTTCACCCTTCTTATTTTGCCTCCCAGCTATCCAGACATCATGGCGAGGCATGGGTGT
Organism: Alisma plantago-aquatica; assembly: GCA_963693085.1. Lineage (NCBI taxonomy): Eukaryota > Viridiplantae > Streptophyta > Magnoliopsida > Alismatales > Alismataceae > Alisma > Alisma plantago-aquatica. The sequence goes on along the minus strand of OY856410.1, from coordinate 1,237,042,361 downwards.
GGCAGACTCTTGAGTCGCAGTAGACTCCTGAGTAGCAGTAGACTCCTGAATAGTCTTTGGCGAACGCTTGCATAACCCTTTGGACCCATAGTGTGGTCATGCACATTCAGTGCACGCCTTGCTTTTTGCGCCTCACTGAGGGCCTAGTTAGTATGTACATTAATGATTTGGTTAGTAGTACTAAATGTTAATCTTGAATAGGTGAATACAATGTATATTAATTAAATTGGGAGTGACACCTAATACCTTGAATTCTTCATATTTTCTTGAAGCAACAAACGTGTCCCAATCTTCTTTGTTCAAGAAGTTCCAATGTTCAAGGGTAGACTTCTTCTTCTTATCACCATCTTTTATGTATTCTCTGTTGAGATTTATCCTATAGTTCCTTAGCATCTTTCCAACGTGTTGCATCACGCTTTTACGATGCAGCTTCTCATCCAATGCAAACCGATTCTGTAAAATAGAATTGTTATTAACTAGTATCCAAAAATAGAATTGCAAATAATAAAATTTGTAATCTACAAAATTGAATTGCAAATAATAATAACTCACGCATAAATCTTTCCATATCATGTCTTTCTTCGCCTGAGGAACTTTATGCCAATTATCATATTTAACACCACAATGGCTTCGAGTGACAACCCCAAGATAGTTTACAAAATTATTGTGGTTCACTCCAATTGGATTTCCTCCATTATCAAACTCCACAACCACTTCCACTTAGAGCTATCAACTTCTTCAACAGAGTGATGCCCTTTTTCTTGTTAAGTTTTTGGTGATGCGCATCAAGTTCCTCCAGTGCTTCAGTGGGTACATCAACCTAAAATTTGACAAAAATAAACACACTGAATTAGCCCAATATAGAAATATAGGATATATGACATAACTAGAAGATAATAAATTTTATAGAAATACAGGATATGTTTTTAAAACTTATATTGGTATCCTCACCATGCTCATCATGGACGGCATGCTCATCATGGACTTCATGCTCATCATGGACAACATGCTCATCATGGTCAGCCATCTGAAAATGTCATTAAAAAGGCAAACATTTAGCATTTGTATTAACTACAAGATAATGAGACATCAAATCTGAAAATGATATTGATATTAAAAAAGCAAACATTTAGCTTCAATAAAAAAATATAAACATGCATGCCTCTAAAATTGTGATCTTTTATCAATTAACAATCCTTCATTGTGATCTCCGCGGACATATAAGTCATCATTAGCTTCAATATTTTGTGGAGTTGGCAACCCAACTGAGAATGGATTGGAGTCATCATACTTATCATAGTACTCTTCTTCGTCTATAGGATCTTCAATGAAATGTCTTTTACCATGAAGAACAACCGACCATTTATCATTTGCAGGATCATCGATATAGAATACTTGTTTCACCTGTGATGCCAATATGAATGGTTCACCCTTCTCGCCAATCTTTTCATAGTTCACTAAAATGAAACCCAATTCATCCACTATAACTCCTTTGGTGTTATCAACCCAATTACATTTAAAGAGCGGAATTCTGAAATCTATGTAGTCAAACTCCCATATGTCTTCAATGAGACTGTAATATGACATTTTAGCTTCACGTGGACTCTTATCCTTTGCACTTGCAAAATACATAGTCGACGCTTGAAGAGTGACCCCACTGTTTTGGACGACACTCTTATCATCTTGGCGCTTTGTGTAATATGTGAACCCATTAATGTCAAACCCTTCATAAGACATAACATTCAGTTTTGGTTTAAAGGTGAGGCATTTGATAGTTCCCGTAATATCATCTGGTGTTTGAGATAGTTGATGTAAGACTTTATCTTCAAACTACTTAATAAATGTCTTGTTATGCTCTGTAGCAAGCCATATTGTATTGGCTCGAGGATATTGTCTCTTGATGAAATTGGTATGTTCCTCGATATAAACACTCACTTCGTCCATGTTGTGTAAAATATACAAGTGAGCTTGTTCCTAAACATCGATATCATTTCCGGGTTGTTTAGGGCCCGATATTAACAACGACAGCATAACATACTTATTTTTCATACACAACCAGGGAGGAAGATTGTATATAACAAGCATGACTGGCCAAGTGCTATGTTGGCTGCTCAATGTCCCATACGGATTCATCCCATCTGTACAAAGCCCAAGTCTTAGATTCCTATCTTCTTCACAAAATTTGGGGTACAATAGATCAATCTTCTTCCATTGTGGGGAATCAGACACATGTCGTAGGATCCCATCATTATTTTTCTTAACATCTGCATGCCACCTTAAATTCTCCGCATCTTTTGGATTTGCAAACAAGTGTTGAAACTGTGATATTATAGGTAGATACCACATCACCTTGGCAGGAGAACTAATTTTGGACTCCCCCGAAGTCGTCAATTTATACCGTGACGCATCACATTTTGGACAATATTTCAAATCCACATAGTCCTTTTGAAATAATACATAATCATTCGGAAATGCGTGTATCTTCTTGGCCTCCATTCCCATTGGGCACAACAATTTCTTTACCTGGTATGTTGAGATTGGCAACTCGTTTCCTTCAGGAAGTATTTCTTTCAACAAAGTCAACAATGAAGTGAAGCTTTTGTCGCTCCATCTATTGTTAGCTTTCAACTTATACAATCTCAACACAGCGCTAAGCTTCGTAAACTTAGCACAGCCTGTGTATAACGGTATCTCAGCATCATGCACAATGTTTCTAAAGATAGGAGATGGATCGGTGTGCTCTACCCTACAACTATCCAACATCGCATCAACGATGTCTACTGGAACTGGTTCGTTCACATCTACGTCATCGGAGGCAATTTCTTCTTCCACCCAAGCACTGCTATCGACATCCACTAGTTTCGATTTTGAAATCGCTCCATGCCAGTGCCATTCTGTATAGCCTTGTACAATCCCATCGCACATTATATGACTTTTGATTTTGTCACCAGTGCTGACTTTCAAGTTGTTACCGCAATGCCTACATGGACAGTAGAACCTATCTCTAAGTTCTTTTCTATATTCCTCGGCAAATTTAATAAACTGATCAAGACCAGATATAAACTTCGGGGTGCAGCGATTGCGAATGGACATCCATGATCTATCCATTCTATGATCAAAGAAAAAACAAGTATATATTAGGATAAGATTAGGGTCTACGGTTAAAAAACACATGTGTACCACCTATCCCATCCTTAAACAGCTAATCTCACTAGTAAGTGTATAATGTGTATTGGGTTTTCAAGAAAATTTCGACAGCATTTCCCCGCTGTTCTCTAAGTACATATGTACTTAGAGAACAAACGGGGAAATGCTACCGAAATTTTCTCGAAAACCCAATACACATTATACACTTACATCCTAAGTGAGATTAGGTGTTCAAGAACAGTCACAAACCGGGGACTATCCAAGATTTACTCCTAATGAGTAAATCTTGGACGGGTTTCTAGGCCAACAAACACATGTGATGTCATTCTTATATATAATAAATGTGTACCACCTATCCCATCCTTGAACACCTAATCTCACTAGTAAGTGTATAATGTGTACTGGGTTTTTGAGAAAATTTCGGCAGTATTTTCCCGCTGTTCTCTAAGTACATACGTACTTAGAGAACAAACGGGGAAATGCTACCGAAATTTTCTCGAAAACCCAATACACATTATACACTTACATCCTAAATGAGATTAGGTATTCAAGAACAGTCCCAAACCGGGGACTATCCAAGATTTACTCCTAATGAGTAAATCTTGGACGGGTTTCTAGGCCAACAAACACAATAATAGATATGTGCATGTTAGAGTTTCAGCACAATTAATGTTAGGGTTTCATCACAATTGATGTTAGGGGTTTCATCAATGTTAGGTTTAATCAAATCAAATTAGGATGCTACAATTGACAAGTTTAAATCTTATTTCAACATGCATCAAAATTTACTGAATTAGGGCAAACATTACGATTAGAAGCACAAATATATGACAAATATATGCAAGCAAAAGATTTGTTCATATCCTAGGATTTACATAAAGCATTACATAAAATTTTGTTCATATCCTTACCAACAACAAGCACGGCCGTGGCTATGTTGGCCTACCACGGCCGTGATTGTTGTTGGTAAGGAGCTAGGGAGAAGGAAGCAAAGAGGCTAGGCTACCTGGAGCTAGTGTGGAGAAGAGCGGCAGTGAGTGGCGGCAGCAGTGGCGGCGAGCAGGCGAAGAAGTAGAGGGGCGGGCAGCGAACAATAGTGGCACCGGGAGAAGCAGCAGTGGCGCCGGCCGGAGAAGCATCATGCGAAGAAGCAGCAGCGGCGGGCGGCGGGCAGCGGCGCCGGCGAGTAGAAGAGCACCAGCAGTAGCGGCGGCGAGCAGCAGCAACCGAAGTCGGGCGATTTTGGGAGAGCGGCGGCGAGCAGCAGCACAAGAGAGAAATATCACGATCGATGAAACAGGAAGAAAGGGGGAATAGCCGGGTGATCGAGTCTATTAAGTTGGTCGACATCGTCGTTTATCTACAAAACCGATGACTATTATGCTTTAGCGTCGGTTGATAGTAAAAAACTGACGCCCAACTAGACATTCTTTATCCTAAATTATTTGGCGGGAACCATTATCAGCGTCGGTTATCAAAGGATAACCGACGCAGAAAGTGGGACTTTTCATGCAAATTTTCATCTTAAATAGGTGTCGGTGAATATAAACCGCCGATGTAGGTGACGTAAATTTTTTCGCTCGAAAATTGGATTTCGCGGGCGATTTTAGGCATAAGTTTGTTATACCCAGCCGACGCTGACTACAAAGTGGTACATGTGTCTGGCTGGTCTTCGAATATAGACGTCAGTTTTCCTAAATAACCGACGTCTAATATTATAGTCGTCAGTTTTCCTAAAATACCGACGCCCCAAAAAGCGACACTGAATGTTGTTTCTGTAGTAGTGACTTTAGTGTCGATAACGACACTGGTAGGGGTTGTGGCCAGCAACGCCACAGACCGGGCATGGGTCACGTCGGGGGCGTGGGCGGCCACGACTGTGGGAAGGAGGACTCACCCTCAGTGGTGTAGAAGCAGCTTGAGCAATGTTGGTTGTCGCAAGAAGGTCGGGCGAACTAGTTGCAGACGGATCTCATGGCTCACGAGGAGGCTGGTGAGCTCGGGGTAGGTGACCGACTCTGGGCGAGAGGCAAGCGAGGCAACAGTATCCTTGAAGTCAGATGTAAGGTTGTTGAAGATTATTGCATTGAAGGTTGGAAGGGAAAGGGGATGGCCCACAGCGGCTAGTTGATCTGCAAGATGCTTCGCTTGCCGGAGAAATGTGGAAACCGGTTTGTCGGCTTGCTTCGGTTGCTGGAGCTGGTTGTTGAGTTGAACGATTCGAGTGTGTGACAGGAACCGTATGCAACATGCAGAGCTTGCCAAATGTCGGACGACGTTTGAAGACCGACGACTTCAGTGAGGAATTCCTCCGTTAGAGAGGCCAGAAGCCAACTGAGAATAAGTTGATCTTTGCGCTGCCAAGCAGTGTAAGTAGGATTTGTGGCGGTGGAGGGAGGTGTGGAGGGAGATGTGGTGGAAGGAGAACCATGTGGAGGAGGGACGGTGGCAGTGGTTTCTACAGGAATAGTCTGTGAGAGACAAAGTGTAGTGACGTCAATAAAACCCAGTAGGTCTAAGCTTCGAAGGAGTGGCGCAAATTGGGTTTTCCATAGCAGATCATTCGTGGGAGACAACTTAATGGATAGGTTGTGGTGGTCTTGATGGACATTGGGCAAGGAGGGAAAGGCAGTGTCAGTAGGGGAAGGTGGGGAGGGAGAAGAAGAAGAAGAGGAATTGGCATGCTGTGATACCATGTTGAACTTTTGGGAGCGTTAGCGCTTGCTCTATTATCTCATACATTAATGGAGAGTTATACATGTTTAAATAGAGTACACGGTGACAACTGATTTTGTGATTTCAGGAATTACAAAACAGATTTACAGCAGTTTGAACTTTCAAGACCGTGGTGGTGTGCCCAGCGTGGAGTCCGTCTCCACTTGACCAGCTCCTGATCCGGGTATCCCGGCTGTGGCTGTTCGCACGTCTCATTTGCTGACCCAAATGACCTCCAAGAGCTGTAAAACATTCTCACGGTCACCAACAGAAACTCCAAGAGCGATTAAACATACTTATAGCCTCTAACGGACCCAAATAGAAACTTATCTCACTTGTGATTTTAAATAAATGGACTGGTCCGACGGCAATTGGATGATCAGTGATATCCTTATTTACATCTATGTGTACACTCGAGGAGCGGTATTGAAGAGGGATAGGTTTCTGGGTAAATATATATATGACCAGAATGTCATCTATAAAAAAATTGACAGAGCTACTTCTTGCACGTCAACCTTCCATCTTCACACATGTATACACATCATTATAATAAAAGGCCCTCGTCCCTACTCTCATCTTCTCCACTCCTTCACCTTTTACTAATCACATAACAAATTTAGCATAGGTTGATATTTGGTAAAATAGTTCAAAATAAAACAATATAGAAAATAGCGTGACTATGCGTGTAGTGGATAACATAAAAAATTAATATTTAAATGATCATTTATAATATTTAGTTTAAACATCTATTATTATTGACTTATTAGACACTAGTTTTTTATCCATGTTTATTTTTTCTAATACATTTAAGCATTACAAATTTGTGGACTAACCTTTTTTCCTATTCACAGTTATAATTTTAGGATAAATGTCTATTCATCATTATGTCCAAGATCGCATCAGAATAAAAAATTAAGAAAATATCCGTTGATTTTTTTACTCCATCCATGATTATTTATTGTTCTCATATCTTACGTTATAAAATTGATTCCTATTTGAGCAACTACTTTCCTTAGTTTATGTCGGTAATTTTATAATCTTCGAAATTTTTTGAGGGGGTCATTATATAATTTAACAATTGGATTTATTAAATTCAGCATGGTGTCAAAGTATCGAATATTTGTTTTTAAAATCTTGAGGGGACGTATTCCCATCCGTCCTTAGAAAGATCTAGCGGTACTCTCTGCCTTTGGGTCTAACCGTCAGAAAGACAAGTTTGGTTTCTTGTAGTTGCAATATACAATATAATTTCAACACAAGAATTAAAAAACAACCGAATGGAACCACAAAGTATTTGATGTAGCTACAACTCACTTACTTGGTTTTCTTCTCTTGGATTGCTTTTGGTTTAAGATTCTAAATATTTTTCATAAACATACATCAAATTTGTATCTGATTAGAAAGATTTAATTGTAAATCTAAAAATAAACATCACGTAATTACAAAAACTAAAATTGGGTTATCGTCATTGATAGACTTATTTATTCATGTTCATTTAAATTTAGTTTTACTGATTAAAAAGAACTTTATCATAATAAAACCTTTTTTCATTATAAAATAAAATACTTATTTTGGAGAAAAAAATTAAATTTTAAAACCAAGTATAAATTCATCACCAACTCATGCCAACATTTTAAAAATATTATTCATGATTGTATTGCAAGTATATATTTTATAATTTCAAACTATAACATTAATAATGATAGTTTATTGTTATCTTGATATGTTTTTATGATTTTGGTCATTGAAACTCTATCCATTTGATTATATATCGGAACATGTTATGAGTTATTATGTATGTCAATTTTATAAGAAAAAAATCTTAAAGTATAATAAGGTGTTTTATTTTCAAATAAAATTACTCCACCATAAATAAGTAATGTGATGTATGGTTTTTAAGGCTTATAAGGACTGATTTATAAGTTAACCTAAATGCTAATTGTATTCTTTTGTATGGATAATTAGATGTTAATTACATTTCTTTTAATTATATTGAGTATTATTTGAAATCATAAACTATGCTTGTTAGTACATGAGATTATTAGGTTAGTAGGTAGAATGACCCTCTAGTCATATGAAATTAGGTTTTTTGGATATTTGAATGAATGGATGCATGAGTGTGAATATAAATAAAACCATCAACCTAATTTAACTTGATGATGGAAGTAAGATCTGTGGTGATATGTAATTTATAAAACATGTATCTAAAGTATAGGGTAGTCGATATTTTTCGAAATATATAAAATAATAGTGTTACATGGTATCCGTTTACATGACTGGATTTAATATTTATTTTGTGCAGAATGCATCATTGGCCGAGTGTGTTATGATTAAACGCATTAGATCATGCAAATATCACTTGTATCAGCTGAGACCGGCCCGCCAACCATTTTAGAAAATAAAATGTTTGAAAATTTTTAAATAATGTTTTCCCTGAGAAGCTAAATGACTATAAATGAAACTATATCATCCAAGCACCTCTCATTTCCATTTATGACTCATAACTTTGCACTTCATGAGAGGAGGATTTTTAGAGTTTTTAGAAATCATGAAGTTGGAATAGAAGATTTAGGGTTCGAGCCTCCCAAGGATGGCAAATCCATGTTATTTCATCCATATTTACTAGGTTTTCATTCCTCTAATATGTGGAAGACGTCAATCTTCTTGCTTGGTTCAAAAGATCTCAAATCTATCTTTTTCATCTTTTTCTTCCTTTTTACAAATTCTGAGCTAAATGTTAGCAAGAAGAAGGTTAATATGATTGAAGTTTGAATTGTGCTCAAGGTTTTCAATTGTTGAGCTACAAATTCAAGGTGCTTTACACCTCAGATGAGTGATGTGGGTTCTTTTGAAAACATTCATTGAACTATAACTTTAATTACTCCATGAACTTGAACTGGTGAAAGATGAGCAGTTTAATCAATTTTAGCAAATTTTAGGCATTTTTTCCTTATATGTGGTTCTTGCCTTGATCATTAACAAATTTATTAAAATATTATTAGATTTAGTCATTTGTGAGTATTTATGAATGCCTTGAGTTCAGTCTAGATTTCTTTATTGTTAACAACTAAATATTTCAAAGGTTGAATAAATAGGGAGTACCGTGCAAGAATTGTGATTTTCTGGGTCCTGGTTGAGAAACATAAACTTGTACAATGAAGAAGGAAATATAGGTCAATTGTGATCTAATTTATGAAATTAGGCATTTTTATATCCTAACTTACATATTTTATGGTTAGGTATATTAAATTTTGTAAACGTTGTAATTGCTTCTACTTCTCCTTAAAGTTAGTAAATGTACTAATTAATCACTATAACCCTAACTAATCTAGATAGGAGCCCTGAACATTATGAATTTTCCATGAGGTTGATTGTGTGGAAATTAAATAAAAGTCCTTTTAATAATCCTCGCATTATGAAAACTAATACCGAAATGTGATTCTAAACCTTGAAGGATAGATCACCTAAATTTGAGTAAGATTTCACGATGAGATCTTAACCTAAATTCTTTATTATTAAATGATTGAAATAGATAACATATGAAACACTGGTATGAGAATAATGATCTTGATGTGAAAATCATTGATAAGGATAGTTTTCATTAGTATCTTATAGATGATTCCCTTGTTTTAGGTTTATGTCATTTAACCTATCTCATGTACTCAACATGTAGTTCGAAAGGTAGAGAGGCATAATGTTTTTACTTTGGTCTTTGTTAGGAAACTTTATGACAGACTAGAGTCTGTTATACTATATTAGGGTTTCTAGCTAACCATGATACATGGACAATGAGTCCTTGACATGAGAACCTAGAATGGCAAATTTTACTCAACATGGTACACATCAAGTGACTTCAGGGGAAATCTATTAATAAATAATGACAAGACAAGATACAAAATTTTGTTGTTACTTCTTAAATTCTTATTAGCATCTTTTTACTCCATGTTCATGTGATGCAATTGTTATATGTCACTACTTGTAAGGTATTTTTATAAGTTTGACCTAACTCAAAACATACTTATTCTAGGTTTGTTTAAAAATGATTCGTTCAACATTTCTTTCTATTTCACTTGTTCCACTCACTCAATATTGTTTAAAAGTGGTTGTTTTAACTTTTGTTACAAGTTCCAATTCGTATTCATTCCACCTAGGAGCTACCCATATGTGGTGATCTATTCTTCACCAATGAGGTTGAAAATTCTCTTCTTATTGTAGGTTATATGTATAGGCTATTTTTGACACCCAATATTTTCTCATTTAATCAATGATCATTATAAGATATGTTTTCCATCTAATGATGAAATGTATCCCATTTTTGTCCAAGATTTTCCAACTATTTAATCCATCTACCACTTCTCAACATAGGAAAATCCTTTCTCTGGACATGAGCACGATTTGCTATTTAATTCAGTTTTTCCATCCTTTTTTCATATGTTAACCAACTAAATTATCTATAAGTATAATAATCACATCAATCCTAGTTGGAAATTCAATTCTCACTTGTTATCTCCCTTGAACAAACCCAACTCCATCATCTTAGTGGATAATATATTCAATTCAAATCCATGTATTTTTGACATAGAAAGAGAAAACTATGGACTTATCCCTCAAGCTTTCATCTCTACCTCCTTTTTATTTCTTTAGAATGAATATCTATCATTGAAAGACAAAATCTCATGATAAAACAAAAATACTATTTGAGTTGCACCCAAAATATACTATAAATTTAGAGACTCGAATAGGATAGATTTTGTTTCCTTCCTCAGTACACACAAGAGAGAAACATATTTCCAGTGGGTGACATGCGACAGGATGTGACATTCCACTAGTGGTGCAACCTACAAAAATCAACATTCTACAAGGTAGTTTCAAGACAAAATCCTAATTATTGTTTCCTGAACCAATGGAAATTTTATTAATGAAACTTATATGTCAACGCTTAACCCTTTGACCCTCACAAACATGTATGAATATTGCAATGAGTGGGACCCGAACGGGGATCCACTCAAATGATGTAATATAGGAGCCATGTAATAATAAAGCAGCAGAAACAAAACTATTAAAAAATTACTTCATGATTCATTTATACAATTGTTCCTCACCATAATAGGTGATTTTACAAAAAAGAACTTGAACTGAGTACAACTAAATCCAGTAGCAGAGGGTAACCCAGCCATTCCAAGCTATCCTTAAGTCCATGTCAAGTTGGTGATCCTTTTGAGTTCTTGTCTTCCAATGTACCTAAACCTGGGTGGAAGGGAACATCAACATAGAGGTCAGCAAAGGCTGAGTATGTACACATAATAAACTTTGGGCATTATATTGGGGTAAAACTGCAAAAAGAGATGTTCCCATAGGAAAAAGGGGGCTATTTGCAATTAGGTAATTTCAAGAGAAATGTAACAAGGAAATGAGGCATATTAATTTCATATTACAATCATGATAATAAAGAGTGTCTTACCATAACAATCATCCACATATTTATATTAAAATAATAAACATTTGCATGCATAACAATGCAGACTAAATATACCTAAAATAGGGCCATAACACGATAGGATCATGGCCTAAAAGAAATAAGGGTGGAAACGCACACCCTGGGTAGAAATGCACGCCCTATATAAGTATGGTTGTACATAAGTACCATTGTTCTAGATATTCTAGTCAAACATGTAGCATGCATAAAATAGAGAGGCAAGACTAGCAGTTCAGTCAATTCTTCATAAAATGGCAATCATAGCAAGGGGGTCCAAGAACCCATATAAATAGAGTAATTCACCAACCACATGAATATAATGAATAAGGAACATGAGATATGAATGTCCAAGTAAATGAATTTCAAGTGGAATTAAAAGTTCAGGAGATGCTTCATTAAAAGAAAAGTAGGTTTCAGTCAAATAATGCCCAAATTAAAATAAAAGATGTACATACCCGATCTCCACACCTAAGGTTAACTCAATTGATATACTTGGTTCCCAAAGTTGAGTATTCATCCTAGGAACACATCATGTCTATTAATCAAACCAAAATTAGCATGTGTATACATTCCTATTATAGATTTTCATATTGTTCTTATTCAAGTCCCGATCACCTAATGACATATTAGGATTTTTAAGTGAATATATGATCCATTAGATATTTATTTTAGTTCTAAAGTTCATATTTAGTCATATAACTCTATATATGCCTAAGTTAAATATGCTATTGTTAAATTTGGGTCATAATTCATTTCTCTCTTTATATCATAAATATCAATTTGGTCAATTAGGTCAAGAATGTGCTACATGTTATATTATTCAATCAAAATATCCTTATTAGAGGCGTCTAGGATTTAAATTGAAGACATTCATATATGAGTGTACTTTTCACAACATAAAATAACCCATACATATACTTATAAAACTAACCTTCCTGATTCTTTCTATCATATGTCGATTTATTCAAATTGGACTAATCTAGTTAAATGCATTACTCAGATCCCTACGCATTCGTAATCATCACCAAATATTGATATGTGAATTTGGGGGCTTGCTTATCAAAAGCTATTGAGGGTTTCAAATGTAGTTATTAAAATTAGTAAGATTACATATTATACCTAAACATTTGTACTCCAACACATATATGTTATCACACTAATTATTAGGGTATTTAATCAAAATATAGTTCCCTAATATTTTGTAATTTCAAATAAATTGAATCATTAGGTTTACATGAATTGAATATACTGATATGCAAATTTGTGTTACACATACACCAAAATTCGTATTCATACAACTATTACTAAGAAGGTAGTTTAATAAAACTTCAGATTTCTAGGTATCAACTTAATAGTAGTACAAGACTTACAAATTATACACGTATAGACTCATATAGATACTATTATAATGTGATTAGCTTTAAAGCATAGGCTAATCTACTGAAAGTTATTATGTATTAGATCTATTAACCTGATCCTCTCCTTTGTTTTGTTTTTCATCAATATTATTTGTTGTATCCTTAAATCTATGTCACAGTAATGGATTGATTCACTTACCAATGCGTTGGATTCCTCCCTATGTGGATGTCAACTCCTTTGACTCTGCATGGCTCCAGCTTGGTAATGGTAGATCAATCTCATCTACTGCATCCTGTACCAATCTAAAAAGGCACGTTCTCCTCTTTGAACCAGGTTTGAGGTAGATGAGTGGCTGGGTACAGATTGAAGATGGAATGGTTTTCATGGGGAAGGAGGAGGTCAATTGGTAGCTTATGGTGGTGATACAGGTTCAGACCATGGAAGATAAATGCTTGCCCAGGTGTGAGTGCACGAGGGGTTCTTCCAGTCAAACCATGGCACCTCCAGAAATGAAGAATAGGGAGACGAGGGTGAGGAGGCAAACTGTTGCAGGTCTTGTGTCTGACGGCAGGGCACCAGGAGGAGGAGGAAGAGGGAGAAGATGAAGAAGAGGAGGAGTCGACACTACAAATTGATGAGGGTCGAGGGACGCTCTGTACGTTGCAAGTGGCGTCTATGATTGTAGGTGGCCTTATTGACGGAAGGGACCAAGGGAGGAAAGGGGGCGCCGTTAGAAGTGTTGAACTTTTGGGAGCGTTAGCTCTTGCTCTATTATCTCATACATTAATGGAGAGTTATACAGGTTTAAATAGAGTACACGGTGACAACTGATTCCGTGATTACAGGAATTACAAAACAGATTTACAGCAGTTTGAACTCTCAGGACTTTGGTGGCGTGCCATGCGGGGAGTTCGTCTCCACTTGACCAGCTCCTGATCCGAGTATCCCGGCTGTGGCTGTACGTACGTCTGTTGTGACTGCAGTTGAATGCGTCTTCGTCGGCACATGATGTGGTCATGGAGGGACGTGCTCCGGCTGAGCGTGAGGATGGTTTAACATGCCCCCGCAAGCGAGACGCGCCATAGGGGCGAGATGAAGCTTGTCGCGAAGCAACTCAAAGTGCTGGCGAGGCAATGGTTTCGTCATTATATCGGCTATGTGGTCTTTGGTAGAGATGTAACGGACAAGCAAAGTTCCCTTGGAAACCTGGTCACGCACAAAGTGAAAGTCTATCTCTATATGCTTTGTACGGGCATGAAAGACGGGATTAGTTGTAAGGTAGGTGGCACCGACGTTGTCACACCACAGGGTAGGAGGTTTGGATGAAGGTTGATGTAATTCGTGGAGTAGTGCTTGGAGCCATAGTAACTCGGCGGTGGTGTTGGCAAGGGCACGATACTCAGACTCGGTAGAGGAGTGAGACACTGTGTGTTGTTTTCGGGCAGACCAAGAAACTAAAGTGTTACCAAGATAGATGACGTAGCCCCCAGAAGATTTGCGATCAACCAAACATCCCGCCCAATCTGCATCTAAGAATGATTCAAGGGTGAGAGAAGAGGATTGTGAGATGGTCAATGACAAAGAAATAGTGTGCTTGAGATAACGTAGGATACGTTTCACAACAGACCAATGGTCAACGGTGGGAGCGGACATATATTGGCACACTTTATTGACGGCAAAGGAGATGTCAGGCCTTGTAAGGGTGACGTATTGGAGAGCGTCAGCCGTTTGGCGGTACAAAGTGGGATCAAGGAGAGGAGAACCAACTTTACAGAATTTAGTGGTGGAACACATGGGCGTGGTGAGTGGTTTGGCATCTATTATATGGGTGTTGCGGAGGAGGTCAACAATGTATTTTTGTTGCGAGAGGAGGAGGCCAGATGAAGTGGGTTGAACCTCAATGCCAAGGAAGTGGTGCAGTCTACCTAGATTTTTAAGGGGAAAATGGTTGTGGAGGTAGGATATGAGGTTCTCAATATTGATGGAGTTGTTGGAGGTTACGAGAATATCATCAACATAGACAAGGGCATAAATGGTGTCACGGCAATTATAGTAGATGAACAAAGAAGTGTCTATTTTGGACGAGACAAATCTGTATGTGTGTAAGGCATGGCTTAATTTAGAGAACCCTGCACGTGGGGATTGTTTGAGGTTGTAAATGGATTTGTGTAGTCGACATATGTGGTTGGGATGAATTTCACCTATGAATCCCGGTGGTTGGGTCATAAAAACTATTTCAGATAAATCATCATGAAGGAAAGCATTGTCAATGTCTAGTTGATGAATGGGCCAGTGGTGGGAAACGGCAAGGGTGGGAACAACGCGGATGGTGGTGGGTTTTACAACGGGGCTGAAGGTTTCATGGTAATCGACACCCTCTTGCTGGTGGTAATCTTTAGCAACAAGACGTGCCTTTTGGCGAGCAAGGGAATCATCAGCGTTAAACTTATTTCTAAAAAGCCACTTACAACCCAACACATTTATGGAGGGTTGACGGGGGACAGTGTCCAGGTGTCGTTTGTAATTAAAGCATTGATTTCGGATGCCATTGTCGTACGCCAAGAGGAATTGGTGTTGGCTTCCGTAAAATTATGTGGCTCAATTGGATGACGGGTTAGGAGAGCAGTAGGTAAAGGATGATTGGTAGTGGGTTGTTTGTAAGGGCGTAGACCAGCAAGCTGATGATAATCTACAACATGTATATGGTGTAGTAGACGGGACAGTGGTGATGGCAGGTTGGAGGAGGCACGGGAGGGGAGGTAGTAGATGGGGGTTGTTGGTAGTGGACGGGAAGGTGGGAGATGGAGGTGTAGGCAAAATTTGGTGGGGAGGCAATGGGCTCAAGACAGAAAGCCATGGCTGTGAGCTGGTAGGAGAGGGGCTGGGACTTGGTGGAAGAAGTGCAAAAGGAAACGAGCTCTCCATAAAGTGGGTATGCCGAGCGATATAAATACGACCACTGACTAGATCTTAGTAGTGGTATCCAAGGTGGTTGAGTGGATAGCCAAGAAAGATGCAAGGTTTGAAACGATAATCAAATTTATGATTGTTATATGATCTCATGAGAGGGAAGACGGCAGAGCCAAAAACTTTCAGGAACCGGTAGTCGGGCGCCCGACCATGATTCTGATGGTGGGGTGTCAAGTGGTTGAGAATGGGCGTGGGCATGCGGTTAATGAGGTAGACTGCAGTTTCAAAAGCAAATTGCTAGAATTTATGCGGTACCTGGGACTGAGCGAGAAGGGTGAGTCCAGTGTCAACCACATGATGAATTTTCCGCTTGGCAGCACTGTTTTGCTCATGGGTATGTGGGCAGGTGAAGCGATGAAAGATGCCTAACTGGGTAAGATGTGGTGTGAGGGCACGGAATTCGCCTCCACCGTCTGTGTGAATGGCTTTTATATGAGAACCCAGTTGACATTCGATGAGTTTATGAAAGTGTTGAAATTTGAGAAGCACATCCGATTTATGAAAGAGGGGATAAAGCCAACAATGTTTAGTACAATCATCAACAATTATAAGGAAATAACGATGTCCACTAGAAGAAAGCATCGGGGCCGGACCCCATACATCTAAAAATAAAAGTTCCAACAGAATAAGACTTCGTGAAGCTGTTGGTGGAAGAGGAAGACAGGTTGATTTACGCAACAAACAAGATGAACAATTATTAAAAGTAGAAGATAGATGCAGCGGGAGTTGTTGAGATGCAAGGACACGACAAATGACAGGAAGGCTTGGATGGCAAGATGTCGGTGCCAACATTCCAGAGATGGGCGTTCTACAATATTGGCCGTCGTGGAACGATGTGCTGCCGGTTGATGGTTCGGGTGAAGCTGGTAGAGGTCGTCGCTAGTTTGGCCGTGAAGAATATCCTTAACCAGAAAATGATACGGGTGAAACTCAAAAAAGCATTTATTATCACGTGTGAAACATGAAACAAAAAGCAAATGCTTAGTTAAAGAGGGAACGTGAAGAATGTTGGACAATTTGAGAGGGCAAGAGGACGAGGGAAGCCGTGAATGGCCAATGTTATGGATAGACAAACTTGTACTGTCACCGACATGTAAACGATGAGTGCTAGTATTTGGAGTTAGTTGATTGAAGGAACGGGGGTCCAGAGTTATGTGGTGGGTGGCACCAGTATCGGGGAACCACACTTCATAAGAAAAGTTCGGAGCAGCAGCAGCAGGTGGGCGAGGCGTGGGCAGGAGTCCGACGGAGACTTGATGCGCTTGTGCCAGACCAACACTCACTACTACAGAACAGGGCTTTAGCGACGGTTGTTTATGCCCTTTTAGCGACGGTTCTCAAGCGACGCCTATGTGGGCGCTGCTAAAGGTCAAACTCTTCAGTGTCGGTTTTTTAACCGACGCCAAAAGGCTTCGCGCCACCGAAAACGCGTTAGCAGGGCACCTATCGGCGTCGGTTATGTATAGTACGCCGACGCTAAAAGGGTTCGCGCCATAATAAGGGTGCCATCTAGGACACTTTCTGTGTCGGTTTACAACTAAAAAACCGACGCCATATTTCCAGACGCCACGGCCGTGCTTCACTGTACGACCGTGTTTAGTACTATAGGCGTCGGTTTTATACTAATAACCGACGCCATTTACCGCCACGGTCGTGCTTTCCTGCACGGTCGGGTTGTTTGTCACTTTAGGCGGCGGTTTTTATCTAATAACCGACGATGTAACCCTTTGATGACGGTTTCTATAAATAACCGACGCCTATATTTTAATATATTTTTTTCTAATCAGTTTGCAGGCATGTTGTGGCTGGTCAGCAGGATGAGAATCTGCAGTTCAGTTTTGAACTGTAGGTTTACGACATCCATTGATATCAGCCAACAAACAGGCCACAAACTTGCAAAATCAACAAATATACATTTCACACAAATAGATACATTCACACATCAATTCATTTCTCACATTCACACATGTAGAAACATTCAAATACATGTAGAAACATTCAGACATGTATAAACATTCAGAAATATTCATTTATAAAATATCATTCAACATCGCTATCAACATCCCAATTATATTTTACAGTTGTCACTGCTTGAATGGCTCCTGCCCATTCTTCTCATACTTTATTTAATACTTCCATCGTGTATGGAGCATGTACATCTTTTAAGTATTTACCTATAGTGTGGTCAGTTTTAAACACCTGCAAAGAGAATGGTGTATATATATATATAAGTAATAATATAGAAATAAGATTGATATATTTCATACTAACTAATGAGACTATATATAATACCTCATGTATGGTATCGATGTCCAATACGGCATATTGGATAATCATCTTCATAAATCGCATCACATAGTATGCACATGCCCAGCCGTTGTCTTGTCTAGCGCACTATAAATTGAAACATACAAAATATTAAAAAATACAACTAAGCACAGTTCACATAAATAATATATACATTGGAGTCGGGAACTTACTTTCACGTTCTCCCAAATTATTGGCTGGTTCTTTTTCTTGGGGACATTTCCTCCAGCCTTTTTGAATGCATCTAAACCCCTACATGTTAATGTAACACAGTAAATTGCATAAATAGTAATGTAATAGCAGATGTTAACGGATATAAAAATGAAATATTTCTCACCAGAATAAGGGCATTCTCATTACGTGTCCAATTTTAGTATTTAATGTACTCTCCGCAGGATCTAGATAATAAACAGTGAACGTCCCGAGGAGAATAACTAGTAACTCCCAATGCCTACCGCTAGAGGTAAAAAAGTTAAAAATTAATAACTTAAAATCCACAATAAAAATGTAATTTTCTTAAGTCCAAATTATAAGTAAAGTAAACTTACTTGACATTGAATGGAGCTATTATTATCGTCTTGTTTTGCTGATTGAAAACTGTAAAAGCATCTATACAGTATTGTTGAACACTATCAGTGTCTTTAGCTACCATACTAATCAATGATGGAATAAAAAATCCCACATGGTCAAATACAAATTGTTTACATTGATTTTCGACTAAGTAGCTGCAAAACATGTATTACGTATGCATTAATATATTAGAAACCAGATCACCGGATCTTACACAAGGTATATGGATGTATAAATAAGATCTCACCTTATCCATGTCTCTATCATTGATGTATTTAGCCAATCATATAGAAACAACTAAATAATATCTTGTATAAATAAAGAGCTTTCGTATGATTGACCTGCATAATTTGCTTCTAAAGAAACAATTATAGGGCAATGTATATTATGTGCCTGTAGCCAACATGCCATTCCCCTACAAGCAGGACCTAACGGGAATTTTAGGTCAGTTGGAACCCAACTTGGTAATGCAGGAAGTGGAGGTGGAGGCCTAGATGCTCCGGGTGTCTTCTTTTTAACCTGTATATATAATTTCAGATTAATTGACCTCATATATACACATTAACAATCTAAAGTAATGTAAATTTATCTTACAATTTCAGTAGTGTAGACGACATCTGCTTTAGGCCACAATACCACCCCGCCTTCTACCTCAGCAAGTGTATCAATATCTGGGTGGGCATATGGAAATGTAGCTTCCCTCCAATTGGGGAATACACGTATCGGGCTCACATGAACGTAGCCCTGTGGCATTGGAGTCCCGTGAAACGTTGCCCCAGGAAAGGACAGGTAAGCCTGTGCCTCTGCAACAACATAGTCTTGCATTCTTAAGCGGCATGGCTTCAACGCCTATAAATTTACGTAAAGAATGTTATACATATATATATATCATATTGAAAACATATCATCTTGAAAAGACTAGCTACAATGTCATAAACAATACTTACAACAGACGTGTTAGGAGGCGGTGGGTCTACAAGATTACTCTTAGTCTGTGCATCAGGAGAAGAGTGGGTCGCCATAGGCTGATTGGAAGCCTGAGATGCCTGCCATGGCAGCATTTCTTCCCTGGCCTTCTTAGCAACTATATCCTCGACTCTTTTATTCTCCTATACATGGATAAAAGAAACATTAGCTTCTTATTATCAAATTCCCTTTTGCAGTAACATTATAAAAAAAGAATAGGTTACCTCTTCTTGTGAAAGTCCCGCTCTGGGTTTGCGTTGGGATGGCTCAAAGAATGCTTTGATGCCCACACCAGCGCCTGTACCCCTAACACGTCCAGGATGCGCTGGCTTACCCAGAGCAACTGTCAATTCATCCCTTTTGACCTGAGGGATGAACGTGCCTTGTTTCCTTTGCTCGTGCAGCTCCCACTAATCACCATCAACAGAAATTGGTAAGTTAACACCACAAATAATTAATATTCAAACGATTGTTGTAAGAGTTGTATTTTACCATTTTCATAGCCACCTCAGCAGTTACGGGCTTCTTTATTTCACCCTTCTTGTTTTGCCTCCCAGCTATCCAGACATCATGGAGAGGCATGGGTGTGGTAGACTCTTGAGTCGCAGCAGACTCCTGAGTAGCAGTAGACTCCTGAGTAATCTTTGGTGAATGCTTGCATAACCCTTTGGACCCATAGTGTGGTCATGCACATTCAGTGCACGCCTTGCTTTTTGCGCCTCACTGAGGGCCTAGTTAGTATGTACATTAATGATTTGGTTAGTAGCACTAAATGTTAATCTTGAATAGGTGAATACAATGTATATTAATTAAATTGGGAGTGATGCCTAATACCTTGAATTCTTCATATTTTCTTGAAGCAACAAACGTGTCCCAATCTTCTTTGTCCAAGAAGTTCCACTGTTCAAGGGCTGACTTCTTCTTCTTATCACCATCTTTTATGTATTCTCTGTTGAGATTTATCCTATAGTTCCTTAGCATCTTTCCAACGTGTTGCATCACGCTTTTACGATGCAGCTTCTCATCCAATGCAAACCGATTCTGTAAAATAGAATTGTTGTTAACTAGTATCCAAAAATAGAATTGCAAATAATAGAATTTGTAATCTACAAAATAGAATTGCAAATAATAATAACTCACGCATAAATCTTTCCATATCATGTCTTTCTTCGCCTGAGGAACTTTATGCCAATTATCATATTTAACACCACAATGGCTTTGAGTGACAACCCCAAGATAGTTTACAAAATTATTGCGGTTCACTCCAATTGGATTTCCTCCATTATCAAACTCCACATCCATTCTGGATCAACTGCCACTTAGAGCTATCAACTTCTTCAACAGAGTGATGCCCCTTTTCTTGTTAAGTTTTTGGTGATGCGCATCAAGTTCCTCCAGTGCTTCAGTGGGTACATCAACCTAAAATTTGACAAAAACAAACACACTGAATTAGCCCAATATAGAAATATAGGGTATATGACATAACTAGAAGATAATGAATTTTATAGAAATACAGGATATGTTTTTAAAACTTACATTGGTATCCTCACCATGCTCATCATGGACTTCATGCTCATCATGTACAACATGCTCATCATGGTCAGCCATCTGAAAATGTCATTAAATAGGCAAACATTTAGCATTTGTATTAACTACAAGATAATGAGACATCAAATTTGAAAATGATATTGATATTAAAAAAGCAAACATTTAGCTTCAATAAAAAAATATAAACATGCATGCCTCTAAAATTGTGATTTTTTATCAATTAACAATCCTTCATTGTGATCTCCGCGGACATATAAGTCATCATTAGCTTCAATATTTTGTGGAGTTGGCAACCCAACTGAGAATGGACTGGAGTCATCATACTTATCATAGTACTCTTCTTCGTCTATAGGATCTTCAATGAACTGTCTTTTACCATGAAGAACAACCGACCATTTATCATTTGCAGGATCATCGATATAGAATACTTGTTTCACCTGTGATGCCAATATGAATGGTTCACCCTTCTCGCCAATCTTTTCAAAGTTCACTAAAATGAAACCCAATTCATCCACTATAACTCCTTTGGTGTTATCAACCCAATTATATTTAAAGAGCGGAATTCTGAAATCTATGTAGTCAAACTCCCATATGTCTTCAATGAGACCGTAATATGACATTTTAGCTTCACGTGGACTCTTATCCTTTGCACTTGCAAAATACATAGTCGACGCTTGAAGAGTGACCCCACTATTTTGGACGACACTCTTATCATCTTGGCTCTTTGTGTAATATGTGAACCCATTAATGTCAAACCCTTCATAAGACATAACATTCAGTTTTGGTTTAAAGGTGAGGTATTTGATAGTTCCCGTAATATCATCTGGTGTTTGAGATAGTTGATGTAAGACTTTATCTTCAAACCACTTAATAAATGTCTTGTTATGCTCTCTAGCAAGCAACATTGTATTGGCTCGAGGATATTGTCTCTTGATGAAATTGGTATGTTCCTCGATATAAACACTCACTTCATCCATGTTGTGTAAAATATACAAGTGAGCTTGTTCCTAAACATCGATATCATTTCCGGGTTGTTTAGGGCCCGATATCAACAACGACAGCATAACATACTTATTTTTCATACACAACTAGGGAGGAAGATTGTATATAACAAGCATGACTGACCAAGTGCTATGTTGGCTTCTCAATGTCCCATATCTGTACAAAGCCCAAGTCTTAGATTCCTATCTTCTTCACCACATTTGGGGTATAATAGATCAATCTTCTTCCACTGTGGGGAATCAGACGCATGTCGTAGGATCCCATCATTATTTTTCTTAACATCTGCATGCCACCTTAAATTCTCCGCATCTTTCGGATTTGCAAACAAGTGTTGAAACTGTGATATTATAGGTAGATACCACATCACCTTGGCAGGAGAACCAATTTTGGACTCCCCCGAAGTCGTCAATTTATACCGTGACGCACCACATTTTGGACAATCTTTCAAATCCACATAGTTCTTTTGAAATAATACACAATTATTCGAAAATGCGTGTATCTTCTTGGCCTCCATTCCCATTGGAAACAACAATTTCTTTACCTGGTATGTTGAGATTGGCAGCTCGTTTCCTTCAGGAGGTATTTCTTTCAACAAAGTCAACAATGAAGTGAAGATTTTGTCGCTCCATCTATTATTAGCTTTCAACTTATACAATCCCAACACAACGCTAAGCTTCGTAAACTTAGCACAGCCTATGTATAACGGTATCCCAGCATCATGCACAATGTTTCTAAAGATAGGAGGTGGATCGGTGTGCTCTACCCTACAACTATCCAACATCGCATCAACAATGTCTACTGGAACTGGTTCGTTCATATCTACGTCATCGGAGGCAATTTCTTCTTCCACCCAAGCACTGCTATCGACATCCACTGGTTTTGAGTTTGAATTCTCTCCATGCCAGTGCCATTATGTATAGCCTTGTACAATCCCATTGCACATTATATGACTTTTGATTTCGTCACCAGTGCTGACTTTCAAGTTGTTACCGCAATGCCTACATGGACAGTAGAACCTATCTCTAAGTTATTTCCTATGTTCCTCAGCAAATCTAATAAACTGATCAAGACCAGATATAAACTCCGGGGTGCAGCGATTGCGAATGGACATCCATGATCTATCCATTCTATGATCAAAGAGAAAACAAGTATATATTAGGATAAGATTAGGGTCTACGGTTAACAAACACATGTGTACCACCTATCCCATCCTTAAACACCTAATCTCACTAGTAAGTGTATAATGTGTATTGGGTTTTCAAGAAAATTTCGACAGCATTTTCCCGTTGTTCTCTAAGTACATATGTACTTAGAGAACAAACGGGGAAATGCTACTGAAATTTTCTCGAAAACCCAATACACATTATACACTTACATCCTAAGTGAGATTAGGTGTTCAAGAACAGTCCCAAACCGGGGACTATCTAAGATTTACTCCTAATGAGTAAATCTTGGACGGGTTTCTAGGCCAACAAACACATGTGATGTCATTCTTATATATAATAAATGTGTACCACCTATCCCATCCTTGAACACCTAATCTCACTAGTAAGTGTATAATGTGTATTGGGTTTTTGAGAAAATTTCGGCAGTATTTCCCCGTTGTTCTCTTAGTACATACGTACTTAGAGAACAAACGGGGAAATACTACTGAAATTTTCTCGAAAACCCAATACACATTATACACTTACATCCTAAATGAGATTAGGTATTCAAGAACAGTCCCAAACCGGGGACTATCCAAGATTTACTCCTAATGAGTAAATCTTGGACTGGTTTCTAGGCCAACAAACACAATAATAGATATGTACATGTTAGAGTTTCAGCACAATTAATGTTAGGGTTTCATCACAATTGATGTTAGGGGTTTCATCAATGTTAGGTTTAATCAAATCAAATTAGGATGCTACAATTGACAAGTTTAAATCTTATTTCAACATGCATCAAAATTTACTGAATTAGGGCAAACATTACGATTAGAAGCACAAATATATGACAAATATATGTAAGCAAAAGATTTGTTCATATCCTAGGATTTACATAAAGCATTACATAAAAATTTATTCATATCTTTACCAACAACAAGCACGGCCATGGCTGTGTTGGCCTACCACGGTCGTGTTGTCATGCACGGCCGTGGTAGACCAACACAGCCACGGCCGTGATTGTTGTTGGTAAGGAGCTAGGGAGAAGGAAGCAAAGAGGCTAGGCTACCTGGAGCTAGTGTGGAGAAGAACGACGGCGAGTGGCGGCGAGCAGGCGAAGAAGTAGAGGGGCGGGCAGCGAACAACAGTGGCACCGGGAGAAGCAACAGCGGCGGGCGGCGACGCCGGTGAGCAGAAGAGCACCAGCAGCAGCGGCGGCGAGCAGCAGCAACCGAAGTTGGGTGATTTTGGGAGAGCGGCAGCGAGCAGCAGCACAAGAGAGAAAATCACGATAGATGAAACAGGAAGAAAGGGGGAAGAGCCGGGTGATCGAGTCTATTAAGCTGGTCGACATCGTCGGTTATCTACAAAACCGACGACTATTATGCTTTAGCGTCAGTTGATAGTAAAAAATCGACGCCCAACTAGACATTCTTTACCCTAAATTATTTGGCGGGAACCATTATCAGCGTCGGTTATCAAAGGATAACCGACGCAGAAAGTGGGACTTTTCGTGCAAATTTTCATCTTAAATAGGCGTCGGTGAATAGTTAAAAAACCGCCGCTGTAGATGACGTAAATTTTTTCGCTCGAAAATTGAATTTCGCGGGCGATTTTAGGCGTCGGTCTGTTATACCCAGCCGACGCTGAATACAAAGTGGTACCTATGTCTGGCTGGTCTTCGAATATAGACATCAGTTTTCCTAAATAACCGACGTCTAATATTATAGTCGTCGGTTTTCCTAAAAAACTGATGCCCCGAAAAGCGACACTGAATGTAGTTTCTGTAGTAGTGACTTTAGTGTCGATAACGACACTGGTAGGGGTTGTGGCCAGCAACGCCACAGACCGGGCATGGGTCACGTCGGGGGCGTGGGCGGCCACGACTGCGGGAAGGAGGACTCACCCTCAGTGGTGCAGAAGCAGCTTGAGCAATGTTGGTTGTCGTAAGAAGGTCGGGCGAACTAGTTGCAGACGGATCTCATGGCTCACGAGGAGGCTGGTGAGCTCTGGGTAGGTGACCGACTCTGGGCGAGAGGCAAGCGAGGCAACAATATCCTTGAAGTCAGATGTAAGGTTGTTGAAGATTATTGCATTGAAGGTTGGAAGGGAAAGGGGATGGCCCGCAGCGACTAGTTGATCTGCAAGATGCTTCGCTTGTCGGAGAAATGTGGAAACCGATTTGTCGGCTTGCTTCGGTTGCTGGAGCTGGTTGTTGAGTTGAACGATTTGAGTGTGTGACAGGAACCGTATGCAACATGCAGAGCTTGCCAAACGTCGGACGACGTTTGAAGACCGACGACTTCAGTGAGGACTTCCTCAGTTAGAGAGGCCAGAAGCCAACTGAGAATAAGTTGATCTTTGCGCTGCCAAGCAGTGTAAGTAGGATTTGTGGCGGTGGAGGGAGGTGTGGAGGGAGATGTGGTGGAAGGAGAACCATGTGGAGGAGGGACGGTGGCAGTGGTTTCTATAGGAATAGTCTGTGAGAGACAAAGTGTAGTGACGTAAGGCAGCGTCAGCAGGGGAAGGTGGGGAGGGAGAAGAAGAAGAAGAGGAATTGGCAGGCTGTGATACCATGTTGAACTTTTGGGAGCGTTAGCTCTTGCTCTATTATCTCATACATTAATGGAGAGTTATACAGGTTTAAATAGAGTACACGGTGACAACTGATTTTGTGATTACAGGAATTACAAAACAGATTTACAGCAGTTTGAACTTTCAAGACTGTGGTGGTGTGCCCAACGTGGAGTCCGTCTCCACTTGACCAGCTCCTGATCCGGGTATCCCGGCTGTGGCTGTTCGCACGTCTCATTTGCTGACCCAAATGACCTCCAAGAGCTGTAAAACATTCTCACGGTCACCAACAGAAACTCCAAGAGCGATTAAACATACTTATAGCCTCTAACGGACCCAAATAGAAACTTATCTCACTTGTGATTTTAAATAAATGAACTGGTCCGAAGGCAATTGGATGATCAGTGATATCCTTATTTACATCTATGTGTACACTCGAGGAGCGGTATTGAAGAGGGATAGGTTTCTGGGTAAATATATATATGACCAGAATGTCATCTATAAAAAAATTGACAGAGCTACTTCTTGCACGTCAACCTTCCATCTTCACACATGTATACACATCATTATAATAAAAAGGCCCTCGTCCCTACTCTCATCTTCTCCACTCCTTCACCTTTTACTAATCACATAACAAATTTAGCATAGGTTGATATTTGGTAAAATAGTTCAAAATAAAACAATATAGAAAATAGCGTGACTATGCGTGTAGTGGATAACATAAAAAATTAATATTTAAATGATCATTTATAATATTTAGTTTAAACATCTATTATTATTGACTTATTAGACACTAGTTTTTTATCCATGTTTATTTTTTCTAATACATTTAAGCATTACAAATTTGTGGACTAACCTTTTTTCCTATTCACAGTTATAATTTTAGGATAAATGTCTATTCATCATTATGTCCAAGATCGCATCAGAATAAAAAATTAAGAAAATATCCGTTGATTTTTTTACTCCATCCATGATTATTTATTGTTCTCATATCTTACGTTATAAAATTGATTCCTATTTGAGCAACTACTTTCCTTAGTTTATGTCGGTAATTTTATAATCTTCGAAATTTTTTGAGGGGGTCATTATATAATTTAACAATTGGATTTATTAAATTCAGCATGGTGTCAAAGTATCGAATATTTGTTTTTAAAATCTTGAGGGGACGTATTCCCATCCGTCCTTAGAAAGATCTAGCGGTACTCTCTGCCTTTGGGTCTAACCGTCAGAAAGACAAGTTTGGTTTCTTGTAGTTGCAATATACAATATAATTTCAACACAAGAATTAAAAAACAACCGAATGGAACCACAAAGTATTTGATGTAGCTACAACTCACTTACTTGGTTTTCTTCTCTTGGATTGCTTTTGGTTTAAGATTCTAAATATTTTTCATAAACATACATCAAATTTGTATCTGATTAGAAAGATTTAATTGTAAATCTAAAAATAAACATCATATAATTACAAAAACTAAAATTGGGTTATCGTCATTTGATAGACTTATTTATTCATGTTCATTTAAATTTAGTTTTACTGATTAAAAAGAACTTTATCATAATAAAACCTTTTTCATTATAAAATAAAATACTTATTTTGGAGAAAAAAATTAAATTTTAAAACCAAGTATAAATTCATCACCAACTCATGCCAACATTTTAAAGATATTATTCATGATTGTATTGCAAGTATATATTTTATAATTTCAAACTATAACATTAATAATGATAGTCTATTGTTATCTTGATATGTTTTTATGATTTTGGTCATTGAAACTCTATCCATTCGATTATATATCGGAACATGTTATCAATTATTATGTATGTCAATTTTATAAGAAAAAAATCCTAAAGTATAATAAGGTGTTTTATTTTCAAATAAAATTACTCCACCATAAATAAGTAATGTGATGTATGGTTTTTAAGGCTTATAAGGACTGATTTATAAGTTAACCTAAATGCTAATTGTATTCTTTTGTATGGATAATTAGATGTTAATTACATTTCTTTTAATTATATTGAGTATTATTTGAAATCATAAACGATGCTTGTTAGTACATGAGATTATTAGGTTAGTAGGTAGAATGACCCTCTAGTCATATGAAATTAGGTTTTTTGGATATTTGAATGAATGGATGCATGAGTGTGAATATAAATAAAACCATCAACCTAATTTAACTTGATGATGGAAGTAAGATCTGTGGTGATATGTAATTTATAAAACATGTATCTAAAGTATAGGGTAGTCGATATTTTTCGAAAGATATAAAATAATAGTGTTACATGGTATCCGTTTACATGACTGGATTTAATATTTATTTTGTGCAGAATGCATCATTGGCCGAGTGTGTTATGATTAAACGCATTAGATCATGCAAATATCACTTGTATCAGCTGAGACCGGCCCGCCAACCATTTTAGAAAATAAAATGTTTGAAAATTTTTAAATAATGTTTTCCCTGAGAAGCTAAATGACTATAAATGAAACTATATCATCCAAGCACCTCTCATTTCCATTTATGACTCATAACTTTGCACTTCATGAGAGGAGGATTTTTAGAGTTTTAGAAATCATGAAGTTGGAATAGAAGATTTAGGGTTCGAGCTTCCCAAGGATGGCAAATCCATGTTATTTCATCCATATTTACTAGGTTTTCATGGTTTTCATTCCTCTAATATGTGGAAGACGTCAATCTTCTTGCTTGGTTCAAAAGATCTCAAATCTATCTTTTTTTCATCTTTTTCTTCCTTTTTACAAATTCTGAGCTAAATGTTAGCAAGAAGAAGGTTAATATGATTGAAGTTTGAATTGTGCTCAAGGTTTTCAATTGTTGAGCTACAAATTCAAGGTGCTTTACACCTCAGATGAGTGATGTGGGTTCTTTTGAAAACATTCATTGAACTATAACTTTAATTACTCCATGAACTTGAACTGGTGAAAGATGAGCAGTTTAATCAATTTTAGCAAATTTTAGGCATTTTTTTCCTTATATGTGGTTCTTGCCTTGATCATTAACAAATTTATAAAAATACTATTAGATTTAGTCATTTGTGAGTATTTATGAATGCCTTGAGTTCAGTCTAGATTTCTTTATTGTTAACAACTAAATATTTCAAAGGTTGAATAAATAGGGAGTACCGTGCAAGAATTGTGATTTTCTGGGTCCTGGTTGAGAAACATAAACTTGTACAATGAAGAAGGAAATATAGGTCAATTGTGATCTAATTTATGAAATTAGGCATTTTTTAATCCTAACTTACATATTCTATGGTTAGGTATATTAAATTTTGTAAACGTTGTAATTGCTTCTACTTCTCCTTAAAGTTAGTAAATGTACTAATTAATCACTATAACCCTAACTAATCTAGATAGGAGCCCTGAACATTATGAATTTTCCATGAGGTTGATAGTGTGGAAATTAAATAAAAGTCCTTTTAATAATCCTCGCATTATGAAAACTAATACCGAAATGTGATTCTAAACCTTGAAGGATAGATCACCTAAATTTGAGTAAGATTTCACGATGAGATCTTAACCTAAATTATTTATTATTAAATGATTGAAATAGATAACATATGAAACACTGGTATGAGAATAATGATCTTGATGTGAAAATCATTGATAAGGATAGTTTTCATTAGTATCTTATAGATGATTCCCTTATTTTAGGTTTATGTCATTTAACCTATCTCATGTACTCAACATGTAGTTCGAAAGGTAGAGAGGCATAATGTTTTTACTTTGGCCTTTGTTAGGAAACTTTATGACAGACTAGAGTCTGTTATACTATATTAGGGTTTCTAGCTAACCATGATACATGGACAATGAGTCCTTGACATGAGAACCTAGAATGGAAAATTTTACTCAACATGGTACACATCAAGTGACTTCAGGGGAAATCTATTAATAAATAATGACAAGACAAGATACAAAATTTTGTTGTTACTTCTTAAATTCTTGTTAGCATCTTTTTACTCCATGTTCATGTGATGCAATTGTTATATGTCACTACTTGTAAGGTATTTTTATAAGTTTGACCTAACTCAAAACATACTTATTCTAGGTTTGTTTAAAAATGATTCGTTCAACATTTCTTTCTCTTTCACTTGTTCCACTCACTCAATATTGTTTAAAAGTGGTGGTTTTAACTTTTGTTACAAGTTCCAATTCGTATTCATTCCACCTAGGAGCTACCCATATGTGGTGATCTATTCTTCACCAATGAGGTTGAAAATTCTCTTCTTATTGTAGGTTATATGTATAGGCTATTTTTTGACACCCAATATTTGCTCATTTAATCAATGATCATTATAAGATATGTTTTCCCTCTAATGATGAAATGTTTCCCATTTTTGTCCAAGATTTTCCAACTATTTAATCCATCTACCACTTCTCAACATAGGAAAATCCTTTCTCTGGACATGAGCACAATTTGCTATTTAATTCAGTTTTTCCATCCTTTTTTCATATGTTAACCAACTAAATTATCTATAAGTATAATAATCACATCAATCCTAGTTGGAAATTCAATTCTCGCTTGTTATCTCCCTTGAACAAACCCAACTCCATCATCTTAGTGGATAATATATTCAATTCAAATCCATGTATTTTTGACATAGAAAGAGAAAACTATGGACTTATCCCTCAAGCTTTCATCTCTACCTCCTTTTTATTTCTTTAGAATGAATATCTATCATTGAAAGACAAAATCTCACGATAAAACAAAAATACTATTTGAGTTGCACCCAAAATATACTATAAATTTAGAGACTCGAATAGGATAGCTTTTGTTTCCTTCCTCAGTACACACAAGAGAGAAACCTATTTCCAGTGGGTGACATGCGACAGGATGTGGCATTCCACTAGTGGTGCATCCTACAAAAATCAACATTCTACAAGGTAGTTTCAAGACAAAATCCTAAGTATTGTTTCCTGAACCAATGGAAATTTTATTAATGAAACTTATATGTCAACGCTTAACCCTTTGACCCTCACAAACATGTATGAATATTGCAATGAGTGGGACCCGAACGGGGATCCTCTCAAATGATATAATATAGGAGCCATGTAATAATAAAGCAGCAGAAACAAAACTATTAAAAAATTACTTCATGATTCATTTATACAATTGTTCATCACCATAATAGGTGATTTTACAAAAAATAACTTGAACTGAGTACAACTAAATCCAGTAGCAGAGGGTAACCCAGCCATTCCAAGCTATCCTTAAGTCTGTGTCATGTTGGTGATCCTTTTGAGTTCTTGTCTTCCAATGTACCTAAACCTGGGTGGAAGGGAACATCAACATAGAGGTCAGCAAAGGCTGAGTATGTACACATAATAAACTTTGGGCATTATATTGGGGTAAAACTGCAAAAAGAGATGTTCCCATAGGAAAAAGGGGGCTATTTGCAATTAGGTAATTTCAAGAGAAATGTAACAAGGAAATGAGGCATATTAATTTCATATTACAATCATGATAATAAAGAGTGTCTTACCATAACAATCATCCACATATTCATATTAAAATAATAAACATTTGCATGCATAACAATGCAGACTAAATATACCTAAAATAGGGCCATAACACCATAGGATCATGGCCTAAAAGAAATAAGGGTGGAAACGCACACCCTGGGTAGAAATGCACACCCTATATAAGTATGGTTGTACATAAGTACCACTATTCTAGATATTCTAGTCGAACATGTAGCATGCATAAAATAGAGAGGCAAGACTAGAAGTTCAGTCAATTCTTCATAAAATGGCAATCATAGCAAGGGGGTCCAAGAACCCATATAAATAGAGTAATTCACCAACCACATGAATATAATGAATAAGGAACATGAGATATGAATGTCCAAGTAAATGAATTTCAAGTGGAATTAAAAGTTCAAGAGATGTCTCATTAAAAGAAAAGTAGGTTTCAGTCAAATAATGCCCAAATTAAAATAGAAGATGTACATACCCGATCTCCACACCTAAGGTTAACTCAATTGATATACCTGGTTCCCAAAGTTGAGTATTCATCCTAGGAACACATCATTGTTGACCTAGGTGTCGCACATTGCCCATATTTTGATAATGACTTAACCATTCCATTCATATGTATCTAACAAATCTATTTGAGATCATTGCAGATATTAGATACAAGAAAAGAATCACTTTTATCTCCAAAGCTACTCTTCTGGCACATGCCAAACATGTGACTTTTAACCGCTTTGTAATATAGCCCTTAGAGGCTTAGAACATTTTATGTAATCACTCATAATCATGTTTTGCATTGTATCTAAGATGGATAAAATGATTGGGACTCAAAAATCCATCGTTTGTACAGTTTATGAAAATTCCAAAATACCCTTAACAGGGATTTTGTCGGCCGAATTCCAAACTCGACCGATCCATATATTCTGGAATTTTCTGGGTTGTCGGCCGAGTTTCCAACTCAGCCGATCCCTGTTCGGTCGAGTTTCAATGGTAGGAAACTCGGCCGATCCACTGATCAGTCAAGTCTGAAGGTCGACCGATCGGTCGAGTTTCCCCATGGAAACTCGGCCGACAGTCTATCTCTCAGACTTGTCGCCTAGTGTGTCGGCCGAATTGCCTTTAATGAAACTCGGCCGATCGGACTGTACTGGAATGCAGAAAAAGCAATTCCAACCGTTGGAGGAGTAGGTGGGACTCAAAATAGATCTGTTGCAAGTTGTAAAACGGCTAGTTTGTGCCACTTAACTCTCCCAACCTCAAAGGGACACCCTCAACTATAAATAGGACCTCTTGGACTTCATTCCAAGGTTGCTCATTCACATATGCTTGGTCCTAGCCTTAGTTGAGTGTTTTCTAATCCTTTGAGCCCCTTTCTCTCTCTACCTTCAAAGCAAATTCGTGAGTATGAGTGAGTTAGGATCCCATGTATGAGAGCTATCATTTGTAATCTTGTAAAGCTCTCCTTTCCACTTCTCCCATCTCCATTCTCTATGAAGATTGATTGAAGTTTCTTCTCCATGTGAAAGAGAAGAAGGTTGTTGTTCTTCCCCGAGTGAAGGAGAAGAAGGCTAGCTGCTCCAGGCCTCCAAGTGAAGGAGGAAGGTGTTAAAGCTCTCCAAGTGAAGGAGAGTTGCAAGGCAAAGCTCAAGCAAGATAGGTAAATCCTGCAAGGCCGAAGACTAAAGCAAGAGTGGGTAATTCCTTTGAAGAAGGTGGAAGACTACTTGCTTGGTGGGTAAGTCCTTGGTGAGGTAGAAGATCTTGGCTTGATATATAAGTCCTTGGATGGTTGGTAGTTGTAGCTTGTAATCTTATTGTGTGATATATATATAAGAGAACCAAGTTACAAATCCTAGAGCCTAACCAACTCTAGGTAGTGGACTGACATTGCTCCTAAGTTTAGGACATGGAACCACTCTAAACCACCTGTCCAAGTGCATGCTTTCCTTGTCTCTTATCCTTGCTTTGTATGCTAGTTTAGGACATCAAATTGTTGTTTTGAATTAAGTTCTGCACTTAATATAATTTGGTGGTCTAATCACTTTTGTGAAGTTTGTGAAGCTTTATTCAACCCCCCCTTCTAGAGCCCTTTGATCCAACAAGTGGTATCAGAGCAGGTCTTCTCCAAGCTACTTCAACAAGTAGGAGAAGATGGGCGATTCAGCTCTTGGGTCACTCAATCTTGAAGGAAGCTTCTCCATGAGACCCCCGGTCTTCGACGGCACAAACTTCCTATATTGGAAGAGAAGGATGCAATTCTACATCCAAGGCGTGAGCTACGAGATGTGGAAGATAGTCCATCTCAAGTATGAAGAGCCGAAGGGGAACATCACCACGTGGACGGAAGATGAGATGAAGCGTGCTCAACTCAATGCTAAAGCTGTGAGCATCATCTACGCCGCCCTTTCACCATCGGAGTTCAACCACATCTCTTCTTGGGACACGGCGCATGAGATTTGGCATAAGTTGTGTGTCACCTATGAAGGGACGGAGCAAGTCAAGGAGGCCAAGGTCTATATGCTCGGCGGCCTACTTGAGAACTTCAAGATGGGGAAGAATGAAAGAGTTGCGGACATGTACACAAGGTTGAATGTCATCTTGAACAGCCTTGCAGCCCTTGGGAGTGTCATGGATAGAGGTACCATCAATGCAAAGATCTTGAGATCTCTTCCAAAGAGATGGGAGCCAAAGGTCACTTCAATTGAAGAAGTCTACAAGCTGAGCGAGTTGTCAACCGAGGAGCTGGTTGGTAATCTCCAAGCACATGAACCAAGGCTCGACAAGCAAGAGGAAGAGGAGAAAAGAGAAGAGAAGGAGTCCAAGAAGATGAAGGACACAGCCTTCAAAGCTCAAGTTGAAGAAATGATGCGGCAACAACAACTTGCCATGAAGTCTCCCTGCCCTTCCTCAAGCGAAGATGAAGGTGCAAATGATCATGAAGCCAACTATTCAAAAGGAAGACACTTCAAGGGCAAGCCATCATCCTCCACTCCTAGGTGCTACGAGTGTGGTCAAAAGGGCCACTACAAGAATGACTGCCCAAAAGCCAAGAAGGGCTATCATAAGAGCAGCCACAAGAAGGATGACAAATACAAAAGAGAAGCCAAGTACAAGAAGAAGAACAAGAAGGAGAGAAGACCCAAAGATGCAGCTCATGCAGCATGGGAGGAGTCTTCTACTTCAAGTTCCTCAAGCTCCGAGGATGGTGAATGTCACCTTGCACTCATGGCTTCTACTAGTGAAGAAGTAATTGAGGTAAGTGAGGTAAGCAAGGTAAGTGATGAAAGTTTACTTGATTTATCTAAGGAAAACCTCATTGAAATGCTTAATGATTGTCAATCATCTTTTGCTAAATGTAAAGCTAAAAGAAAAAGATTAGGAAAGATAGTTGATGATCTCTATGCCAAGATTGACATTCTAGATCAAAATGAGAAATTACATCTTGATAGCATAGATTCTTTACAAGGGCAATTTCTAGACCTTGAACTTCAATATAATGGAGTAGAGGTTGAGAATGGTACTTATCTTAAAACTATTGAAAATCTTAAGATAGAGAACCAAAATTGCCTAGATGAGCTAGATGTTCTAAAAACTGAAAATGTTGAACTTAAGCTTATTGATGATGCTAGGAGAGATGAAGTGTATGCTTATCAAAGAGAAATTGTTGTCCTTAAATCTGAAAATGCTAAACTTCTTGCACAAACAAATGATTTATCTTCTAGACCTATCTTGCCTAGAAATGAAGTTGCAAACTTAACTCTTGAAAAAGACTCTCTTCTTACTAAAGCCCTCTGTCTTGAGGCTGACCTTTTGCATGCTAGAGAAGATCTTGCTAGTTTATCTACTACCATTACAAATCTTAGTGATGATAATGCTAAATTAAGATCTACTTTGCAAAGGTTTCTTTCGGGTAAGAAGTCTCTAAATGATGTTCTAGAGCACTCTACCAAACAAGTTGGTACTAGTGGTCTAGGATACAATGCGACTACTCCAAAAGGTAAGAAGAAGAAGAAGGGTAAGAAAAAGAGTGTGGAAACTCCAATTTTCAATGGAGAGTCTTCCGGCTCTAAAAACCCCATGGTATGTATGCATTGCAAATGTGATGATCATTATTCTACCTATTGTCCTTACAAGCCTAAGGGGACCAACCCAAATATGAAATGGGTCCCCAAGCTAACCCCGGACCCCAAAGTTTGAGTTGGGTTCCGACATCCTTTTTTCTTGCAGGTCACAAAGAAATGGATTGTTGATAGTGGCTGCTCTAAGCACATGACTGGAGAAATCAGCCATTTCAACAAATTTGTGAAGAAGAAAGGAGGATCGGTAACCTTTGGGGACAACAAAAAGGGTAAGGTTATAGGTGAGGGTGATGTAGGTAATGAATTGTGCATTAAAAAATTTTTGCTTGTTGATGGCCTACATCACAACTTAATTAGTGTTAGCCAATTATGTGATAATGGTTATTTTGTGCTCTTTACTTCCTTAGAATGCTTGCTTCTAGATTCCCTGTCCTATAATGTCATATATAAGGGAACTAGAAATGGTAATCTATATGTGATTGTTCTTGATGCTTTAAAGCCCATACTAAATAGATGCTTAGTCATGGATAAAAACGATCTTTCGCTTTGGCTTCGACGTTTGGGTCATGTGAACCTGCATCAAATGAAGAAACTGAACAAAAAGGACTTGGTTCGAGGACTTCCTAAATTGGATTTTGAAAAGGATGAGGAATGTCAACCTTGTACTCAAGGGAAACAAACCAAATCCTCCTTCAAATCCAAAGGAGTCATGAGTACCAAGAGAGTTCTAGAGCTTCTTCATATTGATCTCTTCGGACCTATGAGAACACAAACGCTTCGCGGCTCCAAGTATTGTCTTGTTATAGTCGATGATTTTTCTAGATTTACTTGGACTTTCTTTCTCGTTTCTAAAAGTGATACACTCGATGTTTTCTCGAGCTTTTGCAAACGAGTTGAAAACGAAGCTTCTTGTCATGTTGTTTCCATCCGTAGTGATCATGGGGGAGAGTTTGAAAATGATCTTTTTGAATGTTTTTGTGAAAAATTGGGTTATTCGCACAATTTCTCTTCTCCTCGCACACCCCAACAAAATGGAGTTGTTGAGAGGAAGAATAGATCGCTACAAGAGATGGCTAGAACCATGCTTCTTGAGTATGACACTCCTAAGAAGTTTTGGGCTGAAGCCGTTAGCACCTCATGTTTTGTGCAAAACCGAGTTTTCACTCATCCAACTTTTAAGAAAATCCCCTATGAACTATGGCGTGGTAGGAAGCCGTCAATTGATTTCTTTCATGTGTTTGGATGTCCGTGTTTTGTTTTGAACACCAAGGACTCTCTCAACAAGTTTGATCCGAAATCCTACAAGGCTTTCTTCCTAGGCTATAGCACTACTAGCAGGGCTTTTAGAGTGTTTAACATTGAACTATCTAAAATAGAAGAATCTATAAATGTTAAATTTATTGAAACTAACCCTGGTATTGGCAAGCATTTGGGTGATGATGATGTTGCAGATGAAATCATTCCTGTCTTAAAAGAGCTCAACATCAAAGACAAAGGTAGGAAGGTTGAAGAAGAAGAGAAAGAAGAGGAAAGGAAGGATCCCACTCCCCGCTTTGCAAAGAATCACCCCAAGGAGTTGATCATTGGCAACCCGTTTGAAAGAGTGAGGACACGAGCTGCACACAACAAAGAACAAGCAGACAGTGCCTTCATCTCTCAACTGGAGCCAAAGAACATCAAAGAGGCCCTTGGCGATGATGAGTGGATCCTTGCCATGCAAGAAGAGCTTGAGCAGTTCGAGAAGAACCGTGTGTGGACCTTAGTGCCAAGACCAAATGATAGAAAGACCATTGGTACCAAATGGGTTTACCGCAATAAGCTTGATGAGCAAGGAAAAGTGGTAAGGAACAAAGCAAGGTTAGTAGCACAAGGTTACAATCAACAAGAAGGTATTGATTTTGATGAAACCTATGCTCCTGTTGCTAGATTAGAATCTATTTGTATGCTACTTGCCTTTGCTAGTTATAAAAATTTCTTGCTTTATCAAATGGATGTTAAAAGTGCGTTTTTAAATGGTACAATCGAGGAGGAAGTATATGTTGCTCAACCTCCAGGCTTTGAAAATGATAAGTTACCCAATCATGTCTATTTCTTGCAAAAAGCTCTCTACGGACTCAAACAAGCACCTCGAGCTTGGTATGAGAAACTAAAGAACTTTTTGTTAGATAACGGGTATATCATGGGCAAAGTTGATTGTACTTTGTTTCTAAAACACACTTCCACCCATTTTCTCATAATTCAAATATATGTTGATGATATTATATTTGGCGGAACTGACCTTGATCTTTGCAAAGAGTTTGGTTCTCTTATGCAGAGTGAATTCGAGATGAGTATGATGGGTGAGCTGACCTTCTTCCTCGGCTTCCAAATCAAACAAACCAAGGAGGGTAACTTCATCAACCAAGGCAAATACACACTTGAACTTCTTAAACGCTTTGGGATGGAGAACATGAAGCCAATGGATACACCCATGTCAAACACTGCCAAACTTGACAAGGATGAAGAAGGTGAGAAGGTAGATGAGAAGCTCTATAGAGGTATGATCGGAAGTTTACTTTACTTAACTGCCTCTAGACCTGATATAATGTTTAGTGTTGGCTTGTGTGCTCGCTTTCAATCAAGCCCTAGGAAATCACATCTTGTTGCTGTCAAGAGGATTTTGAGGTACTTAGCCAAAACTCCAAATTTTGGACTATGGTACCCTAAGTCAAGGGACTTTACTCTTGCAGCATATAGTGATGCTGACTACGCAGGTTGCTTGATTGATAGAAAGTGCACAAGTGGCACTTGCTTCTTCTTGGGACCATGCTTGGTGTCTTGGTTCTCCAAGAAACAGAGCACAGTGGCATTATCAACTACCGAAGCTGAATACATTGCAGCCGGAAGTTGTTGTGCCCAGGTCCTATGGATGAAGCAAATGCTCCAAGACTTTAACATTCATTTTGATGCTTCTCCTATTTTCTGTGATAACACTAGTGCAATAAATCTTTCTTATAATCCAATATTGCATAGTAGAGCTAAACACATAGAAGTTCGCCATCATTTTCTCCGTGATCACATTGTCAAAAAGGATATTTATATCACACATGTGGATACGGAAAATCATTTGGCCGACATTTTCACTAAACCGCTTGCTAGAGAACAATTTAACTTTATTAGATCAAAATTGCTCATAATCTCTCTTGATGATGTTGAATTGCTCTCTAATTAGTTGGTTACATCTTATGTGTGTTGTTCTTGCTTATAAATGCTTTGATTGCTCAAAATGCTTGTTTTTGATAAAATTTCTCTTGTTTCTATCTCTTCTTCGGGCTTTTTCTCACAAATCGGGTTTTAATCGACAAATAGTACCCTATGATGATGGGAATGTGCCTAAATATGCTTAATATACAATCTAGTCCAACCAGAAAAATTGCTTTCGGTCATTTGAGGCTAGGGCTAGATTTTAGGTTTTTTCCTCATCAGGGTTTCTGTCGGCCGAGTTTCCAACT
The DNA here is from genome assembly GCA_963693085.1 of Alisma plantago-aquatica. Lineage (NCBI taxonomy): Eukaryota > Viridiplantae > Streptophyta > Magnoliopsida > Alismatales > Alismataceae > Alisma > Alisma plantago-aquatica. Next base: position 1,237,003,527 of record OY856410.1, on the reverse strand, counting down.
CGGCCGATCGGTCGGGTACAGGGCACCTGTGCGCTCTGTCGGCCGAGTTTCCTTTTCCTGGAACTCGACCGATCGGCGGCAGGCTGGTTTAATATTTATAGGAATCGGCCGACTTGCTCCCTCTCAACTAGAGCAAAGTCGACTGAACCCTAGCCGTCCAGCCCGACCCTTCCTCCCCTGGTGCTCCTCTCTCTCTCTCCGGCCGTTTTCGCCCCCAAATCGACCCGTTCGTTTGTTCTTGCTGTTCTTGGTGTGACACCTGCTCTCTCTCTCTCCGCGTGGATCGGCTCCATCTCTTCATTTTCCTCTCCAATGAGGTCCCAACGCCGGAAACGTGTCGTTCCCGCCCCTGCCCCTGCGGTTCCTCTTGCGCCTAGGTATATGGCATTTGATAATCTTTCTTTTGTTGACAATGCTGCTGTTGCTCGCTACAAAGAGCTCCTTCCTCGCTCTCCCTTTCCTTTTCGAGCTCTTTATCAGCCCCATAGCTTTCACGCCGACCTTTTCGAAGCTTGTCAACTCTTTTGCACACATCATCTTGAAGCTCTTTGTATTGAGGATGCCCGTTTTCATATCCTAAAATACAGCTCCAAAGCCGTACGTCAATTCTACGCTAACTTGCGGTGGAATTATGACTCTTTGGTTCCCCCTTCGGACACCTCAATCGTTTTGACGTCTATGATTGCCGGCCAACCTTTTCATATTACCGAACGCTCGTTCAATCTTTATCTAAATGGCAATGTTGGCTCGGCTTCGTGGATTACCGATTACCCTGCTTATCTTGATCTCTTGTATCCCGAGGACGTCTATAGGACCATTGAGGTTGACTTGACTGATATTCATAAGTTTCTCAAGCAACCCGATTTTCCTTATAGAAAGAAGGGCACTCTGCCATCTTCTGCCCTGTCCTCTCCTCGCCGTGTTTTGGCGTTCGTTCTCAGTTGTAATGTCCATCCCAAGAAAAATCAAACGGACATCGCTGAGAATACAGCTATGATGATGTATCTGCTTTTGAAAAACCAAGGAGTCAAATGGGCTCGTTACATCCTTCACCATATGACCTGTTTTGACTCGGGAAAGAACACCAAGGGCACACATCTTCCATATCCTGCCCTAATTTGTGGTCTTTTCCAGCATGCCACTGGAAAATCTCTCTTTACCGATTTTCTCTACCGCCCTGATCGTAAAGGAGTTTATATCAGTGAGACCACTCTTCAAAAGAGTGTCCCTACCTCTGGTGCATCATCTTCTTCTGCTCCACCTCCACCTCCACCATCATCTGATGCACCTCCTCCTCCACCCTCCACAGCTGCACCACCTCCTCCTGAGCCATCTTTCCGACCTCCTCCGCAGCCGGCTTTTGCTGACTTCCATGTCTCCAATGAGGCCCTCATGGGGTACCTCATGCATCAGCAAGCCTACAACATGCAGGTCCAGCAACATCACCATCAGGATCTGTGCCACATTATGTCTTCCATGTCTTTGACTTGCCCTCAGCCCTACCCCACCTACGAGCCCTACCCCGGTGGTGACTACGCTTCTTTTGCGTATAGTCAGTTTTATCCTCCTCCACCCCCTTCTGCTTCCGCTGATCACTCTGCAGGTGGATACTCTCCTCCGGTTCTGGCGCTCCCAGGTGGTCGTTTGTCTGAGCTTCTGGCCCAGTACACTTCTTCTCCTCCCCCTATTGAGGTTGCCTATGAGTTACATGCTCTAGGCATGTCTTGGGCCGAGCAGAGTGCGAGGTGGCCCGGGCGTGCTTTTGGTCCTCCAGACGAGGATATGGCTGACCAGGAGGATGCTGAGACTGACGCTGATGAGGCTACTGCGACGGATGCTGAAGACGAGGATGCGGATGACGATGCCGATGCTGAAGACGAGGCTACACCAGCTGCTGCTCCTCCTTCCGATGATGGAGATGAGGACTACCAGCCCGACGAGGACATGGAGGCTGCCGTTGATGATGTTGACATAGATTAGTGTAGCTTAGAGTTGATGTGTCTAGTTTAGTCTCGGATGACCATGATATATCTTTTTGGACTATGATTGTATTATTTACATTAGGCACATCATCTGAGTTGTACTATTGCTACTCCGTTTGTCCGTGTAGTTTTTGTCTTATGGTTTCTTTTGGAAACACTTTGTATGGCTTATCTTATAGTGTGTTCCATATTTTGATGAATGACAGGTTTTGCTTTCGTGCTTTATCTTGGTGTTTATCTGTCTCTCTGTGATTTGGTTGATTGAGTGTTTGGAGAAGACCTTGCTTTTATGCTCTTCTACCCCCCCTGCCTTTTTGAGATGACAAAGGGGGAGAAAGACCTCAATCATATTGCTTTTATTGCTTGTATGGTTCTTTTCTTGTCTATAAACTACAATGCATCTATACTTGTTTAGAATCATATAATATATATATATGCTATGGTTGCTTGTGTGTTAACTAACCATGCAGGAACGAGTAAGCATGAATTGAGGGGGAGCATTACAAATTGATCATATTTGCATCCCCTTGCAATTCCCTAAAGAAAAGGTATAATTTTCACATTTTTTTCAATATGTTGAGGAATGGTTTGTCATTGTCAAAAAGGGGGAGAATGTTGACCTAGGTGTCGCACATTTCCCATATTTTGATAATGACTTAACCATTCCATTCATATGTATCTAACAAATCTATTTGAGATCATTGCAGATATTAGATACAAGAAAAGAATCACTTTTATCTCCAAAGCTACTCTTCCGGCACATGCCAAACATGTGACTTTTAACCGCTTTGTAATATAGCCCTTAGAGGCTTAGAACATTTTATGTAATCACTCATAATCATGTTTTGCATTGTATCTAAGATGGATAAAATGATTGGGACTCAAAAATCCATCGTTTGTACAGTTTATGAAAATTCCAAAATACCCTTAACAGGGATTTTGTCGGCCGAATTCCAAACTCGGCCGATCCATATATTCTGGAATTTTCTGGGCTGTCGGCCGAGTTTTCAACTCAGCCGATCCCTGTTCGGTCGAGTTTCAATGGTAGGAAACTCGGCCGATCCACTGATCATTCAAGTCTGAAGGTCGACCGATCGGTCGAGTTTCCCCATGGAAACTCGGCCGACAGTCTATCTCTCAGACTTGTCGCCTAGTGTGTCGGCCGAATTGCCTTTAATGAAACTCGGCCGATCGGACTGTACTGGAATGCAGAAAAAGCAATTCCAACCGTTGGAGGAGTAGGTGGGACTCAAAATAGATCCGTTGCAAGTTGTAAAATGGCTAGTTTGTGCCACTTAACTCTCCCAACCTCAAAGGGACACCCTCAACTATAAATAGGACCTCTTGGACTTCATTCCAAGGTTGCTCATTCACATATGCTTGGTCCTAGCCTTAGTTGAGTGTTTTCTAATCCTTTGAGCCCCTTTCTCTCTCTACCTTCAAAGCAAATTCGTGAGTATGAGTGAGTTAGGATCCCATGTATGAGAGCTATCATTTGTAATCTTGTAAAGCTCTCCTTTCCACTTCTCCCATCTCCATTCTCTATGAAGATTGATTGAAGTTTCTTCTCCATGTGAAAGAGAAGAAGGTTGCTGTTCTTCCCCGAGTGAAGGAGAAGAAGGCTAGCTGCTCCAGGCCTCCAAGTGAAGGAGGAAGGTGTTAAAGCTCTCCAAGTGAAGGAGAGGTGCAAGGCAAAGCTCAAGCAAGATAGGTAAATCCTGCAAGGCCGAAGACTAAAGCAAGAGTGGGTAATTCCTTTGAAGAAGGTGGAAGACTACTTGCTTGGTGGGTAAGTCCTTGGTGAGGTAGAAGATCTTGGCTTGATATATAAGTCCTTGGATGGTTGGTAGTTGTAGCTTGTAATCTTATTGTGTGATATATATATAAGAGAACCAAGTTACAAATCCTAGAGCCTAACCAACTCTAGGTAGTGGACTGACATTGCTCCTAAGTTTAGGACATGGAACCACTCTAAACCACCTGTCCAAGTGCATGCTTTCCTTGTCTCTTATCTTTGCTTTGTATGCTAGTTTAGGACATCAAATTGCTATTTTGAATTAAGTTCTGCACTTAATATAATTTGGTGGTCTAATCACTTTTGTGAAGTTTGTGAAGCTCTATTCAACCCCCCCTTCTAGAGCCCTTTGATCCAACAATCATGTCTATTAATCAAACCAAAATTAGCATGTGTATACATTCCTATTATAGATTTTCATATTGTTCTTATTCAAGTCCCGATCACCTAATGACATATTAGGATTTTTAAGTGAATATATGATCCATTAGATATTTATTTTAGTTCTAAAGTTCATATTTAGTCATATAACTCTATATATGCCTAAGTTAAATATGCTATCGTTAAATTTGGGTCATAATTCATATCTCTCTTTATATCATAAATATCAATTTGGTCAACTAGGTCAAGAATGTGCTACATGTTATATTATTCAATCAAAATATCCTTATTAGAGGCGTCTAGGATTTAAATTGAAGACATTCATATATGAGTGTACTTTTCACAACATAAAATAACCCATACATATACTTATAAAACTAACCTTCCTGATTCTTTCTATCATATGTCGATTTATTCAAATTGGACAAATCTAGTTAAATGCATTACTCAGATCCCTACGCATTCGTAATCATCACCAAATATTGGTATGTAAATTTGGGGGCTTGCTTATCAAAATCTATTGAGGGTTTCAAATGTAGTTATTAAAATTAGTAAGATTACATATTATACCTAAACATTTGTACTCCAACACATATATGTTAACACACTAATTATTAGGGTATTTAATCAAAATATGGTTCCCTAATATTTTGTAATTTCTAATAAATTGAATCATTAGGTTTACATGAATTGAATATACTGATATGCAAATTTGTGTTACACATACACCAAAATTCGTATTCATACAACTATTACTAAGAAGGTAGTTTAATAAACTTCAGATTTCCAGGTATCAACTTAATAGTAGTACAAGACTTACAAATTATACACGTATAGACTCATATAGATACTATTATAATGTGATTAGCTTTAAAGCATAGGCTAATCTACTGAAAGTTATGATGTATTAGATCTATAAACCTGATCCTCCTTTGTTTTGTTTTTCATCAATATTATCTGTTGTATCCTTAAATCTATGTCACTGTAATGGATTGATTCACTTACCAATGTGTTGGATTCCTCCCTATGTGGATGTCAACTCCTTTGACTCTGCACGGCTCTAGCTTGGTAATGGTAGATCAATCTCATCTACTGCATCCTGTACCAATCTAAAAAGGCACGTTCTCCTCTTTGAACCAGGTTTGAGGTAGATGAGTGGCTGGGTACAGATTGAAGATGGAATGGTTTTCATGGGGAAGGAGGAGGTCAATTGGTAGCTTATGGTGGTGATACAGGTTCAGACCATGGAAGATATATGCTTGCCCAGGTGTGAGTGCACGAGGGGTTCTTCCAGTCAAACCATGGCACATCCAGAAATGAAGAATAGGGAGACGAGGGTGAGGAGGCAAACCGTTGCAGGTCTTGTGTCTGACGGCAGGGCACCAGGAGGAGGAGGAAGAGGGAGAAGATGAAGAAGAGGAGGAGTTGACACTGCAAATTGATGAGGGTCGAGGGATGCTCTGTACGTTGCAAGTGGCGTCTATGATTGTAGGTGGCGTATATGATTGTATGTGGTGTCGTCCTCTATGATTGTAGGTCGGGTTGGTTTGAGATCACCACTGAGGAGGAAGATGAAGAGTGGGGTGGCCAGAGAGGAAGAAGAAGATGTGAGGGGGTAGGGCAGCTGGATCGATCTGGAGTGGTAGTGGCAGACGCGGGAGGGCATCGAGGAGACCCTGACATAGGTGAGGCCAGTGTCGATAGAGGGGGAGGACATTTACATGCCACTGTGTCTGAAGGAGGCGGTGATTTCTGGGCCAGTTGGTGGACAATGATGCTGATGGCTTCTAGCAGTGCTGGCAGACATGGAAGTAGGCAGTCTGCCCCCAGTCACATTTTCCAGATCAAGGGAAGAGAGGAATAGGAAGAGTAGATGTGAAGGAGGAAAGGAGAGGCGAGGAAGGAGATGACGACACCTAGGGATTGGGGTCAGAGTTGGCGGCTGTTGTGCCTGGTGGTTCCGCTCCATTGGTGTAGGTCGTAGTGTGGAGGAGGTAGATGAGGGCAGCTACAGATACGATGGAGAGAAGAAATATGTGCGAAGGGGAAGAGAGAAGATATGAATATCCGCAAATGAGGAGGAGGCGGGCAGGTACCTACTGGTTCCGGTTGCAAGGGAACTAGTCATTCGCGGAACTGAAAGCGTGAGATGCGCGGGGAGGAAGACGGTGGGTGATGCAACAGACCCGTCAAACATGCGATCAGGAAAAGAAATAGAACATAGGGAAAAATAAATGAAATTGCTCAAATAACCAATAAATGTCTAAGTAATTAATTTGTACTTTATCTAGCTTCATTGGAGGAGTAATTAAAGTCTGGTTGATATGAAAACTGGCACAATAAATAACTAGAATGTGAGGAGTCTAGATTAGTCATCATTCTTCCCTTTTGAAGACGTTCCATAGTAAATTACATTATTTTTATATTATACATATTTAATGTATTTACTCATCTTAACATTATGTTATGCATCAATTCAATTCTTTTCATCTTATACCCTAGGTATATTTTAGGGTGTCAAATTAGAGTCAAGCATGGTATTTGGTATATTTATTCCTTAAGTCTTGTTATTTAGTGTATTATGGTTATTTTACCTTGCATACCAATTACTAAGGGTATTAGTATATCCATGACACTAATTATTCTTAATGTGCTTTGTATTGTGGGAAATATACATTATGTTAACATAGTGGAATAGGACCTTAGAATAAGAGAAATTTTATACATATGTCTATATTTGAGTATGTTACAACACTCCAAGAAATTTCATCCTCAAAATCTATTCACTTTTGGTATGGTAAACTAAGTTATAAACTTAACCAAGTTATACATTTCTAGTATACTTAATGTAGGGGGTCATATCATACTATTCATGTCACGCTTATGTTCTACTCTTAAGGTGAAGCCATATGTCTCCATATATCATGCATCCATTAATCTAATTATGTTAGATGTTGGGCTAGTAGAGTTACAACAAAATTTTGGATTATGTTAACCAGTTTGTATCAATTAGGGCTACCCACAATGTTATCATAGTTTTGCCATTCTTTGATCATGGTCCACATCATTTTCCTTATCATCATTATCATCAACATCTCATCATCATCATCAACAACAACATCATCATATACTCATCATCATCATCCTCAGTAGCAGCATCATCAACATCAACAACAACAACAACATCACCATCTACTTATCATCATCGTCGTCTTCATCATCAATATCATCAACATTATCACCTAGAGGGGCAAAAAGGGTGAACCGAGGTCTTAAGTATCCAAGGCTTCTTCATACTCTCTACACAACACTTAGTCCTAGGGTTTCATGTCCATCATTCCAATCAAGTACTTCTTCATTCAAAGGGTTCCTCTACAAATCAAAATTCCTTGTGGCAATGACTTGGTTCTAAAACCTTCGATAAAATATGAAAACTTTTCCTTTGTACATATAAATTAATAATGAAAATAAGTTTGACAGAATGAAAAAAGAAAAGAAAAAAAGGAAAAAGAATCTTACGATGAAAAATCCAAAATTGGTGCCAAAAATCAATTCGAGAACCAAGTCCACCACTTATCCACCACATGATGCCTATAGTATTATGCTATCAACATTATATTCTACAAAAGGCTCCTTCTATCACCTAAAAAGGAATATGTTTACATCTCTAATTTGAAGGCATACGAGGGTAATAGTTTCTTATTACACACAATCAACATCTATAAAATCCTAATAATGCATGACATACACCATTATCCATGACACTCTTAATCATAATTCAAAATGCCTCATCTCGGGACCTAATGAAGTCATAAGATTACCCAATGTTATAGGATGAATTTATTCTCATCACTAGCTGGTTTACAACCATCGTTCTTCCCATGATAAGGTAACCAATATGGTCAACCTACTCATATCAATCACTAGGTAAACTAAGTGCACTATTTGGGAGAGATGTGAATACTTAAGGATGTCTACCAAAAGTTATAACCTTCACCAAACAATTCTCATGTATGAGACATAACAAGCTCAATGAGATCTGTACCCTGCCATTAGATAAATGGCCATGGGGCATATCTATGATGAGGTACTCTATGTGAAGGTAAGGCATGCCTAACTATAATATAGATAATTAATTCAATCACCTAGCATCAAGGGAATCATCACCATTCATCAACTTATTTTAGAGTTCTATGTTTATCCTCCATACATGTTCATCTCTCCTTGTAATCATATATGAGGAATCCTAATGAAACAACAAAGGAAATGACCCAAAAGGTAATTAAGTTGATCCTATGAGTGTTCAAGACAACCTATATTTTAGTTGTGAACTATCCTCCCATAAGGTTGGGAAATATAATCTAATGACCAAAATTATATCCCTTATGTAGGGAAATTATGTACTCCATAAAGGGTGTAGGACTAACTAGGGTTCCCAAAAATTGAGTCTCGACCACACGTGGTTTGGGGAGTGGAAATCACCAAATTAGATAGGGTTTGAAGCCCTATTTGGTATTCCACTACTCAAGATTAGGTATGTCAACTATATGTAAAGGGTCACCTACGTACCTAATGAAGGAACAATATAGGATAACTTGAAATAGTCAAGTTACCGACTGCTTTGGCTCTGATACCATTTTGTAATGAGTGGGACCCGAACAGGGATCCACTCAAATGATATAATACAGGATCCATGTAATAATAAAGCAGCGGAAACAAAACTATTAAAAAATTACTTCATGATTCATTTATATAATTGTTCCTCACCATAATAGGTGATTTAAAAAAAAACTTGAACTAAGTACAACAAAATCCAATAGTAGAGGGTAACCCAACCATTCCAAGCTATCCTTAAGTCCATGTCATGTTGGTGATCCTTTTAAGTTCTTGTCTTCCAATGTACCTAAACCTGGGTGGAAGGGAACATCACCCAGAACATAGGAAACAACATAGAGGTCAGCAAAGGCTGAGTATGTACACATAATAAAGTTTGGGCATTATATTGGGGTAAAAGTGCAAAAAGATATGTTCCCATAGGAAAAAGGGGGCTATTTGAAATTAGGTAATTTCAAGAGAAATATAATAAGGAAATGAGGCATATTAATTTTAGATTACAATCATGATAATAAAGAGTGTCTTGCCTTAACAATCAGCTAAAGATTCATATTAAAACAATAAACATTTACATGCATAACAATGCAGACTAAATATACCTAAAATAGGGCCATAATACCATAGGATCATGCCTTGAAAGAAATAAGGGTGGAAACACACACCCTGGGCATAAATGCACGCCCTATATAAGTATGGTTGTACATAAGTACCACTATTCTAGATATTCTAGTCAAACATGTAGCATGCATAAAATAGAGAGGCAAGACTAGCAGTTCAGTCAATTCTTCATAAAATGGCAATCATAGCGAGGAGGTCCAAGAACCCATATAAACAGAGTAATTCACCAACCACGTGAATATAATGAATAAGGAACATGAGATATGAATGTCCAAGTAAATGAATTTCAAGTGAAATTAAAAGTTCAAGAGATGCCTCATTAAAAGAAAAGTAGGTTTCAGTCAAATAATGCCCAAATTAAAATAGAGGATGTACATACATGATCTCCACACCTAAGGTTAACTCGATCGATATACTTGGTCTCCAAAGTTGAGTATTCATCCTAGGAACACATCATGTCTATTATTCAAACCAAAATTAGCATGTGTATACATTCCTATTATAGATTTTCATATTGTTCTTATTCAAGTCCCGGTCACATAATGACATATTAGGATTTTTAAGTGAATATATGATCCATTAGATATTTATTTTAGTTCTAAAGTTCATATTTAGTCATATAACTATATATATGCTTAAGTTAAATATGCTATCGTTCAATTTGGGTCTTGTAATTCATTTCTCTCTTTATATCATAAATATCAATTTGGTCAACTAGGTCAAGAATGTGCTACATGTTATATTATTCAATCAAAATATCCTGATTAGAGGCATCTAGGGTTTAAATTGAAGACATTCATATATGAGTGTACTTTTCACAACATAAAATAACCCATACATATACTTATAAAACTAACCTTCCTGATTCTTTCTATCATATGTTTATTTATTCAAATTGGACAAATCTAGTTAAATGCATTACTCAAATCCCTACACATTCATAATCATCACCAAATATTGGTATGTGAATTTGGGGGCTTTCTTCTCAAAAGATATTGAGGGTTTCAAATGTAGTTATTAAAATTAGTAAGATTACATATTATACCTAAACATTTGTACTCCAACACATATATGTTAACACACTAATTTTTAGGGTATTTAATCAAAATATAGTTCCCTAATATTTTGTAATTGCTAATAAATTGAATCATTAGGTTTACATGAATTGAATATACTGATATGCAAATTTATGTTACACATACACCAAAATTCGTATTCATACAACTATTACTAAGAAGGTAGTTTAATAAAACTTCATATTTCTAGGTATCAACTTAATAGTAGTACAAGACTTACAAATTATACACGTATTGTAACATCCCTGACCTAGGTTATGCTTTAACACTAGGTGTTTTGTTTAAGAAAGATAATTATATGATTTATATTATCTTTTGAAAAGTAATTAAGGCTCAAGAGGAACTTATATTTCAATTTTAGTCCTTTTTGAATAATGTTGAAATGATGTTTTGCTTGTGTTGGACTAAAGTGCAAATTACCCAAGTTTAGGGGTTAAATTACAAATGTTACATGATAAGATGTTCCTCATGTGTTGAAGCATCATGAGAATGAAAATGATGCATCGGTATGGCTAGTGAAAGCATGAGTACCAAGAAAGAGTTGATAAAGCAATGTTTGTGCATTAAAACCTAGTTTTGGTGTAATGTGCAATTTACCCAAAACCTAGGGTTCAATTTGAAAATTACCACTTCAAAATAGTCCCTAATGTTTCTTGGCATCATGTAGAGTAAAGAAAATGAGAGGGGCATCTCATTTGTACCTCTTTGAAGGAGAGAGAATCTTGATATTAAAATAATCAAGATTTAAGCATGATTGAAATTATAATTCAATATAATGCAAACATAATTATATTAATTGGATTTCCCTTCAACCAAAATTTTATAGGTTTAAATTCACATATATTTATGTCCTTGTGCCTTGAAAAGGCAAATGAAATATCTACGTGAGTGGAGAACCCACTCACATTAAGAAAATAAAAAGAAATATCCACTAACTTATGGATATTATTATTATAAGGGTTAAGGTGCATAATTTTCTTTTCTTTAAATCATGGATAATTGAGAGGAATAAGAGGAAAAGGATATAGCCTCGTAACCAAGTTAGGGAAGGGGGAAAGTGGTAAGGAAATGGAGGAGATAATCCCTATTTTCTCTCTCTTAAATGAATTTTCAATAAAATTTATATATATGCTCCCTTATCCATGAGTTGAAAGGGTAATTTCGAATCCACTTTCACTTCTTGCTTGCAAAAAAACAAAGGGAGCTTTGGAGCAACAGTAGGACGACCCCCAACCTTTTGGTAAGCTTCTTGACCTTCCTTCACCTTGATTTCATGGTGGAAATCACAAATCAATGCTTGATTTCCTACTTTCTTCAATCAATATTCTTCAATTCTAGCCAAACCTTTTCACTCAAAAGCTTGAGGAATGAACCTTGTGGTTTGAGAAAGCTTCTTGCACCATTTTTTATGTGAAGCTACAAACTTTGAATCTCATTTGAAAGCGGGTTATATAACTTGAACCCTTAATCATTGTTATTGAATTCACTTCTTCAATTCAATATGTTCAATTGTTCTTCTTGAAATTCCTTTGATTAATTGATGAAATTACCATGGATATGGAAGTAGAATTCGAGGGGTTGAAGCTTGATGATGATGACATCATCTTAAGCACACATCTCAATAAGATCTAGTTGCAAACGGTTTCAACAATATAGTCCAATCGGTTTCACCAAACCGTTTGGTGACCAAACGGTTTGCAAATTGTTTGGAGGTTTGGGTTCCAAACCGTTTGGAGTGGTTGACCGAATGGAGGGGGTCGACCATTTGAGGATGGTTGTTGATGTGTTGAATAATGATCTAATAGATTTAATTGATTGGGTTCTAAAGGTTCCATGATTGGATAAACTACCAATTGCAAACCCTAATCGGATTGAAGCACTTAAACCTTAATTGATTTGATTCAATTTCATGTTGGTTGAGTAAACAGTTTCATCAAACCGTTTGGTGCTCAAACGGTTTTCAAACTGTTTGAGGATCAAGGGTTGACCGTTTGAGAAAGGTTGACTGTTTGTAGGAAACAGTTTCAAAACCATTTGATAGGGTTGACCGTTTGGTAAAGGTTGACTGTTTGAGATAAAACGGTAAACCGTTTGAGAAGGGAAAGGTATTCAAGATCGTTTGAAAGGAAACGGTTTCAAACCATTTGAGAAGGGAAATGTCTTCAAGACCTTTTGAAAGGAAATGGTTTCAAAACCATTTAAGGGGCTAAGAACCCAAGACCGTTTGAAGGTCTGAACCCAATACCGTTTGAAGGTCTAACCTCAAGACCGTTTGAGGGTGTGACCTCAAGACCGTTTGAAGGTCATGATCAAAACCGAATGGAGGTCTAAAGTGATCAAATTGTTTGGAGATTTAAGGTGATGATTGATCCTTTGATTCAATGGTTGAAAATAATGATTGTCAAGGATAGGTACAAAGGTTGAAACCCTAAAGTACCTATATGATCAATACCTTTAAAATGATTAACCCTAAAAGTTTATGAAAGCAATCATTCACTATTTTAACCATATTTCTTTGTACTTGATGGAAAGGTTGATGTAACCTAATCAATTTGAGAGGATGAGAGAGAAGAGTTCATACATGAGTGTTAATCATGTAGAGTATGTGATTAGGGTATGATCCTTAGTGAAGAGATCATGAAACCCTAATCGAGAAGGTTAACAAACCCTAACCCTGATTAGGGAAATTTTGAGTGAAACCCTAAACTAGGGTAATAGTGTAACCCTAATTATGGGTGATGGAATATGAAACCCTAATTGGGATGAGTAGTAAACCCTAATTATGGATTATTGAATATAAACCCTAATCTAGGGTGATGTGATGTGACACCCTGATGTAATGATGTGATGTGAAACTCTTAACCATGGTGATGTAAGAAAAGCTATATGAAAACCCTAATATTAGGCAATATGGTGATAAACCATAACCTTAATCTGGGTAATGGGATGAGTATCCCCAATTGACCTGAAATGGGAAACCCTAACCCTAGTGAGGGAATAGTGGTGTTACCCTTGAATAGTGATGCTATATTCATTTTGCATGGTGCTAATATGAAATTGATGTAACTGTTATCATCTATACTAACCATGCAGGTATCATAAGATGATGATTATAGCCATGTATGAGCTATGATGTTTTATTTATTAAAATTGTTATTGGACCTTATGTGCCATAATATGCCTTGTTGCCTAGTAAGAGGTAATAAGAGAATTAATGGGCCTTAAGTGCCATGAGAGATGCTTATGTAACAAGAATCATGTTTACCTTGGTCAGATGACCTGAGGGTGATAGTTACTTGAAAAAGTGGTAACAATGCTCAGTGATGAGTCAAGGGTTTGAATACCCAGAACCATATGATTATGGCATTGAGTTCGTGAAGGGATGAGTATTTCCAGTATTGAAATGAGGGACTGAGATCCCAATGTCTTATAAAGGCTGAGAAGTAACTGATGAAAATAGTACATGTTTCTTTGTAGCATTTGTCCTAATAAGTTATGTTTGAAAACTTGATTGATGCTAAAAGAATATCATAATGTACTTAATTAATCAAGTGAAATCTTTTCATGTAGTGCTCTGACCATAGATCCATCATTGTCAGTAGCTGGTGATGGTGAAACATGATTTCCTATGGGATCTCCTGGAGTTCACATATTTTTTAATATGTGGGGGTCGATGGGAAAAAATATTCGTACGTCCTAATGGGGGAATTGATGGAAGGTAAACATTAAACCTCTCAATCCTTCATTATATGTGCCGGGATGGATGTATCACGAATCTCCCGATGATGTTAATGCCAGATCGATGGAGGTAAACATGAAATCTCTTGATTGCGAAGAGAGTACAGTCGCCACTGTAACTCTATAGCAAAGATGCCACTATACCCTAGCAAGCTATGTAGCAGAGACACAAGATGTCCTGCATGTGATCTCGCACTGACCGAGATGTGGGAGGTCATGGAAGTCGACTCTTCCATTGACTTTTTATGGTACCGATTTTGACTTCACAATGGTCAGTTGGAGTATGAGCGGTATATCTCATCTCCTCAGAGCTTAAGTATGGTTGTAAAATGTAATTAGTCGTGTAGCGTATTTGCATAAGATTGAAATACAAGAACTAATGGTTGATGTTATCTTTCTTAGCATGTCCTTGATACATAAATGTTACTTATGTTCTTTAATTCTGTATTGAATAAGAGACATGCTGCCTTATCAAGTTATAGCTGAAATACTTGAATAGAATGTTGCTCTAATCTGCATAAATATTGATTTATCTGCTATTGAAATATATGATTCCACTGCTTAGTTTATTCATATTAAACTGCAATAACAATGTTTTCGGCGGAGAGTTATATCTCTCGCTGGGATAATTTTATAAGTTGTCTCACGCCCGTGGGATCCAACTTTTTAGGTAGATGCAGACAAAGAGGCAGAAACTCTGTAGCAGGGGAAGAACAGCAACATCAGCAACAATAGAGACAACAGTGATATCCTAGGTGGGGATACTGGCTGTCAAGCTTTGTATATAAAGTCCTATGTGTCGTCTCTGTACTCACAGGTCCTAGGAGTCAGTAGATAGTGTTTTTATATCAATATGAGATTTTGGTTTGAATGCCTCGAGGATTTTGTTATTTGTGCTTTTTAGCAAAGCAATGATGTATATATATTCCTCGAGAAGAGATAGTACAATGAATGTATAATGTGGACCAGTATGTAATTATAATACTATGGTTCTTATTTAAAGAGTTTCCTGGTAATGGATCTTTTTATAAATGGTTTTAAATTTTAGTGATTTTTAGTAATCGTCTGCTAACAAATGCTTCCGCTTAGTTAATAATGTTTTGTTCGAACGGTGTATCACACGTATAGACTCATATAGATACTATTATAATGTGATTGGCTTTAACACATAGGCTAATCTACTAAAAGTTATTATGTATTAGATATGTTAACCTGATCCTCTCCTTTGTTTTGTTTTTCATCAATATTATTTGTTGTATCCTTAAATCTATGTCACAGTAATGGATTGATTCACTTACCAATGTGTTGGATTCCTCCCTATGTGGATGTCGACTCCTTTGACTCTGCATGGCTCTAGCTTGGTAATGGTAGATCAATCTCATCTACTGCATCATGTACCAATCTGAAAAGGCTCATTCTCCTCTTTGAACCAGGTTTGAGGTAGACGAGTGGCTGGGTACATATTAAAGATGGGATGGTTTTCATGGGGAAGGAGGAGGTCAATTGGTAGCTTATGGTGGTGATACAGGTTCAGACCATGTAAGATCTATGCTTGCCCAAGTGTGAGTGCACGAGGGGTTCTTCCGGTCAAACCATGGCACCTCTAGAAATGAAGAATAGGGAGACGAGGGTGAGGAGGCAAATTGTTGCAGGTCTTGTGTCTGACGACAGGGCACCAGGAGGAGGAGGAAGAGGGAGAAGATGAAGAAGAGGAGGAGTCGTCACTACAAATTGATGAGGATCAAGGGACGCTCTGTACATTGCAGGTGGCATCTATGATTGTAGGTGGCGTCGTCCTCTATGATTGTAGGTCGGGTTGGTTTCAAATCACCACTGAGGAGGAAGATGAAGAGTGGAGCGGCTAGAGAGGAAGAAGAATATGTGAGGGGTTAGGGCAGCTGGATCGATCCGGAGTGGTAGTGGCAGACGCGGAAGGGTGTTGAGGAGACCCTGACACAGGTGAGGCTAGCGTCGATAGAGGGGGAGGATATTTACACACCACTGCGTCTGAAGGAGGCGGCGATTTCGGGGCCGGTTGGTGGACAAAGGTGCCGACGGCTTCTAGTAGTGCTGGTAGACATGGAAGTAGGCAGTCTGCCCCCAGTCACATCCGCCAGATCAAGGGAAGAGAGGAATAGGAAGAGCAGATGTGAAGGAGGAAAGGAGAGGCGAGGAAGGAGACGAAAGCACCAAGGGATTGGGGTCAGAGTTGGCGGCTGCTGTGCCTGGTGGTTCCGCTCCATTGGTGTAGGACGTAGTGTGGAGGAGGTAGATGAGGGAAGCTAGGGATAGGATGGAGAAAAGAGATATGTGTGAAGAGGAAGAGAGAATATATGAATAGGCGCAAGTGAGGAGGAGGCGGGCAGGTACCTACTGGTTCTGGTTGTAAGGGAATTGGTCGTCCACGGAACTGAAAGCATGAGACGCGCGGGGAGGAAGACGGTGGGTGACGCAGCAGACCCGTCAAAAATGCGATCATGAAAAGAAATATAACATAGGGAAAAATAATTGAAATTGCTCAAATAACCAATAAATATCTAAGTAATTAATGTGTACTATATCTAGTTTCATTGGAGGAGTAATTAAAGTCTGGTTGCTATGAAAACTGGCATAATAATTAACTAGAATGCGAGGAGTCTAGATTAGTCATCATTTTTCCCTTTTGAAGACGTTCCATAGTAGATTAAATTATTTTTATATTATACATATTTAATGTATTTACTCATATTAACATTATGTTATGTATCAATTCGATTATTTTCATCTTATACCCTAGGTATATTTTAGGGTGTCAAATTAGAGTCAAGCATGGTATTTGGTATATTTATTCCTTAAGTCTTGTTATTTAGTGTATTATGGTTATTTACCTTGCATACCAATTACTAAGGGTATTAATATATCCATGACACTAATTATTCTTAATGTGCTTTGTATTGTGGGAAATGTACATTATGTTAACATAGTGGAATAGGACCTTAGAATAAGAGAAATTCGATACATATGTATAGATTCGAGTACGTTACAAATACACCCACCCACCAACGAACAATGTCCCTTTCGAACATCATAAAATATAGAGAAAACTACCACATTGATGTAGTCCTATTTTAGGGCATCATCTTGTGTCTTATAGCACTTTAATCATATCTAAATCTATTAAAAAGTATGTCATTTCCTTCAATATGTGTATTATCATCAAATGCACTTATGACCAGTCTTTGCATATTTTTCAAGTACTTGGACCATGCTTGGATGGACGAAGAGAATGAGGGTTATCCTAGGGTTCCTTTAACATTGGAGGAGTCTAAGGAAAGTCTAAAAGCTCCCCCAATCTACCCCGAGTGGACAAGACTCAAGTCAAGAAAAGAAGTACATGAAAATCCAAAGTTCAAGATCAAAGTACCTTAGAAGATGTAACGACCGACAATCAAATCGTTACTAATTATGAGGAATTAAACATAAACAACAGATTAACAAAAATCACTAAAAAATTAAAAACAATTTTCAAAGAGATCCATTCCAAAGAAAACTCTTACTGAAAGGTCCAAAACCTTATATACATCATTATTCACATTGTACATATCTGGTACATCTCATCTCGAGAATAACATATAACAGTTGCTTTACCAAACTATACATGAGCAAAATAAAACCTCGAGGCACATAAGCCAAAATCTCTTATTGATCATAAAACCAACACGTACTGAATCCAAGGACCTAAGAGTACAGAGACGACACATAGGACTCATATCTATAAGACATGACAGACAGTACACTCAACCTGAGATGTTACTGCTGCCTCAGCTGTTGTTCTTCCTCTGCAGAAAGGTCTTCACCTCCTCGTGCACGTCCACCTAAAAAAAATTGGGTCCCACGTGGGTGAGACAATTGTAATTGTCCCAGTGAGAGATATAACTCTCTACTGACCATATTATTATCACAGATTAAGCATTTATAAACTGAGCAAAGGTTCTTATTATATTAACAGGCAGGATTAATCACTATATAAATAGAATGAAGTAATCTCCTTTCTTAAGGAGAACATTGCATCTACCCATGGTAGAATTAATAATCAACTATCTACTTTGCAAGGAATGTAAAGAAACATAAATCACATCTATCCACTAAGGATGCATAAAAGAAATGTAACATCAGCCAATGATTTTCATATTCAATCCTTAAGCAAACATACTATACCGCTGATTACATTTTACAATCACACTTATGCCCTGAGGAAGTGAGCCGTACCACTCAAATCCAACCGACCATTACGAAGTCGAAATTAGTACCGTACAAGGTCCATGGAAGAGCCAGACTCCATGACCTCCCACGTCTTGGTCAGTGCGAGACCACAAGCAGGACCGTAGTCTCTTGCTTAAGTGACCTTAGTCACACAGGGTCAGGCTACCCTCTGCCTATCCCACCTTGGTACAGGTGTCGACGCTAGTGAATCGAGCCACGGGCCAGTTCACTGTGCTCCCTGAGCCATGAGCGCATTCATGCTCTATCACACTGAGCCATGGGCCTATTCACCATGCTCTTATCACACTGAGCCACGGTCCTGAAACTGTGCTCTGGAGTCTACAACCGAAGTTGTACTCTAACCTTCCTATTTGTGGCTAGGAGCAACCTCGCATATTCAACAATATGTGCTCCGGATTAACCCGTAGGAGAACCCGTTTCACCATCACCAGCTGCTGACGATGATGGATATATGGCCAGGGCACTACATGATAAAATTCCACTTGATTAATTAAGTGCATTACCATATTCTTTTAGCATCATTCAAGTTTTCACACATGAATTATTATGACAAATGCTACAAAGAAATGTATAATACATCTATCACGTACTTTTCAAATCTTTAAAACACATGATACTTGGGATCTCAGTCCCTTATCACATTATTGGGAATTATCATCCCTTCACATAATCATTATCATGATTGCTGGATATAGGTATTCAAACCCTTAGATCATCACATAACATTGTTACTTCTATAACAGGTAACTGTTACCTCTAGGTCCTCAGACCAAGGTATTCATTTCACTTGTTGTGCAAGTATTCACATGGCTCACAAGGCCATCACACATCTTGTCACCTCTCACTGGGTAACAACTTATTCACATGGCTCACAAGGCCGTTGCACATCTTGTCACCTCTCACTAGGCAACAACTTATTAACATGACTCACAAGGCCATTGCACATCTTATCACCTCTCACTAGGCAACAACTTATTCACATGACTCACAAGGCTATTAAACATCTTGTCACCTTTCACTAGGCAACAACTATTAGGGTTAGGGTTTCCCTTTATTGCCAAATAGGGTTTCAAGTTCATATTATTAATTCAAACCCTAATTCATTGCTCAACACATCTAGGAGCAAACATTGATATCATAAGTATTCAATCATACTTATTTATTCTCATCATTTATCATTAAATGATCATCAACACAAGGTATGAGTTTCTCTCTCATCCTTACCAGAGAATGATTACATCATACTTTATTAACTAGGCTAAACCCTTTCTTAAGGTATGTTAGCCTACACTTATCAAACTGCATTAATCTCATTACATCTCAATGTAGCAATTTACATGACACACTTCATGTGTTACTCATCTAAGTATATTGGATTTAAGGTGCATCAACCTTGAAGTGTTGGATGTGATATCTATCATGACTTGATATATCACTTCCCTCATCACTTTTAACATACTTAATTTCATCAACTTATCTTGTATTAGGGTATGTCCCATCCTAATACTTTATGCACTAACTCATCACATTTATCATGTGATGTATTGGTCATAAGTCACACAATTGAATTATTCAACCATCATTAATGATATGGACTCATCTCGGGTTAAGTCATTATTGGTATAAGGTTGTCCATTAACAACCACTTTGGGTGCTTCACCTATCAAGGTATTAGCCACACCATTACTTGGTGCTACACAAATCACTCCTAAGAGTGTCTTACTCTCACCTTTACAAGGTATATAGGGTTAAATCATATGCATGTGTTCACCATATCGTGTTGTAGGTGTCTAGATACCACTGTATCGGGTTGGAGGTGTATTAACAATCACCATATCGGGTTAGGATTTACACTTGTCTCCATATCGAGCATGAGGTATCTTCTTGACCTCATATCAGGCACAAGGTATTTGTATGTGTCTCCCATGATACTTATGAGGTATCAACCCATCACCATGTCGGGCTAGTAGTACATTCAATCACCCTATCGGGCTAATCATCATCTAGGGTTAGCCATGACGGTTTAGGGTTACCATATCATCTAGGGTTGTGTATCATGCAACCCTATCGTGCAACCATGTCATGCAACCATGTCGTGAAACCATGTCATGCAACCATGTATATCATGCAACCATGTGTGTTGTGCAATAGCACTTGTTACTCTTCACTTATATTGGGTTACCCAAATTAGGGTTTCTTGTCAACTTACAAGTATAAAATTGACCTTGTATCGTGCATGGAGTCTATTCTAGACTCCCTATCATGAAAGAATCTCATGCAAGCATCTCATGCAACATCTTGTGCAAGACATATCGGGCAAGTCATACCCATATCGGGTTATAACTACTTGTATTCATACTTGAACCCGATATCACTTTTACAAAGTGTCACCATCTTCTTCAAGCTCTAGACCTTTGTTCTAACTGATATAATTCATGGTAACAGGTCTAAGAAACTTCTAGAACTCATAATTTCATCAACTATTTCAGGAAAGTTTGGAATTAAAAGTATTTCACTAATTATAACAATTTAGGTGAAGAATAATAACATGGTTGAGTTCAAGTTATATAACCCGCCTTAAGAACCACTTCAAAGCTTCAAGATCCAAAGCTCCATGTTCCTGAGGTTGAAGATGACTTTATCAAAGGTCCAAGGCTCGTTCACAACTCCTTCATATACAAGGAATCACCATGGATAAGCAATTGGTGAAGAAGAAAAGAAAGGTAGATCATAACCCTAATTCCATGCTTCAATTCAAGCTTGAAGACAACTATAGCATACCTTAGGGTTAAGTTTTGAGTTCCTTAACTCCTTGGCCGACACCCTACCACTCTTGGGAGATATGGACTTCCTCTTGGCCGACACAACTTTGCTTGTGGCCTATACCCCCTCACTTGTGGCCAAAATCACTTCAATTGGCCGATATCAACTTGCTATGGGCAATATCAACATGGTATGGCCGATATACTTGCTATGGCCGATACCCAAGGCCTATGCATGATACCCTTGTGCTATTTCACGATATGACACCCCTATTGAACGATATGATACTCACTTGCACTATATGGCACTCACTTGGAGTCAAACCGCTTCACTCTATGGCCGATATCACCCTATATGGCCGATATCACCTACTTGGGCGATATGGTCTTGCCATGGGCGATATCCCAAGGCCCATGCACGATACCACAACATCCCTTCACGATATGGGAGCTCTATGCACGATACCTTAGGGTAGGAGGGTGGTAAGGGTCGCAAAATTGCACCAAGGGGTGAAACTACGGGTATATATACTTGTTGATCATGAAGAAAGGCAAAAAATGAGGTGTCAACATTTTGAGCTAGTAGGTGCCACGTGTCATGCATGGGTGACACGTGTACAAGCATGCATCAAAATTTATCTTGTCTTGAAAAATGGTTGAGGATCATCTTGAGATGAAAATCCGTCCATTACTTATCCATTTGGATAAGTCATCTAGGTTTAATCACTATTTTAAGTCAAGCCGATACACTTTTTCTAAAGAAACTTATTGGCCATCACACCTCACCTACTTGAGGTTCTTTGCACGATATGGACTTTGACGAGAGTTCAAAAAACGATATGGGACACCTCCTTGGGCTCCATGGCCGATAGGCACTCATATATAAGCTTTTCAACTTGATACAACTCAAGTTAAGCTTCCAAATTCAACCCTTTTTCTTGGTCATTTCATCACCTAGAGTATCATCATTCATAATTGATCCAAACATGGTGTCTCATTCATTCTCTCTACTCTAAATGATACATAGAGGAAGTAGGGACATTCTCGAGGTGGTAATTTTCATATCAACCCCACATTTTGGGTAAATTACAATTTGTACCAAAATTGGCACACAATGCTCCAGCATTGTTCAAACAAGTTCAAACTTGGAATTTAGGCTTTCCACAAGCCAGCACTTAGAATCATTCTCTCTCTTATGATGATAAAACATATAAGGCACATTCAACATGTGACATTTTGCATTATGGCCCTTCAATTTGGGTAAATTGCACTTTGGTCCAAAACAAAGGAAAATTGCTCAAACAGCATTCAATCGGGACCAAAATTGAAACATAAGTGTGTCACATGATAACAAAGAAGCTTAGAGGATTATATTAAAGTTATAAGAAACTTTATTATCCAAAACAATTAGGGTTACCTCATAATCCAGGTCAGGGTCGTTACAAATTATAAACCCCTAACAAGGATTTCATCCCTGAAATCCCAGGTACAAGGAGACAGATATTATTCATTCATTATATCACAAAGTCTCCACATAACATATTAATTTCATGGAGATTATGTAGAACCTTGATCAACACAAAGGTCTTCCACCCAGGGTTATCATGGAATCTGTCACGCAGGACACATATTCCACTGTCTTTTTTATTATTATTGATTGTAGAGTCAACTCTGTGTCAGGTAATACTTTTCTTAGTCAGAGAAACATCATTCATACCTTATTTAACTCAGGTGTCAAACCTTACTGATTTGTCACCTTTCTCAACTTACAACTTTATGTGACATGATTCTTGATTCTGGGGAGTCTCCCATACTCCTCATTTAACATTTCACTTTTAAAGGAAAGATCAGATTTATGTTATGTCACCCACTTGTGACTACAAGTATTATCATGCATCTATTGTGCCACCCAAATCTGGTGACACAACACTAAACTTTCTTATGACTTCTTTCAATTATCCCTTTAATTGTTTATTTTATTGTCGTAATGAGAGGCTACTTATTAAAGAAGAGATATCTTAGAGGTATCTCTAGATGTTATGTATAAATTGCCTCAACAATCTGAATAGGGATATTCTAGGAAGTTATCTTTAGCTTGATCAACTTTTCCAAAACAATTCTACTATTGTTCCTTCAACTCATACATCTTTGTTGATGTCATGTTTATGCGGGGCATAAACCCCTAACAAATGGTATCCATACTACTGTATGTAACTAGACTAATTTCAAAGTTGGCCCTTCTAGGTAACCAAACATTACTCCTTGTCAGGAATCATGTTCTTATTTCTCATATCATTGAAAGTTCTTGGATACTAGGATTCTTTACCTTGGTATCCATTGTATGTGCCAAAAACACATTACATCATCATCTTTCTTTCATCTTGGGACATTACTTATTACACTTATCTTAATCTTAGAACCAAAGTCTAAGTCAAACTGATACTTTTCTAAGTATCCATCAATGGATTATTTCTAATCCATGCACATCAAGTGTCATAAGACCCACTTGATTTCCATGTCCCTAAAAAGAAAGAACACTAAGGAGCATATTCCTTTTATCACCCCGTCATCATCCAAGGTTGTTTATCAAAGAGAAGAGGTTAGCATCTCTTTTGATTATTGCATAAACTTTCAACTATTCATGAGTCATTTACTCGTGTTTCATCCTAGGTTCCTTTCCATCAACATAGTAATTATAAGGATGATTACATATCATTATTCCTTTCTTTGTTATTGTCTAACATGTTCATGAGCATTTTGTGATTTTGTCACATTTCCCATTTCCACATCATGGGAAAAGATATTTACTATTCACACATGCTTTATCAGACAGGGATCATCTCCCTTGTCCTTATTGTCTTTATCATGAGAATTATACTTTTTACTTCCTCAGATACACAGATTGATATGAAATCATCTCAGATTCAATTTACTGCACTTAGGATGTGATATAAATGTCCATACCATATTTCCAGTTTCATTATACTCACTAGATTGTCTTAGAATGACTACTTGATCAGATTAATCAGAAAGATAACAATCTAAGAGTTCCATACTTGCCCTATCTCCAATAATTATATACCTGTCTAGGGTATACAAGTACTGAGATTAGGTAGTATGCACTTTATGTACTATCATATTCCTTACTTTTTGTATCATCACCAACACATGATTTAACATTCCTGGACTTTCTCTAGGAATCACTTCTATATCTCATCCTCTTTCACATAGATAAGAGCAATTATAGAGCATTTAAAAGAATACTAAACAGAGTATAAATTCTAGTTCTCATCATTTCTTCCCTATGTCCCCAAAGGACAATCAATAGGGAAGCCCATAACAGCAATCCTTTTTAGGATTAGCAGGTAACATCAAAATAAAGCATACCAAAATGAAAAGTTCTATATGACTATTACCCCTCGCGGTCACCCACCGATTCAGGTTGACTCAACACATAGGGTCTAGCTATTTCATGTTGTTGTTCTTGCCTTTTTACACTATTGGACTGTGACTTTTATAAACCCTACCGAGCCTACCTTGGTTTTTGGGTCATTTCCTCCCTTCTTCTCAAAGAAAAGAGTTTAGTATGCTCAACATGTCCATATCCATAACATGTCTTGTTCTCATATCATGGTCTTATCAGTCTCATTACCGATGTATAAGCTAAGCCATGAGTTCTTACAGGTGGAAAGTTAGGACCTTTGCCTTTACTTAGTGGCTACTGCCCTGGTACACTAGGCATTTATTGCACTGGTGACACCAAAAACTTTGTCTTTTTAGAACAACTAGGCACATGTCTCTAGAATTGTAGAGAACTTTCCTTATTCCTCAACTTATTTCCCCATCTTGGGCATTACCATCGCAAATATACTATCTGTCTATACTTATGGCAGAGTCTATTTTCTTGCCATATGCTAATCCTTCCTACATTATCCACTGTTCCTACATGACTATGTCATTCAGGAACCTTTTCAAAGCCCAAAGTTTCTACATTGAGGACTGGTAACCTAGGTTGTAATGCTAGTATCCAGTCTACTATATGCATCATTGTTGTCCTAACCTGCCCAACAAGAGCATAAACATATGATTCTCTATCCTGATCGGGTCATGATGGGAATTCTCAGGCACTCGTTCTTCTCTTGCATGATCCCTTGCACCCTCTCTTGCTGCAACAACATTGCTCTCAGCAACATGTTCCTCGTGTTCTCCAGTCATTTTTAAACTTCACCCTTTCTTCTGCATAAGAAGAAGTCACTATAGAGCATACTGGAGGACACTAACACAGACTCAACACCTTAGTCCTATGTCTCTGTAGACTCAGCGAACCTTAAGCTCTGATACCAAAACTATAACGAACGATAATCAAATCGTTACTAATTAAGCAGAATTAAACATAAACAACAGATTAACAAAAATCACTAAAAATTTAAAAACATTTTTCAAAGAGATCCATTACAAAGAAAACTCTTACTGAAAGGTCCAAAACCTTATATACATCATTATTCACATTGTACATATCTGGTACATCTCATCTCGAGAATAACATATAACAGTTGCTTTACCAAACTATACATGAGCAACATAAAACCTCAAGGCACATAAGCCAAAATCTCTTATTGATCATAAAATCAACACGTACTGAATCCAAGGACCTGAGAGTACAGAGACGACACATAGGACTCATATCTACAAGACATGACAGATAGTACACTCAACCTGAGTTGTCACTGTTGCCTCAGCTGTTGTTCTTCCTCTACAGAAAGGTCTTCACCTCCCCGTGCACGTCCACCTAAAAATTTTTTGGGTCCCACGGGGGTGAGACAATTGTAATTGTCCCAGCGAGAGATATAACTCTCCGTCGACCATATTATTATTATAGATTAAGCATTTATAAACTGAGCAAAGGTTATTATTATATTAACATCCAGGATTAATCACTGTATAAATAGAATGAAGTAATCTCTTTTCTTAAGGAGAACATTGCATCTACCCATGATAGAATTAATAATCAACTATCTACTTTGCAAGGAATGTAAAGAAACATAAATCACACCTATCCACTAAGGATGCATAAAAGAAATGTAACATCAGCCAATGATTTTCGTATTCAATCCTTAAGCAAACATGCTATACGGATGATTACATTTTACAATCACACTTATGCCCTGAGGAAGTGAGTCGTACCGCTCAAATCCAACCGACCATTGCGAAGTCGAAATCGGTACCATACAAGGTCCATGGAAGAGCCAGACTCCATGACCTCCCATATCTCAGTCAGTGTGAGACCACAAGCAGGACCACAGTCTCTTGCTTAAGTGACCTTAGTCACACAGGGTCAGGCTACCCTCTGCCTAGCCCTCCTTTGTTACGACCCATATCAGAGTTAGTCAATAAATACCTTGAATTACGTAAAACACCTCAGTTAGTGCTAAGTTTTGTTAAACATCATGAATAATCAATATAAGACAACATGTGGATCAATAGTCAAGATTTAATCATCTGAGGTAATTAATGATAATAGTAATGATGATTGTTGAGTTAAGTTAAATGCAAAGATGCAATTAGAGCTTTGATCCAGTGAAACAGTCTAATCAGTATGCTTTTGTGCCTTGAGAGTGTAGAGGACCTTGTGCTTGAAGTTTGGCAAAAAGAAACAGTTAAATTGGACCTCCGAGGCAATACTTATGCCATTTTTATGTTCTTTGGACCTATAGTGCAAATTAACCATTTATTTGGCTATAACTTTTTTCTTTCTTTCTTTTTCCCTTCTTCCTTATCCCGTCTTCCCTTCCACCCGATAGAACAGAGAGAGAGGCGGCGCACAATGCGCCGATAAAACAGGAACAAGCGGGGGTGTGAGGGCGGTCGATTTTGAGTTGGTTTGCTTTGGTTCAGTTGCGCCCTACCTCCTCCATCGTCTTCCTCTACTTTCCTTTCCATTTCCCCCCCCTCATCTCTGCACCCTAGCGGCGCCCCCAACCTGCAGCTTGACCTGCAACTGCAGCCCGATCGAGCAGGTTAGGGAGAGGGGCAGGGTGAATTTAGGCGCCCTAAGCCAAGAGCCAGCAGCCGCGCAGCTTCTACTTTTCCTTCTTTCTTCTTCCTCTACATTTCCCCCAACCACCGCATGCCATAGCAGCTTGGCGGCCGACGCTCAGAAGCAGCTGCTGTGTACGGCAGCCAAGGGCACCGCCTAGAGCATACCTTGCAGTAGTAAAAGCTGCTCTCGAGCTCGACTATGAGGCCAAGATCCAAATCCGTGGCCATTAGTTTGAATTAACCATCATTTGAAGCTCAACATCAACCTGACCTAGGTGTGCGTTCACTGTGAGCAATAGAGCCGTGAACAGTACAAATCAAAGGTTGAAGACGATCCAATATTGCCCGGAATCAGGCCCTTGACGCACCTCCGGACGAATCTGAACAGACCAAATCACGGTGAGTAGGATTTCATTCATTTATCATTAAATAACTCAGGCGTTTGAATATTTCCAGTTATGTGCGCGAATTACGCTGATAACAGGCGTTATCAGGCGTCGGGCAGCGTTTGAGTCGCCCGACTTTTTAGTTCATAAATTGCTTCTAGACGCTGTTATATGATTAAATTTAGCAATTGATCAGTGTGGATTGAATCGGTAAATTTATATGGTTCATTGGAACCTAAATTGCTTATTTGAATGTTGAAACTAGAAATTCATGTCTAAAAATGGTATGGATTGGGTATGAACCCAGACAATAAGGATTTCTGATAAATTATCAGATGTACGATTTCAAAGTAGATATGAATAAATAAAATATGCATGAAAACCCTAATTGTATATATCTTTTGACGTTAATATGTGTAAATTGATATTTACATGAAATGGCACATTTCTCTGAAATATTACCAGAAATTCTCAAGTATTGTTATTAAATTGTGTTGTGATAGGTAATTAACTCTTAATTGAGTTAAGTGATGCACAAACCAGGATTTGGGTTAATGTGCACGTTTTTCGAGAAATTTAGAGAATTGATAATTGTTGAGTATGATTCTCATATGTGAAGTAAATTTCTTTAATTTGTGCAATAAGATGTTCAATTGCGTAAATTCACTATGTATGTGCCAAATTGAAATAAGTTGGGTTATTTATGCATTTCTAATTTGCTTGAATGCATGGTATGAGAATTTATCAGAAATTACAATGATTTGAAATATATTGCTCTGTCGGTTTAGAATGACAGTGTATTGTGATTTGATACGAAATCAGTAAATGTGATATTCCTGTTTAAATGTTTATTTGTCAATCAGTTAATAGACTTAGGTGCCCTAACGCCGTAGAACCCCTCGTGAGGTCTGCACCTTGGGGTGAAACGACCTACCTAGCGTGTGTCTAGATGGTCGGTGACTCGTGTTCAACAATAATCCGTGCGTGTGTCACGGTGGCACGAGGGCAGAAAGGCAGTGTTCAACAATAATCCGTGCGTGTGTCACGGTGGCACTGGAGTATATGGGGGTTATTCAATAATAATCCGTGCGTGTGTCACGGTGGTAACCCCGACTCTCCGCCTGTGTGCTCAGGTTCAAGGAGGAGTCTAGAGTACACTCTTTTGAGAGTGCAGTGAGGCCGTGTGAGCCTGAGAGTCCTGTAGCAGACCAGGACAGCAGTCAGACTTAGCATTTCCCGGGTGTGTCGCTAAGTCTTGTACGGTGGGACCGTAGCATGAACTTGCTGCGGATCTTTATATGCAGAGTACACTGCATATATTTAGGGCATAATAATAATATAATTATGTAATCATATAGGATCACAGTAAATTAATATATCCGAACTTTTGTGCCAATTCATTATATCTGTTTATTTGTCTAAATTACCTGTTGTTGCATAGAAATGCGATTATATTCTGTAATCTGCTATGTCATTAGAAATGCCCAGCTTGTACTGTATTTATGTTTATTTCAATTCTATAAACCTGATGAGTTGTTTAGTGATAGCTAAATGAAAGGCTATTCACTGAGCGAGTAGGCTCATACCTCTACTCAAAACATTTTCAGGTTATCGTCAGCAGCAGGAATCTGAAGGATCCTTTCGTCCTAACGCTTAATCAGTAGAAGGTATATGTAATTAGTTTAGTTAGATAGTGGTCTCTTAGTCCCTTCCCCTCGGTCTTTGGGACATGGCGTGGGTGAGAGAGAGTGTGTATGTGGAATGTGTATAAAGATGTAAATTAAATGTTATGTTTACTTTATGTTAAACAATGTTACATGTTGTAAACTCTGTTTGCTTACTCTAGCCAGTTTAAATGAAATGCTTCTGCAATATTTTATTATGTTTTAGTTTACAATAATAATCTGGATATCATTACGAGGTTTTAAATAGAAAAAGTTCTCAGTGATTTGTTTATGTGATAATCCCTCCGTCGCGCCCTAATCTCGTGATTAGTGGTCAGTGTGAGATCGGGGTGTGACAGTTTTGGTATCAGAGCTTTGGTTTGAGTACATAGTTACTCAAGGTCAGGGGACGATAAGAGACCAATAGGATTAGGACTTAGACGTCTTTCTTCTAACTGTGATTTTATAACAGGAAATGTTCTGTTATACTATTGCAGATAGCAGGAAGAGGATGTGGTCACGAGAATCAAGTAATGAGCTTAAGTTGAGTCGATAAGAATCATTAAGATCAAAAGATAAAGTTATAAGTAAGGCAAACAATAGTTGATGTGTTTTAGCTCTGGAAGGTCTGAGTGTTTAGATACCCTGGCCAGGTGTCTGAATACTTAGATTGACCAGTATCAAGCTACTCTGTCTGTTCCTCTCTGGATGCCCTGGCCAGGTATGCAGAAGAAGGATAGGCTAGAGAAGAAAACCCTAGAAATCCTAGGGTTAAGAAATAAGAAAATAATGTAGGAGTAAGAGATTAAATAAAGGATGTGATATAACTCCTACCTTACAATGCTTATTGATTAAAGATCATTAGAAACGCTCTTATATGCATGAATTCAGACTTGCAGTTTGTACAATAAGTATGATCTTTTTATAATACTGTGACATGAAGTGAACTGTTTAATGTTGGTTTCTTTGTATTAAAGTAGACCCGAAACTTTTGTTTAATTGAGTTTGCCCTAAGTGGATATTCTTTCCACATGTCTAAGATAAATAGGGGTTGATTAATCCCGAGTAGCTCTTGGCTTCAGGACTACAGGTTCGGCCTGGTCCGGCTGGCAGGATGCGTTACTGGGATCTAATGACTCCTATTAACAAGTAACATAAGAATAGAAGTATAAATGTTCTTAATCTTGAGAATTAGGGCTTGAGAAGCATAGACCCTAAATTGCCCAAATTAGGATTCAAATAACGCATGAATACAGAATTTGATAAATAGAATGTCTCACTAAATGATTTTTAGTATCTTATATGTAACTCTAATTTGGCTAAAATTGGGATATGATTTGGATATATAAAATGTGAACAACATTGGAAGATATCAGAATTTTTGAAGAATGTTCTGACCTGTTCATCGGCTGAGTTTCAAACTCGACCAATCACATATTCTGAATGATATAGCAGTGTGGTAATTGAATTTTATCTTTTTATTGGTACGTCCAATTGATCCCAAATTTTAATTATGTTTGAAAATCACAAATTTTAGACACTCTATTAATTTGGCGTAATTTTTGGATGACTTTTGATCTCTTCAGTAAGGTGTCGGTCGAGTTGCAACTCGACCGAATCTGCTGCAGACTGCTATATAGCAGCGCACTGTTCGATTTTTAATTAATTATTGGTAACTTGAAATGACCTGAAATTTTTACTGTAGGTTTAAAACTTTATTAGGCACAACATATAAAATTTTAAAAATTTTTGGAGTTTCTGTTTACAGTTTAATAAACGAATTACAGAAACTATTATAAAACTGAATTTTCAGCTGAATGTGATTAAAGTTGAATGCTGGGTTAATATGTTATTGCCCCAAGCAAATCAATTTGATCTATATAATCGACCACACACAATAATGCTATGATATTGATTTAGACCAAAACCCTAGGATGATTAGGGTTGAAGTAGTTTAAAGGGTATCATTAGTGATGTAACCTTGTATGCCAATATCTTTGTTAAATAAAGATCTTGGGATTTGTTCTATGAAAAGTAAACTGGTTTTGATAACGATCTAGGGTTTTGAAGAAGATAACCTGATCGGTACATGAACAACATGAGATGATTTATAGGAATGAGTAAGACATAAACCTAAAATGTAACAATAAGTAAGTAGCATAGAAATCGGAGTATTATCCGATTATGATCCAAAGATAGTTGATGTAGTTCATGTTTTAAAGACATGGTGTCACTATCTTTATGATGTGACAATAGATTATCACCCTGGTAAAGAGAATGTGGTGGATGATGTTTCTAGCAGAAAGTCAAGTTCAACAGCCAATGCATTCTCTATGACAGGTTTCAATAGAGACCTGCTAATAGAAATATGGAAGTTGAACTTAGGCTTAGGGGTAATAACACAGAGTGATTTGATTGTATAGATGTAAGTTAAGCTTACTTCTTATGATCAGATCAAGAAACTATAAAAAGGGTGATAGTGACTTAAGCCATACCATGCATGACCTGATAGGAGAAAAAGAGACTAAAGTTTAAGTTTTTATGATGATAAGGTGTTATATTGACATGACATGTTGTGTGTATCTCAAGATAGTGTAAAATTCTTTAAGGGGAAAAGCTGAAAGAAAAGAATTTTTATAGAAGTGTATGTATCGATGTATGCTATGTTTTTAGGAAGACACTAAGAGGTATATGAAATCCAAGAAGTTGAAATGGATGGTCAGATATGCAGAAGAATGTAACTGAGTACGTGGTTAGAAGTAGTGTGTACCAGTAGGTTAAAGCTAAACCCTAGAGACCTATAGCTACCTTGTAATCTTTTTCTATGCCTGAATGAGAATGGGAAATTATCACAATGGATTTTGTGGTAAGATTTCCCAGGACACTTAGAGATTGTGATTCGATATGAATGATTGTGGACAGATTAATTTAGTCTGCTCGCTTTCTTCATATTAAGTCAACCTTTGATGTCTCAAAACTTGACTAAGATATACATGGATGAAATAATTAGGTTGCTTGATAATCCAGTTCCAATCATGTCATTTTGAGATCCTAAGTTCACATCTAGGTTGTGGAAACAGTTGCATCGTGCTTCGGGCACAAAGTTAAGATTCGATACAACCTTTTCATCCGCAGACGGATGGTTAGTTTGAGAGAACCATTCAGACTCTTGAGAACATGCTGAGAGCATGTGTTTTGCTTTTCAGTGGAAATGGGAAGAACATTTAAGTCTTATAGAGTTTGCTTAATGTGAATGTTGAGTTTAGAAATACACAACTGATAATGGTTCGGTTTGAATAAAAACCCAGACAGCACAGTTTTGGTAAACCATCAGGTGCATGATTTCAAGATAGTAAGATAGCATTAAAATATGTAAATAAACCTAAATACCTGCTTCCTGTTATGTTAATGTGTGTGATCTGACATTTTACATGATTTGGCACTTTTCATTAAGATATCATTAGAAATTCTCAAGTACTATTAAATACTTGTGTGATGATACGTAAATAACTCTTAATTGAGTTATGTGATGCATAAACCAGGAATTTGGTTAATATGCACGTTCTTCGAGAAAATTTAAGTAATTGAACAATAGTACAGATGGTTTGTTATATGCGAAGTAAATAGCTTTTATTGATGTAATAAGATGTTCAATTACATGAATCCGGTATGGATGTGCCAAAATTGATTGAGTTTGGAATATTTATGAATTTTTAATCTGTCTGCATGCATGATATAAACATTACTCGGTAATTACAATGATTTGAAATATATTGTTCTGCCAATTGTAGAATGATATCGTATTGTGATTTGAATTGAAATCTAACAGATGAGATAATGGAAACCCTAAGAGTAGGGTGTTTCCATGTGGTTAGTGAATGAGGAAACCCTAAGAGTAGGGTGTTGGCATGTGATGAATGAACAAGGCAAATGAAACCCTGAGGATAGGGTGTACGATGAATCAAGTATTTTGATATTAATTTTCATTATGAGATGTGATGATTTTAACAGTTAAATTGCATGATTTTAACTTAGCACCAGATTGACATGTATTCTGTTTATTTAAGAATTTTAGTCTGTTTGCATGAATAGTATAAAAATTTCTTGGTAATTACCATAAAGTGAGATACTGTTATAACGATTCAGGAAAGACAGTTTTGTGGGTTGGTCTGGGATCAGATCAGATGTGTTCTAGGTTAAGGGACTTATACAGATGATTGATCGGAGGATCAAGAAACTCACGAATTGTGAGATATCATTAGTAATAATTTTGTGGAGAAATCTTGACCTAGAGGAAGACACGTGGGAACACGAGTTAGGAATGAATGACAAGTTTCCTTTTCTCTTTTAGGAATTTCGGGACGAAATTCTTATAAGGGAGGGAGATTGTTACGACCCATATCAGAGTTAGTCAATAAATACCTTGAATTACGTAAAACACCTCAGTTAGTGCTAAGTTTTGTTAAACATCATGAATAATCAAGATAAGACAACATGTGGATCAATAGTCAAGATTTAATCATCTGAGGTAATTAATGATAATAGTAATGATGATTGTTGAGTTAAGTTAAATGCAAAGATGCAATTAGAGCTTTGATCCAGTGAAACAGTCTAATCAGTATGCTTTTGTGCCTTGAGAGTGTAGAGGACCTTGTGCTTGAAGTTTGGCAAAAAGAAACAGTTAAATTGGACCTCCGAGGCAATACTTATGCCATTTTTATGTTCTTTGGACCTATAGTGCAAATTAACCATTTATTTGGCTATAACTTTTTTCTTTCTTTCTTTTTCCCTTCTTCCTTATCCCGTCTTCCCTTCCACCCGATAGAACAGAGAGAGAGGCGGCGCACAATGCGCCGATAAAACAGGAACAAGCGGGGGTGTGAGGGCGGTCGATTTTGAGTTGGTTTGCTTTGGTTCAGTTGCGCCCTACCTCCTCCATCGTCTTCCTCTACTTTCCTTTCCATTTCCCCCCCCCTCATCTCTGCACCCTAGCGGCGCCCCCAACCTGCAGCTTGACCTGCAACTGCAGCCCGATCGAGCAGGTTAGGGAGAGGGGCAGGGTGAATTTAGGCGCCCTAAGCCAAGAGCCAGCAGCCGCGCAGCTTCTACTTTTCCTTCTTTCTTCTTCCTCTACATTTCCCCCAACCACCGCATGCCATAGCAGCTTGGCGGCCGACGCTCAGAAGCAGCTGCTGTGTACGGCAGCCAAGGGCACCGCCTAGAGCATACCTTGCAGTAGTAAAAGCTGCTCTCGAGCTCGACTATGAGGCCAAGATCCAAATCCGTGGCCATTAGTTTGAATTAACCATCGTTTGAAGCTCAACATCAACCTGACCTAGGTGTGCGTTCACTGTGAGCAATAGAGCCGTGAACAGTACAAATCAAAGGTTGAAGACGATCCAATATTGCCCGGAATCAGGCCCTTGACGCACCTCCGGACGAATCTGAACAGACCAAATCACGGTGAGTAGGATTTCATTCATTTATCATTAAATAACTCAGGCGTTTGAATATTTCCAGTTATGTGCGCGAATTACGCTGATAACAGGCGTTATCAGGCGTCGGGCAGCGTTTGAGTCGCCCGACTTTTTAGTTCATAAATTGCTTCTAGACGCTGTTATATGATTAAATTTAGCAATTGATCAGTGTGGATTGAATCGGTAAATTTATATGGTTCATTGGAACCTAAATTGCTTATTTGAATGTTGAAACTAGAAATTCATGTCTAAAAATGGTATGGATTGGGTATGAACCCAGACAATAAGGATTTCTGATAAATTATCAGATGTACGATTTCAAAGTAGATATGAATAAATAAAATATGCATGAAAACCCTAATTGTATATATCTTTTGACGTTAATATGTGTAAATTGATATTTACATGAAATGGCACATTTCTCTGAAATATTACCAGAAATTCTCAAGTATTGTTATTAAATTGTGTTGTGATAGGTAATTAACTCTTAATTGAGTTAAGTGATGCACAAACCAGGATTTGGGTTAATGTGCACGTTTTTCGAGAAATTTAGAGAATTGATAATTGTTGAGTATGATTCTCATATGTGAAGTAAATTTCTTTAATTTGTGCAATAAGATGTTCAATTGCGTAAATTCACTATGTATGTGCCAAATTGAAATAAGTTGGGTTATTTATGCATTTCTAATTTGCTTGAATGCATGGTATGAGAATTTATCAGAAATTACAATGATTTGAAATATATTGCTCTGTCGGTT
This sequence comes from Alisma plantago-aquatica, assembly GCA_963693085.1. Taxonomy (NCBI): domain Eukaryota; kingdom Viridiplantae; phylum Streptophyta; class Magnoliopsida; order Alismatales; family Alismataceae; genus Alisma; species Alisma plantago-aquatica. The sequence goes on along the minus strand of OY856410.1, from coordinate 1,236,967,974 downwards.
TAGAATGACAGTGTATTGTGATTTGATACGAAATCAGTAAATGTGATATTCCTGTTTAAATGTTTATTTGTCAATCAGTTAATAGACTTAGGTGCCCTAACGCCGTAGAACCCCTCGTGAGGTCTGCACCTTGGGGTGAAACGACCTACCTAGCGTGTGTCTAGATGGTCGGTGACTCGTGTTCAACAATAATCCGTGCGTGTGTCACGGTGGCACGAGGGCAGAAAGGCAGTGTTCAACAATAATCCGTGCGTGTGTCACGGTGGCACTGGAGTATATGGGGGTTATTCAATAATAATCCGTGCGTGTGTCACGGTGGTAACCCCGACTCTCCGCCTGTGTGCTCAGGTTCAAGGAGGAGTCTAGAGTACACTCTTTTGAGAGTGCAGTGAGGCCGTGTGAGCCTGAGAGTCCTGTAGCAGACCAGGACAGCAGTCAGACTTAGCATTTCCCGGGTGTGTCGCTAAGTCTTGTACGGTGGGACCGTAGCATGAACTTGCTGCGGATCTTTATATGCAGAGTACACTGCATATATTTAGGGCATAATAATAATATAATTATGTAATCATATAGGATCACAGTAAATTAATATATCCGAACTTTTGTGCCAATTCATTATATCTGTTTATTTGTCTAAATTACCTGTTGTTGCATAGAAATGCGATTATATTCTGTAATCTGCTATGTCATTAGAAATGCCCAGCTTGTACTGTATTTATGTTTATTTCAATTCTATAAACCTGATGAGTTGTTTAGTGATAGCTAAATGAAAGGCTATTCACTGAGCGAGTAGGCTCATACCTCTACTCAAAACATTTTCAGGTTATCGTCAGCAGCAGGAATCTGAAGGATCCTTTCGTCCTAACGCTTAATCAGTAGAAGGTATATGTAATTAGTTTAGTTAGATAGTGGTCTCTTAGTCCCTTCCCCTCGGTCTTTGGGACATGGCGTGGGTGAGAGAGAGTGTGTATGTGGAATGTGTATAAAGATGTAAATTAAATGTTATGTTTACTTTATGTTAAACAATGTTACATGTTGTAAACTCTGTTTGCTTACTCTAGCCAGTTTAAATGAAATGCTTCTGCAATATTTTATTATGTTTTAGTTTACAATAATAATCTGGATATCATTACGAGGTTTTAAATAGAAAAAGTTCTCAGTGATTTGTTTATGTGATAATCCCTCCGTCGCGCCCTAATCTCGTGATTAGTGGTCAGTGTGAGATCGGGGTGTGACATCCTTGGTACAGGTGTCGACGCTAGTGAATCAAGCCACAGGCCAGTTCACCGTGCTCCCTGAGCCATGAACACATTCATGCTCTATCACACTGAGCCATGGGCCTATTCACCATGCTCTTATCACACTGAGCCACGGGCCTGAAACCATGCTCTGGAGTCTACAACCAAAGTTGTACTCTAACCTTCCTATTTGTGGCTAGGAGCAACCCTGCATATTCAACAATATGGGACTATAGGCGTCGTTTATTAGATAAGAAATCGACGCCCAAACCCTTCGCGCCACAGAAAGGGCGCCATCTTGGGCACTATCAGTGTCGGTTTTTTACAAATAACCGACGCCATATATCTTCGCGCCACAGGAAATAGACGCTGGTTATTTATATAAAACCGACACTATAACATTGTGTGTCGGTTGTTTACAAATAACCGACGCCTATTGTTTTTTTTCTGTCAGTCTGCAGACCTGCTGTGGCTGGTCGCAGGATGAGAAACATGTTCAGTTCAGTTATGAACTGCAAGTTTTACTACATCCATTGATATCAGCCGACAACAAGCCACAAACATGCAAAATTAACAACAAAAATATTCACAAATGCATTTAGCAATGCAACCTGCAGTTCCATTTTATTTTCACACATTTAGAAACATTCATGTAGCTAGCAATCTGTAGTTCCATTCATTCACATTCACACACGTAGAAACATTCATATAGCAACCATCACTTTCATTCATTTTCACTCAGACACATGTAGAAACATCCAGACATGTAGAAATATTCACACATATATTATAATTCAGAAATTCATTTACAAAATATCATTGTTTAGTCATTATTTGCTATCAGGATCCCAATTATATTTTAAAGCCCCCACTATTTGTATGGTTGTTGCCCATTCTTCTCTTACTTCATTTAATTCTCCCATCGTATAGGGAGCATTTTCATCTGGTAAGGCCTCTCCTGTAATGGGGTCAGCTTTAAACACCTGTAAAGAGAATGATGTATATATATAATTAATGAGCTATAAATAAGATTGATATATTTTGATCATATTATCTAATGAGACTATATAATACCTGAGCAATACACTCGATATCTAGTGCGACATGTTTGATAATCATGTGCATATATCGCATGACATAGTATCCACATGCCCATCCGTTGTCTTGTGTAGCACACTATAAATTCAAACATACAAAATATTAAAAAATACAACTAATTAAGCATTGTTCACATAAATAATATATACATATATTGCAGTCGGGAACTTACTTTCACGTTCTTCCAAATTATTGGCTGGTTCTTTTTCGTGGGGACCTTTCCTCCAGCCTTTTTGAACTCCTCAAAACCCCTACATGTTAATGTAACACAGAACATTGCAATTAAATAGTAATGTAATAACATATGTTAACGGATATGAAAATTAAATATTTCTCACCGGAATAATGCCATTTTCATTATGTGTCCAAATCTTGTATTCAATTTACTCCCCTTAGGATCTAGATAATACACAGTGAACGTCTCGGGGGCAATAACCAGTAACTCCCAATGCCTACCCCTAGAGGTAAAAAAGTTAAAAATTAATAACTCAAAATCCACAATAAAAATGTAATTTTCTTAAGTCCAAATTATAATAAGCAAAGTAAACTTACTCTACATTGAATGGAGCCATTATCACCGTCTTCTTATTTACAGCAAAATTTGAAAAAGCCTCACATCAGTATTGTTGAACTGACATAGGGTCTTTAGCTACTAGACTAATCAAAGATGGAATCAAAAACCCTACATGTCTGAATCCAAAATCTGCACATATGTTGTCTAAGTAGCTGCAAAATATGTATTAATTACGCATGCATTAATAAATAAGAAACCAGATCACCAGATCATACACAAGGTATATGGATGTATAAAGAATATCTCACCTTATCCATAGCTCTATCACAGATGTATTTAGCCAATCATATCGAAACAACTCCAAAATATCTTGTATAAATAGTTTTGTTTCATATGACTGACCTGTAGAATCTGAATCGGAAGAAACAGTTATAGGGGAGTTTATATCATGTTCGCCTAACCATGTTGCCATACCCCTACAGTTAGGACCTAACGGGACAGGTAGGTCCTGTGGAACCCAACTAGGTAATGTAGCAGGTGGAAGTGGAGGCCTAGATGTTGTGGGTGTCTTCTTTTTAACCTGTATATATATATAATTTCAGATCAACTACCATCATATACACACACTAATAATTGAACGTAATGTAAATTTACCATACCTTTTCAGTAAAGAGGACATCCGCTTTTAGCCACAATATCACTCCGCCTACTGCCTCACCAAGCGTTTCACAATCTGGGTGGGCATATGGCAATGCAAGATCCATCCACTGGGAGAATATATGTATCGGGCTCACACGAATCCAACCAGCTGGTACTGGAGACCCGTGACACGTTTCCCCTGGTAAGGATGGGTAAGCCGACGCCTCTGCAACGACAAATTCTTTACTTTTTAGACGGCATGGCTTCAACCCCTACAAATTTTTGTGTAAAGAATGTTATATACATATATACATATCATCTATTTTTGAAACGACTACAATTTCATATATACATATCATCTTGAATTAAAAAACTAATTACTATGTCATAAAAATACTTACAGCGGATGTGCTAGGTAGTGGTTCTACATGATTACTCCCAGCCTCTGCAGTAGGAGTAGGAGGAGTAGAGCCTGCAGTAGGTACTATCTGGTAAGTGGTAGTCTGAGATGCCTGCCACTTTTTCATTGCTTCTTCTAGTTTCCTATCAACTAGCTTATCTACCTATACATGGATAAAAGAAACGTTAGCTTCTAATTATTGAATTCTCTTTTACAGTAACATTATAAAGAAAGAATATGTTACCTCCTCTTGTGAAAGTCCTGCTTTTGAGACATGTTTGCGCTGGGATGACCCAAAAAAAGCTTTGATGCCCACACCAGCGCCTGCAGCCCTAACACGTCCAGGATGCTCTGGGTTACCCAGAGCAACTGTCAATTCATCCCTTGTGCCCTCAGGGATGAACTTGCCTTGTTTCCTCAGCTCGTGCAGCTCCCGCTAATCGCCAAAACAAAAATTTGTAATTAAGTAAACAACACAAATAATCAATATTCGAATGATTGCTGTAAGAGTTGTATTTTACCATTTTTGCAGTCGCCTCAGCAGTTGCGGCCTTTGTTATTTCTCCCTTCTTATTTTGCCTCCCAGCTATCCAGACATCATGGCTAGGCAGAGGTGTGTTACCTATGGTAGAGGACTCCTGAGTAGCAGCAGACTGAGTAGCAGTAGAATGTAGTCTTTGGTGAATGCATGCATACCCCTTTGGACCCATTGTGTAGTCATGCACATTTAGTGCACGCCTTGATCTTTGTGCCTCACTGAGGGCCTAGTTAGTATGCACATTAATGATTTGGTTAGTAACACTAAATATTAATCTTGAATAGGTGAATACAACATATATTAATTAATGAGATTGAGACTGACGCCTAATACCTTGAATTCGTCAGTTTGTCTTGAAGCGACAAACGTGTCCCATTCTTCTTTGTCCAGGAAGTTCCACTGTTCAGTGGTTGTCTTCTTCCTCTTGTCATCTTCTTTTATGTATTCTCAGGTGAGATTTATCCTATAGTTCCTTAGGACTCTCCCACAGCGTTGCATCACGCATTTACGATGCAGCTTTTCATCCAATTGAAATATACTCTGCAAAATAGAATTGCTATTAACTAGTATCCAAAAATTTAGTAATCTACAAAATAGAATTGAAAATTAATAATAACTCACGCATAAATCCCTCCATATTAAGTCTTTCTTCTCCTTAGAAACGTTATGCCAAGAATCTAAGCGACAACCGCAATGGATACGAGTAACAAACCCAAGATATGAAACAAATAAATTGTGATTCACACCACATGCATTTCCTGCATTATCAAAATCCACAACAAGTTTGGGTCCATTGCCCTTTTGTGCAATTAACTTCTTCATCATAGTGATGCCCCTTCTCTTGTCAACTTTTTGGTGTTGTTGATCAAGTGTCTCAAGTGCTTCAGATGGTACCTATGCATCATCAACCTAAAATTTGACAAAATAATCACTTGTACAAGATATAACTATAAATGGACATATAGATATAAATATATGATATATTTTTAAAACTTACATTGTGAGGCGGCGCATTGATGTCCTCACCCTCACGGTAATCATCAGCACGGTCATCAGGACAATGGTCAGCCATCTGCAAATTCACATTCAAATTGTAAAGCTCACATTGTAAAGTTCACATTATTACAACAAAGTATATATCACAACAAAATTGTAAAGCTCTATGATCAAAGAGAAAATAAGTATATATTACAACAAGATTAGGGTCTAGGGTTAACAAATACATGTGATGTCATTCTGATATATAATAAATGTACATGTACCACCTATCCCATCCTTGAACACCTAATCTCACTAGTAAGTGTATAATGTGTATTGGGTTTTCAAGAAAATTTCGGTAGCATTTCCCCGTTGTTCTCCAAGTACATATGTACTTAGAGAACAAACGGGGAAATGTTGTCGAAATTTTCTTGAAAACCCAATACACATTATACACTTACATCCTAAGCGAGATTAGGTGTTCAAGAACAGCCCCAAACCGGGGACTATCCAAGATTTACTCCTAATGAGTAAATCTTAGACGAGTTTCTAGGCCAACAAATAATGTGTTGTCATTCTTATACCTAAAATTCTAGTTCTTCAAGTTAGGGTGATTATTGATGTCTTTAAAAGCATGATTGGTAATTTAGGGAAAAGTTCATCATTTACATTCCAAGCATGTCACATGTGTGCATTACAGTTCATCATTAAGCAAGAAGGGTGATTAGGATTCTCAATATACTCAACAATAAAACAAGTTTCCGAAAGAGGTTTGGTGAAGATATCTATAACTTACTTAAACATTCAATTATGAAGTAAATATACACTTAATTCAGAATAGCATGACGCACAAAGTTGCAGTCAACATCATTATGCTTTGTTCTATCATGGACTATCAGATTGGTATAATGTGGATTAGGGTCTAGGGTTAACAAATACATGTGATGTCATTCTTATATATAATAAATGTACATGTACCACCTATCCCATCCTTGAACACCTAATCTCACTAGTAAGTGTATAATGTGTATTGAGTTTTCAAGAAAATTTCGGCAGCATTTCCCCGCTGTTCTCCAAGTACATATGTACTTAGAGAACAAACGGGGAAATGCTGCCAAAATTTTCTTGAAAACCCAATACACATTATACACTTACATCCTAAGCAAGATTAGGTGTTCAAGAACAGTCCCAAACCGGGGACTATCCAAGATTTACTCCTAATGAGTAAATCTTGGACGGGTTTCTAGGCCAACAAATAATGTGTTGTCATTCTTATACCTAAAATCCTAGTTATTGATTGTTTCAACACTTATCAAGTTACCATGCAATAAGTAAATAACTTAAAAAAAATAAAAAAAAAACACCCAGCAGGGCACCTTACGATTTTGCTCCAGGGCACCTGCAGGGCTTGACCTAGCCTAGGTGGAGGAAGGAAGGAGGAAGAAGGCGGCGTACCTTGAGGGCAGAGGAAGAAGGCCCGATCGGAGCAGAGGAGAGCAGCTGGAGGTGAAGCTGGGAGCACCGGCGGAGAGGAGAGGAGAACTTCGGCTCGGCGGAGCTGGCAGCACCGGCGGCGAGGAGAGGAGAACTTTGGCTCGGCGGAGCGGTGGCGACGGCGGCGAGGAGACGAGCGTCACGCGAGGAGACGAACGGCGGTGCGGGGGAGCCAGGCAATGACGGCGGCGACGGCGGGGAGCAATCGGGGGAGCAATCGCCAGACCTAGCGCAGAGTCGCAATGAAACAGAGACAATGGGGAAAAGTTCTATTTGCGGGGCTATTAACTGTACCATAGGCGTCGGTTATTCAAAAAAAATCGACAACTATAACTAACAGTGTCGGTTCTGAACAAAAACTAACACCAATACTTGATTATAGTCGTCGGTTTTTAACTAAAAAACAACCGACGTCTATATACATATGCCGATTAAAAAAATTGTTCTCGATTTATGACCATAGTCGTCGGTTTCTACCTAAAACCGACGCTTAAAGGGTGTGAAAAATTCCCCGCGGATAGCACAGGAAAACTCATAAGCGTCGGTAATTGTAGTAAAACCGACGACCAAAATGTGCCCAATTTCTGTCTCGCGAATAACCTTTAGTCGTCGGTTTTTTATTTATCAACCGACGCCATATGTCAAATTTTGGAGGTAATTTTTTCGCTGGAAATTTTGGATTTGGCGGTTAATTTTAGGTGTCGGTTTTTTATTACGTAACCGACACTGAATAAAAGCGGTACCCGTGTCTGGTCGCCCTTCATAGATTGGATGTCGGTTTATGTTATCAACCGACGCTGTAGACTTTAGGTGTCAGTTTATTTATACAACCGACACCTTGAAAAGTGACATTATAAGCCATTTCTGTAGTAGTGATAGATTAGCCTTTCCTACTACACTCACCATTGAGTAGGTTGCCTCTGCCGACGGTGGCATTGGTCATCATTGGCCGCCCCTCCACTCGCCTGGCCAATTGCTCCCCAAACCTCCATCCCAACCACAATTTGAAAACTTCATGTTAGCTTCAAAATATTGTATAAGTTTGCATTATGATGTTATTATTTATTTTGACTTTTTACTTTGTATATTTTGGATAATAATGTATAAATCTTTTTTACAATAATATGAAAGATAACATTACAACAAACTGAGTCGACATTCCTTTGTAAATGGCAAAATGAATAACTACAGTAAGGATGAAATTACATCAGCTTAAATATTAAACATATTTTAATAGACTTTAAGTACATCGATGTACTTTTGCCAACCCAACAACCCCCACACCCCCCAAAAGGAAAAAATACCCAAATTCCTGGGCAAGATGTGCCACTGGCTGAGAGAACATTTGTTCATGTTAAGAGCGGTGAGCATGGTTCATGGAAGTTTAATTGGGTCAGGCTCGAAGTGTCCATAAACTCAATGATGATGATGAAATGACAAAAAAAAATTCATTGTCTTTGCCTAAGGATCTTCCTAGTCATCTAATTGCAGTCGAACAACTCCATAAAAAGGTCCAACCAAATATAAATTTTTATTTGGGTCCAATACAGCTAATGGGTAGCAGGCCACAAGAGGCCTACAAACCTATGTTATATTAGTGATTGTGAGAACGATTCACGGCTCTAGGAGTTCGTTTGGGCAAAGAAATGGATGTGTGCCACAATGCCAGTCCTTCGAACGATCCCATTTCCTCCCTTCGGCCCTTCCGTCAATGAGGCCATCATCTAGCTTACTTTAGTGCCACAACTTAAAGTCTGGCACTTGTTGGAAAAGCCATTATATTCATGTGATCACCGCCATGAAGATCCAACAGCAACAGTCATGCTGCTGAGTCCTTCATCAATGCTTATTTTTGTGCTCTATCGTGATTCTTTAACTTGGTCAGCATAGCCATTTCTTGGCACCACAACTGTGTCGGGGTCTTCTGTAACGACCCTGACCTGGATTATGAGGTAACCCTAATTGTTTTGGCTAATAAAGATTCTTATAACTTTAATATAATCATCTAAGGTGCTTTGTTATCATGTGACACACTTATGTTTCAATTTTGGTCCCGATTGAATGTTGTTTGAGCAATTTTCCTTTGTTTTGGACCAAAGTGCAATTTACCCAAATTGAGGGGCTATAATGCAAAATTTCACATGTTGAATGTGCCTTATATGTTTTATCATCATAAGAGAGAGAATGATTCTAAGTGGTGGCTTGTGGAAAGCCTAAATTCTAAGTTTGAACTTGTTTGAACAATGCTGGAGGATTGTGTGCCAATTTTAGTACAAATTGTAATTTACCCAAAATGTGGGGTTGATATGCAAATTACCACCTCTAGAATGTCCCTACTTCCTCTATGTATCATTTATAGGAGATAGAATGAATGAGACACCATGTTTGTATCCATTATGAATGATGATACTCTAGGTGATGAAATGACTAAGAAAAAGGGTTGAATTTGGAAGCTTAACTTGAGTTGTATCAAGTTGAAAACCTTATATATGAGTGCCTATCGGCCATGGAGCCCAAGGAGGTGTCCCATATCGTTTTTTGAACTCTTGGAAAAGTCCATATCATGCAAAGCACCTCAAGGAGGTGAGGTGTGACGGACAATAAGTTTCCTTAGAAAAAGTGTATCAGCTTGACTTAAAATAGTGATTAAACCTAGATGACTTATCCAAATGGATAAGTAATGGACGAATTTTCATCTCAAGATGATCCTCAACCATTTTTCAAGACAAGATAAATGTTTATGCATTCTTGTACACGTGTCACCCATGCATGACACGTGGCACCTACTAGCTCAAAATGTTGACACCTCATTTTTTGCCTTTCTTCATGATCAACAAGTATATATACCCCTAGTTTCACCCCTTTGTGCAATTTTGTGACCTTACCACCCTCCTAACCTAAGGTATCGTGCATAGAGCTCCCATATCGTGAAGGGATGCTGTGGTATCGTGCATGGGCCTTGGGATATCGCCCATGGCAAGACCATATCGCCCAAGTAGGTGATATCGACCATATAGGGTGATATCGGACATAGAGTGAAGCGTTTTGACTCCAAGTGAGTGCCATATCGTGCAAGTGAGTATCATATCGTGCAATAGGGGTGGCATATCGTGCAAGAGCACAAGGGTATCGTGCATAGGCCTTGGGTATCGGCCATAGCAAGTATATCGACCATACCATGTTGATATTGCCCATAGCAAGTTGATATCGGCCAATTGAAGTGATTTTGGCCATAAGTGAGGGGGTATCGGACACAAGAAAAGTTGTGTCGGCCAAGAGGAAGTCCATATCGCCCAAGAGTGGTAGGGTGTCGGCCAAGGAGTTAAGGAACTCAAAACTTAACCCTAAGGTATGCTATAGTTGTCTTCAAGCTTGAATTGAAGCATGGAATTAGGGTTATGATCTACCTTTCTTTTCTTCTTCACCAATTGCTTATCCATGGTGATTCCTTGTATATGAAGGAGTTGTGAACGAGCCTTGGACCTTTGATAAAGTCATCTTCAACCTTAGGAACATGGAGCTTTGGAGCTTGAAGCTTTGAAGTGGTTCTTAAGGCGGGTTATATAACTTGAACTCAACCATGTTATTATTCTTCACCTAAATTGTTATAATTAGTGAAATACTTTTAATTCCAAAATTTCCTGAAATAGTTGATGAAATTATGAGTTATAGAAGTTTCTTAGACATGTTACCATGATTTATATCAGTTATAACAAAGGTCTAGAGCTTGAAGAAGATGGTGACACTTTGTAAAAGTGATATCGGGTTCAAGTATAAATACAAGTAGTTATAACCCGATATGGGTATGACTTGCCCGATATGTCTTGCACAAGATGTTGCATGAGATGCTTGCATGCATGATAGGGAGTCTATAATAGACTCCATGCACGATACAAGGTCAATTGTATACTTGTAAGTTGACAAGAAACCCTAATTTGGGTAACCCGATATAAGTGAAGAGTAACAAGTGTTATTGCACGACACACATGGTTGCATGATATACATGGTTGCATGACATGGTTTCACGACATGGTTGCATGACATGGTTGCACGATAGGGTTTCACGATACACAACCCTAGATGATATGGTAACCCTAAACCGTCATGGCTAACCCTAGATGATGATTAGCCCAATAGGGTGATTGAATGTACTATTAGCCCGGCATGGTGATGGATTGATACCTCATAAGTATCATGGGCGACACATACATATACCTTGTGCCCGATATGAGGTCAATAAGATACCTCGTTCTCGATATGGAGACAAGTGAAAATCCTAACCCGATATGGTGAGTGTTTATACACCTCCAACCCAATACAGTGGTATCTAGACACCTACAACCCGATATGGTGAACACATGCATATGATTTAACCCTATATACCTTGTAAAGGTGAGAGTAAGACACTCTTAGGAGTGATTTGTGTAGCACCAAGTAATGGTGTGGCTAATACCTTGATAGGAACTGACGCCTAATGGGTGAGCTTTTAGTGTCGCCCACATAGATGTTGCTTAGAAACCGACACTAAAGGCTTTAAATAACTGACACTAAAGGTAGGTTCTGTAGTAGTGTATACTAACTTGCTAGGATGAGCACCTCTATCCTCGGCAACGACGTCAGAAAGCTTGGTGCGATCTTCTCAAGGTCATACACTAACCAAGTAGAGGTGGCTAGATGCAACCCTAAGGGAAAACACACTGATCTCTCAAAGTTTTTATATGGACCTAGTCCAATGCACATGCTCAACTAATCACACGTACCCGCAAGCGCACATGGTCATGTTGTAGTATAGGATAGTGGTGAGATTAGGGTCGATCCTCAGGGGTAGAGGGGGCACTAGAGCTAGGTTTGTGTTAGCTATGTTCCTAAAGTGGAGTCTAAGATTTGAGGGTTTAAAGTTGGTTTTGGTTTGATTATGCTACGATTGCAAGAAAGAATGAGAAAGAAAGAAACTAATTTAACAAAAACTCTAGATTACTCTAAGCAAGTTAGAACTAAGAGACTAAGCCAGACAAGCAATTAGGCTAAAGCAAGGAATTACACTGCACTAGCTATCCAAGTTATCAACTAAGATGCAAGCTGAGCAATGAGACAAGCAAGAGCCTAAGTTATCACTAGTTGGCTAAACTAACCCAAGTAAGCTCAAAGGAGCCCTAACTACTTGAGCAAGATCTAACTATCTAGAACTAAGCAATTAGCTAAGAGTTAACAAAGACAATTGACTACACTAGCATTAACAAGCTAAGAAGGCAAAGGTGGGTTTTAAGAAGTATGATGGATAGGTGGGCCGTTTGGAATTGCAACTTGATATTAGTTGGGGTGAGGTCAACATAGCAATCTCAAATTTCAATCTAGATTATCAAACCAAACAACAAGGCAAGTGCTATTAGAATATACCATATACTACTAGTTGGAGAATTAGGACTAGGTGTAATTCTAAAAGGACTTGGAAAGTCTAGGTTTCTGGGGTAAGCGGTATTAGGGCAATTGAGAGTCAAGGGTAGGAATGGGAGAAGAGATGAGGGTATTTCACCTCATGTTACTTGCCATATAGTTTTTAGGAAACTCTAGGCAATTGCACTAATCACATTTATACTAGCTACTTAGATCTCACACATACTTGTAGAAGAAGGGAGATATATGTAGGAACAAAGGGGGCAAGCTAGGGATCCACTAATTGGACCTAGGAGCCATTCCTAAGATTGACACATACATTCCAATTTCTCCTAGAAGCTAAGTGTCATCAAGTATCACAGAACAAACAATTTATGTTTAGAAGTACAAATCACATGCAAGATAATGGGAAATGAGATAGAAGCAAGAGACAATCTTCATAGAATGAAATTATATTCAATACAAACTATTTTCTCCCAACATGGTATCAAAGTCATATTTTAATCCCAAACAACCCACCACTAGGGGCTTAGCTAGACATGCTCAAAGAAAAGATAAAAGAAATGAGAAGGAGATAGGAATCCATGGATCTCGGAGTAGCTTCTTCTTCTTCACCTCCTAGCTGTTTTAGAATTTGGCTCCTCCTCCAAGGGGGGTGAAAAGTATGGGAATATGGGGGATTATGGAAGGGAACCTAGAAAACTAGGTTTGTATGGTGGAAATAGAGTGGAAAATGGAGTGGGAGATAGGTGAGTGGAGTAAATGCAAGGAAGGAGATGGATGAGCTCTAGAGTAGTTAGGAAGAGGCTAAGGGCAGCTAATCTCCATGTTGTAGCTGCCACTTATGTATATATAGGTGGTGGGGAAGCACTTGGGTAAGTTGGGGCAAAGTGAGAAAACCAGTGGAGAAAATGGGTAGGTTTAAGTGGTCACCATGGTCGTGGTGAGATGCCACAGACATGGTGGGGGTTGCATGGCACGGCCATGGGTAGTAGAATGGCCGAGGTGGAAAGTGGAGTTGGAAGTGTGAGTGTGTGTGGTGGCCACGGCCGTGGCAGAGTGCCACGGTCGTGTTGGATAGAGGATATCGCAGCCGTGTGGGGTACCGCAGCAGTGTCGGAGGAGGAAGACACATGCGAGGTCGCTCTGAGGTCGTTGTGTTTTCAGCTCACCACGGGAGAGGTGGCCTTCAAAGGGCCACGGTTGTGCTGATGACCACGACTGTGGTCATTCACGTACAAAAGTCCATGTTGATTTTTGGGATTTTTATGCATAATTCACCACGGTTGTCTTAATGGCCACGGGCGAGGCAGGAGATGCTGGCCACGATCGTGTTGGGGTCCACGTTCGTAGGGTCTTCAGTGACCACGGCCGTTGTGATGACCACAGCCGTGGTCATTCATGTATAAATTGAGCAACTTCCCTTTGACTTTTGGAGCTTAATTCTCCACGACCGTGGTGATGTACCATGACCATTTTGGGGCTTCTTGGTACTGATCTTCACTTCACCTTCTTTATCTAGCCTCCTTTTGCTTTGAATTGCTCTTGTGCATCCAAGGAAAGCTCGGAAAAAAGATAGGTCCAGTTTTGGGTTGTAAGAATCCAAAGATGTTCTTCATCTCTCTTTCATGCATCAATGCATACATAAGTGTCCTGAAATATACACAAAAGGAGGCATAAGTGTGTTTGTCATAAAAGATCATGTTGGAAGAAATAACTTGTAATCTACGATGTTCAGATGTGATTATCATGCAAAAAGACACAGGACGAAACCCCAAAATAGGATTGCATGAATAGGGTATGAAGGAAAAGAGTAGTGGGTCTAGTGGTATTATGCTTAAGAGAGGGATGGGTAAGTGTAGAAAGAGGTCATCTTGGGTTCTGCCGATTTTAGATATGAGAGTAATATGAAAATCCAAGACTTGCCGCACAAATTTCAACCAATGGGTCATGGCTTTAATAATAAGCCCACAGTTGTACCCGAGGTACAAGCAAGTCCAAGAACTAACCGTGATATGGAACAGACATAATGTGTTGCCTTTGTTAATATTGTCTAGGTACGAACTCTTCAACACACTTGTAACTTTGAGATGAAGAGAGAAAAACTACCTTCCCACTCCCACCCACCTTACGCAAAAGAAAGCTCACGATGAAGGCCCAAGTTCCCACAATTATGGTAAATTTAGAGATGCTTCTTCATATGGTTTGAACACGAGTCTCTATAATTGGAGACTACCAAGAATTCGCCAACCACATTATTCCTTACCGACAACATACTTGTATTTTGCTCTCATCTTTCAATGTAAATAAAGGTTAATTACTTAACTCATGGTTGCTTCAATTTCACATGTTTTAGAATTTCTGTATCTTAGTGTGACATCCCTTTCTAGTTTCATTTGATGTAAGATTAAGTGTAACGAGTTCAGTCTGTGCTCATTACAGATTATTATTATACCGAATTCACCATGTGGATGTTATCGGTACTATGGATCTATTGGGCCAGTTGTTAGGCTTCATTTTTCAACCAGTCCCAAGGCTGGAATTTAGTGTCGGTTTGACTCGGATTTATGCAAGCGTTTTTTTTTCTTCCTTCAACTTATTATTAATACTAGTATTACAGGCAGACATCATCTCAGATCTCACACAGTAGTTAGTCGTGTACATCATTACAGTTCCCAAACCATTTAACGATATAACGGCCACTCACAAGCCATCCCTAATATAATAAATAAAAAGACGAACTGCGAGCCTTGCACATGGACTATGGATGTGAACGGCAGAAAAGAAAACAAGTTGGGAAGAGAAGTGCCGGCCAGTTGAACGGAACTTTTGGCCGTCGTGGGTGGGAACAGAGCACATGCGGGGTTCAGATGAGGATTAGAATCCCAACTCAGCAACACTTTTGTCATACAGCCGACCGACCTTACGTGACTGTTCCAGTATAGATCGTAGGCGTTAGTTTAACGAATTAAAGTTTACAAAGAATGATGGTCACTGCCAGCTCACGAGAAGATAATAAATCTTTTGATTCTATTCAAAGCTCCTGATCGTAATGTAACAATCAATCACCGGAAAAAGAAAAACAGGGTCTTTTTTAGGTGGTGATAAGAATAGCGGATCCTACTACCTAATTCCGATATATAATTTATACAGATGATGATGATGATGATGATGGAATAGTAACAAAGCAAATGAAAAACTGGAGAAGATCGATGATATACTTGTCCGTCTATTTCGATCTCCATCTCCTCGGCAATTCCACGAACGCCTTGATGGCCGTCACCACCTCCTCTGCAGGTAATGATCGACTTCCACTTCTCTGCCGAATTCCGCCATCCTTTCAGCGGTCCTAAACCCAACGATCTCCTGAGCCTGGGAACACGACCTCTGCATCCTTATCCCACTCAAACTGGCCCTGGACTCCATGATCTCATAAAGAGCAGCAATCTTCTTCTTCGACGCAACAACATCCGGGCGCTGTCTGGGCGCGCTGAGGGACCTGAGCTTAGCCGAGAACGACTCGGTGCTCGCCATGTACCCTGGGTGATTGGATAGGAGTTGGTGTGCCTGGTACCGCCGGAACCCATCGGCGCCGCAGACGCTCTTGGTAGGCGTCACGGGGACATGATGATGGTGTCCCTGGACGGCCGCCCAGCTGGATGAGGAGTTGAGGAAGCGCGGGGTATTGTGTGCGGTGGTTGCGTGGCGGTACTCGTCGCCGGCGTAAAGGGAGGACCATTCGGGATTGCAGTTCTTGAGGCTCGGGGTGGTGGAGAGTCGGGGAGGGATGTGGCAGAGTAGTGGGGAGGACTTGTAGCAGCAGGAGGAATCTTCCGCGGCTGATGACTCGCAGGAACTTGAAGGGTTGTTGTTGTTGTTGTTGTTGATACTGAGCCTGCGAGTCCTTATCTTTGGTCTTCCCGGATCGACCTCGACGATCTTGGGGCTGTCGTCGGACGAATTGACTCCGGGGTCTAATGTGGACGACAGCCTCCGGCGGTGGAGTGAGCCGGCACGCTCGCTTCTCGTCTCATCAACTCGCTCCTGCCATCATAATAGATTAAACAGTTGCATTAATTTTTATGAAGAGGAACAGAATCGGTGCCAAGTTTGACATCTATCTTGTAAGTTTTAATCAAAGTAGTACTAACTAAGAATGGTAATGAAGATGGTTGATACCAGTGATCTGCGATGATGACGTGATTCGGGGTGAACCCGGGTCCGGTCTCTGGTAGGTGTAGCCCGTTGATACTTTCGTGACAAAACGGCGGATTGAGCTCGGAAGAGTGACTGCATGCGTTGCAGATCTTCCGCTGCTTGCTTACGAACAAGGTAGCCCCTGACGAGTGCCTGAAGCTTCACCAGAGCTCTGAGCGCCCTGAGAGCTTTACGAGCCTGCATTATCATCAGTCAAAGATGCCTAATTTATTACACAAGCAGGAGCAGAGCAGAGCAGAGGACTGAAACATAGTATTCGAAACCATAATTCAATCTGTAGGCAATATTCAATGGTATGATAGTACAGAGGTAGCAGCACTGTATATTAGAAAGAGGAGACGACGTCGATAATAAAGCAATTCACCAAACATGTACTAACCAAGTATCCCCTGAATGCTGCCTGGATCTTGACAGCAGCCGACTTTTCCCTCCCGTCGGCAACGGCAAGGGCAGCTCCAGCAGTCCTCCCTTGGCTCGTCAGCCTCACGACCACAGCGGCCGCCTGTGCCGCAGCTACAGCTGCATCAGCGGCGGCGGCAGTAGCCGCGGCAACAGCAATCGCGCGCCTAGTCTGCTCCTTCTCGCTGTTGGACATATACGGCCTCTGCCATTGCCTGCTGCCGTCTCCGGTGGCCACTTCAACGGAGTTGGATGTCCTTGCCGGCTTGGCAAAGCTCCACCTTTTCTTGTTCCCCACGTCTCCGCCGTCGGGACCGTCCTTGCCACCGCTGCCTTTGCTTTCTCTCCTCCCACCGCCGCCGCCAACGCCCAAAAGGCTCTTCAACCACCTCGTCGCTTTACCCATTGGTCTTCTTCAGCCGTGAATCAGATAGAGGCTCCAGCGGGATCCCTGCGACAGAAGAAGAAGAAGAAGAAGAGGATTATATATAGTTGAATCGTGGCGGTGTTCAGTTCAGACATGCCCGCCCGACCCAAGTGGAGGCGACACATTGATTGGAACAGAAGGCTAAAATGGTGGCGGTGTTCACTTTAGATATATCATGTGCTTGCTTTATTACGCTACAGTGTGTTGGTATTAGGATAAGGAAAGAAAGAATGTATTTAAGATCTCATCTAGATGATGAAGTGTCTTGGAGAGTGACAGGACAAGAAACAAACCCATATATTAGACAGCAACATGTGTGCTGGAGGAATGGGAGTGCTGGAGGGAAACCCCAGTCTGCGAGGGGAGAAACAGTCGGTGGGGAGGCAAGACCATCCCGTTAGTAGGTTGGATTTTTCCCTGGATAATAAAAACAGAGCGAAGAAGAAGAAGAGAGAATAAAAACAGGGGACGGAGAGGACAGAGAACCCAACCGGAAAAGCTTGGATTTTCCCCAGGGGTGCCGATAGGAAGAGAAGTGGTTGTGGGGGTGCAGCAGCAGCAAGGTGTGATACCGACGGAAGATGAGAGTATGGCGGTGGTGGTGGCCAGAGTGGAAGAAGTGTATGGACCCGTATGGTGGTGATGGAAGAAGAGAGGAGGAAAGCTAGTATGGGCTCGCAGCTGGTTCTAAATATTCCCCCTGTTACTATAGTTTGGCAGAAACGACAGGGGAAGAAAGAGGTAGGATCAGATGCGGTGGTGGGGAGGAAGATGGAGACCTCAGTCGGGCTAGTTGAGGCTTTTGGGGGGTGTGGGGTCCTTACCCCGGGGTGGGAGTTCTCCATCCCCCGATGCGGTGGTACTGGCAACACACATCTGGCTTACGTCACGCGGTGGACAGAAATGGCAGGCATTGGCAGACCAAGTAATGGGTTCGAATAAGGAAAAAAGAATGGAAAAGGGGAAAACTCAACCGACCTGACCCTCTCCCTCTCCCTCTCCCTCGTGCAGGACGGGGATGGCGTTTGCGTATCTGGGTCCTTAACGTGATGATTATTCGCGACCAGGTATCGGAAAAGAAAAGCCTACAGCTGGAGGAGGACGACGAAGACGGAACGAAAAGCTCTCTTGGGCTCGTGTCTTCCAGTTGTCCGGTGCGACGCATCTTACCTTTTACTACGAACTTGGACATGATAAAAGAGGCGAATAGGAGGAAGAACCCTGTTGTTCATCATGTTCTCGATCAAAGCTGTGATCTTTTCCTTGTTTCAGAAGGTGGAACGTAGCTGGAAGGGAGGAACAGTAATAAGAGGCAAAAACACCTCTTCTCGTCTCGGTATAAAGATGCACTGTTTAACAACAAATTAAAATACAAGACAAAAGAAACAGACCGACAATTGCCAACATGTTCCTCCCATCGCACTCTCGGCTCTCCTTTCTAGACCGACGAGTTCTGAAAAGAAAGACTAGGAAAAAAAAAACAGGAGACAGATAGAGAGAAGACGAAGAACAGAGAAGATAGGCGGCGGACGAACAGCAACTCCAACACCTTGTTCTTCTCTTGTATACTGTTATAATAATTATGAACCATCGTTATGATTGTTCTGCCCATACCGACCCTCGTCCTCTCTTCCCACCTGGTCTACTGCCGTAAGCCGTCGACCTCAACAATGCTCTCTGGGCTGCCAATGCCATTCTGCCTTGTCCACCCCTCCACCCCATCTGCTGCCATTGGTAAGGTCGATCGGTAATCATGACTAACACACGACACGGGATTGATTGAAGAAAACTTACAGATGGAAACAAAACCACCGTTTTCGGGGCTCCATCTGTAAAGATCACGAGATTGGTACTTGATTGAAGGATGCTGCAACCAACAGAAGACTTTCATGCCCAACCTCGCCGGACCACCACTCCCTGCTACTACTTACTACTGCCAGTCGCACACCGAAACACTCTCTCAGGTACCAGACTATGATTCAGGAGTGGAAATTGGAATCGGAGAGAGGCGAGCCGATCTTATCGACATACCGTGACGAAACAGAAACGGCCGTTGAACAATGATGATGACGGGTAAAAGATTGACTTTTTTTTTTGAAAAAGAAACACAATCAAATGATTACGAAAAAATCACTTACATGAATATCGCAGATTCGCAGAGAGACCAGACCCTTCTTCGCCGTGCGGTGCGGCGGTCACTGTTGGCCGTAGAAATGGCCACCGAAACCCCTTCACTCCCAGTTCTACCACGCTAGAGCGGCAACACCGCTGCTGATTTGCAACGTCTCCACAGACGGGTGGTAGAAATGGCAACGTTGGCAAGGAAAGAGTTGGGTTTAATGGAATCTGGGGACAGGTGGATGACCCGGATCGAAGCGTTTTGATGTTCAGAGGCCGGATTCTTCTCACCTCTTCGCCGCTTATTGAACTCTTCCGCCCTTTTTATTTATCGCAGCCAGATTCACAGACAAGGTGGGGAGGGAGGGGCGTGAGAGAGGGAAGGAATTATTCACGTCAATATGCCCTTACTCTCCCCACTAAACTGTGGCACACATGCCACTTCCGGATTCTGGGAGCGGTTCCAACGGTGTTCGCTGGTTTACAAACCGAGTGACGCGCCGGTGCCTCCGGTTACGTGCTGCGGCCTGCGGGTTGCCAAGGGGTATATTGGTAACTCTGCCTTTTCAAACGGAGTTGCGGGGGAATATGTGAGTGAGAATTAAAAGATGGGAGAGTAGAGGACGGATGGCGGTGGCGCAGTATATCTGGGTGAGCGGATTTAATGTGGGTTAATTAATTAAGGGTGCTATAGATGGGCGAAAAATTACCGCATTTATTGATTTCCTATTGTATTGAATGGTAAGTTCATGATCCTCGTGAGTTGGATTTGACTTTCCTTCCTGTCTTTTCTTTTTTCCTTCTTCCCAAGTTTGAAAATGGGAACACCGTAGGATGATGAAAACGATGGCTGTCAAATTATAAGGTTTGACCAAACGCTTACCTTTCTCACTCGTACAGTGTCGGTGCCGTGAACGTCCACCAGAAACTGTTTGAATCTTTTTTTTTTGGTTAATTTTATTTTTATAAAATATTATTCTTTTTCTTGAAATAAAGAAAAATACGCGAGGTAGGATTACATGATTCAGTCACACATCTTTGTGTATATTATAGAACAGCAAAGTAACCGTGAACACGAATATATTGCGAGTATAGAAATGAGCATAAAATGAAGAGTTTTATATGGGGGAGGCGTCCCATAACAAGCCTATTAGTTGTAGAAAAAAATAATAAATAAACTGTATATTGATAGTGGTTGTTTAGTTTTCATGATAATATGTTGTGCCACGGATTCATGTAATTGTAGTACTGGTGAGTATATGGGACTATCAAATGGTTTGTTTGTTTGTTGGTTGGTCTTTACATAAGGAAGCATTGATTTTGAGTACGAGAAATTGTGAATGTAATTTGACGTGAATACTGCATCATCCTCTTATTATTTTTTTTATTAACTCAATGCTTGTTTTATTCTACTTGTATCTTCCTATTAAACAAAGTACGTAATTGATCCATCTTTGATAAAATCTTAGAGAGTAAAGGGAGGCAACTCAAAGTAGTATGTGGTAAGTGGAGTGAGCCAAGAATTAATCAGATTGGGTCGTCTAACAAGACTAAGTGTTTGATATTTCCATGATGTAAGTATCTTCTTCAGGGATTGGAATATAGGATTCTAACATGTTGTAAGCAGTGCATTTGGTTAAAGGGGCATGCCTAAGTATTTGATATGGTATTGTTCTTCTTTGTATTTCAGCATGTGTGTGTATCTGTCTATGTCCTATTGTGGGATGAGTGTTATGACAATAGAGTTTTTTTTTTGGAAATTGATCTTGAGTATGAAAAGAAGGGAGAATATTCCCAGAGTCCATATAGTGTTGATGACATTTTTATCATTTTGAATTGGAAAAGAATAGTGTCGTCAACATATTGTATGATCTTTTCCTGAAAGATTGGTAGTAGGTCAATCAACATAAGATGAGAAATTAGATGTAAGTGGAAGCCAATCAACATAAGATAAATATATGAGAAATTAGATGTAAGTGGAAGCCAATCAACATAAGATGAAATCATAAAGTTTATAAGTTATTTTCCCCCAACATGGTATCAAAGTCACACTTTAGCCCTAAACAGCCCACCTAATGGGCTTAGCTACTCATAACAAAATAAAAGAAGGAAAAAAGGAGTAGAGGAGTGAATAGCCTTAGAATCTTGGTGAAGACTCCTTCTTCACTGTCTAGCATCTACAACTCTTAAATCTCTCTCCTTGATGGTTGGATGACATGTAATGGAAGGTGAAAGTAGCCAAAACCCTAGAAAAATAGGACTTTGGGGTAGGGGAAGGTGGAAATGAAGTTGGTGTAGGTGGGAGTGGGTAGGAGCTCAAAGAAAATGATAGGGAGGCTAAAAAGGTAACTAACCTCGTGCTCCAACCACAACCCATGTATATATAGGTGGTAGGGAAGCAAAAGGTTAAGTGGGGGACAAATGGAAAAATCAATGGATAAAATGAGCTAGGGTTGGTGGCAGCATGACCATGATGGGTAGAGTATATCATAGTCGTGCTAGGATAGAATAGGTGTGTTGGTGGAATGGGAAATGCTAGATAAAAATTGGATAATTGGAGGTTGGTAGCGCAGTCGTGTTGGTCAGCACGACCATGGTGTGGGATGGGTAATATTATCATAGTGTGTGACTTGGCAAGGGGTTATATTCATGGGCACGAGAATCTTGGTATGTTGGCACCACGTCCATGGTAGCTTGCACCACCGTTATGGGGGTTCCTTGGAACAATCATGCTAGCTAGCACGACCGTGCTAGAGTGCTGCTAAACTTTCTATAAAATTTTCATATTTGGGATTTACATTGTGATTTTAGCTTTGGCAGCACGACCGTTCTGTTTCACCATGGTCGTGCTTGGGGCTTTGCTTGCACTTTGAGCTTTCAACTTCACAATCCATGGAGCCCTTTTAATTTGGCTTGACCCTTGGTCACTAGGGGTAGGTTGGGAAAGCTCTTGGAATTTCTTTAGGCTCCTCTACAGGTAGATAAACCCTGGGTTTATCCTCCTTTTCTCTCTTCCATCTAAGGCGTGGTACAAGTACATGAAAATCATGCAAAGAACGTCCATATGTGGATTTAATAGTAAACCATTTATTAAGGGAAATAACATGCACACTACTAAGTTTAAATGTGATTAAGGAACAAAAAGGCACAATATGAAAACCTAAAATAGGGTTGCATCACCACTACAAACTTAAAACATACTTATCCTCAAGTATGCTCCAATTCAATCTCTCTTTAATTTTTTAACAAAAAGAAATGACAAATGCAATATATATATATATATATATATATATATATATATATTGACTACATGGGCTCAATTATGACTAAGTACATGTACATCACCTCTTTCCTCTCCTCTTTCACAAACCAATTGTGATTAAAGAACTAAGCATACAAACTTGAAATATAGAGCATAGAGCATAGAATCAATCCATATGGATCTCATACAGCTCTAGAAAAATCATTTCATGGCAGTGAAAATCAAAGATGACTAGGAGTGTTGTTTCACATTCATGCATAATCTCATATATCAAACCACACTATGTGGCCCACATGTCTGTGAAAAAGGATGAAATGAACTCATTTTCACATTTTCTAAACCAATGAGCATACAGATGGAAGATAGGGGTTATGGTAAGATATTGGAGATATATTAGATAGGAACACTATTCTTTTCTTTATTTAGATTCTATTACATAGGAGCATCTTATATTTTCTTTTTTTTCTTATCCCTTGGTGTAGGTAGGGCATATGGTGATAAGAGTGAAGTGGAAGGATATATATATATATATATATATATATATATATATATATATAGAGAGAGAGAGAGAGAGAGAGAGAGAGAGACAGAGAGACAGAGACAGTCAGGCTAGAATACACTCAAGTGTATTTGGAGTAGAATACACTCAAGTAGTTTTTCATGATGCAATATATTTTTTAAATCTAATCCTTTGATCTTCTTAAACATCTTGTGAATAACACATACACAAAATTTGAGTCCATTTGGACATTTATAGGTCATGTTATGAAGACCACAAAAATTATGCATTTCAAATTAGTTTTGTGTGTCAGTTTTGTTGCCCTCAAATGAGTGACTTACACTCATCCAAATGCGCTAAAATTTTGTATGTAGCCTAATTATAGTATGACAATGAAGATCAATGGTTTATATTTTATAAAAAAATAGTCTTGATATGCAAACACAACTTGAGTGTAGCATGCGATCCATACACTCTAGTGTATTCCAGCCTGACTCTCTCTCTCTCTCTCTCTCTCTCTATATATATATATATATATATATATATATATCAGGCTAGAATACACTCGAGTGTACGGATCACACGAATACACTCAATTGTGTTTGCATATCAAGACTATTTTTTGTAAAATGTAAACTGTTGATCTTCACCGTCATACTATAACTAGGCTACATACAAAATTTGAGCCCATTTGGATGAGTGTAAGTCACTCATCCAAGGGAAACAAAATCGACGCGCGAAACTAATTTGAAATGCATAATTTTTGCGGTCTTCATAACATGAGATATACATATCCAAATGTTCTCAAATTTTGTGTATGAGTTGTTCACGAGATGTTTAAGAAGATCAACGGATTAGATTTTCAAAAAAAAATTGCATCATGAAAAACTACTTGAGTGTATTTCGCTCCGGATACACTCGAATGTATTCTAGCCTGACTCTCTCTCTCTCTCTCTCTCTCTATATATATATATATATATATATATATATATATAGCCACCCCAAACTTTTAGATGGTGCCCGAGGCTAATATGTGCTCTTTTGGCATATTTTCATGAGGCTGAGAGGTATGGAATGGTGAGGAAAAAGTGAGTAAAAGAGGGGTCATTAGTGTGGGTTTCAACATGAGATCTCATGCATGAAAATTAATCCAACACGTAATCAAGTAATAGCACACCACATGATTGAGAAAATACAAAACCCATGTTTTTATCATGAGATCCAACAAACCCTAAGCGTTTGTGGCTTGCTTAGGTCATAATTCAACCAAACGTTTCACAAGCATGAAGAGGTGATTCACATGTAAAAAGTCAACCATTGAGACTATTTAGCTATAGAACATGAGAATTTGATATGCATTTGTCTAAGATGGAAATTTTCAATTCAAAATGTAGTAACTGAGTTAAAACATTCTTTTAAATAAGAAATTTCAAGTTTGGGCAAAATTGTCAAAATGGTTCCAATTTGTCTTAATCAAATCTAAACCTATATTATGAAGAAATAAGAAATAAGCAAGCAAATCCTAGCTAAAACACACACAAAATACCAAAAACCTACATGAGATGAAATGCATGGCATGAAGTGGTATGAAAAGAAAAAGTTTCAAAATTATGCAAAAATTGCAAAAAACTAAACTACATGATATGCATGTATTAAAATCAAGTAAAACAACAAAGTGCAACAAAAATCTACATTATCTAGGGTAGCTCAATCATAAAAAATAATCATTAAGATATGGTGTGACATGGTGAAACAAGTATAACAAAATGAGACTGAAGAACGAGGGAGCATACCGCCTGTAAGGAGTGGAACCCGAAAGGGGATCCACTCAAATGATATAATACAAGAGCCATGTAATAATAAAGCAGCAGAAACAAAACTATTACAAAGTCACTTCATAATTCATTAATACAATTGTTCCTCACCATAATAGGTGATTTTACAAAAACTTAAACTAAGTACAACTAAAGCCAGTAGCAGGGGGTAACCCAGCCATTCCAAGCTATCCTTAACTCCATATCATGTTGGTGATCTTTTAGAGATCTTGTCTTCCAATGTACCTAGACCTGGGTGGAAGGGAACATCACCCATAACATAGGAAACAATAAAGAGATCAGCAAAGGCTGAGTATGTACATATATAAAACATTATGGGCATTATATAGGGTTAAAAATGCAAAAAGAGATGTTCCCTCAAGAAAAGGGGGCTATTTACAATTAGGTATGTTCAAGAGAAAAGTAACAAAAGAAATGAAGCAAAAGAAATGAGGCATATTAAATTCAGATTACAAGCATGATAATAAAAGAGTGTCTTGCCATAACATTCATCCACAGATTCTTTTTAAAACAAGAATATTTGCATGCATAACAATGTAGCTAGACTAAATATACCTAAAATAGGACCATAACACCATAGGATCATGGCCTAAAAATAAACAAGGGTGGAAACGCACACCCCGAGCGGAATACGCACGCCCTAAATAAATATGGTTGTACATAAGTACCGCTATTCTAGATATTCTAGTCATACAAGCAGCATGCTATAATAGAGTGGCAAGACTTATTATTTTAGTCATTTTCAATAAAGGCAACATGGCAGGAGGGGTCCAATGACCCAAATGAGCATAGCAATATAAATATCACAGAAACAAAAGGAATTCATATCAGGATCAATAAATGTCCAAGTATTTGGATTTTAAAATGGATTTATAATTCAAGAGATGCCTCATTAAAAGATATATGGATTTCAGTCATTTAATGCCCAAAATAAAAATAGAGAGTGTACATACCTGATCTTTAGGACTAACCCTATTTCTAGGAGGATTCTCAATTCATTCTTCTCCACCTAGAACCATGATATATATATATATATATATATATACATTAGTTCAACGAACTATATTTTGAAGTAAGACATTTCAATCAAAATATTTGTTATGAGTATGTCCATTTTAATATGGAGATTTTATTAACTGGTATTCTTTACTATCCATTGGCTTTCGTATTCCAACTGAGTATGATATAATTATACATAGCTATTACCATTATAAGATACTTGAAATTGTATACCTTTATCTAACCATTTCAAAGAACTAATATATGTAAGTGTAGATAGAATATAAGTTCCATTGTAGTGTAAATCACCTTGTTATCTAGAGTAAGTATATCAAGATAGGTCTTCCACACTCCTATTTGCAAACTAACTTTCTCATTAAGGTTCTTCCTCTTAAAATACCAATTTGTTCAAAATGGGTCAACTATATACTTGTACGTCCCAAATCCATTTTCTTTGTATTTATAACATTATAATATATATGCATGTATGTAATATGATCATGTACACACCTATAATTTTCATTGAGGAAATCAAATAATCATTTAGGTTATAGTCACCTTTATACATTTTATGTCAGATTAATAGTTTTCCTTGCCATCCTCTATATATGTATTAGCTAATCTTTGCAACTAGATCATACCGTAAATATTATTGGCATGCATACTTCTATATGAAAAGTTGATCAGGTATATACTCTAGTACTTATACAGGTAAGATTAATACTCAATAAACAACCCACTAATCTAGATTAGTCTAAAAATTACATTCTATATGCAATATGTTGTGGTTTCACGTAACTAATTGTTTGGTATAGTGTTTGAATCTTACAAGTACTGTACTAACATGTTATTTATACACTTATGTTTGCAGATGCTTATACTCATATGATCTATGTTACAACTATCATCTTCTAGGTTACCTTAAACATT
Source organism: Alisma plantago-aquatica (assembly GCA_963693085.1). Lineage (NCBI taxonomy): Eukaryota > Viridiplantae > Streptophyta > Magnoliopsida > Alismatales > Alismataceae > Alisma > Alisma plantago-aquatica. The sequence continues at coordinate 1,236,940,994 of OY856410.1, read as the reverse complement.
GTTTTAATTCATCATTAACATGGATGTTGGTATCTTATAAACTGAAAAATTTGAATAGACTAACGGTATCTGTCAAAGCTGACTAACCTTCCATTAAATGTCCCCTTTCTCCATGAGGAATACATCATGTTGCATTAGAAAGTAGATGCTTGTCAAGCATGCACTGTCAGGTTCTCCTTAGACCTTGATGGAGGAGGTTGCATGTATGGAAATGTCTTGAGTATTGGATCTCACTGCCATAGCTGTCCTCGGGTTGCTGGTTTGGTTGTGAGTAAGGGGTTAATGTCTAGACACGGTGGTTCATGTAAGCAGACCCTTCTGGCCAATACGTGTTGGAGGAAGGAAAGAGGAGAGGAAGGCATCCGGTTCGTGACCAGGTTGGCACATGGGTTGTAAGATGTCAATGGATCTTCAGGATGTGATGCAATAGGTGGCAGCGGAAGCCCTGTTGGAGTGATGGTTGATCATTGTCATGGTCGATATCACCTACTTGGGCGATATGGTCTTGCCATGGGCGATATCCCAAGGCCCATGCACGATACCACAGCATCCCTTCACGATATGGGAGCTCTATGCACGATACCTTAGGGTAGGAGGGTGGTATGGGTCGCAAAATTGCACCAAGGGGGGAAACTAGGGGTATATATACTTGTTGATCATGAAGAAAGGAAAAATATGAGGTGTCAACATTTTGAGCTAGTAGGTGCCACGTGTCATGCATGGGTGACACGTGTACAAGCATGCATAAAAATTTATATTGTATTTCAAAATGGTTGAGGATCATCTTGAGATGCAAATTCGTCCATTACTTATCCATTTGGATAAGTCATCTAGGTTTAATCACTATTTTAAGTCAAGCCGATACACTTTTTCTAAGGAAACTTATTGGCTGTCACACCTCACCTCCTTGAGGTGCTTTGCACGATATGGACTTTTCCAAGAGTTCACAAAATGATATGGGACACCTCCTTGGGATCCATGGTCGATAGGCACTCATATATAAGCTTTTCAACTTGATACAACTCAAGTTAAGCTTCCAAATTCAACCCTTTTTCTTGGTCATTTCATCACCTAGAGTATCATCATTCATAATTGATCCAAACATGGTGTCTCATTCATTCTCTCTCCTATAAATGATACATAGAGGAAGTAGGGACATTCTATAGGTGGTAATTTGCATATCAACCCCACATTTTGGGTAAATTACAATTTGTACCAAAATTGGCACACAATGCTCCAGCATTGTTCAAACAAGTTCAAACTTGGAATTTAGGCTTTCCACAAGCCACCAATTAGAATAATTCTCTCTCTTATGATTATAAAACATATAAGGCACATTCAACATGTGATATTTTGCATTATAGTCCCTCAATTTGGGTAAATTGCACTTTGGTCCAAAATAAAGGAAAATTGCTCAAACATCATTCAATCGGGACCAAAATTGAAACATAAGTGTGTCACATGATAACAAAGCACCTTATAGGATTATATTAAAGTTCTAAGAAAGTTTATTAGCCAAAAAAATTAGGGATACCTCATAATCCAGGCCAGGGTCGTTACAGAAGACCCCGACACAGTTGTGGTGCCAAGAAATGGCTATGCTGACCAAGTTATAGAATCACTGTAGAGCACAAAAATAAGCATTGAAGAAGGACTCAGTAGCACGAGTGTTGTTGTTGGATCTTCATGGCGGTGATCACATGAATATCATGGCTTTTCCAACAAGTGCCAGACTTTAAGGAGTGGCACTGAAGTAAGCTAGATGATGGCCTCATTGACGGAAGGGCCGAAGGGAGGAAATGGGACCGTTCGAAGGACTGGCATTGTGGCACACATCCATTTCTTGGCCCATGCACCCTATATGGTCGATATCACCTACTTGGGCGATATGGTCTTGCCATGGGCGATATCCCAAGGCCCATGCACGATACCACAACATCCCTTCACGATATGGGAGCTCTATGCACGATACCTTAGGGTAGGAGGGTGGTATGGGTCGCAAAATTGCACCAAGGTGGGAAACTAGGGGTATATATACTTGTTGATCATGAAGAAAGGCAAAATATGAGGTGTCAACATTTTGAGCTAGTAGGTGCCACGTGTCATGCATGGGTGACACGTGTACAAGCATGCATAAAAATTTATATTGTCTTTCAAAATGGTTGAGGATCATCTTGAGATGCAAATTCGTCCATTACTTATCCATTTGGATAAGTCATCTAGGTTTAATCACTATTTTAAGTCAAGCCGATACACTTTTTCTAAGGAAACTTATTGGCTGTCACACCTCACCTCCTTGAGGTGCTTTGCACGATATGGAATTTTCCAAAAGTTCACAAAATGATATGGGACACCTCCTTGGCCTCCATGGTCTATAGGCACTCATATATAAGCTTTTCAACTTGATACAACTCAAGTTAAGCTTCCAAATTCAACCCTTTTTCTTGGTCATTTCATCACCTAGAGTATCATCATTCATAATTGATCCAAACATGGTGTCTCATTCATTCTATCTCCTCTAAATGATACATAGAGGAAGTAGGGACATTCTATAGGTGGTAATTTGCATATCAACCCCACATTTTGGGTAAATTACAATTTGTACCAAAATTGGCACACAATGCTCCAGCATTGTTCAAACAAGTTCAAACTTGGAATTTAGGCTTTCCACAAGTCACCAATTAGAATATTTCTCTCTCTTATGATTATAAAACATATAAGGCACATTCAACATGTGATATTTTGCATTATAGTCCCTCAATTTGGGTAAATTGCACTTTGGTCCAAAATAAAGGAAAATTTTTATGCATGAGATATACATATCCAAATGTGCTCAAATTTTGTGTATGAGTTGTTCACGAGATGTTTAAGAAGATCAACGGATTAGATTTTCAAAAAAAAAATTGCATCATGAAAAACTACTTGAGTGTATTTCGCTCCGGATACACTCGAATGTATTCTAGCCTGACTCTCTCTCTCTCTCTCTCTCTCTCTCTCTCTATATATATATATATATATATATATATATATATATATATATATATATATATATATATATATATATATATATATATATATATATATATATATATATATATATATATATATATAGCCACCCCAAACTTTTAGATGGTGCCCGAGGCTAATATGTGCTCTTTTGGCATATTTTCATGAGGCTGAGAGGTATGGAATGGTGAGGAAAAAGTGATTCAAAGAGGGGTCATTAGTGTGGGTTTCAACATGAGATCTCATGCATGAAAATTAATCCAACACGTAATCAAGTAATAGCACACCACATGATTGAGAAAATACAAAACCCATGTTTTTATCATGAGATCCAACAAACCCTAAGCGTTTGTGGCTTGCTTAGGTCATAATTCAACCAAACGTTTCACAAGCATGAAAGAGGTGATTCACATGTAAAAATTCAACCATTGAGACTATTTAGCTATAGAACATGAGAATTTGATATGCATTTGTCTAAGATGGAAATTTTCAATTCAAAATGTAGTAACTGAGTTAAAACATTCTTTTAAATAAGAAATTTCAAGTTTGGGCAAAATTGTCAAAATGGTTCCAATTTGTCTTAATCAAATCTAAACCTATATTATGAAGAAATAAGAAATAAGCAAGCAAATCCTAGCTAAAACACACACAAAATACCAAAAACCTACATGAGATGAAATGCATGGCATGAAGTGGTATGAAAAGAAAAAGTTTCAAAATTATGCAAAAATTGCAAAAAACTAAACTACATGATATGCATGTATTAAAATCAAGTAAAACAACAAAGTGCAACAAAAATCTACATTAGCTAGGGTAGCTCAATCATAAAAAATAATCATTAAGATATGGTGTGACATGGTGAAACAAGTATAACAAAATGAGACTGAAGAACGAGGGAGCATACCGCCTGTAAGGAGTGGAACCCGAAAGGGGATCCACTCAAATGATATAATACAAGAGCCATGTAATAATAAAGCAGCAGAAACAAAACTATTACAAAGTCACTTCATAATTCATTAATACAATTGTTCCTCACCATAATAGGTGATTTTATAAAAACTTAAACGAAGTACAACTAAAGCCAGTAGCAGGGGGTAACCCAGCCATTCCAAGCTATCCTTAACTCCATATCATGTTGGTGATCTTTTAGAGATCTTGTCTTCCAATGTACCTAGACCTGGGTGGAAGGGAACATCACCCATAACATAGGAAACAATAAAGAGATCAGCAAAGGCTGAGTATGTACATATATAAAACATTATGGGCATTATATAGGGTTAAAAATGCAAAAAGAGATGTTCCCTCAAGAAAAGGGGGCTATTTACAATTATGTATGTTCAAGAGAAAAGTAACAAAAGAAATGAAGCAAAAGAAATGAGGCATATTAAATTCAGATTACAAGCATGATAATAAAAGAGTGTCTTGCCATAACATTCATCCACAGATTCTTTTTAAAACAAGAATATTTGCATGCATAACAATGTAGCTAGACTAAATATACCTAAAATAGGATCATGGCCTAAAAATAAACAAGGGTGGAAACGCACACCCCGAGCGGAATACACACGCCCTAAATAAATATGGTTGTACATAAGTACCACTATTCTAGATATTCTAGTCATACAAGCATCATGCTATAATAGAGTGGCAAGACTTATTATTTTAGTCATTTTCAATAAAGGCAACATGGCAGGAGGGGTCCAATGACCCAAATGAGCATAGCAATATAAATATCATAGAAACAAAAGGAATTCATATCAGGATCAATAAATGTCCAAGTATTTGGATTTTAAAATGGATTTATAATTCAAGAGATGCCTCATTAAAAGATATATGGATTTCAGTCATTTAATGCCCAAAATAAAAATAGAGAGTGTACATACCTGATCTTTAGGACTAACCCTATTTCTAGGGGGATTCTCAATTCATTCTTCTCCACCTAGAAGCATGATATATATATATATATATATACACACACACATTAGTTCAACGAACTATATTTTGAAGTAAGATATTTCAATCAAAATATTTGTTATGAGTATGTCCATTTTAATATGGAGATTTTATTAACTGGTATTCTTTACTATCCATTGGCTTTCGTATTCCAACTGAGTATGATATAATTATACATAGCTATTACCATTATAAGATATTTGAAATTGTATACCTTTATCTAACCATTTCAAAGAACTAATATATATAAGTGTAGATAGAATATAAGTTCCATTGTAGTGTAAATCACCTTGTTATCTAGAGTAAGTATATCAAGATAGGTCTTCCACACTCCTATTTGCAAACTAACTTTCTCATTAAGGTTCTTCCTCTTAAAATACCAATTTGTTCAAAATGGGTCAACTATATACTTGTACGTCCCAAATCCATTTTCTTTGTATTTATAACATTATAATATATATGCATGTATGTAATATGATCATGTACACACCTATAATTTTCATTGAGGAAATCAAATAATCATTTAGGTTATAGTCACCTTTATACATTTTATGTCAGATTAATAGTTTTCCTTGCCATCCTCTATATATGTATTAGCTAATCTTTGCAACTAGATCATACCGTAAATATTATTGGCATGCATACTTCTATATGAAAAGTTGATCAGGTATATACTCTAGTACTTATACAGGTAAGATTAATACTCAATAAACAACCCACTAATCTAGATTAGTCTAAAAATTACATTCTATATGCAATATGTTGTGGTTTCACGTAACTAATTGTTTGGTATAGTGTTTGAATCTTACAAGTATTGTATTAACATGTTATTTATACACTTATGTTTGCAGATGCTTATACTCATATGATCTATGTTACAACTATCATCTTCTAGGTTACCTTAAACATTGTTTTAATTCATCATTAACATGGATGTTGGTATCTTATAAACTGAAAAATTTGAATAGACTAACGGTATGTGTCAAAGCTGACTAACCTTCCATTAGATGTCCCCTTTCTCCATGAGGAATGCATCATGTTGCATTAGAAAGTAGATGCTTGTAAAGCATGCACTGTCAGGTTCTCCTTAGACCTTGATGGAGGAGGTTGCATGTATGGAAATGTCTTGAGTATTGGATCTCACTGCCATAGCTGTCCTTGGGTTGCTGGTTTGGTTGTGAGTAAGGGGTTAATGTCTAGACACGGTGGTTCATGTAAGCAGACCCTTCTGGCCAATACGTGTTGGAGGAAGGAAAGAGGAGAGGAAGGCATCCGGTTCGTGACCAGGTTGGCACATGGGTTGTAAGATGTCAATGGATCTTCAGGATGTGATGCAATAGGTGGCAGCGGAAGCCCTGTTGGAGTGATGGTTGATCATTGTCATGGTCATTGGGATCGTGAGGCTTGCTCAAGTACACATCATTCATTCTTGATGGTTTGGATTGGTCCCTCCAACAGTGGTGAGGGGTTAGGAGGTCACTGTCGAGGTTATAGCAGTTGCTGGGCCGATCTACATGCTAATTACAGTGGCATCTTGAGGAGGAAGAGAAGAAGAAGAAGTAGGAATATGACTGATGGGGGTTGTGGATCCATGGCGGCTGGTGGATGAGGCAATTTTGGAGGCATAAACTGATCTTGCCGCCGTCACTGTGGCTAGCGAACAACCTGCAGTATGGCTGTTGGAGTTTGTGGATATGGCTAGCACAATGGTTTCCTGGAATAGGGGATGCAGAGGAAGAAATACAGAGCATGGTGAGGGTGAGATGGTAGGACATGTTGCTCTGTTGTAGGATTTGTGTTGGACAATTGGGTGCAAGGTGTGAGAGGTGAGAAGAAGAGGGATGAACTGGAGGAACTGGTTGCAAGGCCTGGTAGCACAAAACGGAGGAGGAATGCTCAAATTTGTGAGTAGACCTCACTGCGGTAGGAAGCAGTGTAGAGCAGAGGTCTGACTGGGAAGGAGACTCAGATGGAAGAAGAGGTAACTGGTGTTCTGTGGCTCGATTATGCAGATTGCGGTGCCCCTTGCAGGTTCACAATCGACCAGGGAATTGTGGTCACGGTGGTGATGCAGGTTCAAGTTTGTAGGTCAGCAGCAACATCGAATTCCTCAACAGACGTGATGCTGGCAGCGCTGGTATGGAGACCAGAGGAAGGAGAGGAGATGAGGAATTCGGGGAGAAGAATAAGGGAAAGGGAGGAGAAGAAGAAATGGCCCTGACGGCCGCCTGCGATCCGCGGAGAACACATTGATCGCGTAAGAGGAGGGAGCGGGTCTCCCGGACAAAGAGAACAGGTGGCATGGAATGGAATGTAAATAGCATGAATACAAGGGTGTGTACTAAGTTAAGAATTCAATTTAGTAAATAGATGGGTAATTGTTGTCTGATTGATACCAAAATCGAAAGCTAGACCAGTTAGCATGTGAGAAATCTAATGTTGCCATCAATTTCACATTTTGAATATATTTACCATTAGATTTCACTATTTGTGTATCATACATACATTTAATGTACTCACTAATTTTAATACTTCTTACACATTAATTTGATTCATTTCATCTTATACCCCTAAGAATATGTTAGGGTGTCAAATTCGAGTCAAGCATGGTATTCAGTATATTTGTTCCTTAAGTCTTATTATTGAGTGTGTTATGGTTATTTTATCATATATAAAGGATATTAATGAATTTATGATAATGATTGGCTCCGATTATCTCTAACGCATTGTGAATTAGGTAGATCGAGTATTCATTGTAAATATAATCGACTAGGGCCTAGAAAAAGGGAGGCTACAACTATGTGTCTAGATTTGAGTATGTTACAACACTCCACCCCTTAAAAAGGATTTCGTCCCCGAAATCCATCCACTGCTAGACCTGAGTGCTAGTTTTTTTTTACAAACCCTCATCATCCACATCATTATGGTCACCATATTCTCATCTACTCATTATCATCATCATCATCATCTTTATTATCATCACCATCATCATTATCATCATCATCATAATCATCATCATCATCATCATTATCATCACCATCATCATTATCATCATCATCATAATCATCATCATCATCATCATCATCATCATTATCATCACCATCACCATCATCATCATCAATATCATCAACATTATCACCTAGAGGGGCAAAAAGGGTGAACTAATGTCTTAAGCATTCAAGGCTTCTTCGTACTCTCTACACAACACTTAGTCCTAGGGTTTCATGTCCATCATTCCATTCAAGTACCTCTTCATTCAAAGGGTTCCTCTACGAAACAAACTTCCTTGTGGCAATGACTTGGTTCTAAAACCTTCGATAAAATATGAAAATTTTTCCTTTGTACATATAAATTAATAATGAAAATAAGTTTGATGGAAAGAAAAAGGAAAAAAATCTTACGATGAAAAATACAAAATTGGCGCCAAAAATCAATTCGAGAACCAAGTCCACCACTTATCCACCAGATGACACCTATAGTATAATTCTATCATCATTGCATTCTACAAAAGGGGTCTACTCCTTCCATCACCTAAAAGGGAATATGTCTACATCTCTAATTCGAAGGCATACGAGGGCAACAACTTCTTATTACACACAATCAACTTCTATAAAATCCTAATAATGCATGACATACACCATTACCCATGACACTCTTAATCATAATTCAAAATGCCTCATCTCAGGACCTACTGAAGTCATAAGATTACCCAATGTTATAGGATGAATTTATTCTCATTACTAGCTAGTTTACATCCATTGTTCTTCCCATGATAATGTAACCTATATAGTCAACCTACTCATATCAATCACTAGGTAAACTAAGTGCACTATGTGGGTTAGAGAGGTGAACACTTAAGGATATCTACCAAAAGTAATAACTTTCACCAAACAATTCTCATGTATGAGACATAACAAGCTCAATGAGGGCATAACTATGATGAGGTATTCCATGTTGAGGGAAAGTCATGCCTAACCATAATAGAGTTAATTCTAATTATCACATAGTGTCAAGGAATTAATCTCAACTCTAGAAATTACATCAGGGTTTTATGTTGTTTGTCATGCATGCTCAACCCAAAATGGATGTATTTGAGGCGTGCTAGGTAACAACAAATAGAAGGGGTTAAAGTGAGAACTAAGGTAATTTCAATCTATGACTATTCAATCAACTCACACTTCATAGCTCTAAGGAAGAATCCTAGAAAATTATGACATGTGAACCAACACTACAAGATTCAATTATCTTTATCCCACCCCAGTAAAGAGGGAATGGGTGTTAAGGGTTACTAGAGGCTAACGCCCGTCCACATAGGTGGGTTGAGGAGTGTAATTGCCCCAAATAATTAGTGTTTGAAAACCCTAATTGGTATTCTACTACTAGGTAATCAGTTTGCCAATAACCTATAAGGGTCACCTACCTAATTATGGGTCATCCTAGGATAACTTGAAATAGTCAAGTTACCGACTGCTTAGGCTCTGATGCCATTTTGTAAGGAGTGGAACCCAAAAGGGGATCCACTCAAATGATATATAATACAAGAGCCATGTAATAATAAAGCAGCGGAAACAAAACTATTACAAAGTCACATCATAATTCATTAATACAATTGTTCCTTACCATAATAGGTGATTTTACAAAAACTTGAACTAAGTACAACTAAAGCCAGTAGCAGGGGGTAACCCAGCCATTCCAAGCTATCCTTAACTCCATATCATGTTGGTGATCTTTTAGAGATCTTGTCTTCTAATGTACCTAGACCTGGGTGGAAGGGAACATCACCCATAACATAGGAAACAATAAAGAGATCAACAAAGGCTGAGTATGTACATATATAAAACATTCTGGGCATTATATAGGGTTAAAAATGCAAAAAGAGATGTTCCCTCAAGAAAAGGGGGCTATTTACAATTAGGTATGTTCAAGAGAAAAGTAACAAAAGAAATGAAGCAAAAGAAATGAGGCATATTAAATTCAGATTACAAGCATGATAATAAAAGAGTGTCTTGCCATAACATTCATCCACATATTCTTTTTAAAACAAGAATATTTGCATGCATAACAATGTAGACTAAATATACCTAAAACAGGGCCATAACACCATAGGATCATGGCCTAAAAATAAACAAGGGTGGAAACGCACACCCCGGCCGGAATACGCACGCCCTAAATACATATGGTTGTACATAAGTACCGCTATTCTAGATATTCTAGTCATACAAGCAACATGCTATAATAGAGTGGCAAGACTTATTATTTTAGTCATTTTCAATAAAGGCAACATGGCAGGAGGGGTCCAATGACCCAAATGAGCATAGCAATATAAATATCACAGAAACAAAAGGAATTCACATCAGGAGCAATAAATGTCCAAGTATTTGGATTTTAAAAGGGATTTACAATTCAAGAGATGCCTCATTAAAAGATATATGGATTTCAGTCATTTAATGCCCAAAATAAAAATAGAGAGTGTACATACCTGATCTTTAGGACTAACCCTATTTCTAGGGGGGATTCTCAATTCATTCTTCTCCACCTAGAAGCATGATATATATATATACATTAGTTGAACGAACTATATTTTGAAGTAAGATATTTCAATCAAAATATTTGTTATGAGTATGTCCATTTTAATATGGAGATTTTATTAAATCGTATTCTTTACTATCCATTGGCTTTCGTATTCCAACTAAGTATGATATAATTATACATAGCTATTACCATTATAAGATACTTGAAATTGTATACCTTTATCTAACCATTTCAAAGAACTAATATATATAAGTGTAGATAGAATATAAGTTCCATTGTAGTGTAAATCACCTTGTTATCTAGAGTAAGTATATCAAGATAGGTCTTCCACACTCCTATTTGCAAACTAACTTTCTCATTAAGGTTCTTCCTCTTAAAATACCAATTTGTTCAAAATGGGCCAACTATATACTTGTACGCCCCAAATCCATTTTCTTTGTATTTATAACATTATAATATATATGCATGTATGCAATATGATCATGTACACACCTATAATTTTCATTGAGGAAATCAAATAATCATTTAGGTTATAGTCACCTTTATACATTTTATGTCAGATTAATAGTTTTCCTTGCCATCCTCTATATATGTATTAGCTAATCTTTGCAACTAGATCATACCGTAAATATTATTGGCATGCATAATTCTATATGAAAAGTTGATCAGGTATATACTCTAGTACTTATACAGGTAAGATTAATACTCAATAAACAACCCACTAATCTAGATTAGTCTAAAAATTACATTCTATATGCAATATGTTGTGGTTTCACGTAACTAATTATTTGGTATAGTGTTTGAATCTTACAAGTACTTTACTAACATGTTATTTATACACTTATGTTTGCAGATGCTTATACTCATATGATCTATGTTACAACTATCATCTTCTAGGTTACCTTAAACATTGTTTTAATTCATCATTAACATGGATGTTTGTATCTTATAAACTGAAAATTTTGAATAGACTAACGGTATGTGTCAAAGATGACTAACCTTCCATTAAATGTCCCCTTTCTCCATGAGGAATACATCATGTTGCATTATAAATTAGATGCTTGTCAAGCATGCACTGTCAGGTTCTCCTTAGACCTTGATGGGGGAGGTTGCATGTATGGAAATGTCTTGAGTATTGGATCTCACTGGCATAGCTGTCCTCGGGTTGCTGGTTTCGTTGTGAGTAAGGGGTTAATGTCTAGACACGGTGGTTCATGTAAGCAGACCCTTCTGGCCAATACGTGTTGGAGGAAGGAAAGAGGAGAGGAAGGCATCTGGTTCGTGAACAGGTTGGCACATGGGTTGTAAGATGTCAATGGATCTTCAGGATGTGATGCAATAGGTGGCAGCGGAAGCCCTGTTGGAGTGATGGTTGATCATTGTCATGGTCGTTGGGATCGTGAGGCTTGCTCAACTACACATCATTCATTCTTGATGGTTTGGATTGGTCCCTCCAACAGTGGTGAGGGGTTAGGAGGTCACTGTCGAGGTTATAGCAGTTGCTGGGCCGATCTACATGCTAATTACAGTGGCATCTTGAGGAGGAAGAGAAGAAGAAGAAGTAGGAATATGACTGATGGGGGTTGTGGATCCATGGCGGCTGGTGGATGAGGCAATTTTGGAGGCATAAACTGATCTTGCCGCCGTCACTGTGGCTAGCGAACAACCTGCAGTATGGCTGTTGGAGTTTGTGGATATGGCTAGCACAATGGTTTCCTGGATTAGGGGATGCAGAGGAAGAAATACAGAGCATGGTGAGGGTGAGATGGTAGGACATGTTGCTCTGTTGTAGGATTTGTGTTGGACAATTGGGTGCAAGGTGTGAGAGGTGAGAAGAAGAGGGATGAACTGGAGGAACTGGTTGCAAGGCCTGGTAGCACAAAACGGAGGAGGAATGCTCAAATTTGTGAGTAGACCTCACTGCGGTAGGAAGCAGTGTAGAGCAGAGGTCTGACTGGGAAGGAGACTCAGATGGAAGAAGAGGTAACTGGTGTTCTGTGGCTCGATTATGCAGATTGCAGTGCCCCTTGCAGGTTCACAATGGACCAGGGAATTGTGGTCACGGTGGTGATGTAGGTTCAGGTTTGTAGGTTTGCAGCAACATTGACTTCCTCAATAGACGTGATGCTAGAAGCGCTGGTACGAAGACCAGAGGAAGGAGAGGAGATGAGGAATTGGGGGAGAAGAATAAGGGAAAGGGAGGAGAAGAAGAAATGGCCCTGACGGCCTCCTGCGATCCGCGGAGAACGCGTTGATTGCGTAAGAGGAGGGAGCGGGTCTCCCAGACAAAGAGAACAGGTGGCATGGAATGGAATGTAAATAGCATTAATACAAGGGTGTGTACTGAGTTAAGAATTCAATTTAGTAAATAGATGGGTAATTGTTGTCCGATTGATACCAAAATCGAAAGCTAGACCAGTTAGCATGTGAGAAATCTAATGTTGCCATCAATTTCACATTTTGAATATGTTTACCATTAGATTTCACTATTTGTGTATCATACATACATTTAATGTACTCACTAATTTTAATACTTATTACACATTGATTTGATTCATTTCATCTTATACTCCTAAGAATATGTTAGGGTGTCAAATTCGAGTCAAGCATGGTATTCGATATATTTGTTCCTTAAGTCTTATTATTGAGTGTATTATGGTTATTTTATCATATATAAAGGATATTAATGAATTTATGATAATGATTGGCTCTGATTATCTCTAACGCATTGTGAATTAGGTAGATCGAGTATTCATTGTAAATATAATTGACTAGGGCCTAGAAAAAGGGAGGCTACAACTATGTGTCTAGATTTGAGTATGTTACACCGCCTACCACCCCAAACTTTTGAATCATGTTGTCCTCAACATGAAACTAAAGTCTAGGAGAAGTAGGGTAGAAGACACTCCATTGCGGACCCTATGGTGGTCCCTCATATGGGGGAGGATGATGGTAGCAACTGCCCCAATAATATACATGTGGAGGTAGATATATCTCCTAGTAACCGAACAATGCACCCTTGAAGTCCTCCCACTATTAGGGGTTTCTCTGAGCTTGTGTGTGCTGGTAGCAGTACGTGGTTGATTTTGTTGGTGCATCTTCTGCTGGTCCAACCACATGGCTTGTTGAGTCTACTAACTTCCCTCCATCTATGCATGGATAGTCGACACGTCATATGAATTAGTTAGAGGTTGTTGCACATCAAAATCATCCTACTTCTATCTAATGTGATGAGGCTACTCAAGAATATGATGCTACTCTGGAAAATGTGTCTCCCTTTCTCCCTCGGGTACGTTAGCTGATGAAGTCCTAAAGCCTTCTCGAGGATGTTGGGTTTCCCAGTTAGTAATAACTTCTATGAAATCATTCATTGTCCCCATGCTTAAGAAGAACAATGGAATGATAAGGTAGATTTAAATTTATTCCATGGTACATGGCATTTATGTTATAAATGATCTTTTAACTATGCAAGGAGATCATTTGGGACTGTGCAAGGTAAATCAGATCCACATACTTGGTCCCTTCAGCTATTGTGGGCCCTTCTAGATCACAATCGAGGGCTAGCGCAATGGTTGTGATTATCCCCCCAGTACAAATTGATTATTGATTTTGTAGGGGATTGTTTTTAGATGATCAATAATCTTGCCCCCAAGTTGACAAATTTATCCGTCTTCATCATTGTCATTACAAATAAATCTTTCTAAGAGAAACAACCTTGATTATCACATCAACCACAAATTATATTCACTAGTACCTTTTGGATATGCCCCATGGTGGTGTTATGTAGTCTACTCATCTTGGATTTTCCCACTACAATGGTTTCCATGCCAGTGAAGTCCTTCCACATCAATGGATAAGTTTATCTTTTACCCTTGTCAAATTTTCCCTCACCAAAATTATTTGCCATTTCAGGTGTTAGTGCTTGTAACATCCCTGACTTGAGTTTTGGGCTAACCCTATTTGTTTAGCCTAAATAAGTTGCTTAGAACTTTAATATAATCCTCTAAAGTGTTTTGTTATCAGGTGACAAACATATGTTTCAAGTTTGGTCATGTTTAAATAATGTTTGAACAATGTTCTCTTATTTTGGACCAAAATGCAATTTACCCAAGAAGAGGGGTTATATTGCAATATGTCACATGTTGAAAGTTACTCATGTGTTTTAGCATAATAATAATAATAATGATGCTAAGGGGCGGCTTGTGGAAAGCCTAAATTCCAAGCTTGAACTTAATTGAATAATGCTAGTGCCGTGTATACCAATTTTGGTACAAGTTGTAATTTACCCAAAATGTAGGGTTGATATGAAAATTACCACCTCTATAGTGTCCCTACTCCCTCATAGTATCATTTAGAGGAGAGATAAAAAATGAGACACCATGTTGAATCATATTTGAATGATGGTACTCTTGGTGATGAAAAGACCAAGAGATGATGTATAGTTGAAGTCCTTACATGAGTTGTATCGGGTTGTAGAGCTCACATGAGAGTGCCTATCAGCCAAGGAGCCATAGGGGGAGTATAATATTGGTTTTTGAACTCTTTCCCTTGTCCATGACGGCCTAATCACCTCAAGGAGGTAAGTGTATCCGTTTACAACTTCCTTGAAAAAGTTGTATCGGGTTGTGAATAAAGTGGTGATTGAGTTGATATATCTTATCCAACAAGATAAGTGATAGCCGAGATATTATCTCTAGATTATCCTCAAGTGTTTTGCAATTCAATATAAATGTGAGTGCATGCAAGGACAAGTGTCAACCATCCATGGACATGAGGCACTTAGTGGCTTAAAATGATGACACCTCATATACACTCTCTTTCACGAGCTTCAACTATATATACAATTCCTTTCACCTATAAGTGGAATTTTCGAAATTTATCACCCTATTGCTCTTAGATATTGTGCATAGAGACTTATTATCATTCATAGGTGAAGGATTATCGTGCATAAAACCTTGGTATCAACCATAGCAAAGTGATATCGGCCATAATAAAGTGATATCGGCCAAGTGAAGAGATATCGACCACAAGTGAGGGATATCAGCCAAAAGTGGTGAGGTATCGTGCATAGTGCTTAGGATCTCAAGTCTTGGACCATTGAGAAGCTCATCCTCAACCTTAGGAATGTGAAGATTTGGAGCTTGGAACTTTGAAGTTGCTCTTGAGGTGAGTTATATAACTTGAACTCAATTATGTTATTATTTACCATCATTCTTGCCTTAATTAATGATTTACTTTCTCTTGCATAATTGATGAATCCATGAGATTCTAATAGTGACCTAGGAATGTTGTCCATAATTTAGAACAATAATAACAAGAGTCTATAGGTTGATGATGATGACATCATCATGGCTCAACCCGATATTGGGTTGAATCACCTCTAACACGATAAGATGAAGTGAACATATCACTAACATGATACCATGAGGATGCATACACCTTATACATGATATGATGATGAAGTAGATACCTTGTGTATGATATGGCATTAAGCATACACCGTGTGAACGATATGAGGTCAAGTATACACATGACATGGAGTCAAATATATACTGAAACCCGATATGATGACAAACCCTAGATGATGTGTAACCTGATATGGTGATATGAATACACCACTAGTATGATATAGTGATGAATTATACCTCATGGATGATATGCGTGACACATACACACACTTTGTGCATGATATGGGTTCAAGCACACACCTTATACACGATATGATGTTGAGAATATATCCTAACTCGATATGATGTTGAAACTCAACATGGTGTTGTGAAATTTGATATGCATTGTAACCCCACATGCCTATAGATTTGTACACTTGATCTAGTTGAGACTAATCATTTTTATAGCCTATTACTCATCACATAATGAAGGGTAGGATTATACCATGAAGGTTGTGATGGGATATGAGTATAAGGGTCAAACCCAATATGCAAACCCTAAAGGTTGAGTAACCCGATATGGATGCATGATATGGTGATGAGGATACACCTCTATACCCAATATGGAAGTATACCTATACCTCTATACCCTATATGGAGAAAGTACCTCAATCTAATACACTTGATTGAGTGACACATGTAGCGTGTTATGTCAAATGATACATTAAGACATAAAGAGTTTAATGCATTTCATAAATATGGGCCAATGTACCTTGAGAGAAGGATTGAACCAACCTAATGGATTATGATGTAATCAACATCCTAGTGAGGGTGAAAGAGAAGCTTATACTTTTATAATAATCATGTAATGAGTATACATTGATACTCCTAATATGTGTGGAATATGAATTAGGGGTTTGATTCTTAATGAATGTACTTGAAAACCCTAATCGGCTTAAAAGAGGAAACCTTAACCCTAGTGAAGAGTAATGATATGATTTGAAACCACAATTGGTTATTAAAGGGAAACCCTAACCATAGTTATAGAAAGGTTGTATTTATCTAGTATTGCATGGTGATGATAGGTGATGTATGCATAAATTGTTATTATTTTGATATCTAATTTGGTTATTTTCTGTGTCATTTGTGCTTAATTGGATATCTTTTTAATACATATTTTACCAAATTAGTAAAAATCACGTGTGTATCATTTCATATATTTTACATGTATTTTACATGCATTTTACATGTTTTAATTATTATAATAATCATTTGATTTTATTCATTGATTATTTTATTGCAGATAATTATTATATATTGGAGCAAAGTCGATACCATCAACTTGCAACTCGATGGTAGCGACATGGCATCAGAGTAAAAATATTTTTTATTCGAGATTGAAAAGGAAAAGGACGTTTTACTATGACAAAGTCGATACAATCGACTTCCAACTCGATACCATCGACTCAGACGTTACAGACCAAATTTTAATGTGTTAAATCTAACACATATTGTATTAAAAATTATATTTTTAGATTTTCTCTTGACCTAAACATGTACGATGGCTATAAAAGGCACCATTAGAACCGCAATTGGGAGATCTATCACGGGGGGACGATACGGTAGCCGAACGGAGAGAGAAAAGTAGAGGAACCCTACACAGAAGACCTCAGAGGCGTTTTGGCGGCGGAAACGACGGCAAATTCTCTCCATCTTCTCTAGATCCACTCTTTAACCCTTTCTCCAATTTACTGTATCTCGAAATTCATGTTTTACATCTTTTCAACTTATTGTGATACCATGTCGTCTATTTTCGGCTAAAAACCGTAATTCTTTAGGACTCGGGAGTAGCCCGGGTAATCGTTGTATGATACTTTTTACATAGTTTATCATAATTTGTCTCTCAAATCCGTGGTATGATTTCGTTTTCTCCATTATATCATTATGATTGATCACCCTAATGATAATCTAATGCCTTTAATTGCTTTGAAAGAAGAATTAATGGTTTAAAAGAGACGAGATTCACATTAATTAATAAATCCCTTGAACAAGGTGATGTACGGTTAATGGTGGAAACCCAGAGGTTGTTTCTAATACACCTAGTTTAGGGTATAGGTTACTACAACGGTGGAACCGACCTAGACTTAGGTAGTGAAATGTATCACGACAGTGAGCAATTCTGACTACATGCCACTACCCGGAATATGAGACGAATTAGGATAATTGTGTATGAATTAGTACAACGAGAACTTGTGGTGAAACTGCAATCCTAAGGATTCTATTTTTAATTGATTAAACCAACCATTTAATTGATTGTTTTGTTTTCTTTATTTTTATTTTCTTTTTTCAATCAACTCTTGTTTTCAGCTTAGCTGATTAATCCTAATTAGTAATAGTCTTTAACCTCACAACTCCCCGTGTTCGATAACTCAGGACTCATAATCTCATATTACTTCGACACGTACACTTGCGTATTACACGCACGTTATACGCGTGTCAATAGGTATTTGATATTGAAACCATGTTGGTATCATGAGATAATGAGCATAGCTAAGAATGAGCTATTATGTTTCATATAATACAGATTATATGGGTCTTATAAGTCATGTGAGATACTTGTACAACCAGTATAATGTTTATATAGGTCTTATGACCTAGAGATATATGTTTCCTAGTGAGAGGTGACAAGATGTTTATAAAAGTCTCATGATCTAGAGATTGATGTAAGAGATGGCAATGTTCAAAATGAACTAGAGAAATGGAAACCCAGTAACATAATAATAATAATAAATGGTTATAATAATAATGAAATCTCAGTCATACATGCTTTGTGATTATAGCCAAATAAGGGCTATAGTGTTTCAAATATGCTTAAATGAGATATGAGGAATACTTGTATCACATAAAGGATGTGAATGGGTATAATGCCTAGTAAAGGTGATGTGGAATTCAGTGATGAGTTTAAGGGATTGATATCCCATAATCAAAGTGATAGGAAAACATAAAGATATTTCACTACTATGGAATCCTTAGCAATATGGTCATGATATCACAAGATTGGTATAATCCAATACCTGGATATAATTTCATAGGATTGGGATAACCCAATACCTGGATATAATTTCATAGGATTGGGATAACCCAATACTTAGATATAATTTCACAGGATTGAGATAACCCAATAACTAGATATAATTTCACAGGATTGGGATAACCCAATACCTGGATATAATTTCATAGGATTGAGATAACCCAATACCTGGATATAATTTCACAGGATTGGGATAACCCAATACCTGGATATGATCTCAAAGGATTGGCATAATCCAATACCTGGCTTTAATTTCATAGGATTTGCATAATCCAATACTTGGCTATAATTTCACAGGATTGGTATATACCAATACCTGGACAAAACATAATGATGTGTATTTACAAGATTGATATAATACAATACTTGACTAGCACGTATTTACATGATTGGTATAATCCAATCTAGCTAGCGGATTGGCTGAGGACAGTAATTAGAAATGAGGATGATTCATGGATATCATACCATGATAATATTATCACAGGATAAGCTTGAGATGTTGGCATAATATGAGGGGTAAACGATACACTTGTATTTCATATTCCTTATAAAGTGAATAGGTGATTTACTTCTCTATTATAGACAGTTGCAATGCTTTAAATGATGATAATGTTCTAAACTACTTATCAATAGTGATTAATCTTGCATATTAATATAAAAGAACATTTGCTCAGTTTTATACTATTTACCTATGATAATAACATTATTGGTGGAGAGTTATATCTCTCACTGGGACAATTGTCTCACCCTGTGGGATCCATAATTTTTAGGTGGACGTGCATGAGGAGGTAGAGACCGCTCTACATAGGAAGGATAACAACAACAAGGACAATAGTAATAGCTTAGGTTGAGTGTATTGTCTATCATGTCTTGTAGATAGAAGTCCTATGTGTCGTCTCTGTACTCTCAGGTCCTTGGATTTAGTATGTGATGGTTTTATGAATGATCTAAGATTTTGGCTTGATTACTTTGAGGGTTTTATGTTGCTTATGTATAAGGTTTGAAAAAGCAACCGTTATAGGTTATTCTCAAAATGTGATGGTACAAAGTATGTACAATGTGAACCATGATGAATATAAATTTTGGTTCTTCCTTTAAAAGAGTTTCCTGGAAATAGATCTCTTTGCAAAATAGTTTTAATTTTTAATGATTTTTGTTAATCCAATGTTAATGTTTATTCCGCATATTTAATATGATGATTTGGTTGTTGGTTTGATGACGGTCGTTACAAGTTTGGTATCAGAGCTTAAGGTTCGCTGAGTCTACAGAGACATAGGACTAAGGTGTTGAGTCTGTTCTAGTGTTCTCCAGTATATCTTATAGTGACTTCTTCTTATGCAGAAAGAGGGATATAGCTTAAAGATGTCTAGAGAACACGAGGATCACATTGCTTAGAGAAATATTGATGCACCAGTAGGAGGTGCAAGGGATCAGGCAAGAGAGGAATTAATGCCTAAGAATCCCCATTTTGATGAAGCTATGGTAGAAAACCCAGCCTTTCATGATCTTTTTGGACAAGTCATGACCACAGTGATGCATATGACAGACCGGATGCTAGCACCGTCACCTAGGGAACCCATTCCCAATGAGGGACAAGGGTCTGGTAAGATTTTTGAATGACTACATCATGTAGGAGCTATAGAATATGCTAGAACAACTGACCCAACCGATGATGATTTGTGTCTCACTGAGTTAGAAAAGGCTTTTAAGATCCCTAGTATCCCAGATGTTGACAAAGTCAAAGATGTTGTATACCTTTTGAAGGAAGTACTGGCCACTGGTGGGCCATAGAAGAGGTAAAAAGGAATGATGAAGAGGCTGGCTGGGAGGAATTTTGTAGAGAATTCGTCAATAAGTATTTTCCACAAACATATTTAGACAAAAAGATCTCACAGTTTGAGAAGGTTCGGTAGGGAACCATGTTAATTAATGAATATGAGGCTAGGTTTATGGAACTTTTACAGTTTTTTCCTCAAATGGCTGCTATTGAGCAGGGGAGGATCTGATGTTTTGAGAAAGGATTGAATGCTGAGGTGTCTATCTCGGCAGCCGCAATAGAAAATAGAGAGACATTCGTCACATTCGTGGAATCTTTCTGGAGGATAGAAAGGGTTGTGACAAAGAAACATGAGGCAAACCTCAAAAGGAGGTCTAAATAGTCACATGAATAGTGGATTGGTGGTACTAAGCAACCAAAGTTTTTAGTACCATCGGTTCAACAACAATATAGTACACCAATACAATGGTCACCTAGTAAGGACCAAGGTTGGAGTATACCTCCAGGAACTCTAAGAGTACCTTTAGTATCAACAAGGAACTTGTCTAGGACACAATGTGATGTCTGAGCTTGTCATAAATGTGGACAGATAGGGCACATAAGGCGGCAGTGTCCAAGAAGAAATAACGAGGTGACCCAACAGTCAAGGCAGAATCTGCAAAACTTACAAGGACCACAATATAGTGGAGCAGAAGGCCGAGGATGAAGACAAGTGTCGTAGATTGGTCCATCTACTTCAGGTAGTAAAGGACAAAGGCAATAGCAGATGACAACTGACTCCATGCATTGATTCAGTCAAGACACTAGATAACTTGTAAGAGGTAACATGTCAGATAGAACTTTTCATTCTGAGTTTTCTTTCCTTTTCTACTCTCTGCCTACTAATTATAATAAAAAAATAGTTGTTGTTGAGCTTCCTTTAATTAGTCCTATGAGGACATAAGGAAGAGATAAGAAGGATGAGAACCTATATACAGTCCAATATTCTCTTATATGTTTTGAAATTTCTCTCTTCATGTAGAAAGGGAAGAGATGTTAAAGAAATACCCAGAGAAAATTTGAGATACTAAGTAGTAAAATTTAAAGAAATGAAACATAATATAAAAAAATGCATACTACCTAATTTTAGTTCTTGAATACCCTGTCCAAGTATTCATCTATTGAAGACAAGGTAAGCATGATACTCTTAGATTGCTATCTTTTTTATTACTATGATCAAGTAGTCATTTTGAGACAATCTAAAGAGCACAATGAAGTATGAGATGTGGAATGAATATTTATACCACATCCTAATTGTTATACGAAGGAATCTGAGTTAATCACAGATCAACTTATAAACAAAATAAGATGATGAATATAATGTATACCTGGTCTAAAGACCTAGAGGTAACAGTTACCTGATGAGAGGTGACAATGTTCAGTGATGAACTAAGGGTTTGAATACCCATATCTAGTAATCATGATGACGATAATGCTAAAGGATGATGATATGTAATCATCTTTATAATTCCTATGCTGCTGGCAAGGAACCTAAGGGGAAACAAGATTAAATAACACATGAACAGTTGAAAGTTCATGCAATACTCAAAGAAGGTGATAATCTCTTTTCTTCAATAAAAAACCCTAGATAATGATTGGGTGATGAAAAGGACTATATTTCCTTAAGTATTTCCTTGCAGGGACATGACAATAAAGTAAGTCTTATGACTTTTGATATGCATGGATTAGAAGTAATCTATAGAAGGATACTTTGAAAAGTATTAGCTAGTCCTAGATTTTAGTTCCAAGACAAAGTAAATGTGATAATTAATGTTCCAAGATGAAAGAAAGGTCCTATTATATGTTTGGTTTTGGTAATAACAACAGAGGATGGAAATAATAAGGATGTGATGTGGTTTTTACACATGTAACTAATACCAAGGTAAGAAATTCTAGTGACCAAGAAGTTCTAAAAGTATGAGATAATGAGAACATGACTCCTAAGAAGATGATTATTGTTGATTACCTAGAAAGGCCAACTTTGATATTAGTTTAGTCACATACGATAGTATGGACATCATGTGTTTGGGGTTTATGCTCTGCATAAACATAACATCGATAAAGATGTATTAATTGAAGGAACAGTTGTAAAACCATCTTGGGAAAAGTTTATCAAGCTAATATAACTTATTAGAATATCTGTATCTAGATCTGTTAAGGCAGCTTATATATAATATCTAGAGTCACCTCTGAGATAGTTCTTCTTGATAAGTAGCCTCTCCTTATGAAAAAAAATAAATAGCTAACAGGATGGTTGGTTCTAGTCATAAGTAAGTTTAGTGTTGTGTCAATAGATTATATTGGCACAATAAAAGTATGATAAGACTTGTAGTCCCAAATGGATGATAGAATGTAACTCTAGTCTTTCCTTAGAGGAGAAATGATAAACTAAGTGAGGGGTATGGAAAACTTTCAAGATCAAAAATCTTATTACATAAAAGATATAAGTTGAGAAAGGTGACAAAGCAATGAGGTTTGACACCCGAGTTATACAAAGTATGTGTAGTACTTCTCTAATTTAGATAGTGATACCTGACATAGGATTGACACTGCAATCATTAATGGAAAGGACAGTTGAGTATGTGCCTGTATGACAGATTCTATGATGACCCTGTATGGAAGAACTTTATGCTGGTCAAAGTTATATGGAATCTCCATGACATCAAGATGTTATGTGTAGGCTTGATGATATGATGCATGAATAACAATTGTCTTTCTTTATCTGGGATTTCGGAGACGAAATCCTTGTTAGGGGTTTATAACTTGTAACATCCCTGACTTGGGTTTAGGGATAACCCTATTTGTTTAGCCTAAATAAGTTTCTTAAAACTTTAATATAATCCTCTAAAGTGTTTTTTTATCAGGTGACAAACTTATGTTTCAAGTTTGGTCCCGTTTAAATAATGTTTGAACAATATTCTCTTATTTTGGAACAAAAATGCAATTTACCCAAGAAGAGGGGTTATATTGCAAAATGTCACATGTTGAAAGTGCCTCATGTGTTTTATCATCATAAAAATAAAAATGATGCAAAGGGGTGGCTTGTGGAAAGCCTAAATTCTAAGGTTGAACTTGAATAATGCTAGTGCCTTGTATACCAATTTTGGTACAAGTTGTAATTTACCCAAAATGTAGGATTGATATGCAAATTACCACCTCTAGAGTGTCCCTACTCACTCCTAGTATCATTTATATGAGAGATAAATAAGGAGATACCATGTTGAATCATCTTTTAATGATGGTACTCTTGGTGATGAAAAGACCAAGAGATGATGTATAGTTGAAGCCCTTACATGAGTTGTATCAGGTTGTAGAGCTCACATGAGAGTGCCTATCGGCCAAGGAGCCATAGGGGGAGTCTCATATCAGTTTGTGAACTCTTGGCCTTGTCCATGATGGCCTAAGCACCTCAAGGAGGTGAAGTGTATCGGTTTACAACTTCCTTGAAAAAATTGTATCGGGTTGTGAATAAAGTGGTGATTGAGTTGATATATCTTATCCAACAAGATAAATGATGGCCGAGATAATATCTCTAGATTATGTTCAAGTGTTTTTCAAGTCAATATAAATGTGAGTGCATGCAAGAACAAGTGTCAACCATGCATGGACACGTGGCACCTAGTAGCTTAAAATGATGACACCTCATATACACTCTCTTTCATGAGCTTCAACTATATATACCATTCCTTTCACCTATAAGTGGAATTTCCGAAATTTATCACCTCTTGGTCTTAGATATCGTGCATATAGTCTTATTATCATGCATAGGGGAAGGAGTATCTTGCATAGAGCCTTGGTATCAGCCATAGCATAGTGATATCAGCCATAACAAAGTGATATCAGCCAAGTGAAGAGATATCGGTCACAAGTGAGGGATATCGACCAAGAGTGGTGAGGTATCATGCACAGTGATGAGGATCTCAAGTCTTATACCATTTATAATCTCATCCTCAACCTTGGGAATGTGAAGATTTCGATCTTGGAGCTTTGGAGTTGCTCTTGAGGCAGGTTATATAACTTGAACTCAATTATGTTATTATTTACCATCATTCTTGCCTTAGTTAATGATTTACTTTCTATCTGAATTTTCTTGCATAATTGATGAATCCATGAGATTCTATTAGTGACCTAGGACTTTTATCCATCAACTAGAACAATAAGAACAAGAGTTTAGAGGTTGATGATGATGACATCATCATGGCTCAACCCGATATTGGGTTGAATCACCTCTAACCCGATAAGGTGAAGTGAGCATATCACTAACATGATACCATGAGGATGCATACACCTTATACACAATATTATGATGAAGTAGACACCTTGTGCATGATATGGTGTCAAGCATACACCATGTGCACGATATGAGATCAAGTATACACCTCATGCATGACATGGAGTCAAGTATATACTAAACCCGGTATGATGACAAACCCTAGATGATGAGTAACCCGATATGGTGATATGAATACACCACTAGTACGATATAGTGATGAATTATACTCATGGACGATATGAGTGACACATACACACACCTTGTGAATGATATGGGGTCAAGCACACACCTTATACACGATATGATGTTGAGAATATATCCTAACCTTATATGATGTTAAAACTCAACATGGTGTTGTGAAATCTGATATTCATTGGAACCCCACACCCCTATAGATTTGTACACTTGAGATAGTTGAGACTAATCAGTTGTCTAGCCTATTACTCATCACATAATGAAGGGTACGACGATACCATGAAGGTTGTGATGGGATATGAGTATAAGGGTCAAACCCGATATGCAAACCCTAAAGGTTGAGTAACCCGATATGGTGATTAGGATACACCTCTATACCCGATATGGAAGTATACCTACACCTCTATACCTGATATGGAGAAAGTACCTCAATATAATACACTTGATTGAGTGACACATGTAGTGTGTTATGTCAAACGATACATTAAGACATAAAGAGTTCAATACATTTCATAAATATGGGCCAATGTCACCTTGAGAGAAGGATTGAGCCAACCTAATGGGGAATGATGTAATCAACATCCTAGTGAGGGTGAAAGAGAAGATTATAGTTGTATAATAATCATGTAATGAGTATACATTGATACTCCTAATATGTGTGGAATATGAATTAGGGTTTTGATTCTTAATGAATTTACTTGAAAACCCTAATCAGATTAAAAGAGGAAACCTTAACCCTAATGAAGGGTAATGATATGATTTGAAACCAAAATTGGTTATTAAAGGGAAACCCTAACCTTAATTATGGAAAGGTTGTATTTCTCTTGTATTTCATGGTGATGATAGGTATTTGATATTGAAACCATGCTGGTATCATGAGATAATGAGCATAGCTAAGTATGAGCTATGATGTTTCATATAATATATATTATATGGGTCTTGTAAGTCATGTGAGATACTTGTACAACTAGTATAATGTTTATATATGTCTTATGACCTAGAGATGAATTTTTCCTAGTGAGAGGTGACAAGATGTTTATAAAAGTCTCATGATCTAGAGATTGATGTAAGAGTTGGCAATGTTCAAAATGAACTAGGGAAATGGAAACCCAGTAACATAATAATAATAATAAATGGTTATAATAATAATGAAATCTTGGTCATACATGCTTTATGATTATAGATTATTAAGGGCTATAATGTTTTGAATATTCTTAAATGAGATATGAGGAATACTTGTATCACATAAATGATGTGAATGGGTATAATGCCTAGTAAAGGTGATGTGGAATTTAGTGATGAGTTTAAGGGATTGATATCCCATAATGAAAGTGAAAGGGAAACATAAAGGTATTTCACTACTACGGAATCCTTAGCAATATGGTCATGATATCATAGGATTGATATAATCCAATACTTGGATATAGTTTCACATGTTTGGTATAATCCAATACCTGGACATAATTTCACTGGATTGGGATAACCCAATACCTGGATATAATTTCACAAGATTGGGATAACCCAATACCTGGATATAATTTCATAGGATTGGGATAACCCAATACCTAGATATAATTTCACAGGATTGGGATAACCCAATACCTGGATATAATTTCATAGGATTGGGATAGCCCAATACCTGGATATGATCTCACAGGATTAGCATAATCCAATACCTGGCTTTAATTTCAAAGGATTGGCATAATCCAATACATGGCTATAATTTCACAGGATTGGTATAAACCAATACCTGACAAAACATAATGATGTGTATTCACATGATTGGTATAATGCAATACCTAGCTAGAATGTATTTACAAGATTGGTATAATGCAATACCTGGCTAGTAGATTGGCTAAGGCCAACCATTAGAAATGAGAATGATTCATGGATATCATACCATGATAATATTATCATAAGATAAGCTTGAGATATTGGCATAATATGAGGGGTAAATGATACACATGTCTTTCATATTCCTTATAAAGTGAATAGGTGATTTACTATTATATTATAGACTATTGCAATGCTTTAAATGATGAGAATGTTCTAAACTACTTATTGACAGTGATTAATCTTGCATATTAATATAAAAGAACCTATGCTCAGTTTTATACTATTTTATTGTGATAATAACATTATTGGAGGAGAGTTATATCTCTCGATGGGGCAATTGTCTCACCCCGTGGGATCCACAATTTTTAGGTGGACGTGCACGAGGAGGTAGAGACCGCTCTGCAAAGGAAGGATAACAACATCAAGGACTACATTAATAGCTCATGTTGAGTGTATTGTTTGTCATGTCTTGTAGATAGAAGTCCTATGTGTCGTCTATGTACTCTCAGTCCTTGGATTTAGTACGTGATGGTTTTATGAACGATCTGAGATTTTGGTTTAATTACTTCGAGGGTTTTATGTTTCTTATGTATAAGGTTTGACAAAGCAACTGTTATGGTTATCCTTGAAATGTGATGGTACAGAGTATGTACAATGTGAACCATGATGAATATAAAGTTTGGTTATTCCATTAAGAGAGTTTCCTGGAAATGGATCTCTTTGTAAAATGGTTTTAATTTATAATGATTTTTGTTAATCCACTGAAAATGTTTATTTCACATATTTATTATGATGATTTGGTTGTTGGTTTGGTAACGGTCGTAAAGTGCTAATATTTTCTCGAGCTAGGAGGTGGTCAACACATATGGAGAATCATTGAGTCTAAACCAAATGACATCTTCTCCTTCATATTGCAACTTCTCCAATGACTTGAAAAATTCCTAGGTGATTTCAATATAGGTCTCTTAGACTGTGGTTAGCAGTTCAAACAACCCATATCTAACTGCATAGTGCTTGAAGAAATAGTTGATCCCTAGAGCTTGCATCATGTATACACACATATCTCATAGGAATCACCCACCTTTGTAGTGGACTTGGGGTGGAGAGGTTTCACAAAGACTTTTCTTGTTGTTCCCCTACCATATGTAGCTTCTTTAGGTTGTTTCCCCCACACCTTCATTCTCTCCTCTTCCAACCTTAACAAAATATATATCGACCCATCCTCCATTTATTCACTCTCAATTCCATCACCTGTATATCGACTCATTCTTCATTTATTCACTCTCAATTCCATCATCTTCCTCCTCTTGATAATGATGGGACCCCAAACTTGTGTCCATGTTTAGGGTCACCATCTCAATCGGTGTATCATCTTCCTCTTCTTCTTCTTCTTCTTCTTCAATCAACAACATTCTTCTTTTAGGTTTTTGTGTGGCTTGTGGTTGTGTAGACTATGTAGAGTATCTCAATGGAGTAGGCCATAGAGGTGAACATAAAGACGAGGAGGAATCAACCCTATTGATCCTTCTTTCTTGGGAAAAAGAATCAACATCAATAGGATTTGCCACATTGTCAATCTCATGATATGGTGGAGCTTCTTCTTCTCCTTATTGACAGTAGGCTGGAACTATAGTGTGGAGGATATGGGAGGAATGAAGGCATGAGCCTCTCACCAACACTAAATGTGGAAGAGACCTTGAAATTTAGTTTGATCATAACATAGTCAGTCTATGGGATGGCAGGGTGACATTCAAATCTTCCTTTGTGCATGCCTTGGTGCTGGTGATGACTTGAATGCCACTTTGAACCCCCTTCTTCAACGTATTACCCACTTTCTTCATTATTCAAGGATTTGGGATGGAAAATGTGTGGGTGACGTAGGACTGGGGTTGGGTGGATTTCTTTTATATGTGGAGAAATGGAGGTATAGGGTTGTAATGGGGGATCTAGAGGTAGGAGAAGCCCTTTGGTGGTTAAGGAAGCTTGAATGGAGGTTAGGGAGGAATATTGGGATGATTGAAGGTGGATAGGGGTCACCCTAGGTCACTGGAGTGGTAGAACAATCATGGTGTCATGGGTGAAATGAATCCAAGTCATGTTGTTGTGAGAAAAAATAACCAACTTAAGTTGTGGGCCTGGGCCAGCACGACCATTCTAACCAACATTGTTGTGTTGGTGTAGCGCCATAATAGCCATGCTAGTCAGTACAGTTGTGCTTACTAGACCACAAAACTCACATTTTCACTGTAAAAGTGACTCTCCTAGCATGACTATTTTTTGGCAACACTACCATGCTGACTACCTCAAGTTCAAAAATATTCAAATCTTTTCAATTCTTTCAATCAAACGTATTCCAAACAATTTCATTGATCCACTTGAAATATTATCATTCCTTTTCACTATTTGACCCCTTCTTCTCAGTCTCTTACGTGCTGTCCTATCACAATTCAAAACTCAAACAAAAACTATTAAACACAAGTGTGTCTGTATTTCTTGGAATGTAAAAAATAAACAAAAAAAGTATCAAAAAGTGAAGGTTGGGTGCAAAAATACCCAAACCTAGGTGGGTTGCCTCCCTCTAGCAATAAGTTTGTTGCCTTCAATTGGACTTCTTGATTCTTGAATCATCTATCCTTTTGAGATCCTCAATGCATCACTATAGTAAATTGACTTCTCATGTGAGTATAGCACATCTCTTCATCAATAGGAATTTTCTCAATTAACATAACAATGTTAAAACTTTGATTTGCTTTGTCTAGAACGAATTCAATAACAACTTTCAATCTTTGTCCATTAAATATGAATGTTGTGAGAACCCATTACACTAAACAAGATTACTCAAAACATAAAACATGATTACTCATTAATTAACACAAACCCATAAGATAGGGTAAATTAAAACCGATTTCAACATTTCCCAATTGCTCAGAAACATTTACATGAAAGCCGAACAACACGCTTTGTTTCATATGGTGCTCAAAATATCTTACAATTGTTCCATGGCCTCATCCACCACATATACATATTACACAAGAAACATTTCCACATTTATTGCTTAAAAATCATATATCATTCTACTAAAAACCTGATTTGATTGAAACACCGATTACAAACTTTATCTTCTAGACCTAAGAGTACAGGGACAACTCCAGGACACACTAAACAACTAACAACCATCTCTAGGGTTCATCACCTCAGATTCTCATTGCTTCCGCAGTATGTTTTTGCTATCACTGATCACCTAAAAAGATGTGGTGAACCATGAGGTGAGACCCAGTCCCAACGAGAGATATAACTCTCTCCAACAAATATTGATTACATTAGATTAAATAGTAAATAATTGAGCAGTTGAAAGTATTCAATAGTCAATTGAGCAGATTGAATAGTTCAAGCATGCTAAATATATTAAGCTTTGAAACAAGTATGATTATCAATGTATATACCATGCTATCAACACAAGTAAAGTAGTAGCATAAGTATCTTTTACATCATGAATATGTCTAGTAGCATAACATGGCTATCAACATTGGTATGTTTAATAAAGTGAACAAATCTACATCATAAGTGTAACATCCTTGATCTGTGTGACGTCCCCCAATTTCTATATACTTTCCATAGTGACATTCATAGATATGCGTGCAGTCATATCTATAGATGTCAAAAGGGAAAATATAAGAGATTAAGGTAGTCAACTAAAAATGGAGATTCAGCCAAGATCTAGTCCACATCATCATATAATGCCACACGAACATTCATTCATATAGATAAAATTAAGTCATTACATATGGAGATAAAATATTGTTCTAGAGAAAGTTAACTTTATTACATAGGATCTCAATCATCCTCAACACACTACAAAAAATTTGGCCTTTGTTGAAAAACGTTTGTGAGGAACCAAAAATCGTGAATAATGATGTCTATTTGTGAGGGCTCATCCTTCAAACATGGGGCCAAATCCCTCAACCATGTTTTTAACATCCTTAGACCTTAATTCAAAAAAAAAAACATCCTTAGACCTTTTATGTGAACACTAATCCCTCACATATACATGTCAAATATTTCCCTCCATCTCATAACCCCTTCCCTCCATTCTAAATCACAACATCTCTAAATCAAAATTAAAAAATAAAATTAAACCCTCCCCATGTTCCGTGAAAACTGTTTTTCATAGCTGCGTTGTTTCCCCTCACGGTGTGTGCATATCCCTCAAGCGTCGTGCGTGTCCGCTGGTTCTCCCCTCTCGGCGCTGCTTTTCTCTTCGCTCTCGGCACCGGTCGTTTCCTCTCCGCCCTCCGTTGCTCCGCGTGCAAGTCCAGCAATCTGACGCCCTCGGCCGGCACTCCGAGGCAAGCCCTCGGCCGGAGACGCGTTTAGTTCAGTGACTCCGCGCTGGCTCCGCGCGGCGTGACAGTTCGGCGCGGGAAGAGATGGGCTTCACCAGAAGGTGTACCGTGGCTTCCACAGCTCGATGCTTCAGCTTCATAGCTCCACCGTGGCAAGCTACTTCGGCACCTATACCTGATGCTCCAGGGCCTCTACGGCTCCATGCGTCAGCTCTTGCAGGTCCACAATCAGGTAGTGGTAAACGGCTTCACCCAGAACATCCCTCTCCTGCACAAGCTAGTGTCTAGATGCGTCGACCTTGGGGTTCTCTCCCACGCACGCCTGGCCTTCGAAAATGCCAAAGAACTGAGTCTGACCGTCTGGAACCAGATGCTCAGGGGCATGTCGAAGAGTTCGCTCCCCTCAGAGGTTGTTCTTCTTTACATTCGACTCAGCATGAGTGGTGTTATCACGCGCCCCAACGGATACACCTTCTTGTTTGTGCTCAATGCATGTTCCAGGTGCACGTTGTCGATGGTTGGGCACCAGGTCCATGGCCAGGTCATCACAACGGGGTTCGCGTCCAGTACCTTTGTGCAGACTAGTTTGATCGACATGTATAGCCGATCTTCTTGGGGAGATTGCACGGGTGGATTGTTAGTGGCACAGAAGGTATTTGACGAAATGCCCCACAAGAATGTTGAGGCATGGAATTCTATGCTGGCTGCACATGTAAGGCTGGGGAACACTATTATGGTGTTGACGTTGTTTGATGAAATGTTTGACAAGGATGTTTTCTCGTGGACGACAATGATTACTGGCTGTGCACAGGCCGGGTGGTCCAAGAAAGCAATTGTTCTCTTCCACAGGATGCAGGTAGCTGGGTTGGAGGCCGATCAGGTAACCTTGACTGCCACATTATCCGCATGTGCTGTACTCGGAGACTTGGAGCTGGGACGCCAAATCCATGCTAGGAGCATGAATGCCGTTCTCATTGATAGACATCGCCGTGGTCGCCTGGTGTCTCTGGACAACTCGCTCATCAACATGTACACCAAGTGCGGGGAAATTGAGGATGCTCTGAGGGTTTTTGAGAGCATGCCCCACAGAACTACCAAGTCCTGGACAACTTTGATCATGGGATTGGCAACGCACGGCCGTGGTGCCGACGCATTGTGTCTTTTCCACCAGATGCTGGGAAGAACTGCCTGCTCCAGGCATGGTAGCAGCGAGAGGCCTGATGGGTTTACCTATGTCGCCGTTCTGTGTGCTTGTAGTGGCACATGAAGGATCCAGGAGGGACGTTATTACTTCGATTAGATGACGCACGTCTTCCGGATCCAACCGAGCATCTAGCACTACTGTTGCTTGGTTGACATGATGAGCCGAGCCGGAAATCTTGAGGATGCAGTGTCACTAATCGAAAGCATGCCTATGGAGCCCAACAGTGCAGTTTGGGGTGCTCTTCTAAGTGGCTGCAGACTCCATGGGGACGTCAAGATGGCTGGCCAAGCTGCAACTAAGCTTCTTGAGCTTGTGCCTCATGACCACAGCTCCAGAACAGTCGATGGACATCTCACCCTCCTGTCAAGCCTTCACACCTCAGCAGGAAGATGGGATGACGACTCTTGGTTCAGGGACAGAATGGCAGACAGAGGAGCTGGGAAGCCCTTGGCAAAGAGCTGGGTTGTGGCTCATGGGGCCGTGCATGAGTACTCGGCCGGTGACAGGAAGAAACAATGCGATCTTGTTGTTTTCAAAGGTGTTACAAGAGATGTAAAGCGCGCCAAAGCAGCAGGCCAGGTACCAGACCCCTCGCCTGTGGTCCTCGACATATTGGATGAAGACAATGAAGCACTGGTCGACACTCACAGTGAGAAGCTTGCCATGACTGTGTCTGTTGATTCCAGTTTCCCCATGAGGATAGTTACAAACATGCCTTTGTGCAGTTACTGCCATTCCGTTGCAGAAATTGTTTCCAGAAGTTACGGAAGAGATTTTATTGTCCAGGAATGAAATCTTTTACACCGTTTCACTGGAGGAATCTGCTTACCTTGCAATGATAGCCAAATTAGTGAAAGCTGTGGATGGTGACTACCTAGGATGTGGATGGAATATAAACATGTGAATAACTTACACAAAAGGTTTTGATGGATATGCCATAGAGTTGATGGTGATTCCATGCCATGGAGTTCGTGTTTCACGGATCATTCAATTGATAGTGAGCGTGAGAAAGGAGAAGGCCTTTAACTATAGCGCTTCTACACCATCGAATATAGTAGACACTGGGGCAATGGTCTGCACACTATAACTTTCAATAGGGAGAAAAGCTATTGTCAATCGCAGTGTTGACATAGATTTTATTGTACACTTGACTCTGATTTTGGCTGACTTGGATTTTCTAAAAAAAAAGCCCTCGGCCGGCATCTCCCTCTCGCGCCGTGTGTGTCCTCTGGTTCTCCCCTCTCGGCGCTGGTCATTTTCTTTTCACTCTCGGCACCGGTCGTTTCCTCTCCGCCCTCCGTTGCTCCGCATGCAAGCGCTTGTCCAGCAATCTGACGCCCTCGCAAGCCCGACGCCCTTGACCGACACTCCGACGCAAGCCCTCAGCCTCGAGCAGGAACGCCGCCGTGGTTGATCTCTGACAAATCGAAGGTACTGACACAATCTCGGCTTGTATTATCTTCCTCTTGCTCCGTTCGTTGTCATATGACAGGTAATTTTTCATTGCCACGATGGCTGCTGCTACTATCAATATGAATTGCAGCTACTATCAACCAAACATTTACAAACCAACATGATCCGTTCAATCTACTCTGAACCAGACGAAAACATTTGAGTTTCAACTGACTGCAAACAATTCCCTGTTTTGTAACCCCACGTGTTGGTTGGTTTTACATCCAACCAAATTAGCCTTTAGTTGTCTTCCGCCACAATAAGAAATTATACGTCTGCTATTTGCTACCTTCGTCTACAACATAGTACTTCATCTAAACACAGTGGCTAGCAGCATCTTACTATATTTTCTGGGTGCACTGAGTGTGCAAAGTGTGATTTTGCAGGGTAGAAGCTCTTTACAATTGTGAAACCGCTCTTCACACTCCTACTAAAAATCAAACAATCCATGTATTTCGTTTACCATTGTATAACACTCAGTGGAACATTTTGTTTTGTGATGGTTCCAAATTTCAAAGGAAACTAAATTTTTGTGTTTTTGCCTGTATATAGGTACCCACAGTAGCATTGATATTCTTCTTGTCTGGCCGACTTGTAAATTTTTGTGATCATTTTCACAAAGTATGCATGTTTACTGGGAGTTTTCATCGTGTTTTCACCATAGATGTACCTATGAAATAAACATGCATACTTTGTGAAAATGATCACAAAAATTTATAAGTCGGCCAGACAAGAAGAATATCAATGCTACTGTGGGCACCTATATACAGGCAAAATCACAAAATTCAGTTTCCTTTGAAATTTGGAACTAAACACAAAATTGTGTTTTGAACATGTCCATGGTATACGAGCAAATAGATTCCAAACTCAAGTCTGTTCCTTATATCTTAACAAACTGACTCCTATGTTTGAAACTATTGATTATTTTCGCCTATGGATGTCATCTCCATCTTGATTTTCGTATATGTGATAGGGTCGCCCATGATAGTAGCATTTCTGATCTTGTTTGGGACTAGAATATGCCAGTTCAATAGGAAGAGATTATAAAAATACCAACCAAGTTTGAAGAGGTCCTCAAAGAAGGAGTTAAATGCCTAGATGATCTGGGTTTTGTTGGTAGTGTGAATCACACTAATCAAGAGGTTGTGAATGTATTTTGTGTCGGTTACATATATAATGGAATAAGTAAGTATTTTTATACCTATATTTAGTCCGTCTGATCATGGCACATTGCTTACACCATAGTTATCAAGGCGCCGCCTAGGCGTCCTAGGCGCTAGGCAAGGCGCCTCAAACTAGGCGCCCAGCCTAGTATGTGCATTATATGGGTTTCTAAGGCCTTTTAAGCCTAAATTAAGTCATTTAAAGGATAAATTAGCATGAATCAAGTCTGGATTTGGTCAAATTAGATTAGCTTGAGTCAATTTATGGCTGAAATAGGTCTGATTTAGGCAAAATCAGGCCAAATTTTGGAAAATAGGGAAAACATGTTTGATTTGGGCCAAATTGGTAAGTCATCATATTTCGAGCTTATTTGAAGAAAAGGAAGTCTGTTTACTCGCTGTCCCTTTTGACTATTTTGGTCATTGCACTTCAAGGAGAGGCTCCATCACATGGTTTCCTCTGTTGGTGGAAACCTAATATTTTTTCATGTAGGTTGTAGACCAGTATAGACTAAGACTGAATGCTACCTACTTTTCCATATTTGCTTTAAGCTACTTTTGCTATCTATATGCAACTCATGAATTTCATAATTTACTTAAGAGTTAACATACTGCAGAAAAAACGTTTATTGTGGATTGAGAAGTGATAAATAGTGCTGATTTTAATTTATCACTTAGTTCAGTTAACCAGGTCCATTTGGGTTTGGGTCCTCACCCCTGGAAATGTCAGAAGATTCATGAGGGTACTGGTAACACTGGAGTAGATGTGGATTGAGAAGTGATAAATAGTGCTGTTTTTAATTTATCACTTAGTTCAGTTAACCAGGTCCATTTGGGTTTGGGTCCTCACCCCTGGAAATGTCAGAAGATTCATGAGGGTACTGGTAGCAGTGGAGTAGACGGTCTCCTCTATTTCAATAGTGTCTGATGTCTATGGCCTAAGGTAGAATAGTCAATGGTTTCTGCCAGAGAAATTCAATACAGGTTATCATCCTTTATCTAGAGATCTTTTTTGGTTCTAAGATCTGAAGTGGAGGACCAAACAACCCAGATATTGTATGTTAGGGTCCCTAAATAATCACTTCATTTCTCCACCTATTCATGTTTATTGATCTTCTGATTCTGTACCTCCTATTCTGTACTTCATTCTGCATGATCACTACTAAAATAGAACACTAATGTACACTTCTTAAATAGCTAGATGTTGGAACTGTATCCTCCTTCTAGCAGCTGGAGTTTCCTTCTCTTGAGTTACGGCTCTAGCAAGAAGCTGCACTAGGTGTGACCGTAGCTATTGAATCATATTCTGAGGGATATTTAGATGAGCTCTAAATCTTAGGCGTGTTGATTATGTTATCTACAAGCTGCATCATTCTTTACAATTAGAATGGTATAGGGACATTCTGGCAGGTTAGCCAATTTTCGGTGTTATAGATCATTTTGCTTCATCTCCACACCTTTTAGTTGCATACTGTTTTTTTGTTGGATGGCATGTTTTTCACTAGAAACGACCAGCAATATTTTATTAATTCAATTTTATCCGGCACCAGGTTTAAACAATGATCATGAAAGGCTCAAGTTCTTATTAGGGTTGAGGTTAAAAGGTATTGGAAGGGAATAACCAAATCAAATCAATTCTTTGGTCAAACTTCCAGGTAACACTAAGCCTATTATCAAGTTAATGATTCATTAGGTGATATTTTGGAAGATGTAGACGTCAGATTAACATAATGTAAAGTCCAGTCACTATGGCTCTGACCCAGTTCATGAAGAATCTATTCACTTTTTATGACATGTTGCTATGACTAACTACATTTCAAAACTAGATCATCTAAGAAACATGTTTTTATGCAAACTGGTTTAGTTAAGATGTTGACCAATTTATTACAGGATTGTCTAGACTAGCCTTTTCAGAAACGTTTAAGGTTCCAAAATACAGTGGTAATGGAGCATATAACTTGCAGCCACTGTGACTGTCGTACTTTTTTTAGGAATTTGGTTGTTCTCAGTCAATGATGGGGATATACATATAGCCTCCAACTACGCATTTAATGAGAGAAGATGCATATGATATACGTTAATTTATTTATCAAGAAAAAGTTCCATTTCTTTATCAGAAAAAAGTTCAAGAAGAATTCAGTAATGCTATACAAATAAGAAGGATAACTCTCATTTATTTGTTGAGACTTGAGTCCTTCGTCAGTAAATCAGAGAATTCTACTGCAACAAGCTTGGAGCTCGTTAAGAGTTTCCAAGCTTTATGCTGCTATCACATTATGTGATGGTCTATTTGTAGTGGGTAAGTCGACAAGTCGGTTTGATCTATAGGCATCTAGTAGTGACATGCTCTTAAAATGTGCATAGCACCTGCGTTTCACCCGAAAACGTCTAAAGCTTCATTTTCATCTTTCCAGAATAAATATTTCCTTTAATATAACAATGCAACTGTCATAAAGTATATAACATAAAATCACAAAAGCATGCTATCAGAAGTTGATGAACAAGATACTAACTTTAATATAATAATGCAACTATCAAAATGTAGAAGTTAATCATGATACACAAATAAGAACTTTCAGTGTAATTTTAAATACTATGATTTTTGACAAATTCAGTTTGCTTGAATAAGAATTACATTGAGTAGGATAAAGCTATATTACCTTGCTTCTTACTGTTTTGATAAGGTTGTTGCATAGATCCTCACTGAAAGGAACATCTTTGGCCAAGCTTACAAAGGCATGAATGCACTGTCCTTTAATCTAAAAATAATAGTAAATGACATTTTAGATTGGAAACAAATCGATTACTGTGATTCTTACAATATTTACCTCATGGTCGACACCAACAACTGCAGCCTCCGTACAATAAGGATGAGACACTAAAACAGACTCCACTTCTTCTGTACCAATTCTGTGTCCACTATAGTTAAGAAAATGATGTGCCAGAAGTATTAGAACGTGTGAAATATCACAGTTATATGAATATGCATAAGAATATATCATGAAAATATGATTGAAGTGTTGTATTCCAGCTCACGTTTCCCTATGACACATGACCACATCGTTAAATTCATGGCATGGTGCAATTACAAATTTACAATTTTGTAAACGTTGGATGGATGACCAAAAAATATCTAAAATGAGCTGAAAGTTAGCATATAGATTATTTTTAAAGGTAAACATCAAGATCCTATAGTTTGAATTTACATACAGATGATGTATATAGAAAATAGCTAAGTAAAATTCCTATTTTGCTAGATATGATTCTAACCTATTTTGACTCTTTCTCTCTTTTGTAAAATTCCTACTATTTACCACTGAGTTTTTTTTAATTATGTACTATTTACTAAGTTCAATCATAATTTTAGTTTACGGGTGCATGTTGCTGCTATGTTGGTTCACTTACATTTATCTCTACTTCACACTCACTCTGATTCCTTTTTGTATTTATATTGATAGGGTAGAATTACTTTTAATGATGTATTTCGACAGACAATGCACCTTGGAGTAGACCAAAACCGAAATATAAGGGTAAGTTGTTTGTTGTACTATGATTTATGTATAAATTTTAAATTCTATCAATATAATGATTTGTCATTTTTAGGAGAAGAATATTCAAGTACCTAACCGTATGAGGCCTGTCATTGATGAAGAGCACCACACCATTTGAAGGAATATGGAGACATTATAGATCTTAAGAGTTTCTAGCATGATATGTTGATTGTCATCAATCTCAAATTTTAGAACCATATGTACTCTTTATTTATATCAACGTTGAGCACGTAATGTATGGATAATATTTTGTTTCAATAACAAAAATTGGTTTGAGGTGATTTAACATTTTTATGTGTCATTTTGGTGTTGAATCTTCTTATGATGTCATGTGAATTAGTATAAAAATATTGCTTGAGGTTATGTATACAAAGTTTTCATTTAAAATTTGATATTCACTATAGTAACAATTAATTAACATTTAATAAATTATTTAATAATCAATAACCAAATCATTTACAGTAGTCCCTCATAAATATATTGATGAAGGTCCAGATTGACCATCAAAATTGCATTGATGACGACCACATAGCCCCTCAAAAATAATATTAATGAAGGCATTATCCCTTCAAAAATATATTCTCCAGGACCATCAAGTCCCTCAAAAATGTATTTATGAGAACTAAACATGCCCTCAATAATGTTATTATGAAGGCTAAATAGTCCCTCAAAAATGTATTTATGAAGGCTAAATAGTCCCTCAATATAACATTCTTGAGGATCAGTTGGTCCGTGACAATTGTATTCATGAGGGCCACTGGTATTTGTCACGTGAGTTCTCTTCACGGACCATTTGTGAGGGCCAGACTCACAACCGTCCCTATTTGTGAGGGCCTGTAGAGAGGGGTTTGTGACATGACTCACTCGTGAATAATGGCCCAATTTTTACTAGTGACATCGACTAGGAAAGAAATAAACTAACATCTAGTAAGAAATGAGATAAGTGGAATAGATCTATCTAATATATCCTCCATGTTTATTATTTTATGCCTTCTGGTACTTTGAGCATGCATTTCACTTCGTTGTCAATTGTTCCTTGAACCTAGAAAATACGAGAAACAAAACATCAACAAAGTTGGTACGTGGTAAAAAGTTACACTAATAAGGTTGCATAAAGGAAAATATTTGAAAAAGAAGGAAGAGAGATAAAACCATTTCTTAAGGTGAAAATCAAGTAAACACCCTTTTTATTACATTCATTTTGATACGGTTGTACTATACCTATTGCACTTGACTTACATCTAGTATGGGAAATAGAATATCATCATACATCTAACATGGGCCAAGGAATCATACATCCATGTTAGGAAACATACATCCACACCAGGCTATGTGCTCTAGTAGCTACAACCCATCATAATCATTTATGTTTCTATTAAATTTGGCGAAGTATAACTCATACTAGTTCAACCAAGCAATCATATCCAAATACGAACATTCAAGATATTACATAGCATAGGCAACCAGAAATCTAGTCTTATACTTATAAGACCACGTACCTGCTTGATTAGATCAGATATCCAAGGATTTGAAATAATCAAGAAATGAGTCACCATGCAAGGGAAAGTAAGGGTACAACATCACAATTGGTCCATGTGACTAAGACTAAGATATGTTCTTAATTATTATTCCTTTTATGTTATCTAATTCAGATCAGGGAATTTCCGTATTTTAATTGGGATTAGAGATAGCATCAGGTCTGATCCATCATAAACTATTTTGATTAAAGGATAATATTTAATTGATCAATTAGAAGATTTCCAAAAATTAGGGTTTCTAAGATGGTTGGAATAAAAGGGGTAAAGCAACCCTAATATATTAATCATTCATGACATTAGGATTCGTTCAAGGGTTTAGGACCAATCCTGGTCACCACACATCATCTAATAATACTAGATTAGATAAAAAGATGTATATCCAATTACATGCAGAGAGAGAAAATTAGATTTAGGGTTTCTTCTAATCATTTCATCATTTATCTACTTAAATTAGTGTTTCAAGTTATATTAGAAACAAGGTTACATCTAAGGTTAAAAACATTTTGGAAGGTCAGATATCATCAAGGAAAACTATTATCAATAATTAATTATAAACAAGGAGGTCATTTAGGCTTTAGGCAACTATTTTTGAAAAAGGAGATGGATCCAGGTCTTGATATCATTTTATTTGGATAGAGGGTAATTTCTTGATCAAAATGGTATATAGGTTCGTTACAATCCGATATTCCTAGCATCTTTTATGGTTTTTCTAAGGTAATGTATTTTCTTAAAAAAAGAATAACTAAAAATAAAAGGAAAGGAATAACCTCGATCAAAGGCCGGATCTGACTAGATCAACGACTCAGATTGATCCCTCGATTGC
Source organism: Alisma plantago-aquatica (assembly GCA_963693085.1). Classification (NCBI taxonomy): domain Eukaryota; kingdom Viridiplantae; phylum Streptophyta; class Magnoliopsida; order Alismatales; family Alismataceae; genus Alisma; species Alisma plantago-aquatica. The sequence continues at coordinate 1,236,899,831 of OY856410.1, read as the reverse complement.
AAGAGGTGGGTCTAGCTTGCTGATTGGGCATCCTGGGATTTGTCCAGCTAGCCGTTGGTCGGCTCCACACGGGCAGCACCTCCTTGGCTTGCTGCTTGCTCGAGCAGCAAGAAGGGAGACTTCGGCGAGGTCTCTCTCGTGCTCAGCTGATAACCACGAACAGGAGATGGTTGGGAAAGACTCAGGGGCTCGGTCCGAAGCTAGCAAGGGTTAAAATAGGGTGCAAGACCCCTCATAGCTTGTCGCTGCCGCGTGGGCAGGCAAGGTTGCCGGAGCCGAGATCGATATGTAGTGGAAGATGATCGGAGGCCTTGTGGTGGTGACAGGGGAATGCATGGGGTCTAGGCGAATGTGTGGGGGAGGTTAGAAGGGAGAAGACAATGTTGTGGAGCTCGCTTGGTGGTGGTGGCTGGAGGTTGAAGAAGGTGGGAAGGGGGTGTATGCTCGGGGTGCCTATCTCGCAATTGATGCAGGGAAAAGAATAAAGGGGGAGTTGCAGAGCTATTGGAGGGGTTAAATAGGCATTTGGGAGGTTGGGCGATGAAGCCCTAAAAGCCCCGCTGCCGGAGTGAGAGCAAGCTGCGGTCAGGTTGTTGGGTTGGTGCAACAGCGCATGAGACCCGGTCAAAACTGGTATGGTCGACCACGGATTCGCGAGATGAAGCTATCTATTCGAAAGAGGTTCGACAAAAACAGGTGAGGTGGCCTCTGGCTGGAGCTCAGGCTCACACTCTTCTGCCCGTCCTTTACGGGAGGTAGAAGATGGGTCCTAGACCCTTGGATCTAGCGCGGCTCTGTGGCCAACAGATCGTGTGGCTGAGGGTTGGCCCTCCATCAAAAGATCCACACCCAGCCTGAAAATGGGCCGTGTGACACATCAAAGGGTCATTTTAAAGCACAAACCTAGGTCCTAGATCATAAAAAGGTGATCCATTTACTCAAATTAAAATGTCCATAACTCTTGATTGGTAAACCCAATTCTCATGAAATTTTAGGGGTAGCTTCATAAGGTAACTATGCTACTATGATATAAATTTCAGATCCAAATTCAAATATTTGCTATGTTCATTTACTAAATACATTAACATATGTATTTTATCATAACAACATACTAGGGTTCGCATATTTTTGCAATTTGTGACACATATTTGTCTAATTGAGTGAGGGAAGTGTATGAGGGTATTTTGGTCAACAAATTTGATAATAAAACTTTTAAGAGAGAGAAATATAATAAAAACTCACTTTGTCACAACCTGGGTTTAGGGATAACCCTATTTGTTTGGCTTAAATAAGTTGCTTATAACTTTAATATAATCTTCTAAAGTGTTTTATTATTGTGTGACAAACTTATGTTGCAAGTTTGGTCCTATTTGAATAATGTTTGAGCAATGTTCCCTTATTTTGGACCAAAATGCAATTTACCCAAGATAAGGGGTTATATTGCAATATGTCACATGTTGAATGTGCCTGAAGTGTTTTTGCATCATAAGAGAGAGAATTATTCTAGGTTGTGGCTTGTGGAAAGCCTAAATTCCAAGTTTGATCTTGTTTGAATAATGCTAGTGCCTTGTGCACCAATTTTGGTACAAATTGTAATTTACCCAAAATGAAGGGTAGATATGCAACTTACCACCTCTAGAGTGTCCCTACTCCATATTTGTATCATTTATAGGAGGGAGAAAGAGGGATACACCATGAATCATCTTTGAATGATGGTACTCTTGGTAATGAAAAAAAACAAGAGATGATGTATAGTTGAAACCCATACATGAGTTGTATTGGGTGGTAGAGTCCATATGAGAGTGCCTATCAGACAAAAAGCCATAGAGGGAGTCTCATATAGGTTTGTGAACTCTTGGCCTTGTCCATGACTGCATAAGCACCTCAAGTAGGTGAAGTTTATCGGTTTACAACTTCCTTGAAAAAGTTGTATCGAGTTGTGAATAAAGTGGTGATTGAGTTGATATATATTATCCAACAAGATAAGTGATGGCCGAGATATTATCTCTAGATTATCCTAAAGTGTTTTGAAAGTAAATATAAATGTGAGTGAATGCAAGGAAAAGTGTCAACCATGCATGGACACGTGGCACCTAGTAGCTTAAAATGATGACACCTCATATACACTCTCTTTCATGAGCTTCAACTATATATACCATTCCTTTCACCTATAAGTGGAATTTTCGAAATTTATCACCCTCTTGCTCTTATATATCATGCATATAGTCTTAGTACCATGCATAGGTGAAGGAGTATCGTGCATAGAGCCTTGGTATCAGCCATAGCAAAGTGATATCGACCAAGTGAAGAGATATCAGCCACAAGTGAGGGATATCGACCAAGAGTGGTGAGGTATCGTGCATAGTGCTGATGAGATCAAGTCTTGGACCTTTGAGAAGCTCATATTCAACCTTGGGAACGTGAAGCTTTGGATATTGGAGCTTTGAAGTTGCTCTTGAGGCGAGTTATATAACTTGAACTCAATTATGTTATTATTTACCATCATTCTTGCCTTAGTTAATGATTTACTTTCAATCCAATTTTTATTACATAATTGATGAATCCATGAGATTCTAGTAGTGACCTAGGACTGTTTTCAATGAAATAGAACAGTAATAACAAGAGTATAGAGGTTGATGATGATGGCATCATCATGGCTCAACCCGATATTGGGTTAAATCACATCTAACCCGATAAGGTGAAGTGAACATATCACTAACATGATACCATGAGGATGCATACACCTTATACATGATATGATGATGAAGTAGATACCTTGTGCACGATATGGTGTCAATCATACACCATGTGCACAATATGAGGTCAAGTATACACCTCATGCACGACATGGAGTCAAGTATATACTAAAACCCGATATGATGACAAACCCTAGATGATGAGTAACCCGATATGGTGATATGAATACACCACTAGTACAATATAGTGATGAATTATACCTCATGGATGATATGAGTGACACATACACACACCTTGTGCATGATATGGGGTCAAGCACACACCTTATACACTATATGATGTTGAGAATATTTCCTAACCCGATATGATGTTGAAACTCAACCTGGTGTTGTGAAATCCGATATGCATTAGAACCCCACACCCCTATCGATTTGTATATTTGAGCTAGTTGAGACGAATCAATTGTCGATCCTATTACTCATCACATAATGAAGGGTAGGACGATACCATGAAGGTTGTGATGGGATATGAGTATAAGGGTCAAACCCGATATGCAAACCTTAAAGGTTGTGTAACCTGATATGGATGCACGGTATGGTGATGAGGATACACCTCTATACCCGATATGGAAGTATACCAACACCTATATACCCAATATGGAGAAAGTACCTCAATCTAATACACTTGATTGAGTGACACATGTAGTGTGTTATGTCAAATGATACATTAAGACATAAAGAGTTTAATGCATTTCATAAATATGGGCCAATGTACCTTGAGAGAAGGAATGAGCCAACCTAATGGAGTATGATGTAATCAACATCCTAGTGAGGGTGAACGAGAAGATTATACTTGTATAATAATCATGTAATGAGTATACATTGATACTCCTAATATGTGTGGAGTATGAATTAGGGTCTTGATTCTGAATGAATGTACTTGAAAACCCTAATCGGCTTAAAAGAGGAAACCTTAACCCTAATGAAGGGTAATGATATGATTTGAAACTACAATTGGTTATTAAAGGGAAACACTAACCCTAATTATGGAAAGGTTGTATTTCTCTTGCATTGCATGGTGATGATAGGTATTTGATATTGAAACCATGCTGGTATCATGAGATAATGATCATAGCTAAGTATGACCTATGATGTTTCATATAATACAAATTATATGGGTGTTGTAAGTCATGTGAGATACTTGTACAACCAGTATAATGTTTATATAGGTCTTATGACCTAGAGATGGATGTTGCCTAATGAGAGGTGATAAGATATTTATAACAGTCTCATGATCTATAGATTGATATAAGAGATGGAAATGTTCAAAATTAACTAGGGAAATGGAAACCCAATAACATCATAATAATAATAAATGGTTATAATAATAATGAAATCTTGGTCATACATGCTTTATGATTATAGCCAAATAAGGGCTATAGTGTTCTGAATATGCTTAAATGAGATATGAGGAATACTTATATCACATAAAGGATGTGAATGGGTATAATGCCTAGTAAAGGTTATGTGGAATTCAATGATGAGTTTAAGGGATTGATATCCCATAATCAAAGTGAAAGGGAAACATAAAGGTATTCCACTACTATGGAATCCTTAGCAATATGGCCATGATATCACATGATTGGTATAATCCAATACCTGGATATAGTTTCACATGATTGGTATCATCCAATACCTAGATGTAGTTTCATAGGATTGGTATAATCCAATGCCTGGATATAATTTCACAGGATTGGGATAACCCAATACCTGGCTATAATTTCACATGATTGGTATAATCTAATACCTGGATATAATTTCACAGGTTTGGGATAACCCAATACCTAGATATAATTTCACAGGATTGGGATAACACAATGCCTGGATATGATCTCATTGGATTGGCATAATCCAATACTTGCTTTAATTTCATAGGATTGGCATAATCCAATACCTGGCTATAATTTCACAGGATTGGTATAAACCAATACCTGGACAAAACATAATGATGTGTATTCACATGATTGGTATAATCTAATACCTGGGTAGAACATATTTACATGATTGGTATAATCCAATACCTGGCTAGCGGATTGGCTTAGGCCAACAATTAGAAATTAGAACGATTCATGAATATCATACCATGATAATATTATCACAGGATAAGCTTGAGATGTTGGTATAATATGAGGGTTAAATGATACACATATTTCATATTCCTTATAAAGTGAATAGGTGATTTACTGCTCTATCATAGACAATCGCAATGCTTTAAATGATGAGAATGTTTTAAACTGCTTATCAAGAATGATTAATCTTGTATAATAATATAAAAGAACCTTTGCTCAATTTTATACTATTTACCTATGATAATAACATTATTGGAGGAGAGTTATATCTCTCACTGGGACAATTGTCTCACCCCGTGGAATCCATAATTTTTAGGTGGATGTGAAGAAGGTGGTAGAGATCGCTCTGCAGAGGAAGGATAACAATAGCAAGGACATCAGTAATCGCTTAGGTTGAGTGTATTGTCTGTCATGTCTTGTAGATAGAAGTCCTATGTGTCATCTATGTACTCTCAGGTCCTTGGATTTAGTACATGATGGTTTTATGAACAATCTAAGATTTTGGCTTGATCACTTTGAGGGTTTTATGTTGCTTATGTATAAGGTTTGACAATGCAACCGTTATAGGTTATCCTCAAAATGTGTTGGTACAAAGTATGTATAATGTGAACCATGATGAATATAAAGTTTAGTTCTTCCTTTAAGAGAGTTTCCTAGAAATGGATGTCTTTGCAAAATGGTTTTAATTTTTAATGATTTTTGTTAATCCATTGTTAATGTTTATTCCACATATTTATTATGACAATTTTGTTGTTGGTTTGGTGACGGTCGTCATAATAAGTAGAGATAACATCATAAGCATAACTAACTGCATAAGCATGTTTAACAATTTAAGCATTTCTAATTACAAAGGCATGGCTAGCAATATTAAACATAGCTAGCAACATCATCTTAACTATCATTGTCAGTATATCTGACAACATAAGCATGTTTACAAAATGAGCATAACTACAACATAAGCATATCTATCATCTCTTATTGTACTATACATCATCTCTATGTAAAGCACCACCACATGCGAGAGGATATTGATCCCCCAAGCTCCAAGGACGAACCTCCTTTCTCCACCAAGCTCCAAGAACAAGCAAAGAAGAAGGAAGAAGATAAATGGCTGAAAAGGGTTGCGATAAAGAAGAGATAAGGGGTTATATAGATGGAAGATGAAAGAGAGAGCAAGGGGTGAGGTGTCAACACTCCAAGGTACCAAAGGGACACTTGTCCTCACAAAAGACCAGCATGTAACCTTTTAAGAAAGACATGCAAGGCATGGTGATACACTATAAGTAGTGTCTCGACCACTATATCAACCTATATGGTCACGATCGCGACCCTCCTAGGTGCACCTCCCATGGTCACGACACCACCAACCATCATCATCACATGGTCGAGACAAAGGTCCTCCACAAACCCAAGGTTGAGACAACCTATGCTAGGTCAACCATCTCAACCCAAGACCACCCTAGACTACCTAGGTCACAACCCAAACACCTGGAGGAGGTGTATCGACCACAACACCCTCCAAAACCAACCTTGGTCGTGACCCAAGGTCGAGACAACACAACCAACACACATGGTCAAGGCACTCAACACTCACATCAACCCTAATCACCACCTAGGGTGATACTCATCAACTAAGGCTCAAACAAGGCACCCTCCTCTTTATCATTCCTCTAGATGATGTCAATAAAGATAGGGAACACTCTAGATGTGGTAAATTGCACATCAACCCCCTACATTGGGTAAATTGCAATTTGCACCAAAACTAGAACAGAAAGCACACACTTCATCCAAACAAGCTTAAACTTGAAACTTAAGCTCTCCAAAAGCCCTAATTACATCTCAAAATATTAGAGAAAAGTTATAAGTACATGATTAAGCTAAAGAAAATAGGGTTAGCCCAAAACTCAGGTCAGGGATCTTACAACTATGTCTCTATCGATGTTGGTGGAGGGTGCCAGGTTGTTGTGAAATGGGAATGGTTTAATGGCATCAAATATGGAACTGTTGTTGCTTTCAATAGATGGAGAGGATGTTCTAGGTCTTTTGTTTGGACTATTAGTATTTGAGCTACCTTAGGAAGGGTTCATGGAGCAATTTCTTTTCCAGACCATCTTTCTGTCCATAAGTTTTCTATGGTAAAGGTTTTTTTGTTATTTGCAGTGGTGACCGGACAATACCATGATTGTGGGTGGTGTGTGTTGTCTGAAAAAGTGGTGGATGGATGAGTAAGGTCTTCTTATACAAGTTGGATGGTATAAACTTTTTCTCCCAGTATGATTTTCAAAGATGTAGGAAGCCTAATGGCTTGTTGATAGAAAAACACAGAAAGTGGTAATATAGCTAGATGGATGTAGGGTGTCTTGATTGACGAATTGAAGTGTGGCTCCTATGGCATGTCCTATAGTTTGGAAGATCTATACCTCACATAGGTGTGGATGAAGGTCAGTGATAGAGACCCATCCCAAACCACCAGACCTTGTAAGAGAGGATCCTTGTTTGAGGGACGATTTGATAATGGTATCCTGACCAAGCTGGTGCCAAATGATATTGTCATAGCTTGTACGAACAAATATTTTAATTTTGTTCCTTTAGGTACCGAATAGAGAAGTTGGGATGGGGATAGGATTTTAGGCTTAAGGACAGTGTGTCCCGAAAGGAGAAGTGCAATAGTCTGGTTACATCAAGTATATTGGCAGTGTTGTTGTCAATGTTGTTGGAGATAGTAACCATTATACTCCTGCTAGTGAAGATACAAAGAAGACACATGGAGTTGGCTGGTAAGTCAATCAATTACTCTATGTATTTAATTACTTCCCACCACACACCACCATATTTTCTCCAATTATCTACTTTTTTATTTTTAAGGTTGTATAACAATCTCATTTTTTCAACTTTCTTAAGAAAAATAAACTTTTAAATTTCCTTCTAAATTATGTATAAAGATTAATTTAATTTGCTTTGATATTATTTTATTTCTATCAAAAAAAGATTTCCTCCATATTTTATCAAATACTTTTCAATATTTCATGTCACTCCATGTAACTTAGCATATATGTGACATACTACTTCTCTATTCAAATTATTAGTGGACTATACTAATTTTTGGCCATATTATATATATTTAATCTGTTACATTATTTTTTGGGACCTTTTTATTATCTTTCCCACCAAGTCTTTTCCCTTCCCCTTGTCTTCACTCTGACTCGGTGGGGAGAGAATGGAAAAGAAGTGGCTGAAAATACACTTGATTTGTTCCCCTCATTTCCCTACATTCCCTTCCCTTCCCCATCACTTTGTACAACCAAACAACTCAAGCCTTTTTCCCTCCCTTCATTCCCCTCCATTCACCACGTACCAAGCATGCCCTAAGAGTTAACCAACACAAGTTGGTAGATGGTTGGCCCCTTACTTATAGTTGCAGTGCCCCTCAATTTTTCCTTTATGCTAAATTTGATACCACATATTATTTGGATACAATTTCAAATATAATTAAAATTTAAATAATTATCCGACCAAATGGAAAATACACACTAATTTCAATTATAAATTATATATAACATATTAATGATATTTTATATGTCTAACATGTGTTAATAATTGTATATATATAAATCCATATAATATTTTGCAATATATGACTATGGTATATCATATTCAAATTTATTATTGCATTAGATATAATAATATATGATATATGGTCTATATTTTTTTATTCCAAAATTATCCAAACTCAATGTATAACAATATCAGAATTGTAGTATAAAATAGCATAATTATCTTGTACAAACTCTTAGTTATATTGTAGAAAAAGTAACTTTTTGAATAATAGCTTGCAACTTATATTAGCATTTAGAACAATGTTCACTTATTCATGGATGTATTTAGGTGCCTACTATTTATGTATCCAATAATTTTTAGATGTAAAATCTGTCAGAATCATATTAGATAATAGGATACAAGAAAAACTAAAATTAAAATGTTGGATATAATTGTAACATATTTAAAAAATATATAAATGACAATAACAAGAATACATTAAAAATAATAATTAATTATTATAAAATATAAAGGGAAAATATGAAAATTTTGGAAATATATTAAATATTAAATATAATCACTCAATATATGTTTTACTTATGAGAAAAGAATGTTATGATACATTAGACTTGACAATCGCTACAAAAGTCAAAGTAAAATATCAAAATGATATAAATAAGTTTCGAAGAAGCCACCATGTTATATACACAAAACATGAAAATTGAGGATAAGCGTTTAAGCTAGTGAATAATGCAAAAAGATAAGAATTTGATTCCACCTAAGGGCAGATAAAAGCATAAAAAGCATGGTCAAAAAATAGATTTGACAATCTTATTACAACTAGGGAAGGTGTTACACACCCCCAAGTCGCTCATGAAAATAATATTTCTATTCCTATTCTTGAGTTCATTAAAATCACTAGGGAAACAAAATGGTAAAATTAGGAAAAAAACATAAATTTTGTTTGTATATCTTTAGGGACCAATGATGGTTGTAGATTTCCCATCATCATCTCTAAAGATTCTATTTTTTAGTCAAGAGATCCCATTTGCCTTAGGATCTCCCATAATGGAGGTACATCCTTGCATATTGGGATTAATGGTGGAAAATAGAGAGAGATGATAAAGTAGGGTTCAATCACAAGAAAGAGTAAATCAAACAATTGATGTAAAAAGCAACCAAATTACATAGCAGTCTACCTAGATGTGGCAATCATGATTGAAAAATAATAAGAAAATAGTGAGTAATTTTTAATTAATTGATGGCGACAAGTAGTTGTAGAAAAAGTAGTCATAGATGGATTGACAATTAAGATAGTAGGTGTCTATTATGGATATAGAAACTTAGGTCATGTGAAGTCTTTCAACGCATGAGAGCTAGAAGAAGGATATTTTAGTTCCTGAGCAACTTAAAATTATAGAGAAGGATATTTTACTCTTTGAATTTAAGATAGTTGAAAAAGGGCAATGATAGATGGTGGATATAGAGAGGGTATTCATCATATGGAGTTAGGGTTATGAGGTCCAAGGTTTTGGAAAAAAGTCTAAAACATACTCGACAGATCATGGTGTGTTGTGGGGCCAGGCACCAATAAAACATTGTATTGTGCCATGTGGCACCATGACATAACACATGATTCCTCCAACTCTCCTTTTGAAGAAAAAGAAAGACATTTCAGATATGAGTTTTGGGATTTTTGGAGATACTCGAATAGACATGGTTTTGATTGCTAGATTGAGTTTTATGATGAATAAAACCAGATTTAAAAGCAAGGGAAAAAGAGATAAAACTTGGAGGCCAATTATTCCCTTTAATAGAATATGTGGTATTTGTTAAATAATGACAAGTGAATGACCTACAAGGTTTGAGATTGAATATAATATTCAAAATAATTCAATGGTAAATTTATTTCAATTTCCATGCAAAAACTCAATGAAAGTGCAAATGAAACTCATATACAAAGAAAGGATTTTCTATCCTGTCCTGGGTGTGGAAAATGGTCAAAATGAGTCGATTATATATGTTAGAAATTATTGAAAAAATGCAAAATAAATAGAATGAACTTCATCATTAGACAGATAAAGGATTCTATCTTGATTGTTGATAGAGTAACCAAAAATTGAGTGTCAATAGTTTTCTAATATCAAGACAAGGTTCAAGGTAAGAGTGAAAACCTTACCTTTGGTGTAAGTTTCACCCACATTTTTTGTCACCAAGGTCAAAGGTGAGAGACTCTTGAAGGAATTTCAATGAGAATAATGAGTTTGAGTAGTGTAGGTGATCCCTTTTCCTTCTAAGGATGGATTAGTAAGACCACTATTCATAGAAAGGATAAGATTGGGTACCTAACATTCTTTTAATGTTAAGGTTGCATAAACTAATACTATCGGTTGCAGATGGATGATTATTTGTCAACTACTATCATGGATCCATCAAGTAGTTCTAGATTTTTTTTGGCTTGGAAGCACTTCTATGTTTCTCTAGATCTTATCAATTCATATCACTATATCATGTCCGGTTCTCTCACTATTTCATGTCTCAGTTTGAGAAAGGTGGAGGCCTAACTGGGTCATAACTAAAAAGATTGAGACTCAGATATATTATGCTGAATCATGAGTCTGCAATCGCGAAAGATCTTTAGAACTATTTGATTTTGAAAAATTATCTCTCTCTAGTATTATATATTTGAGTTGATTAGATCAATCACAAGACCTGGATGATGGAGCAAATTTATGGAACATCACTAGAATGGTAGTTGTGGAATGTTTCTTATTAAGATAAGGCTTTATGAAATTCAAAGTGATTTTAAGGATATGACTTAAAATGAACCATTGGGATCCAGATTTAGGACTTCAAATGAAAATGAGGTACCTACTAGATGAATGACACGAAATGAAAGAGAAAATTATGACGTGCCTAGCTAGAATAGGGATTAGTTGAAAAATATTTATTGCCTACTAGAGGTAGGATTTTAAAGACAATATGGATTGTCTATATGAGATATAGATTTAATGTAGAAAAGAAATTTCTTATGTAAGATAGGGATTGATGAAAAAAAATGTGTGATTTATCTATATGATGCATGAAAATGCAAGGTTTTCTTGATACCATTCAGGCTTTGTAGACTAAAGTATAAAATTGGCAGATCAAGATGAGTATTATGCATGTAGGTGTATATTATAAGGGCATGATCTAGGACCCACCTGTAGATACCTACTCGATGCAAGGTTTTATGAAACACATCTGATCTAGTTTAAGGTGTTGATCTGGGACCCTGAAAGGTTTTGTCGATGAAGCTAGAATGAATTAGGGTTATAGTTCATGACCCTATGGTACAGTTTAAGGTCACAATCTAAAACCAGATGGTACAATTTAAGGTCATGCTCCAAGATCCTAGATCAATGAGATCATGCCTACTTGTAATAGGGCTTTGTATTCCATATGAACCTAGGTCAAATCTGATCATGTGTTTTGAAATTGAAGTCTGGTTATGATCAAAAGATTTAAAACTATGAAGAGTGGGACCTAACTCTAAGATTTAGGATCCCAATGATGATGATGCTCTAGGGACTTTCAAAGAAATTTTTCCTCATAATTGTGAACTTTATTTTTAAGGAAATATATGAGAGCTTAAGAGTTATATCATTTTTTAGTATTTTATTCACACTTTTCTTATTTTTTTGTGAATTTTATGATTTTAGAAGGTCTATAGACATTCAACTATGAGTCTAGAGTCTTATATATATTTTAAATACTTTAATTTGTATATGTTTGGTGTCATCTAGAAACCTATGTATGCATTCACAATGTGAAAGTTCCCTACAAGAAGACCATGTATTGGTGTAATATTAAGCAAGTTTTTACAATATAAAGACATTGTTGAAGAATTTGATTTAAATTTTGAATTTGAGAATCAAATCCTATTTTGGATTGCAGAATCCCTTTTTGTAGCCCAATTTTTGTTTATGACTCTGCTGCAAGAACTATGTAATGGGACTGGATGATATCCCATGTTGACTCTTTAGGTTACAAGATAGAAATGCCCAAACTTTTATGGTTGATGATTTTTCTAGTGCTTGAGTAGTTTGCTTCTTATTACCCAGTGTATTTACTTAGGTAGTTCAATTGTGTAAAGAGGCGAGATCACCTCCTTACTAAATTGAAGGAAATACAAAACATCCATCTTTTTAAAAAGATAATAGATATTGAGGGATGCATGTATAATATTCCAAGTAAATAAGAATGCACCAGATACATATAAAATGTCAATAGCAGAGGAAAGGAAAAGAAACTAAAGCTATTACATGGCTCTCATCATTGTTCACTACATAAGTTTTTTAGAAGAAGAAATGTGAAAACAAAGGATCTATCTTTATCAACCTATTCATCCTTCAAGAAAGTCTGGAATATACTCTTGGTCCTATTTTCCTTGATCTTGTTCAACACCTTGTCCAAAATCTGGGTGTTTGGAAAATCACCCAGCAAGAGGGAAAGAAAACAAGGTATGTGTAAACAATATGATCAAGAACAAAAAAAGGAAAATAACACAGAAGTAAAGGCTATAAGTTCATTAATAGATGAAGAGATAGTATGAGGCATAATCAAAATAGATGCTTGCCATAACATTAAAATAGTAAAGGAATTGCATGCATGATTAATTTTGATTATATTAACTAAATAGGTTTGAGGCACCTACCAGACCCCCAACCTATAGGTGAGGGGAGAAATAACACATTCCCAATCACCTACACAAATTATATATAAGGGAGAGTAACACATTCCCCATGGTGAAATAACACATGCCCTATCTATGGGTGGTTGTACATAAGTACCACTACAATAGCTAAATAGTCTAATACAATCTACATCCTAAGAGAAACTATGACAAGTTGAAGTATCATATATTTGAAACATGAAAGTGGGGTACAAGACCCAAGAAATAGAATATCAATACTGATTTTTTAGGCAATTTAGAAAAAGAGTCATGAATAGAGAAAATATGATTCATATTGTGTCTCATTAGGGAATATAGGGTTTGGTTTGCAAATATCCCAACTTAGGGTGTAAGAATGCATATACCTATTTATTGTATTCAAATACCAACTTCCATCACTTCTAGATGTTCCAAGTTCCACTTTGGCCTAATTCAATTTATTAACATTCATCTGTGTACATATTGTACACTATTGCATAGAAATCCTAAGATTGGACCTTTTTCACAAAACTTAGACTTAGACTCTGAAAATCTCACCATTGGGCTAACTAGGTTCTCCTGATCAAGAAAACACATCTTTATTTCAATTTTGGAGTTGTGGTGATTACGTTGTAACTTTTATGGATTTTATGTATTAAATTCATATTCTAAAAATCACCTTTGGAAAAACCATAAAATCAGACCTCGAAAGAAGTTTTATTAGATATAGCTTAATTTTCTAATTCCAAAACATATTTTTTTTATTAATTTGGACAAGCGGTTTAAAAGATATGAATTTTCCAATTCTGACCAACCAGAAAATGACATGTAAAAAATTTAGTTGCAAGTGAGGAAGAGAGAGAGAGAGGGAGAGGGGCCGACCCATGGCTTGTCCCCCCAAAACCTGTCCTAGGTCCTCCTTTACCCTAGGAGGGATGTACCAATCATTTCAGGTTCATCTAGAGCTAGCAACAAAGTATAGGACAACAAAGAAACGAAACCCTAAACAAGAACATCATCTAAAGGTGGAGATCATCATAAGAATATGAAATAACAAGCTTGTAATAAGCAATAAACATGGAGCAAGTTATATAATTTACCTCTAAGAAGAAGATCGGATCCCAATCGGTAGGAAACTCGAGCAAGATGGGTTGGTAGCTCCAAGCACAAGCTCCAAACTTGAGCAAAAAATTCAAGGATATAGACCCTAAGCAAGGCGAGCATGTAAAGAAGAGTTTTTGAAGTTTAGATGGAGTTTCGCCATGGAAGAATAGTGTTCCAAACTGGAGGAATGTGGAACAATGAAGAAAAATAGGGAGAATAGAGGAGAAGGGGAAGAAACCTACTTGACTTGGTCGGAAATGCCAAAAGGTGACTTTAGAAACCCTAGATGAGCTTAGATGAAACCCTAGAACACCTTCTTCACCAAGATGTCATCACCTTGGGACAGATCCTCCATGGCCAAAAAGAGAGAGTACTAAGTTATAAGTAGGATGGAGGTGATATGGATCAAATATTTTGATTGCGAGGTATGGAAGGAGTATATAAAACTTTATGGTTAAGGAAGAAGCAAGGCATGAGGTGTCCAAGCTACTTTCCATGTGTCCATGTATAAGGGAGCCCATGGTCATGCAATACTTTATGGATAAGAAAGAACTAAAGCATGAGGTGTCCAGTTACTTTCCATGTCTCCATGGATATGGGTGCCCATGGGCATGCAAGCCTTTATGGATAAGGAAGGAGTCAAGCATGAGGGGTCCATGGAGCTTTCCATGTGTCCATAGCCTAGAGCTTCTATGGCCATGCAAATAGATGTTAAACATCTCCTAGAGACTTCTTAGCTATCAATTTTCAGTTCTCCAGGCCTACTACCGACCTCCAAACAAAGAAACCACCCCATTGGTTAATAACTCCCAAAGATAAGCTCATCCATGAATGGGAAAATCCCTAAAATGCCCTTGAAGAGAAGCACCTCCAAACCAAGGTACAACTAGGCACCACATGGACCAACAAGCTTGGGAATTATAAGGAAACATGTAAAGATCACAAGGCATGTGACAATTTGCAAAGAAAACCTCCCACTTGGGTACCTTACAAAAAAGTCCAAAATGTGCATAAAACTTGCATAACTTGCACAAACAACATCCAAATTGGACCAAACTTGAAACTAAAGCTTATCTCATGATTTCAAAAAACCTCACAAGGTTATATTAAGATTTAGAGAACTTAATTATGGTAATTAAGCTTGTTCAACACATTAAGCAAGGTTTGGGGCCTTACACTTCTAGCACAAATTTATTTACCATTGTTCCACTTAAGTGGTGATTTTACATTTTAGATCCTTAAATAAGCTTTCACTGAGGTGTTTGTGCATAAAACCTTCCATTGGTATATTTTTTGAACAAATGTTCACCAAATCACTATAAATTCCTCTAATTCATCAATAAGGACATAAAGGACAGAATTGAGAAGAAAACTTAGGGAAAAGGGTTACATGGAGATTACATTCAGAATTCAGTATGTTACAACACTCCAACCCTTAAAAAGAATTTCATCCCCAAAATATCGAACATAAAGAGAAGGGTGAGTTTGCAACATCTCATATCTCAACTCCCAAGTAGTTTCTTCCAAACCATGATATTTCCATAAAACTTTTACCAACTCAATCTCCTTGTTCTTCAGCTAATTTACTCGGGAGTCCAGGATCTTCATAGGTAGATCCTCATATGTCAGATTCTCATGAATCTCCAAAGGCTCAAAAGTAAGCACATGAGAAGGGTCCTTCACTTACTTCTTCAACACAGAGACATATAACACATTATGAATCTTATCATAGGTGGGAGGAAGAGCTAAGCAGTATGCACAATCTTCAATCTTATCTAAGATCTCAAATGATCCAACATAACAGGGACTTTGTTTGCCTTTAACTTTAGATCTAGCAATAGGGTATATAGGCTTGATCTTAAAGTCACCAACTAAGAAGCTAACATCAGATCTCTTCTTGTCAGCATACATATTCTATCAATCTTGAGCAACTTTTATATGCTTATTAATCAGGTGAACATCTATCATATGCATAGCATCTGTCTTCACCAAAGAACATTCACCAACATCATTCCAGTGCAAAGGTGAACGACAAGGTCTATGATAGAGAGCTTCAAAAGCTGACATACTAATACTAGATTGGTAGCTATTGTTGTAAGAAAACTCAGCTAATGGCATATAGATATTCCAAGCACCTCCCCAATCTATCACACAAGCACGAAGCAAATCCTCCAGAATCTACACTATCCTTTCTGACTGACCATCGGCTTGCAGATGGTATGTTGTACTAAATCATAGGCCAATCCCCATCTCTTCCTGAATCTAACTCCATACTCATATGGTAAACTTTGGGTCACAGTAAAAAACTATTACTTCAGGCATTCCATGCAGACAAACTATCCAATCAACATACAATTGAGCCATATAAACCAATTTGTAAGTGTATTTGAAAGGCAAGAAGTGGGCATAATTTGGAAGTCGATCAATCACCACCCAAACAACATCATAACCTTTCTTGGACTTAGGGAAGCCAGTAACAAAGTCCATGGTAATATTCTCCCATTTATAATCCGAAATCTTAAGTGGATGAAGAAAACCACCAGGTTGTTGATGCTCTATCTTGACTTGTCGACAGGTCAAACATTTCATGACAAACAAAGCTATGTCATTCTTCATATTCTTCCACCATAAGATTCATTGTAGGTTCTTGTACATTTTAGTTGTTCTAGGATGAATCATGTACTTAGACCCATGAGCTTCACTTAGAACCTTCTTCCTTAGATTAGCAACATCTAGAAACCCCAACCTATGTCAGAAGTAGACAACACCATCTACTCCAATTGAGAAGCCAGAATGTGGTTTCTCTACTAAGGGATTCATCTCCTCAAGCTCAGAACTCTCCAACTATGCAACTACAACCTCCTAGATCTAGGTCAGTGTAACAGACAAACTAGCCATGTGGACACACATCTTATGCTCATTTACTAAATCAACAAGTTAAGGTTCCCAACAAGAAACATGCTCCAGATTCTTCCACATAGAATAGCTCATAGAAGTAGGTATAAGATCTTCTTCCGACTCAGAGCATCATCAACTATATTTTCTTTACTGAGATGATAGGTGATGGTAAAGTCGTAGTCTTTAAGGTACTCCATCCACCTTTACTATCATAGGTTCAAATATTTTTGTGTCAATAAGTACCACAAGCTTTTATGGTCAGAGAAGACTTCAAACTTCACTCCATAGAGATAGTGTCGCTAGATGTTTAGAGCATGAACAATGGCAACTAGCTCTAAATCATGTGTAGGCTAATTTGCTTCATTCACTTTCAATTGGAGGGAGTCATAGGTGATCACTCTACCTTCTTGCTTCAAGACACACCCTAAGACTTGTTTGAAAGCATCCGTGTAAATGACATAGGGTATGTCTTCAACAGGAAAGGCAAGAATAGGTGCAGATTTCGAGCACTCTTTCATATTTTGGAAACTATACTCACATTCAGGTGTCCATGAGTACTTGTCCTACTTCTGTGTCAACTTGGTCAAAGGCAAGGCCAACTCTAAGAATCTCTTGATGAATCTCCGATAGTAACCTGCTAACCCAAGAGAACTACAAATCTTTGATGGATTCTTTGGAGCTTTCCACTTGGTCATAACTTCTTCTTTTGTAGGATCAACAATTATATGTCTGGCAGAAATCAAATGACCCAGAAACATCACTTGCTTTATCCAGAACTCACATTTTGGGAATTTAGCATAAAGTTGGTTTTCTCTTAGTGTGTTTTGCACACTCCACAAGTGTTCATGATTCTGCAAGTGTTCACGATGTTGTTCTTCCAACTCAGAGTAAACCAAAACGTCATCAATGAACACCACCACAAATTGATCAATGAAAGGGAGGAATACTCGATTCTTAAGGTCCATGAAAGTAGCAGGGGCATTAGTCACACCGAAAGGCATGACCAGGAACTCATAATGCCCATAGCAAGTTTTGAACGTTGTCTTTCACACATCCTCATCCTTCTCATACATCTGGTAGTAGAGAATTCGCATATCCATGTTCAAAAACATGGTGGCTAACTTGAACTGATAGAATAGGTCATCAATGCAAGGCAAGGGATAAAGGTTCTTCATTGTCACTTTAGTGAGCATGTGGTAGTCCATGCACATCTGCAACAAATCATCCTTCTTCTTCATGAACAAGACATGGGCTCTCCAAGGTGAGATGCTGGGGTAGATAAAACCCATGTCAAGAAGCTCTTGAAGCTACTTCTTAAGCTCAACAAGTTCAACAGGGGCCAAGCGGTAAGGCAGCTTTGAGATCGGTGAAGTCTTAAACATAAGCTCGACGAAAAATTCCACTTTGTGAGTTGGTGGCAGTCTGAGCAACCCCTCAGGAAACATATCAAGAAAGTCCTTCACTACATCTATATATATGATCTAGAGAAGGAGGTGTGGCATCAAGAACAGTAGATGCTAAGTATGCTCTACACCCTTGCGAGACAAGTTTTTCAGCTTTGATGGTAGAGATAATGAATTGTCGATCCTCTCACTTCTTACTCCTGATACCTAGCCTCTATCCATTAGGATGCAACAAGCTAACTTTCCTTTCCTGATAGAATAAGGCTACATCATTCTTCTTCAACCAATCCATGCCTAAGATAACATCAAAGGCAGACACGTTGAACATGATAAAGTCTGAAGGAAACATCTTTCCTAATATAAAAAGGTCCAAGGTAGGGAGTTTGAGATAAGAAGAGAAGATCCTACCACTAGGTGTGTTTACATCTAACACATAGTCCATGTATTCATATTATAGCTCTAATACGGAAGCAACCTAAAAAGACATGAAGGTGTTCAAAGAGCCATATTAAAAAAGTGCCTTGATATGATGAATATTGATATGTAAGGTACCTTCAATGACTTCATTGTCTTCTCCAACTTCTTCAGAGCAAACACCCTTCCATTGCACCTGTGATGGAGTGGAATTTTGGAATCCTTAAATGTCCAGTAACATAAGTGAAGTCATTCATGGTCGAGTAATTTTGAGATTTTTACCAAGGTTCGAAGTCAAATGATATTTGATATCATGAGATGATTCCCTATGTTCATGCATTTTTGAGGTATTTTATTCAGTAATCAAACAATGGATTTTTAATACCAAATTTGTGTACAAAGTAGCTTGAGTTGTGAGGAAGCTATGGTTAAAGTTTGGTGACAATCGGAGTATCCTAGATGGAGTTTTTAAGGTTTAAATTTTGGGGAAATAATGTGCATTTTGATGATTTATGGACCTAAGTTTGATCATGGGCCTGGTTGAATGCAAGGTCACACGCCCATGTCCCTTTATTCTGAGGGTGCTATGGATCGACCTTTTGCAACCCTTGGATGTGGATGATCTGACCACTCTCAATCATCCCCTACCTTGCGGTTAGAGAAAGGTAGTGGAGCTAATGGAATCGTGACCATCCCTTTACCCCACGTCATGAAGGAAGGGCTGCGTACGAGTCTAAGTGGGCAGTTGCACTCGACTAGAGACAATCAGTCCTTTAACCCCTCGACAGACTGTGTTGCCACAACTGTAGAAAGACCGAGCTTCCCTTCCCCGCAACTTCTCCACTGCAAAATGTAGGTGGTGATCAGAAGTGTAGGATGGAGTTGAGGATTCATTTGGGAGGACTACGGTGAGGGAAATTACTCCCTGTAGTTAGATGAATCAGAGATCTACGTAGAGACCTGGTCCAGAAGAAGTTGACTGCACTAATGGAGACGAAGCAGAGGCTTGGGCTCTCATCGGGGTTATCCCTTGGTCGAGACGGACCTTGAAGGAGGAGTCCTACTTTTGATATGTTGGTAGCATGCTTGAGGAAGAATGGTTCTAGTCCCACCCAAGCAGCGAGATCGAGAGCGGGCGTCGGCAGGCTCGTGTTCATGAAGAGGGAGGCAAGCGGAGATATAGGATTCGTCACCAAAGCCTCCCAGCAGTGGCACTGGAACAAGGGATCCACACACACACGGGATCAACTTCATGGATTTCAAGCAAATAGGAGATCACTGTTGGCTCGTGAGGAGGAGAGGTCGTCCGTCGATGCCTCGCTGTTTCCTTGCTTCTCGGAGGCGGCAGTGCTGTGGAAGAAAAGAAGACCGCAGTGGCTTTGTGATCAAGGAGACGGTGCCCACAGGTGTCGTGGGAGAAAGAGACCTTCCCCATAACGATGGCAACCCTTTGGTGTCCGACTGCAGGCCCGGGGGAACACCAGCGGCGGCGGGTTCTACAAGCCACGAGGAGGAAGCAATGGTGATTTTGAGAAGTCGACAGTCCTTCTGGTTGAATCTCGAAGTTGTGGGTAGCCCTAGAAGTCGATGAGGAGGAGGAGGCACCTGCTACTCCCACACAAGAGTCGAGCCTCACGATGGAGGCTAGTCTGGAAGAACATGAATAGAACGAGTATTCATGCGAGGAAGGAGAGTGGGCGGTTCAAGGGCCCCGTCTGCGTGAGAAAGGAAAAGGAGGACCAAGTCTGTAGCCTTGAACCAGACCTAGACCAAACATGAACCACCGGACCAACCAAGCAAAGGAGCCGCTACCCTAGTGTCCACATGGCGGGATCTCATTGGCCCAAAAAGGTAAGGAATCTAAATTATTTTCAGATCTTACATAATTCGTAGAAAATAGTCTGATCATCTGAAAAATAAGTATAATATACCAAAACGTTCAAAAAAATGCGTAGAACACAATAGAACCATCATATCAGTCTTTTGATGCACTAATCTTAGCAATACCATGTAATATGTAAAATGGTCTTTTCATGCATAATAAATAATACACAAAGACCTACAATTGTAGAAAAATGTCAAAAAACCTGTAATTATGTTTATAATACATATGATGTTAGATATGGTCACGTTGATGCACAAAATCATGTAATTTTCTTAATATGGCTAAGTAGGGCTAATAACCCTAATTAATATGCAATAAATACATACATGCTCAATAATTGATAAAAAATCACAGAGTAAGCTCATATCAGTATATGAAACCTCAGTTTTAATTATGAGATCATAATGATGAACATAATTCATGTTATATGAAGAGCACCCTTAATACATGTGATGTCACCCTAATATGGTTAATGAATGTGACATAATGTTAAGTATGTTCACATAATAATGTGACACATGAGTGTATCTAGTTGATGAACTGTAATCTGGAATATGACATCAGTAAGATAAATATAAAGAAAGAATACAAGTAATCATGAGAATATCATAATGAGATAAGCAAACCCTAATATGAACACGATTAGGGTTAAGATGAGGTGTATGATGATGAGAACCTGATGATAGTATGTGATCTTGTCTTAATCAGGGTTGACCAAGGATATAGTTGACATGAGGAATATGTGATTAGGATGTCTCTTTGGAAGGTACGCTATTACCTCTTACTTGTCTTATTATACAATATGATTGTGTTATATGAGTAGTAAAATACTTGGCATATGGTATTGGATGAAATGATTTCTCTTGTATGATATGTTGCCTGATTTTCCGTACTTATGGATATGAACACATGAAACATAATATATTTGTTCCATTATATGAAAGCACTATATCTCTTTGGTAAGCATAGTGCTAGTGAGTGATCTATCTCTTTAGTAAGCAGATCACATGTACAATGATCTATATCTTTGGTTAGTAGATCATGAGGCCTGGATGCATCTATCCCATTGGTAGGCAGATGCACAAGCATATAATAGAAAATGAGCTTAAAATATGTGTTATGTTTTGTTAATGTATATCTTTGTGAAAGTATATGTTTTCTTATATTTGTTTAACTCTGCCAAGTATTAGTTTTATCTTATTGCCAAGATATGATGAGAGGTATATAAAAGACACGTAGGCATACTCAGTTCAATATTCTTGAATATTGTGCTGACATGTACCACATGTAATCTTTTGTATAGGTTATGGTTATGCTCTTGAAGATCCAGGATAGTTGAGAGTTGTATAGCGATCTGATGTACAGGTGGACCTATTGTCTTAAGATCCTGTATTCTAGTGGTAGTACATGTATGTGTAGAAGTTTGATGTTCAATATGTAACATCAAATGTTGTAACAATTCATGTTGTAATTATATGTTGAATGGTGAACATGTGTTGTTTGGTTTTATTATTGTTCATGTGCATGTGCTACTGTGTTTCCTTCTGACTCCCTTAATTTTCTCTTTCTTAGCCTAGTGTGGGATGTTTAAATTGGGATTCTCGCTGAGGTGAGGTTTCAATTTGGACGTCACACATCAGATTAAGTTTCATAAAATCTGGGGACGTCACAGGTGGTATCAGAGCATGAACAATAGCAAAGCCTGACATTTGCTCATTATGCAACTCAAAACTAAAGAACCTTGAACTTTAATAATCTTTAGGGTTAGATTAGTTGTCTTTTAGAGACTAGATATGACCTAGCCTCTAGGTTAGCACCTAGATGTCTGAGAACTAGGTCTAAACTGGTGTTTGTTGATTAGCAAGTCCTTAGATGTCGTTCTTTCCTTGTAGTGCAGTGATATGGGATGTTACACTATTTGAAAATGACGTGCATCGAGGGAAGAGAAACCCTAGACATATGTCACTCATTGTATAGAGTAGCTACACTAATCTACACCATGTTCTCACCCTTTTCACCAGTTTTCATGACACTGTACTCTCTACTATGTGTGGGGCACTCATTTTCTAGATTTGGTTTTTGATTCCAAATGGATCGAACCTCGATAGTTTTCTCTGACACTTGTTTTATCAGAGAAAAACTATATAATATTTTATTATGTATATGTATTACAAAAATGTGTCCCCACACATGTACGAGTAGGAGGTGGTCATGCAACCTAAGTGAAAGTGATGACATCAGTCTAGAAGAGAGAGTAGTTCTAGATTAGATGTCTAGAGCCTTGTTGGAAATAAGTTTTGATGATATGATGTTAGTCTTATATAGATGACATAAGATGGTTATTATGATATATGTTTGTCTTTGAGGACTTAAATTCAGATTTGAGGATTTGAGATAAGTTTTTATGATGTAAGTAACTAGGCTTTTATGAGATAAGATATGTTAAGTTAAGACAAGGTTGTGAGTCAGCATGAGCCTCAATCTCTTTTATGAAGGAGGACCTCTAGTGTTAGGACCAGTTTTAGGGTTCACTCCAGAGAGAGTGAGACCCATTGGGATAAGGTCAAAGAACCTAAACTCCAAGACATGAAAATTATGAGATATGTGATATGATATGTCCTAAACTAGACTACTCCTGAGTGATTGAGATGAGTTGTTTTATGCATGATTCCTATAGTCTTGCTGAACCCTAGATGTCCTTGGGAGTACCAAACCCTAAGTCAGAGAGAGGCTAGTTATGTGTGCATATGTGAACATAAAGATGAGTGCCTACCATCTGGGTGAGGGAGAGAGCCCAAGACCATGGAGGAGGTAGCTATGTTAGTTTCTGCGAAGCCTCGTGCTTAGGTTTGTGGTTCCCCATGTAGGACTCTAGTGGTGTATAAGAGAGTTTTAGGTAAGCATGTTTCATGGGTAGAAGACCTATGAAGGGTATGTCATAACATGTTTTGGTTTGTGCTTATGTGGCTAGAGCTTGTAAGGCTATCTCTAGTGCCAATGAGGTATATATGAGAACCCTAGACTAAGAGAGGGAAGATAAAGCATGTGCATATGAGATACTCATAGAGTTGAGTTAGCTCAGAGATACTAAGCATGACACTACCCTCACAATAAGGGTTGGGAGAACCTCAATTGGGCTAGATAAAGTTTTGATATATGTTTAACAAGCCACTTGCATAAGTTTGTTTAATACAACCATGATACAATATATATAAGGATGTAATCTGATCTTGAGATGTGATACATGGATATGATACGATGGAAACCTGAGAAGGTTTAATAGATATCAACACATAAATGGTTAATCATATACATTAATAATGATGATAATGTGATAGTGTTGGTTAATCTTGTGATGAAATCAATAAGAAGTGTTGCATTTTATTATGAGCAATGAAATAAGATCATGTAAATGAAATAGGTTACATGGGGTGTTAATATCAGTGCTTAATAAAGATGAAAAATACAGTTTGATAGATAGTATAACGTGATGATTATGACACCTTGATATGATCTAGATGGATAAAGTAGGTTAATGTTTGTTAATCCCATCCTAAAAGGGCATATGTTAATGTTGAGCATGTTCTAACAATTAGCTCAATAAAATATTGATAACACCTTAATATATGGGTTAACTTTAGTTAACTCCTTAGGAACATGATGATATGATGTAGAAACCCTAACACAGGGGTAAAGATAAAGAAGCAACCTTAATGTATGAGATATGTAATGACATAAATAGAGTTTCTAAACCCTTGTTTCAATCTTTTAGGAAGGGGTGTTTCACCCTAGATGTTTTAAGACCTCCTAATAATGGTTTTGATATGATATTTATGGAGCTTTGCTTTTGGATATGTTGCCCATAGAGTATTTTCCCTACATATGGAAGAATATCCTTAGTTTTTCCTTAGAGTATGAGTATGGTTTACTTTCGAGGATGAAAGTTCTTTTAAGATGTATATGATGTGACAAAGTGGATTTTTTGGCTTAATTTTGAGGACAAAATTGTTTTAAGGTGTGTAGGATGTGATGGAGTGGACTTTTGGAATCCTGAAATGTCCAGTGACATAAGTGGTCATTCATGGTCGAGTAATTTTGAGATTTTTTCCAAGGTTCGAAGTCAAATGATATTTGATATCATGAGATGATTCCCTATGTTCATGCCTTTTTGAGGTATTTTATTCAATAATCAAACAATGGATTTTTAATACCAAATTTGTGTACAAAGTAGCTTGAGTTGTGAGGAATCTATGGTTAAAGTTTGGTGACAATCGGAGTATCCTAGATGGAGTTTTTAAGGTTTGAATTTGGGGGAAATAATGTGCATTTTGATGATTTATGGACCTAAGTTTGATCATGGGACTGGTTGAATGCAAGGTCACGCGCCCAGGTCCCTTTATTCTGAGGGTGCCACAGATCGACCTTTTTCAACCCTTGGATGTGGATAATCTGACCACTCTCAATCATCCCCTACCTTGCGGTTAGAGAAAGGTAGTGGAACTAATGGAATCATGACCATCCCTTTACCCCACGTCATGAAGGAAGGGCTGCGTACGAGTCTAAGTGGGTAGTTGCACTCAGCTAGAGACAATCAGTCCTTTAACCCCTTGACAGACTGTGTTGCCACAACTGTAGAAAGACCGAGCTTCCCTTCCCCACAACTTCTCCACTGCAAAATGCAGGTGGTGATCAGAAGTGTAGGATGGAGTTGAGGATTCATTTGGGAGGACCACGGTGAGGGAAATTACTCCCTGTAGTTAGATGAATCAGAGATCTACGCAGAGACCTGGTCCAGAAGAAGTCGGCTGCACTAATGGAGACGAAGCAGAGGCTTGGGCTCTCATCGGGGTTCTCCCTTGGTCGAAACAGACCTTGAAGGAGGAGTCCTACTTCTAATCTGTTGATAGCATGCTTGAAGAAGAATGGTTCTAGTCCCACCCAAGCAGCGAGATCAAGAGCGGGCGTCGGTAGGCTCGTGTTCATGAAGAGGGAGGCAAGCAGAGATCGAGGATTCATCAACAAAGCCTCCCTGCAGCGGCGCTGGAACAAGGGAGCCACACACACACGGGATCAACTTCCTGGCTTTCACGCAAATAGGAGATCACTGTTATCTCGTGAGGAGGAGAGGTCGTCCGTCGACGCCTCGCTGTTGCCTTGCTTCTCGGCGGCGGCAACGCTGTGGAAGATAAGAAGACCGCAGTGGCTTTGCGATCAGGGAGACGGCGCCCACATGTGTCGTGGGAGAAGGAGACCTTCCCCATAACGATGGCAACCCTTTGGTGGCTGACTGCAGGCCCGGGGGAACACCAGCGGCGGCAGGTTCTACAAGCCGCGAGGAGGAAGAAATGGTGATTTTGAGAAGTCGACGGTCCTTCTGGTTGAATCTCGAAGCTGTGGGTAGCCCTAGAAGTCGATGAGGAGGAGGAGGCACCTGCTACTCCCACGCAAGAGTCGATCCTCATGACGGAGGCTAGTCTGGAAGAACATGAATACAACAAGTATTCACACGAGGAAGGAGAGTGGGCGGTTCAAGGGTCTCGTCTGCGTGAGAAAAGAAAAGGAGGACCAAGTCTGTAGCCTTGAACCAGACCTAAACCAAACATGAACCACCAGCCCAACCAAGCAAAGGAGCCGCTACCCTAGTGTCCATATGGCGGGATCTCATTGGCCCAAAAAGGTAAGGAATCTAAATTATTTTCAGATCTTACATAATTCGTAGAAAATAGTATAATCATCAAAAAAATAAGTATAATATACCAAAACGTTCAGAAAAATGTGTAGAACACAATAGAGCCATCATATCAGTCTTTTGATGCACTAATCTTAGCAATATCATGTAAGATGTAAAATGGTCTTTTCATGCATAATAAATAATACACAAAGACCTAAAATTGTAGAAAAATGTCAGAAAACCCGTAATTATGTTTATAATACATATGATGTTAGATATGGTCACGTTGATGCACAAAATCATGTAATTTGCTTAATATGGCTAAGTAGGGCTAATAACCCTAATTAATATGCAATAAATACATAAATGCTCAATAATTGATAAAAATTCACAGAGTAAGCTCATATAAGTATATGAAACCCCAATTTTAATTATGAGATCATAATGATGAACATAGTTCATGTTATATGAAGAGCACCATTAATACATGTGATGTCACCCTAATATGGTTAATGAATGTGACATAATGTTAAGTATGTTCACATAATAATGCGACACATGAGTGTATGCAGTTGATGAACTATAATCTGGAACATGACATCAATAAGATAAATATAAGGCAAGAATACAAGTAATCATGAGAATATCATAATGAGATAAGTAAACCCTAATATGAACACGATTAGGGTTAAGATGAGGTGTATGATGATGAGAACCTGATGATAGTATGTGATCTTGTCTTAATCAGGGTTGACCAAGGATATAGTTGACATGAGGAATATGTGATTAGGATGTCTCTTTGGAAGGTACACTATTACCTCTTACTTGGCTTATTATACAATATGATTGTGTTATATGAGTAGTAAAATACTTGGCATATGGTATTGGATGAAATGATTTCTCTTGTATGATATGTTTCCTGATTTTCCGTACTTATGGCTATGAACACATGAAACATAATATATTTGTTCCATTATATGAAAACACTATATCTCTTTGGTAAGCATAGTGCTAGTGAGTGATCTATCTCTTTGGTAAGTAGATCACATGTACAATGATCTATCTCTTTGGTAAGCAGATCGTGAGGCCTGGATGCATCTATCCCATTGGTAGGCAGATGCACAAGCATATAATGGAAAATGAGCTTAAAATATGTGTTCTATTTTGTTAATGTATATCTTTGTGCAAGTATATGTTTTCTTATATTTGTTTAATGCTGCCAAGTATTAGTTTTATCTTATTGCCAAGATATTATGAGAGGTATATAAAAGACACGTAGGCATACTCAGTACAATATTCTTGAATATTGTGCTGACGTGTACCACATGTAATCTTTTGTATAGGTTATGGTTATGCTCTTGAAGATCCAGGATAGTCGAGAGTTGTATAGCGAGATGATGTACAAGTGGACCTGTTGTCTTAAGATCCTGTAGTCTAGTGGTAGTACATGTATGTGTAGAAGTTTTTTGTTCAATATGTAACATCAAATGTTGTAACAATTCATGTTGTAATTATATGTTGAATGGTGAACATGTGTTGTTTGGTTTTATTATTGTTCATGTGCATGTGCTACTGTGTTTCCTTCTGACTTCCTTGATTTTCTCTTTCTTAGCCTAGTGTGGGATGTTTAAATTGGGATTCTCGCTGAGGTGAGGTTTCAATTTGGATGTCACACATCAGATTAAGTTTTAGAAAATCTGGGGATGTCACATTGCACCTCTCCACAGGCGGTCACCAATGGTTCTGATTATTGTTTCACAGAGGAGGATTATGTTGTGGCTGTTATGGCTACTATGTCGGTGGCTGGGCCATTTTTTGGGTTGGAGCCTGTCCTTGTTGGAACCAAGGATAGAAAGTTCAAATATGTCCAACCTGTTTGCACTCATGGCAGGTAGGTGCGGGTCGATCATCTCTTTGAGAAAAGGAGTTGTTGACAGGGCACCTCCTAGGAGGATGGTAGTTGGGGCATTGGTTGTACCTCTCATGACCATGGTTGTTGACATGATTCTTCCTCTTGTTGTTGTTGTTGTACCCCGAAGGTTGGAATCCAAGATAAGATTCAATCACCAATGCCTTATCCACCATTTTCTGGAAGGTGAGTGCAAGTTGTGGAACAAGGTTTCGACCAACCTGATAGCTCAGACCCTCTAGGAATAGGGTCAATATTCTCTCAGCACTAAGGTCCATGGTATAGCATTCCAACAACAGGAATTGTTGAACGTAGTCAACAATGCTCATGCCCTCTACTTAAGTTTATAGAACTCAGCCTTCTTCTTCCTACAGAAATCTAGGAAGATGTAATTCTCCCCAAAGAGCTTGAGAAACTAGTCCCCAGTCATGGTGGTTGTGTCTCTGGTGTGGGCTATGTCGTTCCACCACACTTGGGTCGGTCCATCTAGCACGTAGGTTGCAAAGCAGACTTTTTGGTGAAGAGGAAATGCCATGCCCTCGAAAGTTTGATCTAGGGCCAAAACCAAATCATCAGCCTTGTCAACCATGTTCAGTTCACTCTCTTCTTTGAAGTAAGGCAGATGTATCTTGATGAAGTCCATCTAGATGAACTCCTTTGGCTTATTAGCATTGGCAGCAAGAATGGTGAGTTGCCCCACCAAGGTAGAAGAGAGTAGATTGCACAACATGGCCAACTCCTATTTTGGGATAAGGCCAGGGGTGTTAGGGTTCACCACACTATGTCCTTGTAGTGTCATCGGGGTGTCCAAGCTACTGGTGTTACAACCCGTTCCTAGCTTTGCTGGTAATCCTAGAGTTTCAAGATAATCTTAATGCTTGGCATACTTTTATTAGTAATATTCTATGTTGTGATTTATCTTAAATTTGGTAACCTTAAGTACTTGTTTAGGTAACTTATAATCATAACTTAAGCATACTATAAAGATCCAAGTTGGGGTTAAGATAACATTAACCCATACATTTGTGTAAGAAGAGAGTTAATGATGTTGGAGGAAATAATTAATAAATGATTTTTTCATTTGAGAATATTATCAAAATAATATTTTAGAATTGTAGAGAATTCAATTACAAATAAAAAAAAAGAATAAACCAAATCGGAGTTAAAATGAGTGAGTTATGCCCTTTTTAGTTTACATATACAGAGCACCGCGACCGCGGTCGACACCGCGACCGACGTTGCGTCAACACCACAACCACAGTCTACACAGCAACCCATGACACTGCATCGACACCGCGACCGCAATGTTGCATTGACACCGTGACCGTGATGTTGTGTTGACACCGCGACCGCGACCGCGACCGACGCCGCCTAAGACATCAAATTGTAAAATGATCATATCTCAAGCAATACTTATCTGTTTTCAACAAAACAAAGTGAGTTGGAACCATGATTCGATCCTCTATCATCCTAGACATCTTTCTCTATGAGGGGGGGGGGGTGACCTGGAGGGTTATTTCTGGGGCGAGTTTTGGGGAAGAATGTGAAGAATAATAGAAATCAAAAGGGGTTGCTATAAATTTGACTTGGTAAGTAGTTTTAACCATGAATTCCTTCTTCTCTTCACTTCCCCTTGATTGAAACCCTTGATCTAGTGATTTGGAGGTTTGTTTTAACCTCTAATCTTGTCTTCTACCTACAGCAGGCCCCGTTTAGGGTTGAAAGTAAGAAGAAATCATGGATTTATCTAGGATCTTGATATGGATTCGAGATCTTCAAAGATGGGATACGTTTTTAGGGTGTTTTCACACATTAGGGTGAGTGGGTACTTCCTTTAAATAGTAGATTGCATGAAAATTAGTTAAATCATTAATAATTTTCAATTGATTAGTATGCAAGTACAACCCTGAATGGTCAATTTGATATGGATTATTCCTCTATTGTGATGAATTTTAGATTATGAAATCAGATTAGAAATGAGCGCAATCCATCTAAATGAGAATTCTTAAAGTAGTTGTAGAGGTTACTTGAATATACTAAAATTGTTGTATAATTGAATAAAGAAGTTTGTCTAGTTGAATCTTTTTGGTTACGAATGATTGTTTATTTGTGTGCGTATTACATATATGTTAGATAAGATCGTGGATTTATTTTGCTGATATCAATGTTTGCTTGATATATCATTAAGAGTGTGGAAACCCTAGTTTAGTTCATTACACCATTTCATATATATTATCAATTATATGTGAAATGCTGAGAGCAATTCTTATTGAATGATGTTATGATGTATTCAATCCTTATGCGAGTTATGTGATAAGTGAATGAGGTAAATGAAACCCTAATGACAGGGTGTTCAGTGAAACAAGTATTGTGATATCAATGTTTCTCAGTTTAAGATGTGCTGATGATTAACAATTCAGTTGTGGTAAATGTTATCAGATGGTTTATGATATGAACTATTTACAAAGATGAACAAAGATATGTTGATGTGATGATTGGATTGTGAAATTAATGAGTGAATTAGACATGTAGATGCCCCGAACACTATAGAGTCCTCATAGGATGAGGCATGCGCTGTGAGGAGGACATGGCTTCCTGACTGGAGGTAGTCCAGATCGAGGTAAGCTGGAGTGCACCAGTAGGGTGTGGGGGGTCTTTTCTAGTAGGGAAGACTCCTTACAGTTGTGTGGTACCCAACACCAACCGAGGATGTCGGTGGTACCTGTGTAACATGTTGAGGGATCAGTGGTCAGTAGGTCCACTGATGCACAATAAGCCTGAGGGCTTTAACTCACCGCCTGAGTACCCAGGTTGAGAGGTGGAGTTTGATATATTTGGCTGCTCCCATCAGCCGCCAAGAGGTAGACATGTCGAGGCCCACTGCAAACATGGTCTTACTCAAGATATAGGCTTAGGAACCCGGGAATGCTTCTAAGCCTTGTACAGTGAGATTGTAGCTTGCTGCGATTCTTTCACATGTTGTGGTACACCTCATGTGGGTTCAGGGAATAATAAGATGAATGAGAGGTTAAACAAGTGTGCCAGTTAATCAATTATTCATTTTATGCTTCTGAAATATTAGTTCTCTTTATGATCAATCAAGAATATTCATATATTGGTTCACTCTTGTAGATATCTAGAATATCCTACAATATCTATGATTGTCAATGATTATACTCTTTAAAGCTTACTATTGTTATAATTGATATCATTTGCTCGACAATATATCTATAATTATATAAGTGCTTTAAACTGTTTCTTTGAAGTACTCATTCACTGAGCGAGTAGGCTCACCCCTC
Source organism: Alisma plantago-aquatica (assembly GCA_963693085.1). Lineage (NCBI taxonomy): Eukaryota > Viridiplantae > Streptophyta > Magnoliopsida > Alismatales > Alismataceae > Alisma > Alisma plantago-aquatica. Next base: position 1,236,868,193 of record OY856410.1, on the reverse strand, counting down.
TACTGTTAATTTTTAGGGAAACCACATGGACTTGAAGAAGGTCAAAGCATCATAGTAGATCTATTGCATGAGTTAAGTATGAGATTAGTTAAGTTCAGTCGGTCCCTGTCACTCTAGGTCCTTGTATAGATGTGAGAGAGTTGTAAATGACGTTTGTATCTTTGTTTCCTTGATAAGAGAGAATGTATCTGATTGTCATGTCATATGTGCATGGAAGTATGAGAAATAGAATGAATGTATGGATGTGTATCATTAATGTTGAGATCATATTAGAGTAATCAAAGTTTCATTCTCTTGTAAAGTTTGTTTATGTGATTGGATGCGAGAAAACAAAGAGTTGGAAATAAAAGGAAAAAAATCAAGAGTGAACTTTGTATTAAGTATAATCCTCAAACTCATGCCCACATCTCATGATTAGTGGTAATCGTGGGATGCAGGTGTGATAGTTGTAGCCATTCTGGGCAGAACCCTTAGATTTGTTATTGTTGTTGTTCATGTTGTCAAACAAGTCAACTAACCTGAAAGGCAAGGTTGTCATATTAGGTTTCTAGGAGTATATCAACATAGATGAGAAAATAATGTCTGAGGTGACTATTGCCTAAAAGCATGCTATTACAGACAATCTATATCAGCTCAGGCCAAGCATGTATCATATGGATCCCGGAGTCCTGGTAAACCAATCTAGTGGTGCGAAGGAAAATGTTTCCAGCCTCTGAACCCTGATTCTTTCTAGACACCCTTGCTTTCAACTTCATATCCTAGTAGCTGCCCAAAAGATTTGATACCATGCTGTAAAGAGGCGAGATCACCTCCTTACTAAAATTTGAAGGAAATACAAAACATCCATCTTTTCACAAATATAATAGACATTGAGGGAGGCATGTATAATATTCCAAGTAAATAAGCTTGCACCAGATACATATAAAAAGTCAATAGGAACGGAAAGCATAAGAAACTAAATCTATAACATGGCTTTCATCATTGTTCACTACATAATTTTTTCATAAGAAAAAGAAGAGAAAACAAAGGATCTAGCTTTAGCAGCCTAGAAATCCTTCAAGCAAGTCTTGAATCTACTCCTGGTCCTATTTTCCTTGATCTTGTTTAGAACCTTGTCCAAAATATGGGTGGTTGGGAAATCACCCAGCAAGAGGGAAGAAAACAACATATGTGTCAACAATATGATCAAGAACATAAGAAAGAAAATAACATGAAAGTAAAGGCTATAAGTTCATCAATAGATTAAGAGATCAAGAGTATGTGGCATAATCAAAATAGATGCTTGCCATAACATTAAAATAGTAAATGAATTGCATGTAATGATTAATATTGACTACATTAACTAAGTAGGGTTGAGGCACCTACTAGACCCCAACATAAAGGTGATGGGAGAAATAACACATTCCTAGTCACCTACACAAATTATATATGGGGGAGAATAACACATTCCCCAGGGAAAAATAACACATGCCCTATATATGGGTGGTTGTACATAACTACCACTACATTATCTCAATAATCTAATAAAATCAACATGATAAGAGAAATTATGGCAAGTTGAAGCATCATATATTTGAAACATGGCAGTGGGGTACAAGACCCAAGAAATAGAATATCAATACTAATTTTTCAGCGTATTTAGCGAAAGAGTCATGAATAGAGAAAATAGGGTTCATATAGTGCCTCATTAGGGAATATAGGGTTTAGTTTGCAAATATCCAAACTTAGGGTGTAAGAATGCACATACCTCTTTACTGTGTTCAAATACCAAGTTCCATCACTGCTAGATGTTCCAAGTTCAACTTTGACCTATTTCAATTTATTATCATTCATTAGTGTACATATTGCACATTATTGCATAGAAACCCTAAGATTGAACTGGTGTGTCTCACCCAAGGTCACATACTAATCAACTAGATGGTGACTAGATGCAACCCTAGGGGAACACACTTGGGATCACTTTCGAATTTATAGCGGACCTAGTCCAACACACCTACTTAAACTAATCACACATACCCACAAGCGCACAAGGTCGTGTTGTAGTATAGGGAAGCGGTAATAAAAGGGTCAATCCTTAGGGAGAGAGGGGACACTAGATCTAAGTTAGCGTGAGTTATGTTCCTAAAGCGGAGTGTAGGGTTTTTAGGGTTTAAAGGTGATTTTGGTTTATTATAATAAGATTGCAAGAAATTAAGTGCAAGAAGAAAACTAGATTACCAAAAACCCTAAATTATCCTAAGCAAGTCAAGTATAAGAAGCAAGGCAAAACAAGTAACTAAGCAAGAGCAAAGAACTACATCTAGCTAACACTAGACTAGCAATGCAAATTAATAACTAAGAGACAAGTTAAGCACTAGAGTGAGCAAGGATCTAGGTTATCACTAACTAACAAGATCACCACTAGCAAGATCAAAAGAGCACTAACTACCCAAGAAAGTCCTAGATATCAAAAAGTAAGCAATTAACTAAGAAGCAATTAAAAACAAGCAACTAACTAGCATTAACAAGCTAATTTAACAAGGTGGGTTTTAAGCAATGAGATGGATAAATGGGTCATTTGGGAATGATACTATGATATAAGTTGGGGGGTTAACATAGCATGAAAGTATTATATTTTCAATCTATATTGCCAAAGCAAACAACAAGGCAAGTTCTATTTGAATCTACCCTATGCTACTATTTGGGAAACTAGGGCTAGGTGCAATTCTAATAGGACTTGGCAAGTCTAGGATTCTAGGGTAAGTGGTATTAGGGCAATTGAGATCCAACGGTAGGAATGGGGATAGAGATTAGGGTGTTTCACCTCAAGTTAGTCACCATATAGCCTTTAGAAAACTCTAGGAAATTGCACTAATCCCTCTTACACTAGCTACTTAAATCTCACACCTACTTGTAGGAGAAGGGAGCTGTGTGTAGGAACATGGGGTGCTAGCTAGGGATCTACTAATGGGACCTAGGAGAAATTCCTAAGATATCCACATGCAATCCGTTTTCCCTAGAAGCTAGGTGTTTTCAAAAATCATACAACAAGAAATACATGTTTAAAAGCACAAATCACAAGTAAGATAATGGGAAATGAGATAGAAGCAAGAGAAAATAATGATAGGATGGAAATACATTCATTACAAGTTATTTTCCTACAACATGGTATCAAAGTAACATTTTAGCCCCAAACTTCCCACCACTAGGGCTTAGCTACACATCACTAAACAAAGAGCAAAGAAAAGAGAAGAAAGATGTACAAATTGATGGAGCTCATGGTAGATCTCCCTCCTTTACCTCCTAGCAGTTGTAGAATGTGGCACATCCTCCAACATGGATGAATGGCATGGAAATATGGGGGATTATGGTGGAAAACCTAGAAAACTAGAGTTCTATGGTGGAAATGGAGTGGAAATGGAAGGTGGGAGGTAAGTGAGTGGCTTGAATGCAAGGAAATGGCTAAGGAATCTCTACAGAAGCTATAGGGGTGTTAACCTAGTGTTGTGGCCGCCACCCATGTATATATTGGTGGTGGTGGAAGCACTAGGGTAATTGGGGGTATTGCTGGAAATTCAGTGTAGAAAAGCTAGGTTTTAGGTGGCAGCACAACCATTCTGGGCAGAACGACCATGGTGGGTGGAGGTCAGAACGACTATGGTGGGAAGTGAAAAATGTTAGGTTGGAAGTGGTGAAATGAAGGCTAGTAGCACGACCATGTTGGGCAGCATGACTGTGGTGGGGGCTACATAGAACGATCTTGTTGGGTAGCATGGCCGTGGTGGGTGAGGTGGAGTGGAGGTTGCTCTCTTCATTACCCCCATTCTGGTCTTTGGCAGCACGACCGTGCTGGCTGGCATGGCCATTTTGGGGGCTTCGTGGAACGACGGTGCTAGGTAGCATGGCCATTTTGGGAGCTTATTGGAATGACCGTGCTAGGTAGCACAAATTTTTTGGTGGAGTTGTTGTAGCATGTCAAAATGGATATCAACTTGTGACTTTTGCATTGGCGAGCACGGCCGTTCCTTGGCACCACGACCGCGCTGGGGTCTTCTTTAACACTTTGAGCTCCATTCTTTGAAATCCATGGACTTCTTTGCTTGGTTTGACTCTTGGCCACCAAGGGTAGGTTGGGGAAGCTTTGGGGTCTACTCTGGACCCCTCTATCTCACTCATCTATCGAATGTGATCCAAGTACCTGAAAAAGATGCAAAGAACGTCTGTAAGTGCATTTGACAATGATATGCATATTGAGGGAATTAACTTGCATTGTAACATGTTTAGGTGTGAATGAGATGCAAAAAGACACAAGATGAATCCCTAAAATAGGGTTGCATCACCACCCCAAACTTAAAACATACTTTTCCTCAAGCATGCTCCAACTTAATATCTCTTTCAATTCAATCAAGGAGTCTAAGGATAATGTAATTATTGTGATGTTTGTTGGCTAAAATGAGTTCACATGAGGAATTAGGCATGAAATCCACTACTCTCTACTTATTTTCATTTTTTGCAAGTGTGAATTAAGTACAGAGCACAAGAACTTAGAATATGGGTTACCATTCACATATGCAAGTAATGCAATTTTTATAATGCTCCGGGTAAACCATATCATGCATGAAATACATTCTAAAGGTTAGTATTACTATTTCACTTACTAGAGCTACCTCATACACTTCATTTCACTGCTCATTACCCACTTGGCTTGTGGAGGGGAATGAGGGCTAGAGTTGATTTACCCTAGCCCTAATAGGCATACAAATAGAAGAAATAGTTATGAAAGGGAGTGGAGTGATATTACACTCATCTTTTCTTTTTTTGTATGCTCTCAAATAGGAGCACCCTTTATTTTATTTTTTATTTTTATTTTCTTTTCCTTTGGTGTAGGTAGGGCATATGATGAAAAGAGTGAAACAAGGAGGTAAAGGTATGACCACCCCAAACTTTTGGGGGTGGCCAAGGATGATATGTGCACTTTGGCATCCTTTCATGAGGCAGAGAGGTAAGAAGATGGTGGAAGAAATGTCGGGTCAAAGAGGGGTCACAAGTAGTGAAAATTTATGTATAATCTCACTCAAGAAAGTTAGCCCATGTAAAATTCACCAAACAAACAAGTCATGCATGAAATGAATAGTATACTAGGTTGCATCCTTTTCATATAGAACAAATAAATCCTAAATGTTCAAGACTTTCAAGACTCACTCCTTTTATTCAAAACAACAATTTATTTCAAGAGGCTTGGAGCACATGCAATATTCCTACATAGGACTCATTATAGACAAAACATCAAAAGCAAGTTACATAATCCAAAATTTACTCATTCTCATCACAACAGATAGAGATTCAATTGAAACATACTATTGAGCAATAATATTCAAGTTTGGGCAAAATTTGGCCAAAATGGTGTCAATTTGCACCCAATAACATCTACACCTACAATTAGGGAAATTTAAGCATAAAGTAGCAAATTATAACTAAAACACACAAGAATTACCAAAAAGTACATGAAAATGCAATGCATGAGATGGAACGACAAAAGACCAATAATTTGAAAAATTACTCAAAAATGCATGAAAAAGAACTACATGTATGCATGAATGCAAACAGAAGGAAATCTACATTAGATAGAGTGAAGTCAATCAAACAAAGATCAGGTGAGCCAACCAAAAAAAAAATAAGCTGAGAAAAGAGGACATACCTCCCTACCACCCCAAACTTTTGAATAATGATGTCCTTAGCATGAAACTAAAGCTTAGGGATGATAGGGTAGATGTCACTGCTCTGGTGGTGGTGGATCTTGTGGTGGGCTAGCTTGTGGAGGTGGGTTCTGATAATAGTGGCCCCAGTAGTCCTCCTGTAGAGGTGGGAATGTCTCTTGATATCCATAAAGGGCTCCCCAAAAATCCTCACCCCATTAGGGGTATCATTGCACCTACGCATGCTAATACGGGTACATATGGTTGATCTGATAGTGCATCTGTTGTTGATCACACCACATGGCATGTTGTGTCTTCTGTGTAACATCCCTGACCTGGGTTATGCTTAAACCTAGGTGTTTTGATTAAGAAAGATGATTATATGCTTAATCTTATCTTGTGAAAAGTAATTAGGACTCTTGAGAAACTTATGTTTCAATTTTGGTCCTGTTTGAACAATGTTGAAGCAATGTTTGCCTATTTTGGACTAAAGTGCAAATTACCCAAGTTGAGGGGTTAAATTGCAAATTTTGCATGATAAGATGTTCCTCATGTGTTGAAGCATCATGAGAATGAAGATGATGCAGATGTATGGCTTGTGGTAGCTTGAGTACCAAGGAAGAACTGATAAAGCAAGGTTTGTGCATTAAAACCTAGTTTTGGTGTAAAGTGCAATTTACCCAAAACCTAGGGTTCAATATGAAAATTAACACTTCAAGAAGGTCCCTAATGTTTCTTGTAACCATGTAGAGCAAAGAAAATGAGAGGGGATCCTCATTTGAATTAAGTTGGAGGAGAGAGAATCTTGATATTAAAATAATCAAGATTTAATCCTAATTGAAACCCTAATTCGATTTAGGGAAAAAATAAATGTATTAATTAAAGGGACTTCAAACAAAATTAAAATGGTTGAATTCAGATGTGTGTGGAAATACTTGAGCCTTGAAAGGACCACGAAAATATCCAAGGGAGTGGATAACTCACACACGATTTTATAAGAAAAAGAAATATCCACTCACATATGGATATTAATATAATATGATTTAAGGTGCTTGATTTTATTTTCTTTAAATCATGGATAATTGAGAGGGATAAGAGGCAAACAATATAGCCTCGTCCCTAAGGAAGATGAGGGGGAAGAGGCGGCCACATTTTTGGGATTAATTGGATTTTTGTAAAGTACATTCTCTCTCATTGAATTTTTATAAAAGGACCTTTTACAAGCCAAATGAAAGGCTTTTTCGACCCCACTTCTTCTCCTTGCTTGGGAAACGACCAAGGGAGCTTAAGAGGAACATGAGAACGACTACCTACCTGTTGGAAAGATTCTTGACCTTGGTTCACCACGATTTCATGGTGGAAATCACAAATCAATGCATGATTTCTACCTATTTCGATCACATCTTCAATTCTAATCATTCCTTTTCACTCAAACCTTGAGGATGAGCCTTGGAATGGTGAAAGGAGTTGCATCCACCATTTTTTCTGTGAGCTTGGAGCTTTGGATCTCAATAGGAGGCGGGTTTTATAAGTTGAAACCCTAACTTTGTTATTGCATTCAATTCCCCATCAAATAATGATCATTTCTCTATTTACAATTATTGATTTGGTTGATTGATGCAATTTCCATGGAAATCACAGAAGGTTTCGTGGTTATAGAGCTTTAGGATGATTAAATCATCATAAGCACACACCTCCCCAAATATCTAGACCAAACGGTTTCAATCAAATGTCCAAACGGTTTGTGTTTTGGGAGCAAACGGTTTCAAACCGTTTGGAATGAAACAGTTTCACTAAACCACATAGAAGCAAATGGTTTAAGACCGTTTGGTAATGTTGACCAGGGTTGACCATTTGGGGACTTGTTCATAATGATCTAGGTTAATGATCCACCAATTATTATTGATTAACTCCAATTGGTTCATGAGTTGAAGGTCCATCAATCACCTAAACCCTAATCGGGTTGAGTGCTGATTTCATAAGTGATTGAGTTTGAAACTTGGGTTGATTGACCCAAACGGTTTCAAAACTGTTTGGGAATCACCCAAACGGTCTCAAGACCGTTTGGAGGTCAACCAAGACCGTTTGGAGGTCTATGGTTGAGTATGGTTAGGTATTTGAAGACTCAAACATATGGTATTAACCCTAATCGGCTAAGTGCTGATTTTGCAATTGATTGAGTTGATGCTTTGGGTTGATTGACCCAAACGGTTTCAAAACCATTTGGGGATCACCCAAACGGTCTTAAGACCGTTTGGGGGTCACCCAAGACCGTTTGGGGGTCTAGGGTTAAATTTGGTCAAGTGTTTGAAGGTCCAATGATACCAAATTGAAATACAATTAAGTGCTTATTTGGTGACCAATCCTAGGATCCAAACCCTAATTGAATGACATGGATGATGCTGATATGATGGGAAAACAGTCTCAATACCGTTTGGAGGTCATCCAAACGATCCCAAGATCGTTTGGGGGTCACCCAAGACCGTTTGGAGGCCTAGGGTTGACTATGGTTAGGTGTTTGAAGATATAAAGGTACTAAGTTGAAGTGCAATCAAATGCTGATTTGGTGATCAATCCAATGATCCAAACTCTGATTGATTGACTTGGATTTTGATGTTGACATGGGAAAACGGTCTCAAGACCGTTCAGAGGTCATCCAAACGACCTCAAGACTGTTTGGGGTCAGGACATGTTCAATTTAGATGATGGTCCAATAGTTTTAAAGCAACTAGACTCACATTGGTTAATGTTGAAGGATCATCGATTCCAAACCCTAATCCAATTGATTCAAACCCTAATTGATGATCAATTGAGGGTTAATTGAGGGTCAAATCAGTTGAAGGATTACCTAATTAACTCAATTGAAGTATGGTGATGGTCTAATTGAAGATTGGTTACATGAATTCAATGATTGAAGGAATCAACATTGAGAACCCCAAACCGACTTGATAGGTTGAGACCATCTTTGGTCCATGCAGTTTTGAGGAGGTTTGGACCAAACGGTCTCAAGACCATTTGGGACCAAACGATCCCAAACCGGTTGAGTCCATGCGGTTCCAAAAAGGTGCTTTAGCAAACGGTTTCAAGTACTTGCTTTAGCAAATGGTCTCAAGCACCACCTTTACCAAATGGTTTCAAACTGTTTGAACTTTGAAAGACTAAGACCGTTTGGGGCTCAAGTAGTCAAGATTGATTAAGGATTCAATTGGTTAATCCACTTGGACACCTATTGTAATTGAAGATCCAATTGGTCAATTCAATTGGATACCTTATGTATTGGAGGTCCAATGTAATTGAATCTCTTGAGAATTAAGATGATGAATGATCCATTGATCAAACGATGATTAGTAATGATAATAAATGAAGGTAAAAAGGTTGAAATCCTAATAGTACCTATGTGATTAGTGCCAATTAAGGGATGAATCCTAATTTCTTATAGGAACAATGAGGTGGTACTCTATGTTAATCATAATTGTATGTACTTGATTGAAGGGTTGATATGACCTAATCAAGTTGAGAAGATGATATCATGAGGTTCATACATGAATATGATTCATGAGGTGATAAAGGGTATGATTCTTAAGCAAAGAGATCATGAAACCCTAATCATGAACATAAACCCTAATTGACAGGGCTATTGAACTCTAACCCTAATTGAGGGCAATTCTGAATGAAACCCTAATCCAAGGTGAGGATGTAACCCTAATATAGGGTAATGATATATGAAGCTCCAATTTAGGGAAATGAGATGTAAAACCCTGATTGGAGATAAATAGTAGACCCAAGATGTGGGTAACCATAGTGGAAACCTTAATTGAGGTTGATTCCATGTGAATCCCTAATTGAGGTTGATTCCATGTGAATCCCTAATTGAGGTTGATTCAATGTGAATCCCTAATTGAGGTTGATTCAATGTGAATCCCTAATTGAAGTTGATTCCATGAGAAACCCTAATTGACGGTGATTCCATGAGAAATCCCTAGTTGGGATGAATAGTAAACATTAAGTATAGGCAATGAGATGTGAAAGCCTAATGAAGGGTGATGCTATATGCAATCCTAACTCTAATGAAGTATGATAGCATGTGAAATCCCAAAGCCCTAATAAAGGGTAAAGGTATGTGAAACCCTAATTGAAGTTATAATACATGAAGCCTTAATCTTAAACAACATGATGACAACCCAAAACCCTAATAATAAAACAGTGGGTAAAACCTTATAAGGGTGAAATATCATAAATGGTTGATTATAGGCAAGCTTATTGTAAGCAATGCCTTAACCTGAGATGAGTTCATATCATTAAAGATAATTGGACCATTCTTATGTGTAACCTATGCACTTCATGGTAATAGTGATAGGTTAGTGGATGAAAGGATTAAGATGGGAAATACCTTAATCCAATATAAGCTGATAACTTAAGAAAGTTGGAAGTAATGAGGTAAGTGATACATCAAGATATGAAAGACTTCACAGTTAGCATCTCAAAGTTGATATACTTTGATAACTATTAAATCCTAATGTGAGATGGGAAACCTTAACCCTAAATTGGGTAATGGGACATGAGAAATCATAATATGATATGAATAGTAAGCCCTAACCCTATTGAGGGAATAGAGGTGTTACTATTGTATTACGTGAAGTAATATGTTATAGTTGCCTAGTGAGAGGTGAGAAGATGTTTAATGGCCTTGTGAGCCATATGGTTAAATGTTGCCTAGTGAGAGGTGACAAGATGCTTTATGGGCCTTATGAGCCATGAGAGCAATTATGGCATAGTGAGAGGTACCAAAATGATTATAAAAGTTTATTATAAGAAAGAATAATGTTTTAATAAACTTAATAAGAGGAACAACTGTATTCAATAAAGAATGTATAAAGATATGTAGGCTAACCTCAGGGTTCAGAGCCTAAAGTAGTATGTGATGATCAATGATGAGTTAAAGGAATTAAATTCCATGAACTATGTAATCAAGTTTGGTTAAAGTCCAATACCTGGAAGAGGTGTAATGCCTGTAATCAGGATTGGTTAAAGTCTAATGCCTGGCTATGAAATCAGGATTGGTTAGAGTCCAATGCCTGGCTGTGAAATTAGGATTGGTTAGAGTCCAATGCCTGGATGTGAAACCAGGATTGGTTAAAGTCCAATGCCTGGCGGTGTAATTAAGTTTGGTTAAAGTCCAATACCTGGCAGAGGTGTAATGCCTGAAATCAGGATTGGTTAGAGTCCAATGCCTGGCTGTGAAATTAGGATTGGTTAGAGTCCAATGCCTGGATGTGAAATCAAGATTGGTTAAAGTCCAATGCCTGGCGGTGTAATCAAGTTTGGTTAAAGTCCAATACCTGGCAGAGGTGTAATGCCTGTAATTAGGATTGGTTAAAGTCCAATGCCTGGCTATGAAATTAGGATTGGTTAGAGTCTAATGCCTGGCTGTGAAATCAGGATTGGTTAGAGTCGAATGCTTGGATGTGAAATCAGGATTGGTTAAAGTCCACTGTCTGGCGGTGTAATCAGGTTTGGTTAAAGTCCAATACCTGGCAGAGGTGTAATGCCTGTAACCAGGATTGGTTAATGTCCAATGCCTGGCTATGAAATTAGGATTGGTAGTGTCCAATGCCTGGCGGTGTAATCAGGTTTGGAAGAGTCCAATACCTGGCAGAGGCTAAATGCATGTAGTGATAACACAAGATTGGTAATAACCCAATGCCTATAATGATGATTTAGGATTGGTATTAACCCAATTCCTGTATTGATGATAAATGAGTACATGGTAGATATATCTCTTTATCTGTTTAACAGGTTGGCTAAGGCCAAAAGAATGAAACAAGAATGTCTCATGGGTGACATAACAAGATGATGAGTGTCACAAGAAAAGTTCGATATGATGGTATAATATGTTGGATAAATGATATACATGTCGTTCCTATTCCTTATTAAAAGAATAGATGATATATTGCTCTATCATAAATAGTTGCAATGCTTACAAAGTTGAGAATGCTTTAAACTGCTTAACTTCTACTCAGTTTCATATTTTTAAATTGCAACACAATGTTTTGGCGGAGAGTTATATCTCCCGCTGGGGCAATTTACAATTGTCTCACCCCCGTGGGATCCAATGTTTTTAGGTGGATGCAGACAAAGAGGCAGGAAACCTTTAGCAGAGAAGGAACAACAGCAGTATCGAGGACAACAGTAATATCTCAAGTGGAGATACTGCCTGCCCAGTTGTATAGATAGTAGTCCTATGTGTCGTCTCTGTACTCTCAGGTCCTCGGGATTTATAGATAGTGCTTTCATCATTGACTCAAGATTTTAGCTTGATGCCTCAAGATTTTTGTGCTGTCTGTATATAATGTTATAGGACAACTAATGTTGTAATCCTCGAGAAGAGATAGTATAAGTCATGTACCTTTAAATCAGGATGCATATAATGTTATACAATGGTTCTTGATGTAAGAGATTTCTTACATTTGGATCTCGTTGCAAAAAGTTTTAATTTTTAGTGATTTTCAGTAATCCTCTACAAATGATTCACTTCCGCTTAAGTAAATTTCGTTTTTATAAGTTGGATGCCACAATTTAGTGGTATCAGAGCTCTAGGTTCTCTGAGTCTATAGAGACATAGGACTAAGGTAGTAGAGTCTGTTCTAGTGTCATCCAATGTATCTGATAGTGTCTTCTGCTCATATAAGAGAAGAAGAACTTGAAGATGACTGGGTCGTATGAGGAGTTTGCTGTAGAAAGCAGTAATGCTGCACCAAGAAGAGGTGCAGGGGAGCAGTCAAGAGAGGGACAATTGCCTGAGAATCCCCTAGCCAATCCAATTGTGATAAGAAATCCTTCCTTAGGAATCCTTGTTGGGGAATTTAGAGCAACCATGATGTATTTAGTGGATCGAGCACTAGCAGTGCAACCTAGATTACCAGCCCCTAATGATGATGTTTTGGGCATCAAAAGGATATGTAATCCACATCAGCAGGTGGAAGCAATGGGAATTGATGAAGTTCTGGACTTAGAACAAGTCTGTGCTCAACCTCAACCTGTTGAATCAATAAATAGTGAAGGAAGGAATAGGTTTCAACCCAAAAGCAGAATTTTCTATAGGTGTAGAAAGCCTGGACATATTGTAAAAAATTGTCCAACAAAGAACAAGGAAGAGAGAATTGAGAAAAGGCCTATCCAAATCTAGGGACAGAGGCCTAATAGTTCCAAAAAGGGAAAGATTTTGGTACCACCAGTACAACCAGGACCTAGTGCACCAAGGCAATGGTCATCTAGAAAGGGTAAAGAACCCTCTAGACCATACCTGTCACCCAAAATTTGCTACATGTGTAGATAGGTTGGACATCTGGCAAGAGATTTCTCAGCCAATAATGTTATGGTGAATCAACCTCTGAGGCAGAATCAGCCTGAGGCAGTGAATAATCCACAAATCATGACAGGTTAGACAAAATAATGTCATTCTAAAATGTCTTTTATGGTTTCTTGAGTTAATTGGGAAGGTAATTGAATGAACTTTCTTTGATTAATCCTGTGAGGACTTACATTTTTCATAATAAAAATTATAGATGTTTCATGTTGTTCTTACCTCTATGAGAAGAAGATGAGGTATTGAAGAGATGCCTGAATAAAATCTAGTGATGTTAAATCTTATATTTGTGATAATATGAAAAGAAGGAATATAATAGCATAAAAAGTGCATACTACTTAATCTCAGTATTTATATACCCTGGCTAGGTATACAACTATTGATGATAAAGTGAGTATGGAAACTCTTAGATTGTAATATTTTTGATTGCCCTGATCAAGCAGTCATTCTGATACAATCTAATGAGTATCATGAAATAAGAATCATGGAATGAACAAATGTGTCATGTTCTAAGCATAAGAAAGAGAAATCTGAGATAACCTCAGATGAGCATGTTTGTATGAGGAATATGATTCCTTGTTTACTTTTCTCTCAGGGACATGGCAATCAAGTGGATCATAGGACACTTGATGTGCATAATATAAAGATATTTATGTGATGGATACTTAGAAAGCTATCAGTTTATCTTGGACTTTTTGGCTCCAAGATGAAGATATATGTAACGAGTAATGTCCCAAGATGAAAGGAATATAAATAAGTGATGTCTTTTTAATACATGTGATAGATACCAAGGTAAGAGATTCTGGTATCTAAGAAGTAATAGATGGTTTATGTTGAATATGTGAAATTGTCAATTATGAAATCAAATTAATCATGTAAAATAATATGAACATCACATGTTAGGGGTTTATGTTTTGTATAAACATAACAATTGAAGATATCTTTGAGATAAGTTCTTAATTGATAAGTAACCTTTCCTTATGATAAGAGAATGTACAACTAATGAGATATTTAGTGCAGGTAATAAGGAAAGATAGTATGGTGTTATCAGGTGAGATGACACAATTAGGGTATGAAAAGACTTATAGTCTCAAGTGGATGAGAGAATATAATGGTGATCTTGAAAGAGAAATACTGAACCAACTAAGGAACATGGGAGTATGTGTTCCATGTAAACCATTCCACGATAAATTTGTGTGAAATAATTTTTTGTTGATCAAAACTCTATGGTGTCTCCATAATAATGAGTTGTTATGTGAGGACATGATGATATGATGCATGGATAATATCTATTTCTCTGTATCAGGGATTTCGGGGATGAAATCCTTGTTAGGGGTTTATAATTTGTAACATCCCTGACCTGGGTTATACTTAACCCTAGGTTTTTTGATTAAGAAAGATGATTATATGCTTAATCTTATCTTGTGAAAAGTAATTAGGACTCTTGAGAAACTTATGTTTCAATTTTGGTCCTGTTTGAAAAATGTTGAAGCAATGTTTGCCTATTTTGGACTAAAGTGCAAATTACCCAAGTTGAGGGGTTAAATTGAAAATGTTGCATGATAATATGTTCCTCATGTGTTGAAGCATCATGAGAATGAAGATGATGCAGAGGTATGGCTTGTGGTAGCTTGAGTACCAAGGAAGAACTGATAAAGCAAGGTTTGTGCATTAAAACCTAGTTTTGGTGTAAAGTGCAATTTACCCAAAACCTAGGGTTCAATATGCAAATTACCACTTCAATAAGGTCCCTAATGTTTCTTGGAACCATGTATAGAAAATAAAATGAGAGGGGCACCGCATTTGAATTAAGTTGGAGGAGAGAGAATCTTGATATTAAAATAATCAAGATTTAATCCTAATTGAAACCCTAATTCGATTTAGGGCAAAAATAAATGTATTAATTAAAGGGCCTTCAACAAAAATTAAAATGGTTGAATTCAGATGTGTGTGGACATCCTTGATCCTTTCAAGGACCACAAAAATATCCAAGGGAGTGGATAACTCACACACGATTTTATAAGAAAAAGAAATATCCACTCACATATGGATATTAATATAATATGATTTAAGGTGCTTGATTTTCTTTTCTTTAAATCATGGATAATTGAGAGGGATAAGAGGCAAACAAGATATACTCGTTCCTAAGGAATATGAGGGGGAAGAGGCGGCCACATTTTTGGGATTAATTGGATTTTTGTAAAGTACATCCTCTCTCATTGAATTTTTATAAAAGGACCTTTTACAAGCCAAATGAAAGGCTTTTTCGACCCCACTTCTTCTCCTTGCCTGGGAAACGACCAAGGGAGCTTGGGAGGATCATGAGAACGACTCCCTACATGTTGGTAAGCTTCTTGACCTTGGTTCACCACGATTTCATGGTGGAAATCACAAACCAATGCATGATTTCTTCCTATTTTGATCTCATCTTCAATTCTAACCATTCCTTTTCACTCAAACCTTGAGGACGAGCCTTGGAATGGTGAAAGGAGTTGCATACACCATTTTTGCCATGAGCTTGGAGCTTTGGAGCTCAATAGGAGGCGGGTTTTATAACTTGAAACCCTAACTTTGTTATTGCATTCAATTCCCCATCAAATAATGATCATCTCTATATTTATAATTATTGATTTGGTTGATTGATGCAATTTCCATGGAAATCACAGAAGGTTTCGTGGGTCTAGAGATTTATGATGATGACATCATCATAAGCACACACCTCCCCAAATATCTAGACCAAACGGTTTCAAGCAAATGTCCAAACGGTTTGTGTTTTGGGAGCAAACAGTTTCAAACCGTTTGGAATGAAACGGTTTCACTAAACCACATAGAAGAAAATGGTTTAAGACCGTTTGGTAATGTTGACCAGGGTTGACCATTTGGAAACTTGTTCATAATGATTTAGGTTAATGACCCACCAATTATTATTGATTAACTCCAATTGGTTCATGAGTTGAAGGTCCATCAATCACCTAAACCTTAATCGGGTTGAGTGTTGATTTCATAAGTGATTGAGTTTGAAACTTGGGTTGATTGACCCAAACGGTTTCAAAACCGTTTGGGAATCACCCAAACGGTCTCAAGACCGTTTGGAGGTCAACCAAGACCGTTTGGAGGTCTATAGTGGAGTATGGTTAGGTATTTGAAGACTCAAACATATGGTATTAACCCTAATCGGCTAAGTTCTGATTTTGCAATTGAATGAGTTGATGCTTTGGGTTGATTGACCCAAACGGTTTCAAAACCATTTGGGGATCACCCAAACGGTCTTAAGACCATTTGGGGCTCACCCAAGACCATTTGGAGGTCTAGGGTTAAGTTTGGTCAAGTGTTTGAAGGTCCAAAGATACCAAATTGAAATACAATTAAGTGCTGATTTGGTGACCAATCCTAGGATCCAAACCCTAATTGAATGACATGGTTGATGATGATATGATGGGCAAACGGTCTCAAGACCGTTTGGAGGTCATCCAAACTATCCCAATACCATTTGGGGGTCACCCAAGACTGTTTGGAGGTCTAGGGTTGACTATGGTTAGGTGTTTGAAGATCTAAAGGTACTAAGTTGAAGTGCAATCAAATGCTGATTTGGTGATCAATCCAATGATCCAAACTTTGATTGATTGACTTGGATTTTGATGTTGACATGGGAAAACGGTCTCAAGACCGTTTGGAGGTCATACAAATGACCTCAAGACCGTTTGGGGTCAGGACATGTTCAATTTGGATGATGGTCCAATAGTTTTAAAGCAACTAGACTCACATTGGTTAATGTTGAAGGATCATCGATTCCAAACCCTAATCCAATTGATTCAAACCCTAATTGATGATCAATTGAGGGTTAATTGAGGGTCAAATCAGTTTAAGGATGACCTAGTTAACTCAATTGAAGTATGGTGATGGTCCAATTGAAGATTGGTTACATGAATTCAATGATTGAAGGAATCAACATTGAGAACCCCAAATCGATTTGATAGGTTGAGACCATCTTTGGTCCATGCGGTTTTGAGGAGGTTTGGACCAAACGGTCTCAAGACTGTTTGGGACCAAACGATCCCAAACCGGTTGAGTCCATGCGGTTCCAAAAAGGTACTTTAGCAAACGGTTTCAAGCACCACCTTTACCAAACAGTTTCAAACCATTTGAACTTTGAAAGACTAAGACCGTTTGGGGCTCAAGTAGTCAAGATTGATTAAGGATTCAATTGGTTAATCCACTTGGACACCTATTGTAATTGAAGATCCAATTGGTCAATTCAATTGGAAACCTTATGTATTGGAGGTCCAATGTAATTGAATCTCTTGAGAATTAAGATGATGAATTATCCATTGATCAAATGATGATTAGTAATGATAATCAATGAAGGTACAAAGGTTGAAATCCTAATAGTACCTAAGTGATTAGTTCCAATTAAGGGATGAACCCTAATTTCTTATAGGAACAATGAGGTGGTACTCTATGTTAATCATAGTTATATGTACTTGATTGAAGGGTTGATATGACCTAATCAAGTTGAGAAGATGATATCATGAGGTTCATACATGAATATGATTCATGAGGTGATAAAGGGTATGATTCTTAAGCAAAGAGATCATGAAACCCTAATCATGAACATAAACCCTAATTGACAGGGCTATTGAACTCTAACCCTAATTGAGGGCAATTCTGAATGAAACCCTAATCCAGGGTGATGATGTAACCCTAATCTAGGGTAATGATATATGAAACTCCAATTTAGGGAAATGAGATGTAAAACCCTGATTGGAGATGAATAATAGACCCAAGATGTGGGTAACCATAGTGGAAACCTTAATTGAGGTTGATTCCATGTGAATCCCTAATTGAGGTTGATTCCATGTGAATCCCAAATTGAGGTTGATTCAATGTGAATCCCTAATTGAGGTTGATTCAATGTGAATCCCTAATTGAAGTTGATTCCATGAGAAACCCTAATTGAGGGTGATGCCATGAGAAATCCCTAGTTGGGATGAATAGTAAACATTAAGTATAGGCAATGAGATGTGAAAGCCTAATGAAGGGTGATGCTATATGCAATCCTAACTCTAATGAAGTATGATAGCATGTGAAATCCCAAAGCCCTAATAAAGGGTAAAGGTATGTGAAACCCTAATTGAAGTTATAATACATGAAGCCTTAATCTTGAACAACATGATGACAACCCAAAACCCTAATAATAAAATAGTGGGTAAAACCTTATACGGGTGAAATATCATAAATGGTTGATTATAGGCAAGCTTATTGTAAGCAATGCCTTAACTTGAGATGAGTTCATATCATTAAAGATAATTGGACCATTCTTATGTGTAACCTATGCACTTCATGGTAAGAGTGATAGGTTAGTGGATGAAAGGATTAAGATGGGAAATACCTTAATCTAATATAAGCTGATAACTTAAGAAAGTTGGAAGTAATGTGGTAAGTGATACATCAAGATATGAAAGACTTCAAAGTTAGCATCTCAAAGTTGATGTACTTTTATAACTATTAAACCCTAATGTGATATGGGAAACCTTAACCCTAAATTGGGTAATGGGACATGAGAAATCATAATATGATATGAATAGTAAGCCCTAACCCTATTGAGGGAATAGAGGCGTTACTATTGTATTACGTGAAGTAATATGTTATCGTTGCCTAGTGAGAGGTGACAAGATGTTTAATGGCCTTGTGAGCCATATGATTAAATGTTGCCTAGTGAGAGGTGACAAGATGCTTTATGGGCCTTATGAGCCATGAGAGAAATTATGGCATAGTGAGAGGTACCAAAATGATTATAAAAGTTTATAATCAGAAATGATAATGTTTTAATAAACTTAATAAGAGGAACAACTGTATTCAATAAAGAATATGTAAAGATATGTAGGCTAACCTCAGGGTTCAAAGCCTAAAGTTGTATTTGATGATCAACGATGAGTTAAAGGAATTAAATTCCATGAACTATGTAATCAGGTTTGGTTAAAGTCCAATACCTGGAAGAGGTGTAATGCCTGTAATTAGGATTGGTTAAAGTCCAATGCCTGGCTGTGAAATTAGGATTGGTTAGACTCCAATGCCTGGCTGTGAAATCAGGATTGGTTAGAGTCCAATGCCTGGCTGTGAAATCAGGATTGGTTAAAGTCCAATGCGTGGCGGTGTAATCAGGTTTGGTTAAAGTCCAATACCTGGCAGAGGTGTAATGCATGAAATTAGGATTGGTTAGAGTCCAATGCCTGGCTGTGAAATCATGATTGGTTAGAGTCCAATGCCTGATTGTGAAATCAAGATTGGTTAAAGTCCAATGCTTGGTGGTGTAATCAGGTTTGGTTAAAGTCCAATACCTGGTAGAGGTGTAATGCCTATAATCAGGATTGGTTAAAGTCCAATGCCTGGCTGTGAAATTAGGATTGGTAGTTTCCAATGCCTGGTGGTGTAATTAGGTTTGGAAGAGTCCAATACCTGGTAGAGGCTAAATGCCTATAGTGATAACACAAGATTGGTAATAACCCAATGCCTGTAATGATGATTTAGGATTGGTATTAACCCAATTCCTGTATTGATGATAAATGAGTACATGGTAGATATATCTCTTTATCTATTTAACAGGTTGGCTAAGGCCAACAGAATGAAACAAGAATGTCTCATGGGTGACATAACAAGATGATGAGTGTCACAAGAAAAGTTTGATATGATGGTATAATATGTTGGATAAATGATATACATGTCGTTCCTATTCCTTATTAAAAGAATAGATGATATATTGCTCTATCATAAATAGTTGCAATGCTTACAAAGTTGAGAATGCTTTAAACTGCTTAACCTCTGCTCAATTTCATATCTTTAAATTACAACACAATGTTTTGGCAGAGAGTTATATCTCCCGCTCGGGCAATTTACAATTGTCTCACCCCCGTGGGATCCAATGTTTTTAGGTGGATGCAGACAAAGAGGCAGGAAACCTTTAGCAGAGAAGGAACATCAGCAGCAACGAGGACAACAATAATATCTCAGGTGGAGATACTGCCTGCCTAGTTGTATAGATAGTAGTCCTATGTGTCGTCTCTGTACTCTTAGGTCCTCAGGATTCATAGATAGTGCTTTCATCATCGACTCGAGATTTTGGCTTGATGCCTCAAGGTTTTTGTGTTGTCTATATATAATGTTATAGGACAACTAACGTTGTAATCCTCGAGAAGAGATAGTACAAGTCATGTACCTTTAAATCAGGATGCATATAATGTTATACAATGGTTCTTGATGTAAGAGATTTCTTACGTTTGGATCTCTTTGCAAAAAGTTTTAATTTTTAGTGATTTTTAATAATCCGCTGCAAATGATTCGCTTCCGCTTAAGTAAATTTCATTTTTATAAGTTGGATGCCACATTCTGAATCACCTCCAACTGTGAATAAATGGTTGACATGTCATATGCATTTGTTGGAGGTGGCTACACATCAAAATCCTCATATCTCTATCTCGTGCGGTGGGGCTGCTCAAGAATGCACTGCTGCTCTGGCACATTTGTCTCTCCTCCTTCTTCAAGTAAGTCCACCAGTGGTGCCATGTATCTTTCTCTGGGGTGATCCTTCTCATAATTGGATACCAATCCCAAGAAATCATTCGGTGGTCCCACATCTGTGAGTAGGGTCCTGGTATGATATGTGAGTTCTAAGGTGATGCCAGGGTATCCTGGGTTCAAAATATAAAAGATCTTGTTGTCTTTGAGGGAGACCATTCAGGATCTTTCTGGATAGCTTAAATCAACAGTTTTACTTCCTTCTACCTTAGTAAGTCCCTCTAAATCACAACCCCTTGCTTTTGCAATTGCGGTGATGATTCCCCCATGATGAATGGGTTTTTGCTTTTTGAGGGGATTGTCTTCAGGTGGTCAACCACCATGCTTCCTATGTTGATGAAGCCATTACTTGCTACTGTAACCATAATAAAAAGATCCTTCTGTAAACAACAACCTTGATTGTCATAATGACCAAAAATGGTGTTTGCAAGGACCTTCTGCAAATATCTCATGAAAGGATTGTACACCTTTTTGGTCTTAGATTTTCTTACATAGAAAGTTTCTTGACCCGTGATAGCCTTCCACGTCTTTGAGTAATTTGCCTTTCCATTCTTTTCAAGTCTTTCCTCATCAAAATTATTTGCCATTTCTAGATTGGGGGCAAAGATCCCATTTAGTTGGAAGGCTTTCAGTAAGTGTGTGGAATCAAGCAGTCTGAATCTTATTACATCTTCGCCTCTATGTTGCACTTTCTCAAGCAAACCAAAGAATTCATGGGTTATCTCGAGGTAGGTTTCTTTAACCTCAACCAAAATCTTGTATATCCCGCAATGTTCCAATTGACATTTGAACATGAAGTTGATCCCTAAAGCTTGCATGGTTGTCATACATGCATACCTAGTGGGAATCACTCTCCTTGTTAAACAATCAGGATGGAGAGGTCTCATGAAAAATCTTCTTGAAGTGCCTCTTCCATAAGTGTCTTCCTCATGCGGATTTTCTACCCACTTCATTCTATCCTCCTCTAGCTTGGACAAGAAGTCCATGAGCTCATCTTCCACCTCCTCACTCTCAGTATCATCTACCTCCTCCTCTTCATAGGTATGTCACCCCAAACTTGTGTCCAAGTTTAAGGGCACCATCTCAATGGGTGCATTAACATCTTCTTCTTCAATCCGCAATCGATGTCTAGTGGGTTGTTGAGAGGCATGAGGCTAATCTGATGAAGTAGAATACCTCGCTGGAGTCGGTCACAGAGGCAGGTGTAAATATGACATAACAGCCTCTTTCTTGGCCCTTCATTTTTGTCCCACTGCATCAAGATCGACATAATCAATAATATTTTCCAATTCTTCTTCTTCCTCCTCCTCCTCCTCCTCAGGGTTGTTGTAGCCTGGATCCGAGGTGTGTGATTAGCCCAAATCGCACGTCTGGAAGGAAAGGTGGATTTAGAAGGAATCAAACTTTTAAATTTATAACTCAAAACCTTCAAGGACCCCCACAACTTTATTACGGGGTCAAAGTAGATATACGGGGTCAAACACAGGGATGTGGTGACGTTTAGGATGCTTGAGATTTTGTTCTTGAGTAAGATAAGCCAAGATGATAGTTAGAAAAGTATGGAGCTAGCACTAGTCTAGCGGGTTGTCACGAATTAAAACAAAACAAAGAAAAGAAAATAAAATAGAGTCCGTAGGATTCTACTAATTAAAGAGAAGGAGTTCCTAGCTATGTAACCACAAGATGGGCAGTCTATGCACCCGTTCTTGGGCGTAGACAACCCTCAAACACATCAACAAGAAACCTACATTCAAACATAGCATGCACCGTGGTATCTCCTGTGGGGTCATCCCACTCGCTCTCGCTAGTGTGCTAAAACCCATCAATGGTATGAAACCTCTCTTGAGGATGGAAAACCAATAGCCCAAAATATCCTAGATACCCTCTCATGTCTAGAATATTTTGGATGTTAGGAATAGAAGACCTTGAACCATCCTCCTTTCAGGCTCCGATCCAAACTATCTTCTCTTATCTATTTCTACAATGAATCTCTCAATATAGGCAGAAATAATAGTTCACGTAAGGAAAAGATCAACCAAACTAGCGATCATAACCAGAAAGAGGAGATAGAACATAAAACGTGCCAGATCTGAAATAAAACTACTTGCTCAAGGTAAAAATGCATAAACATGCCCAAAACGAACTACATAGCCAAGAAGGAGCTCAACTAGCCATGGACAAGCATAGTTTGCACCGAATAAAGATGAAAGAATATCATTGCACAGAAACAAAGGATAATAGTAGAAGAAAGGAGAAGAAGAGATTTAGTTCGTAGAGGAGAGGTGGCTCTCACTCCCTAGCCTCCGTATAGACTGGATCTCATCCTTGGGTCGTCCTCCTTGATATTTTGGACTCCTCAGCCTCCTTTATCTCTAGATCCCACCCATGAACAGTAGCTTGGTGAGTGAATGATGGTGGAAGATGGTGGAGGATGGAAGCACGCTAAAGAGATAGGAGTAGAACAAACACTTCGGCCTTCTCAGACCTCCAGACTCTCCTACAGGGCTCTAGAAACCACACTGGGTCAGAACCAACAGCTGGAACCTCCCAAAAATGCGGAACCCACAGATGGAACTCCCCAAGATGCGGAACCCCTCTCCAGGTTGTCGGGGGTGTGTATTTATAGGATAAATGGTCGAGGTACTAATCCAGACTGCGGTCTTGCTCGGTCGCGGTTGAGGTGCAACCCGAGGTCGCGGTCGAGGTGCAACTCGAGGTCGCGGTCGAGGTCACAGTCATGGAAGATGTACCTTGGTCGCGATCGAGGTCACATTCAAGGTTGAGATCACGGTCAAGGAAGAAGTACCTCGGTTGTGGTTGAGGTTATTTCTTCTTGGCCACGGTCGTGGTTGAGGAGGATGTACCTCGATCGCGGTCGAGGTTACTTCTTCTTGGCCGCGGTCGCAACATTATGGAATGAACCCACTCCTGGGGGGGGGGGGGGCTATTACTCGTGGTCGAGGGGCCTGCGTCGATGATCCTTTTTTATTTGTGAGGATGCATCCTAATAAAGGACTCGCGGTACCAATGTCTCCTAAGCTGGTGCACATAGTGCAATGCTTAGTCCACCATGGTTGTGATGGATGGGAGTCTAGTGCTGTAAAAACCATGTGTTGGGGAGAAATAATGGAGAATAGATGTATTTTCAGGTTCGGTGCCTGCAAGTCCCAAAATTGGCTAGTTGATCAACTTTATCTAAGAATAGACATAAATTATTAAAAGATAAGAAACATGGGTTATTTTGGGCATATTAAGGCTATAGTGACACAAAACCATAAATAAATGCTTAGCATAAATTTGGGTGTTATCAGTGTGGTGGCTTGAGGAGGTTCAGAGATGGGAGCCACTCATAGATGTTGATCTTCAAAGAGAAGAACTAGAGATGGAGTTCGATGGAGACAGAGTAGGGCTGTTAGAATATGGGTTACCCTTTTATATTGACTTTTGCTTCTGGTGATGGCCTTAAAGGTGTTTGTAACCCCCTTCTTGACTGCCTTGTCTGTGTTCTTCATTTTTGGAAGGATTTGGTGGAGAAATGAAGAACTTCAGTGATTTTTGTACTTTCAGGAGGTAGGGTTGGAATCTCCTTGGAGATGGAGAAATAGAGGTTAATGGAGGGTGGAAAGTGGAGCTAGAGGTAGGGGAAGGTGAGTGGGAGGTGAAGAGAGCTTGAATCTGAAGTTTGGATGCAAGGGGAGTCAAATTGGGGAAGCTGGGGGTGCACCCTAATATCTCTCTCTACGGAATGGTCATTTTGTGTCGCACGAATGAAGGAGAAGTCGTGATGTGGAATGAAAGATTGGGTCACTTAAGTGTTTGGCCCGGGCCAGCATGGCCATTCTGGAGGAATGTGCTGACTGGGCCCAAAATTTGAGTTTTTCATATTAATAACAACTGTGCCAGCATGGCCGTGCTGGTACTTCCATGTTGACAAATCTTCAAAAATTTTCAAATCACTCAACCATTCATAATCCAATCATCAAATTCAATCCACTTGATGTTCCATTAATACTTTCACTGAAATGTGCCACAATCTCAAGCTTTCACATGTTTAACAACTTGTCTCATCATCAAAACTAAAACAAAATTGTTAAACAAAAGTGTGTGTGTATTCTTAGAATCGTATAAAAATAAATCAAAAGTATCAAAAGGTGAAGGTTGGGTGCAAAAGTTTCCAAACCTAGGTGGGTTGCTGTAACATACTGAATTCTAGGCATTTTGCCTTTTTGGTCCTCTTTTTCATCTTTTCCTTTCATTCCTATCTTCTTTGGCCTTTTTGTGTAATTTGTATAGATTATGATGGTTATTGGATAAATGTTTCCCATATATTCTTAATATAGGGTTGTATGCACAAATATTTCAGTTAGATTTTAGATAATGGGCCTAAAGTGCACATTTTACACTAAGTAACAAAAAGGATAAGATATTTCGTCCTAGAACTTTCTAGCACTTCCTAGATTAAGAGAAATAAGAGAAAATCCGAATTTTATATAAGGGAGAAGATAAATGCAATAATTAGAAGTAATATGGGATTTAATGGATAAAAGAGGATAATGAGAAAGATATTGCGCCAGAAAAATTATAATTGGAAACCCACAAGGATAATTTGACACTCAAATTCATTTTCTTAACAAAAGTAACTTAAGGGCCAAGTATCATTTAAAGTGGAACATAAATGTAAATATTAATGTCATTCTCAAAAGAAAATAGGTAATAGGCCAATAAAGTGAAATAAAATACTTAATGCTCTCAAATTAGAAAGATAACTACAAATTCTATTCTAAACACAAAAATAATCTTTTGGGCAAATTTGCATTTAATTTGGTCAATGTTTAATATTTTATTTTATTCAGGAGAGAGAAAATGATTTAAAGACAAAAAAATATTCAATATATGTTGAAAAAAATTAATTAATGACAATCATATTACACACATTTAGTATTGCATGTATACCAAGTTTTATATTTTAAAAAGGTTTCTAGATGCCTTTAATAAATTAAAAGGATAAAATAAGTGATAAATTTAAATGTATTAATAAAATAATAAAAGTCTTCAAAAAAATAAAATAATTCCAAATTCGTGTTATACAGGTTAAAATAGACATATGGTTAAATTTTTATTTAATTTGGAAATTATTTGATGAGAAGATAAATTTAGGAGAGAGAAAGTGTGCAAAACCTTCAAATCATTAATTAAAATAATAAACAAATGAAGTTAATAACAAATTCATGTTCCATATATTTTGTTTCCCTTGATAGTGAAGTTGCACATTAATTGATAATTATATAAGTCTCTAATATATTAAGAAAGAGAAAATATGAATTACTTTAAAGGAATTAAATAAAATACTTAGAATTCCCAAAAATGAAAACTAATGTTACAATTGGGATCTACATGTATTAAATAGTAAAGGGTTCGAATTTTATATTTAACTGGATAATGCTTGCTTTCCCAATTGAATTGGTATTTAAAATCCTAATTGCCATAGGTTTTAATAGTGGTATTTGATTAAACAAATTAATGTTTTTCTAAACCAAACGTAAAGCAACGCTGCGTTGCTTCCTCTCCCTCCAACGTGACCTCACGTTTTCCCCCTTCCAAAAAGGGCAACGCCCAATGCAACAGACCTCTCCCCCTTCCTCTCTGTATCCTATTTATCTTCCCCCTTCATTCCTTTTCTCCTCAAACACACGAAGCCCTAGCCGCCCAACCTACCCTCACCTTGCGTCCAACCATGGCGAGCAACGCCAGACAGAGTTGAGGATTGTTGGGCAGTGTTGCCTCCTCTTCTTCTTTCTCTCCCCGAACAATGCCTGAAACTCGACGCCCAGCAACCACGATGCCCCGACGCTGCGACGCCCCGACGCCCAGACACCCACACCACCACTTCCAGAGCAACCCTGACGCCATCACACACTGACAACAGGGCATCGTAGCCACCAAGTGCAACGCCGTCGACCTTGAAAGCTACGCCGTCATTCGCAACCACTAGATCTACAAGACCATGATGTTTGCAAACACCTCCTTTCAACCTGACGATGGTGACTCATTACATGTTGCTTCTTCCTGGGTCACATGATCATAGAGAACATGATGATGTGTTTGGGTCCCCATCTTGTTGTTAATCAACCAGACATGCAACACCATGGTAACTCTAGACATGTAAGTCTTCATTTCACTTTTAATAGTTTTGTTTTAGAAAATAGATTATAAAGATGGGATAAGTATGGATTAAGGATAATCTAGTTATTTAAAACCATAACATGAACTAGTCAATTATCTTACCTATAAACTTTGTTGTATACAAATGTAAATATTAGATTGTATGAAATCAAACCTATAATGATACGTTAAAGTGGAGACTTGATATTAAATAGAAGATTTTGTATAAGACCCTGGTGGATTGATATCCAAAATGATTAATGATTCACCCTAATTGCTTATTGTATACTTACAAAACCCTAAGAATCATTAGTGGATGTATCCTTCACATTAGAAATCATATATATAGGTGCATTACATGATAATTAGAAATACATATGGATCTAGGGAACACTATCATCTAAATTAATACAAGGGAACTTGGAATATGTATAAGAATTCATCTAATGATATTGTATTCTTAGGAATTAAATAGTAAAAAAAAGAAAATAATGTGTAAAGGAATATACTTTTATAAACATATATCTAGATGACATGTTAGTTGGATCAAAGAATGTGTATATTAGTGAACCTAATAAATATTCATATGGAATATACTTACACCAATAAACATGGTAAGCATGATGTTAGGAATAATATGGACTCACATCATTAAACCTATATTGGAAGCATATATATTATTATCCACATATATATGAGTTACATAAACTTATGTGAATAAATATTGGTAACTAGAACTAAGATAGATATGTAAAGCATCACATATTATCTCAACAAAGATTAAAATCATAAACCCTAACATGACATTACATGGTCGGGAATTGGGTAATAATAATATAAAAATATAATAGGAACGAATATGTTCACTTTGACTTGGCTAATATACATAATGTGTTTCTAGGATGAAAAGTTGACTTTGTGGACCAAAGTATACTATTCAAGTTAACCTTTATGTGTGAAAAGAGGTATGTGCATCTACCCCCTTCAGTTGGGAAATTATTTATACCTTTTACCTATGTTCCTTAATGAGGCTTAATCTGACCTAATTCATGATTCTTGAAACCTAAATTCATTTATGCCTCAAAAGTTAGTTGTAGTATTATCTTGTTTGGGTTTTTATACCCCACTGCCTTGTTATATGAATCCTTTGATTAATCTTTCCATAACTCTTTTGCTAGCATGTAGTTATATGTTCTATTTAATTGTAAAGTAGAGGTACTTATGTACAACCACCCATAGAGGGCATGTATATAATCGCCCTAGGGGAATGTTTATAATTCTCCCAATAAAATTATAGGTGACTGGGAATGTCTTATTCTCCCCTCACCGAAGGTTAGAGGTCTGGTAGGTGCCTCAACCCTACTTAGTTAGGTAGACATATTAATTTACATGAAAATCATTTATTTACTTTTGTTATTGGCAAGTTTCCTTAATTAAAGCCTCATACTCTTGACATCTCATCTTTTGATGAATCCCTAGCCTGATTTACTTGTTATATTTATCTTGTCACCTTTAGTATAGTTTAGTGACACATACTTTTATTTTTCCTTCCCTCTTGCTGGGTGTTTTCCCAACCACCCAGATATGGAGCAAGGTGATGGATATGGCATGAAGATCGTAGCTTTGGCATGGACTTGGCTGATGGATATGTTGCTTGGAGACAAAAGTGGAGTAGTCTAGTTCCCTCTACTTAGATCCTCATTTTGTATAAAGCATGTAAACCCATTTTGGGGAAATTTTTATGTACACTTTATTTAAATTGAATATAGTCAAAATTTTATCTTCTGCTGCTATCCAAATTTGATTTTGTTTACCATTGTTATTAGTAGAGAGGTTGATGGATTTCATTTCTTTACAACATGGTATCAGAGCCAATGGTAGTCAGATCTTTGACTATTTCAGTTTGTCTCCCTAATTAGAACCCTAGACTTGCATAGTTTCCTTTAAGTGACATGGTTACCCTAGATTTGATCTATGTTGATGATAGGTTGATATAGGAGCCTATAGTTTCACCTTAGAGTCTTGATGAATAAAATCCTAAAATACTTATAATTAAAATATGCATAACTTGATGTTGTTTAGGTTTGCCTTTAGGCAACTATTAGGGCATGCAGTTGAAGCAAGGGTGTCTAGAAAGGATCAGGGTTTTGGGGCTGGAAATTTTTTCCTCTGCACCACTAGCTTGGTATACGAGGACTCCCGTGCCCATATGATACCGGCCTGGCCTGCGCTGATACGAATTGCCCAAAATAGTTTTCTTTTAGGCAATAGTGACCCTAGACTTCTATGTTGTATATCTTTGGGAACCCTAAGTTTCATGTGTATGATGATTTGTTTGAGGATGGTTACCAAGATAATTTCTTATGTCCTTTGA
Source organism: Alisma plantago-aquatica (assembly GCA_963693085.1). Lineage (NCBI taxonomy): Eukaryota > Viridiplantae > Streptophyta > Magnoliopsida > Alismatales > Alismataceae > Alisma > Alisma plantago-aquatica. The sequence goes on along the minus strand of OY856410.1, from coordinate 1,236,839,044 downwards.
ACCTAGACCTTAGAGTATGGGTGTTTGTGAGAATATCAGAGTGCACAGTGGAAGCATGATGGATCTTGATAATGGTTTAGTTAGACTTATCCTTTAAACCTTATGTAGTTTGTCTTTGATGGGTCGAACCCTTTAAGGGGTGGAGTACAGTTAGTTGATGATGTTTGAGTGGTTAGATTTCGTGGACGAAATCCTATTTAGGGGGATGGAACCCTATAACATCTTGATCTATCTTTAGAAACCCTAACCTCATACTTAGGTGGTTAGTGTGCTTGGATCTTTGGTTTTGACCAAACAAGATATAATGGTAACCCTAACATGCTTGTTTATATATTAATGAAAATATTATGATCATCTGAGGAATAATTCATATGTTCAAACTCTAATGGATAACCCCTAATGGATAACCAATGCACATAATATGAAAATCAATGCTAATTGCCAATAAGTAAGATGTTAATAATGTCATGAACCAATAAACCCTAATGATATGATGAGTAAGGTTATAATTCGTAATTAATGCATGCTAAGGATGGATAAGTGAAATAAAATGGTCATGTTGACCTAAACCCTAAGTTGTAATATCTAACCCCAATCTATACATCCTTAATGCCTTTAATGAAACATTAATGATGTTAAGTGCTACAATCAGTTACATACTTTGATACACATAAATGATATATATATAATCATCTAATCACATATTTATCAAGTCATCTATATAAAATGCAAGTTACCTTGTTATCTAATACACATGTGATTAGTCACATAATGTGAATCAATTCATTAATATGTAATATGTTTCACCTTGATCATTAAAATACATGTAATGGCTTCAATGTGAATATGAAGTAATTGGATTCACATAAAGTGTGCAAAATCAATAATATACAGGAATAAATATGAGAGATGATTAATGATGACATTAATGTGAGTAATAAAGATAATGTGATGATGTGAACATATATAATATGAATATAAGTAACTATTGTAACATTAATTGAAATAATTATATGCTTAACCACGAATTGGATAGAGTGTCTTATTTCTTGTAAAATAATTTGTTATAATTAATAAACTGGTAATATGAGGATAATGAACTATAAATCCGAATCATTAAGGACAATGATCAAATATAATAATGGATGTTGAGATAATTGAGTAACCTCTAATTATGCATAATAATGAAATATAATTCTTTTTGGAAAATAAGTGAATGTGACATGACATAATTAAAATAATGATGATAATGTGATATCATAAAGAGTATAATGTTAATAAGCCAAAAATGTAAATGATGTTAAATCTCCTAAAAAGAATATGTTAATAATGAAATCCTAGGTGGTCCTTGAGAACTAACCTAGGAGAAGTTGCTTGTGAAGTTTCTAAACCGTTAGGTGTATTTGGAGTATAAGTTTTGGTGGAAGTTTTTGGTTGGTGGTATAACCTGAAGTTTGGTGATGAGATGTTGCACACACACCCTTCCCTTCTTGCTTGTGATTTTGGGGACGAAATCCTCTTTAAGGAGTGGAGTGCTGTAACATACTGAATTCTGGGAATTTTGCCTTTTTGGTCCTCTTTTTCATCTTTTCCATTCATTCCTATCTTCTTTGGCCTTTTTGTGTAATTTGTGGAGATTATGATAGTTATTGGATAAATGTTTCCCATATATTCTTAATATAGGGTTGTATGCACAAATACCTCAGTTAGATTTTAGATAATGGGCCTAAAGTGAAAATTTTACACTAAGTAATAAAAAGGATAAGATATTTCGTCCTAGAACTTTCTAGCACTTTCTAGAATAAGAGAAATAAGAGAAAATCTGAATTTTATATAAGGGAGAACATAAATGCAATAATTAGAAGTAATATGGGATTTAATGGATAAAAGAGGATAATGAGAGATATTGCACCAAAAAAATTATAATTAGAAACTCACAAGGATAATTTGACACTCAAATTCATTTTATTAACCAAAAAGTAACTTAAGGGCCAAGTATCATTTAAAGTGGAACATAAATATAAATATTAATGTCATTATCAAAAGAAAATAGGTAATATTCCAATAAAGTGAAATAAAATACTTAATGCTCTCAAATTAGAAAGATAACTATAAATTCATATTCTAAACACAAAAATAATCCTTTGGGCAAATTTTCATTTAATTTGGTCAATGTTTAATATTTTATTTTATTTAGGAGAGAGAAAATAATTTAAAGACAAACAAATATTCAATATATGTTGAAAAAAATTAATGAATTCCACAATCATGTTACACACGTTTAGTATTGCATGTATACCAAGTTTTATACTTTTAGAAGGTTTCTAGATGCCTCTAATAAATTAAAAGGATAAAATAAGTGATAAAATTTAAATGTATTAATAAAATAATAAAAGTCTTCAAAAAAATAAAATAATGCCAAATTCGTGTTATACAAGTTAAAATAGACCTTTGGATGAATTTTTATTCAATTTGGAAAATATTTGATGAGAAGATAAATTTAGGAGAGAGAAAGTGTGCAAAACCTTCAAATCATTAATTAAAATAAAAAATAAATGAAGTTAATAACAAATTCATGTTCCATATATTTTGTTTTCCTTGATAGTGAAGTTGCACATTAATTTATAATTATATAGGTCTCTAATATATTAAGAAAGAGAAAATATGAATTACTTTAAAGGAATTAAACAAAATACTTAGAATTCCCAAAAATGAAAACTAATGTTACAATTGGGATCTACATGTATTAAATAGTAAAGGGTTCAAGTTTTATATTTAACTGGATAATTCTTGCTTTCCCAATTGAATTGGTATTTAAAATCCTAATTACCATAGGTTTTAATAGTGGTATTTGATTAAACAAATTAATGTTTTCCTAAACCAAACATAAAGCAACACTGCGTTGCTTCCTCTCCCTCCAACGTGACCTCACATTTTCTCCCTTCCAAAATGGGCAACGCCCAACGCAACAGACGTCGCCCCCTTCCTCTCCGTATCCTATTTATCTTCCCCCTTCATTCCTTTTCTCCTCAAACACACGAAGCCCTAGCCGCCCAGCCTACCCTCACCTTGCGTCCAACCATGGCGAGCAATGCCAAACAGAGTTGAGGATTGTTGGGTAGCATCGCCTCCTCTTCTTCTTTCTCTTTCCGAACGACGCCTGATACTCGACGCCCAGCAACCCCGACGCCCCGACGCCCACAACACCATTTCCAGAGCAACCCTGACGCCATCACACACCGACAATAGGGCATTGTAGCCACCAAGTGCAACACCGTCGACCTTGACATCTACATCATTATTTGCAAGCACTAGATCTGCAAGACCATGACATTTGCAAACACCTCCTTTCAAACTGACGATGGTGACTCATTACATGTTGCTTCTTCCTGGGTCACATGATCATAGAGAACGTGATGATGTGTTTGGGTCCCCATCTTGTTGTTAATCAACCAGACATGCAACACCATGGTAACTCTAGACATGTAAGTCTTCATTTCACTTTCAATAGTTTTGTTTTAGAAAATAGATTATAAAGATGGGATAAGTATGGAGTAAGGATAATCTAGTTATTTAAAACCATAACATGAACTAGTCAATTATCTTACCTATCAACTTTGTTGTATACAAATATAAATATTAGATTGCATGAAATCAAACCTGTAATGATACGTTGAAGTGGAGACTTGATATTAAACAGAAGATTTTGTATAAGACCCAGGTGGATTGATATCCAAAATGATTAATGAATCACCCTAATTGCTTATTGTATACTTACTAAACCCTAAGAATCATTAGTGGTTGTATCCTTGTTTTAATGTATCCTTTACATTAGAAATCATATATATAGGTGCATTACATGATAATTAGAAATACATATGGATCTAGGGAACACTCTCATCTAAATTAATCCAAGGGAACTTGAAATATGTATAATTCATCTAATGATATTGTATTCTTAGGAATTAAATAGTAAAACAAAAGATAATAATGTGTAAAGGAATATACTTTTATAAACATATATCTAGATGACATGTTAGTTGGATCAAAGAATGTGTATATTAGTGAACCTAATAAATATTCATATGGAATATACTTACACCAATAAACATGGTAATCATGATGTTAGGAATAATATGGACTCACATCATTAAACCTATATTGGAAGCATATATATTATTATCCACATATATATGAGTTACATAAACTTATGTGACTAAATATTGGTAACTAGAACTAAGATAGATATGTAAAGCATCACATATTATCTCAACAAAGATTAAAATCATAAACCCTAGCATGATATTACATGGTTGGGAATTGGGTAATAATAATATAAAAATATAATAGGAACGAATATGTTCACTTTGACTTGGCTAATATACATAATGTGTTTCTAGGATGAAAAGTTGACTTTGTGGACCAAAGTATACTATTCAAGTTAACCTTTATGTGTGAAAAGAGGTATGTGCATCTACCCCCTTCAGTTGGGAAATTATTTATACCTTTTACCTATGTTCCTTAATGAGGTTTAATATGACCTAATTCATGATTCTTGAAACCTAAATTCATTTATGCCTCAAAAGTTAGTTGTAGTATTATCTTGTTTGGGTTTTTATACCCCACTGCCTTGTTATATGAATCCTTTGATTAATCTTTCCATAACGCTTTTACTAACATGTAGTTATATGTTCCATTTAATTGTAAAGTAGAGGTACTTATGTACAACCACCCATAGAGGGGATGCATATAATCGCCCTAGGGGAATGTTTATAATTCTCCCAATAATATTATAGGTGATTGGGAATGTCTTATTCTCCCCTCACCTAAGGTTAGAGGTCTGGAAGATGCCTCAACCCTACTTAGTTAGGTAGACATATTAATTTACATGCAAATCCTTTATTTAATTTTGTTATGGGCAAGTTTCCTTAATTAAAGCCTCATACTCTTGACGTCTCATATTTTGATGAATCCCTAGCCTAATTTACTTGCTATATTTATCTTGTCACCTTTAGTATAGTTTAGTAACACATACTTTTATTTTTCCTTCCCTCTTGCTGGGTGTTTTCCCAACCACCCAGATATGGAGCAAGGTGATGGATATGGCATGAAGATTGTAGTTTTGGCATGGACTTGGCTGATGGATATGTTGCTTGGAGACAAAAGTGGAGTAGTCTAGTTCCCTCTACTTAGATCCTCATTTTGTATAAAGCATGTACACCCATTTTAGGGAAATTTTTATGTACACTTTATTTAAATTGAATATAGTCAAAATTTTATCTTCCACTGCTATCCAAATTGGATTTTGTTTACCACTGTTATTAGTAGAGAGGTTGATTGATTTCACTTATTTATAGTTGTCTCCCACTAGCGCTAAATTTTACGCCTTCAATCGAGCTTATTGATTCTCGACTCAATCATCCTCGTGGAACCTTCAACGCATATTTGTAATTGATGTTTCTATCATGTGTATTTAAGCACATCTCCTCTTCAACCAGGTGTTCCTCGACTAGCATCAAAATGTCAAAACTTTGGTTCACTTTGTTCAGACCTACTTCTACAATGGCTTCCTTTTGGTCCATTCTTTTCACATATCACAACAGCCCCAGTTGGATATACATGTTTGATTAGATAAGGCACTTCACATATAGACCGAAGCTTTCTAGGATAGAACTTTATCCTAGAATTGTACAACCATATCCTTTGTCTAGGCTCAAAGTTCTTCTTCTTGATCAGCTTATCATGTAAAAACTTGGTCCTTTCTATGTAACTTTTCAACATCTCATATACCTCATGTCTCATTTCTTCTAGCTCATGCAACTACAATTTTCTTCTCATTCCGACAGTGTCTCCATCCATGCCCATGGCTTTCAAAGCCCAAAGTGCATTGTGTTGCATTTCCACTGGTAGATGGCATCTCTTTCCATATACAATTTTAAATGACATGGTGCCAATCGGGGCCTTAAATGTTGTTCTATATGCCCAAAAAGCTTCATTGAGATGTAAAGACCAATCCTTGCGGTCAAACCTCATCTCCTTCTCAAGAATGAGCTTTATCTCCCGATTAGCTAACTCAACTTGATCACTCTTTTGAGGGTGGTAAGGAGTAGCCATGTGATGATTCATCTCACGCCTTTTTAGCAATCCTTCAAAGGTCCTATGGATGAAATGGCTTCCACCATCACTAATCATTACCGGTGGTACATCAAATCGGCTAAAGATGTTTGACTTTACAATATCACAAACCACTTTATGATCATTCCTTTTGTGGAAATTTCTTCAATCCACTATGATACATAATCAACAAACACCAAGATGTACACATATCTGATGGAGGGAGGAAACAGACCCTTGAAGTCAATTCCTCAAACATCAAACACCTCAACCACTAGAATGGGTGATAGAGACATCATGTCCCTCTTGGAGATAGAGCCCACCTTTTGGCACTTCAAACAACATTTTCAATATTCATTAGCTTCTTTGAACAAGGTTGGCCAATAGAACCCACTTTGAAGAATTTTGGTGGTTGTGCATTTTCCACCGAAGTGACCTCCACACACGCCAGAGTGGTACATGGATAGGATCTCTTGTTGCTCAATTTTAGGTACACATCTTCTTATGAGTTGGTCAAGACAATACTTGAATAGATGCGGGTCATTCCAAACATAATTCTTCACCATAGAAAACAACATCTTGCTTTCTTCTCTAGTCCAAGTGCTTGGTACCCTTCCACTTGCCAAAAAGTTGGCTATATGTTTGTACCATGGTCTTTGAGTCGAGTCAAGCAACAAGAGTTGCTCATGGGGCATTGTCTCCTTAATCTGGTTCACTTCATCATAAGGTGCTTCAATGAAGGAGAGATGGTCTGGTGCATAATTTTCCACTCCCTTTTTGTCAACAATCTCCAAATCAAATTCTTGAAGCAACAAAATCCAACAGATAAACCTTGGATTTGAATCTTTATTTACAATGAGATATTTCAAGGATGCATGATCCGTGTGTACCATCATCTTGTTTTGCAAGAGAAAAGAACAAAACTTGTCGAGAGAAAAATTCATGACAAATAACTCTTTTTCCATGGTGGTGTAGTTCCTTTTGGCTTTATAAAGGGTTTTGCTTGCATAATAGATGGCATGCAGAATCTGAAAAATCCTGAGGCCCAACACATCCCCCACTACCATATCCAATGCATATGTCATGATTTTGAATGGAAAGGAGAAATCTGGGGCCTTCATAATAGGAGAAGAGACTAGATTATGCTTCAAGTGGTTGAAGGCTTCAACACAGTTGTCATCAAAGTTGAATTCCACATTCTTTTCAAGAAAGTGGCAAAGTGGCCTCAAAAGTTTACTAAAGTCTTTGATGTCATGATGGTAGAAACCTGCATGCCCTATGATCAAACATATCTTACGGTGGAAGGAATAGTGAGAGTGAAAATTAACCCACTTTGGCCTTATCAACCTCAATGTCGGCCTTAGAAACTCAGTGACCCAAAACAATGCCTTCAGGAACCATGAAGTGACTCCTTTCCCATGATAACAGTAAACGAACCTTGACGTGTCTTTCCATCACAGCTGCTAGATGGAGTAAATAATCATCAAAAGTCTTTCCAAACACTAAAAAATCATCCATGAAGACCTCCAGAGATGAATCAAACATGTCAGCAAAGATGGATGTCACACATCTTTGAAAAGTAGATGGCACATTGCACAACCCAAATGGAATTCTCCTATAAGCAAAAATCCCATTTGGACAAGTGAATGTCATCTTATCTTGATCCACAGGATGAACTGTTAACTGGAAGTAGCCTGAGTAACCATCAAGAAAACAATAAAAGCTCTACCCTATAAGTCTTTCCAAGATCTAATCAAGGAACATGAGGGGAAAGTGGTCCTTCTTGGTCTTCTCATTCAGCTTCCTATAATCTGCACACATCCTCCACTTTGACTTCTCTCTCACTGGCATCAACTCTCCATCCTTATTCTCAGCTATTGTGATCCCACCCTTCTTGGGCACAACCTGGATGAGACTCACCCAAGGACTATCAGAAATGGGGTAGAGAATCACAACATCTAGCAACTTCACTACTTCTTGTGACAACTTTCAGCTTTGGATTCAACCTTCTTTGCATTTTCCTTATTGGCTTGGCATCATCTTCAAGGTAAATCCTATAAACACAAATGGAAGGGTCAATGCCCCTCAAATCTGCAATGAACCATCTAATGGCTTGAATGTTTTTGTTCACAACCGCCATCAAGGAATCTTCTTGTTCCATAGAAAGGATAGAGGAAATGATCACTGAGAGGGTGTCATTTGAACCCAGGAAAGCATACTTCATCCCTTTTGGAAGAGACATGAGATCAAGGACTAAGGTTCTTCAAGGGAGTTCTTTAATGGCTCATAAATGGATGGGAGGTCCTCACTTGCAGCCACCATGTCTAACTCCTCTTCCTCATCCTTCTCCTCCTCATCATCATCATCATCGGGGAATTCTACAATATGTTGTAGGCCTCTACCCTAAGTGATAGTATGAATCCATGCAGGTAGGCATTCCTTTACAATCTCTTTAAGATACTAGATAAGATAGAAATCTTCCTCTATAAAACCTATCACCTCGGCCTTAGCAGAAGACTTGAAAATGTTCAACTGGATCTTCATGTGCATGAATGTGACATACATGGTACCGGTCCTCACATGAACCATGACATTGGTTGTAGCCAAGAAGGGTCTCCCCAAGATAATAGGCACCTTTTTTGAGTCTTTTTCCATATCCAACACAATGAATTCAACAGGGAAGAATGTGGAGGTCTCATCATCTAGTCTCACTAACACATCATCAACACGCCCTCTAGGTGTTTTCACAGATCAGTCAGCCAATTGCAAAGTGTAGTGAGTTGGACCCAGTTGTCCCATTTGCGGTTCAAAAAACACATCATATGGCATTAGATTCACACTAGGACCAAAGTTAAGAAGATCTTAGTATATGCGGTGTGCTCCAATGTAGCAAGAGATGATGGGAGTGTCGAGATCTTTCATTTTCCTTGGCATGGTGTGTTGTAGAATTGAGCTCACTTTCTCAGTGAGCTTGACTTTTCTTGGTGTAATTCTTGTTGTTCTACTCTTAAATGTGAAAAAATCTTTCAAGAACTTGGCATAAGACCGGATTTTCTTGATTGCATCAAGCAATGGAATATTAATCTTCACCTACTTAAAAGTTTCCATGATGTCTTCAGTGTGCTTCTTCTTCTTTTTTTCAATGGATGATTCCTCAAGTGCATCTGAGAAAGGAGGGAGTGGTGCTCCTGACTGGCTCAAATCAAAAAAATCATCAATCAATATCAAAGGAATCACAATATCATCTCTCGACATCACAATATCAACTCAGGTTCCTATCATAGTATCCTCAACCTGAATCTCAGTATCATGATCTCTAATCACAATATCAACTCAGGTTCCTATCATAGTATCCTCAACCTGAATCTCAGTATCATGATCTCTAATCATAGTTGCAACTTTGTACTCACTGGATGCACTATCAACAGAATTGTCCCATGGCTGCTTCAAAGTCCTACCACTCCTCAACATTGTCGCCACCTTCGCATACTCATGGGTAGTAGAAGAGGAAGCTTGTGGTGGTGGTTGTGGCTACTGAGGTGGTGGTGGTCTTGGGTGTGGAGGATTTGGGTTTTGGAGGATGTATTGTGGATGAGATTGTGGTGGTGGTGGATGGGGGTGACATTGTGGAGGGTTTTGTTGGTAAGAGTAAGGTAGAGGTGGAGTGTATTGGTAGTTGAATGGGGGTTTTGGAGGTGGAGGATCATAAGGGTTGGGTGGACCTTGGTATTGTGGTGGAGCGTAGGTACTTTGGGTGGTACCCATAAAACCACCATCATTGTTTGGGTTAGGCATAGGTTGAGAAGGGAGCCTTCCTTCTTCACGAAGAGTAAGTGAAAGAGAAATCTGATCTAGCCTTTACTCAAGGTGTCTAATCATTTGTCCATGGGAGGACACATGTTTCTTTACTTAATCTAGGCTCCTTAGCCTTCTAAGAACCTCATCTTCAAACTATGAGTTGTACCTTGGCCTTGATTGCCCTTGCCCTTGTCCTTCCTCACCTTATTATTTCCATGAGAAGTTAGGATGATTTTTCCATTTTGGAGTATAAGAGTTGGACATTGGGCCTTGATTGTTCCATTTTCCAAAGGCATGCAAAACATTCTGTTCCTCATCAACGACATCAACTGCCATGGTAGACTAGCTAGTAGTACCTCCAACTTTATTATTCATGAGGTTCATCATGTCAACAAGGATCTTTATCATTTGAGGGTTACCTTCCTCTCTAATAAGAGCTGGAGGTGGAGGAGGGGGAACATAGTTTCTATCAAGGTGACCCCCCTTGCTTGAAGCTCGATGTTGTGAGTTATCTACAAGATGATCAAATAGCGGCCAAGATTCTATTGGAGGTCTATCCATGATGTCCCCCCGTAGGAGGAATAAATAGAAGTTTGGCTCAACTCCACAAGGCGACTGTAGAAGGTCTGCACCAACTGCCATAAAGGGACTTCATGGTGAGGGCAGTCTCACAACAACTTTTGGAACCTTTCCCAAGCTTCATGTAAATGTTCATTCTCTTTTTATGTGAAGGTGGTAATGCATCTCTGCATCTGAGTCAACTTGGAGATCAGGTGGAACTTCTTAAGGAACTCATTCTTCACCGCATTCCATGTCACTAAATTAGGTTTGGACATGTACCACTCCTTAACATTTTTATTCAGGGAAAAGGGAAAAAGGGTTCTTTGGATTGAGTCATCGTTGGCGGAATATGTGTGGAAAGTGGAGCAAGTCTCTAGGAAAGCGTTGATGTGATGGTAGGTATTCTCTTTCTCCATCCCATAGAAAGTAGGCAGGAGTCCAAGAAGGGCCAGTGGGATGGAGAATTATTGACCTGACATTTGCTCAATGAGGGTGGCAATTGGGGAGGTGTAATTCCCCGGGGTGAAGTAGTATTGGAGAGAGCTGTTGGGTTGTTATGGAACTCCCCTGGGTGGGTTTTGTGAAAACACCCCGGGAGGGTTGTGAGCATCCAGCCATCCATTTTAGCTTCTCGTTGTTGTTTGTGGCTATGTTGGCTTCTTCTTTTGCCTATCTCATACTCTAGGGGCACCAAGGCGGTAGAAGTAGAGCATCTAATAAGTATGCACATCTGTCACCTGCACAATACACAAACAAACAACAAGAGACAAATTAGAAGAAAAGTATGCAAGAGTAAACAAAGAATAAAGAATAATGATGGTGAGGGTATTAGGAAAAGCTAAGTTACACTAACTAGCTGGGCCGAGCACCTCTACTCCCTGGAAACGGCGCTAGAAAGCTTGGTGTGTCTCTCCCAAGGTCACACACTAATCAAATAGATGGTGACTAGATGCAACCCTAGGGGAAATACACTTAGGATCACTTTTGAATTTATAGTGGACCTAGTCCGACAAGCCTACTTAAACTAATCACATGTACCCAAAATTAGACCGGGTTGTGTTTTAGTATAGGAAAGTAGTAAGAAAAGGGTCGATCCTCAGGGAGAGGGGGCACTAGAGCTAAGTTAGCGTGAGCTATGTTCCTAAAGCGGAGTGTAGTGTTTTTCGGGTTTAAAGGTGATTTTGGCTTATTACACTAAGATTGCAAGCAATTAAGGGTATGAAGAAAACTAGATTACAAGAAAGCCTAAATTATCCTAAGCAAGTTAAGTCTAAGAAGTAAGGCAAAACAAGAAACTAAGCAAGAGTAAAGAACTACAACTAGATACACTAGACTAGCAATGCAAATTAACAACTCAGAGACAACTTAAGAACTAGGGAGAGCAAGGATCTAGGTTATCACTAACTAACAAGATCAACACTAGCAAGCTCAAAAGAGCACTACCTACCCAATCAAGTCCTAGATATCAAAAACTAAGCAATTAACTAAGAAGCAATTAAGAACAAGCAACTGATTAGCATTAACAAGCTAACTTAACAAGGTGGGTTTTAAGAAATGAGATGGATATGTGGGCCATTCGTGAATGATACTATGATATTAGTTGGAGGGTTATCATAACACACAAGTTTATATTTTCAATCTAGATTGTCAGACCAAACAACAAGGCAAGTGCTATTTGAATCTACCCTATGCTACTAGTTGGGAAACTTGGGCTAGGTGTAATTCTAATAGGAATTGGAAAGTCTAGATTTCTGGGGTAAGTGGTATTAGGGAAATTGAGATCCAAGGGTAGGAATGGGGTTAGAGATGAGGGTGTTTCACCTCATGTTAATCACCATCTAGCCTTTAGAAAACTCTAGGCAATTGCACTAATCCCTCTTACACTAGCTACTTAGATCTCACACCTAGTTGTAGGAGAAGGGAGTTGTATGTAGGAACATGGATTGCTAGATAGGGATCCACTAATGGGACCTAGGAGGAATTCCTAAGATAGCCACATGCAATCCATTTTCCCCTAGAAGCTAGGTGTTTTCAAGCATCATACAACAAGCAATCCATGCTTAAAAGCACAAATCACAAGAAATATAATGAAAAATGAGATAGAAGCAAGAGACAATCATCATAGAATGGAAATATGTTCATTACAAGTTATTTTTCCCCAACATGGTATCAGAGTAACATTTTAGCCCCAAAAAACCCACCACTAGGGGCTTAACTACACATGACTAAACAAAAGAGCTAAGAAAAGAGAAGACAGAGGTAGAAATCCATGGACCTCGTGGTGGATCTTCCCCCTTCACCTCCTACCAGCTATAGAATGTGGCACCTCCTTCAAGATGGATGAATGGCATGGAAATATGGGGGATTATGGTGGAAAACTAGAAAAGTAGGGTTCTAAGGTGGGAATGGAGTGGAAATGGAGGTGGGAGGTAGGTAAGTGGTTTGAATGCAAGGAAATGGCTAAGGAAGCTCTAGAGAAGCTATAAGGGTGCTAACCTAGTACTGGGGCCACCACCCATCTATATATAGGTGGTGGTGGAAACACTAGGGTAAGTGGGGGTATTGTTGGAAATTTTGTGTAGAAAAACTAGGTTTTAGGTGTCAGCACAACCATTGTAGGCAGAATGGCCATGGTGGGTGGAGGTTAGAATGACTGTGGTGGAAGAGAACGACTGTTATGGGAAGTGAAAAATGTTAGATTGGAAGTGGTGAAATGACGACTGGCAGCACAGCCGTGCTGGGCAGGACAACCGTGGTGGGGGGTAGGTAGAACTGCCGTGTTGGGTAGCACGACTATGGTGGGTGAGGTGGAGTGGAGGCCATTCTCTTCAGTACGCCTGTTCTGGTCTCTAGAAGCATGGCCGTGCTGGTTGGCACGACCATTTTGGAGGCTTCTTAGAACAACCATGCTGGGTAGCACGACCATTTTGGGGACTTCTTGGAATGAATGTTCTGGGTAGCACGACCAATTTGGTGGAGTTGTTGTAGCATGTCAAAATGGATATCAATATGTGACTTTTGCATCGGTGAGCAAGGCCATTCCTTGGCACCACGACCGTGCTGGGATCTTCATTAGCCCTTTGAGCTCCATTCTTTGAAATCCATGGACTTATTTGCTTGGGTTGACTCTTAACCACCAAGGGTAGGTTGGGGAATCTTTGGGGTCTTCTCTGGACCCCTCTATCTCAATCATCCATCCAACATGGTCCAAGTACTTAAAAAATATTCAAAGAACATCCATAAGTGCATTTGACAGTAATATGCATATCGAGGGAATCAACTTGCATTCTAACATGTTTAGGTGTGATTGAGATGCAAAAAGACATAAGATGAAGCCTTAAAATAGGGGTGCATCATGGACCTTTTTCAGAAAACTTGGATTTAGACTTTGAAAATCTCACCATTGGACATTAGTTTGTCCTAGTCAAAAAAATATATCTTTATGTCAATTTTGGACTTATGGTGATTAAGTTGTAATTTTTATGGATTTTATGTATTAAAATCATATTCCAGAAATCACCTTTGGAAAAACCTTGAAATCAGACCTAGAAAGAATTTTTATTAGATATAGCTTAATTTTTTTATTCTAAGACATATTTTTTATTAATTTTGGACAAGCTATTTAAAAGATATGAATTTTCCAATTCTAACTAATAAGAAAATGACATGTCAGAAATTTAGTTGCAAGTGAGGAAGAGAGAGGGAGAGGGGCTGGCCCATGACTCCTCCCCCCACAACCTGTCCTAGGTAATCCTTTACCCTAGGAGGGATGTACCATTCATTTTAGGTACATCTAGAGCTAGTAAGAAAGTATAGAACAACAAAGAAACAAAATCTTAAACATGAACATCATCTAAAGGTGGAGATCATCATAAGAATATGAACTAACAAGCTTATAATAAGCAAAAAAATGTGGAGAAAGTTATATAACTTTCCTCTAGGAAGAATATCCGACCCCAGTCAACTGGAAACTTGAGAATGATGGGTTGGTATCTCCAAGCACAAGCTCCAAATTTGAGCAAGAATCACCTTCTTCTCAAGGATACAAACCCTAAGAAAGGGGAGCATGGAAAGAAGAGCTTTTGAGTTTTAGATGGAGTTCAACCTTGGAAGACTAGGGTTATGACCTAGAGGAAGGTGGAAGGATGAAGAACAGTAGGGAAAATAGAGGAGAAGGGGAAGAAACCTACTTGCCTTGGTTGGAAACACCAAAAGGTGGCATTAGAAACCATATATGAGCTTAGATGAAACCCAAGAAGACCTTCTTCACTAAGATGGCATCTTCTTCTACCTTGGGACATCTCCTCCTTGTCCAAATAGAGAGAGGATGAAGTTCTAAGTAGGAGGGAGGTGATATGTATCAAATATTTTGGTTGGGAGGTAAGGAAGGAGTATATAAATCTTTATGGTTAAGGAAGAAGCAAGGCATGAGGTGTCCAAGCTACTTTCCATGTGTCCATGCCTAAGGGTGCCCATGGTCATGAAAGCTTTAATGGATAAGGAAGAAGCAAAGCATGAGGCGTCAAGTTACTTTCTATGTGTCCATGTCTAAGAGTGCCCATGGACATGCAAACCTTTATGGATAAGGAAGGAGTCAAGCATGAGGTGTTCATGGATCTTTCCATGTGTCCATAGCCTAGAGCTTCTATGGCCATGCAAATATCTATTCCACATATCCTAGAGACTTCTTTACCATCAATTGTTGGTTCTCCTTGTACACCACCTACCTCCAAACAATGAAACCACCCCATTGGCTGATAACTCCTAAAGATAAGCTCATCCATAATGGGGGAATTCCCTAAAATTCCCTTGAAGAGAAACACCTCCAAACCAAGGTACAATTAGGCACCCCATGGCCCAAAAATCTTGAGAATGATAAGGAAACTTCTAAGTATTATAAGGCATGTGACAATTTGCAAAGAAAACCTCCCATTTCAATAAATTACAAAAAATTCCAAGATGTGCTTACAAATAACATAACCTGCACAAACAACATCCAAATTAAACATCCGAGAAAGCTCCACCTTCTCTCTAGAAACACCGGTAAACCCTAACAAACTGCTTGGAGCTAGCCTCATCTGCTCTGGTGATCCTGCAATGATCACCCACACCATCACTCCTCGCTGCCTTCCACACTCAGTTTCAAGATTCAAGATACAAGTCTTCTTTCCAAGGTATAGACTTTGTTCTGTTTTCAATTTCTCTATTATCTCCACTCCATCATCCGTCCAGATTCCACCATTATCCTCAACTTCATAGTGAAAAAAGATGATCAGAGATAGGGACAACATTTATACTTGACTACATGCTCACACTCTTTAATCAGTGACTGAATGCACTTAAAATCCACCACCTATTTATCTTCCCCATACCGTGGCAGCTGGGATAGTCTCTGGGTTTTCTTTATATGTCGAACACCATTTATTACTCACATCAAGATGCGGTGACACCTGAATTTTCTTTACTCCTATACGTGATACCAGATTGTACGCCTGATTTCTTCGACCAGTATCCTCTATGGGGTTTGAGTTCTTTTTTCCCCTACTCCCATCATCCACCATCTCAACTATCAAATCAATGAGAACCAGGGGTGCTCTTTCTATAGCTTTAAGCTCCAAAAAAAGGAGTTGGGGTCTTTTGGGCAAGCCTTTGCTTCTGAAGAAAGCAACCCACCATAAGAAACCATCATCAAAACCTATTACAACTCATTCCCCTCCGCTTTCTGTAGATATGAACTCTAGATTCACCTTCATGGACTACCAACGTTCCAACCCAACTTTCCTCACCAGTATCCCCCTACCTAGGGCATGGAAATACCACCACTATGACATCTCACCGGGGTAAAATATTGTATGCATGGGCAACCGATCCTTCTCGGTGACCATTGAATGGTCGAGATAGGGTGATCAAAGTTGGGGCTGTAAAACATCGATCCTAATAATCCCTGAAGGCTGGGCAAACATGATATCTGCCCTGAATCTCTAGAGGGATTGGATTATCTTCATAAAACTATCTTCTCACAAAACCCTCACTGCATGGGTGTGTGATTTCAACAACAAAACCCCCCAGGAGTTGTACCCCATCTTCTTCATCCAGCGGGAGCGACCCGTCTCATCTTCCTCTGCCTCGACATACCATATTTTTGTTAGGGATGAACACCAACTCCCATTGGGGAAAGAAAACTGGCCTATCTCCTTATCATCAACATTAGAGGAAGAAGATACAGAGGACATGAAGACATCAACAACTCACCAAGACTCAATTGCGGCCATGTATTCCCCTCCCCTAAAGAGAGCCACCTCCTTCTATACAACCCACCAGAACTCAGTCGTGGCTAGGTTTTCACCTTTCAAAAAGAGATCCACTCCTTTCCATATCATCCATCCCCTAGGGGTCCCAAGGAAGATATCATTCCTAGTGATGAAGATAATTTAAATCTTAACTTTCCCCCTCTAGGGAATCTTTCATCACTATCTCTGATCAACGAGTGCCTTAGAAAAAACCAACCCTCTCAGGCTTGGGTTCCAGTCCCTCCAAAACACCCCTTTTGGGCTTTGTTCTGCACCACCTGCAACAGCAGAACCCATTCTTTTTCCAAATGCCCCAAACGTATCACATGCTTTAGGTGACAACAAAAAGACCACACCAAAAGGTTTTGATCTGCCCGCCCAAACCCTACTCACCCCAACTCCTGAGAAAGGGAAGAAATTTCCCTAGAGTAAACCACAATTATAACACCACCTTTCAAAAATCTAACCACTTACTAAGGAAGGACAAATCAAATCATCTGAGAAAACCAAATCATTCTCTTCTACTCTCCACAAACCCTTTTGCATGCCTTGAAAATCCACCTCTCCCGCCTGACCATGCATACGTCCCCCATGATGAATCCTCCAAATTCATCCTCACAGTCGCCATTTCTAGGAATTTTGTGCCTCATATCGACTGATCCACCCTTGTTTTGGCTTACTCTGAGTATCTCCTCAATTTCATGAAAATAGTTCTCTAATAGCTCTAATTACCAGTTTGTTTGATCTTATCCTCATTTACTCACTTTCCTTCTTCTCTATAGATCATTCTCATCCATCCGATAACATATCTACATCTCCTCGTGGTTTGGACATCCATCCAGTTTTACCCTTCATACGGTCTCAAGACCGCGTGAGGACACACTGTCTCAAGACCTAGTGAAGCCTCACAGTCTCATGACCTTTTGGATGCTGAGGCACAAGACCATTTAGAACCAAGAATGTTTGGACCCAAGACCGTTTGGAGCCAAGACCATTTGGACCCAAGACCATTTGGAGCCAAGACTGTTTGGACCCAAGACCATTTGGGTCCAAGACCGTTTGGACCCAAGACCGTTTGGAAATGAAGACCGTTTGGATCCCGAAACCGTTAAGACTCCAGACCGGTTGGACAGCAAGACCATTTGGATGAAGACTGGTTGCCAAGACCATTTGGACCCAAGACCATTTGGAGCCAAGACCATTTGGATCCAAGATCGTTTGGAGTCAAGATCGTTTGGAGCCAAGACCGTTTGGGGCGAAGACTGTTTGGACCCAAGACCATTTGGAGACAAGACCTTTTGAAGTATTCTCACATCAAAAACATAAAGACCCCATCCAAGCCTATAAATAGGACCAGTAGGGTCTTCATTTGGGCATCAGATCCGGGAGGCCGCAAGGCTGCTCCACTGCTACCTCATCTCCACCAAGCTCTGCCTAGCCCTACTCATACGTCTCTGGAGGTGTACATGAAGACCGAGGTAGCAAGAGACAGACTTCATCGACCAAGTCAGAGCAGTCCCGAAGACCGGGGTGATCTACACCGGGCTATCGCAGATCTACTCTTCTGCTCCGACGATGCTTGTTCTATCTTTCTTCTCTGTATTTATTGCTCCCTCTATGAGAAGCGAGTTGTGTAATTCACTGGGATGCGGGACTAGCCCCGCTACCCATGCTTTGTAATATGTACCTAAAAATGTTATCCTTCTGATTCAATGCTAATAATTTCATTCCATGCTCGAATGTTGGTTGCTTTCTTGCATGATCTATTGTCTTTTGTTGTTGGTTGTCTATATCTACTCTTGAGACTCGATTATCGATTTAGCGTTGGTTCTTGATGTATGTATCCACCACACATTTGTTTCAGTATCTAGGAACTCCTTTTAAGGAGTGGAGTAAACTCACCTCCGTCGTTGTACTTTCATACTATGAAATGGAATCAGTTGACATATGAAAGTACAATCTTGATAGGTTGAGGAACATACTATGTGAAGGGAGTGATGCAAAGTTAGCGACCATTCATTCAGGGATGGCTGGCATTGCAACACTCCCACGTTTCTCGTAGTTATGTCCTCGAAAGAGGGATAGTCTATAAGGACACTAATCAAATTGATAATATCGCTCACTTATTAGTCTTTCGATGCATGTTTCACAAGGTTGAGTAAGACCTCCCTTCAGGGGGCACATATCTCCATTGACACATAGATATGTATCGGATGGGAGCTACTCAACCTATGAAGGATGTGTGCAATGCTCCTTGTCTAAGAGGGCATCGACATTGCACAACATCAATGTATCTTGCTTGTAGGTCTTTCTATGTTGGTACATGTACAATGCATGTGTAGTGGTGGTGAATATCCACATCACCCCAGTGATCCATCATAATCTAATAATCTTAGATTTCAAACTTTAACTAGATTTCATACTTGCCTTTATTTTTGCATGCTCTAGATTAGTTTAATCAATCCTATCAATCTCTTGGTTGTAAATGATTAACTTAGTTCGAGACGAAATGAGACAAAGACATCTAGATTCTTCATGTTGTCCTTTGGGTTCGATCCTAAATCTGTACTACGATAAGGCTTCCACACTCTTGTGGGGTTGGAGCATTTATCTAGCACTAGTTGTAGGTAAACTTAGAGAGAACATCAACTCCCTAGGATTTTTGGTGCTCATTAAGACTTCCATCAGAAGAGAAATCTTTTGGTGTAAATCCTAGCTTCATAAAAAAAATGGCACCGTTGCCAAGGACAACGCAGTAAGAATCATCTTCATCGAATTCTGTATCGACCTAAGTTTCTCTAGGGTTTTTCATTTTCTTTTCAAAAATCTAAAAAAAAGGTGAAAACCTTGATCTCAAAATTTAAAGTTTTTATTGCATACTCTCTTGAATTTGAAGTGATTGGTCAAGCCTAATAAACACCTTCTTTGATTTCAGGTACCAATTCTCTTCAAAATGAAGCAGTCAATGCCACCAACCATTAAATGTCAATTATGTAGTGACTACTCCCATTCATCAATCAACTACTTCAACGCTCCTTCTCACTACATGAATGCACTACATCAAGTAATCACAAATCATATAGTTGGGAAACTCAAGGCATCCTCTTCACACGACTATGGATATAACACAAGTTATAATCCATATCCTCCTAGAAGCTACTACGAAGAGCCCAATTATGACGAATTTCAAGGTGTAGATTGCAATACAGAAGGAAATCTAGATTAAAATGCAAATCAATACTATGATGAGGAGAGCTACTATCAGGATCAACCCAACGGGAACAATGAAGAGCCCTACTACAAAGATCAATACACATTAATAGAAGAAGTACGTTCTCTATAGAAGTCGGTGGCTCAACAACTAGCTGATTAGACCGCCATGAATGAGAAGTTGATAGCCAAACTTGGTCAACTTGCACAACTTATCCATGCTTCTGAGCAACATGAAGAACAGTCACCAAGTCCCCTTGAGCGCATTCCTCATCCACATATTACAATCGATTACGATGATGATTACAATATCATGTGGGAGGTGCCTTCCAATGGTCTTCTAGCATCAATGCAGAGAAAGGAATCATCCTCATAGCTAATGATTGAACCCGAGGATGATTTCTCCACAGTATCACAAGAAAAAGAATCATTTTCTGAGCCAAGGTCCGACTCAGAAAATGACTCATGCACTATTCTCTTAGATGAAAATTTGATTAGCCAATGTGGAGATTTTCTACAGTCGAGAGATCAATTGAGGATAGATTTTGGTATTTATCCATCTTCTCCCCCATAGACCCAGACCCAACCATACAGATTGAGGAGCAATCATCAATGATTGACTCCCTATATGATAAATAGTCTTCGACTTCAGTTGTCTTATTGATGAATTCCAAAGAAGAAGGGTCTACATTACAAGAACTCTACACTTCTTCATAGTCAAACTCAGATGAACATGCGATTTATTTAGATAAGGAGATGTCTTTTATGAAAGAAACTCAAAAATCTCTATTACTGGAACAAGATCTGATTTATCCTTATGAAGAAATTCCTGACCATTCGGCTGATCTAGAAACAGACTTCAAGGATGAGACTGATCAAGATATTGATTCTAGAATGGACCATACAACTCTCACTGACCCCAATAATGATGAAAAAGAGTCATGGGAGGATGACGAGTCTCAAGATGATGATTATATGACCAATCCTTTCCAAGAAATGACTTTACCAGAGTTACTACCTCCGTAAGAGGTCCAAATAGAGCCATCTCCCGAGCAAGAGTTCTTTCTTCCCGTTGAATCTTTCTCTAGTCACTCACATAAATTGAGAGTGAACTATGAGGAAGAGTCAGAACAACATCTTGACTCTAGGATGGGATATGTAGCTCCATCCAACATCAATGATAATGGGCCCTAATATGATGACTTTATGACTGATCCTTTCCATGAAATGATGTTACCAGAGCTGCCACCCCTACAAGAAGTCTAGATGGAGCCAGTTCTCAAACAAGAGTATGTTCTTTCCATTGAATCTTATTCTAGTCACTTGAACGAGTTGATGGTGTGATATGAAGAGAAACATGGACCATGTCTTGATTTCGGAATGGAATATGATATTTCTATAGACCCTTATAATGATAAGGAGGACCTTTGGGAAGACATTGAGCCACAAAACAATCTTCTTATGGCCACTCTCCCCTATGGAGAAGCTCCTCCCGAGCTACCAAATATACAGGAGACTGACATACCTCCATTACTTGAACAAGGTTTCATTCTTCCCGTAGCAACTTCTCCCGAATACTTAATAGAACTGGAACAGTGTTATGAGGAAGAACTGGAACAACAGCCTGACTCAGGAATGAAGTATATTGGTCTCAATATCAAAGAAATAGATTCATGGGAGGATTCCAGTCCGCAAAATGATATGCCATGGGCTAAGCCTTCCCACGAAGAGACATCACTGGAGCCTCTACTTCATGTTCTCATGATTCCTTTATCTGAACAAGAGTTCGTTCTACTTATTGAATCTCTCTCTAGTTACTTAGACGAATCAAGAGTGCACAATGAAGAAGAATTTGAACAACACCTTAACTTCAGAATGAAATATGCTGCTCCTATCGACCCCAACATTGATAATGATAACCTTTTCGAGGATACATGGCATCAAAATCATGATCCTCAGAACAATCCCCTTGATGAAGAAATGTCACCCTGGCTGACACACCCTACACAAGAAAAGTTGGGTGATGAAATGAAGCCTGAACTGGATCCGCCACCTGATCTAGTACAAGAAGAAGTTCAAGTGGCCGACCCTCTATCAACTGCCTTGGACCATGAAGAAGGCAGCTTGACTCTGAATTTCAAGGGCAAGACACAACTAGAGGACACAAATAGGCATGACTTCGATTATTCATCTAGTCCTCTAGTTTCAACTACATATATTCCACCTCCCTTGTTGACAGGTGAAGGTCTTTGGATTCTTCTGGACAGACAAAGAGGTGAAAGAAATGTGCATCCAAGTCATCCAGAAAACCTGTTTGAGTTGCCACGACCACCCAGTCAACATGTTGTCCATACCGCTTCCTCGCTCTTAGTGTCGACTATCATGAAACATCTTCGTCAGACCTTCTTTCAATTGTGAGGACTGCCTGGTTAACACTGCGCATCTCTTCCCCTCCATCTCGAACTAGTGTTTGCTCAGAGATGAGCAAACTCATAAGTTTGAGATGGAGGGTGAGTGGTATGTTTCTCACTCCACCCTCTATCTTTACTGCTTTTTTATTTTCCATTCTAGTTTCTTTTTTGTATTTTTTGCATTTTCATAGTCTTCTTAAAATAAAGCCTTTATCTAGTTAGCTTTTGCTTTTTGAATATGTGTTCATCACCTCTTTTCGTTGAAAATTCACAAGAAAGGAATGCTTAAAACTAGCCAATAAATGATTTCATCTTGTATAGGTTGTGAATCCTAATGTCATATCCTTAATAGAAAAAAGATGATAAGCTTCAATAAGACTGAGATAGATCAAATGCATCATGCATCTCACTGATTAATGGATCAACTGTATGGAAATTCTCATTTGAAGTTTTATCATGTCACTTTTTGAGCAGAGTGTGATGAAGAAAAGGAACCCGTCATATGGAATCACTAAGAAAACTACATTATGATCCGAACTCTCTTCTACACTACTTCTTTCATCTCCATACCTCTCCGGTCACCAACCATGCCAAAGCTTTAAGTTCGGTGTGGCACACCACACTCTTTTCTAGTGTAAGGTAGAACATTGACAAACTCTAAGTTCGGTGTGGTACACCACGCCTCTTTTTCTATAACCACTTCCTCCATACCCCTCAATACATAACAGGGGCATATCACCTTCCCATTTTGTTTAAAAAGTATACGATGGTGATTGTACACATACCAAGGTTGAGGAAAAATCTACCCTGATTCCAAAAAGAGGCCCGACGGCCCAAATATACAAAAATCCAAAAATATCCTTACTCCGAAGCCAAGTGAGAATGAATAAAAGCTAGTGTGAATAAAAGCATGAGAGTTGTGCCCTGAATAAGGATAACCGACAAAGATCTTGCCCAGCCGGTACATTAGCTACCCTCACAAAGGCAGATGTGTCAAGCCCGATAGTGAGACCCTAAGGATCCAAAAATAACCCCTTACCTCCTCTCAAAGAGGTAAGTTATCCAAAAGCCTTGAGCCAACCTATACACACTTCTGAGTTACCTTTAGAAAAAAAATCGGGTGTAAGGCTAAGTCAACCAGAGTTGTGCACAAAACACTCAAAGTATCATGATGAATCCACCAATAATAAGAATCTTGAATCAATTAGATTAGAGACTCTTATCTTTTGATCACACCCCTATTCTTTCCTTTTTCAACCTACTGGAACCACAATTGCCTCCATTTCAACCATTATCTTGAAAACACCAACGACGAATCATATACATGTTTGATTGATTCTGTGGGTCTTTTCAAAATCACATAAAACTTTTAAACATGACTGATACAATAGAGAGTGAGAAGGAAATACTTCAGTAAAATGAACTCAGAAATGAGGATATCATAAGATGTATTCCATGATCTAAGGAAGCCTTGATCTTGTCTTGATATGAGCCATGAACAAAATTATGATATGACATAAGGATGAGGCAATCACGAGATGAACGATTTCATTAGCGAATGTTTTAAGTTTTTTGTTCCTCGGGATGAGAAACACTTAAGTTCGGTGTTGGTGATGAATCCTCCAGATTCATCCTCAGTCACTAATTCAAAGGATTTCTGATGTTTTTGCCCTAATTTTGTTTTGCTTCATTTTTTTCTTAGTTTCGTGAAAATTCTGACATTTGCACGAAGATGAGGAAATTACGAGATGCACGAGCTTTTTGGTGACTGTCTTGGGATTTTCTGTTCCTCGGGATGAGAAATGCTTGAGTTTAGTGTCGTGATGAATCCTCCAAATGCATCCTCACATTTGTCATTTCTAGGAATTTTGTGCCTCATATCGACTGATCCAAACTTATTTTGGCTTACTCTGAGTGTCTCCTCAGTTTCATGAAAATAGTGCTCTAATAGCTCTAATTACCAGTTTATTTGATCTTATCCTCCTTTACTCACTTTCCTTCTTCTCTATAGATCATTCTCATCCATCCGATAACATATCTACATCTCCTCGTGGTTTGGCCATCCATCCGGTTTTACCCTTCATACGGTCTCAAGACCGTGTGAGGTCACATGGTCTCAAGACCGTGTGAAGCCTCACGATCTCAAGACCATTTAGATGTCGAGGCACAAGACCATTTGGAACCAAGACCATTTGGACCCAAGACTGTTTGGAGCCATGACCGTTTGGACCCAAGACCATTTGGAGCCATGACCGTTTGGACCCAAGACCATTTGGAGCCAAGACCGTTTGGACCTAAGACCGTTTGGGGCCAAGACTGTTTGGACCCAAGACTTTTTGGAAATGAAGACCACTTGGATCTCGAAACCGTTAAGACTCTAGACCGGTTGGACAACAAGACCGTTTGGATGAAGACTGGTTGGCAAGACCGTTTGGAGCCAAGACCATTTGGACCCAAGACCGTTTAGAGTCAAGACCATTTGAAGCCAAGACTGTTTGGGGCAAAGACTGTTTGGACCCAAGACCATTTGGAGCCAAGACTGTTTGAAATATTCTCACATCAAAAATGTGAAGAACCTATCCAAGCCTATAAATAGGACCAACATGGTCTTCATTTGGGAATCAGATTCGGGAGGCCGCAAGGCTTCTCCACTGCTACCACATCTCCACCAAGCTCTGCCTGGCCCTACTTGTACATCTCCAGAGATTCACACGAAGATCAAGGTAGCAAGAGACAGACTTCATCGACCAAGTCAGAGCAGTCCCGAAGACTAGGGCGATCTACACCGGGCTGTCCCGGATCTACTCTTATGCTCCGATGATGCTTGTTCTATCTTTATTCTCTGTCTTTATTACTCCCTCTATGAGGAGCGACTAGTGTAATTCACTGGGATGTGGGGACTAGCCCCACTACCCATGCTTTGTAATCTGTACCTAAAAATGTTATCCTTTCGATTCAATGCTAATCGTTTCATTGCATGCTCAAATGTTGGTTGCTTGCTTGCATGATCTATTGTCTTTTATTGTGGATTGTCTATGTCTACTCTTGAGACTTGATTACCAATTTAGCGTTGGTTCTTTATGTGTGTATCCACCACACATCTGTTTCAGTATCTAGGAACACCTTTCAAGGAGTGAAGTAAACTCACCTCCATCGTTGTACTTTCATACTATGAACTGGAATCAGTTGACGTATGAAATTACAATCTTGATAGGTCGAGGAACACACTCTGTGAAGGTAGTGATGTAAAGTAAGTGACCATTCATTCGGGGATGGCTGGCATTGCAACACTCCCACGTTTCTCGTAGCTATGTCCTCAAAAGATGGATAGTCTATAAGGACACTAATCGAATTGATAATATCGCTCGCTTGTTAGTCTTTCGATGCACGTTTCATGAGGTTGAGTAAGACCTCCCTTCGGGGGGCACATATCTCCATTGACACATAGATATGTACCAGATGGGAGCTACTCAACCTGTAAATGATGTGTGCAATGCTCCTTGTCCAAGAGGGCATCGACATTGCACAACATCCATGCATCTTGCTTGCAGGTCTTGCTATGTTGGTATAGGTACAATGCATGTGTAGTGGTGGTGAATTTCTGCATCACCCCAGTGATCCATCATCATCTGATAATCTTAGATCTTTAACTTTAACTAGATTTCATACTTGCCTTTATTTTTGCATGCTCTAGATTAGTTTAATCAATCCTATCAATCTCTTGGTTGTAAACCATTAACTTAGATCGAGACAAAACAAGACAAAGACATCTAGATTCTTCATGTTTTCCTTTGGGTTCAATCCTAAATCTATACTACAATAAGGCTTCCACATTCTTGTGGGGTTGGAGCATTTATATAGCACCAATTGTATGTAAACTTAGCGAGAACATCAACTCCCTAGGGTTTTTGGTGCACATTAGGACTTCCATCGGAAGAGCAATCTTTTGGTGTAAATCCTAGCTTCATCACCCCACTGCAACCGCCCACAACAAAAAATTTCATTACACTCTTCTTCAAAAACTGCACTCCACAACCAACCACAACTACTTAACCCCCCCTACAAACACCACTGCTGAACAAACCATTACCCTCCCCACCCATAGTGCAACTAACACCTGAACCCTCTACTTTTCCTATTCTATGGAGGCTCTTGCCCATCTCAAATATGCCGTTCCCCTTGATCTCCCTACTAACTCCTTGAGGTTGCTGAAGGTCTTCTCCCTACGAAGTATCATAACAAACATTGAAAACAACATAGACAACAACAAGGTCAACATCCTGGATATAACAAAGGCTATCACCCTTCTGATTTCGGGACATACAGTCCTAAAACCTAAAATTCTTTCTCCAACCCATCTTCTCTACTTAGTTCCTGAAGGAACAAATATTGACCAGCTTTCGGTCAAGCCTTAACCATTCCTTGTGGCTCTAGCTTCGTTCAAGCCAACCTTACAAAATGGTCTGCTAATTTGGGTGCTTTCGAGGATCCTATATGGCGGTCAGATTGGATTACCATCTCAAACCTTCCTCCACACCTTTTGGAAGTTGAGATATTCCATGCTAGAACACATACTATAGGAGCCACCCTACAATAAATCAGTCCTGAGACGCTCTACCCTACTCAATACATAAAAGCCTTCTGTCTCCTCTCTATCAAACAAGCTATTTCACTCCCCATCACCATCAACATTAGACTTGGTGAAACAATTTATAACATAAAACTCTCATCCAAACACCCCTCTTCTACCAAGACTGCTTTCTCGGACCTTATAGCTCATCCACCTTCATGGTACTATCCATCAAAAAGCCAGAAAACCCTAAATACAAACCACAAACTCAGTGACAGACACTTGGTCTGGGAAAGAAAAACAACCCCGACTACATCTTTGGGAAACTCAAACAAATCTCAAAACCTCAAAATACAAAGAGCTTCTTCTCCGATGGCTTCACTTAGATCTTTACGGGAGTATATGGTGAACCTGGGTACAACAAAACAACTTTCCTCTCAGAATTATCTTCCATCATGGCTGCTCTCCACCATCTTCCCTAGGCTCCTTGGAGGGGATTTTAACCATATAACCCAACCCTCTGACAGATACAACCCTTCAAACTTTTCTTCCACCCTTTCTCCCACTGACAGATCCTTCACTCATCTTCTCTCTACTCACAACATGATAGACATCCAACCCTCCAATGTGGCCTTCACCTGGGCCAGGAACCAATCTTTTTCTAGGCTAGACCACTTCATCTGCTTCTCCAATTGGGAGGACAAATTCCCTCTTGAAAATGTTCACATTGCAAATAGAGCTATATCGGATCATTTTCCCATTATCATTGGCACCTCTTCTGCTTCTTGGGGCTCCCGACCCTTCTGCTTTGACAACTTTTGGCTCACCCTCCCAAACTTTAGAAAAACTTGCTTAGACTACTAGTGTTTTGCTGAACCTCACACCTCAAATCTTGGTCTTCACATCCTTCAAAACACTAAACATATCAAAAAGTTCATAAAAAACTTGAAACACCAACAACCCCTCAACCTATCAAACTCCCTTAGAGACCTTGAACAACAATTCTTCTATATGGATCGGGACCCTTTTCCGGACCCTGCTCTTGTTCTCTCTATCAAAGATGAAATTGATCACATCAAAAACTGTCTGGACTTGAAATGGAGACAGAGAGAAAAAATCTCCTGGGCCAAGGATGGAGACAAAAACATAAGATTTTCCCAGAAGATCTGCAACAACAATCACAAGAAAAACTCTATAGCTTACCTCAACATCAATGGAACCATAACTATGAACAAACACATGATTACAACACACATTGTCAAACACTTCACAAACATATTCAATACTAAACATCAACCTATCTGTCTAAATGCTCTTGGATGGGATGCTCTCTGCCCTACAAAAATCTTACAACCACAATCTCTCACTCTCCCATTTTGCTCTAAAGAACTTGACCTTGCTATCACATCCCTGGGACTAAACAAATCTGTGGGGCCTGATGGCCTAAATGTTGAGTTCTACCTTGCAAATTGGAATCACTACAAAAAAAACTTTCTCACCATGCTTCAGGATCTCCAAAATAGCAACAATGCTCACTGCATTCTTAAAAACCTGAAAAAAACCTTCATTGCTCTCATCAAGAAATCTGACCAGCCTGATCTTATAACGCAATACATACCTATAAACCTCATCAACACCTCTTACAAAATCATAGCAAAAACCCTGGCCAACAGAATAAAAACCCATATAAACCACATTATCCCACTAAACCAGAATGCCTTCCTCAAAGGGCGTAGCATTCAAGATGCCTACCTTATGGTAAATGAAACTATCCATTTCTGCCACACCAACAAAACCAAAATTCTTGCCATCAAATTGGACTTTCAAAAAGCTTTCAACTTCATCAACTGGAACTGCCTCATCAAAACCTTGGCGGGCCTTGGCTTCCCTGAAAAATGGATAAAATGGATACATGCTTGTATTTCTACAGATCACTTCTCTACCATCATAAATGGATCACCATTTGGATACTTCAAAAATACAAATGGCCTCAGACAAGGGGACCCACTCTCACCCTATCTCTTCATCATAGTTACCTCCATCCTCACTAGAATGATCAAATTAGGGGTTTATGGAGGCCTGATAGCCACACCACCTGAGTGTATGGAGAACATCATTCAATTTGCTGATGACACTATAATCCTTTTCACACCAGAAGACAACTCAGTTATAAACACCATCAGGATATTAGGCATCTTCTCCTACATCTCGGGGATCAGAATCAACCTTCAAAAATCCTCCAACTTTAGTGTTCACATTGACCAACATACGATGAATAAATACAAAACCTTGCTTAGGTGCAAGATTGAAAACTTTCCTATCAGCTATTTGGGTTTCCCTATCACTCCACTTAGAATCTCCCATACGACTTGGAACCCAATCATTGAAAAATCCAAAATAGACTATCTTCTTGGTCAAACAATTTCCCGAATCTTACTAGCCGACTCACTCTCCTCAATAGTGCTATCACTCCGATTACTACTCACTACCTTAGTTGTATCCCTCTCCCCTGAAAGACCAGAAACACCATTGACAAAATTTGAAGAAACTTCCTATGGAACAACCACCACAATACCACTATAGTGGGAAAGCACATCCACTTAGTGAATTGGAAAACCATCACAACTCCCATCAAATAAGGTGGATGGGGCATCATAAGTCTAGAAACCATGCTTTCTGCTTGATTACTAAAATCATTAATAGCCTAGAAAACAACAAAAATAAAATATGAAAAAACCTGATCATGGGAAAATACTACCAGGATTCCCCGCCATGGCATATGACTAAGAAAAATAAGGCTTCACCACTTTAGAAGTACATCAACAAACATATCACCCTTATCAAGCAAATCATATACACCCCTCCAAACACTCACAATGTTATATGCTTTTGGGACGACCCAGGGTTCAAAAATAACACCATCAAGGACATGAACATCAACTAGATTATCCCAAAAAATCTTGAAAAAATCACCATGGCCAAAGCTCTTGGCCTCCTAACCAGCAATAGACCAAATGCTCTCAAACTTTGGATACTTCCTCATATAAACCAAGTCGAACTCAACAACATCATCTATGAGTTAGAATACAACACCTCAAATGACATTACATGGAGGTGGGGTGCGAAATATACACCAAAAGAGGCATACTCATTCCTTTCTTTCAGAGGCATCTCCCCACCAAGTTCAAACAGCTGGAAACATAGATGGCCACAAAAACTTAAAATCTTTCTTTGGCTTCTTCTAAATAAGAAACTCCTCACAGACCAAAATTTAAGAAAAGGAGGTTTCATCGGTCCTCTAGGTGCATCCTTTATACGAGAGAAGTGGAGACTGTGGAGCACATCTTCAACCATTGTAATTTTTCATTTAACATTATTAAACACTTCTTAAAAATCGAACACCACGATCTAAACCTCATGAAATTTCCATCAATCCTCAAGCCGCTTAGGAACATCCACCACCTTCTTGTTGACGATTTCCTAGTTACCATCTTCTGGAATTTATGACAAGAAAGGAACAACAGAAGATTCAATAATAATAAGAAACCCAAGAATATCATCATAATTTCAAAAGAATCAGATATAAATGTTATCCATCATTGCAGGACAACATGTAGCTAAAGAAATAGTGGAAACTAATGCAAGCCATTCAGAAGAAGAATGTCTATGCCAGCTTAAGGAGATGCTCGATGAAGAAATTGGAACTGGTCTTCTTCATAGCGCTGCCAGGATTATACCATAACACCCCTCTAAATCTTGTATGATGGGGCTTGTTAAGGGGTGCCTCCCCCATAGACACTTTTTTTATGTAGACCTAGCTGCTTTTTACTTTCTAGTTACATCAGTAGTCTAAAACTGGACATTGCAGGTGAAAGCTTACATTTTGTCAACAACTTTATGATAGTAATGGAAATGACCTTTATAAAAAAACATCAAAATTAGACCAAACTTGAAACTTAAGCTTATCTCATGATTTAAAAACACCTCACAAGGTTAGATTAAGGTTTATAACACCTAATTATGGTAATTAAGCTTGTTCAACACATTAATCAAGGTTTGAGGCCTTTCACTTCTAGCATGAATTCATTTACCATGGTTCCACTTAAATGGTGATTTTGCGTTTTAGATCCTTAAATAAGTTTTAACTGAGGTTTGTGCATAAACCCTTCCATTGATATAATTTTTGAGTAAATGTTCACCAAACAACTACAAATTTCACTGATTCATCAATAAGGATATAAATGACAAAATTGAGAAGAAAACTTAGGGAAAAGGGTTACATGGAGATTACATTCAAAATTTAGTATGTTATAAGTTGTTGGGTATGTATGACCAGAGAACCAATAATATGATAATTGACATGGCATATTGCATAAAGGATTTGATTATTAATAATAAAGGCAAGCTTCCAATTCATTCTATTTTACTCAGTTGTGAGATAATGAGGAAACATAATGAATGTCTAAAGAATCACAATACTCAATGACGTATGCCTTCAAGTACGTGACTTGGACAATGAGATCATATGGATGTTAAGAGTATGTACATTCTGATTATGTACCTTGTCAGATGTTACTATGGAAGGAAGATGGACATCAATAACACTAAAGACTAGAGTTTGTATTGGTTGATGAAAGAATCTCATCAGTCTTGATATGTGATATCAAACCAAACACATAGATACTTATTAGAGAATGGTGTATCAGACAGATCCACCTTGAGTGTGATACATGGAAACCATACTTGGTGGTCATAGTCATCTCTCATGGTGAAGGTGGTGATTGTGGTTCTTAGACCTGAGTCACCATAGTCATCACATGCCATGACATCATCCACTGGTCCTATAGGTGATGTTCAGATGGACTTTGAAACACGAGGATGAATGTGAGTGATGTAGATGGAATTTGACCATCCTCCTGGGTTGATATCCAGGCCAATTGATAAGTGAGACTGAGAGATGTATGTGCATGCACATTTGAATCAATATATGATATTGAGATCACATATATCTTAGATAGTTGATAACATCAGTTTTTGTGACGTTTTTTTCCCTTTATTTTGTTATCAAAACTGCCCTTTTTCTGCTATTTTTCTCTATTTTATTAGCATTTTCGCAATAATTGGCCAAGCAATGCTCTTACTCTGATTTTCCTATCTTTTACAGAATTTTCCTCACTTTTGTGCAATAAGGCCGATTCCGGCCCATGAATAAGTCCAGACCCATCTCGCCCTCCCTGACGCCCGATACAGCCTCTGCCAAACACGGGCTGGGCGACACAAAGATGCTCGATGAGGAGATGCCGCGTGACAGGAACGTGTCGGCCGACACTCCTTCTACCCGACACGGAGCCAAAGCCGCCTCGATGACCCAGCTCGTCGGGTGACACAGCCACCCACCGGCAGGCGTGCCGCCCGCCACATGACCAATAGCCAACACCTTGCGCCGAGAAATGCTTGTATCGGCCGTCCATCTCCATCCACCGGCGTACAAGGGAGCTACGTGGCGCTTCGAGCACCATGTCTTCCCACCAACCAGCTGACTATAAATAGCAGCTACAGGGAGCCGAAAAGATGGCTCGCACGGCCAGAACAGTTTGCATTCGGACAACTGACAGTTAGACAGTTGGGAGCTTGAGTGAGGAAACTCCGAGAGCACCCGTATCGTGCCCCAGTGTTCTTCTCGGGTGACACTAGGTGAGCTTCTCCTCATCCCGAGAGGGAGGGGACACTTCACTTAGGACCGTCCCGGGCGACACTGCGGGCCGATATCGGCCGACATCACTGCCCGACACAAGTGACCGACATCAATAATGCTTAGCTCTTAGCCCGACACGATATCAACCCGATACGCTTAGTCGATCGAACGTGCCGCCCGAGAGGGTGTGTCGTCCGACATGAGCGTATCGGCCAGAGCCCTTGACCGATGCAGTCGCCAGTCGGCGCGTGCCGCCCGAGAGGGTGTGTCGCCCGACACCTCTGTATCGGGCTAGGCCTCTGACCGATATCAGGCAGGAGAGCTACAACACCCTGTCGTCGTTCTACATCAAGGAGGCAACACCTATCTTTTAATTCTGTTATTTAATTCTTTATTTATGCAATGAATTAAGACCTTTAAATGTTTATGAAAATGGAAAGATTCAATTACTTGTTGCTCTATGCTTGGTGTACAATGTTGGATGACTGCTCTGTTTAATATCCGAACCCTAGCTTGCATGATTTGGATCGCGTTTCGATTAGCTACCGAACCGTTTTCCCGTTGCAACAACTTCGAGAGTTGTGTTGTGACTCTAGCGTTTGGTCCGATTCTGGAGTACGAGAGTGCCTGGAACGGAGCTGTTTTCTATAAAATTCCACTCTAACTGAAGCCCAGCAACCTCGAGAGGGGTGTTGATGTAGAGGTTAGAGGTACCCGCTCTGAGAGGAGGGGTGCAGGGTGTTACCGCTACCGCTTGTTTTACTACAGTCTTATCCTCCGAACCTTGCCTGACCTCTAGTCTTTATCTTTCTGCTTCTGTTGCATGAAAACCCCTAAAAATGGCTAAATGACTAAAACCTTAAATCTCTCTTGTAGCTCCATTTGGAGATAGTTTTCTTGTTTATTTCGTGACATCTTACCGTTCCCTTTCGGGAATTTATATCTCTTTATACCTACCGGAGTGTAGCATGTCGATTTATGGTTCTCAACACTACCCCCTTGTCCCTGTGTTCGACCCTGTATGACTACTTCGACCCCGTGAGAAAAGTTGCGGGGGCCTAGAAGGATTCGGGTTTATAAATGAAAAAGCTCGACTACCTCAAATCCACCTCCAATTTTGGACGCGCGATTTAGGCCGGTCAACTTTTTTGGCGCCGTTGCCGGGGACAAGGAAATAGCGGTACTGTAAGACGAACCTGAATCCACTAACTACACTCCTGTGCCTCAAGCTTAGAGATAAGCTTGACAACACTCTTTTTCCTTTTTCTTTTCGTAGCATTATACTTTGCATTAAATAAAAATTTCAATTTTCTAAACTTGATTTTCCATGCCTTTTCAGAAACTCTGAAGATCTGTGACTTGTTCCTCCAAGCTTTGAGACATGTCTCGCTGCGAGCAGTCCCTTTCTGCGGATGAATTTCAGGGCAAGGGCAAGAGGTCAAGCCAGCCTAACTTGGTTGGCCAACTTTCTGCCTATATAAAGAGACAGGATGCCATCATCACCCGACTGGTGCAGAACACGCTCCCTAGCCCTAGGGCTCTGGATTCAATGCAGTGCCAGATGGCCAGCTTGCAGACGCGCCAGCGCGAGGTTGATCAACGACTGACCCAGATGGCTTCTCTGATGAAGAATCCTGCAATAAAAGCACTCCCACACCCAAAATCTATCGTAATGGCAATTCTGAGGTCTGGAAGGACGCTGGAGCGCCCTGATGAAGCCAGGCCCGAGCCTAAGCAAAGGCCTGAGGGTGCAGATCCAGCAGAAGGAGAAGAAAGACAGGGAGACGTTCGGGAGTCTGCGCAAGGTTCCCCTGAGGAGCTACCTGGCAGAAGGAATGCCTACGCTCCTAGGATCCCGTTCCCGTACAAACTAATAAAGGTGAATCTGAAGAAGCGTCACGAAAGGTTCATGGACTCGATCAGAAAACTGCATCTTGAAGTCCCCTTCCTTGACGCCCTGGAGGAGATGCCTACGTACGCCAAGTTCCTCAAGGACCTTATCACGAAGAAGAGAAGGGGAGGAAGGATAGAGACAGTGCAGCTAGCTTCCGCCTCGTCCGCCTTCCTCAAACCCGACTTACCAAATAAGAGAAGGGATCCCGGAGCTTTCACAATCCCTTTCGCCATCGGGGACAACGTCGAGCGCAAAGGTCTAGCGGACTTGGGGGCAAGCATTAGCCTCATGCCTCTAAGTTTCGCACGAAGGGTGGGCTTGACCGACATGGTTGGAACCAGCATGCGGATTCCCATACACGAAGTGTCAAAGATGATCGATCCATTCCTGAACATACAGGGAGGCACATGGCACAGACTCCAGTTTTGCCACCGCAGTCCGCAGCAAGTTGCCTTATCCAACAACTGCGACATCTTCGTCCTGGAGTGGATGGCAAATGAAGCGATGCCTGACCAGCTCCAACACATAGGATACCATAGCAATCGAGGAGAATATGTGTGGGAGCTCCTCTCTAACGCAGGCGTGACCTCACTGGAATAAACATCACCTCACCTTATCTACTTCACAACTCTGGGGACAGAGTGTGGAGTAAGTTTGGGGGGAGTACGATGTTCCAGTGAGGGAGGTACAAATTTCCTTCCTCTTCCACGTTGTTCTTTCATTCTTTTTGTCCCATATTCATTATTCTTTTACGTACATATACACTTTCAGTTTTGTACTTATACGTTTTCATACCAAAATTTTGAAAAATTCTTTTGTCTATATCACCCCTATGCATATGTACAAAGTTGCTGTAATAATAATGAAAATCTGTTGTTACCTTTTGCAAAGTTTATTTTCTTTGTGCTAAATGTGATGCAAGTCCTGTTATATCTTTTTGATAATGCTTCTCCAAACGAACAAAAGAGTATACTTTGCCATGTCAAAAATTTCAAAAATATAATAATCTCGTGAACAGCTAAGAGATAAGTATGGAGAAGGAAAAAGCTGCCCAAACAACAGAAATCTCTTTGTTTCCCTCACCCAACAAAATCCAAAAAAAAGAGAGAGAGAGAAGCCTCAAGAGAGTGAATAAAAGCATGAGAGTTGTGCCCAATAAAAGAAAAAAAAAATATATATACACCTCTTGTTTTCCAAAAGTACCCATCTTTAGGCATGGTAGATCCGGGGCAGTGGTATGTAGGATGTGAAATCACTGCTCTAAAGCCAACTGGCTTGGACTGCAGGGACCACTTGCCCGTTAACAGACCCTTACCTGGATGGACTGATGGGAAACAAGAATGAAAAAACCAAAAAGCCTTAGCCTACCCTATACACAACTTTCTGCCCCGAAAATAAAGCTGTTTGGTGCGTAAGCTAACTTCGGAATCATACAACAAAGTCTTGCTGAAGCTGTAGAGAAATTTTTTTATTGAAATAATAAGGCTAGGAAACACGTAGTCTTTTGTTTGAGTGAAGCTGCATTATCTCTAAAGGCATTACTACACCTGTTTTACCTCTTGGCCTGAAAGTTTTCCGAGCAAAAAGAAGCATCACAAAAATATAGTTTAAATATTGATTGAGGACAATCAAAACGCTAAGTTTGGGGGAGTTGATAACATCAGTTTTTGTGACGTTTTTTCCCTTTATTTTGTTATCAAAACTGCCCTTTTTCTGCTATTTTCCTCTATTTTATTAGCATTTTCACAATAATTGGCCAAGCAATGCTCTTACTCCAATTTTCCTATCTTTTACAGAATTTTCCTCGCTTTTGTGCAATAAGGCCGATTCCGGCCCATGAATAAGTCCAGACCCGTCTCGGCCTCCCTAACGCCCGATACAGCCTCTGCCTGACACGGGCTGGGCGACACAAAGATGCTCGACGAGGAGATGTCGCGTGACAGGAATGTGCCGGCCGACACACCTTCTACCCGACAGGGAGCCAAAGCCGCCTCGATGACCCAGCTCGTCGGGTAACACAGCCACCCACCGGCAGGCGTGCCGCCCGCCACGTGACCAATAGCCAACACCTTGCGCCGAGAAATGCTTGTATCGGCCGTCCATCTCCATCGACCGGCGTACAAGGGAGCTACGTGGCGCTTCGATCACCATGTCTTCCCACCAACCAGCTGACTATAAATAGCAGCTACAAAGAGCCGAAAAGACGTCTCGCACGGCTCGCACGGCCGGAACAGTTCACATTCAGACAACTGACAGTTAGACAGTTGGGAGCTTGAGCGAGGAAACTCCGAGAGCACCCGTATCGTGCCCCAGTGTTCGTCTCGAGCGACACTAGGTGAGCTTCTCCTCATCCCAAGAGGAAGGGGACACTTCACTTAGGACCGTCCCGGGCGACACTGCGAGCCGATATCGGCCGACATCACTGCCCGACACAAGTGACCGACATCAATAATGCTTAGCTCTTAGCCCGACACGATATCAACCCGATACGCTTAGTCTATTGAACGTGCCGCCCGAGAGGGTGTGTCGTCCGACATGAGCATATCGGCCAGAGCCCTTGACCGATGCAGTCTCCAGTCGGCGCGTACCGCCCGAGAGGGTGTGTCACCCGACACCTCTGTATCGGGCTAGGCCTCTGACTGATATCGGGCAGGAGAGCTACAACACCCTATCGCCGTTCTACATCAAGGAGGCGACATCTATCTTTTAATTCTGTTATTTAATTCTTTGTTTATGCAATGAATTAAGACCTTTAAATGTTTATGGAAATGGAAAGATTCAATTACTTGTTTCTCTATGCTTGGTGTACAATGTTAAATGACTGCTCTGTTTAATATCCAAACCCTAGCTTGCATGATTTGGATCCCGTTTCGATTAGATACCGAACCGTTTTCCCGTCGCAACAACTTCGAGAGTTGTGTTGTGGCTCTAGCGTTTGGTCTGATTCTGGAGTACGAGAGTGCCTGGAACGGAGCTGTTTTCTATAACATTCCACTCTAACTGAAGCCCAGCAACCTCGAGAGGGGTGTTGATGTAGAGGTTAGAGGTACCCGCTCTAAGAGGAGGGGTGCAGGGTGTTACCGCTACCGCTTGTTTTACTACAGTCTTATCCTCCGAACCTTGCCTGAGATCTAGTCTTTATCTTTCTGCTTCTATTGCATGAAAACCCCTAAAAACTACTAAATGACTAAAACCTTAAATCTCTCTTGTAGCTCCATTTGGAGATAGTTTTCTTGTTTATTTCGTGACATCTTACCGTTCCCTTTCGGGAATTTATATCTCTTTATACCTACCGGAGTGTAGCGTGTCGATTTATGGTTCTCAACACTACCCCCTTGTCCCTGTGTTCGACCCCGTATGAATACTTCGACCCCGTGAGCAAAGTTGCGGGGGCCTAGAAGGATTCAGGTTTATAAATGAAAAAGATCGACTACCTCAAATCCGCCTCCAATTTTGGACGCGCGATTTAGGCTGGTCAATAGTCTACTCTAGTTCAAGGAACATGGATTGAACATTGATAGGATGATATTTCCATGCCTTGAGTTCATTTTGAAGTTGTTATCCAACTTTCCATTCACTTGGGTAGAATTGATGTGTGACTAAGCACCACTCTTTTCTTGTGATGTCATAATGTAGTTATGGACATTCAGTATCAACATGACATGGGACCTATAGGTTGACCCACATAGGAATTCACCTAGAAGAGGAGTTTAATCATAAATGATGATTGAATTGATTACCAAAGTGTTTGGGTATTCAATTCAAGCAATAAATCAACTGACTAGACTCACAACCAATCGAATCATGTGATGAAATGATTGGTTGGAGTGCCATGTTGATTAAAACTAAATTAGCTGAGTTCTTCCAGAATTGGAGAGCAAACCAAAAAATTCACATAGTGAACCTGTCGGCTCATTTCACCAATTGACCGGTTGGGGTTGTGAGAAGACCGACTAGCAAGGTTGAAACACCTAGTTTGTGTAGAAATTTGATTGCATCAAGGATTAGTGTTGATGTAATGTTGTGAATTGATTGGATTTGAATTTCTAATTCATATGCGATTGGGAAACATGGCAAAAACATGTATTCGTAGAGCAAACCGATCATGTCACATCTGAACTGATCGGTTTGGTTTTGAAACGACCAGTTCGGTGCTTGTAGGTTGCAAAAATTCATGATCTTTCAATCCCTTTCACTCCCACACAGACTGGGAACCCATGCCCTGACCCCTCCTATAAATTGAGGGGTACTGGGGGCTTTCCAGAACATAGCTGTTATAACCTCATTTTTTCCAATGCATGTAAGGAGATTTGCAAATCTCTTCTAAATAAATAAATAAGACCAATGTGTGATTTCATGGTTTATTTTGAATGAATTTTGTATATAATGGCCTTGTATGCTTTCTTGATGGGCCTTATTGGCCATTAAGCCCATTTGAAAGAAATACAAAAAGAAATGAAAAAGGGAATTCCATTTAATAAAAGAATACAAGGGAATAATGGAATATATAATAAAATGAGTAAAAGTGATCAAAAGTCTAAAAGATAATTTCCCATAATAGGATTTCGTGTTATAAAGGATCCTTGGGGTTCAAGGAACTCAAGATAATTAAATAATGGTGAAGGAAATAAAGAATATGTGGAAAATACTATTAAATAAGGGATAACTTGAAACTGAAGTAAAGGACTCGTTTCCTTGGGATAATAATTCCAAATTTTGCACAATGAGAGATAAACATGTGAATTAATTTTCTTTAAAATTTGAGGTAAAAAAGACTTATGGTTCGAGAGTTATTGAATTTCCAAGTTATCTTTAAAAATGAGGATTTTCCTTGTTTTATTGGGAATACATTTCCTTTTCTGATTAAGCGCGAGTAATGACGACCGTTGGATACTAATCCAACGGGTCAGGGATCATCATCAAACTCCCAAGAATCGGGGACTGTAGCGCAAGTTACAGGTAGATTTTCCTAACTTCTTTCCTCGTCATCAGATGGATGTTCCATCTTGGAAATCCTTCCATTGCGATCAGGAGAGGATTCCGAGTCGCCCATACCCTGGTTTGGTAACCTTTCATCGCGTCATTACAAAACACCCAATTGGGCTGTGCACCATGATGGCAGTAGGGTTGGGAAAACCATAAAAAGACCACCAAACCCTATAAAAAGGGTCCCTGCTAGTTCCTAACATCCTAACGCTCACGAACGGCCGCCTATTAGACCCCAGTTCTTTCTCTCTCTCGATCAATCGTTGCTTCTCCGGAGAGAGCTCCGCCTCATTCTGCCGTGAAGCCTGCAGCAAGGAAGGGAGGAAGACGACTGATAGCAGTCGTCCGATCCAGGATCACCGTGATCCTCGAAGGATCTGACGGCACTGAGACAGGGTTGCATATGTAAAGGCGTGACTTATCGGGATTGTTGGATCAGGAATCGACGTCTGACGCAGGGGACGCGTGCCGTTAGTGGAGGCCTTCGACGCGGAGCATCAGATCAACATGGGACATAGCGACACACTGATCTAACGACTGAGGTATTTCCGATTAATACCTCTCTCTGCCCAATAATCAAATAAATGGTTTTTTCTTGATAAAACCCTAGTAATTACTAGGAATCTTGTATAGGGAAAAGTTATATATGAAAGTTGGGTAGAAAATTACAAGGAATCTATTAAAAATAATTGTAGCATCCAATTCCAGTTCATTTTACAAAAGTGCTTTAAATTGATAGTAAAATACATTTAAGTTATTTGGAAACCCTAAATATCTATAAAGGATGTTTCTTCGTAACATAATGGGTTAACTTGAGGGTTATGAACCTGTTAATTAATAATATGAGGTTTCTATTCGTTTTTGAATACCAATATGGCTAAATTAGGGTTTATGTCTATGAATGAAAGATAATGTACATTAAGACCCTAATTTAGGGTAAAAGAAGAAGGAAGCCTTGTTATTTTGATAAATTGCTAAATAATGATCCTAAAATTGTTAGGACTATAAAAAGGAGATAATTTAAAGGTTCTACATGGATTTGATGAATTAGGGTTCATAGCGATTGAAAATGAAAGCAAACCCCTAATTTTCAAGAAAACCCTAAAATTGGATAGAAACCCTAAGGGACATGATACTTGATAAATATTAATAAAAGTAAATTTGTACTTTTATTTCAGGGTTTCTGTACCTTTGCTTGCTTACTTGGATATTCTATTTCTTCATTCTTTATTTGGTATCTGAAACCGCAATAAGAGGTATGTGGTTATGTTTATGGCTATACCACATAGTTTTCCGAGGTTTTATCGACGTTTCCCTAAATGTGTGAAATAACTATTGGATGTTTTAATTCCTGCCTCTATAAAGTGACTATGGCTATCACTCTGAGTATATATGTATGTCTAGCTAGATCTGAGTCCATCCCCATGGCTATGTCAAGGCTAAGGATAACCTAGAGCAAGGTCTAGGGTATCATGAGTCAGAAACTGGGCTACACATGTGTAGTGCCATGAGACTCTTAGCATACCATGAGTTAAGGAGTGGTCTACCCACGGGTAGTGCCATGTGACTCAGCCCTAGAAATTGATTCACCTATTAGGTGAAGTCATGAGGGGTAAAATGGGAATCTACCATAAGGGAGGTAGTATCCAGGTCCACTGCAGGGACAGCGTAGGGGATAGGGTACACATGGATCACGTAGTTATACTTAAAACGTAATATTGTTTGTTAATTGATAATTGGATGCAATAAGTTTTTATAGATAATTGCACGATTAGTGAATCCCCCACACCAGTTTTGGCTGACCGACGTTTAGGCACAAAACAAAAAGGACAAACAGTAATACGTCATATTGTGAAATACACTAATTAAAGTCCCAAGAGGATTAGTTAGTTAGCCAGAGTTCTGGATAGAAGTATTAGAAATCCAAATTTTCATAGGTATGTAAAAGTTTTATTTATTACAGCTTTTCAGTTTAGTATAGTAGAATTTATTAATTGTTATCAATTAATTGCTGAACCTTGATCCGGAAATTGTGTGTGCGGCTTCGACCTCTCGGTCTCCCTTAATTGGGGGTTATCGGGAGGTGGGGTCGTAACATTTGGTATCAGAGCCATGGTTCTCCACTTAATTGTTAATAATTATTAAATTTTACAAACTCCGTAGAACCCAAGGGAGTTATTAGAGGAGTATCCGAAAGACGGAGGTGTCTAGAAAGGGATCACGACCGGGGGCTGGCAAGATTTTCCTCCGCACCGCTAGTCGGAATACGAGGACTCCCGGACCCGTGTGACCGCCTGGCCAAAATCTTAGGGTATGAATCGAAATAAGATACCTTTAGGACTCTCTCATCCTATTCATCCCCTCTCATCACATATTCTATTAAGGCTTTAAGAGTAGGATTCTCTCTCTCCTCCACACGCATGTGGTATGGGCACATAAGTTAAGGGTTTAAGAATCCTCCAGCAAATTAATAAAAGATATGTAATGAGATATCATTGAATATAAGTATAACTAGTTTAAATGATAAACTAAAGGTTTGCTTGTTATGCTTATGTAGATGGCAAGAACCAAGACTGTGGCTATTCCCGAGGGCTCCGAAAAATCGGCTAGGAGTGTTTGGCCTCCCCGTAAAGTAAAGGAGTCTTCTGAAAAGAGGAATAGGAACCATGAGGGTGGATCCTATAAGAAGAGGAAGAGGCCTGAGGAAGTCACTCAAGAAGTCCCTAACCCTGACCCGGTACCATTTAGTAACCTGAACCAAGAAGAAGATCAAGGATATGAAGAGCAGCATGTGTATGAGGAAGAAGCCCTGATGGATGAGGACCCAGTTGATGATTCAGAACCCACCATCATGATCCATACCCATGATACCTTGTGGTTAGAGCAACAAAGGAAGTTGACAGAGGCCATTAATGCTTTGGCCCTCCGAGACATAGCTAGAGCTGAGAATGGTGAACCACACCTTGTTCATCCACGTGTGGGAGCCACCATCCTAGACTTTGTCAAGCTGAACATAGAGAAGTTCTGGGGAGAGGATAAGACGGAAGTGGTTGATAAAGCAGAAGCCTGGATACTTGCAATAGAGAATGGATTCTGCATGCTTGAAGTTCAACCGAGCAAGAAGGTCCTCTTTGCTGCTCATCTCTTGGAAGGGGCAGCTAAGATATGGTGGGAGACCCACATCACTGGCAGAGACTTGACAGAGGAGCCCATGGCATGGGCTGATTTCAAGATGATCTTCACCGCCAGATTCGTCCCAGTCTCAGCTAAGAAGGAAAAGGAAAGGGAGTTCACCAACATGACCCAAGGAAACTCTTCTGTGGCAGACTTTGGGCGTAAGTTCCAGATCCTGGAACGCTTTGGGTACAAGATGGATGAAGAAAGGAGGGTGGATTACTTCATAGAGCGCCTTCACCCTACCATCAGGCCCCATGTGATGGCAAGCAAGCCAAGAACCTTCGCCAAAGCCTACAATACTGCTTTAGACATGGAGAGGACCGTGATGCCTACCCCGTTTCCACCTAAGGGGTACTTGGGTTTCACTGAAGGAGCCCAAGGCCCGAGAAACAACCACAAGAAGGGTCCAAGACGACATCAAGCTAAAGGTAAACATGGAGGAAAGGGGAAGCCTCGTCAGGAGAACAACCGACCTCCTTGCCGCACCTGCAGGAAGGGCCATGCTGGTGAATGTCGCTACAAGAAGAAGACTTGCTTTCGTTGCCACCAAGAAGGACATCTGCAATCCGTCTGTCCTATGCCAGAGCCCAGAGGACAAGGACCTGTGGTAGCCCCACCAGCAGTGGCACCACCTGTGGCAGCTCCACCTATAGCTGTAGCCCCACCTGCAGGAGAAAGAAGGAAAGCTCGGGTGTTTGCCATTGACAATGAGGAGGCTCAAGTTAATGCAAATCGGTTGATCGAGGGTAATAACCCTTAGAGTTTTTCTTTTATGTTTTAAAGTTAAGCATGTAACGGTCTAATGCATGATGAAAAACAATGTAGGCATGCTTGAAGTTATGGGACATAATGTGAAAGCTTTATTTGACTCTGGATCTACTAATACTTTCATTTCGAGAAATCTTGCAACTATGCTTTGTTTGGATATCAAGGATTTAGGATATGTCTTAGATGTTACAACCCCAAGTGGTCGAATCTTTACCTCTTTTTTGAAAACTCCGGTCATACCTGTGAAATATTGAGATCATGAATTTCCTACAGACTTTATCCTTCTTGACATGAATGATTTTGCTGTAATCATTGGAATGGATTGGCTTTATACTTATAGGGCCCAAATCGACTGTAGGGAAAAGAAAGTGATCATTAGGGAACCAGGTCACCCACCCTTTGTCATTAGAGGTAGGAAATATGCCACCACTAGTTTGTATGTGTCATCCCTGAAGGCAGAAAGAATGATGAGTAAAGGTTTCCAAGCTTTCCTAGCAGTTGTTATCGAGCCCGAACCCAAGGTGCAACCCTTAGAGGAAATAGAGGTAGTCAAGAGCTATGCAGATTTTTTTCCGGATGATCTACCTGGGATTCCTCCTG
This sequence comes from Alisma plantago-aquatica, assembly GCA_963693085.1. Lineage (NCBI taxonomy): Eukaryota > Viridiplantae > Streptophyta > Magnoliopsida > Alismatales > Alismataceae > Alisma > Alisma plantago-aquatica. The sequence continues at coordinate 1,236,794,970 of OY856410.1, read as the reverse complement.
AGAGAGAGGTGGATTTTTCCATAGAGCTAGCTCCAGGAACAAGCCCTATTTCCCGAGCACCCTAAAGGATGGCCCCTGCTGAGTTGCTTGAGCTAAAGAAGCAATTGCAGGAATTGTTGGACAAGGGTTTTATCCGCCCTAGCACATCACCATGGGGAGCGCCGGTTCTTTTTGTAAAGAAAAAGGATGGTTCGATCCGAATGTGCATAGACTACCAGATGATTAATCAGGCTACCATTAAGAACAAATACCCTTTACCCCGGATTGATGACTTGTTTGACCAGTTGAAATTGACTCGAGTCTTTTCCAAGATTGACTTAAGATCGGGATACCACCAGTTGACAGTCAAGAGTGAGGATATTCCGAAAACCACTTTCAGGACCCGGTATGGCCACTATGAGTTTGTGGTTATGCCTTTTGGGTTGTCCAATGCACCTAGTGTGTTCATGAACCTTATGAACAATGTGTTTCAACCCTTCCTTGACTCGTTTGTCATAGTGTTTATAGATGACATACTGGTTTATTCTGATGACCTAGATCAACACCGAGACCACCTAAGTAAGGTCCTTAATATCTTGAGAAAGCATAAGTTCTATGGGAAATTCTCTAAATGTGAGTTTTGGATAGACTGAGTCATGTTCCTTGGACACATCATCTCAGGAGGAATGATCGCCGTAGATCCAGCTAAAGTGTCAGCAGTTCGAGATTGGCCAGCACCGAAGAACCCCTCCGAGATACAGAGCTTCTTGGGGTTGGCAGGATATTATCGGCGCTTCATCGCAGATTTTTCAAAGACCGCCTTGCCTCTGACTATGTTGACTCGGAAAGATGTGAAGTTTGTGTGGTCTTATGTTTGTGAGGCTCGTTTCTAGGAGCTGAAAGAGAAGTTGACCACTGCACCAGTTTTGACATTACCATCAGGCAATGAGGGTTTCATGATCTTCACCGATGCATCAAAGATGGGACTTGGTTGTGTGTTGGAACAGAATCGACACGTGGTTGCATATGCCTCCCGACAGCTCAAGCCAAACGATGTGAATTACCCGACACATGACCTGGAGTTAGCTGCTATCATTCATGCATTAAAAATTTGGCGGCATTATCTATATGGTGCCACTTTTGAGATCTTCACTGACCATAAGAGCCTGAAGTATCTTCTGACACAAAAAGACTTGAACCTACGACAACGACGATGGATGGAGTACATGAAAGATTACGACTTCACAATTTCCTATCATCCAGGGAAGGCGAACGTCGTAGCTGATGCCTTAAGTCGAAAAAAGCTCAGGTGTGCAGCTGTTTTGTCTAGTCAGTGGAAGAGCTTAGAAGAATTGGTGGAATGGTCACCTCAACCGTTAGATGATCGAGTTCGTTTGGCCAATATTCAGATACAGTCTGAGTTATTGAGTGAGATTGTCGCAGCACATTTGGCTAGTGGAGGACTTGACAAGATGAAAGGCTTGATGCAGAAGCCACAGACTCATCTTTCTTTGGGAATAGACAGAGGAATCCGATTTGAGAATTGCATATGGGTTCCTGAGGATTCACCGTTGAAGGAACGTATCCTACAAGAGGCTCATGGTTCTAAGTACACAGTACACCCAGGGACTACGAAGATGTTTAAAGACATGCAGAGGTTTTTCTGGTGGCCAGGGATGAAGAGAGACATTGCAGCTTATGTAGCCAGTTGTCTTACGTGCCAAATGGTGAAGGCTAAACACCAACGACCCAGCGGACTTTTACAGTCTATAGAGATTCCAGAGTGGAAATGGGAGCAGATCACCATGGATTTCGTGGTGGGTCTACCCCGGACCAAGAGAGTTCATAATGCGATATGGGTTGTGGTAGATCGCCTTACCAAGTCAACACACTTCCTTGCCCTGAAAACCACTGCCAAGGTGTCAGATTTAGTTGAGTTGTATATCAGAGAGATAGTACGCTTGCATGGCGTACCCGGTTCCATCATCTCCAATAGAGACCCAAAGTTTACTTCCAAGTTGTGGAAGTAGGTTCAAGAGGAACTAGGTACGAAGTTGAAGTTCATTACAGCTTATCACCCTCAGACAGATGGTCAGTCAGAAAGGACAATTCAAACCTTAGAAGATCTGCTGCGAGCTTGTGTGCTCGATTGGGGTGGATCATGGGAGCAGTACCTGCCTTTAGCTGAGTTTGCCTACAACAATAGTTACCAAGCCAGTATCGGGATGCCTCCATATGAAGCTCTGTATGGGAGACCGTGTCGGTCACCACTTCACTGGGATGAAGTTGGTGAAAGGACCTTATTGAGGTCAGATGAACTCCAAGTGTATGCTGATAAAGTCGCTTTAATCAGGCAAAGGCTAAAGAGAGCCCAAGACAGACAGAAGTCGTATGCTGATGCGAAGCGGACTGATGTGCATTTCGCTGTGGGAGAACATGTCTTTTTGAAAATCCGACCGCTCCCAGCTATAGCTAAAAATAGAGGAAAGTTGAGTCCCCGATACGTGGGTCCGTTTGAAGTGTTAGAACGGATTGGTGAAGCCGCATATCGTTTGGCGTTACCCCCTCAATACAGTATGATGCATGATGTGTTTCACGTGTCCAATCTGAAGCGATATGTGCAAGATCCAAGCCATGTGCTGAGCATTGAACCAATTGAGCTTCAAGGAAAGCTATCTTATCCTGAGTTGCCTTTGCGGATTCTAGATACCAAGGTAAAAGAGCTCAGAAATAAGAATATAGAGATGGTAAAGGTTCTTTGGAAGCACCATGGAGAGGATGAGGCCACATGGGAGCTGAAGACAGACATGGAAAAGGCATATCCAAATTTGTTTGTTTGATTGTTGAATTTTGAGGGCAAAATTCCTATAAGGAGGGGAGGATGTTATAACCTCATTTTTTCCAATGCATGTAAGGAGATTTGCAAATCTCTTCTAAATAAATAAATAAGACCAATGTGTGATTTCATGGTTTATTTTGAATGAATTTTGTATATAATGGCCTTGCATGCTTTCTTGATGGGCCTTATTGGCCATCAAGCCCATTTGAAAGAAAGATAAAAAGAAATGAAAAAGGGAATTCCATTTAATAAAAGAATACAAGGGAATAATGGAATATATAAGAAAATGAGTAAAATTGATCAAAAGGCTAAAAGATAATTTCCCATAATAGGATTTCGTGTTATAAAGGATCCTTGGGGTTCAAGGAACTCAAGATAATTAAATAATGGTGAAGGAAATAAAGAATATGTGGAAAATACTAATAAATAAGGGATAACTTGAAACTGAAGTAAAGGACTCGTTTCCTTGGGATAATAATTCTAAATTTTGCACAATGAGAGATAAACGTGTGAATGACTTTCCTTTAAAATTTGAGGTCAAAAAGACTTATGGTTTGAGAGTTATTGAATTTCCAAGTTATCTTTAAAAATGAGGATTTTCCTTGTTTTATTGGGAATACATTTCCTTTTCTGATTAAGCGTGAGTAATGACGACCGTTGGATACTAATCCAATGGGTCAGGGATCATCATCAAAGTCCCAAGAATCGGGGACTGTAGCGCAAGTTATAGGTAGATTTTCCTAACTTCTTTCCTCGTTATCAGATGGATGTGCCATCTTGGAAATCCTTCCATTGCGATCAAGAGAGGATTCCGAGTCGCCCATACCCTGGTTTGGTAACCTTTCATCGCATCGTTACAAAACGCCCAATTGGGCTGTGCACCATGACGGCAGTAGGGTTGGGGAAACCCTAAAAAGACCACCAAACCCTATAAAAAGGGTCCCTGCTAGTTCCTAACATCCTAACGCTCACGAACGGCCGCCTATTAGACCCCAGTTCTCTCTCTCTCTCTCTCTCTCTCTCTCTCTCTCTCTCTCTCTCTCTCTCGATCAATCATTGCTTCTCCGGTGAGAGCTCCGCCTCATTCTACCATGAAGCCTGTAGCAAGGAAGGGAGGAAGACGACTGACAGCAGTCGTCTGATCGAGGATCACCGTGATCCCCGAAGGATCTGACGGCACTGAGACAGGGTTGGATATGTAAAGGCGCGACTTATCGGGATCGTTGGATCAGGAATCGACGTCTGACGCAGGGGACGCATGCCGTTAGTGGAGGCCTTCGACGTGGAGCGTCAGATCAACATGGGACATAGCGACACACTGATCTAACGACTGAGGTATTTCCGATTAATACCTCTCTCTGCCCAATAATCAAATAAATGGCTTTTTCTTGATAAAACCCTAGTAATTACTAGGAATCTTGTATAGGGAAAAGTTGTATATGAAAGTTGGGTAGAAAATTACAAGGAATCTATTAAAAATAATTGTAGCATCCAATTCCAGTTCGTTTTACAAAAGTGCTTTAAATTGCTAGTAAAATACATTTAAGTTATTTGGAAACCCTAAATATCTATAAAGGATGTTTCTTCGTAACATAATGGGTTAAGTTGAGGGTTATGAACCTGTTAATTAATAATATGAGGTTTCTATTTGTTTTTGAATACCAATATGGCTAAATTAGGGTTTATGTCTATGAATGAAAGATAATGTACATGAAGACCCTAATTTAGGGTAAAAGAAGAAGGAAACCTTGTTATTTTGATAAATTGCTAAATAATGACCCTAAAATTGTTAGGACTATAAAAAGGAGATAATTTAAAGGTTCTACATGGATTTGATGAATTAGGGTTCATAGTGATTGAAAATGAAAGCAAAACCCTAATTTTCAAGAAAACCCTAAAATTGGATAGAAACCCTAAGGGACATAATGATACTAGATAAATATTAATAAAAGTAAATTTGTACTTTTATTTCAGGGTTTCTGTGCCTTTGCTTGCTTACTTGGATATTCTATTTCTTCATTCTTGATTCGGTATCTGAAACTGCAATAAGAGGTATAAGGTTACGTTTATGGCTATACCGCATAGTTTTCCGAGGTTTTATCGACGTTTCCCTAAATGTGTGAAATAACTGTTGGATGTTTTAATTCCTGCCTCTATAAAGTGACTATAGCTATCACTATGAGTATATATGTATGACTAGCTAGATCCGAGTCCATCCCTGTGGCTATGTCAAGGCTAAGGATAACCTAGAGCAAGGTCTAGGGTATCATGAGTCAGAAACTGGGCTACACATGTGTAGTGCCATGAGACTCTTAGCATACCATGAATTAAGGAGTGGGCTACCCACGGGTAGTGCCATGTGACTCAGCCCTAGAAATTGATTCACCTATTAGGTGAAGTCATGAGGGGTAAAATGGGAATCTACCATAAGGGAGGTAGTACCCAGGTCCACTACAGGGACATCGCAGGGGATAGGGTACACATGGATCGCGTAGTTATACTTAAAACGTAATATTGTTTGTTAATTGATAATTGGATGCAATAATTTGTTATAGATAATTGCACGATTAGTGAATCCCCCACATACCAGTTTTGGCTGACCGACGTTTTGTTTGTCGGCGTTTTAGGCACAAAACAAAAAGGACAAACAATAATCCGTCATATTGTGAAATACACTAATTAAAGTCCCAGGAGGATTAGTTAGTTAGCCAGAGTTCTGGATAGAAGTATTAGAAATCCAAATTTTCAAAGGTATGTAAAAGTTTTATTTATTACATCTTTTCAGTTTAGTATAGTAGAATTTATTAATTGTTATCAATTAATTGCTGAACCTTGATCCGGAAATTATGTGTGCGGCTTCGACCTCTCGGTCTCCCTTAATTGGGGGTTATCGGGAGGTGGGGTCGTAACAATAGCTCAATTGCATTTGACAATTATTTTCCTCTCTGGTTGTAGTAGCCAATAGAGAGCCTGAGCAAGTCCTACCCTCTAAAGGGAGGGATAGCAAGGGAGAAACAATTGTGGGAGAGTAAGTTGGTTACTAGTACACCAATGAGAGGGAAAACTCCTTCATGTCAGTTCTAGTAGAATGAAAATAGTTCTAGGTTATTTGTGCGGACTACCATAGTGGTGTGGATAGATTTCCTTCTAGGAGGACAACGTCAGACTCTGTGGTGAAGACCAAGAATTGCAAAGAAACTATCCAAGTGCAACTAAGAGTGTTGCACTACTGCAATGAGTTATAGTCATTGGACTTGCTCCAGGACCATGCATGAACTCGTTAAACCATCCTTTCCATTACATATTTTTTGAAGTGATCTTGCTGTTTTGGGAAATATGGATAGATAAACTTTTGTTTCCACTGCCTACTCTGTACCTATATTTCCCGACAGTGGTATCAGAGCCACACCAATTTACTATGTTTTGGGATAATTGATATGATCAGATTTTTGGTTTTTCATTGTTTATTCATTGCATACTATGTGAATACTTAAACTGATTAATGTGAAAATCCAATCAAAGACCACATATGATCCCAAACTAAGATATATATATATATATATATATATATATATATATATGCAATTTACACACGTCACCATAAAAGTGAGTTTTGATGGTGGATGTGTAGTGTCCAAATATTTGTGTGTGGTTGGATGGTTTGGTTATATTTCTATTATATCTTAGATTGCATACCAAGCTTCTATCTTCTTCTTCCCAATGTAAAAGTATTATTCTTTCCTACCTTTTCTCCCCTTGAATGTAACTCGAGGTTTCTCAGTACAATGTAATAAGTTTAATAGCAATAGGATAGGTTATTTTCTTGCAACGATGACAATGTTGATTAGCGTCAGGCGAGCCGACCCTTTCATGTGACAAGTTGATCGACTGGAGGATCGAGGAGGGTGGACTGTAGGAGGAGCAAACTGAATGATTGGTGATCCCAAATGACCTTCTGGAGGTGTCTAGACATTAGTTGTACTGGAGGCCAACTGATCATTTTAGATGACCAATATACCGACCAAGAGGAGAAGAATGGTTCAAGGGTTGAACCAATCAACCCAGATTGGAAAGCACAAATCTTCATCAACAATAGGATTCTGCATGTGATGTAGACCCTAGGTTGTGGTAATTCCTTGTGGGTCTAAGGAATTACAGTAGTATGCCCATAACTATCGCTTTTTGTTTTATGTTGCATGTTTACATTGTAGGATATAACATGTATATCATACATACTATATATATGTGGTGATTGGATAAAGTATATGTATTTATATACAAACTCCCTCAAATAAAATATTAAGTATTATATGCTTTCCATTCGCAGCACACATGAAAAGCTTGTCCGACTAAGTGTGGCCCCCTAAGGGTAGTGCACTGTCTATCTCGTGTAAGTGTGATGGTAATAATGTGGGCATGCCAAGAGGGGTACATTGTCATCGTGTCATCTTTTGGATTGGGCTTAACTGAGTTACCTTAATGAGATTAAGTACCAAAGGCATAAATATGAACATGGCAAAGAGTTTCACATATCATCTATCCAAGAATTTCATAAGATGCAATTGACGAACATTTTCTACCTTAATAGTTGACTATGGACAATGGCGTTGGCCATGTATTACTTTGGATCTTGGTTCACTAGAAGATTGTATGATGCAATATTCTGAATTGATATGTGAGGGATATCAACTTGAATAACATAGTGAGAGTGATAGATAATTAAAGGCCTAATTAATATTTTCAATTTTAATCAAATGAAATCAATAAAAATTGAGTCTTTGACAAAATTGGAAATTCTTTTGTCAAATCAAATGGCAACAAACAACAACAACTTTTCTCTTCAATCGGTCCTTGAGAAGGACAACTTAAATGGGAATAACTTCCACAACTGGTTTAGGATTCTGAGAATCATTTTCACACAGGAGCACAAGCTTGATGTCCTGGAGACACCAAATCTAGATGAACCCCTTCCCAATGCACCTAAGGTTAACATAGGATGATTTCAAGAAGCATACTGAAGATGCCATTGATATCAAGTGTCTGATGTTGTGAAATATGACTTGCAAAGGAAACATGAGAACATGGATGCTATTGATATGGTCACACATCTTCAGAACATGTTCCAAGATCAGGAAAGACAGAATAGATTTGATGTCTCCAAGGCATTGTTCAAATGTAACATGACAGAAGGAGATCTAGTAGGTCCTCATGTACTCAAGCTCATTGGGTATGTGGAGAACATTGCCAGACGGGGATTCCCCTTGGGTTAAGAGTTGGCCACTGATGTAATTTTGTAGTCTTTTCCAAAGTCATATAGTCAATTGTCATGAACTACAACATGAATGAGTTTGACAAGCCATTGACATAGTTATTAGGCATGTAGAGAACAGTAGAGGCACAAATGAAGAAAGACAAGCCCAAGTCTGTGACAATGATCAACAAGACAAAGGGAAAGTCTAAAGGTAACAACAAAGCTAAGAAGAGTTCTAAAGCTATCCAGAAGCCCAAATCTTCAGATCTCATGGTAAAGGAAGGAGTAAAGAAAAGAGGTGATTGTCGCCATTGTTACCAGTATAGACATTGGAAAAGGATTTGCCCTCTCTTTCTATAGGAATTAAACAAGAATAAGGAAGGGGTAGAGGCCTCTACTTCAAGTATCAATGTTATAAGATAATTTTAATTACTTCTTCATCTCAGTATTTGATATCAGATGTAGATCTAAATATGTTGATGTGCAAGATCTGATAAGAAGTAAAGCCTTTATGAAAGGGCATGGATGTATTATAAAGAGAAAGAGTTGGTGCAACTTTAGTATACACACATAATTTATCTTACCCCACTGGACGTGTAATAGAATTAGTTGAACTACTATTTAATTATGTCAATAAATATAAACATTTTACTTTATGCATCTTGTATGACAAGGATGATAAATCAATAAAGAGATGTTAATGCTTCCATTCCAAAGATGTGATCTTGTATGGCAATGACTCAAACCATCTAATTATCTTTATATGAAAAAATCTAAAGATGAAAGTTTATAATGTAAATACCAAGGGACTATAATTGATAACTCAAACAATCTTTAGCATTGTCATCTAGAGCACATATATGAGAAATGCATGTTAATTTTTATCTAGACTCTTTTGGTTATTGAACCAACAAGAGACATGCAAGTCTTATTTATGAGAAAAATGGCAAACCTCCTCTCACTAGTGGTAGTGGAGAGAGCAATCATTCTAATTAGGTATTATACATGTTGATGTATGAAAATATTTTAGATTAAATGCTAGGGGTGGTTTATTGTACTTAATGATATCAGTTGATATGGAGTTTGATTTGATGAAATACTAACATAAATCTATTGAAGTGTTCAAGAAGATTATAAATGAAGTTTACTTTTGATAGAAGTATTAAAAGACTTTGATATAATCAAATGTTGAATTATTTTACATCAATGGTTTTAGGACCTTCTAGATAGACCATGATAGTGTATCACAAGTGATGATGTGATTATCACTTAATCTATTTTTCTAATCTCCTCATGGATTGATATAGTTTACACTTAAAAAAATAACCGTCTAAAATGGTTTGAAACACATCATAGGTGATATGACATGGGAATGTCCCAATGTCTTAAGGATTGAAACCTATATAAAGAAAGTAGTTTCTTGAAAAGGTTCATCCACAAACCATAATTGTTGAATATTTCTATTAATCCCAATCCAATAACAAAAGTGTTTTGTTGCTAGGATAACTGAGTTCTAAAAGAATCAGTGGGAGTAAAAGTAGATCCCAAAAGGTTTGAGGTCAACAAGGAGGTACAATAAAAGTAGATCCTGAAAGGTTTGAAGTCAACAAGGAGGTATAATGAGAACAAGTGAGAATCACAAGTTGTTGTGGAATCTCAAGTTACTTATGTAACACAGAACCTCATAGTTCTAGTAGAACACATATGAGATAGAAAGATTGTGAATCTAATAATTCAGATGGGTTGGTCATAAGTTGATGAGCGAACAAGTTAACTGGAAGCTATTGAGAACCAAAATATGAGAAATGGATTAAATCCATTATGGAGTCCATGTACACTACCAAGGTATGACCTTGCTAGTACCACCTAAAGGGGAAAAACCCAAAGGGTGCAATTGGGTTTTCATTGGAAGACCGATATGGATAACCTAAAAGGACATATTGGTTGAAAAAGTTTTTCAAATTGGTTGAAATTGTTTAACATGAAGAAATTCCTTTACCAATTTCCATTCTTATTGTTGCGGTTAGTATGGATCATGGTTCAGGAAAGCGGTATGCGGTGTACGGGCGGAGAGGGTACTGCATAGAGTATATGCGGTATGCGGGAGTATATACGGGAGTATATGCGGTTTTGGATTTTTATTATTTCAATAAAATAATTATATATAAAATAATATAGTGAGATCATAAATTAAAATATATAGAGTTGGCACGTACACCTATTTACTTATAAACATATTAATATGCATGTATGATGTATGATATGCTTATATATGTATATATGTCTATATATAGAATGTGTTTGTAATATATGTACAAATACTAAAATGTAGGTAAATCAATGTACAAACATATGTATAATGTGTATAAATGTGAATAAATCAAAATGTATATATACATGCACAAATATGTGATTGTATATTTAGGTATATTGTATATGTATCTATGCATGTTAATATATCAAAAGGCATTCAAATAAATGTACAAATGTGTGTGGAAATTTTTTATATGTATTACAATGTATACATATAATTCAATGACTATATATCTCAATTTATATATATAATGAAATGTGTATATATATGAATGTATGCACGAAATGCATGAACATTAGTTGTGGGCTTTTCTAAAAGCGGAGTTTAATCGGCCGCTTAATCGGCCAAGCGGGAGTATATGCGGCCCATGACCGCTTAGTGGACCGATTAGTAATATGCAGTGCGGTAGGGTGACTGAATAGGTATATGCGGGAGTATATGCGGCCGTGCGGACCGATTTCCTGAATAGTGGTATGGACTATGAGATTTGGCATATGAAGGTTTCATAACTTCATTAGTACAAATAAAGACTATAAGATAAAAAGTTCAATTTGAGAGATTGAAACAAGCATCTCAAAAATGAGATCTTTTAACATGACAAGATAGTCAGAGAGTTTGACTTGAATCAATACAAAAGATGAAATATATGATTACAAAATATTTAGTGGGAGCATATATGAATATTCCACATATTGATGGGGAATAACATTTTAGTTCTTCTAGTATTGAGACTTGGCATGGAAAACACCTTCAACAATGAAGGATTAGGTAAAAGGTCCTATATGATAGAGATCGAGATCTATAGAGATAGTTCTTGAAAGTTTCATAACCTAAGTATGAGAACATATAGTAGCAAGATGTTGAAAGAGTTCAACACGAAGGATTCAAAAGTTAGAGAAAATCTATCAAGTTTACATGGGATTGGTCTCTCATTTACCCTATGTTCCAATTCTTATGAAGAATGGAAAGGCATGAGTGAGATGACATGTGCACCAGCAATGGATCTATCATGCATTATATATAATGTACTCATACCATAGTCATGTATGTATTGGACAAGACAAGATGATGTTAGTCTCCAATGAGGATCATTAGAATGTCATCCATTAGTACTTGAGAAGTACTAAAGGATAAGTTTCTAGATTATAGAAATGAGGAAGAGTTGGGTGTATAGGGTTACACCGATGCAAGATTTCATAATGACAAAAGACATCACAATAAAATATGTTTAATTTTAAGAAAATAGTTGTTAGTTGCAAGGGTTCCAGACTATAGACCATTTATATAATTCTAAAATACAAACCAAGTATCCAGGTGTTACGATAGCAAGAGTGGATACTATATGGATCTAGAAGTTCATATGGATGAACTTAAAGATGTTCCAACCATTGATGAAATAGTAGAGAGATGTGACAACAATGGAGAAACTAGTTATGTAAGGAATATCAGATACCATATTATGATAGTTCTATCTCATACAAGAAATCATACAACAAATAGATGAGGAACATGCAATATATCGATGATAGTAAAGTGTTGCTGACCTGCTGGATTAGAGCTTGCACAGTAGAAACATGATGGACATATTTAGATCACTAAGAATATGATTCATGGGTGATTGGAGCTAAGTGCAAGTGGGAGTCTATTGGTATGTATGCCCAAAGATCCAATCATATGATGATTGACATGGCATATTACATAAAGGATTTGATTAATAATAATAAGGTCAAGCTTCCAATTCATTCTATTTTACTCAGTTATGGGATAATGAGGAAACAAATGAGTATCTAAAGAATGACAATAATCAATGAAGTAAGCCTTCAAGTACGTGACTTGAGCAATGAGATCATACATATGTTAAGAGTATGTACATTCTTATCATGTCCCTAGTCAGATGTTACTATGGAAGGCATATGGACATTAGTAAAAATAAAGACTAGAGTGTGTGTTGGTTATTGATAAAACCTCATCAGCCATGATATGTGATATCAAACCAAACACATAGATACTTGTTAGAGAATAGTGTATCTGACAAACCCACCTTGAGAGTGACACATGGAAACCATACTTGCTGGTCATAGTCATCTCTCATAGTGAAGGTGGTGATTGTGGTTATTAGACCTGAAGTCACTACACTCATCACATGTTGTTCAGTGTTCCATGACATAATCTACTATGATCTTGAATATGGGTTGCCATAAAGGTGATAACCAGTGCACTTTGACACATGAGTATGAGTGTGAGTGATGCATATGGAATTTGTCCCACCTACTGGAGTTTGATATCCTGGCCACTTGATAAGAAAGATAGAGAAATGAATGTGCATGTACTTGTGAATCAATATATGATATTGAGGTCACATATATCTCAGACAGTATGCTCTAATTCAAGGAACGTGGATTGAACATTGAGAGGATGATGTTTCCATGCCTTGAGTTCATTCCAGATATCAGAGATAAAGTTTTTTTTTGAAGAAGTCAGGAGATTCTTTTATTCATCCCATTCTCCTCTTATGGGCACAAAACGAAAATTAGCTACATACACATCTAAACTTGCTAATAAACTAAAAGAGGAAGTACTACTTCCCTTACATTTATCTGAATTTAAAATGCAAGCTATACTATGGTTTGGAGGTTGGTTGTAGGTACAACTCTCCTTGTTGTTTTGGTGCTGTTTAGCCAAGCTATCAGCAATATAATTAGCCTCACGTTTCACATGGACTATAAGAATATGATTCTTTGTGTTCAGCAGCTGGTTAATCCTCCCTGTCCAGTATGAAGCTCGTGGCAACATCATATCCTTGCCTTGAAGCTCCTCCACAGCCAATCTGCAGTCAGTCTCAATGATGCAAGCCGGTATATCCATATCTATAGCTTGTTGAACTCCCCAGTAGATAGCTTCCATCTCAGTCACAACCGCAGAGTTACTTCGACTCCTCCTTGTCCATGCAGTCATCCAACTTCCTGAACAATCCCTAACCACTCCAGCAACTGCCCGTCTCTGTGGCGTCCACGCAGCGTCGACATTTATTTTTATCCATCCTTCAACAGGTGATGTCCAATGTAACTCCTTAGCACAGTTAGTTCCTGCAAACTCCTTTGATTTACTAGTACTCAAATCCATGATTTGTCTTTCCAGAGTCTTGATCTGAGTGACTTGGCTAATAGTCGAACACACCTTGTTATTGAAAACTAATTGGTTCCTGCTAAGCCATATAATCCAGCACACCAGAGCCAGCTGCACCTGTTCCCCACTCTTCATCTTCAAGCATTCATCCAACCAGTCAATAGTGCAATCCTTTTGCAACTGCACAACACTCACCAACTGCGGAAAATTAAGCCAAACCTCCCGTGCCGTTGTACAGTCTCGGAGAGCATGCATCGTAGTTTCAACCTCCGAGCAACATCTAGGACAAGTATCATCAACAGCCAGTTTCCGTTTGACCCTCCTACTATTTGTCATTATGGCCTCCCATCCTGCTAACCATAACAGCATGCGAATCTTCTTGGGTATTTTTATGGTCCAGATTTTGTTCCATACAGAAGGATCATCTACTTCAGCTCCATCACTAAGCAAATCATAAGCCGAAGATGTGCTAAAACGGCCATCCTGAGTGAGCTCCCAATACCAGACGTCTTTGTCCTCCGTTTCTATCGGCGGTTGGTTTCGAGTTATTTCCTCAACAGCCTCTAGAGGAAGATATTCATTCAAAAATTTTGTGTTCCAATTTCTGTCCAAGTCGAGCCATGTATCCACTGTCATATCGAGCAGATCTGTAGGAACCTCCTTAGTCGTAGCATGTATCCACTGTCATATCAGAGATAAAGTTACTATACAATCACTATAACACCTCACACGTATTATAGGTTGAATTTGTTCTGTAAATTTTGAATTCACTCGGGTAGTATTTATGGGAGACTCGACACTACTCTTTTCTTGTGATGTCATAAGCTAGTTATGGACATTCACTACCAATGTGATATGGGGCCTATAGGGTCACACACATAGGAATTCAACTAGAAGAGGAGTTTAATCATGAATGATGATTGAATTCATTGCCAAAGTGTTTGGATATTCAATTCAAGCAACAAATCAACTAAATGGACTTAAAACCAATCGAATCATGGGATGAAACAACTGGTTGGAGTGTCAGGTTGATTAGAGACTAAATTAGTTGAGTTCTGCTTGAACTGGAGAGAAAACCCACCTGTTCACATAGTGAACAGACCAGATCAATTCATCAACTGACTGGTTGGGTTATGATATGATCGGTTTGTAAGGGCGAGACACCCAGTTCATGGAGAAATTTGATTGTATCAAGGATTAGTGCTGGCATCATGTTGTGCATTAATTGGATTCAAATTGCTAATTCATATGCAATTCATAAACATGGTGAAATGACCAATTCATGATCCTCTTGTATGTGAATTGACCGGTTCGGTGATCGTAGGTTGCAAAAATTCATCATCTACCAGTCCCTTCCACTCCCACATAGATTGGGAACCCATACCCTAACCCTTCCTATAAACAGAGGGGTACTGGGGGATTCCCAAAACACAACTCAATTTCCTCTGATAATTATTGTCCTCTCTAGTTGTGGTAACCAATAGAGAGCCTGAGAAAGTCCTACCTGATAAAGGGAGGGATAGCAAGGGAGAAACAATTGTCAGAGAGCAAGTTGGTGACTAGTACACTAATAGGAGGGAAAACTACTTCCTATCAGTTCTATTAGAATGACATGAGTTCTACATGGTCCGTGTGGACCACCATAGAGGTGTGGACACCTTTCCTTCTAGGAGGACAACGTCAGTATGTTGTCTGTGGTGAAGACCAAGAGTTTCATAGACGTCGTCCATGGGAAACTAAGAGTCCTAAACTTCTACAATAAGTTATAGTCGCTGGACTTTCTCTAAGACCATGTATTAACTCATTAAAACATCCTTTCCATTATATAGTTTTTGACACAATCTTGCTATTATGGAGAATATGGATAGATAAAATTTTGTTTCTACTGCCTACTATGTGCCCATATTTCCCTATAGATACCGTAGAGATGACATTATTCAACAACTTTTGACCTTTTACTAGAGGCTGCATGCTGGTTCTTGTAAGGTCTTGGAGACAAATATGAGAATGTTGCTTGATCATCACAATATGACTCTAGAAGTGTTCCTACCAGAAAAGATTTCTTTCTGGAGTAATTGGAGTGAATAGCTTCATCCTCTTGGACAATCATGATTTGTGATCCTGAGGGAGATCCTAGCAATCATACATGATGTTGCTCACTTCCTCTGATTTTCTAGAGTTTCTATCTTTTATATTTTTTATCAACACAAGATGCCATTATAGGAATACATTTTTTATCATTTTGTGTGGATCCAACTTTGGGTAAGCTCTACATTATGTATAGCATGTGCATGCCTTAGAATGGTAGGATCAGAACCTTGTATGTTTTGAGGTATTTGCCACGAAAAGTTCCCTTAGGTGATTGAAATGACTTAGGTCGGTCAAAATTTCTTAACCTTTACATTTGGAGTACCAAAGAAGGTAGAAAGTGACATATATCTAGGTCACCCCTTTTTTCCCTCTCATTGTTGGAGTTAGATATTAGATTCCATGCATATTTCAGGTTTTCCTATGTTTTACACTTGTAATCATTGGTGGTTCCTCCCTATGGATGTTCATAGTGTATTCTACCACAAGCGAATCCTTTATCTTGGGGAGAATATGGATTGATGTTTCACTGACCCTAGATGTCATGCTAGGGAATAAATACAAGCTATATAATAGGTGTGCAAGCAACAACTCCCTACCTAGTTGGGTTAAGGCATAATGTGTTAGAGACACTATCATGGGATCCATTCTCGACATTGTTAGTATAGTGATTGGTTACAAGCATGTATCCAATTTTTTAGGTTCCCATTTTGGCACTTGAGGTAACTTTCAAGGCGTGCCCACAAGTGATAAGTATTTTAATTTTCTATTGGATTTGATAAGATTGAATGAACATCAATGATTAGGGCCTCAATATGGGAGCTTGGGTACCGTTGGTATAGAATGAATGGGGTCTTCCTAGGGATGGTTTCCGTACTTGTGGCTTCCAGGTTGGTCCATAAGAAGTTTGGTTCCACCTATTTTTGAAGTATGATGTGTGGATAGCTATAAGGGATCTTAACCTCTTCTCCAATTCAATGGACTTTCCTGTGTCTCATTCACCTAGGAATATGTCAATAACATAATGAAAATTTGGTGAATTCCAACCAAAATTTGGTGTCATGATATCTCAACTTTGTTGGCCAGGTCTAACTCACCTATCACCACTCATAACTTTGATAGACCTAGTTTTTCAAGATTTGTTAAATGACTATATGTGGGTGTTCTCATCATTGCCTTATATTGATCACAATCATGATTATTATTGTGGGGTTTTCCTTTTCTCAAGCACAACTATGAAGTTTTTTTATTTAAGTTTGATAATTTTAAGGGTCAATTTAGTCGAAAAAATATAAGGGCCTCGAGATAATGGATAAGTTCCTTCCATCATCTACCTTATAAGTTTGGTTTGACACCATATCTTTAGGCACACACAAGATCCATAGTAGGGTATATGCATTTCTTTTAGGTGTATTTTAAAGGGTGAGAGTTTCTTCCCATACAATGATCCTTAATAGAGGTCTGATGTTAATGGAGCCTGTTAATCAATAGTAGTAGCATTTGATGAGGATGGAATTTGTGTGGTGGAGATGAATGTCTCCATATATGTTTTCTGGACACAGGCATTCCAGTCATAGAATCCATGGATGATGTAGGAACCCTCCCATTTAGGATGGAACTTTCCCATGGTATCAATTTTCTTAATGACATGGGGTATTAGATCTCCCTTTTGAAAAATATGGGGACAGACCCTCTTATCAAATTCTTGAGCTGCTTTGGCTTGGTAACACTATGTGTGATGCAAAACTCTCATTCATTATTCTTCAAGATTTTTGAGGCATTAAACACATTCTTTGAACCACTTCACCTACAAAATTTGTACTTCTTGTAGTATGTAGAGGAATGGGATCTTAAGCTCTATTGGCAGGGCTACCTCCATACCATATAAGAGTGAATATGGTGTGGTCCATGTGGAAGTTCTAATAGATGTTTCATTCAGCCCTAGATCCATCTGGAGATATTCATTCCATTAGGCATTTGAATTGATTATCTTTAAGATTTTAACTCGGTGTATAAATATCATTGGCACCCAATTTGTTACATAAGATTTTAACCTAACATCCATTTAATAATTTACTAGATATATATGCAAGTTGATATTCAGAGAAGACTGGTATGAGTCTAATCATATTATGTTGAATCTTCTCTCTGATGAAGTGACAAATGACTTCTATATGTTTTGTAACTTCATGAAAGAAAAGGTTGGATCTATGTGAACTATAGCTGGTTGTCACACTATAATTCCATGGCCTTAGATTGTGGAAATCCCAGTTCTTCCATGAAGTTCCATACCCGTAGAAGTTCACTGGTGACCTGATTCATATTCCAATATTTAGAATCAGTACTTAAGTGAGAACTTCTTGCTCTTCTAGGATATTAGTTTACCTCCTAAGAAGATGTGATATCTAGTCACAGATACTTAGTCGATGATAAGACCTAACTAGTATGCATTAGAGAAACCATGAACCTTAAGGTACCTGTGATTAGTGTACAAGTAACCTTCCTTAGGAGATCATTTGAGATAGTATATGATGTAAATAACAACATCCTAGTGACCAATATGTGGTTTCTTTATAACTCTACTAACCACACTTGTAGCAAATGAGATGTCTATTGAGTAATGGTAAGATAATTCTATTTTTCAACTAGTTTCCTGTACTACCCATTATTGACAAGAGGTTCCCCCAATCATTGTAAGGTTTAATATTAGGTTCTAGAGGTGATTCTATAGGTTTCAATCCCAACATGCATGTTTCTTTAAGGAGATCTAGTACATACTTGCATTGATAGATAATAATTACATCTTTGGATCTTACTACTTAATTACCAAGGAAGTATTTAAGAGGGACACGATCTTTCCTTTGAATTTTACTTTGAAGAAACTACTTCAGATGTGCAATTCCTTGGTGATCACCACCTTTAATAATAATGCCATCCCCATAAATGACTAGAGGGATATAACTATAGGATCTATGTTGATAGAAAAAAAGTGATATAGAGTGGACTATTGTAGGGAAAGGGCTTCAATAGATTGTCTAAACTCCCCAAACCATGCTTGGGTGACTACTTTAGACAATACAAGGATTTATGAAGTTGACATACAATATGATACTCCCCCTGAGTAACAAACCCCATCAGCTGCTCCATATATATTTCTTCAGATAGTTCACCTTGAAGCAAGGAATTCTTGATATCTAGATGATGCAATTCCAGGAGAAGTGAGCATCCAATGAGATGAAGAGACAAACAAAGGTCATTCGTGGCCACAAGAGAAGAAGTCTCCAAATAATCTTACCTGTATACTTGAGGGTATACTTTTTCAATGAGTCTTGCTTTAAGATGGTTAATAGTCCCATATAGACCGAATTTAACAAACTAAACCCAAATGCAACCAACTAGTTCTTTGTCTAGAGGAGCGGCCACTAGATTACATGTACCCTTTTTACATAGAGCAGCCATCTCGTCCTTTGTATCTTGTTTCCAAACTAGGTCATTCAGTGCAACAAAGATTCTATGAGGTATTGGTATGATTGATAGGTAGGATATAAAGGCTACATATTGATGTGATAAGCAATCATAGGACACAAAATTTGATATAGGATAAAGAACACATGATCTCTTCACTTTCCTTAGAACAATAGGCAGATCATTGAGATCTGTAGAACCTCTAGAGGCAATAATGAATGGAGGAGGATTGAGAGATCCCCAGTCATCTTATACCTATTTTGAGTATCCATAGGACTTGCATTATTGGTTCTTGTACCTATGGATGGGTCACTAGAATTAGGTGATGGACTTGGTGTATGATAAAAAATTGAAAAAGATGAGATGTCTTTAGTTCATGGAGAAGTCTGAGAGATTTCTATGGATTTTCCAAAGTAAGGCATGCCTTCAAAACAAGTGACATCAATGGATGCCCAAAAATGATTTGTTCTTGGATTACAACAATGATACCCTTTTGAGTTTTGGAACATCTGATCCAAACACACTTCGTTGCTTGAGGACTGAGCTTTACATGACGATTACTTAATTCATGGAGAAAACTCACACACCCAGAGAGTTTAGGAGGAACATTGTATTGTAGATAGTTACAATATAAGACCTGAAATGGGATTTGATTATACAAAACTAATAAAGAAATATGATTAATTAGATAGGTGACGATGAACATAGAGTCTCCCTGAAAACTATAGGGAACATTCATATCATTAAGAATAATTCTTGCTATTTTGATAATGTGCCTATTTTTCTTTATACTATGCAATTCTTTTTAAGAGAATGAGTACAAGAAGATCGATGAATAATACCTAAATTGGAAAGAAATGAGGTGATCACATGATTGGAGTATTCTTTTGCATTGTCGGTCCTAAAAATGCAAGTATGTTGTGAAATTGTGTTTTGATTTCAAGACAAAAACTTTACACAAAAAATATAATATTAGAACAATATTTCATAAGATTCAACCATGTCATTCTAGAAGATTCATCCATGAAAGTGAAAAAATATGAAAACCTGAGTTTGGATAAGATCTGACTAGGTTCGTAGATGCTTAAGTGAATAATATGAATATGGAGTCTGCACACATAACATCTACAAATTGCAAACTAGATCTATGGTGCTTTCCTAGATGATATGCTTCACATTCAAGTTGATCTAAATGAAAAAATTGAGGATGAAAAACATAAAGTATATCGAGAGATAAGTGAACCATGCGTCTATGAATGTTAAGAACAGACACAACCATGCAAGCCTTTAGATCCCTATCCAAATAGTGGAGACCAGCTTCTGCATACCCACCCCCAATCACTGCCTTTGTCTGAAGTTCCTATATAAAACATTGTTTAGGATCAAAATTGACAAAAACACGATGTGTACATGACAATTTACTAACAAAAATTATATTAGATTCAAATGAAGGAATAAAAATGGATGATAGCATGTTAATAAGTGGAAGGTGTGATATGGTCCCAGTGCCCTGAATGGCAACTGAAATCCATTCATAATGGTGACCTTAGGGGCACTACCATTTGTGGTGGACAAATTGGAGACAAGGCTAGGTACACCAATAATATGATCTATTGCGTAGAAACTAAGTATCTAGGATGACAAACCTCTATCTATCAATCGAGATACACATGCAGCATAAGGATTTGATGACCTAGATTTTGAGAAACATATAAGGATTCTACTTGAGATGCCTAGTCCAAAAGGAGCTTACTATTTTCTTCATCTCCTCCTTTGATTAGATAAAGAATTCTATCAGTTGTCTTTTTAGTGGTGTATCACTCATTTTGATTTGATAAAGAATTTTGTTAGTTGACATGATTCTACCCAAGGATGGAAGCTATGTCCATGATAGAATCTGGCTTCAAACACCATCATATTCCTTGCAAAGACCAGCAAGGAACTTGGCAACATCAACCTAGTGTCTTTGCTTTTGGATCTTGATAGGATCAGTGGAGATGGGAAGGAGATGGCCTATATCTTGTTGAATATTGTACAACTCAACTATCATGTCAGACTTTTGTGAGATCTCGTTGGAGTACATTAGTTGGAGATGACCCCAAGATGAAATGACATAGGGGTACACTTCTTGAGATGATAGATGCATAGCTTGTGGAGGCTTCTCCTCTCCCATGATGTTGTGCATGCAGAATACAACACAACATGCTGCCTGACTGACATGACTTGAAATCTAGCGGTAGGAATAAAACCTAGCAGTGACATGGCATGTTAAATCTTGACATGGTGGTGTAAGATAGTAGAAAATGGGAGACCTGAAAACATCATAACGGGTTGAATTTTGACACGACATGTAAGCGGGAAGTGAGCATGGATACCTAGTAGTGACATATTGTGTTAGATTGTAACACGACATGTCGTCACATTTCTATAGCCATCAGAGATGATTCCGGTCAGGATCTAGAATAACAAATACAAATGATTTTGGATTTGGATCTAGAGATCTTATAGAAATAATAAATGATTAGAGTGGATATGATTCCTAGAGAGGTGGATTTGGGTGGAGATGATTTCCACCATAGATATGTTTCCACATAGATGACTTTCATAGAGACTTAACCCCCACCTTTGAGAAGAAGTGGTTGATGAGGATGATGGAGAAGATATGGATCTGGGTGGAGATGATTTCCACCATATATACATTTCCATAGAACTTGACTTCTACCATGGAGAGAAAGTGTCCATTGAGGATGATAGAGAAGATAATTTCACCGCCTGTAGAAATTGGCTACAACTTTCTAATAAAGGATCAAGATGCTTTTGTTGTTGTGTTACAATAGAGAAGGTGGATAATATGTTGTGTGAATTATGTCTAAGAGGGATAGCCTTTTATAGGATTATGGGTGGCTGCCAATACCCATTTACACAATGTGGGGCTAATCCCAATATATAAGAGTATAGACAAGCATATACACATAACAATATCATTACAATCATGTTGATTCCCCAAGAAGAGAAAGGACAATGCATGATCATGTTGTACATATAGTTTTCTAGTGTATGAAAATAATTACCATGAATTTGACAAACCCAAAATTTGTAGATGCATTGGTAACAGTCCATCTCCATGGTGTTCTAGTAGTATTTCAGAAGTTATATCCTCTTTTTAAGATGAAATCACTCATGTGTGTGCCATATGATCTAAATGAGACTCCTTCACAAGAAACTTGGACTCTCTCTTTTTGGCACACCTAAGGAGAAATCGATTGTATGATTTGCAATAAAGATGCCCTACTCATAAAATGTATTGCGTGGCTTGTCATTTAGGGACTTTTAATTCTATTCTCAAGAGTTTTAGGGATACCTTGGTTATCAAGATAAGATTTGATTTGATGGAACCATATATTTTCTTCATTATTGACATCATTATATATGACTATGAAATATTTTGACACAAAGATTGTTTGAACATTATAGGAGAATATTTGATCACCATGGATGTCATTGATGAGGTGAGTTTGTCAAAACCATTATGCTCTCATTTCATGAAGGTAAGTATATTTTCTCAAAATAAATGGCAAGTGAGTTCTAATATGTTGATAGAGGATTATATTTTCATGACTCTCTCCAATTGTGTTTGAACAATGTGATTATAAGGAGAGAATATCATATACTTGAAGTTGAAACACCCCTTGGTTCTTGACAAGCAGGTGTCCTAGGATGCATGCTTTGTGTTCATCCACATTATTATAGGACAGGTCATTCAAAGAAGTAATGGATTTGGTCCTATCTTGCAATTAGTTGAAGTAAGTAATTCCTTAGATAGTGACATAGATAGCATACAATAGAGTCAATAAATTCTTTTCAATTTCCATGTATCAAGCCTCAATGTCATTGAACTTCTTTGCTAAATAGTAGATGGTGTGCTCTCTATTAATTGTTGACTGGCTCAAGAATCCAGACATCAATGTTAATGGATTAATAATTGAAGAATGAGAGGGTATCTTAGCACCGTAGGCTTTAGAACTAGTGTGTTGGTGAGGTACTCTTTGAGCTTATGGAGTTATCCTTCACATTTGTCATTCCATCTAGTGTTTGAGCTCTTTTTTAATAGCTTGAAAATGGGTTCAACGATGGAATTTAGCTTGGAGATGAAGTGGATAATGTATTGGAGACAATCAAAGATACCCCATATCTCCTTTTCTATATTTGATGAATACATTTATCATATGATGTAGGCATGTCTTGGGTTGAACTTAGTTCCTCTTTGAATGATATGTATCCAAAGAAGTTATTAGATGTAACTCCAAAGGTAGATTTTACTGGATTGAGACATAGAGAGAATCTTATTCACTATTAAATCAACTTCTCCAAGTTAGTAATGTTGCCTTCAAGATTCTTATATTTGGGACCATATTATTGACATAGACCTCCACCTATATATGCATCATGTCATGGAAAAGGGCAATCATCACCCTCTAATAGGTAGGCCCTTCATTTTTGAGGTCAAATGGCATGTCTCGATAGAAGAAAACTCTCCACTTGGTAATGAAGATGGTCTTGTCCTTGTTATCCTTATGCATGTTGATTTTATTATAGTTTGAAAAGCCATCCATAAATTGTAGGGGTGCATGACCAATAGTGTTGCTGACCAATACGCTAATGTGTGACGGTGGGAAGTCGTCCTTGGGAGACGCTTCACTAAAAGCATGATTTTTTATAAACATTTGTACTTTTCTATCTTTCTTTGGTACATGTATAATGTTGGCAGGACAAGTTGAATAGTTGATCAGATCTAATAAACTATCATTATACTTATGTCGAACCTCCTCTCTTATCTTGAGGCTCCATGCTGGTCATATTTTTCTAGCTTTCTGCTTGACTAGGTGAACACCTGGGAGGATTGGCTAGAAATAGATTATGATTCATTCATCTGATCATGGCATGCCTGAGTAACACCAAGTGAGTACATCAATGTAGTTCCATAATAGTTCTATCAATTGATATTTGTTGAGTTGAGGTAGATGTGCCCCAATTTTGACATTGCATGATTCGTGACCGAATATGAGATTAACCTCTCTATCTAGGATTCAATGTGAAAGGGATGATGTTTCTGAAAAATATAGTCCATAATGGGAATGTTTCAAACTCTATTTGTTCATCATTTCATATTTTTATTACCTCTTAGAATATTCATCAATCATATTTAGCAAGAGTGTCATCTATCTATTTTTTTATTTTCTTTGTTTTGTATTTTTGGTGGAAGGCGAGAGCATTGTAGATCATGGAAAAATAGCCACCATGGGATCTCCAAAGATTTGGAGTGCCTTTATTCTAATGAGATTTTCTTAGGCAGCGAAGGTGGCTTTGCCCTCAAGTTGTTCCATTCTTCTATGTGCAAATTTTGCCTTTCATTCGTGCTTCACATGGGTCAGATGGGTTCTTGCGGATCTTTTGTGATGCTTGATTCAAAGATGGAATTGATCCCCCATTTCTAAAACATTTCATAGGCATCATCATACGCATCATACAGACATATTCCTCTATATCCTCATTACTACATTCATTGGAATCGATTAAAACATCGCCAGTTGGATATAAGCATCAATGTTGTGAAGTTGGTCAAATCATACAATCTTTTCATCACTTTAAGCATCAAATTATCAACTTTCTCTTTGTAATTGTCGATGATTTCATCATATTGATCATCAGAATGACCTATGTAGTCTTCCCTCATTATCCATTTATTTCTATTTCTTGAGAATGGTAGTTTGACCATAGTGGGGAATGCTAATTTTATAGCATCCTCATCTGTAGGGTTGATCATGTTTATGACAATTAGTGTTTTTAGCAGTCTGAACACCACCTAAAGTTTTAGTGATGATAGTATTTTCCCCGATGCTAGCTGAAGTTATAGGGCAGTCATCCTAGTATTTGTCATCAACCTCCTGAATAAGGATGGGAATCATCAGAGATATGATGGATATGGAAGTGTTATAAGTGTCCTCTATTGTGGCGATAGTGCAAGGAAAGTATATGCCTGGACCCTTGAAATTGGGGACTAAGTTCCATTAGTACCATCCCTTGAGAAGGTTCACATTGTCAAGGTGTATTTTTGAGCTTCTATGCTCCTATTTTGGGAAGGTGGTAGATAGATGTGGTAGCCTTGATTCTTGATTTTCCAAACCATATGGAGTAGGCCATATCAAGGACATTTTCTAGTATTGTTTCATCTTGTGAAGCATGAGCATAAGTAGTATGGGCCATTGGACCTGAGGCAGTCCAGTCTATTTTGGATGATGGGGGATTTTTATGATCTCTGTACACCCATATTGTCTATGTCCCAAGATTCATCCTAGGCAGATGTTCATTTCTTATAATCTTTGAGCAAGATGTGCTGAGTCATATGGTAGACAACATAATCTGTGATGTCATGGCAACATGGATCATATCCAACCAGATCTGGAGTTTGTCTTCTTCTATGCAAGCTACAATACTACTCAAGTTATCTACATGGAAACTGATAATTGCATGCTCAAATCAATATTTGAGTTTTTGACGTTGTGACATGACCACCTTATTCTGATGGATCCATGGTCTTTGTAGGATAACATTGAAAGATGGAATACGCTTCATGACACAAATAGGACTGAGAACATTTATGGTCCAATTTAAGGTCGAGCATGATCTCACCTAGGCATCTTTTAGTGCTCCATCAAAGGAAGTCATTTTCTTTTTTGTTGTTTGTATGTTAGAGGGGGATCTCCCTAGACTTATGTGCATCTTGAGGGGCCACACATTGAAGCATGATTCATTTTTCATAAAGCAAAAAGGGATGTTGAGACTTATATATAGAGAGTTGATAAGAATTGGCCAATTGTGATCTCCTCCTTTAGGTATTTCTTCTTCAAAAAAGGGTATCAAGTGTGGAGTTGTGGTAAGTCTAAAGGTGAAGTGATTGCCTTTACTTTAAGCTCATGGAGACATAGGGTCCTTTGAGAGTCTTCATCACAACATCTTGATTTGTGGTAAAAGTTTAAATCATGTTTCCTAATTATATTTCTCCTTTGGGCTCGTTCAAAAAGTGAATGACCTCTTCTCCTTCAGGATTGGTTTTTTTTCATATAGTTCAAAGGTGGGAGGTACTTTATTTGTGTTGACTATTGGAATGGGAATTCCCCAATTTCTCTTCTAATGTCTACCTAGGGACCCATTCATAGACCATGATCTTCCATTTACCTTTTTTAGGGATGGAGGAGTTTCCACTGAGGTGGATTGTCTAAAAACTTGAAGTTGTGCATGGATAATGGTACTCTATCCTTTGTAGTTTCATTGAGCTTGTGATATTAGCTCCAACATGACTATTGTGGCCTCATGTGGTCATGTTATGATGACTATTGTGATCGTAGCCAACGTTGGTTCTTTTAGAATCCAACCGTTTGAGGATTGTCCACGACATTCCCCTAGTAAGATGACTAATCTTTGTATGCCTACAAGGATTACAAGCTTCTTTTCTTGGATAGAAGAAATGGTGTTGGTTCACTACCACCAATTATCAAGGGTTTTCTTCAAAGGAAGATTAATATTTCACCAAGATCCTTGACCATAGTGATGGCAGCCACAACATTGGACGATGATGGCATGTCCACGAGTGCAACCACATTGACCTTCTTGGATTCAATCAGATCTTGTAGTACTTGCTTGAGAGTGATTCATGGGTCAATTTGGTTCCCTTTGGTGTGATGATAATCATAGTGAGTATTAGAATGATAAATTTTAGGTAAGGGATTAGAGGATCCCTCATGTATGGGAATTTCAAGAGTGTTAGATAGTAGGCAGGATGATTCTAAGGGAAGATTCTAAATAAGTGAACTTCCTTTTAGTCATTGCTAGACCTCCTTTTGTTGTAGCCATCACTAGCACCTCTCCTTCTAGTGGTGGGTTATTAGCGACATGTTGTAGTATGGGAGGCTGAAATGATAGTGGTGTGTACCCTTAAAATTGATGTATTGTGTTGGTATGTATTGTTCTTAGCAATATTGTCTATTGGGTGGCAACATTTGGAATTATGTCAGCTATGGAGTCACTAAGACATTGTTAACTTTAGGTTGTTGAGTTTGAGTTGGAGGTACTTGGGTCAAAAACTACCTTTACTTTTTCATTGTTACATCAAGTGCAATTAGCATAGCAACAACCGCAAAATCAACATTCTTGGTCTTTTCCCACTTCCATTTTTGATTTGTCATTGAAGATGAGAATGGAGGCTGAAAAGTGAGGTGTTATACCCCTCTTTTAATAAAATTTTCGATCTGAACCCCTACTTGAACTATCTTAGAGAAAAATTTATATTATTTTAGGGATTGAATAATATTAGGTGTAGTAGAGGATGCCTTTATCACCATGTCAAATTCCTCCTTATTTGTTTGCTTAAACTCTAATTATGCCTCCAGTCCATGCCATTTCCCCACAAACTTGGAGAAGCCTTTGTGACTCTTCTATTGTAGAGCCTCCAAATCTTCTTTAGTTAAGACTTGATGTAGATTCCAACATATTTATCAATTAATTTCTAAATCAATTATGTTCATGTAGATAATGTCTCCAACTCCTTCTTGTTGTACCATCCAAGGATAGGCCCTAACAAGGTTTGAGCAAAACATCTAATTAGGATCTTTTTGTTGTCTTTTACCACTACCATGTTAGAGAAGTATGGATTGATTCAATCGAGTGGAAATACTTTCTAGAAGTATTTGTGAAACTTTGGCATATCAAAGTTATTTAGCATTCACATCTAGAAATGAAAAAAGTTGGCAAAGTCTTGAATCCGTCCTTCTTTCTTTCAAACTACTTGCGCTTGTGGAGAATTTCGAGCATGATGGGGTCTACTAGAGAAGTGTCTTGCATAGGCTACACTTAACATTTTGCAATCACTAGTATCATCATAATTCTGTCATCTTTGTTAGTACAATGTATACCATGGTGGGAACGCATATTGTCCTCCCACGTACAGATTGTACCAGGGTAGGTGGTGGTGGGTAAAACATGTGACTATTGGCAAATACTCCCTTCACATTACCCTGATGTACATGGTTACTATTTCTAGAAGTGTTGCCATTTTCTTTGGTTTTGGAATCCTCTATAGTAATGTTAATTTCTTTTTCCATCCTCTCCTCTTTGATATATTGTTAGGAACATGAATTCACATTGTTTATTCCTGAGGTGTTAGTACCAATCCATCATTTACATGCAAGGGATGCTGGTGAGAACATGGAAGGAATTGACTCAATTTATGTAGTTAGTGGTTCCTAATGATGTATGAAAAAGAATGTGTCATTAGTATTTCATATTGGGTTCTTTTGATTTAAGACCCTAGGTAACACAAGTCTTACAGATAGTTGAAGTTGAATGAATGCATGTGCACAACATTGATTGGATTCTACAAAGGGTCTTGTAGAAAGAACTTTGGAGATGTTGAGATTTCTAACTTGCATAGTCTCTTTAAGCTTCTTCACTTCATCAGTTTGGTCTTTCTTTTTATGCTCAACACCTCCTTTGGTACTCACTCTAGAATGTTTGTTAGCAACACCTGAACATCCATTTCAATTGATGCTTGTATGATCGAGTAAAGTATGAACTCATGTTGTCGCCCATGATAATATGAAAATTAGACCATCATGGTTCAAAGAGGAAGTTGAGTGCATGACCTATAGAGATATTTTGCATTAGGGTATATTCTTATACATCTCATTAACATACGAAAAGTAAAATTACTACCACATTATTCAGGATAGCAAAAAAAATACTCCTATATCTTCCACGGTCCTTCAAATGGGTGACTCATGCAAAAGATCCTTAGAGATTTGTGATTAATAAATTATGCATGACACTATCTGGGATGTGATAGAAGGATTCTTACAACTCTAACACGATATGTACCTAATAGCACCATAATGACATGTGTTGTGTTTGTTTGTGGCAAAGGGTGGTGAAGTTAGGATGGTATCTAGGGACAAGGTGACCCGTTTAGAGTTACTGACTGTGGCGGGGTATTCATATTCTCTTCATGGATTAGGAAATATCCCTCCCTTCAAGGAATGGTTCATAAGACAATTATTTGGAAAAATATAATATTGGGAACTCAGATGCTTATAAAGTGTTAGGGTATATACTAGTCTAATGAATGTAGTGGGTTAAAAACATCTCACTAGTATGCAATCAAGAATTATAGGATTTCTATATTTTATGTCTTCAAAATGCATATATGACGGTGTAGTCCTTACTCAATTTTATAGATCTCTCTTGATCCACATCCCAAATGGAGAAAAGTGGGACTTTCTATCCCTAGAGTAAGATCGAGATGTAAGAGAAGTTTTCTGGGTCTTCAATATGTATCGATTCCTCCGTGGCTTCCTTTTCAATCTCATAACAAGTAGGGAAAGGTGGAGAAGAAGAGGTATGACAAGGTGAGTCTCTTGTAGGGTCTTAACACATGAGCATTGATATAGTTGAGGGTTTTAGCTCAAGACTATATAGATGTGAAGATGAAAGCTGGTATTGTCCAATTTTCAATCATGCTCCATGACCATTGAGTATGAATGTGAAGGTAAGTGTGATGGCCGAATTTTAGGTCATCGTGGATGAATGTTGAATAAATAATGAAAGTTGGATGATGGCCCAATTTTAGGTCATGGTCCTCGACCATGGTGGGGAGCGAAAGACATGAGGACTGTCATGCTACTATGTGACGTTTTAGTCAAGTTGGAAGATGCTTTGGATCAGATAGAATAGATATGCTAGATCATGAGATGATAGTTATCTTGAATTTAGAATTCATGTCCAAGATTGATGATTGAGGAGACTAACGAAATGATCATGATGCTTTGTTTTGAAAAGACCTTTCAAGAAGGTAGTTGTTGGTCAAACTAGGAGGTAGGTGTAGCTCAAGGACACAACATGTGTTTGTATGGTGGAAGCTGAATTTTATTGGTTTATAAAATCTTAAACTTATAGGTGAAGTTGGGTATCCATTTGTCATGAGGTAGAAGGCTTGATAATTGGTTTTCAAAAGATTAAGGTTTCTTGAAGTGATTTTCTTGAAATAGGTTTCCATCAGGTGGGTACTACAAGTTTATGACTAAGTGGTGGTCTCCAGTGATGAGACCATAATATGGTGACCTTTCAGCATGGATCATGTTAGTAGATCTTGAAAAGGTTGCCAATATGTAATACACATAGGAGTTACTTTTGAAAGCCTTCAATGCAAAGTAAGCCATTGAAAAGATGGGGACTAATAACTCATGGTGATTTGATGTGTGAGAATAAATTTTAGTAGCCTAATAGTGGGTTTGGGTTGTCAAAGTTCAAGTAAAATAATCTGATGAAACCTTGGAATCCTACCTTATAAGGTAAGATGTTTGGAAAAGCTTTATTGATGAGATCATTTCTATGAAAGGAATATTCCATGATATTGCTGTATGAAAAGATTGTTTCATGAGATTATTGTTTCAAAAAGATAGTTTCATGAGATTGTTGCTTTGAAAAGGTTGTTTCAAGAGATTGTTGTTTTGGAAAGTTTATTACATGAGATTGTGGTATGAAAGATTGTTTCATTCTTTGTTCTGAAAACATTATTTCATGAGATTATTATTTTGAAAATATTGTTTTGTAGATTGTTGTATGAAAATATTGTTTCATGAGATTGTTGTAAGAATAGATTGTTTCATGAGATTATTACTTGTAATAGATTGTGTAACATACCTAAATTTACACACCTAATCTAAAACTCCCATGTTCTTATATCTTTCTTTTTTATTTTAGTGAATCCTTTTTTAAGATTTAGATTACTTGTGAGTCAATAATAAATTCTTTTAGAAAAACAATCCTTTTACACGATTTTTTTGTAACATATAAACTAATCTTGGTACCTTGTAGGGGTAATTATATAAATTAGGAGCAAACCATCTTGACATTTATTTGTCAATCTAGAATCTTCATAAGATTTACAGATAAATGAAATGGATAAATATTCTTTATTATATCAAATTGTTTTATGTGGGAAATAAGTGCGTTAAATGCTACTTATCACCCTCATACATATATAAGATACCAAACATATCCAAAATAAAAATATGACTTTCAAATTCAATTCCTCACATTTTAATTAACATAACCACAAATATTCATGTCAAAAAAATGTTATTTATTCCTCCATTTTGTTTAGGAAAAGTGAGATGTTAAGTGATCTAGTTGATAAATTGGTCGATATAAATCCCTTTTATTTCTTCTTGTAATGCTTCCATCCTTTTTGCACACAACATCTTCCCTTTGTAGATGAAGTCATGGGCGTAACCAATAGCAATCCCCTCAAACTCTTCTACTCTTCCTCTTCTCTTCCCTCTGACATATTATTCCTTTCCTTCCCTTTCATTGTCCCAACTGAACCCTAGCCTCCACCAACTTCTGCTTCACCTTTGAGCTTGTTCCTAACCACCTTGGCCAAAGGACTACCATATATATTTTTAGTGGTAAAAATTCCCATGAAAACCCCTCCACAAAGATTCTTGAACGCAATTTGATCACACTCACTATTATTTTTGGGTACTCCTTTCTAATCTAATATAATTTTTCTCAGCATGTATATGACATTCAATCACCAGGGCAGAGTGTATGATACTTCAACACAAACCTATAACTCAAATGACCTGACTTCTTTTTATCTATTTCCCCTTACCCCTCCTACAAAGCAACCTTATCATACCTACCTACAAGTCCTATTGTATATGCACATTAATATGCTAACTAAAAGAACCATCCACAAGGTCCTTCACAACTTGATAAAAGGAAAATATGATAAAACTAGTGCCACCTAGTCTGCAATGTGCATACTATCCCTGTTCATACCATGTTCTCTTCCACCTTCAACAACAATCTTCAATTTTGGTGAACATACCTCTACGGTCAATAAACATATGCTCAAGTTTCCCAAGGCTCGAGACATACCCCTTAGTCCAAAATATGAAGCATGATGACATGAAAAAGAAATTGTGAAAGCATCATTACTCACTCATTGACATTCAACCATGCTTGAACCTACTGATTAAGGAGAGGTCAGGACCTCTCTCCCCTTATTATAGTGTTTGACTCTTGCATCTCAATGTGCAAATATACACCTAGGAATAATTGTTGTGATCAAAGTATAGGCACAATCACTACCATTGCAACCACATCATGAAGAATCCTTGTCACTTTTGACTCTAGAAAGGAGGAAAACACTTCTAATCATACTCTATACCATCAGCCTTGAACATAATATCAACTCAGTACAATACGAGTCACTGGCGATCATATCATCATGATCAATCATCCTTCAGGCTAGGCTTTTCTTGTATTTTTGAAAATTGATCAATGTACTAAATGTGAAGATATAGTTGATAATTAGAATGATGGGAGTATGTAACTTAGTAACAATAGATATGTTAAACTTATAATAAAGTTAGTTATATGATATATATGATATTAATTATATCTATAAATATAGTATGGAGTTCAAAAATTATGTTTCTATGCGATCTTAATACCTATATATTTACAACAAGGATTAGAGAATAGTCATAGTATGTCTTGTATATAGAGTTTGGCTATAGTTGATATCTACACTATTTGATCAATCAACATTAAACTGATTGTGTACATATTTTTATATGCATGTCAATAAATAACAAGTTTTGATAATTAAGTTTAAGTCTATTGAAAAGATCTTAGGTACCTATATTATCCTTGGTACGCATTGAAAACCCTGAATACTTGTACACATATTTATAAAATTGATGGTATTTAGAAATATAAATAAATCTATGGAGTTTAACTAATTATGTTGTCTTATTGATGAATGAAATGATAAGAGATAGAAATAACATATATAAGAATGTATATATATATATATTTGTGTGTAGATGAGACTTTATATTTTGACAAGATTAACACTTGATGTTAGTTGGACAATATATGAATATACTATATTTTATATAACCATATGGAATATATTTTCATTTATATAAATAATGAGATCTAAGTATGAGTATATGATCAATATACATAAAAAGGAATGTCGTATCTAACCTATGATACTCGTATTAATAGTATTTAGGAAAATTATATCTAATCATGTCCCTCACACTATGTATGGGCATTTATAAGACTTAAAAACCCTAAATCCACAATAGCTAACCAATACTATGTTTATATATTCTCCAAAATTGAATTTATTGTGAACTAATGTGTTTATAGAACACTTTAGCTCGATGATAATGAACTATGAATTTCACCAATACATACATGGTTAGTCATGAAGATTAGGTATATGAAACTTCTATTTAGATTTTGGTATTCATATGACTTTGACACCATTTTTCTGTAATGAGAAATTTTCTTTATATCACTTCTTTTTTATATCTAAATTGCAATTATATACCTTTTTTATTGTATTGATTTGAATTTTTTTCAAATCATGAATGCTCGTATTGTAGTGGGTTTCTAACCCCTCCTACCATGCAAATTGATTGTATGATTGTGACTGTTATTATACATATATCTTGTCACCCTATTAAGTATGTTGGATTAGACAAAGTTAACTATTGTATATCCTTATGCATATAGGACCCATATTTCCTCCTAGAGTGTCTTCCCACCTTTTTTATATATAAATCAGTGTCCTATGGTGTGATTTTCCACCCAGCATTTTGACAAATATCCTATGGTGTTTTAGACCTACCATATATACCTTTTGTTCTATTTTAACAACATACACTTTGATTATTTGTGAAGTTATGTATCAAGTAATGACAAGGCCCCTTTATTATATCTAATTGCATTTATTCATAAATGCATCTTTCCATTGTTTAACTTGTATTCAACTTAACAATGTGATGATACCCTCCTGTTTCATGTGTGCCTCCTCTATTTTACTTATCTACCCTATAATGCCTAAATATTGTATGATGCACATATTCATTAGTTTTTGATATATACTTGATGGAGCTTCCACTTACGTGGAATTGCGTGCACCAAACTAAAAATCCTAAAGATGATAAGTCTTTAGGTTTAGCCTTGCATATACTAGATAGAGAACTCCACCCACGTATGCTAAGATACGTGGAAGTCTTATCGTAGTATAGTTAAGGGTCGAATCCTCAAGACAACGGTCTTGTTGCAAGCAACAAGATGGAAAACGTTAGAATTTCACTTAGTCACTTAATAGTAGGCACTTAAATCGAAGGTTTGGTTTTTTTTGTTTTAAACTAAGAACATGTAAAGTAAAGAAAGCAAGTAAACTTAAGGAAGTTAAAAAATGATAAAAGTCACTAAGGTGTGATCGGTTTTTCACCGCCACTACACATGAATCAACACATGCAAACTAAAACATAACCTGCAAAAAGAGTTTAGTCAGTTAGTATCTTTGTAGACTTAGTTTCCTTTCAGAGAACCAACTAGGAAAAGTGCGGGAATGTTGCAAAGTCATCCATCCCCGCACGAATGGTAACCTACTGTGCATCTTTCCCTTCGCAAAGTGTGTTCCTCGACTCATCAAGGTTGTACTTTCACACGTCAACTGATTCCATTTAATAGCATGAAAGTACAACGATGGGAGTGAGTATACTCCACTTCTTGAAAGACACTCCTAGATACCGAAATAGATGCATGGTGGATACATGCACCAAGAACCAACATACAAACAAATTTCAAATCTAATAGTACAAACGTAGACAATTCATACTAAAAGATAAAAGATAACACAAGTTGATGATCAGGAAACATGCATTCATTAAACGTTTGATGTTGAACTGAAAAGATAAAAACTCTATATTACAAACTATGTATTACATTTACATGATATGAAAACATGGGTAGCGGGGTTACTCCCGCACCCAAGTGAAAGAGACTACTCGCTCATAACTAGGACAAAGAAGGAGGCAAGAAGAGAGAGAGAGCATCATCCCCACAAAGGAGAGAGGAAAGTCAACCCCTTGGAGAGAGAGAAATGATCCACCAGCTTCACAGGTTGCACGATGATGAGATCTCCATCTTCCCACCTTCTTTGGTAGAGAGAGAGAAAGTAGCTTCGAGATGGAGTGTGGGTCTCAGACCGGCAGATCCTGGGCGGAGGATGGAAGTCGGATGTGCTCTGGAGTGATTGAGGCAGCCTTTGGACGTCTCAAACTTCATAACTGGTGGAGGACCCTTGGGGTCTTATTTATAGGCCTTAAGTGAAGTCCAAACGGTTTGGAGACCGTTTGGACCTCAAGACCGTTTGGACCTGAGACCGTTTGGACCTCAAGACCGTTTGGACCTCAAGACCGTTTGGCTTCATGCGGTCTCGGGACCGGTTGGGTTCATGCGGTCTTGAGACTGTGTGACTCCATGCGGTCTTGGGACCGGTTGGCTTCATGCGGTCTTGAGACCGTGTGACTCCATGCGGTCTTGGGACCGATTGGCTTCATGCGGTCTTGAGACCGTATGACTCCATGCGGTCTCGAGACCGATTGGCTTCATGCGGTCTTGGGACCATTTGACTCCATGCAGTCTCGGGACCGATTGGCTTCATGCGGTCTTGGGACCGTTTGACTCCATGCGGTCTTGGGACCGATTGGCTTCATGCGGTGTTGGGACCGTTTGACTCCATGCGGTCTTGAGGCTGATTTGGTCTTTTATGATTTTTTTGTGTCTTTTTCTAGAAATATAAAAGGGAAAAGTTAGTCTAATAATATATTTACAATAAGAGGGAATATTTAGGTATTATGTCTAATTCTAATTAAGAAAGAGTGTGGAAAACTAAAGAAAAGACTAAGATAATTATCCCAAAATTGGAGGTTATCAATACTCTTTGTTTCCTCATCTTCTGGTTGTTGTCACAAAGCCACCTAGATGTAAGTGTTGTTGAGAATGCTAACTTAACAGTTCCTTGAATGATAGGTTGAGATGATTATGTGGTCCTCTACACTAGTCCTTGTAATATTTTGATATACACTTATATTTTTGTAATACCACCCACAATGTTAGTAACTATGTAACAAGAATAATATTGAAGTAGTTAAATTTCCTCAATATTAAAATAATTATTTTTTTTCCGTAGTTGTTTAATGTATCATACTTGAGTAATGAAATTATATCCTCTCCATCATACATATTAGTGTGTTTTTATTGGATGGGTTTATTCCTCAATTAAGTACGACGAGATCTCCTCTTAGTTTCCACTCTTTATAGTATGGTATGAGAGCCATTACAATTGGTGAATATAACTATTTCAAGTTATACTCTATTGTTCCTATATATGCCTTGATGAGGCATGTAGGAGTCCTATACTGAATGTCTATGTGCCTCATGATTTGTGGAATATCAACTAGGGTTTCAATGCCTATCTAAATTGGTCAGTACCACACCTTAAACCACTTCCGTGGATGTGACTCAGTTATTGGATGTGTCTATGTACCTTTCATGAAAGTTTGATCTTCGAGTGAGTAGTTCTTTTATCATGATTTTATTGGGGTGTTATACCAAGTAATATAGAGAGTAGCCTATTGTGAAAACTCCTAGATAGGTCTAACCCTATTTCTCACCTTAAAACCATTTCCTCAATGTATTTCAAGCATACCTCAACTACATTCTTGAGGGTTGAGTATGCATTGATAATAAACATTGAACCCCACCACAAATATTAAAGTTATGATGTATCTCCATTAAGGCTGGATAGGCCTTTACTTTAACATGAAGTTGTTTTAGTACATGCTTTGTCTAAAACCACTTTCTAAGAAGGCTAGATACTACCCCCTCCACGTTATGGTTCACTCATACACTAGGGATAATTTAGGAAATCTATAAGTTTGTACTTTCTTAGTAGTTCATCTATAACACATTCACAATGTTTGTGGGATACCTAGATAATTGCCTTATGGTATATGTGCATATAATTAACTAACAACACAAAGTGTTGGAGGACCATATAGTTCCCTTGGCCTTGGAAACCCTAATATTTTCCTAGGATAGTTATCTGATGAATGTACTCCTCTCCGAGTCCCATAATGAGGTTGTTTTCCCCTTATATGATCAAGTACATTTAAGGCAAAGTGATAAATAGTGTATGAAGTAAACAATAAGGACATAGTGGAAGCTTACATCATGTAATAAGT
The DNA here is from genome assembly GCA_963693085.1 of Alisma plantago-aquatica. NCBI lineage: Eukaryota > Viridiplantae > Streptophyta > Magnoliopsida > Alismatales > Alismataceae > Alisma > Alisma plantago-aquatica. Next base: position 1,236,757,732 of record OY856410.1, on the reverse strand, counting down.
AAGCACCATCCCTCTATCCTATGCTATAGGTTAAAAATGCTTGTGGTATGTCATTCTAGGTGACTGAAAGAAGTAGAATGTCTTGGTAAGAGTATGTGATGGATATTTAGAAGATTAAATTTTGTGTACAGACTATGCATTGATTTTTTTTCACAATTTCCCGAATTAAGTTGCACTGTTTTCTACATCAAAATTTAGTACATATTCTACTATACGCACAAAAGAAAACATTTTGATGAATTTTTGAAACCAAGTCACCACCATACTGAAGCTTTAAGTAGAATAGAAACCCTTTAGTAAAGAAGCCTATGCCTAGCTAGATCAATCTTTAAAACCTAGGCCTAAGTGATAAGAAGAGAGTCTGAAGAAGAAGTTTTAGATATTTATGATGTAGTTGACCTACCCTTGTTACCTCTCTAGATGTGTATTTTGATTATATATTAATCTTTTTAAGGGGTGGAGTCTTGTTCTCTTTATTCAAAAGGAGTGTATCCAATAGGTCTTAGTAGTGACACAATAATTGACTATGGGTAATATACATTATCCTTGTCAATATATGTAACTACTCCCTAGCCAGGGTAAATGTGTACCCTTTACTAATTTGACCATGATGAAAGTTAATTGGGAAGATTAAAGTAAGTTTTTAAATATTTATTCACTCATCTAAAATGCATAATATAAGTATGGTAAGTTTTAAAGTTAAAGAAGTAATTAACTCCCAAAGGTTGAAAACATTGCCCATATACCCTAACTTACTCTAAAAGCAATAGTATGTATGAATCTAGTTTAGGAACTAACCTAAATATGTTATGAATGTTAAACATAGAAAATTTACATCCTTTCCCCATGTGAAAATAACAACTTGAAGTGAAAAGGTAGTAATCATAACACGATCCTATACACATGTGCAGTTAAACTGTGCGTAAAGGTCATGGATGACTAGTTTGATAAGTAATATACCATACACTACAATACTCAAATAAGTATATTAAAATAAATTTTCTAACTGCATGAACCTCATCATGAGATTTTGAAGCCTATAATTTTCATGATGTCTAACTAAGTACATAAAATATGAATGAGTGGATTTCGAGGATGAAATGCTCTACAAGGAGTGAAGTGTTGTAATATATATGAATTTTGGTATCTAGTCTAACACTTTCCTTTCCTTATGTCCTTTTTGTAATTAGTTTATCATTAACTACTTTTCAAAATTTATATAAAGTTAGTAGTACTTGTGAGTCAACATATATACTGTTTTAACAAAAATCCTTTTATGTGAAGTTTTAGAATAAATAAATTATTTTTTATCTAATGGAGGTATTATATATTTAACCTAATTTTTTTTTAACATAATTTGTCAATATATAATATTATTAATATTGATGAAAAAATAGATTAACATGACTTATTATATCAATTTTTTTTATAATAGGTAAAAATGCACTAAATTCATATAAACACCCTCATAGAGAAATAAAATACAAGATACTTTGAATATAAGAATTTGACTTCACACACGACTCACACTTTATTTATTATATTCTAAATTTCATGTTAATCATATGTTATTAGCTCCTCCAGTAAATTTAGGAAAAGAGAGTTATTAATTTTTTGAATTAATAAAATTGATATGTATAAGTCCCATTGATTTTTCTTCTAATAACTCCACCCTTTATGCGGTGAAGTGTCTTCCCCTTCTGTGGATGATAGTCTTGGCCACAAATGAATTACTCTCCCTCTCCATATTATCCTATTCCTCTTCTCTTACTCCTTTCTTCCTCTTAATTTCCTCTTCTTTCCTTGCCCCAATAGAACCCTAGCTACCACTAGTCTCTTCTTCCCCTATGACATTGTGCCCAACTACCTTGGCAGAAGGGATTATCACTAACAGTTTTGATGATCATAAGGACTCACACAAACCCCTCCCCATTTAGTATTGAACCCACTCTAATCACATTTCTCATCGTTGTTGGATCCTCCTTGCTACTCTAGTATCATTCTTCTCAACTTATATATGGAAGTCAATCACCATGGTAGAGCCGACAATGCCTTAACATAAGCCTACAACTCAGACGACCTGGCTACTTTCACTCTACCCCAACTATGAAGCATCCATTTGATACCTTCCTACAAGTGACATTATATATCCAACGTGAACTAAAAACCAATAGAACCATTGAAAAGATCCTTAGAACCTTGATAAGTGGAAAACCTTTGACAGTGCTACATGGCTACAACATGTATATTTCCCCCTTCTATACCATGTTCTCCTCCATCTTCCATTATAGCATTCAAGTTTTGTGAAGATATCTCCATGATAAAATTCCTCTCAAGCAAGTGCTCAAGCTTCCCTAGCCTCAAGATATACCTTCTAGTCCATGATATGACACATGATGACATGCACAAGCAATGGTGAATCCAACATTTCCCATCTAGAGTTGTTGACGAGCAGGTCAACATGATCCTTCGCCCTTCAAATCATCCTTTTCTAACAACTTTTGAATGTAGAAAATAGTCACTGTTATTGAATATGATGATACAGTTGACAATGGGTTTTGTGATAACCAGAAATCTTGATGTTCATAATTTACTCACAATAAATATTTTAAGCTTAATCAAGTTAGTTCTATGGTATATATAAGAATCTTTATACATATATAGAGTGTGAAATATGTAAGTTGTATATGAATATGATGTTAGTGTCAATATATTGAACAATGGATTAGATAATATTCATAAAATGTCATATATAGCGTGTAGTTTAAGATGATATATAAACTACTTGATCAATCAAATTGTAACTCATTATATACATGTTAGTATATTCATATTTATATATAATAAGTTTTGGTAATTTAGAAGAAGTCTATTGTAAAGACCTAATTACTGGCATAATACTTAGTAGGCATAAACCTCTATATAAAATACAAGTATTTATACAATTGATGTCAATTAGAAATAAAAATAAATCTGGAGAGTGTATCTAACTATGTTTCCCGCCTTAGGAAATGAATGATAAAAGAGAGAGAACACATATATAAGAATGCACTTTTATAAACATATATGTATATGACCTTAATATTTTGACAAGATTGACATTTTTTGAGTTGTTCATTGGACTATATATGAATCTACTGTATTTCCATATTAACATATGGAATCTACTTGCATTCCTATACATATGGAGATCTAAATATAAGTATATGATCAACGAACATATAAAGAAATTTCATATGCAATCCTAGATATTCCTAGTAAGAATATTTAGATAAAAATAGCTATTCATGTCCCTCACACTATATGTGGGTGTTTCTAAGATATACAAACCCGAACAATAACATGTTCAAATAATACATTTTCTTATTAATGGGTAATAACTTCCTGATGTGTGTATAAAACACTTTTAGGTCAAGGATGACGAATTGTGAATTTTACCGATAGAGATAGGGTTACTCATGAAGATAAGATATGTGAAACTTCCATCTAAATATGGACATTCATATAACTTTGACACCAATTTCCATTAAGGAGCCATCTTCTTGATATTACATTTCTATCTATGTAGCAATTTATGCCTTTCCAATTGGAACCGTTTGAACATTTTGAAATCATGAATGTTCCTATTGTATTGGGTTTGTAACCCCTCCTGCCATTCAAATTTATTATATGATTGTGTTGAATTATTGGACATATGCCTATGTTTCCATATAATGCATGTTGGTATTAGACTAAGTTAACTATAGCAGATATTGAAGTCTTCCCGCATTGGGGGTGCATCTTTCCGTCTTTACACAAGGGCATGTCTTTTTTCCCAGAATTCACCTTGCTTCTAACATTTTTCTAAGTATCCAGTGTGTCTTAGTCCTAGGATAACTACCTTTATTTTATTTTAACAACATGCAACTTTATTATTTGTGAAATTATAGCTTGATTAATGGCAGACACTTTATAATCTCTTGTTGCTTTTATTCATAATGCCTCATTATCTTTTTTAATTGAAATTGAACGTACTTGTGTGATGATAGCTCATTATTTCATGGAACTCTTTTGCTTATATACCTTGTAATGCCCAAACATTTTATTATGCACATATTCATTACTTTCTAAAACATGATCTTTATTTCCTCTTATTCTAGGCATTGTTTTCAAATCACTCAGATATAGGTGTTGTATAGAATGATAATTTAGGATTACCTTCAACCTTGACTTTGGACTTTGAAAAATGCAAGGATTACCTTCAACCTTGACTTTGGAATTTGAAAGATGGCTTAATATGTGCATGTTACCCTCTGCACTCGTCCATCTAATATCTATATGTATTGTTATGTTTTTGTTGTACCATCCTTAAGATGAAGAACTATGTAATAAGACAATGTTAAAATAGTCAAATTTTCTGCTACTATAACATGAATTTGTTTAATATAGCGTACTTTACTAGTGAAATTATATTTTTCTGATGATACATATAAATGTGTTTATATTGCATGTGTTCATTTCTCAATTAAGTAAGGAGTATATTCCCTCTCGAGTCACACTCTTCATACATTGTTTCATGACATCATTGTTTTAGACCTAAACATGCCAGCGAACCATGAACAATATATGCAACATGATGGACACTATGTAATCTCAAGACATTAGGTAAACAACAATCTTTTTGTTGTAAAGCAAGAAAAAATATTGGCATTGTAAGATTAGAATCAATCTCAGCATGTATGTTTAAAGGGTAAAATTTTTCCCCTTTTGGCCCCATGGGTTTAGATGTAACTTACATTATCATTCCAACATCACCTGGATAAGAGGGATTGGTCCTTAATGTCCTCTATAGTGTGATGGAACTCATCTTGGGGTAACCTAGTTTCTTCAGATCTCATTATTATGACCAATACACCTCATGACTCAAAAACCATAGTCAGTCTTTAATGGTAGGGGAGAGGAGTGTACTTAAGGTCTTTATTAATACCCCATGCCTCGTCTCGAGATTGAACATGAATGTTGGTTCCCATTCCGTAGATGCATGGATTTTTGGGTGTGTAAAGTGTAGATGTATGAAGTTCATATTTTTTGGAAGCAATATCACACGAACAAGATAAAGGAAGTAAAGAAAAACCTAGAAATCCCAAGTGCACGTGTAATGTTCCCACATTCCCAACACTAATTCAAACAAGCACACAAGCGATCACAAAATAGCAGGAAAGTAGTATCTTGCCTATAATATAAGACTTATTTTTTTACTTTTTTTTGGAAGCAAATTAGAAAACAAACTAGGAAAAAAGAGAGGTGAAAAAGGTAAATAAAGAGAGAGAAAAATGCTGAAAGGAAACATAGAGAAAACCCCAAAAGGGAAATAAAAAATATGAAAGGGAACGGAAAGAAAATCCTAATAGGAAAGCAAAATCAACAACCCTAAGATGGTAGTGGATAGAAAACCCTATAAGGAGGTGAAAAATGGCAACAACAAGAAAATACAAATAGAAACTAACTCAAAAACAAAACTTTAGGAGACTAAAGAAATAACTCTAGTTGTATAGAAGTCCCATGCAGAGTCCCTAGACTATTCTATATACAAGAATAAAATCCTATGAAAGGCTAGACTTGATGTTCTCTATAAAAATCAAATAAAATATAAAAGTGAGAAAAATAGGGTTCAAAATCGCCATTGTGATTTATGTGCAAAGCCATGGAAAATCATAGATAAGAATTAAAGCTAGTAAAAAAAATATAAAACTTAATTTTAGCAGAGGCGGCTAAAAGAACGGAAAGCATGGTTAAAAATGGATTTGGCATTCTTTTATGACTACAGAAGGTGTTAGACACCCTTACATCGCTCGTGAAAATGATATTGCTATTCATGTTATTAAGTTCACTAAAAGAGATGGTTTAGTTGATTAGGGAAAACAAAATGGTAAAAGAGAGGAAGACATGGTTCTTATTTTGAATATTAAGGACTAGAGATGTCCACAACTTTCTCATCACCATCCATAAAAATTCTAATTTTTTTAGTTAAGAGATCCCAATCACCTCAAGATTTCTCATGGTGGAGATCCATCCTGGGCGATTGGGATGAAGGGTGCAAAATAGAGAGAGAGAAGGTAAAGGAAGATTCAATCACAAGAAAGAGTAACTCAAACAATATATGTAGTGATCATCATCAAACTGACAAACAAATCATTACTAATTAAGAGGAATAATCATAAGTAGAGGATTAACAAAAACCACTAAAAATTAAAACCATTTTGCAAGGAAATCCTTGATCAGAAAACTTTTACTGAAAGATCCAAAACCCATACATATCTTGATTTACATTGTACAACATTGTTTCATCTCATCTTGAGAACAACATATAATAGTTGCTCTATCAAAATACATACTGGAGCAACTTAAAACCTTGAGGCATACAAGCCAAAATCTCATATTGTTCATGAAACCATTACGAACCAAATCCAAGGACCTGAGAGTACAGAGATGACATATAGGACTTCTATTTACAAGACATGACAGATAGTACACTCAACCTGAGCTGTCATTGCTGCCTCAGCTATTGTTCCTCCTCTGGAGAAAGGTGTCCATCGTTTCATGCTTGTCCACCTAAAAATTGTGGATCCCATAGGGTGAGACAATTGTCCCAGTGAGAGACATAACACTTCGTCGATCATATTATTATTGCAGATAAACATTATAAAAACGGAATAGGGTTCTTTTATATTAACATGCAAGATTCATCATTACATGAACAAAATAAGATAATCTCCTTTCTCAAAGAGAATGATGTGAGGTTTTTAAGTCACTTTTATAGGCTAGTTTTATATGCGTTTTATGTGTTTATTGGTCATTTTCATGGTTAATATCACATGATTCATTTCCTTCAGCCTATAATCTTGTTATGCATCAAATTTACCTTGTTTTATCTTATTTAGTACAAATGATCATATTTCTCAGAGTTAAGTTGAGTTTATCTTTGAATTTTAGGCAATTTGCATATATGCAGTCGTCGATACCATTGACGGCTGTCGATACTATCGAGATGGCCACAGTGAGGTAGCCGAAACGAGTAGAATGGGTCAATACCATCGACCCAGAAGTCGATGGTAGCGAGATGTCTTTAGCGAGCCAAACATCCACACATCAATACCATCGACGTAGGTTGTCGATAGTATCGACGTGACGTCAGAGCAAACCCCCAGAAAAGGAAAGGACACCTGGTACTATAGCGGGTCAATACCATCGACTCACTGTCGATGGTATCGACACCGTTAGATCAAGAATTTCTATAGATCGAGTCTAAATGAATGACCGTGATGTTTTGGCGGTTGTAAGTGATTCCTATACCTAAAAAAGACGGCCCAAACCATCCTATCACGTCATTAGCCATTGCACAATTCTCGGAAGAGGATAGGATGAAGAACGGAGACCAGAGCTACGCCCCAGACATTTCCAGAGCTACAAATGGAATTTTCTACCGCCAGAAGGCTGCAAAACGCCCGTCCCACATCGAGGATCGCCCGGTTCTCCTTCGTTCAGGGGTTACACCATCTCCATACACATTTCCTCTATGTTTTCTTCTCCTTTTATGATGTTTTTCATTAAGATGAACATGCAGGGCTAATCCCCTTTGTCTTTAGGACTGGGAGTAGTCCGGATAATCATTGTATGATACTTTTTGCATAGTTAATCATAATTTGTCTCTCAAATTTGTGGTATGATTTTGTTTTCTCAATTCTATCATTGTGCTTGATCACCATAATGGTAATTTAATACCTTTAATTGCTTTTGACGAAGAATTAATAGTTGAAAAGATACAATAATCACATTAACATATAAATCCCTTGGAAAAGGTGAGGTACAATTAATGGGGGAACCTAAAGATATGTTTTTAATGCACCTAATTTAGGGTATAGGTTGCTACTGATGTGGAACCGACCTAGATTAAGGTAGTGAATTGTATCGCGAAAGTGAATAATTCTATTCACATGCCACTACCTGGGATAGGAGACGAGTTGTGATAATTATGTAGGAATTAGTACAATGAGAATTCGTGGTGAAACCACAATCATAAAGATCCCATTTTAATTGATTAAACCAACCATTTAATCGATTGCTTTGTTTTCTTTTGTTTTTATTTTCTTTTTCAAAACAACTCTCAAACTTTTATAATAGGTCTAGCTGATTGCAAGTAGTTAGTAGTAGTCTATCAAAATTACATTCCCTGAGTTTGACTCGGGCCTCACAAAGGCCTATATTACATTGACACGTGCACTTGTGTTTTACGCATGATTTAATCGTGTCAAGTTTTTGGTGTCGTTGCCGGGGAACGGTAATTTTTTGCAATACGAGTGCTACGAGTGGCCACACTAGGCCACTTTTTCATATAATTCTTAAAATTTTAAATTTAATTTCACATCTTTAATTACTTATTTCCTTTTTAAGTACTATACTGAACATCTTTTTAGGTACTAGTTGATGGTAAAAATGTGTAGCACAGACTACGTAGAATTACCAGTAATTCTGCCATTAGGTGAAGGAGTTGAGTTGACAAATCCACCACCTGAGGAATTTGAAAAAGAACCTGAAGAAATGGCTAAAGAAAAGATAATATGGGAGAAGATCAAGGCTTCTTCCTCATCAGCATCAAAGGGGCTGATCAAAAGGCAGGCAATCAACATTCCCACATACAAGATTGATCTGACATTGATAAACCTGGTCAAGTATCAAGCATTTCACGGGTTGAAGAATGAAGATCATGTTGCTCACATTAGCACATTTATGGAAAACTATGACATGATAAAGATTGACAAGTTTCCACAGGAGGCACTCTAGTTGAAGTTATTTCCCAGCTCTCTCGCAGGAAATGAACGAGAATGGTTGTACAACATTGATGATGAAATCGTTGACACTTGGGATCAAATGATTGAGGTCTTTTTCGACCGATTTTTCCTACCTGAGAAGACCAATGACCTAGTGAGGAAAATTCACAATTTCAGCCAAAAGGTAGGAGAAACCTATTCTGAGATGTGGGAACGCTTCCAGATCATGCTGAGGAGGTACCCACATCATGGGTTGGACAAGGAAAAAAAGTCAAAATCTTCTACTTTGCTCTCAATGAGCATGACAGAAGCAACCTCGATTCAGCACGCTCAGATTTCTTCTTAAACAACACATGCATAAGGTGTTGGGAGATCTTGAAGAACATGGCCAAGAAACGGTCATGGTGTGATAGAGATGCACCAGAACAAGTTAGAGCTGTAGGGGAATCATAGGCAATTAAAGATTTAAATGAGAAGATGGACCTACTAGCTAAGAAGATCTTAGAGAAGGAGAGCAATGGGTCTGATTAGGAAGAATATGTAAAGTTTATGCATCAACAAGGCTACAGGAGCAATGACTACGCTTGGAGGAAGGACAATAAATTTTCATGGAAGGATCCAAACAACTTCCTACAATACCCGGATGCAAAGCCACAACCCACTACGGAGGACAAAAGCATCGAATTGCTCAGCGAAGTGGTGAAACAAAATCAAGAGTTGATGAATATGTTCGGCAAGCAGTTACAGTCCCATGGTGACATTTTGAATAAATTTGGGTAGACGTTGCAAAGTCATGGAGCGCAGATGAGGGCACTAGAGACGACTGTGGCCCAAATTGACAATGAAGTGGCGGCCATGAAGCATCAAAATCAACAACGACTGGCTGGTAATGCAGAGACTACTCAATCACATAATCAAGTTAAGTATATATATATATGTGATTATAGAGACAGAGCCCTTGGTGGTGGAGGTCCATGAAAAGGGAAACATGCATTTTGACACGGAGGCTAGACCCGGTGTGCCATACCCCCACAACTTATATGGACTACCAGGAGGATGTCACTCATTCAACAAATCCCACCAAGCCACCATCATAGTCGTGCCCACATCTAGGCAAGAGGAGCAAGTGAAAGCCATATTTCGTAGTGGAGCCACTACCACCGAGAAGGATGGGAAGCCATGAGCCTCTCAAACTAAGAATGACATGTCAAAGCCTACGCAAAAGGGTGACATTGAAGCGAGCTTAAGGGAGGAGACCCCAAATAGCCCATATGTGCCACCATACAAGCGAGTGAAGGAGCTAAATGTGCTTTTTCCAGATAGTCTAAGGCCGAAGAAAGAGTATAGGCACTACAAGAAGTTCTTGGAGATGTTTAGGAAGCTTCACATTAACATTCTGCTAGTGGAGGCGATAGAATAGATTCTTGCATACAGAAGATTTATCAAGGACATCATCACTAAGAAAAGGCAGATAAAAGACACTGACGTTTGGTTTATGAATGAGACGGTGAGCTCAATAATCCACGGGAGTCTACCAAAGAAGAAGAAAGATCATGGGAGCTTCTACATACCATGCTCAATTGGTGGCCGTTACTTTCTGCACACACAGTGTGATTCAGGCGCTAGCATAAAACTTATGCCGTTAATCACATTTCAAAAGCTGGGATTGCAGTCACCAAAGAAATCTGCCATGTCTATTGAGTTCGCGGATGGATCTATAGTGAAGCCACACGAAGTGTGTGAGGATGTACTTGTCAAAGTTGATAGATTTATCTTCCCTGTAGATTTCATAGTCATGGACATGCCACAACTTAATGGTTGTGAGATGCTACTAGGGAGGTCATTTCAAGCTACGGATAATGTTATCACTGCTATCGGGAGAGGTACCTTGACATTAGGGATCGACTAAGAAAGAGTTGAGTTCAAATTGCTGAGTGATTCCTTAGGGACACTCCTCGATACCCCAATTTGATGAGCATTATTGCGTCTATCCTAAGACGTTAAAGTAGGACACTTGTTGGGAGGCAACCCAACCATTGGTAGACTTCATTTCCATTTACTTCAGTAGTTTTGGTTAATTTCATTTTTAGTGTAAAAATGATACCCTGATACATTTGCTAAGTGTGCAGGTCTATGTGGATGTCGATACCATCGACCACTGATGGTAGCGACAAGGGTGCAGAGTGACAACTACAGAAAATTTGCTTCGTCAATACTATCAACGGCCTTGTCAATAGTATCGACCACCCAACAGGAGAATGGACTCAAATTCTGGAGTAAGTCACTAGTATCGACCCCCTGGTCGATGCTCATGATATCTATGGAGATATTCAAATGAATCTTTGCCAGTGAAGTCGATGCCATCGACCCCAATGTTGATGGTATCAACATAGCTTTAGGGGGGTCCACTGCCAAGGCCTCACGAGGATAATGGATGCATACAGAAGTTGATGCCATCGAAACCATGTTGATGGTATCGACGGGCCATGTCAGCGAGCCGCGATACGCCATCAACAATGCACACCAAATTGGGAGGTTGATCCATGGGATGGGTCGATACCATCAACCCTCATCGATGGTATCGACGGGGTTTCAGGGGCGCCGACCTTAGTTATAAAAGGAGGGACTGTATTTCATTTCTCTTCACACCTATAGAGATGGAGATGAAGCAACAAACCTTCTATGACCCCTAATGGAATACAGACCACTTTGGAGGCTACCCACATCCACCACTGATGCCCCCATTTGATCTTTCATTTCAGGGGCAATATCCTACATGGGATCCCAGTGGTCAGCAATATCGGCAATATCCGCCACCTGAGCAGTAGCAGGGTATCACTATTCCACCTTTTGAGTTTGTTCTTGGATATGAGGTCATAGTTGAATTCAAGCTTAGGGGGGGATGGAACAATTTCTATCTTAGTTTTATTTCATTTTCTTTCATTTTAGCATTTTTCTTATCTTTTTGCAAATATTCTTCTAGTTGCGCAATTTCTTTATTTACAACTTTCTAGGATCCACTTTCTATCTAGTGTACTCAGTGGATGTCTAAATGTAAATTGCATGTCATCTCAATGTTTTTCAAATAGGGGTAATGGGTGCAATTGTCTGAAATTTTAGCTTTAATGCAAATTTTCTAGAAATTATAAGTTGGACTTGTTTGAAATTGGGCACATAACTTATGAAAATAATTGGGTAGCCAACTTTAAAACATATGATCATAACTGTACATCCAGATGATTCAAGAAAGGTGGATGGAATTGGATGTCGAGCCTAAACTGACCAAATGATAACGAGACTTTAATCATAAGTGAGAGAGAGAAACTCGTTGATTGATTGGTACATATGTCAGTAAGGAGGGACATATAATATTTTCTAATGGTTCTGTCAATTAGTTTTGTGATCTATCCACCCCACTTCATTCACACTCCACCATAAAAAAAGAAGCACGTTACAATTTTCATCTTTTAATTGCATGCCATTTAGATAAGATTGCATTATAGCTAGATTTTGCATTAAACAAATGAAAAATAAAAAGAGATTTGTATATTTGTCATGCATGTACACATTCTCAAGTGCATGCCATGGTAGTTGCATAATTACTTTCATTTAGTTAAATTTTGCATACTCTTGAGCATATAGGACATTATGTGCCTTACTTATTCTGAAAAATAAGAAATGAGGGGAACTTGTTCTATACTCTCTGAGAAATGAATTGTAATGCACCAATTGTGGTAGTTATGTGAAAATAAACCTGAATATATATATATATATATATATATATATATAGTGTAAATGTTTTTCTAGTAAAAATTTGAGAAGAAGAATGGCTTGAAAAAAAGAGAAATTTTTTTAAGCAGAAATTAGAGGGAGAAAAGAACTTGTTTCACCTGCATAAAAGGAAGAATACGCACATGATGTAGTTTTGTAGAAATTCCATCTCACATTGAGATGGAATAGTAGAGCATGCATCATTCCACCTAAAATGTAGGCATTAGGTCATTTCCATACGCATATGCATCATTTAGGTCATTTTTATTGTTTATTGCATGTTAAACTGTATTGTGCTTCTTTTTCTTCCAAAGCCACCCATTTCATCCACCTGTTGCTCAAGATGGTAGGCCACCCATGATTATCTCCTTATTTTTATATATCAGGAGATCTGCTTCCATGTAGATGGTAGTTAGGATATGAGCAACATAGATAGGAGATCACAAAATGCAACAATCATGAGCCGGAGGAATTTATTATATCAACTTCCTTATTTGATTGTGTTTGTTGGTCTTGGGGTGGGCATCTCTCATGGATGATAATTGTCACCTTTAGGGTAGTTATCGTTCCATGGTCAGTGAGGGTTGATATGTGCCTCGCAGGTGGGAATCCTACAGTGATGTCTTTTATGCTAGTATGTTCTCTAGTTGACCCTCACAATTATATTCTCTAGTTTTGTTGCTCGAGGACGAGCAAAGTTCAAGCTTAGGGGAGTTTGATGCAAGTTTTTTAAGTCACTTTTATAGGCTAATTTTATATGCGTTTATTGGTCATTTTCATGGTTAATATCACATGATTCATTTCCTTCAGCCTATAATCTTGTTATGCGTCAAAGTTACCTTGTTTTATCTTATTTGGTACAAATGATCATATTTCTCAGAGTTAAGTTGAGTTTATCTTTGAATTTCAGGCAATTCCCATATATGCAACTGTCGATACCATCGACGACTGTCGATACTATCGAGACGGCCACAATGAGGTAGCCGGAAAGAGTAGAATGGGTTGATACCATCGACCCAGAAGTCGATGGTAGTGAGATGTCTTCAGCGAGCCAAACATCCACATGTCGATACCATCGACGCAGGTTGTCGACAATATCGACGTGACGTCAGAGCAAACCCCCAGAAAAGGAAAGGACCATTGGTATTATAGCGGGTTGATACCATCGACTCACCGTCGACGGTATCGACGTCGTCAGATTAGGAATTTCTGTAGATCAAATCTAAATGAATGGTCATGATGTTTTGGTGGCCGTAAGTGATCCCTATACCTAAAAAAGACGGCCCAATTCGTCCTATCATGTCATTAGTCGCTGCACAAGTCTTAGAAGAGGAGAGGATGAAGAACAAAGACCAAAGCTACGCCCCAGACATTTCCAGAGTTGTCTACACAGTTTTCTACCACCGTAAGGATGCAGAATGCCTATCCCGCATCGAGGATTGCCCGGTTCTCCTTCGTTCAGGGGTTACACCATCTCCATCCACATTTCCCCTATGTTTTCTTCTCCTTTTATGATGTTTTTCATTGAGATGAATATGTGGGGCTAATCCCCTTTGTCTTTAGGACTGGGAGTAGCCCGAAAAATCGTTGTATGACACTTTTTCCATAGTTAATCATAATTTGTCTCTCAAATCCGTGGTATGATTTTGTTTTCTCAATTCTATCATTGTGCTTGATCACCTTAATGATAATTTAATACATTTAATTTCTTTTGAAAAAGAATTAACGGTTGAAAAGACGCAATAATCACATTAACGTATAAATCCCTTGGAAAAGGTGAGGTACGGTTAATGGTGGAAACCTAAAGATATGTTTTTCATGCATCTAATTTAGGGTATAGGTTGCTACTGACATGGAACTGACCTAGATTAAGGTAGTGAATTGTATCGTGGAAGCGAACAATTCTATTCACAGGCCACTACCCGGGATAGGAGACGAGTTGTGATAATTATGTAGGAATTAGTACAACGAAAATCCATGGTGAAACTGCAATCCTAAAGATCCCATTTTAATTGATTAAACCAAACATTTAATCGATTGCTTTGTTTTCTTTTGTTTTTATTTTCTTTTTCAAAACAACTCTCAAACTTTTATCATCGGTCTAGCTGATTGCAAGTAGTTAGTAGTAGTATACCGAAATTATGTTCCCTGAGTTCGACTTGGGCCTCACAAAGGTCTATATTACATTGATGCGTGCACTTGCATTTTACGCACAGTTTAATCGTGTTAGAGAACACTGCATCTACCCATGGTAGAGTCATAGTTCATCTATCTACTTTGCAAGGAATGTAAAGAAACATAAATAACATCTGTCAACTAAGATGTATAACTGAATTGTGCATCAAATAATGTTTTCTGTATTTGATCTTTAAGCAGATATGCTACACGGCTGAACATATTTTACAATCACACTTATGCCCTGAGGAGATGAAGCATACCCCGTTCATCACCAACCGACCACAAACTTCTCACAAGTTGGTACCATACAAGGTCAATGGAAGAGCAGGTTGCCATAACCTCCCTTGTCTCAGTCAGTATGATACCACTTAGGCTTAGCAAGACATCTCGTGTCAGCTGAAATATAGCTGCTCCAAGGTATGTAGGCATCCTCGCTTAGAGCTACAACGTCAACTGTGCTCTCTTAAGGGAACATCTACAACAATCGTCCCCAATTATTGAGTTATGGTCACTTAGGCACCATACTCTGAGCCATGGTCACATAGGCACCATGCTCTGAGCCACGAGTCAGTTCACTGTTCTCTATTGAGACATTCTTATGAAATTACTGAGTCATGGACACTTAGGCTCTGTGCCCCCACATATTCAAAAATATGCATTCCAAGTTATGCCGCGGGAAACCCGTTTCACCATTTAGCAAGTTCTGATGCTGATGGATCTATGGTCAGGGCAACATTTTATAGTTCCTAATGATGTATTACATGTATTAGAACATTCTTTTAGCATCAAATAAGTCATCATTATTAATCACAACAAATGCTACAAAGAAAGTGTTATAGATCTATCATGTAATTTTCAAGTCTTTAGAACACATTTAGATACTTGGTACTTGGGATCTCAGTCCCTTATCACATTACTGGGGATCCTCATCCCTTCATATCATTATCATCATGATTACTGGATCTAGATATTCAAACCCATAAGTCATCACATAGCATTGTTACTTTTGTAACAGGTAACCATTACCTCTAGGTCCTCAGACCAAGGTATTCATTTCACTTGTTGTACAAGTATTCACATGGCTCACATGGCCATTACACATCTTGTCACCTCTCACTAGGAAACAACTTATTCACATGGCTCACAAGGCCATTACACATCTTGTCACCTCTCATTAGGCAACAACTTATTCATATGGCTCACAAGGCCATTACACATCTTGTCACCTCTCACTAGGAAACAACTTATTCATATGGCTCACAAGGCCATTAATCATTATACTTGTTATATAAGTATTTAACATGCCTCACAAGGCTTATTTAATAAGAGAAATATAACCTTCCCATAATTAGGGTTAGGGTTTGCCTTTATAGACGAATAGGGTTTCATGTTCATATTATTAATCCAAACCCTAATTCATTGCTCCACACATCTAGGAGCATACATTGATATCATAAGTATTCAGTCATTCTTATATATATTTTCTCATCATTTATCATTAAATGATTAACAACACAATCATGTGTTTCTCTCTCATCCTTACTAGGATATGGAATACATCATACTTTTGATTCAATCCTCCTCTTTGAGGAATATTCGTCCATCAATAGCAATTCACATTATCTTTCATTTAACACCACGTTGAACATATGTCACTCAATCAATCACACATGATTGAAGTGTCACTTCCATATTGGTATCAACATGTGTGTGCTATCATATTATACTTTAAACCACATCCTTTACTTTATGTCATATATTCATATCAGCATGTGGTATAACCACATCACCATGCCATGTTTTGAGGGTGTAAACCCTAATCAGCATATTATATACTCACATCAGATGGACTATCACTTAGATCTTATTACTTCAGATTAATTTTGTATTGGGTATGAGATAGATGCTTGAACCCATATCAGATATAAGCTTCGTGTTTAGTGCCATATCATGCACAAGATATGCCCCATATTGGGCATCCATATCGGGTATCATATTGGGCATCCATATTAGGTAGCATATCGGGTTACCATTTTAGGTAGACATTGAAACTCATATCCCCTTCATTCATTCAAGGATCATCCTTATCATATAATTACTTGACAAACTAATGGTCTTATTAAATTCTCATACCACCATTCATTACACAAAAAAGGGGTATATTGGATTCCAATCCCTCATCTAGGGTTTTCCACTAAATTGGTTACATCATGCCATATCATGCATGAAGTATGAGTTTGAACTTCATATCGTTTACAAGATAAAAGTATGTTCAATTCTTTATCAATCTAGAGATATCATTCATCTCATACATGTGGTATCATCCACCACTCATCTCAGTTTATGCATCATCTTGGGTTTCCAACTCTATGTTGATTAGAGTGTTCACCACTCCTATATCATATAAGAGGTGTAGTCTAGATTTTTATCGTGCATAAGGATAAATAGATATCTCTCATATTGTGCAACAAGCATGAATCAAAGCATATATGAGCTATTCTCCATCTTCATATCGGGTTAACCCCCTCTTGGGTTTCATATTGGGTTGAGGTGTTTCAAGCATATTGGGTTACACTTTGTTCTTGAATCCATCCTGATATTGTGCATAATTATTTATTCATTTATTCATATCGTGCACCAAAAGTGTGCTTCATGATATCATGCACAAGTGTATAATTACATGATCATATTGGGCAAGAAATACTTGCTACCTCCACTCATATCGGGTTACTCAAACTAGGATTTCAACATATCAAATTCCTTGAAGTGCCTACTTGATACTATATCGTGCATGGAGACCTTACTTGCCTCCCTATCATGCAAAGGGTTATGGATAACTCCATATCATGTTACAAGATAGTAGCTTCATCTCCATATCATGTAAGGGGATGTAATCTCACAAGCATATCGTACAAGTCATGCAAGTATAATACCCATATCGGGTTAGATCTACTTGTGTGTATGCTTAAACCCGATATCACTTTATAAAGTGATACCATCTTCTTCAAGCTCTAGATCTCCAATCTAATAGTTAAAGTTCATGTCAATAGGTCTAGGAAACTACTAGAGCTCATAATTTCATCAATTATTTCATAAGATTTTGGAATTAAAAGTAGTTCATTTAAGCATAGCAATTTAGGTGATGAATAATAACATGATAGGGTTCAAGTTATATAACCCGCCTTGTGAGTAGCTTAAAAACTCCAATCTCCAATGATTCACGTACTAAGGTTGAAGAAGAGTTTCTCCAAGGTCCAGGATCATTCACAACTCCTCCATGGACAAGAGATCACCATAGTTAAGCACTTGGTGAAGAAGAAAAGAAAGGAGTATTCATAACCCGATATCCTACTTCAACCAAGGTTGAAGGTGACCAAAGCCTTACCTAAATCTTGATGCTCGAGCTCTCCTAGCTCCTTGAGATTCTTTTCACGATACCTAAGGGTCTTTGCATGATATCTCCAAGGGGAGTGGTTATGAGGATCGTAAACTTTCATAAGTTGGTGAAAGGTGAAGTATATATACTTGGTTTCATGAGATAAATCATATAAGAGGTGTCTTCACCTTAAGATACTAGATGACACGTGTCCATGCATGGTTGACACGTGGACATGTATGCACACATGTATATATTTCCATGAAAGAGTCTTGGGGATAACCTAGAGACAATATCTCGACCCTTACTTATCCTGTTGGGCAAGTTATCTCATCTTTATCTCATTAAATAAGCAACCTGATACACTTTCTGTAAGGAACTTTAGAACTCATCATGGGCCACCTCCTTGAGGTGCTCTGACCATCATGGCCTTTTCCAAGTCTCAAAAAACTGATAGGAAGCTCCTACTTTGGCTCGTTGGCCGATAGGGCTCGTTATATCAAGTCTACAACTCGATACAACACATATAAGGCTCTTGCCTTCAACTTATTCTTGGTCTTTCATTACCAAGAGTATCATCACTCAATGGTGATTCAAACATAGCACCCCTTCTTTCTCTTTCCTCCAGAACACATAGAGCAAGTGGGGTCACTCTAGAAGTGGTAATTTTGCATTTCAACCCTATTCATTGGGTAAATTACAATTTGTACCAAAATTGGTGAACACAACACTAGCATTATTCAAACAAGTTATAACTTGGAATTTGGGCTTTCCACAAGCCACCTCTTAGCATCATTCTCTTTATTATGATACTAAAACACTTATAAAACATTCCACATGTGTCATTTTTCAATATAACCCCTCATCTTGGGTAAGTTGCACTTTTCACTCAAACTTTCATATATCACACAAATAGTTTGCAATTAAGCTCAAACTTGAAAACAAACTTCACCAAAAGCCTTAATTTCTTTTTAAAATATTATAATAAGTTTGCAAGTATCTTACTTGAGCAAAACTTCTAGGGTTAAGCCATAACCCAGGTCAGGGGTATTATAATATATGTAGCTAGAATACATAACATTCATTCTAGATGTTAGCATTATGATTGAGGAAGAACTAAGTTGTGGAGAGAATATTCAATTAATTGATCATGGAAAACAATTGTTGAATAAGAAATTATAGATGGATTGAAAGTTTTAGACAATAATTTGTAGTTACGAATATATCAAATCATACCAAATGAATAGACTTATAAAAAGATGGCCATGTTGCCTCCTTACCCTGTCAATAAACTTTCAACATATGAGTTGGTTGAACTAGAAGAATGAACTTCTAGTCACCTGAACAATTGAAAATAAAAGAGAAAGATACCTTGCTCTCTGACTTTGGGAGAGTGGAAAGGAGAAACAAAAGATTGTGGATATGGAGAGGTATTTGTAGTCTGGAATTAAGGTTAGGGGTCCAGCGGTTCAAGAAAAAGATTTTGGAATACACCTAACAGATCACTAAGTTCAATGGGTCCAACCACTTGCAGAATGTAGGAATTTACTATGTGGCACCCTAGTAGAATGTAGGAATTGACCGTGTGACATCCCACCATCACACAGACAATGAGATGCCACGCAAAAATGCACAGAACCACCATAAACTACTTATTACTGAAAACATGGGTTAATTAAAACCGATTGCGGAAAGTAGATAAAAGAGAACTATTATATCTAGATTTTTATCATGCAAGGAAAAGATGTTACATAAATATTTACAAGACTTGATATTTGTCCACAGCCTATAGGAACCAGCTGTCATGTCAGCACCAGAGTTCATCACCTATTTATACATACATAACGGGCCACATCAGGCCAGCATCAGGATATACAAAGCTACATCAGCTATACATTGTAAAACATTGTCAAAACACCTCCGAGGACCTGAGAGTACATGGATGACTCTAGGACTCTACTACAAAACAACCAAAACAATAGCATATCTATATCTTGCCTCCTACTGCTGTTCTTGCTGCACGTTCGCAACCTCACAACCACCATCACATCTAGCACGGTCACCTAAAAAGGTTGTAAACCAATGGGGTAAGACACACAGTCCCAACGAGAAACATAACTCCCTGCCGAAACTATAAAACTTCATAAGAAGCAGGTAAAGAAGATAACTGATATCAGTAGATCATAAGAGCAACATCCTGAGCAGAACTTATTTTATTAACAATCTTACCAGGGTATCTAGGAGGCATATGACCAGATATTCTTTATGGAACATGATTGACAAGATAAGATTTATAAGAACTTATCACAAAATATAAGGATCGTACAAATATCTACAAGTTATAACTAGATCAACTATACAAGCAAGGCCTCAATCAATGTTATGTGTTTTGCCCTAAGTAGTATATACTATTCAGCTAGATTACGTATTATCATGCCTTGAGAAAGTGAGTCGTACCGCTCAAATCCAACTATCGGCTGCGAAGCCCAAAGCCGGTGCCATACAAGGTCAATGGAAGAGCCAGACTCCACGACCTCACCACCTTGTGGTCAGTGCACGAGTGCTTAACAAGCAGGACCACAGTCTCATGCTTAGGTGGCCACAGCCACGCAGGGTCAGGCTACCCTCTGCGTAGCCCACCTTGGTACAAGTATCAATGCTAGTGATCCGAGCCACGGGCATGTTCACTGTGCTCCATAATCACTGAGCCATGGGCCTATTCACCATGCTCTTATGACACATCCTGAGCCATGGTCCTGTTCACCATGCTCTTTCATATTGAGCCACAGGCCTGAAACTGCGCTCTGGAGTCTACAACCAAAGTTGCACTCTAATCCTCCTATTTTTGGCTAGGAGCAACCACACATATTCAACAATATGTGCTTCCGGGTTAACCCGCAGGAGAACCCGTTTCACGATCACCAACTACTGAAGATGATGGATCTATGGCCAGGGAAAACTACATGATATGTTCCACTATAATTTATTAGTATATTTTAAGTGGATTGTTGAGGCAACCAAGTTGTAAAACATAAATAGCATTGAGTTACATTATTACCATGGGATCTCAATCCCTCATCATAGAATGCCACTGCCTCTCAAGGCATACTTCATCACCATGGGATAGAAATCCCTTATCTCAACATCAGAGGATAACACCTCAACTAGGCACTCAGCCTTTATCAGGTCAACAAACCTTTCACATCATACTAGTGATACATGTTATCTTATCAACAAGGATTTTCATCATTGAGTGTTATATAGAACACATACACCTCATAGCTCTTACCTGGCTATGAATTCACTTGATTCACCTGCATGGTTAGTATGCATATAAAGAGAGATAACTAGATCACCAAACATAGATCTTTATGATTATCATGCTATTAGGGTTGAAGGTACATGATTGGAACAACATCCATGATCATAGTTACATGAAGCACAACCTGTATCTGTAGAAAAATTACATTATTGTAATAAAACCACGAGCATTCACTATGCCCTATATTTTATGAACATAGTCATGTATCTAATCATCTTACTTAGCACCAACTTTAGGTATCAAACATATCACTGGTCACAACCTATCATTCATAACTCATCATCTACAAAGGTACAGGCACAAGATAACAGACTCATCAACCTAAGATTCTGAGCTAGGCATAACCCTCACCAAAGGTACCACCTACCCTCACCAAAGGTGTGGCAGGTAGTGCCATTCCTCACCCACGGAGGTATTGTGCAAGGTCATATCCCTCACCAAATCTCTATCGGTTAGGGCATCAAAACCCTAAGGCACTAAGACACCCATATCGGTCATCAACATAACATGCGCCCATGCACAAGGGATGTCATGCAACCAGGGGCTAAGAGTTGTGTCGTGAACCCATGGATATCGGGAAACCAGATGCAAGATGATATCGGGCAACATATGGGAATCACATATCGACCATCACCCCTATCGCCCATAATGGGTTAGGGTTTTATGTCGGGCAACCAACAAGGTCATGTCGTCCACAACTATATCGTCCAAGGCTATTATGCCCAAGGTCACCACTGTATCACCCAAAAAGCACACAACTAACAAATGACACCATGGCGCCCAAGGTAACCTATCGCCCCACAACACAGGCACCACATATCGTTCAACACTAGGGCACCTAACTAGGGTTCCACCACCCAAGCACCATATCGGGCAACACCAAAACCAACCCATATCACGCGAGGCACAAAATAGAGATGTCTACCACACATCATGTCGGCCAAAGGAATAATGCCCACAAGCACCAACTAAGGCAACAGTTCATATCGGGCAAAAGGGAGAAAGAACGCTTCTTAGCATATCACCTAAGACTCAACCCTAGGAGAGTGGTATCGAGAAACTCATCACAAAGGGGTATCGTGCAAGGCACAAGGACCATATCAGTTTGATCATCATCAACCTCAAGATCACCATCATCAAACCCTAATAGATCAAGAGAGTTGGCTCACCTCTCAACAACCAAGAGAGAGGGGTTTTGCACAACCTCCATCACATATCAGGCAACAAGGTGGTTCATCCCCTTATCGGTCAAGATTCCAACCTTCACTAGGTCAACGTCCAACCAAGGCTCACCTATCAAATCTATGGTGAGAGAAGGGTATTGCCCAAGCAACTAGAGCATAGACTCACCTCTCAACAACCAAGTGAGAGGGGTTTTTCCTACACCACTAGAGTTTGAACTCACTTCTCAAAACCAAATGGGAGAGTAAGGGGTTTTTCCCAAGGAACCCTAAACTCAAGGTTCGGCCACAAGGTCTAAGAACACATCAACAACATGACCACTATATATATAACAAGATAAAATGGTACATACTGGGGAAATAAGAATATCTAACAAGATGCATGGCCGATCAAGATGACATATAAACATGCACCATGAAAAAGAAGTAGTATAGCTAGGGTTAGGAGTTATGTAACCTGCCTTAAGCAAGATCCAAGCTCCTAACACCAAGCTTCCAAGCTCCAAGCACCACCTTCGACCACCACAAGAAGAAAAACAAAGCTTATAACCACCATGGCTGAAGAACAAGCAAGAAGGAGAAGAAGGTGTCAATGAAAGAGGGTGAGATGCTCACCATAAGAAGAGAAGCAAGACACACTCTAGGGTTTGGCCATCACTAGAGGAAGAAGAAGACTCCGCCAAGGAGATCGGCCACCAAGCTCTACCAAGGAGAGGTATCGTCCACCAAGGAAAAAGGAAGGCAACTAAGGAACTAAAGGGATCCCAAGCGAGAGAAAGGATATACATATATAGAAGAGGGTGAAGGGGAGACTAAGGCATGGTGTCAACCAACCTAGGGACACTTATCCATGGGGCAACGCCACCTACTATCTCGCCCACCACCACATGTCCAAATCTTTTGCCACATGTAAGCAACAAGCACCAAATGTCCACAAGGGGGGTGACACAAACGATGCTAGGTCAAAGAAGGTCACTTGGCCGACACACCTCATGGGTAACACACCACTTGCCCGACACAACCACCTCATCAATACACCATGGCTGACACAAGGCACCAAGCTCACCCTTGCCCAATACAAGTCCCAACAAAGCAAGGCAAAGTGCAAACAAGGCTCAACAAGGAAAAACAAAGACCTAAGCTACTCAAACAATGAGCACAACCCATCCTCTCAACCCTAGAGGATGCAAGGAGAGAGAGAAACATATCACAAAATGTCAAACTTGCACATCAACCCTAAAACTTGGGTTATTTGCAAGTTGCACCTCTAACTCTCAACAAAGCACAAACAAATCCTAATCACCATTTGAGGTGATTAGCAAACATCTAAACACAAGGTTTAGGCAAAGCAAATAGGGTAAGCCAAAAACAAAGGTCAGGGTCCTTACAAGCCATAAACCTCTACAAAGAGATTTTTCTCCCAAAATCCGAAGAGAAAAGCAAGGGATACTTCCTTCTCATCTCTTCCTTGAGCTCCCATGTGGCTTCCTCAATGCCACGATGATGCAAAGAACCTTCACAAGAACTAGGTCCTTCCTTTTCAACTTCTTTACTCGTCTATCAAGAATCATCACTGGACATTCCTCATAGGTCACATCTTCATCAAGCTCAACCTTGACTGGATGTATCATTGTCTCTATGTCTGGATGACTTTTCTTCATCATACTGACATGGAACACCAGATGTAACCTGTGCAACTATGGTGACGGTTCTAACTTGTAAGCTACCTTTCCAACACATGCTATTACTGGATATGGCCCCATATACCTGGGTGCCAACTTGCCTTTCCGTCCAAACCTCAGCATGCCTTTTCATGGTGAGACCTTGAGATACACTTTGTCTCCCACCTGGAACTCTAGGGGTCATCGACGATTATTTGTATACGACTTCTATCTGTCCTGTGCTGCTTTCAACTGTTGTTGTATCACTTTGATCTTCTCTGTTGTCTGCTACACTAACTCATGACCCAAAAGCTGATACTCGCTCGACTCATACCAGCACAAAGGAGATCTGCACTTCCTGCCATATAAAGCCTCATAAGGAGCCCTGTCGATGCTCCGTTGGTAACTATCAGACTGAGATGCATGTCCCAACTGCCTAGGAACTGCAAAATACAAGCTCAGAGAAAATCCTCCAAAGTTTGAATAGTCCTTTCAGACTGTCCATCTGTCTTTGGGTGGAAAGCGGTACTGAACCTCAACTGCGTTCCCAACGCTTTGTGCAATTGTTCCTAAAGATGACTCGTGAACTGAGGTCCTCTGTTAGAGACTATCGTTGTGGGCACACCGTGCAAATGTACTATCTCATCCACATACACATGAGAAAGCTTCTCTACTATATACGTTGTCTTCACAGGTATGAAATGAGCAGACTTTGTCAATCTATCCACTATCACCCAGATGGAATCATGATTCTTAGCTGTCCTCGGCAGACCAATTACAAAATCCATGGTTATATGATCCCATTTCCACTGCGGTATCAGCATGGGTTGCAATGTACCTGCCGGCTTCTGATGCTCAGCCTTGACTTGCTGGCATACCGCACACCTAGCCACAAACTCGGCTAGATCTCTCTTCAAGCTAGGCCACCAATACAGGTCCTTCAGATTATGATACATCTTGGTGACACCTGGATGCATGGCATACATTGACGTGTGCGCTTCTTCAAGCACTAGCTTTCTCAGATCATCAACATCAGGGACCACCATCCTACCATGATAGAAAACTAGTCCATCCTCAAACACCTGGAACCCATCATGCTTTTCACTGCCAAACTCTGATTTGATTAACTAAACTGAAGCATATGCCTGCTGTGCATCTTTAATCTGTTGTCTCAATGTAGGCTTTACTTGTATCTGTGCCAACAATCCTGCCAACAAGGAGACTTCCAACTGTACATTCATCTACCACAAAGAGACAAACATATCCCACCTATGGAATACCAAGGAACTCAACTATGCCTTCTTCATAGAGAGAGAAGTAGACTTCCTGCTAAGCGCATCAGCTACCACGTTCACCTTACCAGGATGATACTCAATGGTGCAATCATAATCATTGATCAGCTCCATCCAGCGACGCTATCACATGTTCAGCTCACTTTGTGAGATGATGTACTTCAAGTTCTTATAATTTGTAAATATCTGACATACTTCCCCATAAAGATAGTGTCTCCAAATCTTTAATGCATGGACCACCACTGCCAGCTCCAAATCATGTATTGGATAATTCTCCTCATGCTTCTTAAGATATCGTGAAGCAAAAGAAACCACATGATCGTCCTACATCAGCACACATCCTAAGACTTTCTTGGAAGCATCACAAAATACCACATAGCCTTTCCCAGGCTCTGGAAGTACCAAAACTGGAGCATTAGTCAGCTTCTCCTTCAAACTTTAGAAAGCTTGCTGACAACGATCATCCCAGACAAAAGGTACATCCTTCCTGGTCAACTTTGTCAATGGTAACATGATCACACTGAAGTTCCTTATAAACCTCCGATAGTATCCTGCTAAACCTAGAAAACTATGAACTTCTATTGGCATCTTTGGTTGCTCCCAGTCTGCAATTGACTCCACCTTCTTAGGGTCCACTATGACTCCTTCTATAGATATCACATGACCCAAGAAAGTTACTTCTTTCAACCACAACTTGCACTTACTAAACTTGGCATACAACTGATGTTGGTATAGAAGAATCAATGCTTGTCGAAGATGTTGTTCAAGCTCTTGACTGTCCTGAATATAGATCAAGATGTCATCTATAAAAACTACAACAAATTGATCTAGAAATGGACGGAACACCCTGTTCATCAGATCAATGAAAGCAGCAGGCACATTGGTTAGCCCAAACGGCATAACCATGAACTCAAAGTGACCATACCTCGTTCTAAAAGCTAACATTGGTATGTCATCATCCTTAATTCGTAACTGATGATATCCAGACCATAGATTGATCTTTGAGAACACTATAGCGCCACACAACTGATCAAATAGATCGTCTATCCTTGATAACGGGTACTTGTTCTTGATCATAACTTTGTTCAAGTGTAGGTAATCTATGCACAAACACATCAATCCATCCTTCTTCTTTATGAACAGGACCGGAGCACCCCACAGAAATGTGCTCGGTCTGATGAAACCTTTATCCAGCAACTCCTGTAACTGCTTCTTCAGTTCTGCCATCTCGGCTGGAGCCATCCTGTACGGTGTCTGAGCAACTGGTTGTGTTCCTGGCACCAGATTGATCTCAAAGTCAATCTCTCGAGGTGGAGGAACACCAGGGAACTCATCGGAAAACATATCCACAAATTCTCAGATAACAGGCACCTCCTCAAGGCTAGGACCTTTTGCCTTGGTATCCATAACGTGAGCTAAGAATGCCTTACATCCTTGCCGCAACAACTTCTCTACCACCATAGATGATACTAAACATGTCGAAAGGATCTTTCTATCTCCCTAGAAGATCCACTTCTCACTATCATCATCAAACACTGCTTCCTTGGAACCACAGTCCAACACAACCTTATACTTTTCTTAGGTATCCATTCCAAGGATCACGTCAGATCCATGCATATCAAGTGGTATAAGATCCACTTGTATATTGTGTCCCGAAAAGGATAAAAAACAAGATGGACACTCCTCTCGAAGCAATGCAGGTCCAACAAGAGGGGTTTCTAACAACAGACTATCTCTCTTACAGCTAACAGGTAAAAGACAACTATCAAGCATACTACGTGCGATAAAAGAGTGCGTAGCACCCGGGTGAACCAGAACAGATATAAAGTAAGAAGAAGACAAATCAGAATGAAATAACTCCATCTGACCTGCCACCACTCGTGGGTTGACTATCGCCTCCGACTGACTCATAGCATAGAATCAAGTCGTTGCTTGTTGTCATCCACGTCCTCTGCTTCCTTGGGCAGACGATCCCGCTTGCGACACTTGACCACGTCCTCACCCTCTGTTACCACTAGACTGATTTCTATCTAACCCTTGCTGATTCGGCCTCAGCTGCTGTGTCACTTTAACATCTCTCTTTGGGCAATTTGTCCTGAAATGCCCAACTTGACCACAAAGATGACATGATTGGTGTCTCTGTTGTGGCCTAGATGGCCCTGTCACTACGAATGAAGATATACTGTGGGCTTTGGATGGAAAAAATCCACACCCTCTTCCCTTACTCAGAGACCACTATGACTGCGCACTAGAACCTTGTATCACAGAAGGTGCTGAAAACCTTCGCTTCTTGAAGCCATCAAACCTCTATGTCGGGAACTGAGCAGGCCTTTTCTTAGTCATGGACTCTCTCTTCTCCTTGATAGACCATTCTATCCTTCGGACAGACTCCACAAACGTGGCAAACCACTCCCGGTTCTCCAAAGCAGCAGCAGGTGTTGTCAACTCAACACTCAAACCCTTCTCAAACCGTCTGATTCTTTCATCATCTGTCGTTGCCATTGAGGAAAAAACCTTAGTAAGTCCATAAACTTGGCTTCATACTCGGTGATGCTCATCGATCCTTGGTGCAGATGCTCAAACTGGTTGATCTTCTCGTCCAGATACATCTTCAGGAAGTATCAGCTGACGAACTCCCGGCGGAAAACCTCCCAATAGATCACCTCACTAGGCCGCTTCTCCTCCTCGATGGACCACTAGTAGCCAGCACTACCTTTCAGAAGGTAGACATCATGCTTTACTTTGTCTGCTTTGAGTATGTCGAGGATCTGGAAGGACTTCTCAAGACCTGTCAGCCAAATATCTGCATCCGCTAGATTAGCCGTTCCAGTATAATCCGAAGCTCTGACTCGGCAAAGCCGCTCAAAGGTCTTCCCAATACCCGATGTTTCACCATGGGGAGCCTATGCTCTCGGTGGAGGCACTAGTAATCTTTCCACCATGAGATTCATCGTAGCCATTAACTACCCCATAAGCTACTGATAGATAGGGTTTTTGAGAATGGCTGGGTCAAGTTGGGGGACCTTAGGTGCCCGATCTTCATGTGCCTGCACTCATGCTCCATCAACAGATACAACATCACTGCTCACAGAAACACGTTCTTCATGGTTTCCAGACATCTTTAAGCTTTGTCTTCCGCTGAGGGCAAAAGGTTATTGTAAGAAAATCTAGAAAACTCACAAGAATAAACACAACCCTAGTCCTAGATCCCTGTAGACTCAGCGAACCTAGAGCTCTGATACCAAACTTCTAATGTGACATCCCGCCATCACACAGACAACGAGATGTCGTGTGAAAATGCGCAGAACCACCATAAACCACATATTACTAAAAAAACATGTTAATTAAAACTGATTGCAGAAATAGATAAAAGAGAACTATTACATCCAAATTATTATCCTGTAAGGAAAAGATGTTACATAAATATTTACAAGCCTTGATATTTGTCCACAGC
Source organism: Alisma plantago-aquatica (assembly GCA_963693085.1). NCBI lineage: Eukaryota > Viridiplantae > Streptophyta > Magnoliopsida > Alismatales > Alismataceae > Alisma > Alisma plantago-aquatica. The sequence continues at coordinate 1,236,728,690 of OY856410.1, read as the reverse complement.
CTATAGGAACCATCTGTCATGTCAGCACCAGAGTTCATCACCTATTTATACATACATAACGGGCCACATCAGGCCAGCAACAGGATATACAAAGCTACATCAGCTATATATCATAAAACATTGTCAAAACACCTCTGAGGACCTGAGAGTACATGGATGACTCTAGCACTCTACTACAAAACAACCAAAACAGCAACATATCCATATCTTACCTCCTACTTCTCTTCTTGCTACATGACCGCAACCTCACGACCACCACCACGTCTAGCATGATCACCTAAAAAGGTTGTAAACCAATGGGGTGAGACACATAGTCCCAACGAGAAACATAAGTCCCCGCCGAAACTATAAAACTTCAGAAGAAGCAGGTAAATTAGATAACTGATATCAGCAGATCATAAGAGAAGCATCCTGAGCAGAACTTATTTTATTAACAATCTTACCAGGGCATCCAGGAGGCATATGACCAGATATACTTTGTGGAACATGATTGACAAGATAAGATTTATAAGAACTTATCACAAATGTAAGGATCGTAAAAATATCTACAAGGTATAACTAGATCAACTATACAAGCAAGGCCTCAATCAATGTTCAGTGTTTTTTCCTAAGTAGTATTTACTATTCGGCTGGATTATGTATTATCATTCCCTAAGGAAGTGAGCCATACCGCTGAAATCCAACCATCGACTGCGAAGCCCAAAGCCGATGCCATACAAGGTCAACGGAAAAGTCAGACTCCAAAACCTCACTACCTCGTGGTCAGTGCACGAGTGCTTAACAAGCAGGACCACAGTCTCATACTTAGGTGGCCGCAGCCACATAGGGTCAGGCTACCCTCTGCCTAGCCCACCTTGGTATAGGTATCGGTACTAGTGATCCGAGCCACGAGCCTGTTCACTGTGCTCCATAATCATTGAGCCATGGGCCTGTTCACCATGCTCTTATCACACATCCTGAGCCATGGTCCTGTTCACCATGCTCTTTCATATTGAGCCACGAGCCTGAAACTGCGCTCTGGAGTCTACAATTGAATTTGCACTCTAATCCTCCTATTTTTGGGTAGAAGCAACCACACATATTCAACAATATGTGCTTCCGGGTTAATCCGCAGGAGAACCCGATTCACCATCACCAACTACTGATGATGATGGATCTATGACCAGGGCAAACTACATGATATGTTCCACTGTAATTAATTAGTATATTTTAAGTGGATTGTTGAGGCAACCAAGTTGTAAAACATAAACAATATTGAGTTACATTATTACCATGGGATCTCAATCCCTCATCACAGAATGCCACTGCCTCTCAAGGCATACTTCATCACCATGGGATAGCAATCCCTAATCTCAACATCAAGGGATAATACCTCAACTAGGCACTCAACCTTTATCAGGTCAACAGACCTTTCACATCATATTGGTGATACATGTTATCTTATCAACAAGGATTATCATCATTGAGTGTTATACAGAACACATACACCTCATAGCTCTTACCTGGCTATGAATTCACTTGATTCACCTGCGTGGTTAGTATGCATATCAAGAGAGATAACTGAATCACCAAACATAGATCTTTATGATTATCATGCTATTAGGGTTGAAGGTACATGATTGGAACAACATCCATGATCGTAGTTACATGAAGAACAAGTTGTATATATAGACAAATTACATTATTGTAATCAAACCACGAGCATTCACTATGCTCTATATTTTATGAACATAGTCATGTATCTAATCATCTTACTTATCACCAACTTTAGGTATCAAACATATCACTGGTCACAACCTATCATTCATAACTCATCATCCACAAAGGTGAAGGCACAAGATAACAAACTCATCAACGTAAGCTTTCGAGCTAGGCACAACCCTCACCAAAGGTACCGCCTACCCTCACCAAAGGTGAGGCAGGTAGCGCCATTCCTCACCTAAGGAGGTATCGGGCATGGTCATATCCCTCACCAAAGCTTTATCGGCTAGGGCATCAAAACCTTAAGGCACTAAGCCACCCATATCGGTCACCAACATAACCTGCACCCATGCACAAGGGATGTCGTGCAACCAGGGGCCAAGAGATGTGTCATGCACCCATGGATATCGGGAAACCAAGTGCAAGATGATATCAGGCAACATATGGGCATCACATATCAGCCATCACCCCTATCGCCCATAATGGGTTAGGGTTTTATGTCGGACAACCAGCAAGGTCATGTCGTCCACAACTATATCGTCCAAGGCTATGAAGCCCAAGGTGACCACTATATTGCCCAACAAGCACACAACTAACAAACGACACCATGGCGCCTAAGGTAACCTATCACCCCACAAGGAAGGCACCACATATCGGTCAACACTAGGGAACCTAACTAGGGTTCCACCACCCAAGCACCATAATAGGAAACACCAAAACCAACCCATATTGCCCAAGGCAAAAAATAGAGATGTCTACCACACATCATGTCAGCCAAAGGCATAACGTCCACAAGCACCAACTAAGGAAGGAGTTCATATCGGGCAAAAGGGACAAAGAACGCTTCATAGCATACCACCCAAGACTCAACCCTAGGAAAGGGGTATCGGGAAACTCATCACAAAGGGGTATCGTGCAAGGCACAAGGACCATATCAGTTTGGTCATCATCAACCTCAAGATCACCATCATCAAACCCTAATAGATCAAGAAAGTTGGCTCACCGCTCAACAACCAAGCTCACCCTTGCCCGATATAAGACCGAACAAAGCAAGGCAAAGCCCAAACAAGGCTCAAGGCAAAACAAATCCCAAAGCTACTCAAACAACGAGCCCAACCCATCCTCTCAACCCTATAGGATGCAATGAGAGAGAGAAACATCTCTCAAGGTGTCAAACTTGCACATCAACCCTAAAACTTGGGTTATTTACAAGTTGCACCTCCAACTCTCAACAAAGCACAAACAAACCGTAATCACCATTTGAGGTGATTAGCAAGCATCTAAACACAAGGTTTAGGAAAAGCAAACATGGTAATCCCAAAACAAAGGTCAGGGTCCTTATAGACCGGGTGTCCCCTCGACAGAAAAAGAAGATAATCTTGTATTAAAGTTTCATGGTTTTAGTGATTACTTGAATAAAAATGGTATAGATTGCAGTATTGAGTTGTATGTTGGATAATACTTGATTGGAAAGGAAGGGAAGATGAGATAAAACTTGAAGGTCAAGGCTTCTTTATTTAATTTTTTTTATTAAGACAATGGAAATTGAATATCCTATGTGGCTTGAAATTCAATACTATAGTTAAGATAATTCAATTGTGTACTTTATTAAAAATGACCAATAAAAAGTTGAACTGAAGGAAAAATAACACTTTGATTCAAAGAAATGTTCTTCTATTCACGACCCTCCGAATTATGGCAAATGGGTGAACTAAGTGGATAAGTAGGCGAAAAATCATGGGAAAATGTAGAATAAATATGATGAATTAACAAAAAATAGATTTCTCCTAATCGTCATTTGATTGACCAATGCCATAATTATATATATATATATATATATATATATATAAAATATAATATGTAAGAGTAAAATAAAAAGGTTTAAGTCCACTAAATATATGTAATATATTTGATTAATATGCATAAAATTATTAGCTATGGATATTTTACATTGAATATAGTTGTCTCCAATTTAAGTTTTCTAGCGCAATTCATATAAAACTTTTAGACTATACTAACTTACTAATATGTAAGAAATTTTTAATCTTATATCATATATTATTACATCCCGTTTGTAAATAGATTTTAGTACAACATTGCATTCATGTATAATTATATATTTTTTTAATATAAATATAAATATATTTTACTTCAGTAATTTGTAGTTTATATATTATATATCATTACTGTATTATGTTCTATTTGGACCGTCGCAATTCCCCTAAGAAGACGGCATTCCAAATGACATCCTTAAGGGGGAGACACCACGTGACATTGACGGGATCTTGGTTGCTTAGTGTGAGAGAGCAAAAACTTCTAAAAACATTTGTAACCAACAGGAGAAGAGACGCCAAAACGAGTGACATATGTACTCTCTCTTCGCCCTTAAATTAGATAATTTAGAAAATAACTTCAAGTGCATACCAGGGTCACCCCGTTATTAACTCCCATCCCCCACACCCTCTCGCTCTGGCGACTAGGGCTTGCACGCGATGGACGTCCACTCCCTTAGATTAGGGCTTCTCTCTTGCAGGTTCAAGTGTGCAAGCGTGCTTTGGGTCTCATCTTCATGGAGGAGGAATTAGCGGATTGATATGTAGGATTGAATCTATCAGATGAGGAGGAGGAACCGATTGACGGCAGCTTGGCGGACAATGGGGAGGAGGAAGAAGACCAGGCCGAACTGGCTTTGGTAGGACATCTCTTAACTGATCGCACATACAACTTGAAGGCAATGGAAAGGACTCTAATGCAAGCATGGAGTCTCCGAGAGACGGTGATTTTCAAGAAGCTGGAGGGCGACATCTTTGTGATGCAGTTTTCGCACTGGCGCGACAAGCAGCGCATGAAGGATGGGGCGTCGTGGAACTTTGACGGACGACTGCTACTATTCAAAGAGGTTGAGAAAGAAGACTAACCAGGGCGCATGTAGATCAATCACACGCCTTTTTGGGTCCGTTTCTATGGCGTGCCAATGGGTTACAGAGGGGAGGAGATGGTGCGGGCTATAGCGGGCTGCATCGGTGAGGTGGTGACGACGGATAGAGATGGATTAGGATGGGACTCCTCAGTTCATGTCTGAGTAATTCTAGATGTGTCCCATCCTTTGAGAAAAACCCTAAAGCTTAGGGTTAAGAGTGGGCGCATCGTTGACGTAGATGTTAAATATGAGCGGCTGGCAACATTTTGCTTCAGTTGCGGGTTGATCGGCCACGTCGACAAGGACTGCAGCGTCAACATGGAGGGGAATGACCATCAGCAGCGGTGGGGACGTTGGCTTCGGGCGTCGCCATGGAAACAACAACGGGCAGAGAGAAATTGGGAGGAGAGCAAGGGAGGCATAATATGGCAGCTAACGTTCTAGGACGATGGGGCGTCACGCGGTGAGCGTCGTGGGAGGGGGGAGGCCGGTAGCAGCAGCGAGGGAGGAGAGAAGGGGGTGAGGGCACCGTCAAAGGGGTGGGCATCGACCTACAGAGGGACCGGGGTTGGACGGATGGGAGTGAAGGGGTAGGTGGGACACGACGCGCCCAAGGACGATGGGGCGTCGTGGTGTTGATGGGGGGAGCGATGGCAGTCTCACGACAGGGCGTCGGGGGGGCGTCGGGGGTGTTTAGGGGACTGGGTGTCGGGGGGCATGCCGAGGGAAGAGAGGGGGAGATACGTCAAAAGTAGTGCTAAGGAGGGAGGGGGCACTACATCAATGAAGCTGGTTGGGAGGGAGGCAACACACCACAGCGGCGTCGGCGACACAACGTCATAGTCAATGATGGGAGAAGGCAAGAGGCATTACACGAAGACCTTCTGGAGATCAAGGAAAGGCAACGTATTGATGAGGAAGCTCCGATTTCAGATCAAGATGGACTAGTTGAGATAGAGGATAGCAATGAGGGTGGAGGCGCACCAATGCAACAATAGGGAAAGAGGGGGGCTGAGGTGATACAAGAACGACGGCGTCAGACGGAAGAAGGAGTGGAGGTAGCGCACAACGGCAATTTGGGGGCGTCAGACAACATCAAGGGCACAGAGGCAATGAAGGAACACGAGGGCAGCACTAGACAGGGGCCAGCATTCCACGAGGGTATCAAAGCACCTAAAACAACAATCCAGAGAATAGTAACAAGGGCACAAAGGAGGAAAGAGGCAGGGACGTGACTGAGGAAGGGGCACAAACAGGCAAAGGAGAAAAAGAAACGTCAACCATGGGTTTACAAGATGAGTAGAGGGGCAAGGCTGGGAATTATGGATGAGGAGGTGGTATGGGAGCAATCAACAGGGAAGAGGGGGAGGATTGGAGAGGCGTGTGATATGGAACTGGATGAGCTACCTATGTACGAGTCCGGGGGAAAAAGACACAGGAGGGTTGATGAAATGGTGACGGATAGCTTTGGGGTCAACAAGACTCAAGTAGCGGAGATTGGCGGAGTCCAATCCCACGAAGGACAATGAAAATCCTTAGCTGGAACTGTCAGGGAATGGGCGACCCTGACACGTGCAAGGCTCTCCGAGCGTGGGCTTGGAGAGAACGTCCAAACATAGTTTTCCTCATGGAAACTATGATTGCTGATAGGAGGCTAGATGATTTGAAGAAGAGTTGCGGTTTTACTGACAGCTTGTGTTTTTCCAGTGAGGGAAGGGCAGGAGGTATGGGTTTCTGGTGGAAGGACATTGATGTGGAGGTGATAAACTATTCTAAAAGACATGTGACAACTGTGGTCAAAGACAAGGAAAATGGCGTAATATGGAGAGCAGTGGGTATCTATGGTTGGGCTGATCAGGCAAGCAAGTACAAGACTTGGGAGTTGATGAGGAAGATAAAGGGAGAAGCAGATGTTCTAGTCATTTTCTTTGGGGACTTCAACGCGATTGTATCCAATAATGAAAAGAGAGGCGGCCCACCCAAAGAGGAACGACACATGCAGAATTTTAGAGACGTGATAGATGATTGTGAACTGTTGGACTTGGGTTTTGAAGGGAACATCTTTACATGGAAAAGGGGCCTCACAGAGAGAACTCTAGTCCTGGAGAGACTTGACAGATTCTTGCCCGAGCTTGAATGGAGGAATATATTCACTTTTTGCAAAGTTTTCCATATGCCCATACATGAGTCGGATCATGAACCCATAATTTTAAAGGCGAGTAGGAGGGACTACAGTAGAAAGAGGAAGGGGTAATTCATGTTTGAGCCAATGTGGGTGGGGGAGGACAGCTGTGGTGTGGTCATTAAGGAGGCATGGGGGGCCGAAGAAGGAAGTGATCTACCTTCAAAATTGTTGAGGTGTAAGGAAAGTTTAAAATCTTGGACAGGAGAGAAGTTTGGCGAAAGAAGAAGGAGGGTGAAGGAGATTGAGAATGAGCTTAAGAAGCTGCAAGCTCTCCCTCCAGACCAAATAAATCTAGATAGGGCAGAGGAAAAATCAAAAGAGTTGCAATATTGGCTACAAAAGAATGAGGAATATTGGGCAGCTAGAGCCCGGGTGAAGGAGTTAAAAGAAGGGGACCGTAATACTGCCTACTTCCACCAAAAAGCTTCAAATAGGAGGCGGAGGAACAGAATTGACTTCCTAGAAGACGAGCAAGGGGTATTGAAATCACAAGAGGAGGACATTAAATCAATTATCATTAACCATTTTGCACAGCTGTTTCTGTCTAGCAATCCTACGGGCTTTGAGGAGGCTACAAGGGGGCTGAGGGAGATGATAGGAGAGTCCCAAAAGGAGGACCTTGAGAGGGATATAGAGGATGAGGAGATATGGAATGCCCTAAAACAAATGCACCCAAATAAAGCACCGGGGCCAGGCGGTATGAAGGTTATGTTCTATCAAAATTATTGGGGGATTGTTGGAAAGGATTTGGCGAGCTATATCAAAGGGTGGTGGAAGGGGGAGAATGATATTGGAGAGGTAAACGACACCCTTGTTGTGCTTATTCCAAAGACAGACACGCCGAAGACAATAGGGGAGTTCAGACCGATTAGTCTTTGCAATGTGGTATATAAGATTGCATCCAAAGTCATGGCAAATAGATTGAAACCCCTTATGGACAACATTGTGTCGGAGAATCAAAGTGCCTTTGTGCAAGGAAGATTGACCACAGACAATGCCCTTATTGCTTATGAAGTGTTTCATTCTATGAAGAGAGATAAGGGAAGGAAAAAGGGCAGCCTTGCTTTGAAATTGGACATGTTCAAAGCGTACGACAGAGTTGAGTGGTGTTTTCTGGATGCCACTATGGAGAGATTGGGGTTTGGGATGAAATGAAGGATCAAGGTTCAAGAATGCATAACGTCCATCAAGCATACGTTCGCCTTCAATGGAGATAAGACCCAAAGCACAGTGCCTTCACGCGGACTTCTCCAGGGAGACCCTCTTTCCCCCTACCTTTTCATTTTATGTGTAGAAGCTTTTTCATCTTTGATTTCTACCGCTACACGTGAAAACCTGCTGCATGGCATCAAGCCAAGTAGGGGGGCGCCACCTATCTCACATCTTTTTTTCACAGATGATAACTTACTTTTTGCTAGAGCCAACACCGTCGAATGTCTGAAGATAGCTGAAATTGTCAGCCAATATGAACAGGCATCAGGTCAAAAGATAAATTTCTCTAAGACGGAGGTTGTCTTCAACAAAGGGATAGCGGCAGCCAAGCAGGAGGAGATGAGGCAGCTCCTTGGGGTGAGGGTTGTCGACAGGCACGCGAGCTACTTGGGGCTCCCGACAGCGGTGGGGAGATCAAAAAAATAGGTGTTCACCTACGTCAAAGACAGAGTTTGGAGGAAGCTTCAAGGGTGGATGGAAAAGCTACTGTCAAAAGTAGGGAAGGAAGTCCTCATCAAAGCGGTAGCCCAAGCGATTCCCACATACGTCATGAACATGTCCCAGTTGCCGGCAGGTACCATAGAAGAGATTCAGCAGATGATCACGAGATTCTGGTGGGGAGCAAAAGACAAAAAAAGGAAAATATCATGGATGAGCTGGGAGAACATGTGCAAACCAAAGTGGCAAGGCAGATGTGGCGGCTAGCAAACAATCCGGATTCTCTCGTGGCTCGTGTTCTCAAGGCGAGGTATTTTCCATAGACAACGATATGGGAAGCAAGAAGGGGACACAATCCTAGTTTTTCCTGGAGGAGCCTTTGGGGAGCAAAAGCGTTGTTAAAAGACGGTACACAATGGCGGGTGGGGGACGGTATGCAGGTGAACATCTGGGAGGATAGATGGCTTCCAAATGAAGGTGAAACGCTTGCACATCTCAAAAGGGAGGGTGGACGAGATGTTAACACAGTGAGGGATCTAATGATGGAAGATGGTTCTCAATGGGACGCCGGGATAATCAGTGAATGTTTTCCAGTGAGCTACGTTAGAAGAATACTTGCTATACACCGCAACATGAGGGACCCCGAAGATTCTTTGATGTTGTGGCCTTCAAGGGATGGGGAGTTCACGGTTTGCTCTGCTTACTGGTTGGGGCTGCTAGGGAAGGAAGAGACGAGAAGGTTCGTACACCACGGGGATACGCTATGGAAACACATATGGCACGACGGATGGAGCCCGAAGGTAGCACACTTTCTATGGCGGGCAAGCACGGGTGGTCTAGAGACACGGGGATGCCTCTTTGACAGACATTGCGTGGAAGATGGTACGTGCATGCTTTGCGGGGCGGAGAAGGAGACGATTCCTCACATGCTTTTCCGCTGCCCCAGTGCAACGGAAGTGTGGGAGCAGACGTCGAGGGAGGTACATAAGTGGGCGCACGACGTGAGGGATGCGGACATCATCTCGGCGTTGACAGCAGCTATGGTGGGCAGGCCAATACAGGAAGCTGATCTAATGGTGGCGGGCATGTGGACGGCTTGGAAAACGAGGTGCAATTGAGTTTTCCAAAGCGACGAGGTAGGCTGCGGATATCTCCTACGTGGGGCGCTGGCGACGGTGCGTCAGACTGGCAAGGGGAGAAGGAAGATGAGGGGCGGAGTGGGACGACGGGGGCGAGGGCATGAAGTCCGACGTGGGGACGACGAAGGGCAGCAGGAAGGGGGGGGCGCTGACGAACTCCGGCCAGTGTTGCATGAGCTGGATGGGCGAGGTAGGGGGGAGATAGACGCCCTGACGGTCAGCATACGGGGGGAGAAGCAGGTGACGGGCGTCAGCGAAGTGAGGGGGAGCATAACGGGGCGCTGTCAGACGTGATTTGTAGATGGAGGAAACCAGAGCATGGGAAGATAAAAATTAACGTGGATGGCTCGGTGGGTGAGGATGAAGGAGCGGGCACGGGTCTGGTTGCTAGGGATGAGACGGGACGGTTGGTGGCCATTGCGGGGGAGAAAATTACCCAAGTAACGGGAGTAGCCATAACCAAAATGCTAGCAGCAAGAGCAGCACTCCTGTGGGCAAAGGAAGCGAGGTATGACAACATAGAAGTCGAGACAGACTCACTGGAAGCAGTTCAAACATGCACATCAAAGAAGCTACGGCGGGACTACCTAGGAGCGATCGCCAAAGATTTCAAAGCACTGCAATGCCAGTTTTCTTCTTGTAGTTTTGTTTATGTCAATCGTAGATGTAATAGGGTTGCCCATGAGGTAGCGAATCTAGCTCGTAGAGGTCTAGTAGTTAGTTTTTCCTTCACGCATTCTTTCCCTTCAAACTTGTTAGATCTTGTAAACATTGATTTATCTAGCGAATAGATTGTGTGTCGGGGAGCCCATCTTGGATTTCCCGTCCCACCCTAAAAAAAAAATAGAAAATAACTTCAAAATTCGACTAGTTTTTGTAGCGTCCTAATTTCTGAGCGTGAATGGTGTAAAATTCCATATGAACAGAAAAGAAAGATCCATTGAGCTGATTAACGATGTCGATTCATAATAATATATTTTTTGAGTTAGGAGAGACATTAAGTCTCCCCCCTCCCTCAAAGAGCATGTCAAAGCCTAGATGACTGCAAGTGTGGTAAATATTGTACGTAACGGGAGGTTCGAACCCGGGTCCCCCGGGAAAAACCTACTGTGCTCAACCATCCGCGCTACACATGCATGGTCATAAACTCATAATAATATATTTTATAAATAAAAACGCATTTATAATTTCTATTGAAGTATCCCACGTACTAGGTTTTACTTTCTAAAGTATGCTCACACCGGATGGTTTTAGTTTGCAAATGGTGGGTTCGCCGCGTTCTCCCTGTAAAAGTGTAGGTCCGAGGTATCCGAGGGAAGGATGAAATGATATGCTTGTCTTGTTGTGCTGCGCAGAATATCCATAACTCTGAACTCTACAGTCAGAGTTTTGGTGATGCTAACGGAACATGTGTAGTTCACATGGCGTATGTTTCCTTTTTGGTTTACAAAGGTCCCATGATTCTTAGATAGCTGCAGTCAAAGCCTAAATTAGTCTTACAATATTACAGAATGTCTGGCTGACTCTTCTGCAACACATTACAGATTTGGCAGATGAATCCGTTTATTTGATAGTACCAAAAATGTTATTTGTCAAAATATCAATTTGGCTTTTACATTTTGACTGACAACTAATTGGATGTGTGAATTACAGCATGAGTCCTTAATAATGATGATGGGATATTTGCAATGATGCACTACACAATCAGCTATATAAATCTGATTTGTACGTCGTAGTTATATGTGCTTCAAAAGTCATTTGACGTCGACATTTGTGGATCGCACAACTAGATAAGATTTGTGTTCTATAACCACTGTCAAGTTATGTATTTAAAATATTTGATTTTTTAGTTATATCTCATGATATAGAATAGTTATGTTGTGAAACTAAAGGATATCTACTCTATTTTTCCTAATAATATGGTTGAATTAAGATAAATAGTTTTAAATTTGACATTTGACAAACTGACAAATACATGTTTGTATTGGTATACACTTCCTAAACTCTCTTTCTCTCTCCTTAACATATAGGAATTATGGGGTATCAAAACCAAAAAGACAGCTAAACGTAGGAATTGCCGCATGTGAGACTGACACTTCAAAAGGTTAAGGTTAACATTTACTTATTAGTTCAAGTATTATAATAGTGTGTTGTAGACTCCAATAATTGAACTAGTAAGGTACCTATGAACATTTTTTTTAAATATCACCTTGGAAACGTCCTTATGTCATTCCGTTATTCCTTTATGACGCAGATTGATAGATTCAACTCTAGTCGCAATTTATTGCTTTCTTCACAATGAGGTGTTCTGCGTGTTTTACATGACTTGTTTTCATGTTTGAAGAGTAAACGCTTAAATGTAAAATTTGTAGGTGGAGACGTAGGTTAATTTTTGCAGTCAATGTATTGATATGAGCATTATTAATCATAGGTGTAAGTAGTGGTGGGTATGGTAAGTTTAAAGCTTGACTGAATGCCAATGGTTTATATCTAGGCCTACTTAGGTGCTATGAATTTTTCTAATTTCTCTTCAAGGTCTACCTCTAGCTAAGGGCCCTTGACTTAGAGATAGGCTCAACGAAGAAAAAGAATGTAATTTATTTCCCCAAAAGTTTAATGCTCATCTAGAGAAGCCCTTGCTTGGAATGCCAAAAAATCTTGATTAGTCAAGGACAATGTCAAATTCCTAATAGAAAGAAGGGTAGATATAAATGTGAGAAAACAATATGAAGGGAGATTTCCCCTGTGTAATTTTTCTTAGTGACAGAATGACAACCCCCTCTCCTATAAATAGGATAAGGAGGAAGTGTACAAACTCAAGACAAACCTTAATGGACCAAGACACAATTGGGCCCGTATTATAAATGGGCCCAACAAGTTAACTAACTAATTAAAATAGACTCTCTGCCACTCCCCCTCAAGCTGGAGCTTGGGAGAATCCCATGTCATCAAATAGATATAAAGACTAAGGAAAAATAACAAAGAATAAACCAAGTTCATACAAGAATGTTTATATCCCTCAATCTTACAATAAATCTCTCATTTATTTCCTGTCAAGCAGATAATCTCGAAGTGGGTAAGTATGCATGTAGAAGGAGCTTCATGATCATTGTGAAGTGGCATGAGGAGCAGAAGTAAACACCAACAAGACAAGAACAAGTAGACATCATGGTCTTCATATCTGTCATTATCGTCATGAAGTAGACATGAGAGTACTGGAACACAAGACCAGAGAGTGTTGGAACACAAGACCAGAGAGTGTTTGAACACATGAAACAATAGTCAATTTGCATGCAAAGTATGTACAAGAAAAGAGTCAACATGCACATGGAACAAACAAGCCAGAGAATGCTGACACATAGTAGTACAAAGTAGAAGACATAGACAGGAAGAAGACCAGTGAGCTAAGTATCAAGTAGATAAAGGACTCCAAGATCCAGTGTAGATGAAACTCCATCATGTATATGTAAAATTACCAATAGAAATCTTCATCATCTTCTCCATCATAAACTTTCCATCATAGTAGAAGATGTCACAGTCCAGAGAGTGCCTAGTCACAATAGTATTAGTGGTTGACGTGTGAGGGCATAGATAAAGAGTCAACATGCAAAATGAGAACAAACAAGTAGAGAAATAAAATGTGCTAATCATAGCACAAGTAGCAAATTTGACAACATCAGATAGAAAATCAATCAAAAGATAGAACAAGTGGAGTAGAAAACTTCATAGAAGAAGTCAAGATTATGATGAATTAGTTACTGAAGAATTTGATGAGGTAAGAAGATAAATAATAGTAGCAGAAGGATCCACATAGAAGAAAAAGCTACATTACATAGTAGCCAAAAAAGTAGCATACATGTCTGTAGAGCAGAAGAACTAAATTTCTCTTCTTCTCTCCTCCATCTCATCTCTTTCATCTACTCATCATCCTCTATTCTGCCACTCACACCAACTACAATAAGAGACAAGAGAGTGGTTGGGGTGGAGAGTCAAAAAAATGGTAAAGGTAGTATTTATGTAGGTAAATATTTGGAGGAGGTAAGCGACAACTCAAGAAATGTGTAATATGACCCGATTATATAGATCTAGGTTAAAAATTCTGTACATCTTAGTATGTCCAGAAAAGAAAAAAATAAGATATGATTAAGGATCCGATTGATCAATAAGCACAATTTATATATGGGGGGTAATAAAGGAATTTATGAGGTATGCAATATGTGTAGGGGTGGAAAGGATGGGGGGCTTAAGGAAAAAAAATATAAAATTGTTGAAAAGTAAGATATCGATAAGGATAAAGACATGGACTCAATATGTATAAATAATTAATAGAATAGTCTTTCGCCCAGAGATAGCAGCAGTAGTAGGTGACATGTCGTTTCAGTGAAGGTACACATGTTGTGTCGCACATAGGTAGATGTTGCAACAGAAGTCATAAGTAACAAGATGTAGAAGAAATTTCATATTGTGGGGTGACATGTTTCATCAATGGATAGATGTCGGGCTAGAATCAAGACAAAATGCAGGTGACATGCTATTTCATTTAGGCAACACAACATATTTTGTGAACAAAGTAGAACTCTATCTACACGCTTTGTCAAACAACAAAACACCGTGTTAGCGACAAAACAACAAGAGAAAACCCTAAAATAGTAGCAAAGGGTATATAAATCCTTACGGATCTCTATCATAAAAATATAGGGAAAAAATATCCCAATGTCGTCCAAAAAAAGAGATATTTTCTAAGATTTGAGATTAGATCTCAATCGTAAAAGAATGAATGATGATGGTAATGTAGAACACCAAAGATGTAGATGATGACAATGTGTATCTATATAGGTGTTGATGATGGTGGTGTAGGCTTGCAGAAGTGTAGATGATGGCGGTGTAGATCGACACTAGAGTAGATGACGAAGGCAAATAGGACGGTGGTGAGGGCTCTATAAGCAAACAATATTGAGGGAGGCTGTAAGACCCCTAACATGGCTTTTGGGATAAGCTTGTTTTCTTTGCTTGATTAGATTCTTAGAACCTTAGTCTAATCTTTTGAGATGCTTTTATCATATGTGACAAGCTTATATTTTTAGTTTGGTCCTGTTTGGATGGTGTTTGAGCTTGATATGCTTATTTTGGACCAAGTTGCAATTTACCCATGAGTGAGGGTTATCTTGCAATTTGTCACATGCAAAGTGTGTTTCTTATACCTTAGCATCATGAGAGAGAATATGATGCTATGGGACACTTTTCTTTGACCATGGTGACTTAGGTGTGGTTGGTCAAAGGGATTTGTCCTCTAGTGGAGTGCTTCGACAATGTTGTGGTGTGGTTGACCAAGTGTTGCAGTCTCTATATGTGCCTCGTGTGCTTTGACCGCAACAAGGTTTGTAGTGACCTAGGCAGTCTCTATACTTCCTAGGTTGTATCACCCTTTGTTTCATGCACATGTTTAGTGGTTTCAATGTTGTTTCCTTGGTGGACAAGTGTCCTTTTGGTGCTCGCTTGTGTTGACACCTCATAACCCCCTTGCTTCCCTCCTACCTTGTGTATGTAACCCCTCTCCTCTTCATGAAAGTATCCTTTTCATCTCTTTTTCTTCTCCACTCTCTTGTGTTCGTCCTTGGAGCTTTGTGGAGCAAAGAAGAACCGCTCTTGGAGCCTTTGGTGGCCAACCGACCTTGCATGTGGTTCTTTTGAGCTTGATCATCCTCCTTGTGGTGATCCCTACTGATCTTCCTTCTTGGTAAGTTGTTATCTTTCCTCAGTCACATTTTCATTTGATATGTACCCTACCTTCTTATCCTTTCTTTGCCGAGAGACTATGGTGCAACCATGACAGTCATCTTTCAAGAAACTTCTCTTCACAAGGGTCGGAGACTATGGTTTAACGATGGTAGCACCCAAGTGAGAGGAAGATTTCTTCTCTTTCCCCTTTCTTCTCTTGTTTGGCCTAGGTTTTTTCAACCTCTTTCTTTACCTCTTCCTTGACCATGGTGTTCTTCTCTTTTGAGGGGATCTTTTGACCGTGGATTTGATCTTCGTTGGAATTTCATCTTCGTTTTTGGAAAGCGTGGTCTTTGCGCTTAATTCTCTACATAAGGAGGGTCATATAACTCTTCTCCGTACTATTATTGCACCATTTTCTTACATGCATGTTTCTATTTACATCTCTAAAATGTGATGTTAATATGCTATATGAAGTTTCTATAATCCAGGGTATATGTCTTGGTGAAAATCACACGTGGTTTGCTTCTAATCCTAAACCCTAGTTTCTTGTACCCAATTTTTGTGCTGATTGTGGAATGGATGGTTTTGTCTTACTTTTGATCATGGATTTCTATCAGCAGGCATATGGTTTGAGTAACTTGAAGTAGCATGAAGTTTTAAGTTCTATTTTGCATGTGTTGAATGTGGGTTTTATCTATCTTAACAAGGTTCTTTCATGGTGATTTCTATGACACATGTTTTAAGGTTTGAGTGATCATCCTTACCTGGAGTTATCCTCTTAAATGACGCTTGGTGTCCTAGACATTTTCCATCTATTTTTTACCATGATATACTCTATTTTGAGAAGGGTTATGTGTTGTTGGGTTAGCTTGACCTTGTTGGTCACTACACCTTTGAGATTGCTTTGGTAGACACACCTTGGTTTTGGTTGATGGTCGCTAGATAGGGTTTTGTTTCTGTCGAAGCATCAGTGATGGCTAAGTGGTTGCTACTATTGATCAGTTGGTGCGTTGTGGTTGAAGTGGTTTGGAGTGTGGTGGTCACTGTACTTGACAAGATTGTGTAGCAGTCACAACTTGTGTTGATGGTGATGTGTAGCGGGTCACAACACATGGGTAACACTCCCTTTTGATTATGGTCACAATAGGTTGTTTTAAGTGGTCGGGTCAACATATACATGACAATTTTTGGTTGCTACACATGACTTGTGGTCACAACAAGGTATCAACCCTAGGTTAGTCACAACACATTGTCTCTACACTCTGTTGCGAAACTAAAGGATATCTACTCTATTCTTCCTAATAATATGGTTGAATTAAGATAAATAGTTTTAAATTTGACATTTGACAAACTGACAAATACATGTTTGTATTGGTATACACTTCCTAAACTCTCTTTCTCTCTCCTTAACATATGGTAATTATGGGGTATCAAAACCAAAAAGACAGCTAAACTTAGGAATTGCCGCATGTGAGACTGACACTTCAAAAGGTTAAGGTTAACATTTACTTATTAGTTCAAGTGTTATAATAGTGTGTTGTAGACTACAATAATTGAACTAGTAAGGTACCTATGAACATTTTTTTTTAAATATCACCTTGGAAACGTCCTTATGTCATTTCGTTATTCCTTTATGATGCAGATTGATAGATTCAACTCTAGTCGCAATTTATTGCTTTCTTCACAATGAGGTGTTCTGCGTGTTTTACATGACTTGTTTTCATGTTTGAAGCGTAAATGCTTAAATGTAAAATTTGTAGGTGGAGACGTAGGTTAATTTTTGAAGTCAATGTATTGATATGAGCATTATTAATCATAGGTGTAAGTAGTGGTGGGTATGGTAAGTTTAAAGCTTGATTGAATGCCAATGGTTTATATCTAGGCCTACTTAGGTGCTATGAATTTTTCTAATTTCTCTTCAAGGTCTACCTCTAGATAAGGGCCCTTGACTTAGAGATAGGCTCAATGAAGAAAAAGAATGTAATTTATTTCCCCAAAAGTTTAATCCTCATCTAGAGAAGCCCTTGCTTGGAATGCCAAAAAATCTTGATTAGTCAAGGACAATGTCAAATTCCTAATAGAAAGAAGGCTAGATATAAATGTGAGAAAACAATATGAAGGGAGATTTCCCCTGTGTTATTTTTCTTAGTGATAGAATGACAACCCCCTCTCCTATAAATAGGATAAGGAGGAAGTGTACAAACTCAAGACAAACCTTAATGGACCAAGACACAATTGGGCCCGTATTATAAATGGGCCCAACAAGATAACTAACTAATTAAAATAGACTCTCTGCCACTCCCCCTCAAGCTGGAGCTTGGGAGAATCCCATGTCATCAAATAGATATAAAGACTAAGGAAAAATAACAAAGAATAAACCAAGTTCATACAAGAATGTTTCTATCCCTCAATCTTACAATAAATCTCTCATTTATTTCCTGTCAAGTAGATAATCTCGAAGTGGGTAAGTATGCATGTAGAAGGAGCTTCATGATCATTGTGAAGTGGCATCAGGAGCAGAAGTAAACAACAACAAGACAAGAACAAGTAGACATCATGGTCTTCATATCAGTCATTATCATCATGAAGTAGACAGGAGAGTACTGGAACACAAGACCAGAGAGTGCTGGAACACAAGACCAGAGAGTGTTGGAACACATGAAACAATAGTCAATGTGCATGCAAAGTATGTACAAGAAAAGAGTCAACATGCACAAGGAACAAACAAGCCAGAGAATGATGACACATAGTAGTACAAAGTAGAAGACATAGACAGGAAGAAGACCATTGAGCTAAGTATCAAGTAGATAAAGGACTCCAAGATCCAGTGTAGATGAAACTCCATCATGTATATGTAAAATTACCAATAGAAATCTTCATCATCTTCTCCATCATAAACTTTCCATCATAGTAGAAGATGTCACAGTCCAGAGAGTGCCTAGTCACATTTGTATTAGTGGTTGACGTGTGAGGGCATAGATAAAGAGTCAACATGCAAAACGAGCACAAACAAGTAGAGAAATAAAATATGCTAATCATAGCACAAGTAGCAAATTTGACGTCATCAGATAGAAAATCAATCAAAAGATAGAACAAGTGGAGTAGATAACTTCATAGAAGAAGTCAAGATGATGATGAATTAGTTACTGAAGAATTTGATAAGGTAAGAAGATAAATAATAGTAGCAGAAGGATCCACATAGAAGAAAAAGCTACATTACATAGTAGCCAAAAAAGTAGCATACATGTCTATAGAGCAGAAGAACTAAATTTCTCTTCTTCTCTCCTCCATCTCATCTCTTTCATCTACTCATCATCCTCTATTCTGCCACTCACACCAACTACAATAAGAGACAAGAGAGTGGTTGGGGTGGAGAGTCAAAAAATGGTAAAGGTAGTATTTATGTAGGTAAATATTTGGAGGAGGTAATCGACAACTCAAGAAATGTGTAATATGACCCGATTATATAGATCGAGGTTAAAAATTTTGTACATATTAGTATGTCTAGAAAAGAAAAAAAAATAAGATATGATTAAGGATCCGATTGATCAATAAGCACAATTTATATATGGGGGGTAATAAAGGAATTTATGAGGTATGCAATATGTGTCGGGGTGGAAAGGATGGGGGGCTTAAGGAAAAAAAAATTGCTGAAAAGTAAGATATCGGTAAGGATAAAGACATGGACTCAATATGTATAAAGCATTAATAGAATAGTCTTTCGCCCAGAGATAGCAGTAGTAGTAGGTGACATGTCATGTCAGTGAAGGTACACATGTTCTGTCGCACATAGGTAAATGTTGCAACAGAAGTCATGACTAACAAGAAGTAGGAGAAATTTCATATTTTGGGGTGACATGTTTCATCAATGGATAGATGTCGGGCTAGAATCAAGACAAAATGCAAGTGACATGCTATTTCATTTAGGCAACACAACATATTTTGTGAATAAAGCAGAACTTTGTCTACACGCTTTGTCAAACAACAACACACTGTGTTAGCGACAAAACAACAAGAGAAAACCCTAAAATAGTAGCAAAGGGTATATAAATACTTATGGATCTCTATCATAAAAATATAGGGAAAAAATATCCCAATGTCGTCCAAAAAAAGAGATCTTTTCTAAGATTTGAGATTAGATCTCAATCGTAGAAGAATGAATGATGATGGTAATGTAGAACACCAAAGATGTAGATGATGACAATGTGTATCTATAGAGGTGTTGATGATGGTGGTGTAGGCTTGCAGAAGTGTAGATGATGACAGTGTAGATCACCACTACAGTAGATGACAGAGGCAAATAGGATGGTGGTGAGGGCTTTATAAGCAAACAATATTGAGGGAGGCTGTAAGACCCCTAACATGGCTTTTGGGATAAGCTTGTTTTCTTTGCTTGATTAGATGCTTAGAACCTTAATCTAATCTTTTGAGATTATTTTATCATATGTGACAAGCTTATATTTTTAGTTTGGTCCTGTTTGGATGGTGTTTGAGCTTGATATGCTTATTTTGGACCAAGTTGCAATTTACCCATGAGTGAGGGTTATCTTGCAATTTGTCACATGTAGAGTGTGTTTCTTATACCTTAGCATCATGAGAGAGAATATGATGCTATGGGACACCTTTCTTTGACCATGGTGACTTAGGTGTGGTTGGTCAAAGGGATTTGTCCTCTAGTGGAGTGCTTCGACCATGTTGTGGTGTGGTTGACCAAGTGTTGCAGTCTCGATATGTGCCTGGTGTGCTTCGACCGCAACAAGGGTTGTAGTGACCTAGGCGGTCTCTATACTTCCTAGTTTGTATCACCCTTTGTTTCATGCACATGTTTAGTGGTTGCATGGCTGTTTCCTTGGTGGACAAGTGTCCTTTTGGTGCTCTCTTGTGTTGACACCTCATAACCCCCTTGCTTCCCTCCTACCTTGTGTATGTAACCCCTCTCCTCTTCATGAAAGTATCCTTTTCATCTCTTTTTCTTCTCCACTCTCTTTTCATCCTTGGAGCTTTGTGGAGCAAAGAAGAACTGCTATTGGAGCCTTTGGTGGCCAACCAACCTTGCATGTGGTGCTTTTGAGCTTGATCATCCTCCTTGTGGTGTTCCCTGCTGATCTTCCTTCTTGGTAAGTTGTTATCTTTCCTCTGTCACATTTTCTTTTGATATGCGCCCTACCTTCTTCTCCTTTCTTTGCCGAGAGACTATGGTGCAACCACGGCGGTCATCTTTCAAGAAACTTCTCTTCACAAGGGTCGGAGACTATGGTTTAACGATGATAGTACCCAAGTGAGAGGAAGCTTTCTTCTCTTGTTTGGCCTAGGTTTTTTCAACCTCTTTCTTTACCTCTTCCTTGACCATGGTGTTCTTCTCTTTTGAGGGGATCTTTTGACTGTGGATTTGATCTTCGTTGGAGTTTCATCTTCTTTCTTGGAAAGCGTGGTCTTTGAGATTAATTCTCTACATAAGGAGGGTCATATAACTCTTCTCCCTACTATTATTGCACCATTTTCTTACATGCATGTTTCTATTTACATATCTAAAATGTGATGTTAATATGCTATATGAAGTTTCTATAATCCAGGGTATATGTCTTGGTGAAAATCACATGCGGTTTGCTTCTACTCCTAAACCCTAGTTTCTTGTACCCAATTTTTGCGGTGATTGTGGAATGGATGGTTTTCTCTTGCTTTTGATCATGGATTTCTATCAGCGGGCATATGGTTTGAGTAACTTGAAGTAGCATGAAGTTTTAAGTTCTATTTTGCATGTGTTGAATGTGGGTTTTATCTATCTTAACAAGGTTCTTTCATGGTGATTTCTATGACACATGTTTTAAGGTTTTAGTGATCATCCTTGCCTGGAGTTATCCTCTTAAATGACGCTTGGTGTCCTAGACATTTTCCATCTATTTTTACCATGATTTACTCTATTTTGAGAAGGGTTGTGTTGTTGGGGTAGCTTGACCTTGTTGGTCACTACACCTTTGAGATTGCTTTGGTAGACACACCTTGGTTTTGGTTGATGGTCGCTAGATAGGGTTTTGTTTCTGTCGAAGCATCAATGATGGCTAAGTGGTTTCTACTATTGGTCAGTTGGTGTGTTGTGGTCGAAGTGGTTTAGTGTGTGGTGGTCACTACACTTGACAAGATTGTGTAGCAGTCACAACACTTGTTTGTGTTGATGGTGATGTGTAGCGGGTCGCAACACATGGGTAACACTCCCTTTTGATTATGGTCACAATAGGTTATTTTAAGTGGTCTGGTCAACATATACATGACAATTGTTTCTTGCTACACATGACTTGTGGTCGCAACAATGTCTCAACCCTAGGTTAGTCACAACACATTGTCTCTACACTCAGTCACCAAGGGAGGTCGCTACATTTTGTTGAGTTTGGTTGCTACACTATGTTTTTTGACACTACATGTTGATGTGGAGATGAATGCTTAACTATAATCGATAGTGCTTAACCATAATACACTTCAAACATATGGGAGGTGATGAAAATAGGGTTTGGTGATTGTTAACACTATGGAAATCCTAATCGACTATACATGAAACCCTAACCCTAATTTTGGAACATATGATGTATTTGTTTATATTTCTTGAAGTGGTTTTCATATTATGGTGTTTCCTCTCTGCTACTTGTGTAGCTAATACCTTTCAAGTTGAATGAATGTCATAGCTACTGAATGTTATGGTGTGTTTGATATGTCACAAGATGATGTTGTGAGCCTTTCGAGGCATGATGAAACAATGATGATGTGACTTGGGTGTTATAATCTGGTAGAAGATCAATTCCTATTGTGAGGTGATATCCTCTAGTGATGAAATGAGGGACTTCTATCCCCTGGTGATGTGATCATGTTTGTAGCCTTCAATGGTAATGATATCAAGTGATGATGTGACAAGAGTCTACTCCATGTGTTTTATATATTTTAGAGTTGTAACATACCCTTATCTTTGTAGAGTTTGTTTATGGTTTGTACATTATAACTTCATTGATGCTAAAAGACATTCAATTGGTTTAACTAATCAAGTGAAATCCTAATCATCTAGATGCCCTGTTCCATAGACCCATTCTAGTGTCAAAACACGCTGGGTGGTGAAATGAGTCATTCCTATAAGAAACTCGGAGCACATATTTTTGAATATGTGGGGGAGCAAGTTGACTATCTCCATGCATCCAAAATTACAGATTGGGTAGGATGACTGCAGTCATACCTAGCCCTTAGTTGAGACATCCATGTGTGAGCTGTAATCCTTTGTGATATGTGATAGCCAACCATATAATTGATTTGATACCTCTTTTTAGAATTGCCATGCGTGAGCCTGTTCTCTAGCGCCGTGCAATGTACCAAGGTGGGCTAGGTGTTTATCAGCTTGACAATATGTCACTGTTGTGTTGGCTAAATTGACATTAGCATAATCCCTTTTGTTTTGATAATGACAAACATTTCATTCTTGTGGTTTTAACGTGCTATTTGAGTATTTCAGGAACAAGCATATAAGGTGGTGGATAACAAAGACTTGGAAGAAACAATTTGATAAAATCGCTTTATTTTCATGATTGTAATCAAATGTAAATGCTTGTACAAAGTATATAATGTACAAGTAATTAGATATCATGTAAATCAAGCGTTTAGATCTTCCCTATCCACTCACAACACTTAGATAGGCCATTCCCCAAGATAGTATCACAATTGCACATTGATACACACACTTAGTAAATGAATACATTGAGTCAGTAATATTCTCGGTCGACAAATCGTCGATCGAGAAAATATCGGTCGACAAATCTTCGACCGAGAAACTCTCGGTCGACAAAATCTTCGATCGAGAATAGACCCTACTAGCCGTTAGACCCAGCAGACAAAGTGGTTGGGAGTTGGAAATGAACGTTGTAAACACTTGCTCCAGGAGGACCCTCGGTCGACAAATCTTCGACCGAGAAGGACTCTCGGTCGACAAATTGTCGATCGAGAAAAGTTCTGTCTGCACTTTTCAGGGTCAATTAACTAGTCGTTGCAAATGCAATTAGTGGACACATAACGGCTAGTTGAGCACTAAGAACCCCCTAGAAAGTATCTAGAATGTCCTTAAGCACTTGTAGGTCATTCCTATAAATAGGACATGCCTTAGGACACCTAAACTTACCCAAGCTACACGTGTGCTACACTTGAGATTGAATACTCATTGGCAATCTGTTTTGAGCAATAGAGCAATTCCTACATTGGCTATTCATTCCCATTGCTCCAACTTCGTGTCCTATAGGCTAGTATCTCCTATCCACAACACTTACACTTCTACATACATTGGTTAGGAGATCAAAACGCTTGATATAGGAAATCAAGCCTTGAGCTACAAGTGGTATTGTAATTTCTGTTTTCTTTCTTGTTCCTTTGTATCTTTTGTATTCTCCTTACTACTCCTAGGGTTGGAGGCTGCGGATTGGAGAAGGTTCTTCTCAGAGGAGAAGGTGGACTTCAAGCTACTTCAAGAAGGCTATCGCAACGGGAAGCTACTTCAAGAAGGTTATTGCAACGGGAAGCTACTTCAGGAGGAAGGCTGCTTCAAGGTTGGTGCAATTGCTTCTAGGTGAAGGCTGCTTCAAGGTTGGTATGATTACTTCAAGGTGAAGGCTGCTTGAAGGGTTTAGGGAGAGAATTGTAATTTTATGTAAAGTCCTTGCGAGGTAATAAAATTAAATTCTTTCCAAATCCCGGTTGGGTAAGCAACCGGGTAGTGGACTGACTGCCTTAGTATTTGCTAAGGTAGGAACCACTCTAAATCCTTGTCCCCTTGTCCAATATTTTTGTGATTGGTTGTTTGAGTTCAATAAATTGTTAAAATTATTTAAAAACTCTATTCACCCCCCCTCTAGTGTTTTTCAATTGGTATCAGAGCAGGCTTCAAGGAACCCTAACCAGGTCTTGAAGAATGAAGGGTGGAGGTGACTACAACCGCAGGCAAAGGAGCAACTTGGACCAACTTTCAACAAGTTGCAATTGGTGTTTAGGAACAAACCATACAACAATCGGTTGTCCATGGAGAGAAAAGAAGAAAGAGGTCCACAAAAATTGTCTCATTGCTACAACCAATGAAGAAGAAGAAGAAGAAGAGGTAAGCCTTCTTGATTTATCAAAAGAAGAGCTAATTTCTAGTCTTGAAGAAACACACAATAAGTATATTGAGTGCAAGAAGAAATTAAAGAAATCTAGTAAAACAAACGATGAGTTAAATGCTAGACTTCTTGCTCTTACATCCGAAAATGAAGATTTATATGCTAAATTGAATAATCTTGGTTTTGAAAAAGATACATTGTTTCTGAAAATCGTACTTTGAAATCATCTTTAAGTAGTAGTGATGTGAAGATTTTTACTCTAGAAACAAATTATGATCTTCTATATCAAGAAAAGGTTGGATTACTTGCAAAGTTAAATGATCTTCAAAAACAACCTGTTTCGTGTACACATCTAGATTATGATAATATAGTGAAAGAAAGGAATTCTTTATTATCTAATCTAGATCAAGCAAAACTAGATATTAAGAAAAGAATGGATGAGATTGCTAAGTTGCAACAAGAAGTTAGTAGGTTAAGCAACAATGGAATCCTTGATAGAATACTGGATGATTCCTATCATCAAATTGGGAGAAGAGGACTAGGTTATAAGCCCAAAGGGAAATCTCATCAACAACCTAGTTGGAGAAAGACACGAGCACATCAAGCTACATTTGTACCAAAGAACAACCTAGAACAAAACCATAGAAAAAGACTTGAGGTTGATTCTATATGTTGCCATTATTGCTCACGTCTTGGACATTACTCTTTTTCATGCCCATACAAGAAAAAGAATGTTGAGTTAGTATGGGTTCCAAAACCCCCAAACTAAATGGATAAAATTAAGTTGAGATATGACCAAAGACTCTAAGTTGTATATCTCTATGTCTATCTCAACTTAACATAATAGGACACCAAGTTAATCCAAGAAATTAAATTTCCAAATATACATCTTAAACTACTTGTTTAGTTTGGATTCACAAAATGTATATGATTAGTTGAGATTTAACCTAAATGTTGCTTTGATATTTAAATATCTCAACTAAATCAAGCTTTAACTTTCATACTTTTGCTTTTAATTATAAACAATATTTGAAAACAGGTTTGAAACTACACAGAACCTTTCTCGGTCGAGACACTATCGACCGAGGGACCTGTCGGTTGAGAAATGGTCGACCGAGCATGCTTCTGTTGTCAAGTCTGACATAAATCTTCTGAAATTGTTTTTCAATCAACCTAGTTCGCTATCAAATTGTTATTGATGATTGAATTAACATGCAAATCAAGAATAAAATCTTGGAAGACAATTGTTGTAGCAAGACATATTGATCGTTTACAGTATATAACATTATGAGTAGAAAATCCTTAAACATATTGCAAAAG
Source organism: Alisma plantago-aquatica (assembly GCA_963693085.1). NCBI lineage: Eukaryota > Viridiplantae > Streptophyta > Magnoliopsida > Alismatales > Alismataceae > Alisma > Alisma plantago-aquatica. The sequence goes on along the minus strand of OY856410.1, from coordinate 1,236,702,938 downwards.
TGATGAAAGAAGACTAATCTTGAACAAACCTTATTCATTGTTTGAAAAGTTTCTTCAACATGATCAGTTATAAAAGTTTGTCTTAAAATTGAAAACTTATATGAGACTATTTTGGTTTACTCTCAATGGTTGGATTTAAAACTGAAAAATCATGATTAGCTTAACCAAGGAAATTACTGTTTTAACATAATTTACATGGTTTTCCTAAGTAATCCTTGGAATATCTATACATGAATCATGTATGTGTTGCAATTTAAATTATTGCACTATGGATATGCTTCTACCTCTCTATAGCATCATGATTATTATATTTCAATAACTATGTTTCTTTAGAACAAATTTTGTTAATGTTTATCCATTTATTTGTTCTAAGAAATAAAAAGTAAGGATTCAAGGAAAAATGCTTCTAAAGTATATTATCTGAAAACAAGAGTAAATAGGATTTGACACTTATAACAGAACTTATACATAAAACATACAAATTGCTGAATGAAATTTGCAGAAACATTCCCGGTCGAGAAATACTTCGACCGAAAATATTTCGGTTGAGAAGAGTTCGACCGAATAAGTTTCTGGAAACCGACTAGCTCAGTCTGCTATAAATTTAATTGGAATTATGAATGAATCTTTAAGACAAATCACACATTGATATTTGCAACATGCCTTCACTTGAATCATATAGGTCCATTCTAAGTATTCCTTGATCTAGTTACATAAAAACCATGGGTTAAATTTCATGCTTCAATTGTTCTATCATTATGTTTCATTGGTTTAAAATAAGCTTTGATTCATATATACAAACCATGAATGATCATTGTGATTCTATTAATTGCAAATGTCATTAGCATAAAAGCATCTTGACATAATAGATAATGATTGTGGACACAACTTGTGATGATGATGTTGCTATGACAAGCCAAACGGTGCCTCTTATGATAAGGGTATAAGAAGAAATGGGATTTGATATTTCTGTACCCATAGCAAAGCATATGAAACATCATTTACAATGAATGTAAAACATGCATTCTAGAAAAATCAAGGTCAAATACTTCACTATGATGTTCATATTAAGTCTTCATAATAGGTATATCTTAATGTGCTTCAAATTGATATTTATAGCTATCTGTAGAAATTATACTTCACATATGAATGTTTATCTTGGAAATCTGCAGAATTTGCCTCTTGGTTAAAATTAAAATTGACCAAGGGGCGCCATGGTCGTAGTCCAGGGCGACCTAAAATAAGCTTTGACAAAATGCTTATATTGACATCATTTTATTGTACTTAATCTTAGTATACGTTTGATAAAGGTCAAAATCAAAATTTAAAATCATTTGTGACCTTAGAAGCCTTAAATTGTAAGATTAAGGGGGAGCTCATAAAAACAAATTTGATTATTTGATTAAGAAGCGTACAAAAATATTGCAAACATCATTTGAAGCCTATTATGACCTTAGTATTTTTACTCTTGGTTATGAAGAAATCAACAAATTTCATAAAAAGATATATCTTGTTCTTAAAGGAATTCTCTAGACAAATTAGGGGTTAACATCCTATGCATTTGGCTAGAGAAATTTTTATGTACTCTAAGATTAAAGAATTCTCATTTCATTTTTAGGGCTTAACATCCCTTGTAAAATGGATGAGAAATCAATACACAAATGCCATGAACCTAAAAGGAACTCATATCATTTCAAGGCTTAGCATACATTGCAAATGAGTGAGAAATAAATTATGGCTAAATTTAACAATCATTGCTTTGCTTTAATCCCTTATTTTCTGATTGAATATCTCTTTAAGGGGGAGCATAGCATAAAATTAAGGGGGAGAAATAAAATCTATTATATTGGATATCTTTTTGAAATGACAAAGGGGGAGAAATAATATAAAATCAAAAAACATAAAATAAAAATATGAGTTTCATAATATCTCGGCCAACATCCACTTGCAAAACAAGAATGGCTACAAAAGGTAATCTTCAGGTATGAAACTCACATGATTTATATTTCCTTATTTTATATTTAGGAAATGTTTGTCATCTTCAAAAAGGAGGAGATTGTTGGCTAAATTGACATTAGCATAATCCCTTTTGTTTTGATAATGACAAACATTTCATTCTTGTGGTTTTAACGTGCTATTTGAGTATTTCAGGAACAAGCATATAAGGTGGTGGATAACAAAGACTTGGAAGAAACAATTTGATAAAATCGCTTTATTTTCATGATTGTAATCAAATGTAAATGCTTGTACAAAGTATATAATGTACAAGTAATTAGATATCATGTAAATCAAGTGTTTAGATCTTCCCTATCCACTCACAACACTTAGATAGGCCATTCCCCAAGATAGTATAACAATTACACATTGATACACACACTTAGTAAATGAATACATTGAGTCAGTAATATTCTCGGTCGACAAATCGTCGATCGAGAAAATATCGGTCGACAAATCTTCGACCGAGAAACTCTCGGTCGACAAAATCTTCGATCGAGAATAGACCCTACTAGCCGTTAGACCCAGCAGACAAAGTGGTTGGGAGTTGGAAATGAACGTTGTAAACACTTGCTCCAGGAGGACCCTCGGTCGACAAATCTTCGACCGAGAAGGACTCTCGGTCGACAAATTGTCGATCGAGAAAAGTTCTGTCTGCACTTTTCAGGGTCAATTAACTAGTCGTTGCAAATGCAATTAGTGGACACATAACGGCTAGTTGAGCACTACGAACCCCCTAGAAAGTATCTAGAATGTCCTTAAGCACTTGTAGGTCATTCCTATAAATAGGACATGCCTTAGGACACCTAAACTTACCCAAGCTACACGTGTTCTACACTTGAGATTGAATACTCATTGGCAATCTGTTTTGAGCAATAGAGCAATTCCTACATTGGCTATTCATTCCCATTGCTCCAACTTCGTGTCCTATACGCTAGTATCTCCTATCCACAACACTTACACTTCTACATACATTGGTTAGGAGATCAAAATGCTTGATATAGGAAATCAAGCCTTGAGCTACAAGTGATTGTAATTTCTGTTTTCTTTCTTGTTCCTTTGTATCTTTTGTATTCTCCTTACTACTCCTAGGGTTGGAGGCTGCGGATTGGAGAAGGTTCTTCTCGGAGGAGAAGGTGGACTTCAAGCTACTTCAAGAAGGCTATCGCAACGGGAAGCTACTTCAAGAAGGTTATTGCAACGGGAAGCTACTTCAGGAGGAAGGCTGCTTCAAGGTTGGTGCAATTGCTTCTAGGTGAAGGCTGCTTCAAGGTTGGTGCGATTACTTCAAGGTGAAGGCTGCTTGAAGGGTTTAGGGAGAGAATTGTAATTTTATGTAAAGTCCTTGCGAGGTAATAAAATTAAATTCTTTCCAAATCCCGGTTGGGTAAGCAACCAGGTAGTGGACTGACTGCCTTAGTATTTGCTAAGGTAGGAACCACTCTAAATCCTTGTCCCCTTGTCCAATATTTTTGTGATTGGTTGTTTGAGTTCAATAAATTGTTAAAATTATTTAAAAACTCTATTCACCCCCCCTCTAGTGTTTTTCATGTTGCAGTTGACTGTTATGTCTTTGCAGTGTTTGTCTCGTATTGACTGAGAAGTGTTGGAGATATCATGGATTTTTTCTCTTCCATTGATCTTGTATGACACCAATTTTGACTTCGCAGTGGTCGGTTGGATTTGAGTGGTATGCCTCAAATCCTAAGGGCAAATAAAATATATAATACAGTCATGTAGTATATTTGCTTGGGATTAAACACGACTCACATTGGATGACCCCTTGCCTTATTCTTGTATTGATTTCTTGGATTATAATGTAGTAAGAGAAATCAACTATTACACATGTTCTTCATATTCCTTGTTAAAATATAAGATGTTCTCAGTTGTAGGTACCTAAATTTCTTAGAAAATGGTCTCATTTAGTTGAATCTTCTCAACCTAATAATAATTCTACATTGTTACTCTAATTTATATGTGCTTATAATAGTTGTGACAAAGAGTTATATCTCTTGTTGGGATGTTTGGCCTCACCCCACGAGTTTCCACATCTTTTAGATGGTCACACACAACGAAGTAGATCTCGTACGGTTGAGGCTGAGAAGAAAGAGGAGAAATAATTGTTAAAGGTTGGATGTGATGCTAGTGTTTTGTAGTAGAGTCCTATGTGTCGTCCCTGTACTCTAAGGTCCTTGGGGGATTTTTTTGTTGTTATGTACATTGACATGAGTTTTGGCATTAGGCCATGGTTGTACATATATGTCTTGTATACATACACACACACACATATATATATATATATATATATATATATATATATATAAATATATATATATATATGGGGATTTATTTAATACCCACGTGAGTATCTACCCACACACTCTTCCTGATATTTTTTTTTAAAAAAATTCACAATTGTAGATGAGCATTTTATTTAGCTCTCCAAAAAATTTCATCCAAAAATAATATCATTTGCCCCCCCCAAATAAAAAAAACCCGTCCATATATTTACTGACTGTATATTTTCTGCGCAATTACTTTTTTGGTCTTAGAGTTACTCTTGTGTACCACATAGTTACTCTGTTGATCTCATAGTTACTCTTGTGTACCATATAGTTACTCTTTTAGATGGGCGGGTAGCAAACAATCAGGCTACCCGCGCGGGTAATAAAGATGACCCCTATATATATATATGTATGTATATATATATATATATGTATATATATATATATAGAGAGAGAGAGAGAGAGTCAGGCTAGAATACACTCGAGTGTATCCGGAGTGGAATACACTCAAGTAGTTTTCCATGATGCAACATTTTTTTTAAAAATCTAATCATTGATCTTCTTAAACAACTCATGAACAACTCATACGCAAAATTTGAGCACATTTGGATATGTATAGCTCATGTTATGAAGACCGCAAAAATTATGCATTTCAAATTAGTTTCGCGGTTTGATTTTGTTGCCCTTGGATGAGTGAGTTACATTCATCCAAATGGGTTCAAAATTTGTATGTAGTCGAGTTATAGTATGACAGTGAAGATCAACGATTTACATTTTACAAAAAGTAGTCTTGATATGCAAACACACTTGAGTGTATCCGTGCGATCCGTACACTCGAGTGTATTCTAGCCTGACTCTCTCTCTCTCTCTCTCTCTATATATATATATATATATATATATATATGGCTCATCTTTATTACCCGCACTGGTAGCCTGATTTTTCGCTACCCAACCATCCAAAAGAGTAACTATATGGTACACAAGAGTAACTCTGAGATCAACAAAGTAACTATGTGGTACACAAGAGTAACTCTAAGACCAAAAAAGTAAGTGTGCATTAAATATACAGTTGGTAAATGTATGGATGAGTTTTTTTTATTTTGGGGGGGCAAATGATATTATTTTTGGATGAAATTTTTTGGGGAGCTAGATAAAATGCTCCACTACAATTACGAAAAAAATAAAAAAATATTAGGAAGGGTACGCGAGTAGCTACCCATGCAGGTATTAAATAAATCCCCATATATATATATATATATATATATATATATATATATATATATATATATATATATATATATATATATATATATATATATATATAGGTTACCTCTTGTAATAGGTTGTGGCAAGTTATCTAGTAAACAATGATATGTGTACATCTTTTGGCATGAGATATGTAATACATGTGGCTTCATGCAGACTCAGATGTAATAAGTTTCGACTTCTGTGCTTATGTGAAGTTGGTTTTAATTTCCTTTGTTTCTAGTAACCTGGTTGATTAGTATCGATTCCACATTTTGTTTTGAATAATCTAATTTTGTGTGGCGATGGGCATCACAGTTTGGTTGTATCAGAGCTTTAGGTTTGATGAGTCTATAGCGACATAAGACTAGGGTTTGTATCTATTCTAGTGTCCTCCAATATGTCTTATGGTAACTTCTAAATATGCAAAAGAGGACGAAGAGAAGAGAAGATGGCTAGAGAACAAGAAGAACATACCGTCGAGAGTAGTGTTGCTACACTAGATGGTGGTGCCAGGAGGTAGGAGAGGGTTGGTGTTGTTCCTGAGATGCCCCAGTTTGACCCTTTTGTAGTGGCCAATCCTGCTTTTCAGTCCATGTTTGGACAGTTTATGGCCACGATAATGCATATGGCAGACATAATGCCCCCACCCCAAGCAAGAGCAACAGTCCCTAATGTGGAATCTTTGGGTTCTGGGAAGATCTTCAAGAAGTTGAGGTGTGTAGGTGCGGTGGAGTACGTTAGTATGGAGGATCCAACAGATGTTGATGTGTGATTTATAGAACTCGAGAAGGCCTTCAAGATCCTCAATATCCTTGAAGATGATAAGGTGTAGCATGTTGTATACCTATTGAAAGGGAGTATTGGCCAAAGGTGGGCCATTGAGGATGAGAAAAGGCCTGGTGTTGTGATCAGTCGAGAAAAATTCTGACATGAGTTCGTGAGTCAGTACTTCCTGGATACTTATCTGGATGAGAAGACCACACAATTTGTGAAGATTCGTCAAGGATCTATGACGATCAATGAGTACGAGGTGAAGTTCATGGAGCTTCTAAGGTTTTGTCTGCACATGATAGCAATGGATAAGGAGAGGATTAGATGCTTTAAGGAAGGTCTGGATTTTGAGATGACAACACTGGTGTCATCCTTAGAGTATAGAGAGAGGTTTGCCACCTTTGTGGAGTTAGTTAGGAGGGTGGAGTGATCAGTTGTTGAGAAGCGTGAGACGAAGGCCAAGAAGAGGCATGTGCAGTGTAACGTCCCAGGATTTGAGGTCTTGGATATGATAATATTAAAAGGTATGATTGGAATACCCATACCAACAAGGTGCACCTCCTTTTCTGGGAGCCCATCACTAAAGAACTCCATAGTTAAGCGTGTTGAGCTTGGAGTAGTACTAGGATGGGTGACTAGTCATGACCCTAGCTTGTACATGAGTGAGGAAAAATCACATAGTTAAGGCTAGTGGTGGTCTGTGGGGCCATTCATCATTCCTAAAACTCTACTAGAGCCTTGGACAGTGGGCCCGGGTGTTACAAATGGTATCAGAGCCAATTTCCCTCCAGTAGGTGGGGTCCATATGGGACTATGGCATGCCACTCTATGAGCCGTGCGGTCCACACATGTTGGAAAGGGCTATCCCAGTTGATGGAGTCACCCATGTACTGATAGTGTCCAGGAATGTTAAAAAGGGCTATCCAAGTTTATGGAAATGTCGTTGCCTTGGTAGCCATGATCAGGAGTTGGGTGTACATGGGCCATTTGGGTTAGCATTGAAATGGGGAATGATTATGAGGCCATATAGTTGTGCCTTGAAAAGGGCGTCAAGAGTCTAAGTGGGGGAGATTATAACTTCCCAGGATTTGAGGCCTTGGATAAGATAATCTTTAAAGGAATGATTGGACTATCCATATCACCAAGGTGCATCTCTTTTTCTGCGAGCCCATCATTAAAGAACTCCATAGTTAAGCGTGCTCATCTTGGAGTAGTACTAGGATGGGTGACCAGTCAGGAAGTTGACCCTGACCTGTGCATGAGTGAGGAAAAACCTCGCAGTTAAGGATAGTGGTGGTAATCAAGGACAATCATCTGGAGGCTTCAAGAAGCCCAGGTTTTCAACACCTCAGTCTTAGTAGAGGTCGGCTATATAGTCATAGTAGTCACCAAGCAGAGGTAGAGGCTGCAACTTTCCACCTACAGGAGCCCATAGTAGAGCATCAGTTTCAATGACAAGGCCGTTTAGGCAATGGTATGAGAACCAGACTTGCTATAAGTGTGTATAGGTGGATCATACAAAGTTGTACTTCCCAATGAAGGATGAGGAGGTGACTCAACAGCTGAGGCAAAGTCAACAAGGGTCGCAACAGTGACAATTCAATAGTGGAAGTGGTAGAGGACATGGACATGTGTCACAAGCCGGTGCTTCTAGGAAAGCCAGTAGAGGATGGGGGTGACAAAAGACAACAACTCAACTCTACACCATGAGTTAGCCTGAAGGAGTGGTCAACCGATGAGTTGTGACATGTCAGATGGAGTTATTTCATTGAAATTTTTCTTCTTGCTTTACATATGTTTTGGTTGACCAGGGTACGATGCACTTTTTTATCACTTGATAAGTGATTGGTAGTTGTTCTTTTCCTGTTAGTCATAGACATGATAGTCTTCATTTAGAAACCATGTTGGTTTCACTGAGTTACGGGAGGTGTGTCCTTCATGTGTCCTTTCTTTTTCAGGACATATCATTCAAGTGGAAGTCATAACACTTGGCATGCATGAATTCGATGTGATCCTTGATATGGATACTTTGGAGAAGTATCAGGTTTTAGATTGTAGTTACAAAGTGGCAACATTTGTCAATGGAGATGTTTTGTGGATCTTCCAAGGACATAGGAAGATTCTTTCGATGTGTTTGGTGTCGACAATGGTGGTAGAGAAGTTGATGAGGTAGGGTGATGAGGTATTTTTAGAACATGTGATAGATACCAAACTTAGGATTCCTAGTATTTAGGAGGTTTCAGTTGTTTGTGAGTTTGAAGATGTTTTCCTGATGAGTTTCTAGGTGTTCCCCCACCTCAAGATATTGATTTTGAGATCAATCTAGTCTTGGCAACCCATCTGATAGCTCAGACACCACACAGGATGGCACCAGCTGAGATGTCAGAGCTGAAGAAATAGTTGCAAGAGATTCTTGAGAAAGGTTTTATCAGACTGAACACATCTCCTTGAGGTTCTCCCATGTTGTTTGTGAAGAAAAGGATAGATCTACGAGGTTGTACATCAATTATAGGAAGTTGAACAAAGTAACGATCAAGAACTAGTATCCCTTATGACATATATATGACATGTTTGACCAGTTTAGGGGTGTTGCAATATTTTAAAAAATATACTTAAGGTCAGGATATCATCAGTTACAAATCAAGGTGGATGATATACGCAAGTCAGCTTTCAGGACTCATTATGGTCACTATGAGTTTGTGGTTGCACCATATTGGTTAACCAATGCGCCATCATCATTCATAGACTTGATGAATAGAGTGTTTCAGCCATATCTTGATTAGTTTGTGGTTGTGTTCATAGATGATATCTTGATATACTCTAGAGACAAACAACAACATGAACAACATCTGCATTAGGCATTGAACGTGTTGAGACAACATCAGTTGTATGCTAAGTTCAGCAAGTGCAAGTTTTGGCTGAAGGATGTGTCTTTCCTAGGACACGTGATATCGGATGAGGGTGTTTGTGTGGACCTCAAGAAGGCTGAATCTATGATAGAGTGGGAGCAGTCCAAGACACCGACAAAAGTTCAAAGTTTTCTAGATCTGGCAAGCTACTACAAGAGGTTCATCAAGAACTTCAGTGCCATTGTGTTACCCCAAACAAAGCTGATGAGGAAAGGTGTACCTTTCATCTTGGATGACAAGTGTCAGCATGCCTTCCAGTCATTAAAGGAGAAGCTGGTTAGTGCACCAGTGTTGGTTCTACCTGAGCAAGGGAAAGAATATATTTTTTCTATGATGCTTCAAGAAACAATTTCAGTTGTGTGCTGATGCAGGATTAGAACGTGATTTCTTTTGCTCTACGATAGCTTAAGAAACACGAGGAGAGCTACCTATCACATGATATAGAGCTTGCAGTTGTGGTCCATGCCTTGAAGATCTAGAGGCACTACCTTTATGGCAAGAAGTGTCAGATCTTCATCGACCACATGAATCTCAAGTATATCTTCTCATAGTAAGAGTTGAACATGTGGAAGAGATGCTAGATGGAGTTTATTAAAGACTATGATTGCACCATAGAATATCATCCAAGGAAGGCGAACACAGTGGCAGATGCATTCAGTAGAAAGTCTACTTCGTCATCATCTGTGGATAAAGAACAATTATGCTCCTTGATGTGCTATAAGAGAGACATGTTGGTCTTCTTGCATCAGATGAATGTGAAACTAGAAGTGTCCTTCTTAGTAGGATTGTTGGCACAGGTATAGGTGAAGCCTACATTAATACAGTAGATCTGTGATGCACAACATGATGATATCATGATACAAAAAATCTAGGTAGAGTTTTGCAGTGAGAAGCGTGATGGCTGCGATGAGGCACAGGATGGGATAGTATGTTAGAAGCATGATGGATGCGATGAGGCAAATGATGGGACAGTATGTTACCATGATAGAGTAGTGGTACATGATGTTAGTGGTCTGAGAAAGTTAGTGTTGGAAGAGGCTCACTCTTTGATGTACACCATGCATCCATGTATCACCAAGATGTACCATAATCTTAAAGATTTTTTATCTGTGGCCTGGATTGAAGCATGATGTGGTTGAGTTTGTTGCAAGGTTTCCTATGTGCTAGTAAGTTAAGGTAGAGAATAAAAAGCTTGTAGGGACTTCATAGCCATTGTCTATACCATAGTGGAAATGGGATCATGTTATGATGGACTTTGTGGTTGGTATCCCTAGAACAACCAAAGGAAATGATTCCATTTGGGTGATCATTGATAGGTTGACTAAGTCAGGACATTTCCTTCCTATAAGGACAACATACATAGTGTAGAAGCTTGCTTAGATAAATGTTGATGAGATTGTTTGTTTGCATGGTATTCTAGCTACCATTGTTTCAGATAGAGGTCCTCAGTTTACCAGTCACTTTTGGGAGCATATGTACACATCTATGGGTACGCAATTAAAGTTCAGTACAAATTTTCACCCACAGAAAGACAGACAATCTGAGAGGATTGTACAGATTTTGGAAGATTTGTTGAGAACTTGTGTCTTACAGTTTTTGGGAAGTTGGGATGCGTACCTCAGTCTGATAGAGTTTGCCTATAATAACAGTTATCAGAGGAGCATTGATATGGCACCTTATGAGGCCTTGTATGGGAGACGTTGCAGGTCTCTGTTGTGTTGTTATGAGGCCAGTGAGTATCAACTTCTGGACCCTAAGCTTGTTCAACAGATGACATAGAAGATAAAGATGATACAACAACAATTGAAGGTAGCACATGATAAGAAAAAGTATTATGTGGATAACTGTCGTAGGCCTTTGGAGTTCGAAGTGGGAGACAGAGTGTATCTCAAGGTCTCTCCTTAGAAAGGCATGCTGAGGTGTTGGAAAAAGGGAAAGATGCCTTCAAGGTTTATGGGGCCTTACCCTATAGTGGCTTGTGTTGCAAAGGTACCTTATAAGTTGGAGTTGCGACCCGAGTTGCACATGTTGCACCTAGTGTTCTATGTTTCAACATTGAGGAAGTGTCACCCTGACACTGAGTTAGTTCTTCAGTCTATAAAGGTTGAGCTGGATGAGGACGTGTCGTATGTGGAAGGTCCTGTGTTGATCCTGGATAGGTGGATTGGGAAGTTGAAGAAGAAGGATACTGTAACATATTGAATTCTGAATGTAATCTCCATGTAACCCTTTTCCCTAAGTTTTCTTCTCAAATTTGTCCTTTATGTCCTTGTTGATGAAATAGTGGAATTTATAGTGGTTTGGTGAACGTTTATTCAATAATTATACCAATGGAAGGGTTTATGGACAAATACCTCAGTGAAAGCTTATTTAAGGATATAAAATGCAAAATTACCACTTATGTGGAACAATGGTTAATAAATTCGTTCTAGAAATGTAAGGTCTAAAACCTTGATTAATGTGTTGAACAAGCTTAATTACCATAATTAAGTGTTTTAAACCTTAATATAACCTTCTGAGGTGTTTCAAAATCTTTATATAAGCTTAAGTTTCAAGTTTGGTCCAATTTGGATGTTGTTTGTGCAAGTTTTACAATTTTTATACACATTTTGAACTTTTTTACAATTTACCCAATTGGAAGTTTTATTTGCAAATTGTCACATTCCTTTTGATCCTTAGATGTTTCCTTATCATTCTCAAGCTTTTTGGGCCATGGGGCACCTAGTTGTACCTTAGTTTGGAGGTGTTATTCTTTAAGGGCATTTTAGGGATTTCCACCTTTATGAATGAGCTTATCTTTAGGAGTCATCAACCAATGGGGTGGTTTCTGTTGGGTTTTAGGGGAGGCAGAGAAGGCAGCGGAAACAAAAAAAAATTCTCCCCCAAACCCAGCACGAGGAAACGTGTCAGCGTCTATATAATAGGAAAGGATGGTTTGTGGAATCATACCTTGTCCCGAGGCTTGCTCAGTGACAATACCTCGCGCCTTACGCGGTCTTCAACTCCGGTCTTGGACGGTGTCTGTGCAGCTCCTAGTCGCACCAGGACTGACGGCTCCTCCTCTCACCAGGACTGTCGGGGTTGACAATTTTCCTCCTGAGCGGCAAAAACCTCCCGCCTCTATAGTAGTCCACACGGACCACCTGGAACTCCACACTCCTTGTCCCACAAGGAAGTGGAAGGAGTCGCACCCTCCCGTTGACGTACTAGTCACCAACACACTCTCCTGCCTCCAGTTGCAACTGTAGTTGTCCTTCCCTTACTGCACCTCCGTTTGCGGGAAGCACTTGCTCGGGCTCTCTCTCGGTTACCAAAACCAGAGAGAACGACAACTTTGCAGAGCAACTGGTTGCACTGAGTTGTACTTTGAGAATCCCCCAATACCCCTATATATAGGAGGGTCATGGGACAGGGTTCTCCATCCCCGACAATATGGGACTAAAGCAGGAGTAGAAGGGTTCGAGATTTTCCACAAAAGAAACCAACTCGCAACCTGAACCGATCGGTTCACAAGTGAACCGGTCGGTTGGGGACCTGAACCGGTCGGTTGGAACACCAACCGATCGGTTGGGACCCATGAGTCGATCGGTTCACTTCTGAACCGGTCAGTTCGTGGTCCTGAATAGTTCCCGATTGACTTTACTTCTTTTGTTTCTAATTGGTATCGAATACCAATCCTTGTTCCAATCAAATTGGGCAAGTGAAACGCAAGGAAAATTCTCACCAATCCTACTTTCCCAACTTGCTGGGTTGCACCAGTTAAACCGATCGTTTCAACACTTGAACCGATCGTTTCACCCTGTCCATGAGATGATCGGCTCAACACTTGAGCCGACCGGTTCAGCAACCTCAGCCGACCGGTTCAACCCTTGAACCGATTGATTGGGAGTGCAGGTTGTGCAGAATCAGTCAATTGTGATTTCAATCAATCCGATACTCCAATCAACATGTCCAACACCTTGAACATTATGATATTGATTTATCAATTGATTGAGTGTTTAATTGAACTACTAAACTCCTTTAGTAATCAATCTAAACATTGCTTGTGGAAAAAACTCCTCTTCCAGGTTAAATCCTATGTGTGTGACCCTGCAGGTCCATTTCACGTTGGCAGTGAAAGTCCATAACACTTATGACTTCACAAGCAAAGAGTGGTGCCTAGTCACACATCAATGCTACCCAAGTGAAAGTAGAAAGTTGGAGGAAAAACTTTCAATCCTACAATCTGTGAATGGTGTTAGAGTGAATGTATAATTCCTTTGTCATTGATATCCCGAATGAACTCGAGGCATGGAACAATCATCCTGTCAACATTCATTCACTTTCTTGATCTCAGAGTAGATTGAACGAGATATGTATGACATCAATATCACATATTGATTCACACATGCGTGTGCACGCCTATCTCAATCCTACTCATCAAGTGGCCTTGGATATCAAACTCCCTCAGGAGGGACAAATTCCATATCTATCACTCACCCCTCAAAAGCCCCATGTGTCAAAGCCACCCAATCATCACCTTTATAACAACCCATGTTTCAAGACTGCGTTTGATGATGTCAAAGTGTGCCCAATGACATGTGTTGAGGGTAGTGATTTTAGGTCTAAGAATCACACTCACCACCATCACTGTGAGTACTGAATGTGACTACCATGTAATGGTTACATGTGTCAAACTCACGGTGGGTCTGTCCGGTACACTTGTTCTCTAACAAGTACCTATGTGTTTGGTTTGATATCTCTATATCATGACTAATGAGATTCTGTCATCAACCAACACCACAATCTAGTCTTGTGTGTCATTGCTGTCTATCTACCTTCCACAATGAAATCCGACTAGGGACATAACAAGAATGTACAAACTCTTAGCATCTGTATGATCTCATCGTTCAGATCATGAACCTGAAGGCATACGTCATTGAGTACTGTCATTCTCTAGACATTCAATCTGTTCTATCACTATCTCATATGACTGAACCATAAAGAATTGGAAGCTTGCCTTTGATGTTTATCAAATCAATCTTAATGTATCCCACCAATCATCCCATGATTGGCTCTCAGGGCATACATACCAACAGACTCCCACTTGCACTACGAGCCAATCACCCTTGAATCATATTCATAGTGATCTTCAAACATGTCCCACATGTTACTGTGCTCTAGTGCCAACATAGTGAGTAATGGCAGCACATTGCCAAAGTCAGTATAAATTGCTTGTCTCTCATCTCTTCGCTGTACGTCACACGTAAAAGATGGAGTTGCCGTAATATGCAATCTAGTATTCCTTTGCTAACCTTTAGCCACATTGCATGATCAAGGATTCCATACTTGTCATCAATGAGCGGAATATAAGTTCATCTCATGAACTTCCATATCCATATAATATCCACTGCTGTTCTCTAACGCATAGATACTCGACATTTCCTTTTGAATGGTTTTATTGGAACACTTCCAATCATCAACAAACCTTCAATTTTATATATCCTATATATATTTTGTGATTAATTTTCTGTCCTTTCGGAAGTTCGCATCAATGTAACTCTTTACATTGAACTCTTCCTTATCTCCATAGAACTAGTACTTCCCAAGTACTTATCAAGTTCTCATGGTATTCCAGTAACCCTTACTGGAAGTAGACAGACATCCACTCGTCATGTCCCACATACGAGTTATCAGGATGAGCACATCATATTGTCTCTGTGCATACTGAACACTTCAGTACAGATTGCCAATGTATGCTTTCTCTTTTCAGGTCAAGAGGTTTTTCGAGAACTATCTCTATAGATCTCTATTCCTATCACATAGGAAACATCTCTATCTTCCTTAAAGATAATTTCCACTTTTGGATTTCCATTCTAGAACATTTCCATTTCACATCAACATGTGGAATGTGAACACGCTCCCACTAAATCACAGATCCCTTCTTTATCTTTGACATGTCAGTCAAACCCTTTGACTATATCATTAAAGTAAAGATCCAATTCTGAGTAGCCTGTACTCAATCAATCACATTGATTAGTCCATTGTAACTTATAGACTTCATTTGCATTAGTGGATTCATAAACCTTATAGGTTGTGTCACATACACATCCTTGTTTTATTCCTCATAGGAATGTAGTTTTAGTATCCATATGCCAAATGTCTCAGTCATTAAGTTGCAATAAACAAGCATCATCCTTCTCAAATGTTATCCATGTGTCTTAACATTTAAGACTCATTTGCACTTATGGATTTCATCCAATGAGTGCTACCATCAAGGTCACACCTTATGGTTGACATGGATGTCATTTAGGATGCAATGGTTATAAACCATAACTCAAAATTCGGTTCCTCATATTCATCTAGATAGTTGACTCATCACATGAACAACTCATCACATAGATAATTGAGGTGTATCTGTCAAGGATATAAGAACTCACAACTCCTTGTGATTCTTAATGTCCTTTATTAGTGTGGGGTATTTTTTTTTTTTAGAGAAGTCAGGCGGTCATCTTATTCATCTTGCCCACCTCATGCAAGCGAAATTAAAACTGGCATTACAATTATTAGAAAACTGCAAGAATTGAAACATGGTAGTACTACTACCATTACATGGAGGTGCTAGTCCAATGTCCAACACACATCTAGGGGTTTTTTTATAGTGGGTGTAACCAATACTCTGTTTAGAGTGGTACTTAGCAAGAGCGTCAGCCTGCCTATTGTTATGTCTTTCAGTGTATATGATCTCTGTAGTCTCCTTCTTAATCAACTGAATACCTCTAATGATGTTAGCAAAACGAGGATAGTTCCAGTACTCATCCCCAATCATAATGGAAGCTTGACGACAGTCAGTTATAATCACAACATTCTGCGCAGCACTTCCCTCAATAATGCTAGCAGCCAACCCGATAGCTAAAAGCTCCGCCTCCAGAGGATTCCTTGCCGTAACAAGATGGCCTACACCACTAAGCCAATTGCCATTAGAGTCAGTAATAACAACTGAAATAGCACCCTTCCCCTTTTTCCAAGAAACATCCGTATTGAAACGGATGGTATCCGGCTTGAGTTTCACAGACCTGCGTCTTCCAGCCTGCGCCATACTGTTTCCGGCTGTGGTCCAAGCTCTGCTATTCATCATGATCTCATGATTAGTGAGGTTGATAATATGTTGAAGATTATGTTCTCTACCTTTGAATGTCCACAGATTGCGCTGCTTCCACATGCTCTAGCAGACGATGAAGAACAGATGTTTATGTGCGTCAGGTGCCTTGATGTTCATATTCATCTACTGATCCAGATTATCAATTGTCTAGAACCGATGAGTGTACTCAAGTTTCAGAATAGAATGCCACACACTCTTCACCTTAGGGCAGTCCCAGAGAGCGTGTAGGATGGTCTCTTCATTTGCGTTACATCTGGTACAAGTAGCAATGGACGTCATCTTCCGACGTTTCTTGTTGTGATTGGTAAGAAGAGCACCATTAGCTGCAAGCCACATGAACATTTTTATGCGTGCTGCCACCTGTGCATGCCAGATACAGTGCCAATGACCTTGCCTTTTAATTTTAGTTTCAGCTTGTATGTCTTGGTATGCCGTTTTGGCAGTGTAACTACCTCCTTCATTGAGCGTCCACACCCTTACGTCTTTAGCCTCTGGATCTGTGGGTGGGTTTAAGTTATAAATAACCTTGGTGACTTTAGTTGGTAACCACTACTCCAAAAAGCTACGATCCCAGTGTGGGGTATTCTTTTATTAAGAAGAATTCAGTTATTCGATAATCATCCTCTAACTCTTTAGAGTATGATTCCTTCTTGATTTAGACATCACCATGCCTTAATCCTGAGTTCACTATGATACACTATCATAATCACTCATAAGGATCTCAAACATTTGGTCCAAGTATTTCATTCATTGATCTCATCAAGAATTAGCACTTTACCAAATTTACACTTCATTTATGATAATCTTGAGCACTTCAAGATATTCATATTGGTATTTAACTAAACACCAATTGAAGTATTAGCATTTGTTCCAATAGGTATGTAAATACATCACATGTATTATACCTAATTGGATAATCATTCTCCCACTACCTTTAGTGAATATTGATTAATCATGTCCAAGATATTCATGTCTCTTCATGGTTCTCTAACCAAAAGAGTCTAGATTTATCCATCATATGGAAACTAGAAATGAATTTCTCATGATTGATGCTAATTTGATTGTTTGAGTTATCTATAACCTTTAGGTATCATTTTATCTTATGCATATAAAATACCACAAGATAAATAAGGCATTTGCCACAAAGATCATATCTTTAAGATTGAAAACTCATCTTTATTAATTGCCATCATTGTCATATAATATGCAAAAATAAAGTGTTTCTATCTATTGGCAATATATGAAATAACATTTCTCAACTCTATTTCATGCCCTTTAGGCTGAAATAAACTAAAAGATACTCCTATCTATGGCAGCAACACTTGCTCCAATGATGGGTACTTCTTTCTTGGTCCTTTCATAAAGGCCATCACTTCTTTGCAGATATTGCATATCATATATGACATATCCATATCTTGGTATCATATACCTCAGATAAAGAAGTGGTTCATTTCATGATACCTTAGGTGGAGATTTCCATCCCCTCCTTCATCTTCTTTTGTTCTTCCAAATATAGAGGGCAATCCCTCATACACCCTTTCCCCATGTGCCTTGAGGCTGAAGACGGCTTGGATTGCTGGCTAGCATCAGAACACTTCTTTGCTTTGCCCTTATCCTTGTCCTTAAGAATTACCTATCATTGATCTCATCAAAGATTAGGGTTAGTCTTTCTTCATACTTGCCTCAACATGTCCTCAACATGTCCAACAACTCTGTCAACGTTTGTCAAATTTGTTCATATTGTAGCTTATCATGAATTGTATGATTCTTGCAACATTTGCAGTATCATACCAATAGCCAACTCTTGGCTCAGAGGGAATCCTTCTTAGTCAGGTTTTCCACATACCCAATCACATTGAGTGTGTGAATACCTTACTGGATCTCCTTCTGTCATGACATACTAGGACAGTGTCTTGGAGACATCATATGTATCATGTTGTCTCTGCAACTCATAGTTCAGAGAACACAACATCAAGCACTCCTCATCAATATCTTCCTCAGTATGCTTCCATAAGCATACTTTCAACCATTGATGTGGTGGGATTGAGTTTATCTGGTCTTGGTATAACTAGGACTTAGAGCTTTCGCTCTTTGAGAACACTTCTCATCATCCTAACCAATCATGGAATTATTCCCATTTAATTTGTTGGTCTCAAAGACCGATCGCAAATAAAGTGATTATTGTTGATTAACCATTGATTTTAACAAAAGGAAATATATGCAATTTTAGTCCAAAACTCTTTTGACTTGTTTGATTGATTTGAAAAGTTGACGATAAAATTAGGCCTTTAATTAATTATCGCTCCCACTATTTTACTTCAAATTGATAGCCCTCACCATCAATTCGGAAGATTGCAGTGTACAACCTTCTAGTGGGCAAGATCCTGAAATCCTCTAAGTCATGGACCAGCTAGGGCTGTCACCCACAACATAGATCTCTCAGGTAGGCAACTCTTGCCAATTGCATCATATGCAACTCTTGATAAGATGTCATATGCAACTCCTTGCCATGATCATCTCCATGCCTCAAGGTGCTAGATCCTATCTAGGTCACCTTGTTAAGTCCGACCCAAAGCAAACACAATGAACATGCACCCTACTAGGGCAGACCCACACATTCATCCTTCACGCTTCCACGAGATAGATGATGCACCACGCTAGGGTGTGCCCACACTTGGTCGATCAAGCTTTTCACGTGTGTCACATTTGGAAGGCATCTAAAACTTAATATTTTAATGAGGGATTTGGTTTTTATATACATATACATATCCAATCACCATAATACATAGTACGTATCATATACATGCTATATCCCACAGAAAACATGCACAAACGATAAAAAGCAATGATTATGGCCATCCTAATGTGATTCCTTGAGCCAAGAGAAATCACGGTCATCTAGGTCAACATCACATGCAACCTGTACAAGATGAACATCTATGCCTTGCCATCCGAGTTGATCAACTCATCACATGAATGATCTGTACTCTCCAGCCAGTTGTCTGGATGCCACCAGCCGATCGGTTGGCTCCTCCAACCAATCGGTTCGCTTGGACGTCGTACATCTCATCATGGCTGCCACCCGCTCGTCTCACTCCTCGATCCGGCCATCAACCGATCGGTTCACTCCTTGAACCGACCGTCTGGAACGTCAACCGATCGGTTCACGCCTTGAACCGATCATTTCAGCTATTGTCTTGATGTCCTCCAGTCTTCGACATAACAGGAAATAAAATCTATCCTATTATTACATTGCTTAAAAGAAGAAACCCCGAGTTACATTCGGGGGAGCAAAGGTAGGAAAGAATCTCGAATTATTTCGAGTTACATCAGGAATAAGAGAGGGAAGATCGGTGCGCAGATCGAGATGCAAGAAACCACAAACAACCACACACAGATAGGGGTTTATAGGCCATAATCATGCTACACATCCACCACAAAACTCGTTTAAGGGTGACGCGTATCGAGTGCATTAATAATACATATCATATATGTAATTGGGATTTGTGGATTTAGGATTGGACATGCATAAAGCCAATATTATTGACATCATATGCAATAAATAAAGGTGACAAACCAAAATCGATCATATCGATATTCCTAAAATATAGAGCAGTTGATGTGGCTCTGATACCACTTTTGGGTTTTAGGGGAGGCAGAGAAGGTAGCGGAAACAAAAAAAAATTTCTCCCCCAAACCCAGCACGAGGAAACGCGTCAACTTCTATATAATAGGAAAGGATGGTTTGTGGAATCATACCTTGTCCCGAGGCTTTCTCGGCAACAATACCTCGCGCCTTACGTGGTCTTGAATTCCGGTCATGGATGGTGTCTGTGCAGCTCCTGGTCGCACCGGGACTGACGACTCCTCCTCTCACCGGGACTATCAGGGTTGAAAGTTGTCCTCCTGAGCAGCAGAAACCTCCCACCTCTATAGTAGTCTACACGGACCACCTGGAACTCCACACTCCTTGTCCCACAAGGAAGTAGAAGGAGTCACACCCTCCTGTTGACATACTAGTCTCCAACACACTCTCCTGCCTCCAGTTGCAACTACAGTTGTCCTTCCCTTGCTGCACCTCCCTTTGCGGGAAGCACTTGCTCGGGCTCTCTCTCGGTTACCAAAACTAGAGAGAATGACAACTTTGCAGAGCAACTGGTTGCACTGAGTTGTACTTTGAGAAGCCCCCAATACCCCTATATATAGGAGGGTCATGGGATAGAGTTCTCTGTCCCTGACAATATGGGACTAAAGCAGGAGTAGAAGGGTTCGAGATTTTCCACAAAAGCAACCAACTCGCAACCTGAACCGATCGGTTCACAAGTGAACCGGTCAGTTGGGGACCTGAACCGGTCGGTTAGAACACCAACCGATCGGTTGGGACCCATGAGCCAATCGGTTCACTTCTGAACCAGTCAGTTCGTGGTCCTGATCAGTTCCCGATTGACTTTCCTTCTTTTGTTTCTAATTGGTATCGAATACCAATCCTTGTTCCAATCAAATTGGGCAAGTGAAATGCAAGGAAAATTCTCACCAATCCTACTTTCCCAACTTGCTCGGTTGCACCCGTTGAACCGATCGTTTCAACACTTGAACCGATCATTTCACCCTGTCCATGAGCCGATCGGCTCAACACTTGAGCAGACCGGTTCAACAACCTCAGCCGACCGGTTCAACCCTTGAACCGATCGGTTGGGAGTGCAGGTTGTGCAGAATCAGTCAATTGCGATTTCAATCAATCTAATACTCCAATCAACACGACCAACACCTTGAACATTATGATATTGAGCTATTAATTGATTGAGTGTTTAATTGAACTACTAAACTCGTTTAGTAATCAATCTAAACATTGCTTGTGGACAAAACTCCTCTTCCAGGTTAAATCCTATGTGTGTGACCCTACAGGTCCATTTCACGTTGGCATTGAAAGTCCATAACACTTATGACTTCACAAGCAAAGAGCGGTGCCTAGTCACACATCAATGCTACCCAAGTGAAAGTAGAAAGTTGGAGAACAACTTTCAATCCTACAATCCATGAATGGTGTTAGAGTGAATGTATAATTCCTTTGTCACTGATATCCCAAATGAAATCGAGGCATGGAACAGTCATCCTGTCAACGTTCATTCACTTTCTTGATCTCAGAGTAGATTGAACGAGATATGTATGACATCAATATCACATATTGATTCACACATGTGTGCGCACGCCTATCTCAATCCTACTCATCAAGTGGCCTTGGATATCAAACTCCCTCAGGAGGGACAAATCCCATATCTATCACTCACCCCTCAAAAGCCCCATGTGTCAAAGCCACCCAATCATCACCTTTATAACAACCCATGTTTCAGGACTGCGTTTGATGATGTCAAAGTGTGTCCAACGACATGTGTTGAGTGTAGTGATTTCAGGTCTAAGAATCACACTCACCACCATCACTGTGAGTACTGAATGTGACTACCATGTAATGGTTCCATGTGTCAAACTCACGGTGGGTCTGTCCGGTACACTTGTTCTCTAACAAGTACCTATGTATTTGGTTTGATATCTCTATATCATGACTAATGAGATTCTGTCATCAACCAACACCACAATCTAGTCTTGTGTGTCATTGCTGTCTATCTACCTTCCACAATGACATCCGACTAGGGACATAACAAGAATGTACTAACTCTTAGCATCCGTATGATCTCATCATTGAGGTCATGAACCTGAAGGCATACGTCATTGAGTATTGTCATTCTCTAGACATTCAATCTGTTCTATCACTATCTCATATGACTGAACCAGAAAGAATTGGAAGCTTGCCTTTGATGTTTATCAAATCAATCTTAATGTATCCCACCTATCATCCCATGATTGTCTCTCAGGGCATACATACCAACAGTTTCTTTGTTTGGAGGTCAATGGTGGGTTTGGAGAACTAAAAATTGATGGCTAAAAAAGTCTCTAAGAGATGTGGAACAACTGTTTGCATGACCATAGAAGCTCTAGGCTATGGGCAAATGAAAAACTCCATGGACACCTCATACTTGACTCGTTCATTATCCATAAAGGCTTGCATGTCCATGGGTACCCTTATCCATGGAAACATGGAAAGTAACTTGATACCTTATTCTTTGCTTCTTCTTTATCCATAAAGGCTTGCATGACCATGGGCACCCTTAGACATGGACACATGGAAAGTAGCTTGGACACCTCATGCCTTACTTCTTCCTTAACCATAAATCTTTATATACTCCTTCCTTACCTTCCAACTAAAATATTTGATCCATATCACCTCCATCCTACTTATAACTTCATCCTATCTGTATTTGGCCATGGAGGATATGTCCCAAGGTAGAAGAAGATGCCATGTTTGTGAAGAAGGTCTTCTAGGGTCTCATCTAGTCTCATCTAGGGTTTCTAAAGTCACCTTTTGGTGTTTCTGACCAAGGCAAATAGGTTTCTTCCCCTTCTCCTAAGTTTTCCCTATTGTTCATCTTCCTTCCACCTTCCTCCAGGTTGGAAAACTTGTCTTCCATGGCATAACTCCATCTAAATCTCAAAATCTCTTCTTTCCATGCTCCTCTTGCTCAGGGTTTGTATCCTTGAGAAGAAGGTGATTCTTGCTTGAGTTTGGAGCTTGTGCTTGGAGCTACCAACCCATCTTTCTTGAGTTTCCTACTAATTGGGACCAGATCGTTTTCCTAGAGGAAAGTTATATAACTTTTTCCATGTTTATTTCTTATTATAAGCTTGTTAGTTCATATTATTATGCTTAAATGATGATATCCATCTTTAGATGATGTTCTTGTTTAGGGTTACATTTCTTTGTTGTTCTATACTTTCTTACTAGCTCTAGATCAACCTGAAATGATTACTACATCCCTCCTAGGGTAAAATATGACCTAGGACAGGTCGTGGGGGGCCAAGTCATGGTCTGGCCCCTCTCCCTCTCTCTCTCTTCCTCGCTTGTAACTAAATTGATGACATGTCATTTTTCGATTGGTCTGAATTGGAAAATTCATATCTTTGAAATCGCTTGTCAAAAATTAATAAAAAAATTGTTTTGGAATCAAATAGTTAAGCTCTATCTAATATAAATTCTTTTGAGGTATGATTTCAAGGTTTTTTGAAAGATGGTTTTTAGAATATGATTTTAATACATAAAATCCATAAAATTACAACTTAATCACCATAACTCTAAATTTGACATAAAGATATGTTTTCTTGATTAAGAGAATCTAATTAGTCCAATGGTGAGATTTTCAGAGTCTAAATCCGAGTTTTGTGAAAAATGTCCAATCTTAGGGTTTCTATGCAATAATGTACAATATTTACACTAATGAATGTTAATAAATTTTGTGGAGTGTGTGGATGATCTCAGAAGGGTGGTGGATAAGTGGTCTGCCTTAACCATCTCCATGGAGGGTAGGGTGATCCTCATTAAGGTTGTTCTTAATGTGAAGATGAGATATTGGTGTGGGCAGACTGAGTTACCCTCTTTCATCTTGGATAAATTTAGAGCGATAGCTGCGAGCTTCTTGTGGGGTGGGGGTGTTCATGCGGTGAAATGGCAGACTATTGCTCAACCTCTTCATGCAGGGGGTTTGGGGATGTGATGCCCATATGATATCACCTGGGGAGCTACTGCTAGAAGAGTGGATTGGTTCCTCAATTGCCCGGATACTCCGTGGGCTGCTTGGCTGAGAGAGAGGTATGGGAACCTGGGTGGGGAGCTGAAGACTGGTGACTCGAGTGTTTGGGTCAGAATGAATAGAATCTTTCAGGAGCTGAAACCTTTCTACCAACTACAAAGCCAGACGACTCCTGAGGAGAAAATTAAATCTTGGAGGATCAAGAAGCTGCTTCCGCAAGCTAGGTGGTTCGAGATCATCTGGTTAAAGCCTAGATGCCCAAAGTGGAGTTTTGGGGCGTATAGAACAATAATAAGAAGATTGCCCACTAGAGATCAAATTATTAGATGGGGTAGGGAGTGTGATCCTTTGTGCTTACTATGTAACAATAGCACAGAAACACATGAACATATCTTCTTTGAATGTAATTTCTCGGCCTACATATGGAGAAGAGGATGCTTGAAATGGGGCTGGGGGGGCCATGCGCCTTTGGATATGGATGATGCCTTGGATTGGATGCTTGAGAAGACCACATGTAACCACAAGAATAGAATTTTGGGGGGTTTGTTCATCACATCCCTCATGTTTCATGTGTGGGGTGAACGTAATAGTAGGCTGCATGGTAGAAGACCGAGAGATAACACCACCATTTTTTATGTTATTAACAATAGTCTTGTTTGGTTCCTTAAAGCTAACCCCAAGAGCATGGTTGGGATGGATACCATGACTCTGAGAATGTAGGGGCTATTGTAAAAGCATGTACAATATTTGGGGTTTTGATACGTCCCCTATACTCCGTTTGAAATAGTAATATTTTACCTTATCCAAAAAAAAAGAATGTTAATAAATTGAAATAGGCAGATTAAAAAAAATTGAAATAGGCCAAGTTGAACGTGGAACATCTAGAAGTGGTGTAACTTGGTATTTGAACAAAGTAAAGAGGTATGTGCATTCTTACACCCTATGTTGGGATATTTTCTAACCAAAACCTATATTCCATAATGAGGCACTATATGAACTGTATTCTCTCTATTCATGTCTCTTTTGCTAAATTGCCTAAAAAACTAGTATTAATATTCTATTTCTTGGGTCTTGTACCCCACTTCCATGTTTCGAATATATGACACTTCTACTTGCCATAGTTTCTCTTAGCATTTTAATTTTTTTATAGACTATGTAGCTAATGTAGTGGTAGTTATGTACAACCATCGATAGATAGGACATCCGTTATTTCACCCTGGGGAATGTGTTATGCTTCCCCATATATAATTTGTGTAGGTGACTGGGAATGTGTTATTTCTCCCCTCACCTATAGGTTTGGGTCTTGTAGGTGCCTCAACCCTACTTAGTTAATGTAGTCAATATAAATCATGCATACAATTCCTTTACTATTTTAGTGTTATGGAAAGCATCTATTTTGATTATGCCTCATACTCGATCTCTTCATCTATTGGTGAACTTATATCCTTTACTTCAGTATTATTTTCTTTCTTTTGTTGTTGTTCATATTGTTGACACATACCTTGTTTTCTTTCCCTCTTGTTGGGTGATTTCCCAACCACCAAGATTTTAAACAAGGTGCTAAACAAGATCAAGGAAAACATGACCAAGAGTAGATTCAAGACTTGCTTGAAGTATGTCTCGGTAGCTAAATCTAGATCCTTTATTTCTCATCTTTTTATTCTGAAAAACTTATGTAGTGAACAATGATGAAAGTCATGTAATATCTTTAGTTTCTTTTCCTTTCTGTTACTATTGACAATTTATATGTATCTGGTACATGCTTGTTTACTTGGAATATTAAACATGCATCCCTCAATATGTATTATCTTTTTGAAAAGATGGATGTTTTGTATTTCCTTCAAATTTTAGTTAGGAGGTGATCTTGCCTCCTTACTGATATTGTTTTGGTTAAGGTTTTGTTGCATCACTGTGGCGTAGAGGAAGCCATGTGGGATCTTGAGGAAGAGATGCGTAGGAACTGCCCATCTCTTTTCATGTAGGATTTTAAGGGAAAAATCCTTGTTAGGGCTTATCGTTGTAAGACCCCTGACCAGGATTTTAGGCTAACCTTATTTTCTTTACTTAATTAGATGCTTAGAAACTTAATCTGATCTTTTGAGATGCTTTTATCACATGGGACAAGATTATGTTTTCAGTTTGGTCCTGCTTGGATGATATTTGAGCTTGATATGCTTGTGTTGGACCAAGTTGCAAGTTACCCACGAGTGTGGGTTTTATTGTAGTTTGTCACATGTAGAGTGTGTTTCTTGTTCCATAGCATCATGAGAGAGAATATGATACTATGGGGCACCATTCTTCGACCATGGTGACCTAGGTGTGGTTGGTCAAAGAGGTTTTTCCTCTAACAGAGTGATTCGACCATGTTGTGGTGTGGTGACCTAGTGTTGCGGTTGCTACATGTGCCTGGTGCACTTTGACCACAATAAGGGTTGTAGTGACCTAGGCGGTCGCTACCCTTCCTAGGATGTATCACCCTTAATTGCATGCATGTGTTTAGTGGTGGCATGCTTGTTTCCTTGGTGGACAAGTGTCCTTTTGGTTCTCTCTTGTGTAGACACCTCATAACCCCCTTGCTTCCCTCCTACCTTATGTAAATAACCCCTCTGCTCTTCATGCAAATATCCTTTTTGGCCCTCTTTCTTCTCCACTCTTTTTTGTACGTACTTGGAGCTTTGTGGAGTAAGGAAGGACTGCTCTTGGAGCCTTTAGTGGCCGACCAACCTTGCATGTGGTGCTTTTGAGATTGATCATCCTCCTTGTAGTGATCCTTGGTGATCTTCTTTCTTGGTAAGTTGTCATCTTTCCTCATGACATTTTCTTTTGATCTCTACCCTACCTTCTTCTCCTTTCTTGGTCGAGGGACTATGGTGCAACCATGGGGGTCATCTTGAGAGAAACTTCTCTTCATAAGGGTCTGAGACTATGGGTCAACCATGGTGGTACCCAAGTGAGAGGAAGCATTCTTCTCTTTCCCCTTTCTTCTCTTATATGACCTAGGGGTTTTCACCCTCTTTCTTGAGTTCTTCCTTGAGCATGGTGTTCTTCTCTTTTGAGGTGATCTTTTAGTCATGGACTTGATCTTGGTTGGAGTTTCATCTTCTCTCTTAGACAACATGGTCTTGGATCTTGATTCTCTACATAAGGCGGGTTATATAACTCTTCTCCCTAATATTATTACACCATTTTCTTGTATGCATGTTGCTTTTTACATCTCTAAAATGTGATCTTAATATTCTAGATGAAGTTTCTCTAATTTAGGGTTTATGTCTTGGTGAAATTTGCATGTGGCTTGATTCTACTCCTAAACCCTAATTTCTTGTACCCCATTTTTGTGGTGATTGTGGAATGGATGGGTTTCTCATGCTTTTCATCATAGCTTTCTATCAACATGCATATGGTTCGAGTATCTTGGAGTAGAATGAAGTTTTACATTCTATTTTGCATGTGTTAAACGTGGCTTTATCTATCTTAATAGGGTTCTTTCATGGTGATTTCTATGACACATGTTTTAGGGCTTTGGTGATCATCCTTGCATGGAATTTTCTCTAAGCTAACTCTTGGTGTCCTTGACGTTTACCATGATTTACTCTATTTTGAGAAGGGTTATGTGTTGTTGGGGTAGCTTGACCTTGTTGGTCGCTACACCCTTGAGCTTGCTTTGGTCAACACACCTTGGTTTTGGTTGATGGTCGCTAGACTTGGTCTTGTTTTGGTCGAGGCATCATGGATGGATAAGTGGTCACTACTCTTGGTCAGTTGGTGCATTGCAGTCGAAGTGTCTTGGAGTGTGGAGATCACTATACTTGACAAGGTTGTGTGGAAGTCGCAACACTTATTTGTGTCAATAGTGATGTGTAGCAGGTTACTACATATGGGTAACACTCCCTTTTGCTTGTGGTCACAACATGTTTATTCAAGTGGTTTGGTCAACATACACATGATAGTTTCTGGTCGCTACACATACCTTGTGGTCGCAAC
The DNA here is from genome assembly GCA_963693085.1 of Alisma plantago-aquatica. Taxonomy (NCBI): domain Eukaryota; kingdom Viridiplantae; phylum Streptophyta; class Magnoliopsida; order Alismatales; family Alismataceae; genus Alisma; species Alisma plantago-aquatica. The sequence goes on along the minus strand of OY856410.1, from coordinate 1,236,674,968 downwards.
AAGGTCTCAACCCTAGATGGGCCGCAACACATGGTCGCTACACTCACTCACCAAGGGAGGTCGCTAAACTTTGTTGAGTTTGGTTGCTACACTATGTTTTTGGACACTACATGTTGATGTGGAGATGAATGCTTGATCATAGTCAATAGTGCTTAACCCTAATATACTCCTAACATATGGGAGAAGATGAAACCATGGTTTTGTGATTGTTGACACTATGGAAACCCCAATCGGCTATACATGAAACCCTAACCCTAATTTTGGAACATATGATGTATTTTTTTATATTGCTTGAAGTGGTTAGCATATTATGGTGTTTCCTCTCTCCTACATGTGCAACCCTAACCTTTCAGGTGGAATGAATGTCATAACTAGTGAATGCTATGGTGTGTTTGATATGTTACATGGTGAGGTTATGAACCTTTTGAGACATGATGAAACAATGATGATGTGACTTGGGTCTTATGACCTGGTTGAGGCTCAATGCCTATTGTGAGGTGATATCCTCTAGTGATGAAATGAGGGACTGCTATACCCTAGTGATGTGATCATGTTGATAGCCTTGAACAATAATGATATCAAGTGATGATGTGACAAGAGTCTACTCCATGCATTTTATATATTCTGGAGTTATAACATACCCTTATCTTTATAGAGTTTGTTTGTGGTTTGTACATTGTAACTTGATTGATGCTAAAAGACACTCAAATGTCTTAACTAATCAAGTGAAATCCTAATAATGTAGTTTCCCTATGCCATAGACCCATTCCAGTGTCAGAACTTGCTGGGTGGTGAAACGAGTCATTCCTATGGGAAACTCTGAGTGCATATTTTTGAATATGCGCGGGTGCAAGTCGACTATCTCCTTGCATCCACAATTACATGTTGAGTAGGATGACTGCGGTCATACCTAGCCCTTAGTTGTGATGGCCATGTGAGAGCTGTTCTCCTTTGTGATATGTGATAGGCAGCAGTATAACTGCATTTGATGCCTCTTTTTAGAATGGACATGCGTGAGCCTGTTCTCTAACGTTGTGCCATGTACCAAGGGAGGCTAGGTGTTTATTAGCTAGACTATATATCACTATTGCAGTTGGCTATTATGTCTCTGTGGTATTTCTCTCGTATTGACCGAGTGGTGTTGGAGAGATCATGGATTCTGGCTCTTCAATTGATCTTGTATGGTACCAGTTTTGACTTTGTAGTGGTCGGTTGGATTTTAGTGGCACACCTCAAATCTTTAGAGAATAAAATATGTAACACAACCATCTAGTATACTTACTTAGGGTTCACATTGGATGACCCTCTACCTTATTCTTGTACTGATTTGTTGGATTATAATGTTGTAAGATAAATCAATTGTTATACATGTTCTTCGTATTCCTTCTTAAAATATAAGATGTTCTACTGCTCATTTGTCGGTCCCTGAATTGCTTAGATAATGGTAACTACTTTATTCATATCATTTACTTGAATTTTCTCAACCTGATAATAATGCTACCTTGTTACTCTAATTTATCTTTGCTTATAATAGTTGTAGAGGAGAGTTATATCTCTCACTGGGACATTTGGTCTCACCCTGTGAGTTTCTACATCTTTTAGGTGGTCACAAACGACAAAGTAGAGATCGTGCGGTTGAGACTGAGCATCAAGAGGAGTAGTAGTTGTTAAAGGTTGGACATGCTTCTAGTGTTTTTTAGTAGAGCCCTATGTGTCACCCCTGTATTCTCATGTCCTCGGGGGAGGTTTTTTTTGTTATGTACATCAACATGAGTTTTGGCAGTAGGCCATGGTCATACAAATATGTCTTATATATACATATATATATATATATATAGGGAGAGAGAGAGAGAGAGTTAGGATAGAATACACTCGAGTGTATTCGGAGCAGAATACACTCAAGTAGTTTTTCATGATGCAATATTTTTCAAAAATCTAATCTATTGATCTTCTTAAACATCTTGTGAATAGCTCATATGCAAAATTTGAGCACATTTGGACATTTATAGGTCATGTTATAAAGAGTGCAAAAATAGTGCATTTCAAATTAATTTTGCATGCTGATTTTTTTGCCCTTGGATGAGTGACTTAAACTCATCCAAATGGGCTCAAATTTTGTATGTAGCCTAGTTATAGTATTACAGTGAAGATCAATGGTTTACATTTTGCAAAAAATAGTCTTGATATGCAAACACACTTGAGTGTATTCGTGTGATATGCACACTCGAGTGTATTCTAGCCTAACTCTCTCTATATATATATTTGTGTGTGTATGTATGTATATATATATACATACATACATACACACACATATATATATAAATATATATATATATAAATATATAAATATAAATATAAATATATATATATAAACATGTTACATCTTATAACATGTTGTGGCAAGTTAGCAAGTGAATGGTGATATGTGTACATATTTTGTCATGAGATATGTAATACATGTGGCTTCATGCGGACTCCGATGTAATAAGTTTCGGCTTTTGTGCTTATGTGAAATCTGTTTAATTTCCTGTGTTTTCTGTAACCAACTTGATTAGTATTAGTTCCACATTTTATTTTGAGTAATCTTATTTTTTGTGGTGATGGGTGTCACAGAGGCATGACGGTTCCTATAGATCTATTAGTAGTAACTTCATGGTGAATTATTTTGATTTGATGGAGGCACTCCATGGAGACAAACCCTAGAAGAAGCAGGGGTAGGAAATCCTTACCGGAGGACAAGAAAAGCCTAGGGGAGTCAACCGCCCATAGGGGGAGACTTGTCTCATTTGTTCTCTATCTCTTTCAGGGTTGGGGGCAGCACAAAAAAGCCTGCTATGATACTATGTGAAAAATTATATGATTTGGAATTCCCGTTGTGTAATTTTGATTATTGATAGAAGGGAAGCCCCCTCTCCTATAAACAAGATAAAGGAGAAGTTTACAGACTCAATACAAACCCTAATGTATAACACACAATTGGGCCATATTACAATTAGACCCAACAACTCAATTCACTAATTAAATATACTCTTTAACAATAAATATACTGAAAATATGATATGAACACATGCATAGGGATGATCATACATCCGACCATATTTTTTAGTAGGAACAAGATCCGGTTCTTTCTCCTCACGCAAAGGGACAAAGTAGCTTTTCAATTAGTCATACAATATTCCCATTGTGATGAGAGACACATGATACGATTGTCAATATTTTTTTAATATAAGTGTTTGTTTGCATAAAAGCACAGTTTGGGTGCACATATCCATGAACATGTCAATTAGGCATATCAACATATAGAACAAAACCCACACAATGAAATCAATGCAAAACCTATATGCAACATCTTGTGAATGAGAAAAGTTGAGATTTGAAAAATTTAAGGTCACCAATGATCACTGACTCATTGGAAGACAAACCCAAGACCTCAAGCTTTATCTGATCTTTGATTATTATGAACTTATGAGTTGGTTGTATCAAAGTAGAGTAGATTATTGTCATTCCCGTGATCATTTTTAAGCACCTTCACCCAGGAAAGTATGCAACAAGAAAACCATACACAAATTGGTACCAAAAAGGATGCAAGGGTAATGGATTCTATCACACTAACCTTTGGCATCTCTATTACCAAGAAAGTTCTCAAACACAAAGCTTGCACATAAGGTGACACACTATTTTTCTACAAGGCAACAATCTTGGACGACATGTAATGTTGATGGATCATGTGTTAGGCAACATGATGCTCTGTTGTTTGGAGTTTGACAAAACTACTTGCCCAACAAGGTAGTACAAGGATATCACTATTAAATGAGGAACAAAGGGAGATATAGCTTCACTGACCCATCTTATATCATCTTCTCCATGTGGTTTGTTTGATGGCCTCGATGCCTACTTATTTATGTTTATGGTACCCAAAATAAGTTAGGTACTTTGGACTAAAAGCTATACCAACATAGATCTTCTTTGTTGTTTGGTATTATATGCTGAAATTTATTGAAGGATCTCGCTGGAAAAATGACATTGATTTTCCACTAGTGAGAAGAATTTTCACTAGATCATTTTTCACTATTTCTTTCAATCTTTTCCAACTTTCTAGGAATTTACTTATTCATCAACATTATTAAGCTTGATCGGTGTTTCATTTATTTGATGAACCGACTTTGTTAGATTATGCTTAAATGGAACCACTTAGCCTTCCACCAGTTGTTTATTTAGAATTTGATGAATCTAGATAATTTTCACTCTTTTTCTCATCAAAGTTTTGTAATTTGAAATGAAAGGAAGCATGATCAACAAAAAATTTCCAGATGAACTCAATATACTAAATGGGCTCATCTTGGGGTTTTAACAAGTAATAGCTTGTTAGTGCAAGTTTGACATCTATGAATGCTTATAAAAAATATTAGCTAACTTTATGTCAAATAAATATTTCAAAATTAGATGAGAATCAATTCATGCATTTCAATTCATATGATTCATGTACATATGTGAGGGATGAATTTAGAACAGTTCCATGTCATCCTAAAGTAGAATCCGAATATGAAATTTGAGAATTGAGCACATTTGTTCATGTATCAGATTAAACCCCACAAAAATGGCTAAGATAACCACATAGCATGCCTATTTATCTTAAATTGACAACCTAGCTGTGATGGTCAGGTGCTATGTTAAAAAGAGAGTTGATTATCCCCAACTGACACTCCACACAGATATACATTTATATTAGCATCCAAGTGTCCATAACTATGCATTTAATTTAATTTTTTTCTACATTGATGAAGTATATAAATCTCTCTTGTTGAATCGGTCATATATATGATTCTGGTTTATATTTGATATGATTGCATTTTTCTTCTACTATTATGTTGACATGGATAGAACTCACCCTAACATTTTTGTTTACTTTCTATTCTCACTTGGATTAGATCAATCATAATCAATTAATGTCATAATAAAGAAAAATTCAGTTGGGATTCTTGACACTTCAAAGATTTCAATATATTTTGGAATTGACTAGATTGCATAACTTTTCAATTGATATGTGTGTTGTGTATACCTTATGAATTCCTATTTGGATGACTTATTGGGATTTTTGTGGACAAACTATAGTTTAATCCTTAGGGTGTTCTGAGAAACACTACTATATCACATGTTTGACTTATTTGTGCTCTTATCTTCATATTTCATTTCTATTTGACACCTATTATTGACAATGTATGCATTTTTATTTCTTTTAAATTTTGTCTTTGATTTGAATGGGGATATCATGATTTGAAGATATATTCCACTTAGGGATTGAAAAGATCTAATTCAGAAGAAGATACATATATCCAATGATATGATGATCAGATCACATATATGTTGAATTAGAAAAAACACAGTTCTGAGTTTACTCTACATGGTATGTAACACAATAACAAAAACAAGTATCTCTGCATGAAATTACACACCATGTCCATATATTATACATCCTGGTGGTATCTTGCTACCATTTTCTACTTGATCAAATACACAAACGTGTTTCTCACTTACATATTGTGTACTTCATTGGTTAAGTCGATTAATTATCAAAACTTACAACCTACATAATGTGTATTTCTGCTAAGCATAAAATCAATTTATGTTGGATATAGATTTAGAATTTATTAATGGGCTAACTTATAAAAGGGATCGGCAATTGTACTAGTCATGACATCGAATATAATCTAGTTAATATGAGATGGAAAATATGCATAGGGAGAAGTAGAGAAGGAATTCATCATTTAGGAGCATGTGAAGAGAAGCATTAGTTGATATTCACAGTCGGAAACCATCTCTTCCTTCTCTTTCTGCATCAACTGACTTCTACTCCATTGAGTCATGTGGAGGAGATGAGGGGACGTCTTCCAGATGTCCTCTAGGGTTTCTTGGGATTTTTATTAGCTCCTAATCCATTCTATCTCTTTCCTTTGTATCTAGGACCTTTATTTTTTATCATTTTTATTAACTTTAACTATGTATTTAGTTCCTTTTTACGAATTTGGGCCCTGAACAAGTGATATGATCATATTGGATGTGGAAAAATAGGCCCCACATCACTATAAAAAATCATTTCCCTTGAATTTAACGCATGATTCCTTCTTATTTTGCAAAGGAAATGTGTTTTAATGTATCTATTAATGATAGATAACCCTTATTGTATATTTTATGCTCTTGGATGCAGACTGAGAGGGTTTAGAAGAGTAAGGAGAGTTCATCCCAACTGTTTGATATAATTAATGGAGGTGGTTACTTTAGAACGGGGGGTACCATGAGATCTAATTATGCATTGTGACATAAGTGTTATGTATAACATTATTTTATTTCATTTAGTATTCAATTGGTTTGGCATATGTCATAAGTTATATGGAACTCATTTTCCGAAAACTCTAGTTCAATTTTCTAAAATAAGTTCCAATAACTTCCATGTGATTGGTTTGCTATAAGTATGAATGTGGAAATACTTAAAATTGTTATTGATTTTTATTTTGTAATAGATGATAACTTAGAAGGGCAAATTAACAAAAAAATATATCTTTAAATAACCACATTATTTTTCTAATTGAAATAACCTCACCAAGTTGTCATAGTGCATGCATTTTTCCTTTAAAAATATCTTGTTGTGGTACATTTATTTTGTTAATAAAAATATCATGATAAAAGAACACATAAAAATATTTTAGTTCAATTTATACATAAAAAGTATTGCAATGATGTGTACATTTTGTGTTGCAAAAATTATTGTAGTACAATTATTTGATACAATTGTTAATATTAATTTTTAATGAATGCCACATGCAACTGGGAAGTGTATTATCATTTCTTCACTTCATATTACTTAAAGTTGAACATAAAATAAATATTACCTAAATCATTTTTTTCACACAGTGCGATGCATTTATTTTTTCAAAGTGTATATATATTTTTGTATTTTGAAAAGTGCACTGATAAGGGCGATAACGGTTTACATATTTTACTATAGTGCGATTATGGTGTATACTATTTTAACATAGTGTGGGTATAGTTTTGAGAATAAATCATTTCCACATCACTAACATTCTGAGTCACAAATACTTTATGTTTGTCCATCATGAAGAATGAAGAATATGTTGTAGAGTTAGGTTGTTAGTTAGTTCAGAATTCATTTTTTTTCATTTGTAGAGGGAATTCAACAAAAAATGTTTTATATGTAATTTTGTAATTCTCAGAAAGTTATAGGAACTCAAGTTCCGTATATACATAAAACCAATCATGAAAAACTATGTAAAAAACTCTAGCTCATAAGTTTTCTATACCAGTTATGACTAACCAATATGAGCCATACTTGGACTACTTGCTTCCCTATAAGAAATCTTGCATTCATTGATAATTTTTTGTTAGCTATGTGATGTGTGGTGTAATGAAACACAAAGTCCTTGATAGCTTTCTTAAAACCTACATATCATACAACATAATTTGTGTTGGATATAGTTTTTAATTAATGAGTTTCATTAGTTGTTTGATTTCATGAAACTCAGATATATTGTTTTCGTTGACCCGAATCATTGAAATCTTTGCGATCTTGTACTAGGAAATGATAGCTTCCCTTGGGAGACAACCTCTACTACTATAATCCCTTATAATTGTGCAAATGAGTTGAGTCTAAGTACACATTTTGAAATGTAGCATTATGGAATTGAGTGAATGTTTCTATATTTTGTCATTTATCTATGTATTGTTCCAAAGACATGTTAATTATCCTAGTTATGATTCACTTATGGTCTACCATGATATTAAGGATTGAGGTTTTAACTCATGAAATTTTTTACTAGGATGTTTCACTGCACAAATGTAGGTTTGATTGGTTCTTTACAAACTCATATACTAAGTTGAACAAAAAAGGTCAAATTATACAAGCGTTGAGTTCTAGAGAGGTCAAAAGTTCATTTGTAGAACACATTTCTTTTATCTGCATTAATGAATTATGTTTAGGAATCATGATCTGAAGAGGAAAATTTAGACGAATCCCATAACCATGTATGTAATGTTGCCTTATATTCTATAATTATGAAAGAGAAGTATTGGTGTACATGCATTAAAAGAGATGTGATTGATTATTCGTAAGGTATGGTATTTGTGAGAAGGTAAAATTTGAACTTAGAAGCCAACATGAATTTTACATACACTCCCTATGCCATAATGGAACTAGATCACATTAATATGGAATTTTTAAGTGTCTTACTAAACATGTCTTTTGTACATTACTCAAATTTGGTGAGTACATTTTGACCATGTAATCTCATATTTGTACATTATATCCACATATGATACAATAATTTAGCCATATCTGCATAAATGATATTGTTAGATTACATGTGGTTCTAAATTCTATTTTTTTAGATAGACATCCCAAAATTATAACACTTCATGAATTATGTTGAGGCTCAATACAATTCTTTACTCTTGGGTAGATGGCCACTCTAAATGGACCACCCAACCCTAGAAGATATGTTAATGGATTTTTGTTGTTAATTCATGATAAGTTGAAATCAATTTTTGATCATCATAGAGTTATCCTATAATAAAGTAAATTATCCTATTTTAGGGATGATTCCTAATGTGGAATTATATGGAATGAAGAGTAGATTCCCCATTTATTGGTATGAAGTAGGAGAAAAACCATCTTTAGGTCCTTGTATTTTAGAAAAAATTACAAATAAGATCCATGTTATACAACAACAGTTGCAAGATGCCCATGACATAAAAGAGATTTATGTTGATAATTGCATAAATTGCTGGAGTTTAAAGTAGATAATGAGGTCCACTTGGAAGATTTCCAATGGATTTTTTTGGTTCGAAAGCATGGGAAGATAAATGCTAGATGTATGGGACTATATCTATTGTAAGTGAATAGTTACACCAACAAAAGGTTTGGATTTTCCACTCAAGTTTTCCAATTTAGATGGTGTGTCCATGTTTCCATGCTTAAATAGTGTCATGTTGAAAAATAAAATATTATGAAGGAGGAATTGATAGGAAATTAGGAAAATGTTTCATAATGTTGAATAAGTGCTATGTATACTTCACAAAAATAATTGAAAGAAAATACAATGAAATATTAACTACGTTAATGGTTTGTGGAGGAACCATGGAGTGAAAGAGGTTGTGTGGGAGTTAGAATCAATGAGGCACACCAATTATCCTTTCCTCTTCTAAAAATTTAGCGAAGACATATCTATAAATTTTATGACCCTACTTGACCTTAGCCAATAACTTAGGGTTAAAAGGAATGTAGATTTATTTAGTCCTTTTTACGTATAAATTTTGTTTGTTAAGAAATACATACATGTTTTGCATTTATTAGCATATATCATTGAATGTTAGTGAAACATTCCAACTATTAAAGAGATTTTACAGAAAATGACCATGGATGGGTATACAGTGAAGATCATGCCATTAGGAAATAATGAACCATATTTCATAACTAGATGGACCTCTAAATTTTAATAAAAATAGGCAAATTTTGATATGTTGAAATGGATTCAAGAAAATCAAGACATTTGTATCCATTATGTGCAATTATTCACTCATTCAAATCTAAGTGATATTTTGGTGTTTTGGTGACCAATTGAATTCTGAAGCACTAAATTGATATATGATGGATGTGGGAGGTGTATGATGAGGGCTTAGAGCATTTTGATTTCATGAAGTTTTAAATACTTTAGGTCAAAAGTATTTAATTTAATTTTTTTTCAATATTTCATTTAATGAGTCAAGTAGTTACTTTTTGAGACCCATATTCAATAAGGATATTATAATTATGGTAGTGGGGAAATGAACATGTTTTCATTATATTTAGAATTGTAATTTTGAAATTTTTGGTAGGTAACTAATGAAGTATTTGCGATATTTGGTTATTTGATTTGTCAATCATATAAGACCAAATAATGAATGGCCTCTAGATCATACTATAGGAGGCCCACTTAGTTGTTACCTTATTACACACGACCTATGGAAGGGAGATGTGGTTTCTTCATGGACTTTAGATGTGCATATGATTGTTATCTGGTTATCTTGTAGATATGTAATATAAGGAAGAGATGAAAAACATGGTCATCCTATGAATTGAAGATGGTTTCTACAAATCCATTAGTTTCCTAGGAGATTTCCCATGAATCGATCTTACCTTTTTGTAGAACTGATCAATTTTAAGGTTTAAGGAGATTAACTTCATCTTCTATTCTTTGTATCTACTAACCCTAGCAAAATTAGGGTAAGAATGGAGGGGGAGGTTGCATAGAGAAGGATGGTCTGTGAGGGGGGACAACAATATCTAATGTGGTATAAATCTAGAGTATCGATGAGTTTTCCTCTGGTGGTTTTGAGACATTCAAACCTTAACTACTTTGGGGTGATAAGTTGGTTCGAAGGTGTCTCCTTGGTCCTTCCTTACCACATACAACATGGCACTCCATCATGTTTATTGAGATACAAGTACCCATCTGCTATTACTTTTATTAGACCAATAGGCCCAAAGGGAGTAGATTCCGAACTCCAACCACCCTGATTTGTTACCACCACATTAGCATTGATATTTATGTGGAGAAGCAACTTTGAAGGAGTCTACTATGATGCATGAATCCACATGTGCATGACATGAACCTTGGAACCTGACTCTAAGGTAATATTGGACTTTAGATAGCACTAGATTATTCTTCCACTACAACTCATGCTCATGTATCATCAATATTGTGTGCGGAAGAAGAGGTGAAAAGAGTAGGGTGTTGAATGACATTGGTGCATCCCAAGCTTAGTTGGCCCAATGCATGTGCAACACATCAACATGCACACTTAACCTTGTTGTGTACTGAGTAATAACTCAAAGACAACGAGTTGGATCTTCTTCAAAAACTAAATTTCAGCCCGATGACTAATGGTTTTACCCACAAAGGTCAATTACTCAATAATAAAAATGAAAATGTTTACTTTGTAAGTTAGTAGATGATGTTATACATGTCATAAATAATTGGAACACATTGTACCATTTATATCAAAAAATTTATCTGCTATCATGGGCTAAGATTGAATATCATGGTTTTAAGGTTCAATAAAAATATATTTAAGATAAGTAATACTTAAATTCAAGGATGAATAATTTCTATAAATACATCTATTGTTTTTCTAATTTAGGGAAAGTATAGAAGAGATTAAATGATTCATAAATATTCTTGAGTAACTATAATTTCTTAATTAATGGAAGAAATAAATAATTCTTGATCAACTTAGTCTTTAAGACTAAAATTTGTAATAATTATAGAAAATGTTTTGTGTTTCATTAAATTTTGAATATTGGATAAGATGTTTTTGTTTCCTAGAATTAGTTTATGAACCTAATGTAATTTTCTATGTATCAAATCATGAAATGATGTGTATACCCTTAGCAAGGACAAAGAAACGTTTTATAATTCTGTGGATTGTATAAATGGTTAGTATTTCACAAACTCACATTAAGATCTATTTCAGACATGGAATAAAAAATAAACTATGATATTCATTGACCGTGTTATGTATAATGATTTCATTTTCATGAACTACGAAATGTTCTTCAAACCTTAGTCCAAGTGAAATAATATTTAAGTACTAATGATTAATATATGTATAATTAGTTGTTATGGTTCCATAAACTCAAAAGCTTGTTAAGAATCAGTAAAATAAGTTTAAAACATGAATTGCTTTAATCCATATAAATGAATAAGAAAACCCTAAGTAGGATGTTATGTCAAGATTGAGTATAAGCACTGCATTGACTAGGTCATACTGAAATTCTTATAGCTAGCAAAGGCAAGTAACATTATAATAAATTCAAGTCTAGAAAAAGGAGCACAAGTATCATCAAAATCTATACCTTCCTGTTGATTGTAGTCTTGAGTAACTAACCTTGCTTTGTTCCTTACCACTTTTTCACTTTCATCTAGATTGTTGTGGTCGACCCACTAGTTGCCAATGACCTTCTTATCATTTGGTCTTGGCACTAAGGTCCACACTTTATTCTTTTCAAACTACTCTAACTCCTCTTGCATAGCTAGGATACATTCATCATCATTGAGAGCTTCTTTGACGTTATTTGGCCAAAGTTGTGAGATGAAGGAATTTTTGGCTTTTTCTTTGTTGAATGCAACATGTGTCTTCATACTCAAAAGGATTGCCTATGATGATCACTTTAGTATGATGTTTTTTCAAAGTGGGGAGTTGGATCCTTCTTTTCTTCTTCTTTCTCTTCTTCATCTACTATCACCTCTTTTCATTTGTCAATGATGTTGAGCTCTTTTAAGTGAGGAATCACCTACACAAGTAGTTCGTAAAGTTAGTAAACAACTTCAACCTACAATTTGTGATCAATGTTGTCGTGATCGAATTAAAATCACCTTAATGGAAACCCAATTTTGTGGTTTTTACTAATAATTTGAATTATATTTGGAATTGCGTAGAAAGAACTCATTCATGCTAAAACATCTAATTATAGAAGCATATATTTGGTTTAGGTTGAACATATTAAAATGCAAAAAAATACCCTTTGGAAAAATAAGTCTGATTTTGATTAAGATTTTGATTAATAATCCAATAAATTTATCAACCTATTATGTTGGTTGTATGGCATCAAGTCCATTTGTTTGATGGTTGTAATGATAACTAAATATATATGTACAAAATTGACAAAGATAATATACCAACTTTTTATGTCTATGACAAATCCATGGCTAGGATTCAATTCAAGAAAAGTTTTATAATTATGCTACACACCCCTCTTGAGAAACCCAATAGTGGTATCATATACGAGTAATGTACCTTTCTTGTTAATTTGAGTTTTGAATCACAACTTATTTGTCAATGGATGACTTGTGCACTATGTATCTTAATAATCAATAAAATATCATATTATATATATATATATATATATATATATATAGTTAGGCTAGATAACACTCGAGTGTACAAATCACGTTGTACACCCCAATGGTGTTTTCCTATCTAGACCATATTTTTCCAATATTTAATCCATTGATCTTCATGGATACAATAATAATAGACCACATACAAAATTTGAGCTCATTTGGATGAGTGTAAGTCACTCATCCAAGGACAACAAAATTGAACACAAAACTAATTTGAAATGCATGTTTTTTGCCTCCTTTAGATGCACGACCTATAAGTGTCCAAATGAGCTAAAATTTATTATATAGTATGTTCTTAAGATATTTAAGAATATCAATGGTTTAGATTTTTAAAAAAATTACTACATCTTAAAAAATGACTAAGGTGTAAGATGCCTTCAAAAATAGTGGGATTTGTATTAGCTTAAGGGAAAAATAATATTAAAAAATGAAGTTGAAATCATATTTTGACTTATGCCAAAAATTCTTGTAATCAATGACAAACATAAATACACAGATTTTGAGATTGATCATTGAGGGAGAGAAATGAATGGAAATACCTTTCTTAATTGGTATAGGGCATTGAGAATTGTTTGCACTCATGAGTTAAAGATACATGTCTTTTAAAATCTGATATTAGAAGAACCAACTCAAAATGTTCATAGGGAAGCGAGGGATTCTTATTCTAAGCATATCAATGATGACATAGATACCAAGTGCTCATTGGATGCTCCATGATGATGAGCTTCAGAGAAAACATGAAAGCATGGGTGCTCTAGATGTGGCTACACATCTTAGGGACATGTTCTAAGAGAAAGAAACACAAGAGGGATATGATGTCTCAAAGGATTTGTTCAAGTAAAACATGACTAAAGGTGAACCAGATGGGCTCCATGTACTCAAGTTGATTATGGATTTTGAAAGCCTAGAAAAATTTGGATTTACTTTAGGAAAGGAGTTGGACACTAACTAATCCTACAATCATTGTCAGAAACATAGATCCATCTTGTCATGAACTCAACATGAGAAACTTTGTTTGCCCATTATCAGATTTGCTTGGCATGTAGAGATTGTTGGGACTCAAATGAAGATACAATATGACAAACTCCATGTTGAATGGAAAAGGCAAGTCCAACGGAAAAGGTAAAGCTAAGAGAAGTTCTAAATCATGTCAAAAGCCTAAGTCTCCAGCACTTTAGGCTAAATAAGTAGGAAAGGAAGCTAGTTGTCACCATTCTCACTAGTATGGATATTGGAAAAGTAATTTTTATATCTACCTCAGGGAATTGAAAAAGTAGAAGAAGGGGATAAAAATCTCCACTTAGGGTATCAATGTCATATAAGTAAATTTTTTCTGTTGCTTCATCATGGATTTTAGATACCAGATATGGATCTCAAATTTGTTATATTTTACAAAAATATTAAATTAAGTAGACAATTGCTAAAGGGAGATGTGGATCTATGTGTTGCAAATGGAGCAAGAGTTTCTACCAAAACAATAAGAACACATTTCTTATCTTTTCCAAATGGACTTGTAATAGAGTTTGAGAACCATTGTTATATCCTTGCTATAATTACAACCCTTTTTGTATCTTATTTGGATTAGAATAATTCTTAATTTCTTGTAAAACATTGTCATGTTTCTATTTCAAAAGATGAGATCTATTAGGGTAGTGCCTTGATGTCTTATGGTTGTTATTTATTTGATCTTGAGAAATAATTACCAAGTATCTAAAACTCACCGACTCAAATAAAGCTCATACTTGGTATTTTCATATAGAAAACATAAATTAGAGACACGTTTCTATACTCCATAAAGATCCTTACCTAGACTCATTTGATTTTGAATCAGTGGAGAGAAGAAAATCTTGCTTATTGGGTAAGACATGAACGAATCTTTCATTGTTAATAGTCAAAAAGTGAGTGACTTATTAAACTCATGCATAATGATGTGGACCTTTTAGCTCAAGTACTGTAGGTGGGTATCATTGGTGTGTCACATTTATTTATGATATGAATAGATATGGATATGTTTATCTTATAAACCACAAATGTGAATCACTAAAAATTTTAAGAAACATGGAAAGAATATTAAGTGACTTGGTCATGGTGAGGAATATCTTAGCTATGAGTTTGAGGCCCTTCTAAATGATATTGGTATTGTAATACAAATGACTACACCTAGAACATCAAAACATAGTGGTGTCTTAGAAAGAAGGAACCACACCCTATTGGACATGGTATGATCTATGATGAGTTTAGATAATCTCCCAATTTTCCTATAGCGATATTGTCTAGAAATTACATCATTTAAATTTAATCACATAAAATCAAAATTGGTTTGCAAGACACCATATGAGATAAGGAGCAAGAAGATCATAATATGTCTTTTATGAAGATATGGGTATGTGAATCTTATGTCAAAAATAGCTTTATACAAAGGTTGAAACCAAGTCATATTCGTATTACTTTGTTGGATAAAATACGTGATATTACTCCTACATTGCATCTTACAATATAATGTTTGTTTTTTATATTGTTTTGTTCCTAGAAAAGAAATTGTTTCCAAGAAACAAGTAGGAGGTAATAGATCTTGAATATGTCTGAAACCAGCAAAATAACATTAAACCAATGGAGCTAGATGAGGAACAATGAGAATGACATGTTGTTGTGGAATCTTAAAGCCCTCATGTGGCACAACAAACTAAAAGGTCTAGTAGCACATGTTAGTATCTTAAGAGGCTTAAATATCTCATGACTCAATTAAAGAGTTATTGATTATTATTGATGATGAGCCAACCACTTATAATGAGGCCATTGAGGGACCATGTTCCAAGAATTGCTTTGAATCCTTGAGATTTGATATGGAATCCGTGTAAGCCAATAAATATGGCTTTTAATGTATTCACCTAAAGGGGTAACACCCATAGGGTCCAATTGGGTCTTCAAGAAGAAGTTTGACATGGATGGTAATGTACAAACCTATCAAGGACAATTCGTTATAGAAGTTCTTAGAGAATTTCAAGGTATTGACTAATTGCCATGATTATATCCATCCAAATCATGCTTGACATTTCTTCTTATCATGACTATCTGATTTGGAAAATGGACTTTAACACCATTTTCCTTAACAAAAGTCTTCTTCTAAATGTGTACACAACCTGAAGGTTTTAGCACTCTAGATGAATCTAACAAAGTCTATAATAAAGACAGACCAATCTATGGATTGAAGAAAGCATCTCGAAGATAGAATGTTCATCTTGATGAGATAGTCAAAGAGTTTTGTGTTATGAAAACTGAAGATGAACCTTATGTGTATGAAAAGGCTAGTGGGAGCAGAATTGTATTTCTCATATTGTATGTATATGACATACTATTTATGGAAAATGACATGCCTACTCTAACAATTGGTAAAGATCGAGTTGGATAATACTTTTTCCATGAAGGATTTAGGTGAAGCATCATGTATTCTTGTAATAATGATCTATAGAGGTAGATACAAAAGACTTTGTGGCCTAAGCCAAAGTACATAAATTAACAAAGTCCTAATGAGGTTCATCATGAAGGACTTAAAGATAGGAAACTTACCCATATTTCATTGAATAAGTCTTACTAGAGCCTAATGTCCCATATATTTGGAAGAGAGCGTACACATGACCAGATTTCTTATGCCTTAGAAATTGCATCAATCATATACGTATTGTTATCTACACAACCCAATCTCTCATGTACCTCAATCATTATGAGTAGACACCAACTGGATTTTAATGAATATCGCTAGATTTTAATGAAGTGTACTCTTAATTACTTGAGAAGAACTAAGGACAAACTCTTGATATAAAGATATGAGGAAGAGTTAGTTGTAAAGGGTAATACTGATGCAAGCTTTCAAATTGATTAGGAGGATTAGATATTGCAAATAGGATTTATATTTTGTTTATATGATAGATCTCTAAGATAGAAGAGTTACCAAAAAGAGATTGTATATGAATCTACAACTAAATTTTCATATATTTCTGTATGAAATGCAACAAAGAAAGCATTATGGATTAAGAACTTAATTGGAAAAATTAGGGTGGTCCCAAATGTTGATGACGAAATGAAGATTTTTTGAAAGATGGAATATGGTGATGTAAGATGATATGAGGACTTCACTATACATGTAGGAGGACACTTACCACTTGTTTTATATTCAACCTACTCCAAGATGCTCAAAGATCAATCCAAGAAACAACTCCATTGAATTCAAGTGAAGAAGATATCAAAGTGCACCAAAATGCCCTCAAAACGGTCATGGTCTTTGGAACTACCATTCTAAGATGAGCTCCCAAACTCCATTCTCCTAGACATCAAACACGATTTTCCCCATGACCAATCTTCTCAAAACATCCTCTCTATCCGCAATTCCCCAAGGCCATTCTCCAAGAATGGTCGTTCCACCAACTAAACTCCACAACCATTCTCACCAGAATCCCATGGGAAAACCATCCTAAAATTCCCATTTTGCCCAGTCTTTCTACCAATACACCACACCCTTTCCTAATGACCTTGGACAATCTCTCTAGGGCATAACAACATTATGCCCCAAAACTCTAGACCTATTTTTCAACTGCATTACCCACTTTGCCCCTACACAATCCTAATTTCCCTAGCCACCATAAAAGTTTGTAGGATGTCTAGGGTGAGGAGGAATGACATATTTAATTTCTTCTAGAATTTCCTACTCCCTTCCACCTTACCACTTCATTTTGTACCTCCCTTTCATCCCAAAAACCCTAATTTGCTTCCATTCTACCGGTTCCTTTCATGTCATGTCAAGTCATTCCTTGGGAGGGAGTTCATCTTTGCAGCAAGAGGAGGAGAAGAAGAGGAAATCTCCAATGAATCACATGGATTATTATTATATATTATTCTCCTATTTTATTTATTTTTATTATTAATAGTTATTACTCTTTGCATGTTAGTTGTTTGCGGGACAAATATGGGACTACGACGCCATATCCATTGGAAATATTCATCTAAAGCATAATATCGTCTATGTTAGTGTTATATTATTTCTTATTCTCTATCCCTATCTTTTTTTTATTAATCTTTAGTACAACCTAAGGTATAGTGAAAAAAGGGAATACAAGGCAAAGAGGAAAATTCTAGGATTGTCTTCATTTCTATCTTTATACCCATCCATTACACTAACCCTAGGAGGGAGATCTAAGTATCTAGGTGTGATTATCTCATCTCACTTGGAAAAGAGAACATTTGGAGGTTTGATAGGAGGTAATAGGAGGTGATAGTAGTACTTTTTTGACGTCTAATGTCACTTTTTCCAACGTCGGTTCCAAAGAAAAACAAACACCATATGTTCAATAATGTCAGTTCATAAGCGAAACTATTATCATTGGTCAAGTCATTTCGATTTAGAAAAGACAAGGGCACCACTTTAACTATAACATCAGTTGTGTTTGAGTGAAACTGACATTTTAGATAACCCACAAAATCAATTTTTATAGGAAACATATTTGCCTCCAAAAATTTTACATTTAGCGTCGATCTATCTAAGAACCGACAACATAGAGTTCACGCCATGTCCCCACAGAACAAGTTATCCCCCAAAATTGCTTCCTAGTTGTTGATTACGAGAAGAACTGACAACATTGTCCCCTTGTAGAGACCCACATTTTTGTTTGTAGAAGGGTCTTTGTCATCAGTTTTAGATATAGAACTGATGTCTAAGCACTTTCATGCCTTGTCCCCATAAAAATACCCCCCCCCCGATTGCTTCTTCATTGTCGGTTTCTTTCCCAAATCGACGACTAACTTACCTTGGTGAGGCTGACTTTTTTTGTTTGAGGATGGGTCTCTATTGTTGGTTTCTCTAAAGAAACTGACGTCGAAGTGCTTACTTAGTCATCGATTATAGAAACAGAAATCAATGACTAAGTCTCCTAACAAAGACCAACTTTTTTTATTGGATTATAGTTTTTGTCATCATATTTAGCCTTTGGAAATCGACAACTAAGTCTCCAACATGGTCGTGCTGGTCTGCACGGCCATGTTTGTGAGCACTACATTATGTGTTGGTTTCCAACACCAAATATTGAAGCTGATGCTGACTTATATGTGCATGGAGATCACACTGAGGGAATGTTAATTGAATAACGATCTCAATATTAGAGGCTTGCTTTTATTTTTTTTAAATGTTTGATGTGAATTTTACAATCTTATATTTCATTGTTTGACTATTTTTATATGACTTTTTTGAAGATGGCATTTGACCATGACTATGATGGCTGTGATGATGATTACCTGAGGATGACCTACATCACAATGTGTGACTTGACATTGGTGTAAGTTCTATTATATTATTACAGAGATGTGCATTTTACAGTATGTCTATCTTGTTGTATTGTTGTATTGTTTTATTGCATTTATAAGTTATACCTTTTTATGACCTATTTGTATTTGTTTGTCAATTTTAGGTTGAGTATGTTTGCCTTGAGGATCTTGTTCATTTTGATGAGTAGCATCGTCAGTGTGCAAAAATAAGGGTCATCACCATGTTGAACAAGTTCATACAATAAAGGGGTAATGGACCGAAGTTGGTCGTTGAGTTTGATGATGTAGGAAGTCCTTTTGGAAATAACCACAACTCGTTTGTGGAATATCTAGGGGTTCTTACTCATAACCATTGTAGTGTAGTAGTAGAATCTTGGCATAAAATTGATAAAAGCAAGAAAGACTTCATATGGAAAGAACTATGTGTGAGGTATTATCATTTGCAATTTTGTTTTTAAAGCAATTTAAAATTCTATTTTTATGAATATTCCATTACATATATGAACTTTTTCAAAGCATATATGACCTGGATGAAAAACTATATCGTAAAAATGTGGTGCAACACTATGGGAGGGTACTTAGGAATTATAGGACAACTGTGACAAAAGTACATACTGGACGCTGAGAAGAGGAAGAAGACAACCACTGAGAAATTGAGATAACTTGACCCAAAGATGTGAGAGGTGTTTGTTTCTATGAAAACAACCAATGAATTCAAGGTATTAAGCCTCACTCCCCATTTTGGATACATTCTTATGAATTCATTATTTCACCTTGACCTTGATTGTTATGTTTTACTTACCAATTACTATTTATGATTGTTACTAACCAAGCTACAAGTGATGCTCAAAGAGAAAAATGTGTGAAAAGAATGTGCACAACCACATGATGGGTCCAGGTGGCTATGAAAATCTTTGCTAAAAGCTACTACAAGAATCTTCTTCTCAGCAACCTACTCCTAAAACTATTGAGTCCTCTACTACTCCTAGACCTCTACCTTGCCATGTTGTTTGGATGCCTGGGAGGCAAACAAATCTGGAGATATACCCAACACCACAACTACTGAGGCAGGTGTAAACATGGTAAAATTCAACTCTCAGAGAAATTAGTATTGATGATTGTTGTGTTTTACTTACCAATTATGATTGATAATGATTAGCAGGAGTTTCACGAGTAAAGGAAACAAGGCAAGTTGATACATGAGGGCACATGGGATCAATTGACAATTTCTCTAGGTAACCCAGAGCATCCTGGATGTGTTAGGGTTGTAGGAGTTGGTGTTGGTATAAGATCATTCTTTAGGTAATTAGATCATAAGCACAAATCTATCTAGAAAGTGGGATTCTCAAAAGAGGAGGTACAAGAGCTAATTGCAAAGGGAATTCAGGTCACAATGTATTGGTATCATGCTTCTCATTTAGCTCCTCAAAGAGTACCTATGCCTCCCCACTTTTCATACAAGGTGGACCTCCTTACAACAGAGCTGTTTGGGAGTAATCATGTGGACCCTCCACCTAGCACGTTTGTTGTAAATATTTTTTTGACATAGTAGTCTTTCAGAATGATTTGTATAATATATATAACACACTATGCAAATTTTTAGGGGTTGAGGCCATGTCATCCTAAATCATAAGAATATGTCATTGCAATTGGCAAGGCTTACCCACACCTTGAAGAAGACATGATTCATGGTGCAACGTTGGCTTCCAATGCGGTTCACATGATGCCGACTCTTGTCTACGCCCCTTGGAAGAAGACTGCACTACCATATAACCACCCTGATCACAAAATGATAGGTGATGTAGAAGACTATGTGGCCCATAGCTGGAGTTGTCTCTACCGATGTATGGTAAATTTACATTGTGTTTGTATCTTTATATACCTAACATCATTGATATAAGATTATATATGTGAAGGACATAGCGCCTAAGAAATCCCTTACAACTCATTCTCCACCTGCACCATATGTGGTTGGATTGCAAAATACCTATTCAACTCGCTAGGTCCTCAGTGCAGGGGTATGGCAGTATGGATAGGGAAATATGAAGAAGGGTCTCCTATGATGGTCCATCTGAAGGAGGACGATGTAGGTCAACCTCATGATACTAGTATATTTCTAAAAGATGTTTTGGAGTTGTTTGGTTATGCTTAGTTGAATACATCTTTTATAGAACTTTGGATATGGTGAGATATTATGTAGCTATATACCTCATTTTATATATGTTGATCTATTTTCTTATATATTAATGCATACATGATATATGTTTTGCAACCACTTAGATAGGGTGTGTACAAAGTTTTTACTGTTTCATATGGAATTTCTATTTCCATCCTTGATTATCCATGTAATTAAAGTCCCTATATATGTTACCCAATACTTCTCTACAACATTTAAATATTTTGGTAAAAAGAAAAAGAGTGTGGTTTTATCTCCGTACAATGTTGGGTATGTTTACTTACTCTACTTATAATTTTAACTTAATAATTACAATTCATTGTTTATTTTGAGTTTTATTTTTTTGCCTTCTTTTCACTCAAAATAACTATTGGGTGTTATTGGTTATTGTCCCTGCACTGCTAAATGTGTATTATCTATATCCTAAGGGTGATAATGCAGATAGTGGGGGACATGAATTAAGAAAGGGATTATTCATGTGAGGTATATATATATATATATATACAGAGAGAGAGAGAGAGTCAAGCTAGAATACACTCAAGTGTGTTTGCATATCAAGACTATTTTTTTACAAAATGTAAGCCATTTATCTTCACTGTCATACTATAACTAGGCTACATATAAAATTTCAGCCCATTTGGATGAGTGTAAGTCACTCATCTAAGAGCAAACAAATTGACGCGCGAAACTAATTTAAAATTCATAATTTTTGTGGTCTTTATAACATGACCTATAAATGTCCAAATGTGCTCAATTTTTTATATGAGCTATTCACAAGATGTTTAAGAAGATCAATGGATTAGATTTTTGAAAAAAATATTGCATCATAGAAAACTACTTGAGTGTATTCTAGCATGACTCATATATATATATATATATATATATATATATATATATATATATATATATGTATATATATATATATATAATGTGACTATTTACTAATGCAACCCAATGTGTTACATTAACGTATTGGGCTATAAAATAATTCAAAAATCTAGAGGAAAGGTGGAAAAGAAAAGGAAAGTGATAGCTTGACAGAATGTTGAGGTAGTTTTCTAACTCCAATGCATATTTATGCCAATTGTGCTTACTTTTATTCATGAATGTTTTATATGTTCAATTTTATAGTTTTCTGTATAAGACAATGGTTGGTCATATAGATACTATGTGATGCAGTATATGGACATGATTGTCAGATATAGGACACTAGACATCAGTGAGATACAATATATATATATATAGTCTTGATCATCATAAGTATATAGTCTCATTAGATAATATGATAATATCAAACTTAATAATTATATATGTCATTCTCTTTGTAAGTGTTTAAAATGAAAGACTTAAATACGCTAGAAGACATAAAAATTCCCTATACGAGATGAGATACGAGAATAATGGGCACAAGCCTCTAAAAAGGATGTCATCTTTAATATTGATTGGGATTAAAGAGTGACTTTTATAAAGTTTGATGTCATTATTTCTATATACATGTGATGCTTATGACTTCTTGCAACTTTAAATTTGATGCAAGTAAATTATTGGTGCATATATGAATGATGATCTATATACATGAGTGTAATTGTAAAGATGAATGAATGAATCATGTTTCTACATATTATGAGAATAGAATTTGTGTATATGTAAATGAAGTATCATGTGTGAATGAATGTGAAGATAAATAGAATTATGTTTGCACATGTGATGAAATGAAATTGGAGAATGAATATAATTATGTGCAAATTATGTTTGGTGGCATGTTGTTAAGCTAAACTCACAAGATGTTGTTAACCTATAGTTCAAAACTCCACTTCTGAACTGTAGGTTCTGCATCCTGCTGACCAGTTGGGTAGCAGGCTTGCATGCCTTCTATTTTAAAAAAACATAGCCCTTGGTTGTTAAACAAAACCAACACTATAGGCCCGAGTCATCAGTTTTAATAATACAAATGACATTAAAGGACAAAACTAAAATGGATGTGCAAGATAGCACGACTGTGCTAGATAGCACATCATAGTTGTCAGTTTATTTGATTTTACCATCACTATACATGTTAATCGTCAATTTAATGAGTTGAAACTGATGACTTAAATGCTAAATATGTGTCAGTTGTTGCAAAACCAACAATGTAGGGTCCTTTACAAATTAAAAATATGACCTGGTGTGGCTTTTATGATGTCATTTTTTCCAATAACTGGCAAATCAGACTCCTATCTGTGTTAGTTTCTTTTATCATCACATCCAAGGTTGGATCCCCATCATCAGCTTTTTGGTCCCTAAATAACCAACATCTTAGACTTATGACTGTAGTGTCACCCACTTAAGTGTCGGTCTCTTACCGACATTATATGGTTTTTTAAATCGATGCTAGAGATAGTTTCTTTATTACTATGAAAACTTTCTTCCTACCCTTTATGCCAACCCTTGCCACCAAGTGAGGTTAGGGAGTCACTCTTAGAAACCTAGACTAGGGATTAGTCCTAGTTAGACTGATATATCTCCTACTCAAGTGATCCTCTTAAGGGTGGATAGGTATATATTTAGGAACTAGTTCCCTATGTAATACATGTACCACCCATGGAAACTAGTATGATAGGGCCTCTAGCTAACACTAACCCTTTTTGTTTGGTTTAGCATCATTAAATATGGGATATATTTATAAATAAGATCATTGCATGGTCAAACATACTATATTACATAACATCCCACTACACATCCCAACAAAATAAATCCTAATTCACTTGTTTGGTTTATGATTATTGATTTCTTTTATTGATTCCTAATTGATTTTGAATGGTAAATTGTTTGTGATATGTTAACTTAGATCTAATTCTGGTTGATAGTATATGGTACTAGTTTCTTTGTCTTCGCTTTTGCCTTCTTTAGATAACTCTATCATGGTATCCTTGTTTTGAGTGGTTAGTTGATCTTTCTAAAAGAGTGTTAATTTATTCTCTAGTTAGTTATTTAACACTGTTTCTAGTCATAACTTCATTTCATTTGGTCATTTATTTAATTGGATGCTTCACAGTGCAACCAATAAAACCAACATTTAAACCCTAGAAATCTACCCTCTACATCTAGGATCCTAAAGAACCTTCAATGTATACTCTAAGTACCATCCTCGTGGATTCGAACCCAATTTTCTACTTTACTCCTCCCAATTACACACACTTGTAGATCATGAATAGAGTGTGTGAATTGAGCTACTTTTGTAAGACTGGAGTGCTCACACATAACTCTCATACGAGATGTCGAAAATCAAGGAGATGTCAAGATTTACGTAGTACATGTTGAAGGAAATATTGTTGATACCTTGACAAAAAAACTATCGCAACAGAAAAATGATGGCCATATATGATATTTTGGAACCAAATATATAAGTGACGGGCTCTAGTGCAAGTAGTCAAGTGTTAATTGTATGCATTGAGAGCTAGTCATATGATGATTGTAATGAGATTTGTACATGATTTGATTAATAATAGAAGGGTAACTTTATGTATTTTTTTAATATTGAGATCACAATTAAGCCATAATGTCTAAAGATTTTTTCTAACTAAATGGAGTATGGTTAGGGTTGATGACTTAAACATGAGATCATATGTATATGTAGAGTATTCACTCTTGTTAAGTCCCTATTCAAATATTATTGTGGAAACTCTTTGGAAAATTACAATACAAAATATTTGTATATGTATTGACTGAAGAGTATGTCTCTTTAGTCATGATATTGGCTATCAATATAGAAACATAGGTACTTGTTAGGGAACAAGCTAAACTAGATCGACCCACCTTGAGAATAATAACAGAAGCCATTCTATGAAAATTAGAATCACATCTCAATAAGAAAGTGGTTGATGTAGTCCTTATATTTGAAGTCACTGTAATGATCACATATTTTATGTTTACTTTAACACCACTCAATGTATCTTTCAATTAGGGTAACCATACAAGTGGTGATTGAGAGCACTATGACACATGAAGATTATTGTGAGTGATGAAAATGGAAATTTTCCCTCCTAATGGAGTCATGTAATGGCCACTTGGTAAATGATACTATGAAATACATGGCCATGATCATGTGAGTTATTATTCTCACTAGTCTTCTTTAGATGAAGACATAAATATTTCATATTAAGGGGATGACATATCCATGCCTCAGGTTCTATCTAGATATATATTGTAAAGGGATTATATGTTCATGGTAAGTATTTTACCTGCAAGATAAAAATTTGAAAAAAAATTGATCTCAACGGTTACTATAAACTCATAAAAACATAGAAAGATAAAAAATTCGGAGTTGCCATGTTATTTTATGAAGAAAATATGAAAATTATAAACATGTGTTTAAATCAATACAATAACTCAAAAGATTGATAACAGACTCCACACAAAGAGAGATAATGCATGGATATAATGGATGAGAGACTGGGATATAAAACATATTATTACCGGGTAAGGTGTTTGGAACCCACGTGTCATGTGAATTGATGTTTTGTTTTGAATTCTTGAGTTCATAATAATAATACAATTTCAGGTTTGGCTAAGAAAAAACACAAAAACAAAGAGAAAGGCATTATTAGGGTGTGTGAGTCTTTGGGGACTCAAGATGATAGTGAATTTCTATCATCATCCCCAAAGACTGTAAGTTTTATTAAGGAATATTCATTGCCTCAGGATCTCCCATGGTAGAAATCTATCCTGAACAATTGGCATGAGATGTACAAAGTTGAAGAAAGGTACAATTAGAGAGGGTTTCAATATGAGAAAGATATATATTTTTGAATGTGATCATGCAAAGAGTATGAATGATGTCTAGATTCTAATTATAAAGAGATAGTTATGCAACGTGTGATCCAAAAATGACTAAAATAGCTAGCAATTATACATCATGTGATTGAAAAATGAGTAAAATAACAAGGAAATATCTAATTTACTTAATCATGATGGTCGTCATTAGATGAAAATTGTTGAACAAGTGGGTGATTAATGAATTTATAGACGTTAAATAAACTATGAACAAGAGAAGATAAATAAACAAAGATTAGATCAAGTGAACATGTAGCTTTACTACCATTTCTATAGCCTTTCATTACTAGAATAGATGTGTTAGAAGAAGGATCTTCAAGTCAATTGACATATGAGTCTTATATGAGGCACTCTTTGCCTTTAGAATAGTTGTAAGATAGGATTTTAGAGATGGATAAATGAGGCTATATTTACAGTTGCCAATTAGGGTTGAGGGTTAAATGTTAGAAAAGAAGTTTCACAAAAAATATCCATCTTATTATTAGAAGTAAAAAAAATACTAATAGTCAAAATTGTGGGGCTTTCCACTGGAAGAAAACAAGATTTCACACATGGTACTATCATGGAATTATGTTATTTGAGGTGGCATTGTGTTATTTGAGGAATACAATTTGACAAATAAAAGAGAAGAGGAGAGATGATTTTTTTATATCCAAGTCTTCCCTTTTTCTCTTTCTTGGTCAAAAAGGTTAGGAAAATATTTCATTCAGGAAAAGCAATTGAATTTCCATTTGGGACACGACATGTATAATTTAGTGATGAATACTACAACTTGATAATTTACTGAAAAATGCATGTAATAATCTCAAAAAAAGTAAAAGTTGTACTTAATTCCATGAAAATTATTTTCTCTATGATGAACCCTCAATAAGTGGCAAATGGGTGAAATGTGATGGATCAAATAGGTGAAAATAGATGGGAAAGTGTGGAATAAATTGGATAAAATCTTTCATTAGATAAAGAGCATATGTGGTTGTGATCATTGATTTAATTACCAAAAATGGGGTCTAAAATTTTCCTATATTAAGAAAAGGTTTGAGGTAAGATTTAAAACCACTGACTTGAGCCAAGTCTAACCCCCATTTTTTGTCATAAAAGGCCAACGGGGTTTCTATTCAATTACATGTATGTAATCATGAATGATATTTGAATATGATTCACCAAAAAATATATTTGAATATGGTTAATTTTAGAAATATTATTGTCCCTCCCTAGGATGAGATGTATGAGTGAATTAGGTCAATGAAAAAGACATCATAATTGAACCACTATAGAGCTAGAGTCATAACCCTAAAATTTTGAATATGGGGAATCACGTGATGAGTGCAAACTTGTCACCTTTGTTTGTACATTTTTGTCTTTAATTGACAATAAGTGGTTGTCTATTTGATAGTTTTACCATAAATTGTCCTAGTTTAGATATTCTTGCTTAAATTAGAGTTTTCATGGGTTTTGTAGAAAAATATTCACATTGTTTCAAGGACCCCAAAAGACCTAGGAATTAGAGACTTTAGATTCCAATTCCAGCCTCCTACTCAACTATTTCATCTTCCCAACTGATCAAATTAGAAACATAAGAAAATACCTTCCCCAAAACTCCAATCAATCTTCTCATTCCATGAGCTGACCATTTCTCTCACCCAACACACCATACCCTCGAATTCAATAGGTTATTTCTTAACATCAATCCACAAACTCAACCTTCCAAGTCAGTGTATGAATCGAGTGGTTCATTAAACAAATGGTCATCTCAGAATCTGAAGCAGAAATTTCAAGTTCAAAACAGCTGACTCAATTCATTAATGACCAAAGACTTGGTCAAAATAGCATTGCCACCCCTTATATAGGTTTTGAACTGCTTCCCTTGACTCATGCCCATATAGATTTGAACCAAGATGCTCGGATGGTGAACCAATCGGTTCATCATTCACAAGCAGTCCATTTCAGCAACCTCCGGCCAGAATTCTTCTCATCCTTGGGGTTTTCCCCCTCCTTTCTCCCTAGAAAAGGAGGAGGCACTCTAAAACAAAGGGGCATCACTTGTTTTTTCCTTTTTTATCTAATTTTCTTATGTTCTTTACATTATGTCTGAGTTGTTTTCCTTCTTGGACATGGGGCATAGTCCCATAGCTTGTTAGTATTTGATGTAAATGACACCTTGTTTCAATAAAAAATGATTTCTCTCCATTTGTGGTTTGATCATTGGATAAATTGATGTATTCTTGTGGGGTGAGACGATTGTTGATCTGCACAAGTATTAACCCACAATGCCTTAATTGTGGCGGTCATCTTTTTATCTTGAGATCTCGTACTTGTTTTTCTGGTAGAATGATTATAATTCTGTGAGGACGTTGAGATCTTGGGCCCTTGCAAGAATGAACCCATGATCTTTTGACATGGTCACCTGGTTTAGATTATGATCTATTCTATTTGCTTGTTTTTTATAGCCCATATTACACGATCACCTGATCCATGGGTTTGAACATTGAAAAGGAATCACTTGTCTTTGGATGAATCTCAGAACGTAAAATTGTTGATGGTTGGATGAGGATCCACAAATGTCGGGATCAACATGTTTGCAGGAAGTCTGGCCCCTATGCCATTGTGATCCGTAAGGACACAATCCACATGGTCGTAATTTGATTATTGAAATTTAGGAGTTGATTAATTGAGTAAAAGCATGGCAATTGGTGGTGATCCCTCGACCCCCAGTTCTTTTATCATTTGATACTGATTATTTTATTTTGAACTTTTATCATGTTCTTAGCACTAATCTGACTCTCAACAGCTAGAATTTCCTTTCTTGTTCTTGCGATCAATTTTGGATTTGAACCATTTTCTCTCTACCATCCCTTGGATTGATACCTTACTATACTAAAGTTGATTTTGTGCTTGCATCGAGTTGGAAACCTAGTTAGAAGGTTAAAGTCTAGGACTTTTCCGAGTGATTGGTGTGAAACAACACACATTAATTGGTGCCATTGTAAGGGATGACAAGTGTTGTTTTCCAAAATCACTTGCTTTAGGATTCTTCTTTCATAATTTCAGTTTTCTTTTCTATTTTTTAGTTGTTTCATAATTTTAATCTTACTTCATAATTTCTTATCCTGCTTATAAATTTTAGACTTGTTCTATAATTTTTTCTTTTCTTCTAGTTCATTTTATTTTTATAACTCTAGTTGTTTCATAAGTTTTAATTATGTTAAAATCTCCTTCCTTTACTTTCATATTTTAGTCATGTTTCATAATTTCCTTCTTATATTTTTGTAGTTTCCTTTTCCTACTAAGATCCATTCTAATAGTGTATCTTATCCTTCTACTAAGTTTCTATTCAAGTAGTACTGCTTTCCTTATTTTATTTTTGTAATTTTCTTCTTGAAATATCTTCTCCTCTTGTTCTTCTGACCCTTTCCTTCTGGCATCAGAAGTGTATGCAACACCCATGAGGCATTTCCAACACCCCTTTCTCCTAGGATCGTGATATCGACATGACCTTCCACCAACTGAATTGATTCCATCAATCTAGGATGGATCAAGAAGAAGAGATCCAAAGGCATATAGAGAAGGCTCTAGCCACATAGAGAGTGGCTATAGAGCAAAATACATGGCTCAATGAGAAGTAGAACAATGGAAACATCATGTTGTTCCTCCTAAAATCACATCTCCTCAGTTTGAAGTCTGTATGGAATGGTTCAATCTCCTTCAAAGCAACCCATTTGCAAAAAGAATGGGAGAAAATTATGGTTGTAAATGGGTAGGGTATTACCCATTTACCCACTACCTATACATTATCGGGTAGGGTAAGGGTAAGCATATTTTTTACCAACCAACCATTTACCCTTTACCTGCATCTAAAGAGGGTAGGGTAAGGGAGAAGCTTTACCCTACCAACTTAACACATTTACCCATTAGTATAAGGTTGAATTTTTTATTTTAAATTCTGATATATGTATTAATGCCTACCAAAAACCCCATGAAGACACCATTACTTTCTCAATTTGTACTATAATGATTCTGAAGACTTTAATAGACAATGTGTAGCATGAAACTACCTTTTATATTCATATATAAGAGAGAAAAATGGATTTACAATAAGAAATAATATCTTGAAAATGCTAGGCCTAGTCTTTAGAAAAAATATCAGGTTAAATATTACTATTTTTACTGTACATAACAAAAAACACAACTATTATTATCAAAAACTAGTTTTAAGAGCATCTTATGTTTTATGAAGGGACTATTATATGAATTTTTTATTTAAAATATCTTATACTATCTTTAGGTTCTTTTACCCATTTCACCTTACCTTGCCCATTTAGCATACTGGAAAAAGGGTGTGGGTAAGGGTAGGGTAATTGTTTTTTGACAAAAAGTAATTATCTTACCTGCTTTCCACATCTTTGACGTAGGTAAGGGTAAGGGTATGCCTTTACCCAACCCTACCCTACCCATTTACATCCCTAAGGAAATAGTCAAGACTACCTCTAATGATTTGTTGACTTATATGCCTTACATAAAGTACTAGGTGTTACTGATAATGCCCTTAGACTTTGATTGTTCAATTACTCTCTCACTGAGCGTGCCACAAGCTGGTATAATGCTCTAGAAGGGAACCCCATCACCACATGGGAAGCTCTTTAGGCAAAATCTCTTGAAAAGTACTACCCCCATCCCTAACTTATACCATCAGGGGATAAATCACCAGATTTACCATTGTTGTTGGTGAGACCTTGAGAGAAGCCTAGGAGTGATTCAAGGAATTCCTTCGTATTTGTCTATAACACAATACACCCAAAGATCAACTAGATTAAGATTTTTTTTATCAAGGTGTAGATGACGACACCAAAGATTTCCTAGGCACATCCTCTGAGGGGAACTTTATGTTCTAAAATATCCAAAATGCTTGGGTGGTTGTCCAGATAAGTGTTGAAACCCAAGCCAGATCTAATAGAGGAGGAGTCATCAAAGTAGAAAAATCCAAAGATAACTCTGAGTTGAAGTCTATTGTAGAGAGTCTCAAAAATATATCCTTGAAATAAGACTAGTTAGAATCCTCTTTCGAGGCATATGAAAGAGGACTACATCAGAAACAATTTGAGGATGTGAATGCTATTTACAACGTCCCTAATCATGCCAGCAATCCACAAGCTAGAAGATACCTTGTCTATCAATATAACAATCAACAAAACTACAGAAATCAAAGCAACTATAGAGAGAAACAATTACAGAATCTCCATCAAACCTCCCCACGTTTTGATAGTGAAAGGATTTCTACCATTGAAAGAAGCTTTCAAGATATGATGAATAGTCAGTGAGCAATGCGTTACAACCGAAAGATGATGTTTGAAAACCAAAATACGATATTCAACAACCAACATGCTCGACAAAAATCACTCAACTCCCAATTATCTTTGTTAACTATAGCTCTACATCCTCGCATAGGAGCTCTCTTCAGGAAGCTCAAACCAAATCCCAAGCATACAGAACAACTAAAGGCTACTACTACTCAATCTGGCCTTACCATTCTATAAAGGGCAAATCCTCCCCCCTAATTTCCAACCAAGAGGATGATGATGAGGTGGGTGTCCCAAAACCACTAGTGTCATCCCATCTGCAAGAAGGCATTCCCATTTATAAGTTGTGAAAACCCTTTGTTTGAGGACTAAAGAAGACCTAGTTGGACTCTATATTCAACAAGTTCAAAGAAACTATGAGGAAGTTATGCGTCAATATCCCACTTCCAGACTCCATGAAACAAATGCCCGAGTGAACAAAATTCTTCAAAGCCATTTTGAATTGTAAGTACATTACTGAAGCTGGCATGGACTACATCAGACATCATCTAAAGTAAGATGCCATGAAAACGCAAAAACCCAAGATCCTTTGGGATCGCGTGCACTATTGGTGATTTTTCTAGCCAGTTCAGATTAGCCAATCTCAGAGGAAGCATGTCCATCATTCCACTGTGCGTAGGAGACTCAGTCTCACTAATGCATGATCTACCCATATGAGCATTCAACTGGCAAGCTCTTCCATTACCAAGCCACTTGGCATATTGATGATGTACCAGCCAAACTTGGAAAATTTTACATACCATGTGACTTTGTGGTGCTATATAAAGGAAGATTGTCATTGTCCCCTTATATTTAGAAGGTCTTTCCTTGTCACTTCCAGGGCATTGAATGACATTGAGGTAGGACTTCTCACCTTATGAGCAGGAATAACATTTATCAACTCCCAAGCCTCTAGAGGTAGCATGAAGTACACCAGAGAAGAAGAACTCTACTTCCTCGACTGCATCGACCAATTCAATCAGATGCAACAACTCTTCCTCGATGTCAAGATCCCACCAGTGATGGAAACTCAAATCTCTCTAGAAGACAACCAATGTAAAGTAGACTAGAGATATATCGTCCAACGCCATGATGGTGGATGTAACGCATGGGCCCACCACCCAAGGCTCTAGCAGGGTTTTAGGAATGACGACTGGCCCCAAAGATCACCACTAGCCTTAACTGTGTGCTTTTTTCCTCATTGACGTGCAAGCCAGGGTCAACTTCCCGACTGGTCACCCATCCTAGTACTACTCCAAGATGAACACGCTTAACTATGCAGTTCTTTAGTGATGGGTTCACAGAAAAGGAGGTGCACCTTGGTGATATGGGTAGTCCAATCATTCCTTATAAGATCTTTTTATCCGAGACCTCAAATCTTGGGACGTTACAATCTCCCCCACTTAGACTCTTGACGTCCTCATCAAGGCTCAACTATATGGACACATAATACTTCCCCATTTCAGTGTAGACCCAGAATGGCCCATGGACATTCAACTCCTGATCACAGAATTCTAGCACAAGGGTGGCTACATCAACCATGGACAACCCTTTCCAACATGCCTGGACCGCACATCTCAAGATTATGTGGGCCCCACCTATAGGAGGGGTTATGGCTCTAATACCATTTGTAATGCCTGGGCCCACTTCCCAAGGCTCTCGTAGGGTTTTAGGAATGATGACTGACCCCACAGATCACCACTTTCCTTAACTGTGCACTTTTTCCTCACTGAAGCACAAGTCGGGGTCAACTTCCCGACTGGTCACCCATCCTAGTACTACTCCAAGTTGAGCATGCTTAACTATGGAGTTCTTTAGTGATGGTCTCTCAGAAAAGGAGGTACACCTTAGTGATATGGGTAGTCCAATCATTCCTTATTAGATCTTTTTATCTGAGACCTCAAATCTTGGGACATTACAGTGGAAATCTGATTCCTCCCCATCCCCACTCATGTAACACCCAATATCACTACTCAAGACCTACCTATCCCACCACCTCTCCCCTTCCCTCTTGCCACACCTCAATCTACCGCCATTTTTATTCCCCCTCTTCTCTTAAATAACTAATCTATGATATCCACTAGCTCCCTTATGAGTTACCAACGCCAATTGCAACTCAAGAAGAACTGCTAAGAGTCAATGATTAAGTCTCTATTTATCATCCGTTCGATCCACTCCCTGTTAACACTAGTGACCATTATGGTGAGATGACTAGGAATCCGCACTTGCATCTAAACTTTGCACCTTCTGATAATCATCTTTACACAATTGCAATACCCATTAACTATTCCTTGTCACATATTAAACCATATGAACCCATCCGTTCTGATTCCAATTATGGTCCTTGGTACATATATGTGAGCCAAGCCATCCATAACACCTTCCAAGGGGCTCAAGCAAAGATGATGGAATAGATACAAGGGAAGCATTTGAGTCCATATAAGACCCTCATTCAAACTCTAGTATCTTGCTCCCCCTTGGGAGCTACCACTATCATCGGGCCTTTACTGTTAAATAGGATGCTTGTTGGAGGCAACCCATCAATTTGCTTCCATCCACTTTAGACTTAAGTTTTTCTTGGAGTGAGCAAAATTTTAAGTTTGGGGTGGAGGTGGGTGGTATGCACTCATTCCACCCACTCTACCTTAATTTTTTTGTAGTTTTCAATAAATCATGTAGTTTAGATTTATAATTTTTTAGATATTTTCCTTAAGTTTTGGCCCTTATCTAGTTGTCCATGATGATATGCATGATTGTCAATATACCACCTGAATAATGCAACATCTTTTGTAACATAATGTATCAAACTGCCACTAATAGAAATCATCCCATTACCTAGGATCTTAGTTAACACCATCCTTTGGAAAAGATGACAAGCTGTAGAGGACTGATAGGAATAAAAAACAATGCTTCCTTATCTAGAGTTATAGATTTACTTGAAAAAATTCTTGACCCAATGTAGGATACTCTCAATCCACTTAAATTTAGAAAAATGACTTGCACAAAGAACACTCTTTTTCTACACCTCTTCCATCACCTTCTTATCTCCCCATATGCAAAGGAAAATAAAAATAAAAAGCCAATGTGACAAACTTCATGTTCGGGGTAACACACCACCTTTTCCTCCCTCTTTCGCTTCATCCATAACCCTTGTAAATTTAATAGGGATGTACCATCAAGAAAAGACGCCAACATGAGCAAACCAAAACATGCAATCAATGTAATTGCAAATAAAGAAATAAAAAACTTCAAGTCAAATAGATGAGAGGAATCTTCCTTCCATAACTCTTTCACCACTTTTATGCCTAGAGAAATCCACATGACCCCCATCAAATCCTTCAGTTCTTTTCTTGTACAATGACTTGTAAGAATGTGCAGGAGTACTAAATGTAAAGGAAAAATGAAATCAATTTTATTGCAAGTCTTGAAATGGAATCAAGTTGTGAAATAATCTTGAAGTAGGAGATATAAAAATTATTTTTTGTGAATCTAGGAAGTTAAGGTTGCTTGGCCATAAAAGGTTGGAAGGACTCAAATGGTGTTGTGTGAGTGAGGATGACAGGAAAAAAGTAGTATGTGGGAGTGTTTTAAATTCAATGTTGCTTGAGGACAAGAAAAACTTTAATTTCAAGGTATTTTGATGAGTGCAAACACATCACCTTTGTTTGTACATTTTTTGTATTTAATTAACTATAAATGGTTGGCTATTTGTTAGTTCTAGAATATATTATTCTAGTTTAGTTCTTCTTGATTAAATTGGAGTTTTTACTTGATTTTCATGGTTTTTTTAGGAAAATATTCACATTACTTCAAGGAACCAAAAGACCCAAGAATGAGAGGCTTCAAATTCCAATTCCAACCTCCCAGTCAATCATTTCATCTTCCCAACCAGTTGACTTAGTAACATAAGAAAATACCTTCCCCAGAATTCCAATCGATTCTCTCATTCCATGAGCCAATTGTTTCATTGCCCAACGTGCCACACACCAGAAATCAAACGACCATTTTATAGCACTCCACAAACTCAACCTTCCAACTCATTGTATGAACCAAGCAGTTCATTTAGCAAAATGGTTGACTCAGAAGCTGCAATAGGAGTTTCAAGTTCAAATAGCCAATTCAATTCATTAATGACCAAAGAATTGGTCAAAATGGCACCCCCACCCCTTCTCTAGGGTTTTAACCCACTTCCTTTGGCTTGAGCCCATATAGATCTAAACCGATCAGCTCAGTTCCTAAAATGATCGGTTCACCATGTGCGGGCAGTCCATTTCAACATCTGCCAGCCATAATTCTTCCCATCCTTAGGGTTATGCCCCTCCTTTCTACCTATAATAGGAGGGGGGTCCAAATCAAAGGGGCATAACCTATATTATACTTTGTTATCCAGTTTTTTCTTATGTTCTTTACATTATGTTTGATTAGTTTCCCTTCTGGGGGATGGGGTCTAGCCCCATAGCCTTATAGTATTTGATGTAACTCACTCCTTTTTTAATTAAAATAATGATTTCTCTCCATTTCTGCATTGATCATTGAATGAATTGATATATTCTTGTGGGGTGATATGATTGTGGATCCATACAAGAATGAACCCATAATCCCTTAATTACAATTGTTATCCTTTTAACTTTTGATCTCATACTTGCTATCAAGTAGAATGATTATATTCCTGTGAGGGTGTCAAGATCTGGATCCCTTACAAGAATGAATCTGTGATCATTTGACATGATCTACTGATTTAGATTATGATCTATTATATTTACATTTTTTTCTATATCTCATGCTAGCGTGGTCACTTGATCCGTGGGTTCGAATGTTGGATAGGAATTAAATGTCTCTGGATGAGATCTCAGAAGGTAAAATTGTTGGATAGTTGGATGAGTATCTGTAAACATGGGGATCGAGGGGTTTGTGGGAAGTCCTGCCCTTGTGTGGCTGTGATTGGTAAATAGACAATCCACACGGTCCTAATATGATTATTGAGATTTAGGAGTTGATTTATTGAGTAAAAGCATGGCTATTGGTGGTGATCCCTCAGACCCCCAAATCTTTTATCATTTGATCCTGATTATTTTATTTTTGCATTTTTTATTTTGTCCTTAGCATTAATAAAACTCTTAACAACCAAAATTCCCTTTCTTGTTCTCATGATCATTTTTGGATTTCAATCATTTTCTCTCTTCTGTCCCTTGGATTGATACCTTACTATAATAAAGTTGATTTGGTGCTTACAACATGTTGAAAACCTGGTTAGAAGGTTAAACTCTAGGACTTTTCCTAGTGATTGGTGTGAAATGACACACATCATCTCTTATCCAAGATAGGGCTATATGAATTGAAAAGTGCCTATTCATGATAGGGCTTAAAGTAAAGTATAGGATGCCCACAATGTGTAGGGATTTAAATAGAATTGAAGCAAACAGAAGACAAAGAGAGGGTTGTGATGACTAGAAAGAAACTTTTTATTGTGCAATATGATCAACAATACAAAAAAGCAGGGCCTGATCCCTTCTTGTGGAACCCCCCGATGGAGTCAAAAATCCTTCATCAATCATCCCTACCCTTTCATTCTAATTTTCCAGCAATAGACAAGTCAAAAGTCAAGAATAAGAACATTTCACATGACATCTTGACATGAATGAATTCACAAAATAAAACATTTGCATGTAGATAATTCAGACTAAAAACAATAAATTAGGGACAACACACCAACAATCAATGGCCTACAAATAGGGATGTCATAATAGCACACCTTGGCTAAGTAGCATGCCCATGTATGTATTATGGGTGAAATCACACACCACATATAGAAAAACAAGTCCTTTTAACAAAGCATGTTATGCATAAGCATCTACTTTGGTTAAGTTAGTCTAAAACCACATGCAATAATAGAAGGCAAGACTTGTGTCCATCAGTTACATCAAAAAGATTAAATAACTTGGCAAGGGACTACAAACCTAATATGATGTGAATAAATAGAGTATCGAAGAATTATGAACAATTGCCACTAGAAGGACATGAAACAATAAATAAGGAGTAAGGATATCAACAGGTGCCTCAGTATAGGAAAATGTATATTAAAGTCAAATAAATACCTAAATTTCAAATAGAGAGTAAACATACTTGATCTTTACAACTAAAGGCCACTCAATGGCTATACTTTGTCCCCAAAGTTGAGTATTCATTCTAGGAACACATTATGATGTTAGTCCAACCTAGGCTAACATGTGTATACATTCATGTTATAGGTTTTCATATCATTTTTATCCTAGTTCTGCTCATCTAGTGACTTATTATGACTTATAGTCTTATTAAATTAGAATATGATCCTTTGGGTATCTATTTTAGTTCTAAGATCCATATTAAGTCACATAGGTTTAAGTATGTTCAGATTATATATATGTGTGAGTAATAACATGTTTTCTTCCTATTTAAATCTTACAATGTACTTTTCTCTATCTAACATGTGAATCCATATTATTTTTAATTTCATACTTAGCATGTATATTGGTGTATATGCACATTTTATGATCTAATTCTTGAATATACCTTGAATACGAGTACATAATGTATATGTCCTAGAAAGTAAATTGTGATACAACCCTAGCCAATATGTCACCATGCTTATGTTCATAATAATGTATACTTGTACATATATCATGTTTCCCTTCATTATGAAGCCCTCACTCTACATAGGTGCTTACCCTAAATCCATATGTATTTCTATTTTCCAACTGATACATGTATATATACACATATATGTGTATCTAGTGTTTTTGTTATGTACGAAATGAATTAGATTAGACTATGGTTTCTTAGTAACCACTTAATGACTCATATGTGCATACTTGTATGAATATGAAAATTACTCAGATCATAGATCAATTAGTATGATTACTATTAGCTAAAATTACACCACTAGATATATATGAAATGCAATTACCGACATTAACTAATACAC
Source organism: Alisma plantago-aquatica (assembly GCA_963693085.1). Classification (NCBI taxonomy): domain Eukaryota; kingdom Viridiplantae; phylum Streptophyta; class Magnoliopsida; order Alismatales; family Alismataceae; genus Alisma; species Alisma plantago-aquatica. The sequence goes on along the minus strand of OY856410.1, from coordinate 1,236,636,421 downwards.
TAATGTACATATGTGCATGCAACTAGTTGTAAGATAAACTATCCAATTCAATTTTAGTTTGTTATATGTGCCAATATTTTCCTTCACTCATTTTTTTCTATAATATCTTTCACTAAATTCTGAAGAACTAAAACACATGGAAGGAATATTAACATTCATATCACCAAAGTCTGTAGATTGATTTTCCATTGGCCACAAGTGTACAAGACATGCATTATCATCAATGAATGGGAGGCCATCTGTTCCACTATACTACTGGAGTTCAGGATGGCATATATCAACTTATTGTAGAATAGGAGTAAGTTGTAATGCTATCTAGTATGGAATTATGGGGTCAAGTTCAGACTACAAAAGTTTGGTTATTGGTCATCGACATCACCCAATTTTCATAGGGAATATAGAATCATGGACGGGGGTTGGTTGAGTTTACTCTAGGGTGTAAGTGACTGTATATAAGAGGGAAGTCTCTAGGGCATATAATTTTGTTTGGGAGGGAACAATCGATGACGACTAACTCCATGAAATGTATTTTGTTGATGAAGTTGATTGTAGCCCCATGGTCATAACTCCTTGAACGTAGAAGTGTCTAGGGTAGTTCCTTCCTAGCCGATTAGTTTAGCATGACTCAAAGAGATGATGGTGGTCACCACAATCACTAGAGTTGCTTTGTCATGCTCATGGATGTCAGTGGACATTGCACTTGGTGCTGATAATGCCCTACGGCCGAGGTGCCATGCACAAGAGGGGTAGGGAATAGGGCGATTGGGATCTAGGGATGTGTTAGGAAAGATAGGGAAAGGAAAGAGGAAATGGGAAGGAAGAGGAGGTAGAGGTTACAATGTAGTGTGGCTAAAAGTCAGTGAGGATGGCCAACGGTCCTGGGTGGTACCATAGGGAGATGAAGGAGATTGTTGTTGGGAGCTTGTGCAGACTACAATTGCTGGCTGAAGTTTTCTTGATTTGAGTTCTATTATGCATAAGGGGAGAGAGCATATTTTTTAAATGTTTCTCCATGAAGGATGAGGATACATCGTGTCCTACTAGTTCCACTGGTACCGCTGATGGCCACTTCTGGTATCATGGTGATTCTGATTTTCGACTCTTTGGGTAGTAGTGCCAGCCTTGCATTTGTCATGGATGCATGACACTAGGTGAAGCCAAAGTCAGAATTTATGGTTAATGAAAGAAGATGGAGAAGAGGGGAAGATAGGAAGTGAGGATAATAAGAGAAGAGGAGAAGATAGGAAGTGAGGATAAGAAGAAAAGAGGAGGGAGAGAAGGAAGGAGGTGATCGTCAATAAAGGAGAATGATTCGATCAACATCTTTATTTTTAGAGAAGAAAAATGCACGTGAGGGTTTTGTGCTGGAAGGGGAGACGTAGGCATTACATTGAGTAATGGCATACCATGTAAATTTTTCTTGCATTTAGTTAAATTAGTTTTAGGATTATAACCAATTATATGATAGGTCAATGGTAGTCAAATTGACTAGAAACTTCCTACCTAATTTGACTATGGGGAACTCATATTTTCATTTTGAAATTCTCTTGTATCACATACTATTATTTTTGTATTAACCACCTACTTAAGGCTTTTATCATCCTAATTAGTGAATTATGGTGGATTTTTTGTACTCTCTTGATTTCTCTAGAATTGACATCCATGGAATATTTAAAAGTACCAACTAGGGATGATATAGTATTTATAGTATTTATTCATCCATTCCTATTATTTAGTTTGTTATGATTTGTTTAACCTTGGGTTCCATATATAGTGAATATTTATACTACAAATATTAGAAGAATCTAACTTATATTATTATATTAAAGATCAGGGTAGTAGGGTCCTAGAGTAATTATTGTGTAAAGGGTAAAAAGGAATAAGGGAATATCTCAGATACTCGGAGTCTGGTATGTTACAAGACTCCATCTCTTAAAGAGGATTTCATCATCTAAATCCACAGATTCGTATCCTAATCCACCAATATGTCTGACATCAATCCAAGTATAATTTTTTTCTTCTTCTAATTTGTCTATTATTATATAATTAATTAGAGTGGTTACTTCAAAAAAATTAACTAAGTTCATTTCCTACCTGAATGTGGCTGAGGAGATTATCTTAATTTGGTGAGTACATTTTTTATTCATTTTAGGTTATTCAATTAATGTTCTTGGTATCCTTCTTCATAAGGTTTTACTAATATGTATGCCAAGAGAGCCAATCATATAATGATTATAATACCATATATTGTAAACAATTTGATTAATAATAAAGGAAATTTTCCAATGTATTTTTTATATTTAGTTATCAGACCATGATGTAACATAATAAATGTCTAAAGAATGATATTACTCAATGACGTATGTCTTTGGGTTGAGGACATGAATGATGAGATCATACGAGTGTCAAGAGTGTATGCATTATGGTTATGTCCCTAGTAGGGTGTTATTGTGGAAGGTTAATAGATAACAAGAACACTTAATATTGGAGCATGTGTTGGTTAATGACATAATCGCATTAGTCATGATATGTGATATCAAACCAAGCACATAGATACTTGTTAGAGAATAATGTATCATGAGACCCACCTTGAGAGTGACTCGTGGAGACCATGATTGGTAGTCAGAGTCATCTATCATAGTGATGGTGGTGATTGTGGTTCTTAGACCTGAAATCCCTATACTCATCACATGTTGTTTGGTGTAGTTTGACATCATTCACTATGATCTTGAATAAGGATAGCATGAAGGTCATTCTCAGGTGTATTGTGACACATGAATATGACTGTGAGTAATGTAGGTGGGATTTGTCCCTCCTACAAGAGTTTGATATCATGACCACTTGATAAGTGAGACAAATGCATGGCCATGCTGGTGTAAAGTGAGAATACACATATCTCAGAAAGTTTGCTCTAGTTCAAGGGACATGAATTAAACATTGAAGAGGAAGGTGATTCCATGCCTCGATTTTAATCTGGATTTCAAATTTTTATTTAAGGGGTGATTTCACTCTTTTACAACATGGTATCATATCCCATGGTCATCGGAATCTAACTATTTCAATTTTGTCTCCCTAATTAGAACCCTTGTCTTACATAGTTTCCCCTTTTAGTGACATGTTTTCCCTAGAGTTTATCTATAGAAGATGAAAGGTTGATTTAGGATCCTATGGGTTTCCCATTAGAATCATGTTGTTCAAACTCCCTTAAAATATTTACAATTAAAAGATGTAAGTAACCATAGTAACTTGAGGTTGTTTAGATTTTTCTTTTAGGCAACTACTTGGACATGAAATTGAAAACAAAGGTGTCTAGAAAGGATCAGGGTTCTGGGGCTATAAATATTTTCCTCTGTGCCACTAGCTTGGTTTACGAGGACTCCTAGATCCATATGATACATGCCTAGCCTGAGCTGATATGGATTGTTTGAAATAGCATTCTTTTAGGCAATAGTAACCTTAGACATCTATGCTGGATATCTTTGAGAACCTCAATATGTGGACCTTGTGACTTGTTTTGAGGATGGACACCTAATATAGTTCCCTTATGTCCCTTAGGACCACATGTTTGGTCAGCCTAACCCTAGAACCTAGACTTTTGAAGTTTGGTAAGCCATCAAAGTGCACAGTGGAAGTGTGTTGGATCTTATACATGGTTTAGTTAGAATAACCCTTTTACCTATAGTTTAGTTTGGCTTGGTAGGTCAACCCTTTTAAGGGGTGGAGAGTAGTTGGTTGTTGATGTTTGGGTAGTTATATTTTGAGGTCAAAATCCTTTTTATGGGGGATGAAGTCTTGTGCCATACCAAGATCTAGCTACGTGACTTTAGAAACCCTAACTCCTTAAAGAGGAGGATAGTGTGCTTGGATCCTTAGTTTTAACCAAACAACATATAGTGATAATCTAACTTCTTGTTTATATACTAATGAACATATAATGATCATCTAATGAATAGTTCATGTGTTTGAACCCTAATAATGATATAATGCACATAATATGAATAATTCACATATCAATACTAATTGTGGATGCATTATGTTGATCATATCATCAATTAACCAATAAACCCAAATGTTATCATGAGGAAGATAATTGTAACCTAATCTTGGACTTAATGCATGATAAGAAGATATATGTGAAATATAATGATCATGTTGATCTAAATCATAAATCGTAATCATCTAACCTTAACCTATGCATCCTTAATATCATTAATGATACATTAGTGAAATTAGGTGTCATAAACATATAATATACTTTGATACACATAAATGATGTATAATCACTTAATCATAGATTAATCAAGTCATCAACATGAAATGCATATCACCTTGTTCTATAATACACACCTATTTAATCACCTAATCATGAATTGGTATGTGAATCATATCATTAATATGTAATATGTTTCACCTTGTTCATTAAAATACATATAATGACTTAAATATGGATAAGAAGTAACTTGACTCACATAAACACACATGAAGGATAATGTGGAGTTAATTGTGCAAAATCAATAATAAAAAGTGAATAAATGTGAGAAAATGATTAATGATGACATTAATGTGAGTAAGTAAGGTAATATGACAATGTTTAATATAGATATAAGTAAATAATGTGACATAATTTGGATTAATTGGAGACTTAATAAGATACAGGATAAGATGTCTTATTTCATGTTAAAAATCTGGTATAATTTAATATGGTGATAACATGAGAATGATGGAGCCTAAATCCAAATTATTAAGGATAATGATCAAATATAATATAGATATTGAGATAATTGAGTAAACCCTAATTGTGTTAAAACTATTAATGAGATATGTAAAAAATATATATGATTTCATGCATAATAATGAAATGTTCCTCTTTTGGCAACTGACAGAATATAATGAGATACAATTAATATAATAATAATGATAATGTGATATCCTAATAAATATAATGCTAATGAGCCAAAAATATTAATAATGTTAAATCTCATAAAGAAATCTTAATAGTGGTACCCTAGGTGATCCTTGAGAACCTGACTTGTGAGGAGTTGTTAGTGAAAGTTTTGGTGGAAGTTTTCTGGTTGGAGGAACAACCTGAAGTTAGTGTTGAGATGTTTCACACTCACCCTTCCCTCTTTGCTTGAGATTTTGGGGACGAAATCCTCTTTAAGGGGTGGAGTTTTGTAACATACTGAAACTTGGACATATTCTCTTTTTGGCCCTCTTTATAAACTTTTCCATTCTTTTCTATGCTCTTTGGCCTTTATGTTGAATTTGTTGAAATAATAGTGGTTTGGTGAACATTTGTTCATTATTATTGGAAACATATGGGTATTTGCAAAAATACCTCAGTGAATGCTTTAATATGGTTCTAAATACAAATTTACCACTTATGTGACATATCAATAAAATAAATTCATTCTAGATCATTCCTTAGCCTTATGGAGCAAGGTAGAGAAAAAGGAATGAATAATAATTCTTTAAACATGTTAATGTGATATTGGATTATTTAATATGAGAAATAGTGGTAATATTAGATAATGAGCTAAAATTCATATAAGGAAGACTAATTGGTTAAAGATAAGTTGAGATTCATTTTCCTTGGGTTTGGTCTGGCTTGGAGGCAACGTTTCATAATTTAGAGTAATAATAACTACATCTCTTTTATTTTGAAAAGAAAATGTGAGTTTTACTCAAAATATGAAATAAAATACTTAATGATTCCAAAAGTGGAAATAATATTGGATTCGTAATCTACATATTAAAAATTGCCTTTGGGTGAATTTTCATGTAATTTGGATAATCTTTAATATATATGTGAAGTTAAATATTAATATACATGTGAGAGAGAAAATGTGTAGAACCTTCAAAATATTAAATAAATGTACAAACAACTCCAACATGTAAAATTAATGGAAAAATCATAGCCAAGGCACTTAATGTGATTTGTGGGTGAAGTTTCACCAAATTTGGAGAATCTTATAATCATTAATGATGGAGGAAAGAGAAAATAAGATTTGATTTATTTAACAATTAAAAAGTTCTCAAAATGCAAATCTAATTGAAAATTCAGATTCTATGTATCAAAATTAGCTTAGATGTCAATTTTCATTAAAATTTGAGTTTGTTTGCACCCTCAAAAGAGGAGAGAGAAAAAGGGAAATTAATGTGATCACACTTTAGTTTGAAATCAATTGAGAATAGAATTAAATGTCACACCTTTAATGTTAGGTACGCGTGATCATGGACCATCAGATCCATGATTGGATAGCTCATGGTCTTCACCTACCTTGTGCCATATAAAGCAGCAGATTACCTATATTGGATATGGTAGATCCGAGATTGCTCGCTCGTTTCTTGATGGTTTTCAAAAAGCTTTCTTACTACGGATTCAGGATTGATTTTTGCATGCAATGATCCCTTATTTACCTTGTTTCATTGAGTTTTATAGTAACGCCTAATCTTGGAGCCCAAGCTTCTTCAAGTGAGTTGTACTTATGCTCTACCAGGGAATCTTATAAAAAGGGGACATATGCTTAGTTCCGTCGTTGTCCGCACTATCTTTCTCTCCTTTCAATTTCTTGATTGGCTTTGTGCCCCACTACCGATAGCTTTCTATCCTTTGAGACTTTGTTTCTCTCCTCCCCAACTCTCGATGACAACAACATAACAGTTGGGGTTGGAGGCGAGTTTGTGAGCATTAAATCCTCATTTTTATGTATTCAAGTCACCGTTTGGTCAACTGAATCAAATTCACCCAAAAATCTGGGGCCGACTGCTCTATTGGTTTGTGCATATGTAGCTTGCACTGAGGGGGAATATGACCCTTGATAGTTTTACTCTTCTGCCCTCTTTTCTTCTCATTTCCTTGCTTTTTTTGCGTGAGGCTACTTTCGTCTTTCCGTCCATTTTCTTTGGTTTGAACAAGTCAAAACAAGCCACTGACCGAGCTTTGATCCACTAACACGGAAAATTCTGATTTGGCTGAGTCAATAGGGCCGGCCCCTTCTATTTCTCTCTCTCTTCACCTCTCTTGCCCAATATGATGATGTCTTCTTCTGATTGGCCGATTTTATAAAAAAATGTATCTTTTTATTCCTTTGTCCAAAAATTAAAAGAAAATATGTTTTGGTATCATAAAAATGTAATCTTTCTAATAAAAACACTTTCAAGGTTTGGTTTTGAGTTTTGTCACAAGGAGTTTTTTATATGTGGGAACCACCCCCAAACGAGCATCGCGATTGTGACCCCCGCTGACGGCGTAAACCCCCGGCCCCCTTGTCTACCCGCACAACATGGGGAGCGTAAAAATCATGTAGAGGTCGAGCTATGTGACGAGATAAGGTAGCTAGCACAACAACACCGAGGGTTTCAAACCCTGAGTTAGTACCCCCCTCGAATGTCACAAGGTGTTTTCTAAAAATGAATTTATTACATAAGAATCACCAAAAATACACTTTAATCACCATAACTTCAAAATAGACAAAGTTATATGTTTTCTTAGTTAGGAGAACCTAATAAGATCAATGGTGATGTTTTTAGAGTCTAAATCAGAGTTTTTTATGTGAAAATTCCAAAACTAGGTTTTCTTTACGTTAATGAACATGATATACCCTAATACATGGTTATACCTTGAAAATAGGAAAAGTGGACTTTGGAAGCAATTGAAGTGGTGAAATTTGATAATTGAGCTCAATAATAGAGGTATCTACTTTCCATACACCTAAGTTGGGAATAATTGCAAACCCTAGCCTAATTTCCCTAATGTGGTGCCTAACGAACCTGAATATCTCTTTTGATATTTTTTTGCTATATTTGCCTCTAAAAAGTATTGATAATCTATTTCTTGGGTCTTGTACCCGATTTCCATGTTTCTATTATTTGATGCTTATACTTGCCATAGTTCTTTTAGAATTTTCATTTTATTAGACTATTTAACTAGTGTTGTGGTACTTTTGTACAACCACCCATAGATAGGGCATGTGTTATTTCGCCTAGGGGAACATGTTACTCTTCCCAATATAGAATATTTGTTGGTGATTAGAATGTGTTACTCTCCCTCAACTATTGGTTGAGGTTAGGTAGGTGCCTCAAACCTACATAGTTTAGGTAGTCAATATTAATCATGCATGCAACCTTTTTACTATTTTTGTCATGGCAAGCATCTATTTATTTATGCCTCATAATTTTGACCATCTTCATCTTATGGTGAAATCTTATCCTTTATTTCCATGTTGTTTCTTTGTCTTTTATCCTTGTTCACTATTGAGACATAGCTTGCTTCTTTCCCTTTTGTTGGGTTCTTTCCCAACCACCCAGGGTTTGATCAAGGAGTTCAGTAAGGCCTAGGATCATAGTTGTGCAATAGGAGTGTGGAGGACCATCATAGGAATGGGATAAGGAGTACATAGCTTTAAGCATGGACCTATCTCCTGAAGTTGTTTCTTGAAGAAAAAGTTGGTGTAGTTTAGATTTCCCTCTATCTAGATCCTTTTGTTATTGTAAACCCTATATGGGAGAATGATGATGTACCCTTTTATAAAATTAAATATAGTCATGAGATTATATTCCACTGCAACACTCTTTGGTCTTTTATATACCATATATATAAAGATTTGAAAAATTTTACACCCATTTCAGCATACCTTTTGAGTATGTTTGGGATGGATGTTTTTTTCAAAATTTTAGTAAAGGGGTGATTTCACTCTTTTACACATATTTTAATAATTAAAACTCTTGTGATATGAAGATGAAAAATTGGCACCAAAAGCAATGTGAGAACCATGTAATCACTTTTCACCATAACACATTCAACTAAAATAGTCTGAACCTCCAAGGGTCTATAAGGGTATACTAAAGGAACATCTAACTCGCAACCTAAATGTAAAGTATGTAGACTAAAGGAACATGATATCAAGCTCAACTAGATGCTTATAAATTTCACACATTGTCTATCGCTTCACCTTAAACATGCTCAATCCTATCAGGGGATACTTAACTTGAACATGGGTCATCAAGGAGGTCCTCAGGTCCCCCCAATATCCTAATAAAAGTATTGTGTTTACAAGACAAAGAGAACTATATGGGTACTAAACACATGGTCCCATCAGGTAATTATATATCCATATGTCCTATTGGAACTATAGAGTTTCCATGTACCGATTCTGATCCACTAAAGTTGTGTGGATAGTGGAAATGACAAAATATTATCAGGATGAAATCCTAATTGATTTTCAAGAAATCAAGAATGACACTTCACCATCTGATATAGGCTCACCTAAATGCCTAATCGAGGCATATGTATAGGAACCATAGAGGATAACTTAAAATAGTCAAGATGCTCATTGCTTTTGCTCTGATACCATATGGTAAAGAGTTGGACCCAAGAGGGATCCACTCTTTACTAAATTGAGAGATAGAAACCCATCTTATAGCAAAAATGGAGGAAAGGTGGAACTTCATTCATTATCAAATAAAAAATATATTACAGAGCATAAATATTTATAAGTAGTGGAATCAAAACTATTACAAAGTTACAATGTGTATCATTATACAATTATTCCTCACCATAAAATCCAATATTAAAAAAACTTTAACTAATTACAATTAAGGTCAATAGTAGTGGTTCACTTAATCATTCCATTTATCCTCATGTCAACATCCTGAAGGTGATCTTCTTGAATTATTGTCGTCTATCACTCCTACACTTGGGCAATTTTGGGAACAACACCCAATAAAAGATTAAAAAAACTATGCCATCATAACACTTCTAAGTATGTGCATGATAAATAACATTTAGCCATTTTAGTAAAAAAGGATTATAATAAAGGGTTCCCATTCAAAGAGGGGGTTAGAAAAAGTAGGCAATTTCAAGAAGATATAAATAAGTGAATGAGGCATATAAGAATAGCGACATTCTATAGGGAAATACGACATCAAATAGGCTGTGAAAACAAAAACTTTACTGACATATTTCCCATTAACCAGTGGATCACGTCAATAACTATGCACAAGAAAGGATGGTTTCACAAAGATATACCTGGTCCTGGAGCACGTCTAGCGATAATCCTCATTGATGTTGATGCACACTCTATCTTGGACAATGTTTGTGCAGCTCCTAGTTGTACTAGGACTCATTTAACTACTCCTCTAGTTAGGGACAATATTGTACTCGTCTGACTGCTCCTCTTAGGACAGAAGACTCGAGCATCATGGTCTACATTAACTCCTCTTGTCATAGACTGATGGCTAATGTTGTCCTCCTTAGTGATGGGAAAAGGCCACCTTGCCTCTAGAGAAGTCCACACAAACCAACTAGAACTCCTATCGTCCTTTTAGAACGGACAAGAAGGAGTTGTCCCTCCCATTGATGTACTAGTCACCAACCTACTCTCCCACAACAATGATCCTCAGTTGTTTCTCTCCCACAGCTATCCCTCCCTAGTCGGGTAGGACTTGCTTGGGCTCTCTTGGTTACCACAACCAGAGAGGACAATAATTGTCAGAGACATTGATTCTCAATTTTCTATGTTGTGCTTTTAGAAGCCCCCAATACCCCTCTATTTATAGGTAGGGTTAGGTTTAGGGTACCTAGTTTATGTGGGACCAGAAGATATCAAATTTTTGTAACAATTCTGCAAACATCACAACCTGCGACATCAGAAATGGCCGCCTAGAAAACCCAAATGGTTGTGTGGAATGTGAGACGGTTGTCTCACACTGTGCGATAGTTGTTTTGTAGTTTCCCAGTTTTGTACATATGTCGACAATTCAATTCCAATTAGTGCATGTTGTGATGTCAACACTAATCCTTGATGCAAACGAATTCTACCCCCGAGACGGCTAATTGATGCATGTGAGATGGGCGTGTCGTACCACCTGAGATGGTCGTCTCACAACCTGGGTCGGGCTGAATTCTAGACAATGCACAATACAATCAGCCTGACACTCCAAATAGAAGTCTCAACACTTGAACTAATCATTTGGCAGTCCAGTCAACTGATTTTTTGTGTGAATTGAATATATAAACAATATAGTAATCAATCCAACCATTATTCAAGATCAAACTCCTCTTCTAGATGAGTTCCTATGCGTGTAACCCTATAGGTCCCATATTACATTGGAAGTGAATGTCCATAACAACTTATGACATCACAAGCGATGAGTAGTGCCTAGTCAAAAATAATTGCTACCCTAGTAAATGAAAGTTGGAGAACAACTTCAACCTATAATCTATGCATGGTGTTACAATGTTTGTATATTTCCTTTTTCATTGATATCCAGATTGAACTAGAGGCATGGAGCAGTCATCCTCATTATTATTCAATCTTATTTCTTGAACCAGAGTAGAATGTCTAAGATATATGTAAGCTTCAATATCATATATTGACTCACATGTGTGTGGCCACACATATATCAGTATCTCTAATCAAGAGGCCTTGGATATCACACTTCCTTATGAGGGACAAATCCCATCTCTATCACTCATAGTTAGTCCCCATGTGTTGCAATCACCCAATCATCGCCTTTATAACAACCCATGCTTTAGGATTATATTTGATGACGTCAAAGCATAGTGAATGACATGTGATAAGTGTAGTGGTTTTAGGTCTTAGAATGACAAACACCACCATCACTATAAGATGTGATTCTGACTTACCTAGTTAAGGTTTCCATGTATCACTCTTATGGTGGATCTGTTCAATATATTGTTATCCAACATGTATTTGTGTGCTTTGTTTGATATTACCATATCATGACTAATGAGATTCTTTCATCAACCAACTCAGACTCCAATCTTATGTGTTATTTCTATCTATTTAACTTCCACAATAACAACCAATCAGGGACATAACAAGAATGCATATACTCTTAACATCCGTATGATCTCATTATTCAGGTCCTCAACTTCAAGACATACATCATTGGGTAATATAATTCTCTAGACATTTATTATGTTATTTCATTATCTCAAAACTAAACAAATAGAATAAATTGGAAGCTACCTTTATTAATAATCAAATAATTTATGCCATTACAATCATCATATGATTAGCTCTCTGGGCATACATACCAACAAACTCATACTTGTACTTAGAGCCAATCACCCACGAATCTTATTTCGAGTGACCTTAACATGACCATCATGCTTCTGCTGTGAAAATGCTTTAGTCAAAGGATCAACAATGTTGTTGTCAGTTGGTACTCTGCAAATCTTTAGATCTCCTCATTGTACAATCTCTCATATGAGATTATACTACCTTTGTATAAGATTTGAGCACTGATGCGGTCTGGGTTCCTTAGCTTGTGTAATAGATCCACTGTTGTCACAATATATCTCTTCAAATGGACCCAGGTTCTAAAATGAACTTCTTGATCCATACAACCTTCTTTGCTGCATTTGATGCAGCAATATACTCATCCTCTATTATAGAATTGGCCACAGTCTCTTGCTTGGAACTCTTCCATATTACAACTCTATTGTTTAGGAAAAACAAGAGTCCTCATTGTGAGTTGTAATCATCTTTGTCAGTCTGGAAGTTTACATCAGTGTAACCTCTTACCAACAACTCTTCCTCTCTATCGTAGACCAAGAAATTATCCTTAGTCCTTTTCAAGTACTTGAGGATGTTTTGCATGGATGTCCAGTGAACATCACTTGGATACGTCTGATATCTTCTCGTCATTCTCAAAGCATAAGAGACATTTGGACGGGTGCAAAACTCTGTGTACATGATTGATCCAATTGTTGAGGCATATGGAATCAAACTCATGTGTTCCCTTTCTTCACAAGAACTGGGACATTGACTCTTAGAGATGGTGACTCCATGCAACCCAAGTAGGTTTTCTCTCTTTGAGTTCTCCATGTTGAACCTCTTCAACACTTTGTCAATGTATGTTTTTTGACTTTGTCCTATAAACCTTCTTGATCTATCTCTATAAATATTTATCCCTAAGATGTAGGATGCTTCTCCTAAGTCTTTCATAGAGAATGTATTTCCAAGCCATATCTTTACCTTTTGTAAAGTAGAGATTTCATTCCCCATCAATAGTATGCCATCTACATATAATATGAGGAATACTACCATGCTCCCACTAACCTTCTTGTACTCACAAGGTTCATCTTCATTTTGAACAAAGCCAAACTCTTTGACTATCTCATCAAAATGAAGATTCCAGCTCTGAGATGCTTGCTTTAATCCATAGATTGATCTTTGTAGCTTACAGACTTTATTTGCAAACTTTGGATTTATAATATGCTCAGGTTGTGTCATATACACATCCTAAACAAGATTCTCGTTAAGGAATGTGGTTTAAACATCTATTTGACAAATCTCATAGTCATGATAAGCTACAATAGCAAGCATGATCTTGATTGACTTAACCATGACCACTGGAGAAAAGGTTTTGTCATTGTCAACACCTTGAACTTGTCTGAAACCCATTGTTATCCTTTTGTCCTTATTGGTTTGTACTTTACCATCCATGTCAGTCTTCGTTTTGATGACCCACTTGCACCCTATGGGTTTTACCCCTTCAGGTGGATCCACCAAGGTCCATACCTTGTTGGCATACATGGTTTCCATCTCATATCTCATGCCCTCATGCCATTCCTCATACCCTGGTCCCTGAATAGCATCTTGATAGATAAGTGGTTTATCATCTATGACCAATTCACTACCTTCCCAAGTCACAAGATATCCATATCTCTCAGGATCAAGGTGTGTCGTATTAGATCTATGAGGTTCATGTGTTACCTGAGGAATTTGAGATTCCACAATAACTTGTGAGTCTCTTTGTTCCTCACATACCTCTTCAGGTTCAATGTTTTCTTATTGGTCTCAAACCACTTTGAGTCCACTTACCTCCCACTAATTACTCTAGAAATAAATTCCTTCTGAAGGAATATACCAATCCTAGCAACAAACAATTTGTTGTCATATGGAGTGTAAAAGTAGTATCCCCTAGTTTCCTTGGGATAATAAACTTGAGCTTTTCAGGAAACATTTTCTTGACATAAGTTTCAAACCCCCCAAATCTTCATAAAAGACACATCCATATGTTTCCCATACCATATCTCATATGGTGTCTTTTGAACCATCTTATATGGTGCTCAGTTTAGTGTAAATGTGGTGGTTTCAAGAGCATACCCCCAGAAGGAAGTTGGAATATTAGAAAAACTCATCATTGATCGCACCATATCCAGTAATGTGCGATTCCTTCTTTCTAACACACCATTATGTTGTGGTGTTCTAGGTGGATTCCATTGCAAAACAATACCACGGGCTCTCATAAGGTCCTCAAACTCTTAGCTTAATTATTCTCCATCTTAATCAGATCGAAGTGCCTTAATAATTTTTCCAAGCTAGTTTTGTACTTCATTCATAAACTGTATAAACTTTTCAAGAGTTTGTGACTTATGTTTCATCAAGTAAGCATAACTATACATACTGAAATCATCAGTGAAGGTAATGAAATACTGATAACCATATCTAGCATTCATTCTAAAGGGGCATCATACATCATATGTATTAGTCATGATAGATCACTAGCCCTCTCGCTGTTTCTAGTGAAGGGAGTCATGGTCATCTTGTCTAACAAACAAAGATTCACATGTCTCTACTGATTCAAAATCAAAGGAGTCCAGATAACCATATTTATGGAGTCTGGATATGCGTTTCTCATTTATGTGCCCTAGACGACAATGCCAAAGGTATGTTTGGTTTGATTCATTGGGTTTTTGTCTTTTCGTATTTACATTGTATACGCTTGTCTATAGGTCTATCAAGTATAGACCATAAGACAGTGGAGCACTACCATAAAAGATCCCATCTTTACTAATAGAAGATCTTCCATTCCCTATATGAAATTTGAATCCAATCATGCCCGAACAATATATAGATATGATATCCTATTAATGGAATGCGCATAATAGAAGTTCTATAACTCTATTACAAACCCACTTGGTAGAGATAACTCATAGGTTCCAACAACTTTGGTCACAACTCTTGCACCATTTACAACTCACAATTATACCTCACCTTTTTGTAAATGTCTACTTCTTTTTAGATCCTTCACATTTGAGCAAATGTGTGATCCACATCTGGTATCTAGCACCCCATGATGAGGAAGTAGTAAAATTAACCTCAATAATGTATAAACCAGAAGTAGAGATCTCAATCCCTTGCTTCATCTTCCTAGGTTCCCTTATCCTTCTCATTATTTTGAGTGTAGAAGATTTGGACTTCAGCTTAGCCACATAATGCTTCTTGGCCTTGCCTTTATCCTTGGACTCAATTCTGTTGATCATCATCACAGATTTTTCCATCTTCATTTGTGTTTTGACACTTATCAAAATTTCAAGCAACTCTAACAACAATCTAGCCATGTTACTCAAGTGATAACACTCAATAGATTGGCTATATGATTTAGGCAATGATTGCAAAATCATATCAGTGACCAACTCTTAACCTAAAGTAAATCCCACTCTTTCTAGATGCTTCATATGCCAATCATATTGAGCACATCAAGTTCTACTAGATCTCCCTCTCTCATTTTGCACTCAAAAAGTACCTTAGAGACATTATACCTTTCATGCTTATCATGTTGTTTATGAAACTCATAGTTCATACAGCCCATCATAAGGTTCTTGATGTTGACAACATCATTGGCATGCTTCAACAAAGCATCCATATCAGTCTTAGGTGAATTTGGAGTGGATACTAGCACATGTGTTTTAGGAGCATGCATAAAACTTCTCAAGGTCCTAAACCAGTTATCAAAATAAATCTCATTTAATTTGTCCGGTTGTGATGATGGAGTGTTTTCCATTTCATTATACAAGAGAAAATTTGCATTTTTAAAAAAACATTTTGATTTGATTTTATTTGAAAAGTCTATATTGATTAGGTCTTCAATTTACTATTATTCCCACTATTTATTCAAATTGATATCCCTCGCTACCATTTTAGAAGATTGCACGTACAATCTTCTAGTGAGCCAAGATCCAAAACAATTCAACTATTACCCAGCCTACACCAGCATCCATAGTCAATTATCAAGGTAGGCAATCATGCCAATTGCATCATATGCAACTCTTGGATAGATGATATGCGCAACTCCTTTCCATAATCATATGCATGCTTCTGGGATTAGACTCTCTAAGAATCAGCAGTTAAGCCTGACCCAAAAGCCGACACGACAATAATGCACCCCGCTTGGGTGGAAACTACATTATTACCATGATACTTCCATGAGATATATGGCGCACCACGCTAGGGCATAAACAACGCTTGGTCGATCAATCTTTTCATGTGTGCCTCTTTTAGAAAGAATCTAAGACTTAATATTTTTATTTAGGGAGTTTGTACAAATAGATATACTTTATCCAATCACCAGATACATAGTACGTATGATATACATGCTATATCCCACAATGAAAATGTGTAATAAACAAAAGTGATGGTTGTGTCCAGCCTAATGTAATTCCTTAGATCCACAAGAAATTACATCATCCTAGGTCCACATCACATGTAGAAACCTTTTTTTGATGAAGATCCATGCTTGCTAATTCGGGTTGACTAGTTCAACCATTGAATTAGATGACTTGCCTTTTGGCCGGTATATTGGCCACCTCCAGCCGATTGTCTGGCTCCTCTAGATGATTGGTGGTTGTCATGTAGTCGGTCTTTTGGCTCCTCTAAATGGTCGTCTCAACTAGTCCTTTGGGCTCTTGGTTGACTCGCTAGCCAATCGGCTTGGCCCAGCCAGATGGTCATCTCAGTCCCACCAGTCGGTCGGCTTGGCTCCTTTGTGTGGTCAGATGGCGTCTTTCTTCTTCCTCAAAACAAAAAAGTAAACTATCATACTTTTACATAATTAAGGAGAAACCTTGAGTTACATTCGAGCGTAGCAAAGGTAGAAGAGAATAATACTTTTACATTGGGAAGATAAGAGAGAGGCTAGGTTAGTAGACCAAGAAGAATAGGATAAACCAACCACACAACCAAGCTACGCATCCACCATCAAAAATCCCTTTAGGGAGACGTGTGTAAATTGCATATAAATCATAATATATATATATATATATATATATATATATATATATATATTCATTTGGGTTCTTATGTAGTGATTAGTCAGACATGCATGTTAACCCATTTAAATATTCACACATATGCAATAAATAAACATGATAAAACCAAAAAATGTGATCATATTGATTATTCTAAAACATAATTAATTGATGTGGCTCTGATACCACTGTAGGAAATATGACATTAGATAGGCATTGGAAACAAAAAAAATTATTGATATATTTCCCATTAACCAATGGATCACATCACTAATTATGCAATGGAAAGGATGGTTTAACAACGATATACCGAATCCTGAAGCAAGTTCAACGACAATCCTCATCGATGTAGATGCGTACTCTATCTTAGACAGTGTCTATGTAGCTCCTAGTTGCACTGGGACTCGTCTGACTGCTCCTTTATGGGAAATATTGGGACTCGTCTGATGGCTCCTCCAGGGACAATAGACTCAGACGTCGTCATCTATAGCAACTCCTATCATCACGGAATGTTGGCTGACGTCATCCTCCTTAGCGATGGGAAAAGGCTACCTTGACTCTAGTGAAGTCCACACAGACCAACTAGAACTCCTTTCATCCTACTAGAACAGACAGGTAGGATTTGTCTCTTCAGTTAGTGTACTAGTCACCAACCTGCTCTCCCACAACAATGACCTTCAATTGTTTCTCTCCCATAGCTATCCCTCCCTAGTCAGGTAGGACTTGCTTGGGCTCTCTGGGCTATCACAACAAGAGAGGACAACAAATGTGAGAGAAACTAATTACCAATTATCTATGTTGTGCTCTAGGAAGCCCCTAGTACCCCTCTAATTATAGGTGGGGTTAGGGCTAGGGTTCCTAGTTTGTGTGGGAGTGAAAGGGACCGGAAGATCTCAAATATTCACAACAATTATGGAAACTTTGCATCCTCTGATAGCTGAAACGACCATCTGGAAAACCCAGACAGTCATCTATAAATTGAGATGGTTGTCTCGCATTGTGAGACAGTCATTTTGTAGTTTCTTAGTTCTCTATATATGTCGACAATTCAATTCCAATTAGTGCACGTCATGATGTCAACACTAATCCTTAATGTAATCGAATTTCACCCCCAAGATGACTGTTTGGTGTATATGAGATGGGCGTATTGCACCACGTGATATGGTTGTCATGCATATGTGAGACAGGCATCTCACAGGTCGGGTTAGGCTAAATTCCAGCCAATGTAGAATACAATCAACCATACACTCCAAATGGAAGTCTCAACACTTGAACTGATTGTTTGGCAGTCCAGTCAGCTGATTTGTTGTGGGAATTGAATACCTAAATACTTTAGTAGTCAATCCAATCATTATTCAAGATAAAACTCATCTTCTAGATGAGTTCCTATGTGTGTGATCCTATAGGTCCCATATTACATTGCCAGTGAATGTCCATAACAACTTATGACATCACAAGCAATGAGAAGTGCCTATTCACACATCATTGCTACCCAAGTAAATGGAAAG
Source organism: Alisma plantago-aquatica (assembly GCA_963693085.1). Lineage (NCBI taxonomy): Eukaryota > Viridiplantae > Streptophyta > Magnoliopsida > Alismatales > Alismataceae > Alisma > Alisma plantago-aquatica. The sequence continues at coordinate 1,236,617,848 of OY856410.1, read as the reverse complement.
TTGGAGAACAACTTCAACCTACAATCTGTGTATGGTGTTATAGTGTTTGTATAGTTCCTTTATCACTGATATCCATATTGAACTAGAGGCATGAATTAGTGATCCTCATTATCATTCAATCTTGTTTCTTGAACCAGAACAGACTGTTTGAGATATATGTAAGCTTCAATATCCCATATTGACCCACATGTGTGTGGCCACACATTTCTCATTCTTGATAATCAAGAGGCCTTGGATATCAAACTCCCTTAGGAGGGACAAATCCCATCTCTATCACTCACAGTCAGTCCCCATGTGTCACAGTCACCCAATCATCACCTTTATAACATCCCATGTTTCATGGTTGTGTTTGATGATGTCAAAGTGTACTGAACGACATGTGATGAGTGTAGTGATTTTAGGACTAAGAACCACAAACACCACCATTACTATAAAACGTTATTATGACTTACCTAGTTTAGGTTTCCATGTATCACTCTTATGGTGGGTTTGTCTGATTCACTGTTCTCTAACATGTATATGTGGGCTTGATTTGATATTGCCATATCATGACTAATGAGATTCTGTCAACAACCAATTCACACTCTGATTTTATGTGTTATTGTTGTCTACTTACCTTCCACAATAACAACCGACCAGGGACATAACAAGAATGCATATACTCTTAACATCTGTATGATCTCATTATTCAGGTCCTAAACCTAAAGACATACATCATTGAGTAATATCATTCTCTAGACATTTATTATGTTATTTCATTATCTCAAAACTAAAAAACCATAATAAATTGGAATCATGCCTTTATTAATAATCAAATCATTTACAAGTTATGCCATTAAAATCCTAATATGATTGGCTCTTTGGACATACATATCAACACATTCCACAAGGTGTCTCACCAAGAATCAATTAATAAAATAAAAAAATTGCATGCAGATAATATAGACTAAAAAAATAACGCAGAGCCAAGACACCAAGAAGCATTGGCCTAAAAATAGTGATAGAGGAATAGAATGCCTGCGTGGAATAGCACCCCCTATATATATTAGGGGTGTAATAGAACACCCAGGATGAAAAACACGCCATTTTATAAAAAAACACAGTTATGTGTAACACTCAGGCCAACTTCCAAGGCTCTAGTAGAGTTTTAGGAATGATGAATGGCACCACAAACCATTACAAGCCTTAACTGTGCACTTTGTACTCACTCACATGTAATCCAAGATAAACTTCCCGATTGGTCACCCATCCTAGTAACACTCTGGGCTAAGCACGTTTAAGCATAGAGTAATTTATGATGAGCTCCCTGAAAAGGAGGTGCACGTTGGTGATATGAGTATTCTAATCATTCCCATTTGTAAGGATTCTATCGTTATGATCAAATATTTGCAAAATAATATCAGAAGTATAAACAAATCTCTGTTACCATCCTTCTTTTTACATCAGAGTCGCAAAAACATGCAAATATGAGATTACAAGATTTAAAAATTGATTCCTATATATTCTTCAATAGAGGACAACTCATGCATATCTCTTCTAGTCCTTCTCTTTATAACTTGTATATGATTTCCCGAAGGAACAAAACCACACATGGACCCCAAAAAGGGAAAATATAGGTCAGATTGGCTGGTACTAAATCCCATTATTGGGCTACAATAAATTAAATGCAAAATACAATTCATGTATGAGATCCATTCTAGGAGGGAACTATTTGGTGGACTTAGTTCATCAAAATGAGAATAATGCACATCAATATTTCATTGTTCAAAGTCCAAAATATAAATTCTACAATGCTAGCAATCATGCAAAATTATCAAAGTTCAAGGTATCAAAATATCAAGAAAATTTCCAACGATAAACTTTAAACATCAAGATTGAGCATTGTCACATCATTTCTTTATTTTTGACTACAATGCCATGTGTTCAATCATCTATGAAAGTATTACATGGTAGCCTACTATGTCAACCAGTATACTGGGGGACCATTTATCCATTCACCTATGCACCAGTCGGCGGGACGTACCCAACCTCTAGGAGACAAAGCTCAAAAGGGACAAAGCCCAAAAGGACCAATGTCCAAAGAGTTAAAACTCCAAGAATTAAATTCTAGTGCTATATTAATATTTAACAAAATCCAAGAATAATGAATTTGGTGTGGTGAACTTTCAAAGAGGTAGAAATTTCTTATAAAAAGTATAGGGTTCACCATTAAACAATGTATGTAGAATTCAAGAGGGTAACTAATAACTCAATATGAAAATAGAGAATCCAGTACCTGTTTCAATTAAGAGATTCCAATCAAGGTGCCCACGGGGATCAAAGATGTCAAATTCTATCTAAAGAGAATGTATTAGGGTTATTTGATGTTTTTTTTCTTGAAAATCACTTTCTAGGTTCTTATTAGGTGAAAGTACCATTTTTCCCATTAGGGGTTTGATCTTTAATAATCACTTTTGGTTGTTATAATATCTCATATTGAGTTCATTATTATAGTAGTGGTCACATATGATACTTTAATCATTCATAATTTCATGATTCATGTGTCATATGTCTATGATGTAATACTTAGTATAGATCATATGCATATATATAATGTACATGTTTGTATTGTGAAAAAATTCCTAGAAATTGGTTTCCTTACCATTATGGATTGAACAAAAGTAACATAATTGGATTTGATTTCCACATGATTGTCATCAAGTTAAAATGTGTCTATCTTATATATAAATGTATTAAGATACACTATGCACCGCATGATTACATGTCATCCCCTAAAATGGGCAACTAGTAATCGTTACTTATTACTAAGAGAACACCAATATACTCATGTGTTGGTACCTAAGTCTCACATATGTAGATGAACATAATCAAAACAAATATAGGTTTACATTAATATGCTACCTTACATATGGACAATATGTATTTCTAATTTGTGTTCCAAAAATATCATTAAACATATAAATTATCATTATATGATAATGTATGAATTATCACTGGTTGCAAACTTATTACTCATTTATATTAGTATATGTATGCATATATTTCTATGATACATCTGCTCCATATGCAAGTATATTAGTTCATAAGATAGGTAGGGTTAGGTTTAATGGTCAAAATTAGTACTTGAGTTAATACATGATTCATGTTTCTTAAGGGTATTAATGGGGAGGATTATGTATCTACTAGTACCCACATGATTCCTCCAACCAACTAAGTAGACTAGGTAGTATGTACTACTAGGTTTTAGACTAGGTTATCATTTTATATCCTTCTTCTTGTTGAATATTAAATGAACAAGAGAGGGGATACATACAAAATACATGTTAGATCTATATGCTGAAGAAAGGTCATATATTGGATTGGAAGGCATCATCAGATTCCTCCTTCAGGTGGTTGTGTGAAGAAATCCATCCACAACACTAGGATTTTGGAGGTGGTCATTCCCTATGTTTGAATTATTATTCTTTCTTAAGGTCTAGAGACTTGAGAAAAAGGGTAGCAGGGTTGATAAGCTGTTGTCTGTTTCATGTCTCATTTCACTAGCGATGATTTTGGTTGCACCAGGGAGGGATAGTCCTACATGTGGCCTAGTAGTTTTAAAAATCTGGGAATTGATGGAGTTGAGAGGGTGTTAGGGTAAGTTGGCAGTGGAGGATCAAGGTTGTGTTGGTTGTTGTTGATGGGAGAGAGACGAAGGTGACAGGTCTGGCTAGAACACTTGGGGTTGGAGCAAGTCAATCTTCATTGATTTGGGTTGATGCTGATGAGGTGTAGAGTTAGAGGTGGTGGCAATGAGGGGTGTTAGGAACCAATGAGTGATTCTATCATGAGTCTGCTGATATGGTGTCGAGGAGGATTCATAGTGATATATCGCCTTGGTGTGGTAGAAGAGGGGATGAAGTTGTGGTGTTGCATATCATTGTTTGCCTTACTACGATCTAGTAGGATCACAACCATCATTGTTAGGGATCTAGGGAGGTTGATGTAGGACCTTCGAGTGTGTAACTAGCCAAATCTTCTGGTCATGACTAGTGATGGTTGACAGAAGATTTGAGTAACTATAGTTGTCCCAATTTGATGCAATTGGACATGGTCTGAACTGTTGCATTGAAGATCAGAGGTTGGCGGGGGAGTGGGAGTCTACTGGCTGGTCTAAGGCATTGCAGGTTGTGAGGGAAATCTATACTCTCATCTGCAGGCTCCTTGGCATTATGGAGGTTGTTTGGTGGTGAGGTAGTCATGTTGTAGAGACTGGGTGGAACTCTTCTAGGGTTTGTAGGTATGTTTTCCATATAGTTGTAGGGTCGTGGGTTATATACATGTTGTAGAAAGGTGTTTTAGGGTTGCAAGGAAGGTTAAGGGAATAAGAGGCATCAAGCCCTAGGTAATGACCGTTGGGTGTTGTTGTTTCTTGGTGAGAAGAGAGTGGTCATTTTGGCCATTAGGGAAGGGAATATTTGTCGTAGGTAATTGAACGGATTGTGGACAAGGAAATGAAGTGGGGGGCTAGCAATTTCTTATTAGGGTTGGAGATCTGAGAAATATCTCCACATAAAGGAACCCTAGTTGTGAATCCACCTCCATGGTTGTGCTTTTATGGCCGTGGATGAGGAGTTGGTCATTGTGTCTTCAATGCATATGGGAAGCATTGCTTTCACAGATTGGTCGGATTGTGGGGAACGATCTACTTAGATTGGGGGTCAAGGACATCTATAGGGAGGAGTCCTCCTAGATGAGCATTTAGGGTTCAAATGAAGGTCGGGTATTCATTGATTACTATTTTGAAACTAACGAGAAAGGGGCCAAGATGTTCTCAAGTCAATGAGGGAGAAACATTGTGTACCTTAATAACTGTTGGTGATTCCAACGTTATCTAGAAAGAGAGGTTAGATTAACCTATATAGATAGGTCAATTCTATAACTATTAATTCAATGAATTCCCTATTTTCAAACCTGCTAAAGATTAGATCTCACTTTTATGAAATGCATTAAGTTTATCTTTTGCCAATTTATGAGAAGACTAGTTCTCTACCCCCATGGTTCTATTTAATTTTATCATCAATCACCAATATACTAATTTGACCAATATTTTTTAATGATTCCAAGCCATTAGTGGACAAGGAATGTATTATTATATTACAAGGTTTATCTAAGTATTAGAAAGCCATGATTTCAAATTCAATAAATGTATTGAAAGTGATTCATAAGGATCAACTAAGGGATCAATTTGTGAATACTACTTAAGAAAGCGAACTGATTGTGATATAATGGGTGAGAAATTTGTATGAAATAATAAGAAAATTATCAAATAACCAAATGATTCATGGGGTGAAGAAATAATTTCAAGTTTGAAAACAAATCATTAATTGTAGCTCAAAATAGATTTAGTACCTAAAATTGAGTATGTGACAACACTCCACCCCTTAATAAGTTTTCATCCACCAAATCAAATTATCCATGGTCTACTTGGGTACTATATACCACCTTTAAAATGATTAAACTAGAAGTTTAAATGAGCATATCTATTATAATGTGGCATCATTCACTTTCTTAAACCTTACCCTGCATCAAACTCTAGGGTTTTAGAATTTCATGTGACTTTACTCTAGAGTTTTCTCATATCTCCATGATTGTGACTTAGCTCAAGAAATCATTGACAAAATTCCACGAAATCATTTTTCTTTGTACATATAGTATTATAATGAAAATAATTTTTCCATTGGAAAACTCTTCGATACAAAACTAAAATATGGCCAAAATCAATGCAGTGAGTAAGTCACAATCACCTCTTATTAAACATCCACCATACTATCTACTCCATCTTATTAACTATTGACTCAATCTTAGAATTAAGATCCATGTAGGATCTAAAGGGTCACTAGGGTAACTTTGTTTATAACATAGGAAAGAAGGATACTATTTTATAGTCAATGAGGGCTCACAAATTCAAACTTAGGGTTTCTAGTCCAACTATTTCAATAGTCAAATGTTATTTTTTTTCCTTTTAACATCATAAATTGAGCTGACAAAAATGTTTAGGCTCAATGATTCTTCCCAAGTAGTAGAAATTTCCTAGGTCAGGTTAGTATGCAAAGTGAGGAAACCCCACCACCAACTAAGTGGATCGGGATTAATTATGCCAGAACCTTCACTAGACATCATTAGACACTCAGCTCGTTTCACTAATATGGTGATGTTATTAAATGATGTATCAGATTACTAGTTCCACTTATGCTTCCATCTTTATCTTAGGTGAATGGACTAGCAAGACTAGGGTTGTTTATAAACTACTTACCTAAGTTCTAGGTGTACTAGTTATTTAACCCTAACCTCCATGAGACTGTTCAATTCTCTAATACCATGTGTAAGGCTCAGGCCCACTACCCAAGGCTCTAGCAAGGTTTTAGGAATGATGACTGGCCCCATAGACCACCACAAGGCTTAACTGTGCGCTTTATCTTCACTCATGCGCAAGCCATAATAAACTGCCCAACTGGTCACCCATCCTAGTACTACTCTAAGCTGAGCATGCTTAACCAAAAAGTTCTTTAGTGATGGGATCGTGACTGGTCCCCTATCCTAGTACTACTCTGGGCTGAGCACACTTAACCATAGAGTTCTTCAATAGAAAATTCCTAGGTTAGGTTAGTATGAAAAGTGAGGAAACCCCACCACTAACTAAGTGGATTGGGAGTAATTATTCCAGAACATTCACTATACATCCTTTCCTAGACACCTCAACTTGTTTTAGTTATACAATGATGTTATTAAATGTTGTATCAGAATACTAGTTCCATCTATGTTTCCATCTTTATCTTAGGTGAATATACCTTGCAAGACTGGGGTTGGTTGTAAAATACTTACCTAAAGTTCTAGATGTACTATTTATCTAACCCTAACTTCCAGGAGACATGCATGAGTGTTGACTGTTCATAGACCGGATACCATGTGTAAGGCTACATGGCCACTGTTTGCTTTATCCTCACTCATGCACAAGCCGGGATAAACTTCCAAATTGGTCAACCATCCTAGTATTACTCTGGGCTGAACATGCTTAACCATAAAGTTCTTTAGTCATGGGATCCCTAAAAAGGAGGTGCAACTTGGTGATATGGGTAGTACAATCATTCCTTTTAATATCATTATACCTGGGGCCTCAAATCCTAGGAAGTCACAATCTCCCTCACTTGGACTCTTGATGTCCTTGCCAAGGCTCAACTATATGGCCTCAATATCTCACTCCATTTCAGTGCAAACCCAAGTGGCCCATGTACACCCAACTCCCAACCATGGCTACCAGCACAAGGGTGGCTCCATCACTATGGATAGCCGTTTCCAACATGCCTGGATGCACAACTCAAAGAGTGGCATGCCACAGACCCAACTATGCTCCACCTACTAGAGGGGAACTGGCTCTAATACCATTTGTAACACCTGGGCCAACTACCAAAGCTCTAGTAGAGTTTTAGGAATGACGACTGACCCCACATACCACCACCAGCCTTAATTGTGTGCTTTGTCCTCTCTCACATGCAAGCCAGGAAAACTTCTCGATTGGTCAACTATCCTAGTACTACTCTGGGATGAGCACACTCAACCACAAAGTTCTTTAGTGATGAGCTCCCTAAAAAGGAGGTGCACCTTGGTGATATGAGTAGCCCAATCATTCCTTTTGAGATCATTTTATTTGAGGCCTCAAATCCTAAGATGTTACATTATGCATAAGAATATACATTGGTTAAGTTTGTCTAAAACCACATGCAATAATAGAAGGCAATACTTGTGTTCATTAATTACATCAAAAAGATTAAATAACTTGGCAAGAGGGATTAGAAACCCAATATGTGTGAATAAACACAATATCTAAGAATTATGAACAATTGCCAGTAGAAGGGCATGATTGTGAATAAGGAGTAAGGATATTGATAACACCCAATTTTGTGGACATTATATGCCTTAACTTACCTCTTATTTTCTCTCTCTATGAGAATTCTTACTCACTTCTCACCATATTACACATAAATACTCTTTCTACCCCCATTTGAGAATAACAAGAACATTTCATGCAAATGATTGAGGAAGCAGGGCATTTCACCAAGTAGAAGGAAATCCATTGGTTCCCACAACCGATGGACATATTCGAGTAGTCAACAAAACAACCATAAGTTCACAATTGATGGATTCCATGGGCAGTCTGTACCACCATTGATCTCAATGGTGAACTAGTGCAGTCATCAAATATTGCCATTAAACATCAATTGATGACTGGGTAGACCCATCAACTGATGGGCATACAGACTCGTCAAGCAATGGGTGAGTGGATACATCAACTGATGACCACTACAACTTCATTAGTCGAAGTTTTAGTAGACATCCCTAACTAGACAACCCAAGAACCGATGTTAGCACTGGCCAAATGGTCATTCCAAACCGTTAGGCATGTGCTCTAAGGTTGGTACCTAGAGAACTTACGGTGCAAGCAAAGAGCTTCCCCAAGACTCCTAGGGTGTTGGACTGGGGCCTATAAATAGAAGAACTCCATGAACATAGAGGGTATCTGTTGACTCTAAGGATGTTGAAGAGCTGCCATTGGAGAATCTTGCCATCGACCGTCGCCACCTCTATCAGTTGGCAAACAAGGAGGATGAGAGTTTTCTAAAGGATAATGTTATATCCATCCACACACGCCCTATTCAAAGCTCTCCCTCAACAGAAGAAGGACAAAGAGATGATCTTAGTCACCGCCTCATCAAGCTTGGAAGAACCCTTGCTTCTCCTTGCTTGATTTCTTCTTCGCCTCATTCTTGCATCCCTTCTCTTCAACAATACTTTATGCCCATGTCTCTATGTAAATACATAATGCTTCTCATTACCATGAATTGATAAACATCTTTGTTGGTTTGGGAGTAGCAACTAAGGCTTTACCAACATGTATATACTTACATCCTTTTGAATATGGCTATGGTTATATCCATATAATTGTTCTTATTTCTTCACTTGAATGACTAGATACCTTCTTGTGATGTTTGAATGTTAGTGTCTCAAAAGAGTAGTTATAACCCTATCTATATGTTTGGAGTTGCATGAATGCATGAGAATGTTGGAATGCTTAAGCTAATGGTCATATGGTTATGTTTTTTATTGTTTATTTTCCATTTTGAGAGAGAGACAACCTTATAATCTAGATCAATCCTAAGCTTGAGAGAGGAGGGACTACACATATATGATGATTGTTTGTAATCTTGCTAGGGTATACAATGGGTGTGAGGATTTCACATTGGTGAGAGATCTTAGTTGGTGAAACCAGATCCAAGTTTTCTATCCATACTTATTTTATCACTATTGTTTTACTTCTCATTTTGTTTTACTTATTTGTTGGTTGAAGTACCACCATTCCATAAGGAACACCAACGTTAATCTCACTCTTTGTCAGGTGTAACTAAGTTGAGGTTCCACATTCTTAGCACTTACCAGCCTTGTCCCTATGGATTGACCCCTATTACTACATCGGACCCCATATAATTGTTACAGGGGCCTGCATGTTAGGTTATAAATTTAAGAATCCAATTACTCTAGATCCACTCCTTTTTGGACGTGTGATTTAGGTCGGTCAAGTTTTTGGCACTGGTGTCAGGGACAAGGTAATTGGTACTGCTAAGAACCTGAATCTACTCACTGCACACCTATTCCACAAGTCTAGAATAGACTTGAACACACATAATTTTCTATCTGCTATATCTACCTACCTTGAGTATTTTGTTTTACACATCTAGTCTTTTAACTCGACTGTGGAACAATTTAGGTAGCTTGAAGAAAAGCAGTGTAACATACTGAAACTCAGGGTCTTCCCTGCAATTTACCCATTCTTGAGCTTTTCTTTGACTTTTAGTCCATTTGGAGCTTTTCCATAAATTTCCCATCCTTCTGGATCATTTTTGTACACCTTGTGCAATTCGAGCACAATTTGATGTTGAAATCACTATTTACCCTCTTTTATGTAAATTGAGGGGTGTTTGCACAAATAACCCACATTAGGGGATAAGTTAGGGTTAATTATGTAATTTGGTCTTTAATGAGATTATATAGTAGATTATATTTAGTTGGAGCTTTTTGGATAAATATATTATTATTAATATGTATTTGAATTCATATATGTGTATATTAACCTTTATTGTTTCTCTCTCCTCGAAATATGATTTTAATTCATAATAGTATGTTATTTTGTTAAGTAATGATTATTTGTATCCTAATATGTTTTATATGTCGAATTTACTCACATGTTTCTCATTAATAGGTTTTTTCTTATAATTCCTTGATTTTAATATATTATTATACTCTTTTATGGGTTATATATTTATTAATGGCCTTATTATGCATTAAACGAGATTCTAATTATATAGCATCGTTCTAAATGTTAATATGAGCATGTGGTCCAACTTTGGTGATTTTTGGAATTCATTTGACCCCTCAAAATGATTTTATATACTTTTAATAAAGTGTAAATTAAAATGGTGAATAAATAACCCACCTTCACACCTCACTCATATTATGGACTAATTAAGATTGAAAATACATGTAATAAGTGAGGAGGACTCTTGGACTCCAAATCTCGAATTTGGGAACCAAGGGTTGCTTATAAAAGCAACACATAATTTATTTCTCTAGCATTATATTAAAATATGCTTTAATGATAAAAATAATTATTTGGATGCCAAAGGTTGGGTAAAACGCAAATCTAAGACTATAGCATGAATCTAGACGTCATTATAAACCTAGGGTTAAAATTTGGGGTCATTTGGAGTTCATTTGACCTTCCAAATGCAATAAATAAGTTTTCATTAAAATGTGACATTATAGCCATCGATTTAATAGCTATGCACGTCATTTAAACCAAAGTTTGGCTTAAATGCATGTCACGCGCACTGTAGACACGCCCGGCCCATGGTGGACTCAGATCCATCGGCTCTTGTTAATTCCGACCCCGATCTAACGGCCTAGAGCTTGTCTTCCACCTCCAGCCGTTACATGGGTAACGAGCTCGACTCCTCAGCTCCGTTCTCCGTCGTTTCGCGACCATTTTACGAGATCTCTTCGCCTACAGGTTCGTAGCGATCCCCCGAATCGTTTGAGCTCTCACTCGACTAGTGAGACACACCGTAGCCAGAACGACAACAGCCGCCGGTCGGGCTCTCTCACGGCCACCTCCGAAACGCCTCCATACCTGACCTAGACTATAAAGAACCCCTACACGCCTTCTTCGGACCCTTAGAAACTCGCCTAAACCACCGATTTCATCCGAGGACGCACGTTTGGCCGCCGACTTGGAGCTTTTGCAGCAGACCTTGCGGAGCTCCTCCCATCTTCTAGGATGCTTGTGCATCGAAATCAACTGTATAGGTGAGTTCCTCGTTCGAATACCTTCGTTTCGAGTACCTGCACGACGATTTTAGTTAAGAAACGTGGAAACGCCCAAATGGGCAAGTTGCTCTCTCACGAGCCAGAAGAAGACGCTCAGGCTTTTTACGGTTTTACCCTCGCGCGCCCCCTCCTTGCTGCTTTAACGCTAGGGGCATATCGATCATCTGTTTCCCAATGGTATTTTAATTATTCTGATTGGTCCATTTTGTTTAATTCATAGTAAATCACTCGGTTGTCAGAAAATTACAAATAAATACTCGTTGGAAAGCTAAAAACATGTAGAATCCGAATTTTTAAGTTTTGAACGCTGTTTTCCATCATAAACCTGATAATTAATTCAAACCTTAATTTAAATGTATAAAGTGATGTAAAATGATAATAATAGTGTTTTAACTCCGTTTTTGACAATAAAATATGTTTTCTCGAGTAGAAAATTATTAGGGATCGTTTGGACCTATTTCCAGAACCAAAATCCAAAACCTTTACCTATGGTTTATAAATATGGATATTTTACACTTAAAGTACCTTTAAGTAACCTAATACATGTGTAATGTTTGCAACTAGGGAAAAATGGAATGGTGATACAATCAACTTGGTGAAAGTAATGGTAATGAATCTAGAACAGGTATGTGAGCCCTATTTTGTATGTGCACCCTATTCTAGTATGTGAGCCCTATTTTGTATGTGCACCCTATTCTAGTATGTGAGCCCTATTTTGTATGTGCACCCTATTCTAGTATGTGAGCCCTATTTTGTATGTGCACCCTATTCTAGTATGTGAGCCCTATTTTGTATGTGCATCCTATTCTAGTATGTGGACTCTATTCATATATGTGATGATAAATGTGCAATACACCTACTCTCAGTTGGGCTTTTATCCAACCCCAATCATTATTGTGCTAGCCTTGTAAACCTTATAATTTCATTTATTGGCTCTTTACTTATTTTATGCCATTGTGGCTCATTCACTTGAATCATGCTACTACATATGTTGTCTCCTTTACTTGGAAATGTTGAATCTTATTATTGACTATGTGGCTCATCCTTTTGAGATATTTGGAACATTGTATAATGTTGATGCTTGTTGACTCTCTTAATTCTTGGAACTCTTGGATATGGTTGTGACCTATGATGGTCTTACTATTTGTTTATTTTTGGGTTTTATTCCCAATGCTATCTTGTTACTTTTCACTATATTGCCAAGTGACTATTTAAGCATGATGTATTTTAGGCCAAATGACAATGTAGTGTACATGAGTACAAACCACCCACAGGGCACTGGGGTTTTAGTCCCCCTGCCAGGCACTGGGGTTTTAGTCCCCCTGCCAATTTATATATATTTTTGAGGTTTGGGATGTTATTTCCCCTCTCCTCCTGGTTGAGGTCCGGTAGGTGCCTCACCCTACATTGAGATGAGTTTGTGTCTTAATATATTCATGCTATGTGATTTGTTATTGTGGTGATTGTATATGGCAGTTCTCTTATTCTCATTTGATTATCTATCTCATTCTCTTAAACTCTTGTAACATGGAGAATCCTTTATTATGCAATGTTATTTATTATTCCTTGTCCAATACTTTCTTTTTAACGCATACCTTTTATCTTTCTCTTGCTGGATGACCCCAACCATCCAGGATAGGATCAGAGTGCGCATGGAAGCTTGGTGAACCTAAGGCTAAGGATAGGACAAGAAAGAAGGAAAGAACATATAGTATATGATCATAGTTGCTTTTATGTTTGATATAGTTTGTTTGGAGACAATGTTGCATTAGTCTAAGTCTTCCTCTACCTAGATCCTAGTTATTTGTATAAAGTTTTACTCCCAATTGGGAAAATTTTATAATGTACTCTTTATACTTTTTGAATGAAGTCAAGATTTAATTTCTTCTGCTGCCATACTTTTGGTGTTTTTGTTTATCATGTTTTTAGTAGAGACGTAGTCTTTACAGCATGGTATCAGAGCATCAAGGTAGTCGGATTCTTGACTAGTTCAAAATTGTCTCCTAGATATAACCCTTATCTTATATAGTTTCTCTTTAGTTAGTTTTTCACCTTAGAGTTGACCTATAAAGAATATTTGATTTAGGATCATAATAATTATTTATTAGAAATAAAATTTGTCAACTTTTTGGTGAAATGCCTATTGAGTAACTATTAGAGCAAGAAGTTGAAAGTGATGGTGTCTAGAAAGGGTCAGAGCTTGGGGGCTGGCAATATTTTCCTCCGCCCCACTAGCTTGGTCACGAGGACTCCTGAGCTCATATGACCTGGCCTGGCCTGATCTGAAACGGACAGCTCGAAATAGTCTACCCTTAGACATATTGCCTTATTGTTGAATAACCTTAGAATCCTTTGTATGATGATTTGATTTCTTTTCTCAAGCAAAAATTATCTAGTAATCCCTAAGTATCTTATATGAGCCTTAGATTTCCATGTTAGGGTTTAGTGTGCCCTATGTTACACCTTGAGTTGGAAGATAGAGTTTAGTAAGGCTTTTATGTTGGATCTTATACCCTTAGAATAGTTTGACTTAGTCCACCCTTTGAGTGGAAAGGTAGTACCTAATAGATTTTGGGGTTTTTGATTTCGAGGACGAAATCCTCTTTAGGGGGTTGGAGTCCCTCAATGCCTTGAAATCAAGAAACCCTAACTCCTTAGACATGGGAATAGAAGGCTTATGTGTTTAGAGTTTAATAAACCTAATATGTTTGTAATTCATCTTGTTTGTTTATAACTAATGGATAAGTCATGTAATCCTTATGCTTGAACCCTAATATACTCTTGATGCACCTAATCATTAATTTTTCATATGTGGATACACATAGCTTGGGTTTGGTCACCCTAATGATAAAATATGTAATGGTAAAATGCACCCATAGGATGCTTTAATATGTAATGGTCATGTTGACCTAAACCCTAAGATGTAATCATCTAGCCTTGGCAACATATGTACATATATACCCTTCATGCCTTTCTTGACACATTAGTGACATTAGGTGTCATCACATGCTATACCTTAATGCATGTAAATCACTTAATCATATTTGTGACCTAATTATCAACACATGTTAGGCATAGCACCTTGTTGACTAAAATACATCTCATTGATCATCTTATTGGTTTATGAACCAAATCAGTAATAAGATGATGAGTAATTAGATTCATATAATGTGAGGTTAATTCATAGTAATTAGTGTTGTGAGAGATAATGTTTAGTGATGTCATGGATATGAGTATGTTAGATGTGGTGCCAATATGTTCCTTGGAGATAAGCCATATACCCTTAGACCTGTTATTAGGGTAATAATTGGTTGGATGATATTATAGGTCATGATCCCACATGATGTAGTTATTGGGTAATAATGTTGAGTTATTTAGGTTTTGACCTAATACATTAGTGTGGTTAGGAATGGTTTAGTATATGTTGTAATGGCTTAGTAAACCCTAATTGTGCTTAAAACCCTTAATGAGGGAGATACCCATAATACACATATTCAGATGTTAAGATGTAATAAAATATGGCACAAGTGTTAGTATAATAGATATGCTGCCTTTTTATGATAGAGTTTATGCATCAAGATGTTGGTTATGTTGAGTTTGATATAAGGCTATAGGTTTTGTGGAAACATTAGTAATACCTGACTTATGTAGATTTTGTGATGTGCCCTAGATTAAGGGTTATAACCTAGTTGTTTATGGTTGGGATGTTACACAATCACCCTCTCTTATCTCTTGTTGTGATTTCGGGGACGAAATCCTCTTTAAGGGGTGGTGTGCTGTAACATACTGAAACTCAGGGTCTTCCCTGCAATTTACCCATTCTTGAGCTTTTCTTTGACTTTTAGTCCATTTGGAGCTTTTCCATAAATTTCCCATCCTTCTGGATCATTTTTGTACACCTTGTGCAATTCGAGCACAATTTGATGTTGAAATCACTATTTACCCTCTTTTATGTAAATTGAGGGGTGTTTGCACAAATAACCCACATTAGGGGATAAGTTAGGGTTAATTATGTAATTTGGTCTTTAATGATATTATATAGTAGATTATATTTAGTTGGAGCTTTTTGGATAAATATATTATTATTAATATGTATTTGAATTCATATATGTGTATATTAACCTTTATTGTTTCTCTCTCCTCGAAATATGATTTTAATTCATAATAATATGTTATTTTGTTAAGTAATGATTATTTGTATCCTAATATGTTTTATATGTCGAATTTACTCACATGTTTCTCATTAATAGGTTTTTTCTTATAATTCCTTGATTTTAATATATTATTATACTCTTTTATGGGTTATATATTTATTAATGGCCTTATTATGCATTAAACGAGATTCTAATTATATAGCATCGTTCTAAATGTTAATATGAGCATGTGGTCCAACTTTGGTGATTTTTGGAATTCATTTGACCCCTCAAAATGATTTTATATACTTTTAATAAAGTGTAAATTAAAATGGTGAATAAATAACCCACCTTCACACCTCACTCATATTATGGACTAATTAAGATTGAAAATACATGTAATAAGTGAGGAGGACTCTTGGACTCCAAATCTCGAATTTGGGAACCAAGGGTTGCTTATAAAAGCAACACATAATTTATTTCTCTAGCATTATATTAAAATATGCTTTAATGATAAAAATAATTATTTGGATGCCAAAGGTTGGGTAAAACGCAAATATAAGACTATAGTATGAATCTAGACGTCATTATAAACCTAGGGTTAAAATTTGGGGTCATTTGGAGTTCATTTGACCTTCCAAATGCAATAAATAAGTTTTCATTAAAATGTGACATTATAGCCATCGATTTAATAGCTATGCACGTCATTTAAACCAAAGTTTGGCTTAAATGCATGTCACGCGCACTGTAGACACGCCCGGCCCATGGTGGACTCAGATCCATCGGCTCTTGTTAATTCCGACCCCGATCTAACGGCCTAGAGCTTGTCTTCCACCTCCAGCCGTTACATGGGTAACGAGCTCGACTCCTCAGCTCCGTTCTCCGTCGTTTCGCGACCATTTTACGAGATCTCTTCGCCTACAGGTTCGTAGCGATCCCCCGAATCGTTTGAGCTCTCACTCGACTAGTGAGACACACCGTAGCCGGAACGACAACAGCCGCCGGTCGGGCTCTCTCACGGCCACCTCCGAAACGCCTCCATACCTGACCTCGACTATAAAGAACCCCTACACGCCTTCTTCGGACCCTTAGAAACTCGTCTAAACCACCGATTTCATCCGAGGACGCACGTTTGGCCGCCGACGTGGAGCTTTTGCAGCAGACCTTGCGGAGCTCCTCCCATCTTCTAGGATGCTTGTGCATCGAAATCAACTGTATAGGTGAGTTCCTCGTTCGAATACCTTCGTTTCGAGTACCTGCACAACGATTTTGGTTAAGAAACGTGGAAACGCCCAAATGGGCAAGTTGCTCTCTCACGGCCATGGCTGGCTCGTGAGGACGAAGAAGACGCTCAGGCTTTTTACGGTTTTACCCTCGCGCGCCCCCTCCTTGCTGCTTTAACGCTAGGGGCATATCGATCATCTGTTTCCCAATGGTATTTTAATTATTCTGATTGGTCCATTTTGTTTAATTCATAGTAAATCACTCGGTTGTCAGAAAATTACAAATAAATACTCGTTGGAAAGCTAAAAATATGTAGAATCCGAATTTTTAAGTTTTGAACGCTGTTTTCCATCATAAGCCTGATAATTAATTCAAACCTTAATTTAAATGTATAAAGTGATGTAAAATGATAATAATAGTGTTTTAACTCCGTTTTTGACAATAAAATATGTTTTCTCGAGTAGAAAATTATTAGAGATCGTTTGGACCTATTTCCAGAACCAAAATCCAAAACCTTTACCTATGGTTTATAAATATGGATATTTTACACTTAAAGTACCTTTAAGTAACCTAATACATGTGTAATGTTTGCAACTAGGGAAAAATGGAATGGTGATACAATCAACTTGGTGAAAGTAATGGTAATGAATCTAGAACAGGTATGTGAGCCCTATTTTGTATGTGCACCCTATTCTAGTATGTGAGCCCTATTTTGTATGTGCACCCTATTCTAGTATGTGAGCCCTATTTTGTATGTGCACCCTATTCTAGTATGTGAGCCCTATTTTGTATGTGCACCCTATTCTAGTATGTGAGACCTATTTTGTATGTGCATCCTATTCTAGTATGTGGACTCTATTCATATATGTGATGATAAATGTGCAATACACCTACTCTTAGTTGGGCTTTTATCCAACCCCAATCATTATTGTCTGACCTCCACCAGAGACTGCGTCTAAATGAGAGGAGTGAAACACTAAGTAAATAGAAAATGAAGAGATACTTCATCACATACCACCTCATGATTAGGAGCGTGAGGAAAGACACAATGATGAGGAGTGTGAGGAACAATGTTGTGATGAAGTTCGTCGCCTTCGAGTAAGAAGAAATAGGAGGAACCACTGTGAGCATGAAGATAATAAGCACAATAATGAAGACGATGATGATGATGGATGCCCTCTATAAGTTCAGACAAATAGGGCATACTAAACTGTTCTGCCCTATGAAAGATGATGAGGTGACCCAACAACCAAGGCAGAGCTAGCAGGGCTCACATAGAAAACAGAACAATGACGTAGGAGGATAAGGATGTGGCCAAGCATCACAGGTTGGATAGTCTACTCAGGGAAGAAGAGGACAAGGGCGTCAATAAGCAATGGTTAGATTCTATGCTATGAGTCAGCCAGAGGCGGTTGTCAACCTGTGAGTGGTGACAGGTCAGATGGACTTATTTCATTCTGATTTGTCTTCTTCTTGCTTTGTATTTGTTTTGTTGACTTGGGTGCAACACACTCTTTTATTTCTCATGAAGTGCTTAGAAATTATCTTTTGCCTGTTAATCATAAGAATAATAGCTTGTTGTTAGAAACCCCATTAGTCAATTCTATAGTGTTGCAGGATGTGTGTCCTTCCTATGCCCTCTCCTTTTTAGGGTAAAACATTCAAGTGGATCTCATACCGCTTGACATGCATGGATTTGATGTAATCCTTGGAATGGATATCTTAGAGAAGTATAGAGTGGTCTTGGAACTTAGTTCCAAGAAAGTGACATTTTTAGATGGTGGTGAGATGTGGATCTTCCAAGGAGAGATGAAGATTCTTTTGACATGTCTGGTATTAGCCATGGTGGCACGAAAGCTCATGAGATAGGGTTGTGAGGCATTCTTGGCACATGTGATGGATACTAAGGTGAGGAGTCCTAGTATCCAGGGGGGTCCAATGGTTAGAGAGTTTGAGGATGTGTTCCCTGAGGAGTTTCCATGTATTTCCCCACCCCGAGAGATTAATTTTGAGATCAATCTAGTCCCTGACACACAACTAATATCTCAGACACCGTACATTTGGCTCCGAAAGAGATGGAAGAGTTGAAGAGACAGTTACAAGAGCTACTTGACAAAGGTTTCATTAGGCTGAGTATATTGTTGTGGGGTGCTCTAGTGTTGTTCGTGAAGAAGAAAGATGGCTCAAAGAGGATGTGCATAGACTATAGGAAGGCTATTATTGGAGGTTCATCAAGGATTTCAGTGCTATAACCTTATCCCTAACTAAGTTAACGAGGAAGGATGTGCCATTCGTCTGGAACGATAGATGTCAACCTACCTTTCAGGCACTGAAGGAGTAGTTAACAAGTACACAGATTCTAGTCTTTCCTGACCAAGGAAAAGTATACATAGTTTTATGTGATACATCCAGGAATGGTTTGGGATGTGTGTTGATGTAGGACAAACAAGTGGTTTCTTTTGTTTCCCGACAGCTTAAGAAACACAAGGAGAATTTCCCGACCCACTATCTAGAGTTAGTTGTGGTAGTTCATGCTTTAAAGATTTAGAGGCACTACTTGTATGGGGAGAAGTGTCAGATCTTCACATATCACAAGAACTTGAAGTACATCTTTTCACAACAGGAGTTCAATATGAGGTAGCATCGATGGATGAAGTTGATCAAAGACTATGACCACACGATTTATTATCATCCAAGGAAGGTGAATGTAGTGGTAGACGTGTTGAGCAGGAAGTCTTCATCTTCGCCTATGTATTGAGCCTAGTTGAGCTTTTTGATGTGCCACAAGTGAGACATGTTGGTCTCCTTATGACAGATGAATGTTAAGTTGGAAGTTTCCTTGCTTGAGGGATTGTTGGCACATCTACATGTGAAGCCTACATTGACACAATAAATCAAAGAGATGCAACATATTGATATCACGATACAACAGATTAGATCAGAGTTTGGCAGCGAGAATCATGATGGCTTCCATGAGTCAGATGATGGGATAATTTGTTACCATGGCAAGATAGTGGTTCCTAATGCTAATGATCTAAGGAAGATGGAACTGGAAGAGTCTCACTCATCCATGTACCCTATGCACTCAAATAGCACCAAGATGTATGATTACTTGAAGGATATGTATTAGTGGCTAGTCTTAAAGAAGAACATGGATGAGTTCATTGTGAAATGTGTTGTATGTCAACAGGTTAAAGCTGAGCACCAGAAACCTACAGGAACACTGCAATCGTTGCCTATATCACAGTGCAAGTGGGATCATATGGCTATGGACTTTGTGGTTGGTCTTCCTAGGACAGCCAAAGGCCATGATTCCATTTGGGTGATTGTTGATCGGTTGACTAAATCAACACATTTCCTTCCTGTGAAAATAACGTTCACAACATAGAAGCTTGCCCATATATATGTGGATGAGATAGTGTGTTTGCATGGTGTTCTAGCAACCATCATGTCTAATGGGGGTCCCTAGTTCATGAGTCACTTTTGGGAGTGACTACACACATCTTTGGGTACATAGTTAAAGTTTAGCATTGCTTTCCACTCGCACATAGATGGTCAATTTGAGAGAACCATTCAGATCTTGGAGGATCTGTTGAGAGCATGTGTTCTTTAGAGGACCATTCAGACCTTGGAGGATCTATTGAGAGCCCATGTTCTTCAGTTTTTAGGAAGTTGGGACATACATCTCACTTTGATAGAGCTCGCCTACAACAAAAACTATCAAAGTAGCATTGACATGGCACCTTATGAGATGTTGTATGGGAAGCGTTGTTGATCGTCATTGTGTTGGTATGAGACAGGTGAGTATCAACTTCTTTGTTCTGACCTTGAGTAATAGATGACAAAGAAGATCAAGGTAATCCAATAATAGTTGAAGGCGACACTGGACAGATAGAAGTCGTATGCAGATAACCATCATAGACCCTTGGAGTTCCAACTAGTAGATAAGGCATATCTGAAAGTCTTTCCTTGGAAAGGTGTCTTGAGGTTTGGGAAGATGGGTAAGTTGGCTCCCAGGTTTATGGGACCTTACCCAGTGGTGGCACGTGTTGGGAGGGTGGCCAATAGGTTGGAGTTTCCCTCTAAGCTGCACAAGTTGCATCTAGTGTTTCATGTGAGTATGATGAGGAAGTGCCATCTGAATATAGACATAGTGCTGCAGCCTGTAGAGGTAGAGTTGGATGAGGATATGACCTACATGGAAGGCCCAGTGTTGATCCTTGACCAAAGAGTGAAGAAGTTGAAGAGGAAGGACCTTGTGCTTGTGAAGGTTCTTTGACATCATCTTTGTATTGAGGAAGCCACATGGGAGCTCGGGGAAGAGATGAGGAGGAAGTACCCATCTATTTTCTCTTAGGATTTCAAGGGAGAAATCCATGTTAGGGGTTTATAGCTTGTAAGGAGCCTAACCCATGTTTTGGGATAACCCTGTTTGTTTTTCCTAAGCATGTTGCTTAGCACCTTGCTATAATCATATGAGATGTAATTAGGGCATGTTGGAAGCTTAAAGTTTCTTGTTTTAGCTTGTTTGTATGATGCTTCTATTTTGTGGTGAGGTTTTGGTGCAATTTGTAATTCACCCGGAGCAGGGGTTGATGTGCAAGTTTGCCACCTATAGAGTGTTCCTTCTCTCTCTTGGCATCATCTAGAGGAGAGAGAGATGGACACCTTGTTTGGGTCTTGGGTGTGTTCTAGCTCCCTTGGTGATGCTTGAAACACATGTGTGAGGTGTGTCTTGCACCTATATGTGTTGTCTAGGGCTAGAGGGCCCTAAGAGGTGTGTATCAGTTTGTGAGTGTGTAGGGTTGCACCCTATCAGTTCGTGAGCGTGTAGGGTTGTACCCTAATGGTTTGTGAGTGTGTAGGGTTGTACCCTATCAGTTTGTGAGTGTGTGGGGTTGAGCCCTATCGGTTTATGGATGTGTAGAGATATGGTATGGGACATGATCTTGGTAGGAGACCAAGAGGGAGAGAACTTGCCTAGACCTTATCACTGTCTCTTACATGATGTTGCATGTGGCTCTTTTCTCATGGACAAGTGGCACCTAAGATCCTAAGGTGATGACACCTCTTCCATGATATCTCTCTCATCTCACTTGTATATAATCACCTTTCTCTCAATGCAAGAGGATCCTTTTAGCCATCTTTGCTTTCTCTCCTTCTTGTTGGATGACCTTGAGAAGTTTAAGGAGCTAGAGAGTCTCTATTGGAACTTGGTGGATGAGTTCCAAGTTGTGGTGTTCTTTGATCTTCCTTCATATTCTACCTTGGTAAGCTATGTTTCTTAGCTCTCTTCTTCTTCCTTCTTCTTCTCGGCCATGGATCTTGGATACCTACTTTCCACCGTGAACCATCTTAACCTTGGTATCATCTTCTTCCTTGGAGGTGTGGATTTGACCAAGTTTGGTAGATCATCTTCTACCTAGAGCTCGTGAGCTTGAAGCTTGACCTTGGAGCTTGGATCTTGTGGTGATCTTTGAGGTTGGTTATATAACTCTTAACCTCCTTTGTTATTTTTACTCTTCATATGCTTATGTTTGTTCTTCATCTTGAGATCATTCATCTCTTGTATGCTAGTAGTTGCATGGTTTTAGAACTATTTTGATAGTAGAATCTCATTTGGCTTGCTATCTACACCTTGCACCTTCTTGCTATGTTGGTAGATGGACTAGTGGTCGACCTTTCTAAGGTTGAAGACAACAAGTCCACACACATACATGAATGATGTTGAGAGTAGGTCGTCATGACTTGAAGTGCAACAAACCGACACCCTATGTGGCAAGTTTTGATGAGTTGGAGATGCCTAGGTCAACATGCCTTGTGGATGCTTAGGCTGACATGGGTTGAGAAAGTTAGATATTCTTATCTTATGGTCGTTAAAGTGATATGGTAGATAGAACTTGAAGAAGCTAGCCCATCATGCCCTAGAAGCACCTAAATTGATATGCATGGTAGGTGTTAGCCATCATGCTCTTGAAGTAACTAAGTTGATAAGGTGTTTCTAAACCGTTATGCCTTGAAGGTGTTAGCCGTCATGGCTATGGGTGTACCTTGTGGAGTTGGTCTGTTTTGAGGGTTGACCATGATGCCCTAGTTTTATGGAGGCTGACACAGCTTAGGGTGGTGTTTCCTGATGCACCTTGTCCCGTGATGCCTAGCTAAACCCTAACCCTAACAACTTATATACCTATGGTTGCCCGATATGCTTTAGTTTTTGACACCCTTAGCTGGTGTTGGCCGTCACAACTTAGGGTGGAGTTTCTCGTCACACCCTTAGGAGGTGTTGACCATCACACCCTCAATAAGTGGTCAATCGATACACCATTAGTAAGGATATCCCTTGTGCCTTGCATGATGATAGTCTACATATTGTGATGATGACAAGTCGACACCCCATGGCAAGAATCAACCGATATACTACATGATAGTCTTAACCAATACCTTATGATGGTGGTTATGTTACCTCGTGTTGATGATAGTGTTACATGATATGATGTGATACCATATGGGGTGGTTGTGTCAATAATAAGAAGTGTTGTTTTCTAAAATCTTCATTTCATAACAAACCCTATAATGATGTTGGGATTAATGGTCTAAGGGTGGTTGTTGTTCCAACCTCATAAACCCTAATTGCTTAAGAAGAACTCTAACCCTAATGATGTAGTGTGAATGGCATGAATCTTATGATATTGTAGTATTGGTGATGTATTGTTCTTCATTTTATAAGCCTCTAATCATGCATGTGACACTAGTTGATAAGCATAGCCAGGTACGAGCTATGTTGTTTATGATATGTGTCAATAGGCCTTGTGAGGCATATGTGATATTGGCATCATTGAAAGAGGAGGTAAATGGTCTTATGACCTAATGATAACAGCAAAATTCAGGCATTTATGATAAGCATTTATTTATATTTTTGTGTCATTATAGCCTTAATATGCTTAAAATAACCCTAGATTCTTATCTTTTAGCAATTTATATCTTTTCATAGATAAAGTTTCTCAACTAGCAAATTTTGGAACTTGGTCCGACCATAGTAGTCCGGGTGGTAAGAGCTCAGTAAGTCCCAATTAAGAACCCGGGTTCAAACCTCACCGAAGGCACTTTGCGAATGGAAATTCACACTGATTAGGCGCGGGAGGGGGTGACCAGACCACACCCTCTCATGCCTCGAGAGTTTACCGTGTCGTCTTCTCCTGGGGTGGGTTCTCTCGGTCATAAAAAAAACGAAATGGAACTTGCAGGCACCGAACTTGAAAAGACATCTATTCTCAAATATTTCTCCCCAACACATGGTTTTTGCAGCAGCTAGGCTTCCATCCGTTGTGACTGTGACACCTGATGTGATCGAGATGCTTGGCACGGTCGTGTTGAGTAACTGGGTCATCTGCACGTATCTCAACCAAGGCACCTACCTCGACTACGACACCTACCTCGACTGTGGCACCTGCCTCGACTGTGAAACCTACAATGACTGCAAATGAATCTCATCTGTCACAACTGTACCGAGCCCGACATAGCCGTGCTGAGGAAAAGGGCCAGTTGTTCCTATCTTGCCCGTGACACTTGTCGTAAGTACAACATCTATCTCGACCGCAACACCTACCACAACTACAAACAAATCTCGTCTGTCGTGACTACGACCCTCGATACAACTGTGTCGAGCCAGGCATGACCGTGCTACGGAAAAGGGTCAGATGCACCTATCTTGCCTGCAACACCTTCCTTGACCATGACGTCTGTCTCTACTGTGACATCTTCCTTGACTGTGATGTCTACCTCGATCGTGACATTCGTTCGATCATGACCCCCAACATGACTGTGTCGAGCCCGACACGGATGTGCTAAGACCAAGGTCATGACTAGGACAAGTGTCGTGACCACTCATTACATACACTCTGCCTTCACCTATGACTACTCACCCCTCACGACTTGGAGAGGGGTTCAGAGATTTTTCTGGTTCCACATTGTGGTTCCACACATTTTTGGTTCCCAGAGTCCCGTGGGAGAGTTCCAAGGTCTGAAAGGGCTGAAGTGCTCATCCTACGTCTATTTCTCCAGTTTGCTTCCATCCATCAACATTTTCTGCCACCATTCACCCATAACCTACCATTCCCAGCCATCTTCCACCTCCATACACCCACCAAGCTATTGTTTGGGGCAAAATCAAAGAGAATGGAGGTCAATGAGTCCAGAAGACCAAGGAGGACGACCCAAAGATGAGATCTAGCCTATACAGAGGCTAAGGAGTGAGAGCCACCTCTCCTCTACGAGCTAAATCTCTTCTTCTTCTCCTTTCTTCTATTGTTCTCCTTTGTTCATGTACAAATGATGTTCTTCCATCTTTGTTCAGTGCCAACTATGCTTGTCAGTGGCTAGTTGAACTCCTTCTTGGCTATGTAGCCCGTTTTGGGCATGTTTATGTACTTTTACCTTAAGCAAGTAGTTTTATTTCAGATCTAGTATGTTTTTTGTTCTATCTTCTCTTTCTGGTTATGATTTCTAGTTTGGTTGATCTCTTTCTTGCTTGAACTTCTATTTCTACCTATATTGAGAGATTCATTGTAGAAATAGATAAGAGAGGGTAGTTTGGAGCGGAACCTGAAAGGAGGACAGTTCAAGGTGATCTGTGCAGAATCGTAGACTTGGGCATGGCCAGGCCCAGCTCGGCACAGTCGATCCCACTACCAGCATCTACCCAGATCACACCTGTTCCTAACATCTCAGAAATTCTAGACCCGAGAGGGTATCTAGAATATTCTAGGTAGTTGATTTGTCATCCTCAAGAGCGGTTTCATGTCATTGATGGGTTTTAGTCACACTACACAAAAGTGAGTGGGATGACCCCACAGGAATAGATACCACAATACATACTATGTTTGGATGTAGGTTGCTTGTTGAGGTGTTTAAGGGTTTTCTACGCCTGAGAAAGGGTGCATAGACTGCCCAATTTGTGATTACATAGCCAGGAACTCCTTCTCTTTGATTAGTAAAATCCTATGGACTCTATTTTATTTTCTTTGTTTGTTTTATTTTACTTCATGACAATCTGCTAGACTAGTTCCATCTCCATACTTTTATCGACTATCAGATTGGCTTACTGACTTAAGAGTGAGATCTTAAGTGTCCTAAATGTCCCACATCCCTATGTTTGACCCTATATATCTACTTTTACCCTATAATAAAGTTGCAGTAGTCCTTGAAGGTTTCAAGTTATAAATTCAAAGTCCGATCACCCTTTGGGGCTGATCAACTTTTGGTGTCGTTGTTGAGGACGTGGTTTCCTCATTTACGTGCCTAAAAGATTTTGTTCTGTCATCCATAATCATGTACATATATGCATAGTTTTCTTTTTGTTTTATACATACATGTTCATATATACTTAATAGTTTTTTCTCTTATACATCTTTTCAGCCGTGGATCTTGTGTCTGAAAGGCAAGTTATCTTTTCCACCTGTCCTCCTGAGTTTTTCCGCAATTCCGACTGTTGGCAAATAATTGAAAGCCATGCATTGCAACTAGTCAAGCTATGCTCTCTCCCACCGTCATCATTATCAGATGTCTCAACAAAGGAGATTGACAACCAGCCTTCGACCTTGGCAATTCCATGAGACCAAGAATTGATTAGAGTAGTGGAACTAGCAGGAGAAAGTGTCAATGCACTCACCTCCTTCTTAGCTCCTCATCCCAAAGAACAAGTCGATCCACTTCAGCAGCTACTAGAGAAATAGGACCATTAGCTCCAAGTATCTACTGAGATCGCAAACTGTAGTAAAAGTATACTTCAAATTGTTGAACAAGGATTCATCCAAGTGCATCAGTCTGATACAGTAGGTTTCCAACAAAAGTGCATGGCAAAATTGATGAATCTTGAAAGCATTGTTACTCAAGTCCAAAAACTTCATAATAAGGATGTTGAACAAGGTAGGAGGCTTCAAGAGCTCATCTATTTGTTTACCACACAATTGCAATTGCCAACACACATCGTTGAATATTACAGTCATCAAGACCATTCCATTGGGCTTGAAGCAGAGTATGCCTCACTGTCCTATTCAGACCATCAACTGGATTCATCAAGATTTTTTGTGAAGACCAACCCACCTGGGGAAGCTCTTCATTTCATCCAGATGATATGATTGATCAACCAATGGGAGCTACAAGCCACCAACATGAATGGTTATATGATGATGATGATTACTTCTTTTCTCCTCAGGGCAACCAAACGACCTCACATTGTGAGGGAGAGTTTGAGCATCCTGAACCAACCTTTATCCCAGACCAAGGTGATACCTCTCACATTGAGACTTGTTACTTAGATTCCACCAAGACACCTACTATGGTTTGGAATAACTTGTTTGAGGAGGATGACAATGAATATTTAGTTTGGGGGAGTGAGTATACTGATGAAGACGAAGTGGAGCAGCATGAGTGGACATTGTCCACCACCCGTTTTCAAGGCTTAGTGGACATCGACAGAGCAGGATGGATAATCCACTAAAACATGGCTACTGAGAATGAAGATACCCAGACCCCATAAAATATGATAAGCTTGGGGTGGTAGAACCACAAATAGATTCAACTAGGGGTACTTCTTGTTTAGAAGATTATTAGATGACAGGGACTATACATGAAAATTTATCCAAGCATCCAACTACAAGTTTAGAGGTGGAGAGAGAAGAGATGAGTCCTCTAGAAAAATTTTAACCTCACCCATCTGTCTCATGTTGTATCGACATCCTAGGTCCTTCCTATTTAGATTCATATCTTGGAAGGTACCTTGAAGATGATTTGTTGAAGAATTCATCTCAGTGTAGTTCAAGATAATTCCAGCACAAGGGTGAATTCACCGAGTCATTAGATTCTATTCCTCTACTTCAGACTCAGAAGGGCTCAGATCTCCACCCCTTATTCTCCTACATGGTGGACCCCATCCGCAAGACACAGGTGACACTGGCCCCAAAACTTAGGACTTGGGATCCTTGTGTCGGTATCGTGGGGCAGCCACCCCCTTTGTCTTACTCCTTTCTTTACTCCTTTTGTTAAAATAATTTTTTTTTCCATGTTCTTGCTTAGATAGTTCTTTCCTCAAACCACATTTACATATCCTTGCATACATGCATCATACTAGGACTTTTAATAAATTTCCTTCTTGCAAATCCATGCATTCCTTCTGTACAATCTCAAGTTCAAGGCTTGCTCGATGATGAGAAAAGTTTTAAGCTTGGGGTGGTACGCTATTCACCATTCTATCTCTTCATTCTTCATGCATGCATGTTTACTCCCTGCATTTAGTATGAATTTTGAAAATTTTGTAGAACTTTGCTTCATAATTTGTATCTTTGCAATGCAAATCTTAGAACTAAATGCTTATCTTTTTGCCTAAATGCACAGTTTTCATCTTAAACTTCTTGATATTTTGCTTGATTTGCTCATTGACTCTTTCCTTAAGTTTGGTGATAAAATCTAAGGTTATGTGCCTTTTTCATAGCTTAAAACATTATTCCCTTGATCAATGTTGTAAATGACAAATCCAGGATATAGGACCGTTGGAAAGAGTTATAGTTTGATCAAAACTCCAAGATGCATTTTTCACAAACTTGCCTCTACTCTAAGGACACTTGAATCATAATTACTATCTTTTCATACATGTATCAAGCGGATAATGATGAGTTTTGATCCATAATATAGTTGAAGTGTTTTCCTTGATGGTCTGTGTGCCCTCTCACCTTAGATTGAGTCAAAAAGATGAAAATTTAAAATATGAAAAAGAGGCTTGGGCTCCCACAAAATCCCAAAAATATATAAATAGTTCTCACCCAGGCCTATAAATTAGAATGTAGAGAATAAAAGCCTGAGTGTGAAAAGAATAAATGAGTGTTTTTTTCTATTTTAGTAGAGTTGAGGATGGTGCCCATCTGGTGTATGACTACGCTCATGAACATAGGTATGTCGTTCCTGGTAGTGCCACCCTAAAGCTCATTAGAGAGTCTCTAGGAACCCCTAGGAGATGTATGAGGTCATCCCAGTAGTAGGGTTGGTTCAAGCACAGTACAAGGAGTTTGCCTCACTACTTTGGGCCAACTGGCTCAGACTGTAGGGATTGTTTCTCATTACATGAACCAACCTGATGCAGATCAGGATCCTCAGAAGTCATTAGAGTCTTTTTTTTTGGTTGCTTCTTTGGACCTGAATAAGTGGGAGGCATGTTGTTCCCAATTGATCTACATGAAATCATGTTGATGGCTCATTCCTCATCACCCACACAATTACCTATGTGACAATTCTTTTATGTTTTATAATTATGATTCAAACCCTCATGAGTATCGACAGGTTGCAGTGAATTCTCTTAATCTTGCCAGGACGCTCTTTGATCTTACTTTAGCAGGATTGTGCTTGATTGGTGGGGGGTTTCTCTAAAATGACATAGGTAAAGGGAATTAATGTTTTAAACTGTTTTTATTAACTTTAGCATTTATTGTAATGTTTAATTTGGATGCTATCTTTTTGTTCTTTGAGCACAGTCTTGCTTGAGGACAAGCAAATGTTTAAGCTTGGGGTGCTTGATAACACCCAAATTCAGGCATTTATACTAAGTATTTATTAATGGTTTTGTGTCATTATAGCCTTAATATGCTTCAAATAACCCTAGATTCTTATCTTTTAGTAATTTATATCTTTTCTCAGATAAAGTTGCTCAACTAGCCAATTTTGGGACTTGCAGGCATTGAACCTGAAAAGACATCTATTCTCTAAGAGTTCTTCTAAACACATGGTTTTTGTAGCAGCTAGGCTTCCATCCGTCATGACTGTGACACTTGACGTGATCGAGATGCTCGGCATAGTCGTGCCAAGCTCGACATGGCCATGCTGAGGACCATGGTCATCTGTACGTGTCTCGACCGAAGCATCTGCCTCGATTGCGACACCTGCCTCGACTGCGGCACCTGCCATGACCGTGACACCTACCTCGACTGTGACACCTACCTCGACCGTGGCACCTACTGTGACTGTGAACGAATCTCATTTGTCACAACTGTGACCCCCGACACAATCGTGTTGACGAAAAGGGTCAATTGTACCTTTCTCGCCTGTGACACCTACCACGATCGCAACATCTACCTCGACCGTAGCACTTGTTGTGACCGCAAACGAATCTCGTCTGTCGTGACTGTGACCCCCGATACGACTGTGTCAAGCCCGACAAGGCTGTGCCGAGAGAAAGGGTCAGTTGCACCTATCTCACCCATGACACCTGCCTCAACCATGACATCTGCCTCGACCACGACATCTGCCTCAACCTCGACGTCTGCCTCGACCTCGACATCTGCCTTAACTGCAATGTCTACCTCAACCACGACATCTACCTTGACCACAACATTCATTTGACCGTGACCCCCGGCATGACCGTGCCGAGCTCGGCTCAGCCGTACCAAGACCAAGGTTGTGACCGCGACAGGTGTCACGGCCACTCATTACATACACTCCACCTTCACCTACAAATACCCATCCCTCCTGACCTAGAGAGGGGTTCAGAGATTTTTCTGGTTCTACATTGTGGTTCCACACATTTTTGGTTCCCAGAGCTCCCTAGGAGAGTTCCAAGGTATGAAAGGGATAAAGTGTTCATCCTACATCTGTTCCTCCAACTTGCTTCCATCCACCATCATTTATTGCCACCATTCACCCATATCCTACCATTCCCAATGATCTTCCACCTACATACACCCACCAAGATGTTGTTTGGGGCGGAATCAAAGAGAAAGGTGGCCAAGGAGTCCAAAAGACCAAGGAGGACGACCCAAAGATGAGCTCCAGTCTATATGAAGGCTAATGAGAAAGAGCCACATCTCCTCTACGGTCTAAATTTCTTCTTCTTCTCCTTTCTTCTACTTTTCTCCTTTGTTCCTATACAAATGATGTTCTTCCATCTTTTTTTGGTACCAACTATGCTTGTCCATGGCTAGTTTAGATCCTTCTTGGCTATGTTTCCCGTTTTCAGCATGTTTATGTACTTTTACCTTAAACAAGTAGTTTTATTTCAGATCTAGTAAGTTTTCTATTCTATCTTCTCTTTCTAGTTATGATTGCTACTTTGGTTGATCTCTTTCTTGCTTGAACTTCTTTTTCTACCTATATCGAGAGATTCATTGTAGAAATAGATAATAGAGGGTAGTTTGGATCAGAATCTGAAAGGAGGATGGTTCAAGGTGATCTGTGCAACCCGAGAACGGGTGCATGGACTTCCCAACTTGTGGTTACATAGACAGAAACTCCTTTTTTATTAGTAGAATCCTATGGACTCTATTTTATTTTCTTTCTTTGTTTTGTATTACTTTGTGACAATCTGTTGGACTAGTTCTAGATCCATACTTTTATTGACTATCGGATTGTCTTACTGACTTAAGAGCAAGATCTTAAGCATCCTAAACGTCCCCACGTGCATGTGTTTGACCCCATATATCTACTTCGACCCTGTGATGAGGTTGTGTGGGTCTTTGAAGGTTTTGGTTTATAAACTCAAAGTGTGATCACCCTTTGGGGCCGATCACCTAATGATGGCTTATTGCATTATATGAGATGATGATTTCCTCAGTGATGAGAGGAGGAGTTGTTACCCCAAGATATGTGGTCCTTGTTATGGAAAATATGTGGTGAATGACAAGCATCAAGTGATAATGTGATGAGATCACACCTGATATGCTCAATTATGTTCTGGTGATGTATTATGCCATGTTTATCTAGAATTTGTTGAGAGGTTGTACATTGTAACTTGATTGATGCTAAAAGATACTTAAATGACCTAACTAATTAAGTAGAACTTAATCTAGTAGATTTCCCTTTACCATAGATCCATTTCGTGTCAGCATTTGCTAAATGGTGAAACGAGTTTAACTCGGAGTGCATATTCTTGAATATTTGGGTACAAGTCAAGTAATTCCTTGTATTCTTAACTACATGATGTGTGAGATGACCATGCATGAATCGATCTCTTTGTTATATGTGGATGTTCATGCATGAGACACTCCTTCTTATTAGAATGGCCATGCGTGAGCCTATTCTTCTAGTGTCGTACATGTATCAAGGTGGGCTAGGTATGATTATATATGTAGATGGCCATGCATGAGCCAATCCCTGAGTTTGACTATATGTCATTGTTGCAGTTGACTGATATGTATCTATAGTGTTTTCTCTTGTGCTGACCAAGGGGTATGGGGAGGTCATGGATTTTGGCGCTTCCATTGACCCTGTGTGGCACCAATTTTGACTTAGCAGTGGTCGCTTGGATTTGGGAGGTACGACTCAAATCCTCGGGGCATAATAAAATACGTAATCAGCCGTGTAGTATAATTGTACATGATCAAATATGAAAACATTGAATGAGGCCTTGCTTGATCTTTATACAATATTGTTGATAGGAATTATAAATGTTCTTCATATTCCTTTTAAATTGTTAAGATGTTTCATAATTCAATAGTGATTTTTCATGTTGTTAATAATGACTACTTGCTTCCTATAGTTGTAACTTTACTGCTTTCTTTAATTATCTTATCTGTGATAATAATAGAGTTGGTGGAGAGTTATATCTCCCACTGAGATTTCCAATCTCACCCCACGGGTTTCCTAAATCCTTTTAGGTGGACATGCACGAGGAGGTAGAGATCATGCAATAGAGGTTGAGGAGCAGGAAGAGAGGCAGTAGCTAACAAGGTTGGGAGTGATGCTAGATGTCTTTTGTTGATAGAGTCCTCGAGTTGTCCCTATACACTCGGGTCCTTGGGGTTGTTTTGTGGATGTTTGTTCGACATGCTTTCGACATGTGGTTGGCTTGTGTTCCCTTTTGTACACGGATGTAGTGGATATATGTATATATATAGTCTGGAACAGGTTCTTTGGTAACAAGTTGAGGGCACACACAGTAAGTGCTTTGAGGCATGATAAGATTCATATGTAAAGGTTCTTATTGTCTGATAGATTTATGAAAATGGTTTTAAATTTTCAATATTTTTTAGTAATCTATTTGTTAAAAATATTCCTTCTGCGGTTTCATTTTGAGTAATCTCACTTTGTGTGGCAAAGGGTGTCACACCAAGAATTAGCGATGTAGTAGAGTTGTACTGTGACAACAATGGAACTATTGCACACGATAAGGATCATAGATCACATCAACATTCCTAGCATATACTTTGGTGCTTCCATCTCATATGAGAGATTGTACAACAAAGATATGTGAAGATTTGTAAAGTACCAATTGAAAGCAATATTGTCGTCCCACTAACAAAATCACTTTTACAGCAGGAGCATGATGGTCATGTTAGATCACTTGAAATTAGATATGTGGGTAACTAGCTCTAAGTTCAAGTGGGAGTCTATTGGTATGTATGTTGAAAGCATCAGTCATATGATGATTGTAGTCAGACATAATGTAATTGATTTGATGATTATAAAGGCAATTCCATGTATTATGTTTTGTTCAATTATGAGATAATGATAATAACAGAATAGATGTCTAAATAATGATGTTACTCGATGACATATGTATTCAACATTCTTGTTATGTCCCTAGTCGGATATTATTATGGAAGCTAAATAGATAACAATAATACATAGGATTAGATTGTGTTTTAAATGATGATAGAATCTCATTAGTCATGATATTTTATTTCAAGTCAAACACGTAGGTACTTGTTAGAGAATAGTGTAAAGACTAGACCCAACTTGACAGTGATACGTGGATCCATTATATATTAGTCAAAATTATCTATCAAAATGATATTGGGGATTATTTTCTTTAGACCAAAAGTCAATGCATTCATCACATGTCATTCGATGAACTTTGACACCATCCAATGTGACCTTGAATAAGGATTTCCATAAAGGTGGTGCTCGAGCATGATGTGACACATGGGGGTTGATTGTGAGTGATGTAGATGGGATTTTTCCCTTCCATAGGAATTGATATCATGGACACTTGATAAGTGAGACTAAGAAATGCATGTCCATGCTCATGTGAATCAATATGTGATATGTGAGCTCACATGTATCTCAATAGTCTACTCTAGTTCAAGAAACATAGATTCAGTATTAAGAGAATAATAATTCCATACCTTACATTCAATTTGGATATCTGAGACAAAGTAACTATATGATAACAGTAACAGTGATGATGGATTATAGGTTAAAGTTTTTCTCCAACTTTCCAATTACTTAGGTAGCAGTGAAGTGTTGCTAGATGTGTCTCATTGTTTGTGATGTCATAATCTTGTTCTTGATATTCAGTGCCAACCTAATTTGGGACCTATAGGGTTGTTGGATAAATTGGACATTATTATAATCCCTTTGTTTTGATGATAACAAACATTTCTTTCTTGTGGTCTTAACTTGCTATTTGAGTGTTTAAGGGACAAGCATATAAGGTGGTGGATAGTGAAGACTTCAAAGATCAATTTGCTAAAATTGCTTTATTTTCATGATTGTAATCAATGTAAAAACTTGTACAAGTACTTAGATATCATGTAAATCAAGCATTTAGATCTTCCCTATCTACACACAACACTTAGATAGGTCATCTCCTAAGTTAGTGTCACAATTGCACATTGATACACACACTCAGTATATGAATACATTGAATCAGGGATATTCTCAGTTGACAAAAACTTCGACCGAGACACTCTCAGTCGACAAACTCCTCGACCGAGAATATACCCTCCTAGCCGTTAGAATGATTTAGAAAAGTAGTTGGGAGTTGAAATCGAACGGTACAACATATTGACTCAGACTCTCACTCGGTCGACAAAATCCTCGACCGAGAAACTCTCGGTCGACAAATACTTCGACCAAAAAAGGTTATGTCTGCACTTTTCAAAATTAATTAACTAGCCATTACAAATGCAATCAGTGGACACTTAACGGCTAGTTGAGCACTAAGAACACCGTAGAAGGTGTCTAGAATGTCCCTAAGCATTAGAAAACCATTCCTATAAATAGGACAGCCATAGGACACCTCAAAGCATCACTTGCGTACACAATTACACTTGAGATTCAATCCTTGTGAGCAAACAAGTCGAGCTACACTTGCAATCTGTTTTCTTTGAGCTCTATATTAGTGTCCTATAGGCTGATATCTCCTATCAACTATACATCCATGTCCTTTCACTTTGGTTAGGAGATCAAACCCTTGATATAGGATCAAAGTGTTGTACTCAATTGGTAACATTGTTTCTTTCTTCCAATCTTGTTCCTTTTATTGTATTTTGTTCTCCTTTGTTACTCCTAGGTTGGAGGTTGCGGAAAGGAGGTTTTTGGATCTTCTTCAGATGGTGAAGGTAGCTCGGCAGACTTTGGACTACTTCTAGAAGGTCTCAATGGGAAGCTACTTCAAGGAGGAAGGCTACTTCAAGGGGGAGCTTGAAGTTACTTCAAGTGAAGGCTGCTTCAAGGTTGGTGAGACGACTTCGAGGTGAAGGCTGTTCAAAAGGTGGTGAAGGTGTTTGTAATTTTATGTAACAAAGTCTTGAAGAAAATGGGTGATGGGGTACTAAACAACCTCAACTTGGAAGGAACACTTGTGGCTCGGCCTCCACCATTTGATGGCACCAACTACACCTATTGGAAGAGGAGGATTCAATTCTACTTTCAAGGGATAAGCTGGGATTTATGGAGAATGGTGTCAAATGCCTATGATCTTCCTCAAACCAAATATGCTACATGGGATGCAAACATGGTGAGATTATCCCAATTGAATGCAAAAGTTGTAAGTATCCTTTATTGTTCAATTTTCGTAGGTGAGTTCAATAGAATTTAAAATTTTGAAACTGCATATGAAATATGGCATAGACTCTCTATTACTTATGAAGGAACTGTTCAAGTAAAAAATTCCAAAATTGGTATGCTTAAAGAAAAGTTTGAATAATTTCATATGGAACCATATGAGTCTATTAGTGAAATGTATGCAAATTTTTCTTCTATTGTTAATGGGTGGAATGCATTAGGTAAAGCTATTAGTGAAGAGGATCAAGTATCAACGATTCTTAGGTTCTTGCCTCTAAAGTACAAACCAAAGGTGACGGCCATTGAAGAAGCCAATGATCTCACTACATTAAGGATGGAACAACTCATTGGCAACTTGGAGGCTCATGAAGCTACCCTTGAAGAAGAAGAAAGATTGGTGGTTGAACAAAAAAAGAGAAAAGAAAGGACATTGCATTCAAAGCGTCAACCAAGAATAGTCATGACACAAGTGAAGAAGATAGTGAAGAAGAAACACTCATTGTTAATGGTAAGAAGTATAGAAGTTTTAAAACTAACAAAATTCCTAGTGTTTCTTCCTCCAGGTGCTTTTAATGTGGCAAAAAGGGACACTTAAAAGGTGATTGTCTCAAACTTAAGAAGGGAAAGAAATCATCTCACAAGAAGAAAGAAATAAAGAGCATATAAAGCTGCATGGGATTATTCAAGTTATGATAGTGAAGATGGAAAAGAAGAAGTAGAGTGATTTATTGATACAACAAATGAATAAGAAGATGAGGTAATCCTTTTTTATTTATCAAAAGAAGAGTTAGTTTCTAGCGTTGGTGAATTGCATGATAAATACATTGATTGTAAAAAGAAACTAAAAAGAGTTACTAAAACTAATAAGGATTTGTATGCACAATTAGATGATCTTTCTTATGAAAAGGAAAGTATTATTTCTAAAAATTCTTCCTTGAAATCATCTATTAATGATTGCAATACAAAACTGCTTACTCTTGAGATAAATCATAATTTGCTTTGTCAAGAAAAGGTTAAATTGCTTGCAAAATTGAATGATCTTCAATCACAACCTATCTTGTGTACTCATCTAGATTATGATGCTATTGTTAAAGAAAGAGACACTTTATCATCTTATCTAAATCAAGAAAAATTAGATATCAAAAAGAAAATAGATGAGATTTCTAAGCTACAAAAAGAAATTCGCAGCTGGAAAAATGATGATATTCTTGATAAAATCCTACAAGATTCTTCTGGTCAGATTGGAAGAAGAGGACTAGGTTATAAGCCCAAAGGTAAATCTTTTCAAAAACCTAGAATGAGAAGGACACAAGTGCCCAAGACTAAAGTTATGTATGTGCCTTAAGCCAATCCAGCTAAGAAGAGAAATGAAATTGATTATATATGTTGTCATTACTGTTTACGTCTTGGACATTATTCATTATCTTGACCATACAAAAAAAAAGATGTTGATCTAGTTTGGGTTCCTAAAACATAGAGATTTGAATTTGATTAGTTGAGATTTGACCTAAAACATTGCTTTGATATTCAAATGTCATATCTCAACAAAATTGAGCTTTAACTTTCATATTCTTGTATTGGAAGTACCTTGTTTGCAAATAATTATTGAAAAACAATACAAAAACAAACTCAGTCGAGAAAATATTTGACCGAGACACTATCGGTCGAGAAAGTAGTCGACCTAGCAGGTTACTAACTTAAGCATGAAAAAACGTAATAAATGTTCAGTTGATAAATACTTTGACCGAACCCTATTCGATCGAGAAATTTGCCGACCGAGGGAAATTCTGACAGAATTGTTTATTAAAAACAAGATACTTCAATTGAAATCAACCTAAGCATGTAATGAACCTTACATATTATTGTGCTTCAAAAATTTTAATGACCCTAATCAAAAGAAAGAGCAAACTTGATAACTAAGAACAGCTTAAATAGGAAAATTAGTAGAATAAGAAACCTTGCTTAGAATAAAGAGTTACTTTGTATCAAAAGTCTATTCTAAGAAAATCAAGAGCAAGATACTAAGTTCATATATCGCTCAAAATTCTGCTCAAAATTTGTTCTTAGGCTACAAATTTTGCATCATGATTGCATCATGGAATTTTTTTTTTGCTACAATAAATGTTGCTTACAAGAACTAATAAAGCTGATTGAAATTCTACATATTTTTTGCAATTAAAAGGATGATGCTTTTATGAAACTATAATTGAAATTGCCTTTTTTCAAGAAGAACAATCACTATGGATAGCAAATCAAATTCTTTCTTGCATATAAGGACCTTAGAATATATTCTAAAAATTTCTTTAGAATGGCAAAAATAACTTGTTCTAAGAAAATCAAAAGAATAAATATCATTATGACACCTATATTGATTTTCAATTGGTAAATTTCTCCAACAATAGGTATCACTCAAACTGTTTCAAATTGATATACATTTGATCAAACTACATAAAGGATCTATG
The DNA here is from genome assembly GCA_963693085.1 of Alisma plantago-aquatica. Classification (NCBI taxonomy): domain Eukaryota; kingdom Viridiplantae; phylum Streptophyta; class Magnoliopsida; order Alismatales; family Alismataceae; genus Alisma; species Alisma plantago-aquatica. The sequence continues at coordinate 1,236,579,843 of OY856410.1, read as the reverse complement.
CATTGATTAAACATATCAAGAACAATACTGAGAATCTGTAGCAATTGCCTCTCGGTTGAGAAAGATTTCAATTGAGTGGCGCCCAGGTCAAAGTCAAGGTCGACCTAAAATAAGCTTGATAAAATACTTAATTGTAAATCATTTCCTTGCACTCAATCTTAGTATATTGAAAACAAGATTTTAGTGCATAACTCTCATAAAAGGTTAACTTATTATGATATAATGCTTATTATGAACTTAGAATCCTTAAATTACCTTGATTATAAGATTAAGGGGGAGCTCACAAAGCTATCTTGACTATAAGATTAAGAAGGAGCTCACAAAACTTTGTAAACATTATGATAAATCTTGATCAGATCAAACTTTAAAAACTTACTATGACCTTAGGATTATTAAATTATCTTGATCTAAAATGGAATCTCTATATCAATAAGGGCTTACATCCCTCGTTATTGATTAGAGATATATTTCTTGATCCTACTATGCCGTAATGAAAATCTCATATCATTTTCGAGGATTAAGATCCCTTATAAAATGGATGAGAAATCAAAACACATATGCCATGAATCTAAAAGGATCTCATATCATTTTAAGGCTTAACATACTTTGTAAATGATTGAGAAATAAATTGTGGCTAAATTTGACATAAAAATAAGTGGTTTGCACTAAATTGTGTTGATTACCCTTGCTTTAAAAATTGAGCATCAAATTATCAAATTAAGGGGGACAAATAAAAGTTATACTTAATGTTTAGCTTGGTTATCTTTTTGAAATGACAAAGGGGGAGAAATAATATAAAATCAATAACATAAAATGAGCTTCATAATTTCTCGGCTAGCACACACTTGCATTCACAAACAAGAGAATGGCTACAAAAGGTAAACTTCAGGTAAGAAACTCGTATGATTTATATTTCCTTGATTTATATTTTGGAAATGTTTGCCATCTTCAAAAAGGGGGAGATTGTTGGCTAAATTGGACATTATTATAATCCCTTTGTTTTTATGATAACAAACATTTCTTTCTTGTGGTCTTAACTTTCTATTTGAGTGTTTCAGGGACAAGAATATAAGGTGGTGGACAGCGAAGACTTGAAAGATCAATTTGCTAAAATTGCTTTATTTTCATGATTGTAATCAATGTAAAAACTTGTACAAGTTTATAATATACAAGTACTTAGATATCATGTAAAGAAAGTGTTTATATCTTCCCTATCCACACACAACACTTAGATAGGTCATCTCCTAAGTTAGCGTCACAATTTCACATTGATACACACACTCAATATATGAATATATCGAATTAGGGATATTCTCGGTCGACAAAAACTTCGACTGAGACACTCTCGGTAGACAAACTCCTCGACCGAGAATAGACCCTCCTAGATGTTAGACTGAGTTAGAAAAGTAGTTGGGAGTTGGAATCGAATGTTACAACATATTGACTAAGACTCCCACTCGGTCGACAAAATCCTCGATTGAGAAACTCTCGGTCGACAAATACTTTGACCGAAAAAGGTTCTATCTGCACTTTTCAGAATTAATTAACTAGCCATTACAAATGCAATTAGTGGACACTAAATGGCTAGTTGAGCACTAAGAACACCCTAGAAGGTGTCTAGAACATCCCCAAGCATTAGCAAACCACTCCTATAAATAGGAAAGCCATAGGACACCTCAAAGCATCACTTGCATACACAATTACACTTGAGATTCAATCCTTGTGAGCAAACAAGCTGAGCTACACTTGCAATCTATTTTCTTTGAGCTCTACATTAGTTTCCTATAGGCTGATATCTCCTATCCACTATACATCCACGTCCATCCACTTTGGTTAGGAGATCAAACGCTTGATATAAGATCAAAGCATTGTACTCAATTAATAACATTGTTTCTTTCTTCCAATCTTGTTCCTTTTATTGTATTTTGTTCTCCTTTGCTACTCCTAGGTTGGAGGTTGTGGAAAGGAGGTTGTTGAAGCTTCTTCAGGTGGTGAAGGTAGCTTGGCGGACTTTGGACTACTTCTAGAAGGTCTCAACGGGAAGCTACTTCAAGAAGGCTACTTCAAGGGGGAGCTTGAAGTTACTTCAAGTGAAGGCTGCTTCAAGGTTGGTGAGACGACTTTGGGGTGAACATTGTCCAAAGGCTGGTGAAGGTGTTTGTAATTTTATGTAACATCCTTGCGAGGTAATAAAATTCAAATAATTTCAAAATCCCGGTTGGGAACAACCGGGTAGTGGATTGACTCCCTTAGTTTTTGCTAAGGGTGGAACCACTCTAAACGCCGTGTCTCCTTCTCCAAATTTCAATTGTGGTTGTTTGGTTGAATTAATTTTAAATCATTATAAAACCCTATTCACCCCCCTCTAGTGTTTTTCAAGGGTCACACGCATGGTATGCACTTAGAATAGGAGTTTACTCATGGATAAGGTTTAACTTGGTTAGTAAAAGTGTTTCGGTAAATAAATTAAGCAACATTTGTTGTGAGTCAGCTGAATGGGATATTTAGTCAATCGATTAGATGCAAGATGACCAATTTTATCTGGATGAGATTATTAATGATATGCATTAATCATCACATTAAAATCCAATGTCATTGCACCGCTAACCGCATGCCATTTGATCGACTAGAGTGTCTAGTTGACCCACTAGGCAGCCACCAAGTCATGAGATCTGGCCTTTCATATCCCCTAGGTTTTTAGAAATCCTAGCCCATCCACTTTTACATAACAGGGGATGGGCGCCAAGGATCTAATCACACCTTTCTCAATGGTGAGGTAATGTGAGAGCCTAAGTAATGGGAAAGGAAGTCAATGTAGCATGCTGACAATGGAAGGACAACTCCTTCCTGTCGGTTCTGGAAGTGCAATGTGGAGTTCTTGGTGGTCCATGTAGACTATGTAGAGGCATCAAAGTCGTATGTTCCATACTAGGAGGACACATCAATCATCATCTATGGTTGTAACATCAAGAGGACGTCGTTGACCGATGTACGTGTGCTACTTGAGAATGATGCACAATTTTACAAGGACTATTGTTGGACTTACTCCAAGACCAGGTATATGCCTTACACCTTCCTTCTTATTTCATAGTTATTGACATGATTAGCTTGTTATGGGGAACATGTCAAGCAACACTTTGTTTCCTCTTTCATCTCTATCAACATATTTTCTAACATTTCTATCCTAATCTTTCATATCTAAATCATTATCTATGCTCATACCCCATGACTTGATGATCCTTAACCTTGTTTACTCAATTAAGAGTCTTTTGACCCAAAAATATACATAAGAAACATGAACCTTAAAATAATAATATAAAATAGATGGAACATCAAAATGACATGAAAATTGAACCAGACCTTCATGATTGACCCTAAATCAGTAAAGATCATCAAATGTATGATTAAGGAACTTGGAAACTAACTTGGACAAACCCTAAAAATGAAACTAGTTAGGTTAGTGATGAGTTATTCATACATGTAATCTTTTTCTTAATCAGGTGAGGCTTGTGGTTAGATCAATAGGGATAAGTTCATTTATGAATCTCCAAATTAGGTATGTGCTTAAATAATTATATTATTATGGCTTTCTTGCTTGCAACTAGCTATGGATTTAGTCTTGTTTACTTGTACATATTGTCATGCAGTATTTTAGTATTGTACTCGATGTTTTGTCTTGTTGATATTATAAAATGTACACAAAAGTCAGATAGCCATTATACAAACCTTGTGCACCTCCCTATATTCTTAGGATAAGGACACAAGGCTGGGAATCCTACTTGAGTTGTCAATATAGGGTGTACCATGTCGATGAAGAGGGTTAGCTGATGTGGAGCACCCTCATGGACCCTTCTGATGGGAAGTTAGTCAAATTCTTTGTGTTACATGATATTGTTGGTATAGTTGGAGTAAAATAACATAAAACATGGGTTCTTATTTTTTTAAGTGCTTAAGTTGGTTATTCTAGTTCATTTACTTATGCAATCTTTTCAAATATGCAAAATCATATATATATATATATATATATATATATCTATATCTTTCTACCCTATACTCAACACCTTTTTTGTTGACCCACTTGTTTAATGTATATTATACATTTAAACATAGCTTTGGAGTTATGACTTATGAAGGTGTTCAAGTGCACTTATTGTAAGATCCTAGCTAGGGTACATGTTTGGACTTGTATAAAGGTACTCTTAATTTGTATTTTAAAATAATGTAATCAACAATGTTAGTTAATAATACTTACTGAATGTTGAGATTATGTTGTTACTTTCCTTGTCATTTTTTATATGCTAATATTTTATACTTTCTCATTTACTCTTTGATAAAATCATGCTAGATATGGACACTTGGTTCCTATCACCACTGACTTTCTAGTCATTTGGAGTTTGGATTTGGGTAATGAATGGTTCCACGACATACATGCAATATTTTCATTATTTTTTGCCAAGTGTCTCTATTACATAGCAGTTGTCATGGTGGTGAGGATTTGATAGGTTTAAAAACCGAAATCCCCTTGAGAAAAAGGTGCAAAGATACATTACATCTGTGAAACGATAGCATTTAATAATGAAACATTCAACATTGAAACAATTCCAAACACTCCCTTTAAAACAATCATGATTCTCTAAAATGGATATATGGATTATAAATAGATTGGACCCAACATCTTCACCTCTCTATCCAAGTGAAAGGACACAACATATTCACCCCTCTCTATAAAAGTGAATAAATAGGTGACAAGTTATATCATAAAAAGAACAAGAGAAATGATCTCAGTCATTTCTATTCTAGCTTATATAACATGTCAATGTCAATCACCTGGTTGTAGATTTTGTTAAGAATAAACTAATCAATGTGTTGTAGAGCCTCACATTATCTGGGAGTACATATCTTATTTGCATGTGCATTATATGATGAAAATAATGATATCTAATACTAACCATCTTTGATATCTCATTAATATCAATAGATGCATGTTATACAAATAACATTAAGGTACATTTACACTGTGCAAACACTCACTAAGTGATCTTTCATCATGCCCAAAAAATGCATATAGAACAACAATATATATATATATATATATAATTATTCTCTATTTTGGATTATTTTATGCCTAACTCATTAGATCCATTCTATATCTTACACAATCTTTAGTCTTACATGGGTATATTTTTACAGTGTACCAAAAAAAAATTCACTTACATTTTTTTGAACATGCATGACACCAATACAATGATTAGAACATCCTAAAATCTACGCCTAATCTTTTATAATGTATTATCATGTGGAATACTAGTAGACACCTTAGTAAATTCATCAAATGACATATTTTACTTATTGGTACACATATGACCAATTTATGGTCTTTGAGTTCTTCGGTTCTTTATGAAGACATGCAAGGCTCCACATAAAATGTTGTAATGTGTGTGGAAGTTAGATATCTCATGTGACCAAGAAAAACACTATTTTTACCATATTTCCATAATAAAAACTCAATATTGACCTTACATATTGGAATTATTTATCCTTATTGACACTAGTCCGACAGCTTTCTACATGCTTGAAAGTCACTATTTGTGCATAACATCATAGAATGGATCAGAAAAGAGTTCCTAGCGGTATGCATCATATGTATTAGTACCACCTATCGATGACTTCATTAGGTCTTCAAATAGGTTTCATAGGTAAACATATATGTTGTCTCTTAGTTTGTTAAGTTGTGAAATCAATAGTGAAAATATAAAATACTTTAGATTCATACAAAACCACAATAATGGACCATATATGGCGATCAAAACATGACAAGTATTATTGTGACTGCTTAAAATATTGTATGGGTTCATCCCCTTGCACAAAAGTCAAGTTTCACATCCCATCATCTTTTAAGAATTTAAGGAATAATGTACAAATGTACTTCTACGCATGAAATAATGATGGACGTTGTAGAATACTATCATCAATCTTCTTAAATTTTGCATGAAAGTCTAGTTTTTCCTGTATCAATTACATTGGTTTACTAGCACTAGAATAGGGTATTATGGGTAACTATATCATCTTAACATGGAAACTTCTCTTGTCTTCCAACCTTTTTGTTTTTATTGTACCATGAGGCCAATGTTTTGGACAGTCTACGGAAAAGTTGTATTCATTTGAAAAGATAAAGTCATTAGACTATGAATGAATATTATTATCATGCACATATGTTGTAGAAAAAAATGTTATTCACTTTTCATATCAAACTTGGGATCTCATTACTATCACCAAGAAGCATGGCCTTCAATAGAATCAATAGAGACATGAAATTTTTATTTGCCTTCAAAATGTCAAATCTCAACAAAGCAGTTAGTGTTGTGAAATTAGAGTAACCTCTACAAAAAATGGTTTGCATCTTCACGTACTAAGCTACTGAACAAAAGTATACCTCCATTTAGTTATACCTAAGTTTATGAAATCTCTCTTTAACCGTATCACTATTAGTTTTGTTACTATTAGTATCACTACCTAATTTTTGATGAAAGGTATAAGGATAAGTAGTTATTTTCTTATGTTCCTCCCCATGCCAATAACATTTAGTAGACTTCTTTACAGTCTGAATACACATCATATGGAATTGAAGTTCTTGAATATTGTCCACTTTCAAACTATTATCATTGTTCACCCATGAACATGAAAACCTATGCACATGAAAAATCTTTTGTACTCTTTGGATTTCAATAGACATCCGACATGGATCTAGTTCTAAAATGAGAATAAAAATATACAAGACCTACTAATGACTAGGAAGTTTTAGTGTATTTTTGTTGCTTTTATTCAAGAAATACATCCTATATATTTGTGTTCGTGTATACTGTTGAACCCAATATTAAAATTTTCTATCACTAGTGAGTATATGGTGTACATTCTAATTTCCACATAAATTTTGATAACATTTCCCTACACTTCTCTTAGTATACCAATGTCGAAAAGTGAACTTCCCTACATATCTCTTAGGTAACATAACAAGTAAATCTTCCAAGATTTCCTTGGAATCAGAACAATAATACGAACCCAACTCATAAGTGACATTACATGTTCAAAAGAAATTACCAGATATTGACCAGGCAATAGTTACCTCTACTGAGTAAACCTCAAATTGTTATCTATGTCATATAGATACTTTCATGCATGTGTACCACCTAAATAATTCATGAATTCTCATTTTACTAATGAGTCAACAATCTGTATATAAATTTCCATGTAAATTTTAGTAGCATTTCCTACAGTTGTTTGAGTACAATCACACATGTAAGTGAACGAGCCTACTTATATACCTGACGAAACATATAGGGAAAGCAATAATGATTTCCATGAAACCAAAATACACATTTTTAATCCTACACCCTAAGTGATATCAAGTATTCAAGAATATTTACAAATTGGGGTTTATCCGAGCATTAATTCCATCTAGTAAACCTTTGACTGGTATATTGGTCATACTATATAGATATCTACAACTTTAAACATATGAATGGTATCTTGGTCACACCATATAGATATTTACAAGTTAGAAATTTTGTACATTAATTGGGATATGAGAAACCACCAATACAATGTAAACTGAAATATATTTTATTAAGAATATCCAAAAAATGATACAAACATACAAAACAAATTTAAACGAATAGTAAAAGATGTATAGTGTATGCTCAAATCAATAAATATTTTATACTCATAACAAATTCATTAAGAAATATCAAATTTATTTGGATTCAAGTCAATATATTTGAGTAGACATTAAAGTTTCTACTAGGATACATGAAACTAAGAGATAAACAAACAAAATACCAAAGAATAATATGTCTCTCTCCCTAGATTCACTCCAATCTGTATCTAGATTGGGATCCCATGGAAAGTAGAGGTGATCTTCCTACCTCTGGCTCTATTTCCATGTTAAATCCCTTCACCTCCACCTTCCCTCACCCCAACTCACCCCTCCACATACAAATTGGAGCAGCCCTGACGCCAATGTTACCTTGGATACAAACTACGTGAAGACCATGGAAGGCACTCCACAATGGATCTGAGGTGTTTTTTCCTCTAATCCTACAAATGGCTTCCTCAAAGAGGTCAACAAGAGACCCTGGACGAAGTTTGCTCCTTATATCATGAAGGAAATGGATGATTACCACAATTTCTCAACAGTCATCAAAATCCTTGCGAAGGAAGTCAATTGTTCAACTAAAAGAGTGTATGATCAACTCATGGAGACCTTGCGGCAAAGTAGAGGTATTTAGTCTGGTGGGTAAACTCATCATGTTAATATTTTCTTTATCAAATAATATAGAGGTATCTACCCATAGAGGTCCCTGGTTCTTTGACAATCTGCTCATGTTGGTTTGAATGTAAACACTTGAGTTTGACATCTATCATACTTCTCTCAAAACTTCCCTAGTCTGGGTTTCACTCCCTCATGTAGGAAAACATTGTTTGGATAGGGACATTATAGTTATTGCCCATGCCATTAGAGAACCTAGGGCTATAGACAAACTAGTCAATGATACTCTTCTAGGATACACCAAGTTGTATCTGGACATATCTTATGAAGAGGAACCACCACCTGTGCTCATAGTACAACTTCCTAACAGAGAAGACTAATAAATCAATTCCAAATATGAGGTTTTATTGGATGTCTTCACCCTAAAAAGTATTGGGGAATAGAGATGGATTTTTTTTGGGATCCAGGAGAAACACATTACTCCTCAGTCCCTCAATCATGAGAACCAAACTCATGAATCCTAGGAAGCATTTGGTCAAGCCGCGTCCTCTCTATAGAAATTCTAGTTAGTAGAGTTGTGAGTCTTGGGTTCTAATGTGTAGAACAACTAGAAGACTAGTGATATCTCCTCATCTATTTGGAAATATGGGATCAAGTAGGCAGAAAAAAGAAAAATTTGACTACCATATTCCCCATCAAACCAGCGGATCATGTCAATAACTATATAATGGAAAGGATGGTTTCGAGGATATACCTGGTCCTGGATCAATTCCAGTGACAATATCCTCATCATTGTAATTGTGCAGTTGTCTTATATTTGCACTCAGACGATGTCTTCGGTGGATCCTAGTCTTAACCATGGACAGTAGGCTGACATTGTCCTTGTAGCGGAAGGCAATGACCTCCACACCTCTATGGAATTCCACATGGACCGTCAAGAAATCATGTCGTCCTACTAGAACAGACAGGAAGGAGTTGTCCCTCTTGTTGGTATACTAGTCACCAACTTGTTCTCCCACAACTGTTCTCCCTTACTATCCCTCTCTTTATCAGGTAGAACTTGCTCAGGATCTCTATTGGTTATCACGACCAGAGAGGAAAACAATTATCAGAGGAAATTGGGTTGTGTCACTGGGAATCCTCCAGTACCATCTATTTATAGGAGGGGTTAGGGTCACAGTTTCCAGTTTGTGTGGGAGTGGAAGGAATGAAAATTTCACAAATCTTCACAATCTATGATAGGGGAAATGGTCGGTTCACCAATGAACCAATCGATTGGCATGTGAACATATCGGTTCATCTAGTGAACTGGCCGTTTCATCATGTTTCCCAATCACAATTGTATTGTCAATTCTAATCCAATTAATGCATGACATGATGCCAGTACTAATCCTTAATGCAATTGAATTGCTCTTCTGAAGCAGACAATTCATCTCATGAACCGATTGTATCACGACCATGAGCCAGTCTCTTCACTAGGTGAATTGGTCAGTTCGTTCATGGTTCATCTAGAATTCAGCCAATGCAATACCCAATCAACCTAACATTCCAACCAGTCATTTCATTACATGAATTGATAGATTGGGAGTTCAGTCACTTGACTTCTTACTTGAATTGAATACCTAAATATTTTAGCAATCAATTCAATTATCATTCATGATCATAATTATTCTTCCAGGTGTATCTTATGTGTGTGACCCTATAGGTACAATATTACATTAACAGTGAATGTCCATAACCAATTATGACATCACAAGAAAAGAGTGGTGCCTAGTTACACATCACTTGCTACCCAAGTAAATGGAAAGTTGGAGAACAACTTCAACCTACAATCTGTGATTGCCATTGCAATGCTTGTATAGTTCCTTTGTCACTGATACTAGATTGAACTCGAGGAATGGAACAGTCATCTTCATCAAGATTCAATTTCTCTTCCTTGTTATAGTAGAGTGTTTGAGATATATGTAAGCTCAATATCACATATTGAATCACATGTGCATGGCCATGCATGTCTCAGTCTCTCTAATCAAGTGGCCAGGATATCATACTCCAATAGGAGGGACAAATCCCATCTACATCACGCACAGTCATGCCCATGTGTCATAGTGCATCCAATCATCACCTTTATGGCAACCCTTATTCAAGATCACGATGGATGATTTCAAAGTACACCATTCACGGTGGATGATTTCGAAGTATACTGAATGCCATGTAACAAGTGTAGTGACTATAACTCTAAGTACCACAATTACCACCAACACTATGACAACTAACTATGACTATTATTGTAATGGTTTCCATGTGTCATTCTCATGGTGAGTATGTGACATCCCCAGATTTTCTAAAACTTAATCTAATGTGTGACGTCCAAATTTAAACCCTCACCTTAGCTAGAATCCCAATTTAAACACCACACACTAAGATAAGAATAAGAAAATCAGAGGAAGTCAGAAGGAACAATAGCAAAACATGCACATGAACAAGAACATAACCATACAACACATATTCACCATTCAACATATAATTACAAAATGAATTATTATTACAACTTGATATTACACATTGAAAAATAAATTTTACATATGTACATGTTAAATCTACAGTAGGATCTTAAGACAATAGTTCCACATGTACATCTGCACGCCACACAACTCTCAACTATCTAGGTTCTCAAGATCATATGTCCACATACCTAAAACAAATATTACATGTGGTACGCGTCAGCACAATATTTTAAAATATTGTACTAAGTACGCCTACGTGTCTTTTTATATACCTCTTTCATACTAAGACTTGGCAAGAAATTAAAATTAATACTTGGCATTATTAAACAAATACAAGAAAAGGCATATACTTGAATAAAAATGTTTATTAACAAAAGAGAACACATATTTTAAGCAAATTTTCCATTATATGCTCGTGCATCTTCCTACCAATGGGATATATGCATTACGGCATTATGATCTTCTTACTAAAGAGATAGAACATTGTACATGTGATCTTCTTACCAAAGAGATAGATCACTCACTAGAACTATACTTACCAAAGAGATATAGTGCTTTCATATAATGGAACTAATATATTATGTTTCATGTGTTGGTAACTATATATATGAAAAATCAAGAAAGATAATATACAAGAACAATAATTTTAGCCAATATCATATGCCAAGTATTTCTACACACATAATACAACCATACTACATAGTAGGCCGAGTAAGAGGTAAGGGCGTACCTTGACCAAGATATGCTAATAATCACATATTACTTATGTCACTATATCTTCTTGGTCAAATCTTAATAAAGACAAGTTCACATATACCATCATCATATTTAGATCATCTTAATGCTAGTCATGACTTTATGTTAGGGCATGTTTGGTACGTAGGATTCTGAGTAGGATAGGACTTGATTTCTGCCACTATTCTCAATCCTACATTTTCTTGCACAAAAAGAACAAAAGGATAGTACTCCGACGGTAAAGGGAGTCACGATGGAAAGGGATTCAAAGTTTGGCCCTCCCTCCTAGTACTGGTGTGGTATACGCACCCCAATCACCATCGCTCTCTTGAGGCCGTAACTTTTGTTCTCTATTTGCTACAACATCTGGTCTTCTCGCCCTAGCTTCACCTTGGCTCAGCCCACCCACTCCTTGTTAGCGGTGGTTGTCGCTCATGCCCCTCTATTTCATGCTGCCAAGCTTAACCCTTCGATGTTTATCTTTTCCATACTTACTACGCTTCCTCCAGTCTCGCCTGGCATGGTTGGCTTTTTCTGTAGTTCTGTCCATTTTTATGAAGCTGCTCTCCAGGTCAACTCCAGTCAGTTTCATCATATTCACCACGGCATGCTTCCACTGTTGTCAAGGCTAAATCGATCGGGATAATGTTGTTGATCACTATAAACATTATACTAAGAAACTTTTTAACTTGCCGCAACCGCGTGCCACAGTGATGCAAATTTCGTCTAGAAAAAGTTTCTATATTACGGCTCTTTGCAAAGCTAAGTGTAATCTGAATCAAAATTCATAAGGTAACCTTTTTATTAGGAAAAAGTCATCAATTTACATGTTTAAAAATACTAAACAATGATAGATGACTTGTACGCAGCAAATTGGGCGTAAACTTTTAATTTGAAGCTGTCAAATGCTTTGTCATTATTCACATCTCTATTTGATTGCACCGTATAAAGATTGGTTGATTGGGTTTTTCCTCATGCTCACAAAGGCAATTCATGGTTAGATCAGGAAGGAGACAGAGTGCCAATAACACGTGTGAACCAACAATGAAGACAAGTATAGAAATCCTTTCCAAGTGTACATCCAAACGTAGGATGGAAAACCTAAGCTCCTCTCCCTTACGTGTACCATCCTAGCCTACTCTATGATGTATCCCATCACAATCCTTTCCTTTAAACCAAACATGCCCTTAGGGTTTGAATTAGTCCATGAGGATATTCTCATTGCTGCTTGTATTCTTGTCTAGGGATTATCTTATTGATCTTATTTTTCAATTATGGGCTAGATTATCATGGAACATCTAAATATTATGTTTCATATAATTATGTGTACAAATTAACCCTAGATTACAAGTATTAGTCATATTAGGGTTTATATCACTTTAGGAGTCGCCATCATCATAACATGAATTGTGTTGATAAGATTGGTATGTTAGTTTCTCATTGTGTTCCATATAGTGATATGAACCTATTCTGGAGTTTCCAATATTTATAAAGCATAAAAAAATTTTGTAATTCATGCATGATTATTAGCCCTAATTAGCCATATAAGCATACTACATGATTTCATGCATCGACATTATAATATTTGGTCATCAAATGGAATATACATCACATTTAGGAGTTACCAATGCATTCTCATAATTTTAGGTCATTATTTGTTATTTATTATCCATAAAATATGTGTAATATATCTGACATGATATCACTCAGATATAAGCATCAAAAGATTGATATTTTGGTTTCATGTGGTTTTACTCTTTTTTTAGCAATTCGGTAGTTTACTCATATTTTTCTAACAACTGTGTCAATTACTATGATTTTAGCAAGATCTAAGATTCTCTGGGATTTTTCTTACCTTCAGGCCAATTGGACAATGCCACGTCAGCCCCCATGCACGACTCCCAATGCTGGCTTAGACGCTTGGGATGGGACCTGCCTGGTGTGGATCTTTGGTTCGATCCACCGGCTCACTGGTCTGCTTGCCTGGTTGGGCCTACCACCCTGTTCTCTCTTTCTCATGAGAACGCAAACACTCTAGACGCCCGCATGCGTTCTTCTCTATTTTGCGAGGGCACCATCACACGGTCCACCTCTAGTGAAAGATCAGGCACAAACTCCTTCTCTTCATCTAATTCTTAGGCTTCCAATAGCTTCGTCCTTTCTACTTCTGCACCTTTAGCCACTTGGATTCACTAGTGGAGGCTCCTCCTGGAAGATTGAGGAGCTCCCCGCTGTCATTTTCCATAGCATCGGAGTAGAAGAGGAATAGTGCCTCCACACCACCAAACCTCAACTTAAACCCCCCCCATTAGCACTTTAAGACCCTCAAGAACTAACATTGCCACTTGAACTATATCGATAAGGTGTCACGGACCATCCCTGAGCTTGGTCCTCTTCTCTAGACAAGCGGAGTTTGTTGACCACCAACCCTCCATGGTTGCTTGCAAAACCACCAGAAACATACTCGTATACTTCCGTTCTACCTTTTTCCTTCCTCAACTTCATCTACTATCATTCTTACCTCTGAGTTCCACCTTCTTCCATGGCATGCACACTGTAATGGAGAAGTAGTTATAGGACTAGACTCGTTCTCTATCTAGATGCACCCAAAAGAATCAGTGGATGGGTTGACAAAAAAGTTTATTTGAGGAGTATAACTTCTCTCACATGAAAATCATCATTGGACCACAATCAGCAAGCTGCACAATGTGTGTGGTCACCACCAGTAGTCAAAGTTGTAACAACTAAATTGCAGACATAATCACAACTATTGCCCCATCATTTGCAGTTGAGATGAAGCTTGCCCAACCCAGAATCCAGGCCTCCTACTTCTTAAATTTTACAACCCCTGGATCAGAGATCTAAGGCCATAACTTGGCCACACAACCCAATCAAGGATCCATGGTCATGACACAGCCTAATCTAGACTAAAGCTATTCAACTTAGATCTATTATTCATCAATAATTCACATCATTTCACAAATTTTAAACCTAAATAACTTCTTCTAGGAACACGGAAACCTCATGAAACTTTGATTGTAGCTTTAATATCATCCAAGCTACCTCCTATCCAACTTTGGTTCCAAAACTCAACTATTTGACCAATCAATTATGTACTTCAACAGGGCATGAATTTAGGGATCTTAGTCATGGTGTCAACATAACTAATCATCCATATTTTATCAAAGCACTTGGATCTCTTCAAAATAACTCAAACACATGGATAAAATTATCTCATTAGGTATTCACATACTTCAAAAGTTGACTCCATCACAAGGTCTATCTAATATACTATTCTCTAACAAGTATTTGTGTGTTTGGTTTGATATCACATATCATGACTGATGAGATTATTTCATCAACCAACACACACTCTAGTCGTATGTGTTTATGTCTATCAGCCTTCCACAATAACATTCAACTAGGGACATAATAAGAATTTATATACTCAACATCTGCATGATCTCGTTGTTCAAGTCACGTACTTGAAGAAATACATCATTGTGTAATATCATTCTTTAGACATTTATTATTTTACTTCATTATCTCAAAACTGAATAAAATAGAATAAATTTGAAGCTTGCCTTTATTAATCGAATCATTTACAAGGTATTCCATTACAATCATCATATGAAACCATGTCGCGAGTAAGAACAGCAAGAAGAAAACATTGTAGCATGAATGAGAGTAGACTTATGGTTAAATTGAGTGAAATGTGCAACCCAGATGATATGAAAATGTGGTATGATTTCATCCCATACCACAAACTATTGAAAAAGAAATAGGACGTGCTATGAGATGTGAAGTCAACACTTAAAATGTATAACAATAGACACTTAAATCTAGGGCTAGTTATCCCTCTTTGTCTCTTGCATTCTAAAAACTATAATTTCTAAAAGATGAAATCCTAATAAAACATTTATGTCATTCCTTCTTTTAAAAGAGTCAGAGAGTAGAGGATTTATGAAAAATTGGAACACTTTATGATATAACATTCATAAGACAAATAATCCAATCAAAACCAAACAACTCAAGAGAAATTCTAAAACCATCATGAAATTTGGATCCAAAATCATTATTTGTGAAAATATAAATTGATAGTTGTACATTAATGCTAGCCATGTATCAAAATGTAAGGGTTTTTTACCTAAACAAGTTGACATGAACCTCATTAAATCACTAATTATTCCATCATCATTCAATCTAACTTATTAGGTGTTTCATCCTACTTGGTTTATACTTAATTACTTCTTGGAAAGGTATACTTCTATTCTAGGGTATCACAACCCCATGAGTTAGGATTTTCTATATCATCAAATTCTCATGTTTCATTAAAGTTTGGGATTATGATAATAGAACTTATATCCTTAAGAGGATCCTATTATTAATACTTGGTTTGACTTCACTAAGATTACACTTAGGACTCATCTAAGAGGTGAAGGCTATAAGAATGTGAGAATCTTTCCTGGTGGGTGTCTATATTATTTCTGTGATACCACTTTTGTAACATCTCCCAAGTGCAATCCATAAAATAACATCATGGAAGCATGGACCATAAAGAACACACTTGTGAAACGTCACAATCAGCTTACATCATTCATTGCATTAATAAAAATAACTTTACACATGGTAGAGAAACATCAATTCTCATACATATTCTTCTCACAAATCCAACAAAAAGGAATATAATACATGATATAACTGGTGAACTGGTTACACCTCCTTGGATCTCATATATGGTACCCCACCGGGTCCTGAACATTTACGTACGTCCACCTCCTAATAGCTATCCCGTGTTGTACACACCCGATGTGCATCCACAGATAGTGATGCATTTGACAAATGTTGTAAGTGGTTGGATCCTGTAAATATATAAACATAATCGACATAAAGCTTAAACCTAATATGAACTTGCACAAACCTTATTTGACCTTAGATTTCATTCTTCTATTGAACCTTATAAATGAATCATATGAATAGTCTTCTTGATCAGAAAGGAATATGAATTTATCTAGATTCAATTCACATTTTTATTATTTACAAATTTCAAATTCTGCATATTGGTTAAAGCATAGTACTATGCATAATATGTGGATTATTGACTGGTGATTAGTTCATTTGACTTATGTGATGAAAATGTATATATATGGGTCTATATATTCTGATCTGAAAGAAATGTATCTCTAAAATCCTAAGCCATATATTCTTGGGTTAGAACATGAAATCACATATATGTCATTTAATTGCCTCATATTTTCCTTAAAGTGAGTAAATGCACTTTAATATCCATTATAACTTAACTTATCTATATAGAAGCCCTTAACACTGTGATTTTCTCCCGAATGTGGAAGGAATCAATAGAGGTAGCTTTCATTAGTATCTCTTACATGATTCCCTAGTTTGATATATATGGCATTTAACCTATCTCATGCACCTGAGATGAGGTATGTAAGGTAGAGAGGCTTTACGCTCTTACCTAGCTAATGTTTAGCAACTCTGAGGTGGACCAGGGTTTGTTTCTTATCTTAGGGCTTCCGGATGACCCTAAGATGTGGACAGTGAGTCATTGACATGAGAACCTGGCCTGGAGAATTTTACTTGATTAGGTGTAGCTCAAGTAATTTCAGAGCAAACTTCATAATGAATGTTGACAAGCCAAAATATAAAATGGTCACATCTATAGTTTTCTAATGAAAACATCTTTAGTTGCTTGTTCCAAATATGTAATTAGACAAAAAAAAGTTATTTGTGATTTTCATGTAATCAAATGTTTGATTCAAGGATTTGTATGCTAATGTAAGGATTAGTGTGGATAGTTTGGTTATCTTTGTGGGGTCTTAAAGGTGAGTCCCACAATGATGATGATGATGATGGTTGGCCCATGATGGAGATGATTATGATGATGATGATGATGATGATGATGATGATAATGATGATGATGATGATGACATTGATGATGATGTTGACATTGATGATGATGATGATGGTACTTAGTAAAAATGTAATGTATAATTGGTTTTTCAGTTTATTTCACCATGGTCTGGGCCTCTACCCTCATGTTTATTTCACATGTTTATTTCACTACGTACTACCGACTACACATTTATTTTTTATTTTAACATATACAATGAATAACTTAGTACAATGAATGCCAGTTTGTATTTGATTGACTATGTTTGCTTCATTTGTGGTTAAGTATGTAGAAAATATGTTATGTATTTGTATGAAACAATTATTTCTCCATCATCAATATGAAATAACCCATGTTTTTGTCTATTTTTTTTTTAATTGGCCATTCTATTCATCTTGTGGCCTGGGCTCGATCCTAGGATCTCTCACTTACAAACCGAGTGTCTAACCATCTTGGTGTCTTCTGTTAGACTATGTTGTTGTCTATTGTTAGTACTTACATTTATATTACTTTTTCTCAACATTATTTTACATTGTTGTAGGCATAACATCTAGATCTTCAATAGTCACCATGGCCTGGGCCTCTACCCCAATGTTACTATTCCCTGATGAAGAACAGTTAGACATCATCCTAGATGATTATTCCTTAGCACAACTCACTATACCTAAAAATTGGCGTTATCTAAATGGAAGACGTTACAAGGCTGGTGAAGTGTACCTAAATTTTGGAAATTCAACATTTGTTATCGAAGTTAAGTACGATGTTATCGAAAATCTTGTATCCACATCTAGTTGGTGCGAGTGGGTTAGGATGATACTATTGGGCCATAGTGACATGCTTTTTCTTCATCCAATTGACCATAATACCATCAAGGTTTGGATAACCAACATCAACAATGAGGTGCCATCATCTCAAATGATTTGAGTACTCGATAGAGGATAGCGATGATGATGATGATGATGATGATGATGATAAGAACACATCCAATTTCCCTTTTATTCCTTTTGACACCGTCGATTTTCCTATCACCATCAGTTCAGATTCATCTAAAGGCAATGACGAGCTCCGCTCCGCCTCAACATCAACAAAAAAACAAGGTAGGTCCAAACAATAAATGTACTTTCCTGTCTTATTTTTTGTTTCCACTTTTTGTCTAAAAGTAATCAAACTTCATAGCTATTTTTTTTATCAAAACTTTAGGGGAAGACCACCACAATGAAAAGTCCCTCACAATTGTTGATTCCGGACCATGTTTCTATTGTTTAAGTTGTGTATCTAGTCTAGTTGTGTCTCTCTCTTCCCAGTTATTTTACTTATGCACATGTTTAGGGGTACAACAACCCCCTTGTTTAGTTACTATTTTGGACAACAACACTGCTGCATGTTCATAACTATGTCATTTTCATTCATCCCTTATAGTATTCGCAGAGTGGTTACAATATTTTGTGTTTGTATTACGAAAACAAACTAACCACGACTTAAGTAAGCCTAAATGTAAGGCCCCTAAACTTGCTTAATGAGTTGAATGAGCTTAATTACTATAATTGAATGCTTAAAACCCTAATCTAACCTTTTGATATGTTTTTAAATCATAAGACAAGCTTAAGTTTCAAATTTGGTCCAATTTGGACATTGTTTGAGCAAGTTATGCAATTTTATGTACATTTTGGACTTTTCTGCAATTAACCTATTTGAGGGGTTTTCTTTGCAATTTGTCACATAAATTATGTTCCTTTGATTTTATATTACCATTCTTGAGATTTTTGAGCCATGGGGTCCTAGTTGGGCCATGGTGTGAAGGTGTTTTCATCAAGGGTATTTTAGGGTTTACCCCTTCACGGATGAGCTACTTTTAGTAGCTATAAACTAATGAATTATGTATTTGGCTGGAAATTTCATCAAATGAAATCTAAGAAGGTTAATAGGGATGATGAGGGATCTTCTTGTGTGTGTGCTTGTATATTCTCAATAGTTTAAGGCCATAAATACACGGGGAAGCTACTTTTACACCTCATGCTTGCTTCTATCCTTATCCATGGGCTATATTTTTATCTTCCTTGTACAAATACGATACTATACTTTCTTTCTCTTTCTTCTAACCTGGAGAAACGAATTCACTCTATTTTTCTGTGGAACCAACTGCTCTAAGGTAGAAGACAACCCTTTTTTGGAGAAGAAGGTCTCCTAGGGCTCCTACTAGCCCTACCTAGGGTTTCCAAGGTCATCTTCTAGGGGATTCGACCAAGGAAAGTTGTTTTCTTCCTTCCTGCTTAGTTTTTCTTGCTCTTCTCCTTTCTTAGACCTTCCTCTAGGTCAGAACCTTACTGTTCAATGGTAGAATTTTCTCTAAAGGTCTAAAACCCTACCTTTCTTGCTCCTTATGTTTAGGGTTTGCTCATTTGATGAAGAAAGGTGTTAGATGGACGAATTCATAGCTTATTCTTGGATTTTCTACCCTACCTACTCGATATATCTTCTGTGTCTGGTTTCATATTCTCATTGTAGGAAAGTTTTATAACTTTTTCTACATTTATTTCTTACCATAAGCTTACTAGCTCATGTTCTTGCTTGAAAATGATGATTTATGCACTAAAAAGCTATGCTTGACTTGGATTTCAATTTTTATAATGTTCCCTATTCTTATTTCAGTTCTAGATGAACCTGTGATTATTTGTACGTTATTCCTAAGGTATAATATGCCTCGTATTAGGTTGTTTTGGCAACCTATGGTGCTAAGCACCTATCAAACAATGGTCAATTTTAGGGTTTAAAGTTGATTTCTTCTATAAACCATGACCCAATGATGGTACCATTGCAACAACCCAATGGTGTTGTCTTCATAACAACTATTGGTCATGATCAAGGGTGTCAAATGATGGTGACAACCTATGGTCACCCCTTTAGGTCAGGTTTTGGACCAATTAGAAGTTTAATGATCAACCACTAAGTACCCTACTTATGTTATCAATCAATGACGACATTAGCTTAATATTTGATGTTGATTAATGAATATAATGTTGATTTAACAACCTATGGTGATTTAATGGTAACTAATGATGGTGGATTAGGTATCTAAAACCTATGTTGAGTCAAGCATTGTTGTTATATCATCAATTAAGCCTTAGACCAATGGTTTCTTGGGTCATTTGATGCAATGGTCGGACCTATACTGTAATTGATGGTTTTAATATATGAACTTGACCCAATGGTCAAGATCTACTATTTATTCCTCCAATAAAGTGGAATAATGGATAATGTAATATGTTGGTCCTAATAATGTGATTTAGATGGTTTCCTTTATATGATCAACTTAAGGAGCTTAATTGTTGACAATGGATGGCTTGTTTTAAATGAACAGTCGATTGTGGGTTTTACCTACTCTCAATGGAACTTTTTGAGTTGTTAATCAAGGGATGTCTAGGGTTAGATGGTGACTCTTTCTAGAGAACAAATCAAGGACTTCATAGGTAGCTTATCCAAGGTGTTTACTTAGGTAAACAATCAATGGTCTTACCATTTAAACATCTAATGGTTCTGGGTGACATTGTGGTATGGTGATATGGGCTGAATGATGATGGAACAAATGGAGGGTTACCCTTAATAAGGTAGTCTTACCTATTGACTCATATGAATAGAAGGTATGATAATTATATTATGTTGATATATAACCCTAATGAGGTATAGCTTGCTATACTTAGCTTTAATATAACTAAATGATGATAATTGGGTAAGAATAGTCCTTGAATGATTAATACAACCATGGAGTACTCTCTTATTGTTGTTGAAGCCCTAGTATGCTATAACCTGATGGTTAAACCTTGATTTATGTATGAGCTCATACTTGACAATAGTATGGAATGTGATGGTGATGCTTCACCTTATGCATCCATGATCCAATGGGGATGTTGTGAGTTAGGGTTTGGGTATAAGTGTTGATTAGTAACATTAATATAATTTATCTTGTGAACCTAACTCTAATGCAAATAGATAAAGATGATTATTCATGTTTAACATTCTTATATGATGGAATGATGGTGGGATAACCTCCTTACTATGATCATAACCTTGATATGTTAATTGGTGGTTATCATAGCCACATGGTTGATACTTTCTTATGCTAAACATGTGCATAATGAATATGATGAGAGTTAATCAATTCTAAATTCCTTGCATGTTGATGTAATAAAGGAATGTTCTTAATGTTAATATAACCCTGCTATGATTGTTTATGAATATTTCCTAGCTCATTAATGCAATATTGTGCTGATCTGGTGTATTATATGTAAGTGATGTTATTGAGCCTTGTTATAAGGCATGGAAAGATAATGATGATCTTGTAGGGAATAGTATGATGGTCTTAATGACCTTTGGGCATGGTTGAGTCTTGAATGAGGTGTAATCCTCTTATGTTTATAAGGGTTGATACCATGTGACATAGTGGAAAGGATTTATATTTTGTGGTAGTATTATGACTAGTGTGGTCTCATGAATGGCAAGTGAATAGTACCATGTGATGATGAGATGAGAAATTATATTTCACACATTTTATATCTTTTGAAGTTGTGATATTTATATGCTTGTTATAAGTGCATTAGGGTTTGTATGTCCACTTGTTTGATGCAGCCTTAATTCACCCAATTGGCATAACTAATCAAGTGAAACTCTAATCATGTAGTGCCATGTTCCATAGATCCATCTAAGTGTCAAAACTTGCCAGATGGTGAAACGAGTATTCCTAAGGGAAACTCAGAGCGCATATTGATGAGTATGCGGGGTGCTTGTCATCCTGAATTCAAGTGTTAAGGGAGGATGATTGTGGTTATACCTAGCCCTCAGTTTGAAAACGGTTGCGGTCGTGTCTCGATGAGTATATATGCGATGATATTGGAGAATAACTACGGTTGTACCTCATATGGTAGGGTATGTGTACCCACCTCCTTTCACTAGTGTCGTGACCTATACCAAGGACGGACTAGGCTGTTAGCAGCTTAACCTTATGTGTCACTGTGGCGGACCCGTACTGACTGGGGGCGGAGAAGATCTTAGGAGTCTGGCTCTTCCTAGATCTTGTATGGCATTGATTTTGACTTAGCAGTGGTCAGTTGGATTTTGAATGGTATCCTCAATTTCCCCAGGGCATAATAAAATATGTAAGATAGCCATGTAGCATATTTTTTTAGGGTTATACACAACATTTCACATTAGATGATAACCCTTATTTGTTATCTTTACATAAAGATGATGCTTAGTGCAATTAAGAGATAGTAGATATACTTATGTTGTGGATATGCTTAAGATTGCAGATGCATACATACAGTAGCCATGATTATGTTGATAACTATACTGCTACTGTTGATTATAATCATGATGCTAGCTATCTCATGTTGTTAGTTATATTTAGCATGCTATTCATGCCTTTGTAACTAGAGATGCATATACTGCTAATTATGCTTATCTAGGTAGTTGTGCTTATGTTGTTAGCTCTTCTTATGATGTTGATATGTTCAACCAATTAGACATGCTCATGTTGTTAGCTATGCTATGTTACTACACTTGCTCATGATGCTAGAACTACATATGATACTAAATTGTTTATATTATCAACAAGATAAAGGATGATAGTCTGGCTAATGATGATAGTTATTATCTACTCCTTTATGTATTTTATTAATCATCAATATTACTGATAGTATTTGTTATCTCTGATTAAACTGCTCAATTGTTTAATTGCTTAAAAATGTTATAATCAATAAACGTTGTTGGAGGTTATATCTCTTGTTGGGACATGGATCTCACCCTTGTGGTTTGTCACATTTTTTTAGGTAATCAGAAGTGACGAAAACAAACATGTGGCAGAAAAGAGGAGCTATAGTAATGATTCTTTGATAAAGTTGATTAGATGTCTAGTGTGTCCTAGAGTCGTCCTTGTACTCTCAGGTCTGGGCGAGAAATTTTTTGTATATGGTGTTTCAAACGAATCAGACTTTTATTAGCATATTAATACTTATTTGTGTGGCATATATGAATATTGTTCTCCTGTGCATATATATGGTGGCTAAGACGATAGAACAATTTGTATCAAATTCTTGGCATAGTATGGATATAAGAAAGATATTGGGCTCTTATGCAAATATTTCTGAGCAGGTGTTGACATTGAAATCGGTTTTAATTTACCCATATTTTTGGCTATGTGATTAATTAGTGATTGATTGTGTTTTATGTTTTAAATAATCTCGTTTAGTGTAATGGGTTATCACACTAAATTTTAGAATATTAAAGTTAATTTCTGTTGTGTAACCAAATATATTTGAATTGAAATCAATTTGTAAAAAATAGGTATGTTGTACTGGAAATCGATACCATACAACTGATATTATATAGTCTCATATGATGATGATGATGGAACTACAGGTTTCTACATGTGTGTGATGAATCATATGAATTAAATGTGCTTATACATGTGTGTGAATCACATGATCCATATATAATATTGTCCATCTTGTTAATATTGTAGGTTTGTGGCTTGTTGTTGGATGAAATCAAAGGATGTTGTTAACATGCAGTTTAGAACTGAACTACAAGTTCTGCATCATACTGACCAGCCAGACAGCAAGCATGTAAGCTGATAAGAAAAGAAAAACTAAAATATAGTCATCGGTTAAATATAAAATGTTGACAACAATTTGAGATCAACGGAGTCGGTTATTTTTAGAAAACTGACACCTATGGTCTAACCTGGGGCCAATTTTTTTGTTTGGGTTGGGAAGTGGTGTCGGTTTTGAAACAAATAACCGATGCCTATGGTCTCACTGCTGGCGCTTTTTTTGTGTTGCAATCGGGGAAGATTTTGTGTCGTCGGTTATGTAACTGACGCTGAAGAGTGTCACCCACTTGGGTGTCGCTTTGAAACCGA
This sequence comes from Alisma plantago-aquatica, assembly GCA_963693085.1. Taxonomy (NCBI): domain Eukaryota; kingdom Viridiplantae; phylum Streptophyta; class Magnoliopsida; order Alismatales; family Alismataceae; genus Alisma; species Alisma plantago-aquatica. The sequence continues at coordinate 1,236,555,514 of OY856410.1, read as the reverse complement.
CGTCAAAAGGCTTATTTAACCGACGCTAAAGGTGCTATATGTACTAGTGCATCAAAGACATAAGTAAATTGTAACCCAACAAGAACATCATAATACCATTCGAAAACAACACAAATATCATATCAAATATCTAAATATATCACAACATCGCATATATTATACCCAAATAACACACATATCACTTCAAAATATAACCTACATAACAAAAATATATGTATATAAGTAAATATTTAATACCCGATTTTGCACATTTCTAAACATGGCTCCAATCTAATTTATATTTGAACATGTAATCTTAAACGGAACCGACCCTTATCATCATAAGAGAAAACCATACCTGGTTTTTTTCCGAGTCAGACACAATTGTGTTCGCAGATTTGGCCAAATATTGACGGCCTTAGCTAATGGTATTGCTTTCCTGGGTTCCCCTTAAGAAATTTTTGCTTTGTAATATCACATGCACTTGCTGCTTTTTAAATTCATGTCGTCTGCTAATAATGATCTTTTGAACGGTTAGTTTATTTCCAAGTAAAACAATGAATAATCGAATAATTTACTGTTCGAAAGAACATGGACCACTTGTCATCTGCTAAATCTTCGATTCCTATCAAACAGTAAGCTGTGTCACACAAGCGTTCTTTTCCCCACCACGTAATCTGGTGGCCACTACCCACGAGTCTGGCACTGAACTGTCGTCTCAGCTTCTAATCCCTGAACTGTCTTGTACGCGTTTGATTTATATAATCCTCACAACTTCAAATCGTGTCGTGCTATAGGCTACCGCAGTAATGGCCTGCATGAGCTGATTAACAAACAAAACAGCAGATGTGTGCCTTAATTTAGAAAGAAAATCGAGGGCTAGCGGAGCACAAAGAATTTTTTTAGACATAGTCTGCTATAGACCCATCTGTCCACCCAATTGTCAGGATTGGGAGTGGGCATTTTATCTCGTACAGGCAGCTACAATAAAATATAAAAGAAGTAGAAGAGAGACAAAAAAACAGTTGTTCATAACTTTTAATTCGGAACATATTTTTTATAAAAATAAAAAGCATTAGATTTCTTATAATAAATAATAATATATTTTTGAAACATGATAATATTAGATAAATATTGTGTATATTTTGGGTATCGTACACATTTTTGGGGTACAATATAGGTATTTTGAGTACAAGACATCAGTAAGTAAGCATTCCTATTGTACCTTAAAACAGAAGTAATGTACCCCGAATCACGCATATTGTTCTCTTTTTATTTATCTACCCAAGTATATCATCAATGTTTTGAGGCATGATGTACATATTTTGGGGTACATTACTATCATATTTGTACATTACTAATATTTTACTTGTTGATGTAATATTATATCCCAAAACACGAGTATACCTAATATAGTACGAACATTTACAATACCGAGTTTAGTTTAATATTTTACATGATTAATCTGAGTACATACCAATGTTTGAGGTACAATATCTATAATTTGAGGTATATTATTGTCATTTTAGATATTCAATATTAATGTTACACCTATTTTGGAGTACAATAATTAAAATTTTGTGGGTATTGTACATTTTCATACTTCTCTTCTCTAGTTATACTTCTCATATTATTTTTTTCAAAGTATGTCAACATAAAGTATTTTTTCTGTGATGAATATAATATATTTTATTTCAATAAAAAATTCTTATGTCTAAAAAATCATGAGCAAAATATTTATCTCTCTCTTATTTTTATTTTTCTGTGTTTACTTTTTCTACCACATCAGCACTGATCACACCTCCCAACCAACGGGTAGACAATCGAATGGATAGGAGGGTGTAGGTAGCCTAACTTCATTCAAAATTACCAACCAAAATCTGTTTAGGGATTAGGTAAATGGAAACTTTGGGATATGGTGGGTCGAACTTTGGAATTGGAACAACGCTAGGTGTGTTTGTTGGGTTTGATTGTTGAATTTAGGTTTGAATCTCGCCTCCCATTTTTCAGTATTGGATAGATTTGTGATCTACAACATGTATGGACATCTTGTTATTAGTAGCTAATTTTTCAATTCTGGCAGCTATTGACTATCAACTAAATTTTATTCTACTCCTCTAACTATTCGCCTATTAGTGACCTTTTTTGAATTTCATCACCTTAAACATTTTGACTGTAAGTTTTTCAACCGTAAAATAAAAACTGAATCGTTTCAAGGGAAATGAGTTATACCATATAATTGTAAAAATAATTTGAATTGAGACTGCGAGGCGTGATTGTCTCCATGACATCAGTAATTCGATGTAATTGGGCTGCACTACAAGCTAACGGCATTGCTTTCCCGGTTTCCCCTTAAAGAAATCTTGCTACACATTTGAAATGTCACATGCACTTGATGTATTTGAAATCCATGTCGTCTGCTATAGATGATCTCTTGAAGTGTTAGTTTATATCCAACTAAAACAATTAATAATCGAATAGTTTACTATTCGGAAGGACATGGACCACTTGTCATCTGCTAAATCTACGGAATCTTCGATTCCTATCAAACAGTAAGCTATATCACACAAGCGTTCTTTCCCCCACCACGACTCTGGCACTGAACTGTCGTCTCAGCTTCTAATCCCTGAACTGTCTTGTACGCGTTTGGTTTATATAATCCTCACAACTTCAAATCGTGTCGTGCTATAGGCTACCGCAGTAACGATCTGCATGACCTGATTAACAAACAAAACAGCATGTGTGTCTTAATTTAGGGCCTGTTTGGTAGGGTGTAGCCGGATGACAAAGTGCGTGTTTAATGTACATTTTTACATTGCGAACTCACACAACTGCACCCTACTACACCCAACCAAACTAGTTAGAAGAAAACTGAGGGCTAGCGGTGCACCTTCATATAAAATGGCCAACAGATATCTGTTTAGGGATTAGGTAAATGGAAGCTTCGGGATATGGTGGGTCGAACTTTGGGATTGGCACATCTCTAGGTGTGTTTGTTGGGTTTGATGGCGAGTTTTTAAAAGCGATAGATGTACACCCCTATGGATGGTGACTTTGCCTTCCCATTTAAATATAGCTAAAACAGTTTGTAGCTAGAACACCTTCTCGTGATTTATGCTATCATTAGATTTGGAAGAAATATTAAAAAACCTGCTCCTGTAGGTTTACCTCATCATGACATTTGTCAATGCTACTTATTAGCGTATGCGCCGCCTATTATGGGATAGGGCAAGGCCACGAGACTTGTTGACTTTGTTTTCTAACGGTTTGCTGCCACCATAAAATCATACTACATGTTGCTATTGTTAAAGATTTGATTTGAAATCTTGGGAGTTACGTTATATTTCTATGAATGAAACGTATAGACATGCAACCTCTTCATTAGTTCGTTTGAAATCTGAAAACGAATTAGAATATGTCTACTTCGGTGACCAGATTCACCAGAAGGACCAACATCATCACTATCGCGGCAGTTAGATGTGCTGGAACAAAATCCCCTTGATAGTGACAGAAAACAATGGCCACGGCCGGTGTATATTTGAATTCCAGTCCCCTCGTGCATGTATCGAACTAGCAAACATGTGCTCCATTCGAAGTACTATAGGCGACCATCTGTCACGTCTCAATGTTCTCTTATAATATGATACAATCACGAACTAAGTGGCTTTAAAATTACACGAGGTGTAACGTTATGAACTCCGGTTTCGTCTTCGTTCCTTGAGGTACGTGCACGACATTAGGTACAAGCGAGATTCAAATTATAGTGTAAAAAATTTGTTATTCTGTTTGCAAGCTTACTGTGTACTAACATGTCTCAGTGATGCTTGATTTACTTATCTGCCACACATGAGCTCGCCTCGCACTTTGTTTTAGAAAATTTTCAATCACTGGTGTCCTTCTGGTATAATTTGTAGTGATTTGGAAAACTTAGTTGGCTCCAAACATTTAAATTGTAATAACTGTGAGTACATAGATTGGTGTGCATATATTGGGAGTAGACGTGCCAATTTGCGGTCCTGCTAAACCTAGTGCACTTTCCAGCATATATATGGCAAGTATGGTACTTAATAAAACCTTGTATTTTATACGTGTGGTTGAGCTATCTAGAGGAGCATGCAAAAAGCATATTATACGAATGCACATTATAACTTGTCGATACCCTTAAATTGGGGTAATATACAAGTACCACAAAATCACCAAGATCAAACATTTATCTATGTCAAGATACCATGACTACTTTATTTGACCTTTATTTTAGATGAAAATTATCATGATCTATGTTATGTTTGGCAACACCATGGATCCATCGGTGCAAGGCGAACGCTAAGATTATCATTGTGATATCTTACGGTGATGGAAAAGAGCGGTGTGAAAAAGCATACCACAATCTTTTTTCTCAGCTACAAGGATAATTTTACACATTAAAAACTAGTAGTCCAATAATCTTATGTCTAGAGTTGTAATAGATCCATTATTGACATTTCATTTTGTCCACACATGCTGGAAAAAACATGTTTACGACATCTTGAAGTGTGTGACACAAATTTTATCCCAAGATATTGTTGGAAATTGGTTAGTGGGCTCCAATTGGAGTGCACTGGTGGAAGTGTGTTACAGATGTATGACACCCGATAGCTACAGTGCACAGTAACTTTATCTATTGTCTTGCACATATTATAGTAGGTGTTGATACCTCTTTTGTTCATTTCATCAACAATTGTGATTGACCCTTTTTTATGGCTACTGATGGAAGTTATATGATTTATTTTTCATTACCTATTTAGTTCACTCATTTATCCATATGTCACTTGTTGATGGTTTATAGATAGAAAATTCCTTGAATAATCTACTCTAAAGAGAAATTGAGACTTCAATTTAGCTTTTTATAAGTCTTTTTAAGTACAATTTTCAAGTGAATTTCTTACAAATAAAATATTTATTTACCATCTCATTTGGGAAATCAATTTTTCTATTTATTCTTAAAAAACAACATCATTATTTTGATGGAGAAGGTATTCAATTCAATTCCATATCTTTCTGTTCAAGAAAAGGAGGAAAAAAAGAGATTTGGCCCTTAAGTTTTCATCTCTCTTCCCTTACTCTTCTAGTGAAGTCTTATTAATCAAAATAAATCTCGCAAACTAAAACAATTTTTCTATTTGAGATGCACTAAGAAACTTCAAGATGGTTAGAAATTGGATAAGGGAAAGACAATATTTCATTCTTGAGGACACACCAGTGGATCAACTCGTTCCACCAAGATGCCACATGGTGGAATGTGGCATTGCTCCAATGTACCCCCCTCCCACATATCAATGCAATTTACGGGTCCATCCAGGGTGTAAATTTTATTTTCATTTCCTATTCTTGATCTAAAGATGATCCACTTCGTGAAATCTCTCTAACCAATTGTGAATTCTCAAATCCTCACAAACAATTATAAACACCCCCTTCCATATCCACCATCAATGTTTTCACCTTTTGACTCTCCTAAAGCCAGAGAGAGAAGTAACTCATATTTTTTAGACTCGTAACATGTTATTATCCTAGAAAGTCCTTCTTTTGTAATAATAGTTTAGGTACGTTGGTAGGTTGTAGAAATAGTAATGAAAAACCAAGGGCCTCGAGATCCATGTAATCTCTCTAATTTTCATCTTTTTACTAGATCTAGACCAAATCGTACATGCATTAACTACCTCAAATTTTAGTTTACTGTATCATGACCTAATTACTTAACATCTTGGTCATGATATAACTATTGATCTACTTATTCATCACGTCATAATTGTTGATGCTAGAACAACTACGTCCTTCTTGCTCATAATTGTCTAGCTATTTTAACAACATAACTATCATGTTCATAATTTCTTATATTTAACTAGATCTTATCATGATTGTTTAGTAACACCATCATATTTCTTCACTTACATCATCTTGCCATATCTACTTAATCTATTTGTAGAAAATCACATCTTAGCCATTATCATAAAGCTCTTAAATGCATCATAAACAAATAAAATAACATGATACCATTAAGATCATTAATCACATATCTAAATGTCACTTTATCTTGTTGGGAAATACAGACACAGAGTATAGTAGAGAAAATAAAAATTTATCTATATGTATTCCCCAATACAGCAAGATCACGCCTGTAATGACCCATTTTCAAATTAGTCATCTAATTACGGTTTACTTGGATGATTGTATGCTTAACCAAGTTGATCATTATTTAAAGCTTGATTAGTGATGGTAATTAATTTTTTATGTTTTAAATATAATGAGAAGGTTTAATCATAATTTGATTCACATAATTAGGGTTAATATTTAGGAACCCTAATCCACCCAAATTACGGTTTTGATGACATATGCAAATAGAATTGGATAAGTATAGTGTCTCACTAAATGATTTTTAGTATTTTATGTATAACACTGATTTATTTCAAATTTGGATATAATTTGTATATCTCAAATGTGAACACTATTGAAAAATATCAAAATGTTTTAAGAATGTTCTGACCTATCTGTCGGTCAAGTTTCAAATTCGACTAACCATATTTTCATATTGATATAGCAGTTTGGTAATTTAATTTTATCTTTTTATTGGTATATCCAATTGATCTAAAATTTTAATTGTAGTTTTAAAACTCAATTATAGAAATTATATCAAATTTTCATAATTTTTGGATGATGTTTTATCTATACAAAGATGGGTTTCGGTCAAGTTGTGTGAAGAACAAGCTTGACCGACCATGCTTCTGACTACAATATAGTAGTGTAGTATTTGATTTTTAATTATTTATTGGTAATTCCAAATGATATAAATTTTTCAGTTTTACTTAAAAACTCAATTTAAGACATTGGGTTAAAGTTTCATAATTTTTTGATGAGATTTAAGTTCTAAAAAGAGTGGTGTCGGTCAAGTTTATAACTCAGTCAACCAACCCGTCTGAGCAAAATAAAAATATAATGAAGGGCTTGTTTGCAATTCATCTAAGCACCTCAATTCATCTATATGACTAAGCTAACACACAAGGAGCTCTCATAACTCATCATTCCTGTCAAATACATGAAATTCTTGAGAGAGAGGAGAGCTAGGGTTTTGAGAAGAGAAAGTGGTGGAGATGTTGACCTAGGGCTTCTCTATCCAAGATATAATGAAATCAAGTAAGTTTAGCTTCTTTGCATAGCATTTCATGGTGAATCTTCTCTCACATGTCAAGATTCTATCCCTCCCCTAATTTGATTCGAAATCAAATCAAATCTCCCCCTTTTCTCACTCTTTCTCTACTAATCCCCATTTCTAGGGTTTCCGAGTTGAGAGGAGAAAGAATTGGATTCTTTTGTTGATTGGGTTTCCAAAAATTCAGAGTTTGGCCTACGAATTTAAGGTGCTTGGCACTTGAGGTTAGTGTTTTTCTCCCTTCTAAGATTTGTATTCATGCTGAAAGCCTAATTCTATCCGGTTAAAATAATCATAAACCTTGTTTGTATATGTATGTAATTGGATTTGATTTTGGAAAGATTTGGGGGATCCAATTCTATTGATTTTGATTATTTCTCATTGATTGGAACTTGATAGTTCATAATATATTGATTGAGGATCCATTGGTACCTAAAAATCAGCCCAATGACTGATATGCTTGGAATTGAATTGACATGCATAAAATCATATTTAAATTGTACTAGATTGTATTATATAAGTGTATTGTGGAATTTTAATGGAATTGAATGACCACATATCCTGATTAGGATTTGTGTTGAGGAAGTGAATCAAATGAGTCAATTAATCAATGTATACTTATGATTAATGAATGAAATGTGTGAAAATGGAAACTAGGGTTTCAATGTTTGTGGATAACCCTAATGAACCCTTGAGTCATGATTGGATTACTGAATGATATGATTCTTATGATATCTTGAACTAAGGAATGACTTATTGAAAACTCTAAAAGTTTATTATTAAGAATATTATGAATGATAAAGCTAGAACTTGTATATGATGTTGTAAATGTGATCAAATGTTGAAGTTGAAAGTATTAATATTTCAATTGAATATGATGAGTCTTACTAATATCATCTAAGTCTAATGCATTTGTTTTAGTATAATAAAGAATGATCATGGTTGATTATGGGAATGACATTAGAAGTCAATGACATGGTAAACATATCTAAATTTAAGAAATGATATGAAGAAAAAAATGTATTGATGGTGATGGCAAGTTAAAGATGAAACTAATGAAGTTATTATGATGAAGTATTTAATCCTTTATTTTAATTACATGTGGCTTAAGACAAATTGAATGAAACATACTAAAAATATACTTTGATGGATATCAATGAAAAGATAAGTATTTTATATCAAGTGAGTTAAAATTGATTGGTTCCAATAATTTAATGAACATGACATGAGAGAAGTTGAGATTAATTAATATGAATTGAAGGAAAAAGATGAGAAATAGTAGACAAATTTAAGAAACAAGCTCTAACCCTAAAATGTTGAGCTAGATGGTGCTAATGAATAACAATATCAAATGAGGGATTAAGGAATGTACATAATTGTAGTTTAATTCAATTAAAAGATGAGGTTCAAGCATTTGAATTGATTTACAAGAATGTGTTCTTGTATTGTGATTGTTTGATAGAATACTTGTATTATGAGAATGAACTATTTTGATGGAACTCAAATGATAATCAACATGTGTTGATTAGTAACCCCATATGAAGAATGTGAAATAAAAGAAGAAGAGAACTAAGTCTGTTATGCATGTATATGCATGAAATTTATTTGCATCTATTCAGATTGGATGGAACAAGCATATGTTGTATGATAAATCTATTCTGAGTATGAGAAATGATACATGATATCTATAAGCTTTTACAGTTGCTAGTTCTAATGCATCTGCTAATATTTGTTAAGAACTATGATATTCAATGAACTGAAAATATTTATGTTAAAGTGAATTTAATATGCACTCCTTACATTTGAGAAACCTTGATAAGGGTAAATGATGCATAATGAGATTATGTCTAGGGATGAAAGCCCATTGATGATGATAAAACCCTGATGGGGTAAACAATGGACAATAAGATTATGTCTCGGGCTGAAGGCTCACTGTTAATGATTGCTATGAGATGAAGTAGAGGATAGAAATAATCATATGTGTGGCAATATACAGGTTCATTGTGCTTCGTGCTTTGATCATTATCCTTATTGACAAACTTAATCTATTTCATGTTATTCTAGTTGCGCGAGAATACACAGATATGATATATGATGTTTTGAATTCTCATAAGATGAGTAAAAGAGATTAATAACAAGTGAAATGATGGAACATCTAGTTAGGTGTCCTGAACACTGTGAGTTTCCCCTAAGGACCACACTGGGGAAATAAAACGGATCTCCTTGTAGTAATCGATGAATTATGAGAAGGATTTCTAGAGTGTGGATCGAGACCTTAAAGGTTAGACCACTAGGATTTTGGAGTGAGTCATCTGGAGTGGCTCTGGCCCTAAATCCTTGCTGTGAAAGTCTATGTCCAGATGGAATAGACTCTGATGAAATAAATATGTGTAATGTGAAATGAAAAATATGTGAAATATTGTGATATGTGGTATACTGCTTTGTTGGTTCCTATCTCGTATACCCAAGGTGAGGACATGAGCCTCTTTAGGCAACCCTGAGGTGGCCATGGTCTGTTGTTGATATCTTAGGGTTGTCGGCTAAACCCTAGGATAGTGACGGTGAGTCTTTGATATGAGAATCTGGCATGGCGACTTCTACTTGGTGAGGTACAAGCCAAGTAGTTTCAGGACAAATGAATAAAAGATGATAAGCCGTGTAGAACATGATTTGAATGATTATTACATTCCTTATACATTTAGTTGATGATTTTTGATTAAGCTTCATGTTGTGGAAAGTAATCATGTTGCTATGTACATTTTCTATTTCATATTATGATCTATCATGCTGACAAGTTATAAATGTTGGGATTTATATCCATTCTGAATATGAGTTGGATTGCTTGCTATTTGATAGTATTGTTTGGTAGATATGTATTATGTGTACTTCAGCTTCAGGACTGCATGATGTGTTCCTGGTCCGGCTGGTGGAGTGTCACAAAGTTAATGTTATTGTTATATATTGATTCAAAATGCTTAGAACTTGACTTATTACTCATGTAGTGGGATTCTTAATTTGAACTAAGAAGTATATGTTGATTTGTTCATAGACATGCTCTAAAAAGTTATTTCAAAGTTAAAATTGGTTTAAGTGATTACCGTATCTGATGGATTAGATTACCACTACAAGATAGATTTGACTCATGATAGAACTATTTGCTAGACTTTTCAATATACACATGTTTTTGTTAAGTTTATTATACTTAATCTGATGTTGATGCATGTACCTAGCTTGAGTAGGAGGTATCCACCCACTAGGGCTTTAAATGAGTCTCATGAGGTTGTTTTAAATCTTTTTAGGTAATATGCTATCCAGTGGAGAGGTCATGATAAAGAAGATATAAATAGCATAATTTAGATAGATCAGATGTCCATGTACTCTCTCTTTCCCGGGATGGGTTGTAGGTTAAGTTTGTTCATCAATGTACATGTATCTGATGTAAACTGAACTGCATATGAGAACAAGATTTGATTCTGGATTTAATGGAGTTGAATATGATTTGTGATATCTAAATGTGATGTCCTTGATGTGACATTGATTTATGCATTTGTGAACAAAGAAAAAGGAAAAATTTATCTGTGTTTTTCGTATATTGTTTATTCACCTTTGTCGAGAATTCATTGTTTTATTTCATAAATTGGGTTTAGGTTTTGGGATTATCTCTAATGATTGGTATTTATGCTGATCAAAAGAGTGGGTCCTGACAAATGTGGTATCAGAGCCTAGGTTAGATGAGTCTACAAGGACAATAGGATCTAGGACTAAATGATAATGTGGATGTTGAATATAACCTGAATGATGTACATACTGTCTGAATTCAGTATCCAGATACTCTGGTCAAGTATTTGGGTATTGAGCTAAGCTAGTATGGAATTGCCGACTATACTTCTTTCGGATGCCCTGACCAAGTATCCAGATGAACATAGTTTGTTAGTATAATAAGAAGCATAAAAAAAAGAATGGTGATAAAATGGTGAAAGAGAAAAGGATTTTATAATTCAATATGGAACCTAAGGAAAACATGAAATTTCATATAAGAAAAATGAAAGATTAATGGATTATTAAGACAATCTCTAATGAGTTTGAATTTGAGTATGAAATCTGAAATTGTGAGAAAAACCTATGAACTAAGATGTACACTAGATGATTTTCTTCATAAAGTAAATTGATGAATGCGGATGATAATATGTGAATGAGTCATAATCTTATCCATGAGATACACAATCAAAATTTTAAAAGGATGATAAAGGTGATGTGAATCAGATCTTGATAAATGATGTATTACTAAAATTTGTGAAGTGTTTGTAATACTCAAGGAGAGATATGATGATGACAAGGGATGAAATATCCATTAAATGCAAAAAAAAATGTCATATGAAAGAAAGATAAAATGAAAGTCTTTATAATTTGATGTCCAGAGAGGTGAACGATTAGATGATATGATATTCTTCTGTATCTTTTCTTAGATTTCAGGAAGAAATCCTAAAAGGAGGGGAGAATTTGTAATGACCCATTTTCAAATTAGTCATCTAATTAGGGCTTACTTAGATGATCACATGCTTAACCAAGCTGATCATTATTTAAAGCTTGATTAGTGATGGTACTAAATTTTTGATGTTTTAAATATAATGAGAAGGTTTAATCATACTTTGATTCACATAATTAGGGTTAAGATTTGGAAACCCTAATCGACCCAAATTAGGGCTTTGATGACATATGCAAACATAATTTGATAAGTATAGTTTCTTACTAAATTATTTTTAGTATTTTATGTGTAACTCTGATTTTATTCAAATTTGGATATGATTTGTATATCTCAAATGTGAACATATTAAAAAATATTAGAATTTTTGAAGAATGTTATGACCTATTTTTCGGTCGAGTTTCAAACTCGACTGACCATAATTTCATATTGATATAGCAATGTGGTAATTGAATTTTATCTTTTTATTTATTTCCAATTGATCTCAAATTTTAACTGTAGTTTGAAAACTCAATTATAGACATTATATTAAATTTTCATAACTTTTGGATGATGTTTGATCTCTACAGAAAGGGGTGTCGATCGAGTTTTGTGAAGGACAAACTCGACTGACCATGTTTTTGACTACAATATAGTAGTGTAGTATTTGATTTTTAATTATTTATTGGTAATTTCAAATATTATAAAAATTTTACGATTTCTTAAAAACTTAGTTTAAGACATTGGTTTAAAGTTTAATAATTTTTGGAGGAGGTTTGAGTTTTGAAAAGTGTGGTGTCGGTCGAGTTTATAACTCAGCCAACCAACCAGTCTGAGCAAAATGAAAATATAATGAAGGGCTTGTTTGCAATTGTTCTAAGCACCTCAATTCATCTATATTACTATCCTAATACACAACGATCTCTCATAACTCATCATTCCTATCAAAGAAATGAAATTCTTGAGAGAGAGGAGAGCTAGGGTTTTGAGAAGAGAAAGTGGTGGAGATGTTGACCTAGGGTTTCTCTATCCAAGATATGATGAAATCAAGTAATTTTAGCTTCTTTGCATAGAATTTCATGGTGAATCTTCTCTCACATGCCAAGATTCTGTCCCTCCCCTAATTTGATTCAAAATCACATCAAATCTCCCCCTTTTCTCACTCTTTCTCTTCTAATCCCCATTTCTCATATTTCCAAGTTGAGAGGAGAAAGAATTGGATTCTTTTATGAGAGTTTGATTGGGTTTCCAAAAATTCAGAGTTGAGGTGAGTGTTTTTCTCCCTCCTAATCTGTGTATTCATGTTGAAAGCCTAATTCTATCCAGTTAAAACAATCATAAACCTTGTTTGTATATGTATGTGATTGGATTTGATTTGGGAAAGATATTAGGGGATTCAATTCTATTGATTTTGATTATTTATCATTGACTGGAACTTGATTAGTTCATGATATATTGATTGAGGATCTATGGGTATTCTTATGGGTAGATGACTATGCTATTTCATATGAATTTTGCCTAAAAATCAGCTCAACAACCGATATGCTTGGAATTGAATTGACTTGCATAAAATCATATTTAAATTGTACTAGATTGTATTATACAAGTGTATTGTGGAATTTTATGGAATTGATTGACCACATATCCTGATTAGGATTTGTGTTGAGGAAGTGAATCAAATGAGTCAATTAATCAATGTATACTTATGATTGATGAATGAAATGTGTGAAAATGGAAACTAGGGTTTCCATGTTTGTGAATAACCCTAATGAACCCTTGAGTCATGATTGGATTACTGAATGATATGATTCTTATGATATGTTGAACTAAGGAATGACTTCTTGAAAAGTCTAAAAGTTTATTATTAAGAATATTGTGAATGGTAAAGCTAGAACTTGTATATGATGTTGTAAATGTGATCAAATGCTGAAGTTGAAAGTAATAATACTCAATTGAATATGATGAGTCTTACTAATATCATCTAAGTCTAATACATTTGTTTTATTATAATAAAGAATGATCATTTATTATTATGGGAATGACATTAGAAGTCAATGACATGGTACACGTATCTAAATATAAGAAATGATATGAAGAAAAAAAATATTGATGGTGATGGCAAGTTAAAGATGAAACTAATGAAGTTATTGTGATGAAGTATTTAATCCTTTATTTTAATTACATGTGGCTTAAGACAAATTGAATGAAACATACTAAAATGAGACTTTGATGGATATCAATGAAAAGATAAGTATTGTATATCAAGTGAGTTCAAAATGATTGGTTCCAATAATTTAATGAACATGACATGAGAGAAGTTGAGATTAATGAATATGAATTGAAGGAAAAAGATGAGAAATAGTATACAAATTCAAGAAACAAACTCTAACCCTAAAATGTTGATCTAGATGGTACTAATGAATAACAATCTCAAATGAGTGATTAAGGAATGCACATAATTGTAGTTTAATTCAATTAAAAGATGATGTTCAAGCATTTGAATTGATTTACAAGAATGTGTTCTTGTATTGTGATTGTTTGATAGAATACTTGTACTATGAGAATGAACTATTTTGATGGAATTCAAATGATAATCAACATGAGTTGATTAGTAACCCCATATGAAGAATGTGAAATATAAGAAGAAGAGAACTAAGTATGTTACACATGTATATGCATGAAATTTATTTGCATCTATTCAGATTGGATGGAACAAGCATATGTTGCATGATAAATCTATTTTGAGTATGAGGAATGATACATGATATCTATATGCTTTTATAGTTGCTAGTTCTAATGCATCTGCTAATATTTGTTAAGAACTTTGATATTCAATGAACTGATAAGATTTATGTTAAATTGAATTTAATATGCACTCCTTACATTTGAGAAACCCTAATAAGGGTAAATGTTGCATAATGAGATTGTGTCTAGGGCTGAAAGCTCACTGATGATGATAAAACCAAGATGGGGTAAATGATGGACAATAAGATTATGTCTTGGACTGAAGGCTCACTATTGATGATTGCTATGAGATGAAGCAAAAGATAGAAATAATCATATGTGTTGCAATATATAGATTCATTGTATTTCTTTCTTTGATCATTGTCCTTATTGATAAACTTAATATGTTTCATGTTAGTCTAGTTACGCAAGAATACACAGATATGATATCTGATGTTTTGAATTCTTGTAAGATGAGTAAATGAGATTAATAACAAGTGAAATGATGGAACATCTAGTTAGGTGCCTTGAACACCATGAGTTTCCCCCGAGGAACCACATTGGGGAAACAAAACGGATCTCCTTATAGTAATCGATGAATTATGAGAAGGATTTCCATAGTGTGGATCGAGACCTTAAAGGTTAGACCACCAGGATTTAGGAGTGAGTCATCTGGAGTGGCTCTAGCCCTAAATCCTTACTGTGAAAGTCTATGTCTAGATGGAATAGACTCTGATGAAATAAATATGTGAAATGTGAAATACTGTGATATGTAATATACTGCTTTGCTGGTTCCTATCTCGTGTACCTGAGATGAGAACATTAGCCTCTTTAGGCAACCCTGAGGTGGCTAGGGTCTATTATTGATATCTTAGGGTGGACAGCTAAACCCTAAAATGAGAATCAGGAGTGGTGACTTCTACTTGGTGAGGTACAAGTCAAGTAGTTTTTAGGAAAATGAATAAAAGATGATAAGATGTGTAGAACATGATTCAAATGATTATTACATTCCTTGTATAGTTATTTTATGATTGTTCATTAAGATTCATGTTGTGGAAAGTAATCATGTTGATATGGACATTTTCTATTTCATATTATGATCTGTCATGCTGACAAGTTGTAAATGTTGAGATTTATATCCATTCTGAATATGAGTTGGATTGCTTGCTATTTGATAGTATTGTTTGGTAGATATGTATTATGTGTACTTCAGCTTCAGGACTGCAGGATGTGTTCTAGGTCTGTACTGGTGGAGTGTCATAAAGTTAATGTTATTGTTATGTATTGATTCAAAATGCTTAGAACTTGACTTATTACTCATGCACTAGGATTCTTTTTTCTTTTTTGGTCGCGTGAAAATCTTGTTACTAGAGAACCAAAAACTTTGGGTACAAACAGTTCCCTGAGGGGAAAAGCATGATCCCTAACAGTCCCACGTCAGGGCACAAAGACAGGGGTCAAAAACAAAAAAGAAGAAACTCCAGCTAAGAAGAGACCAGAATTAATACAGATCGGCTAAACCACACGTTTAGAAGATGAGGAAGGGAAACATACAGACTCAATAATGCAAACCCACAAAGAAGTCTTTAGAAGCACCAGCTCATCAACCAAACAAGTTATTGTTTATTCTTAATTTGAACTAAGAAGTATATGTTGATTTGTTCATAGACATGCTCTAAAAAGTTATTTCAAAGTTAAAATTGGTTTAAGTGATTACCGTATCTGTTGCATTAGATTACCATTGCAAGATAGATTTGACTCATGATAGAACTATCAGCTAGACTTTTCAACATCTGCATGTTTTTGTTACGTTTATTATACTTAATTTGATGTTGATGCATGTACCTAGCTTAAGTGGGAGGTATCCACTCACTGGGGCTCTATATGAGTCTCATGAGGTTGTTTCAAATGTTTTTAGGTATAAT
Source organism: Alisma plantago-aquatica (assembly GCA_963693085.1). Taxonomy (NCBI): domain Eukaryota; kingdom Viridiplantae; phylum Streptophyta; class Magnoliopsida; order Alismatales; family Alismataceae; genus Alisma; species Alisma plantago-aquatica. The sequence goes on along the minus strand of OY856410.1, from coordinate 1,236,539,241 downwards.
GCTATCCAGTGGAGAGGTCATGATAAAGAAGATATAAATAGCATAATCTAGATAGATCAGAATGTCATTGTACTCTCTCTTTCCTGGGATGGGTTGTAGATTAAGTTTGTTCATCAATGTACATGTATCTGATGTAAACTGAACTGCATATAAGAACAAGATTTGATTCTGGATTTAATGGAGTTGAACATGATTTGTGATATCTAAATGTGATGTCCTTGATGTGACATTGATTTATGAGTTTGTGAACAAAGAAAAAGAAAACATTTATCTGTGTTTTTCATATATTGTTTATTCACTTTTGTCGAGAATTCATTGGTTTATTTCATAATCTGGGTTTAGGTTTTAGGATTATCTCTAATGATTGGTATTTATGCCGATCAAAAGAGTGGGTCCTGACAAATGTGGTATCAGAGCCTAGGTTAGATGAGTCTACAGGGACAATAGGATCTAGGACTAAATGATAATGTGGATGTTGAATATAACCTGAATGATGTGCATACTGACTGAATTCAGTATCCAGATACTCTGGTCAAGTATTTGGGTATTGAGATAAGCTAGTATGGAACTGCCAACTGTACTTCTTCTGGATGTCCTGATCAAGTATCCAGATGAACATAGTTTGGTAGTATAATAAGATGCATAAAAAAAGAATGGTGATAAAATGTTGAAAAAGAAAAGGATTTTATAATTCAATATGGAACCTATAGAAAACATGAAATTTCATATAAGAAAGATGAAAGCTTAATGGATTATGAAGACAATCTCTAATGAGTTTGAATTTGAGTATAAAATCAGAAATTGTGAGAAAAACCTAACAACTAAGATGCACACTAGATGATTTTCTGCATAAAGGAAATTGATAATTTGAACTAAGAAGTATATGTTGATTTGTTCATAGACATGCTCTAAAAAGTTATTTCAAAGTTAAAATTGGTTTAAGTGATTACCATATCTGTTGCATTAGATTACCATTGCAAGATAGATTTGACTCATGATAGAACTATCAGCTAGACTTTTCAACATCTGCATGTTTTTGTTACGTTTATTATACTTAATTTGATGTTGATGCATGTACCTAGCTTAAGTGGGAGGTATCCACTCACTGGGGCTCTATATGAGTCTCATGAGGTTGTTTCAAATGTTTTTAGGTATAATGCTATCCAGTGGAGAGGTCATGATAAAGAAGATATAAATAGAATAATCTAGATAGATCAGAATGTCATTGTACTCTCTCTTTCCTGGGATGGGTTGTAGATTAAGTTTGTTCATCAATGTACATGTATCTGATGTAAACTGAACTGCATATAAGAACAAGATTTGATTCTGGATTTAATGGAGTTGAACATGATTTGTGATATCTAAATGTGATGTCCTTGATGTGACATTGATTTATGAGTTTGTGAACAAAGAAAAAGAAAAACATTATCTGTGTTTTTCATATATTGTTTATTCACTTTTGTCGAGAATTCATTGTTTTATTTCATAATCTGGGTTTAGGTTTTAGGATTATCTCTAATGATTGGTATTTATGCCGATCAAAAGAGTGGGTCCTGACAAATGTGGTATCAGAGCCTAGGTTAGATGAGTCTACAGGGACAATAGGATCTAGGACTAAATGATAATGTGGATGTTGAATATAACCTGAATGATGTGCATACTGACTGAATTCAGTATCCAGATACTCTGGTCAAGTATTTGGGTATTGAGATAAGCTAGTATGGAACTGCCAACTGTACTTCTTCTGGATGTCCTGATCAAGTATCCAGATGAACATAGTTTGGTAGTATAATAAGATGCATAAAAAAAGAATGGTGATAAAATGTTGAAAAAGAAAAGGATTTTATAATTCAATATGGAACCTATAGAAAACAAGAAATTTCATATAAGAAAGATGAAAGCTTAATGGATTATGAAGACAATCTCTAATGAGTTTGAATTTGAGTATAAAATCCGAAATTGTGAGAAAAACCTAACAACTAAGATGCACACTAGATGATTTTCTGCATAAAGGAAATTGATGAATGCGGATGATAATATGTGAATGAGTCATAATCTTATCCATGAGATTCACAATCAAAATTTTAAAAGGATGATAAAGGTGATGTGAATCAGATCTTGATAAATGATGTATTACTAAAATATGTGAAGTAAGTGTTTATAATACTCAAGGAGAGATATGACGATGACAAGGGATGAAATATCCATTAAATGCAAAAAATGTCATATGAAAGAAAGATAAAATGAAAGTCTTTATAATTTGATGTCTAGAGAGGTGAACGATTAGATGATATGATATTCTTTTGTATCTTTTCTTATATTTTAGGATGAAATCCTAAAAGGAGGGGAGAATTTGTAATGACCCATTTTCTAATTAGTCATCTAATTAGGGTTTACTTGGATGATTGTATGCTTAACCAAGTTAATCATTATTTAAAGCTTGATTAGTGATGGTACTTCATTTTTTATGTTTTAAATATAATGAGAAGGTTTAATCATACTTTGATTCACAAAATTAGGGTTAAGATTTGGAAACCCTAATCGGCCCAAATTAGGGTTTGGAGGACATATGCAAACAGAACTTTATAAGTATAGTGTCTCACTAAAATGATTTTAATATTTTATGAGTAACTCTAATTTAATTAAAATTTTGATATGATTTGTAAATCTCAAATGTGAACACTATTGAAAAATATCCGAATTTTTTTAGAATGTTCTAACCTATTTGTCAGTCGAGTTTCAAGCTCGACCGACCATATTTTTATATTGATATAGCAATGTGGTAATTGAATTTATCTTTTTATTGGTATATCCAATTGATCTCAATTTTTAAATTTAGTTTAAAACTCAACTATAGACATTATATTAGTTTTTCATAAATTTTGGATGATGTTTGATCTCTACAGAGAGGGGTGTCAGTCGAGTTCTGTGAAGTACAAACTCGACTGACCATCCTACTAACTGCAATATAGTAGTGTAGTATTTGATTTTTAATTATTCATTGTTAATTCTAAATGTTCTAAAAAAATTATCGTTTCTAAAAAACTCAATTTAAGACATTTTTTTAAAGTTTAATAATTTTTGGAAGAGGTTTGAGTTCTGAAAAGTGTGGTGTCAGACGAGTTTATAACTCAGTCGACCAACCAATCTAAGCAAAATAAAAATATAACGAAGGGCTTGTTTGCAATTGTTCGAAGCACCTCAATTCATCTATATGACTAACCTAACACACAAGGATCTCTCATAACTCGTCATTCCTGTCAAAGAAACAAAATTCTTGAGAGAGAGGATACCTAGGGTTTTGAGAAGAGAAAGTGGTGGAGATGTTGACCTAGGGTTTCTCTATCCAAGATATGATGAAATCAAGTAAGTTTAGCTTCTTTGCATAGCATTTCATGGTGAATATTCTCTCACATGTCAAGATTCCATCCCTCCCCTGATTTGATTCGAAATCACATCAAATCTCCCCCTTTTCTCACTCTTTCTCTTCTAATCCCCATTTCTAGGGTTTTTGAGTTGAGAGGAGAAAGAATTGGATTCGTTTGTGAGAGTTTGATTGGGTTTCCAAAAATTTAGAGTTTGACCTACTAACTTAAGGTGCTTGGCACATGAGGTGAGTGTTTTTATACCTCCTAATCTTTGTATTCATGTTGAAAGCCTAATTATATCTGGTTAAAACAATCAAAAACCTTATTTGTACCCAACTTGGGAAGCCGACAGTACCCATCTTTATATAGGAGGGGTTAGGGTCAAGGTTCCCAGTCCCCAATCAATGCAGAACTAAAAGTGTGAGTGGAAAGGACTAAGAGATCTTTACTTTTCACAACAATTTGCAATCTGTGATAGCCGAAACAGCCGTTTCACACACATAGACGATCGTCTGATGCATGAGACGGTCATCTCACACTACCAAATGACTGTTTGGTAGTTTCTAATCTAAATCGAATTTGGCTATTTCAAATCCAATTAATAGCTCATATTGATTTCCTTGTCCCTTAAGTAAAGAACAACCAAAACTATTCAGGAACCATCCCGAACCTTTGTTCGACTCAACCGGGTTGTCTCACCTAATAAAGATGCATGTCTCACTCACCCAGATGGCTGTCTGGTGAGTTGAGATGAGCCAATCAGTTCAATCATATTAAACTGGTTTGTTCAAGGTTAGAACTAAGCCAAATCGATGTCCGATCAACCTGACCCCCAAACGGCCGTCTCAACTACATGAGACACTTGACTGGCTTCCCAAACGGCCGTCTCACTCAGTGAGATGATCATTTGGCAGTCCTGATTAGCCAATCAAGCAATTAGTTGTGTAAATTGAATACCAAAACACTTTAGTAATCAATTCAATTATCATTCATCAAACTCCTCTTCTAGATGAGTTCCTATGTGTGTGACCCTATAGGTCCATATCACGTTGGCAGTGAATGTGCATAACTAGTTTATGATATCACAAGCAAAGATGGGTGCCTAGTCACACATCAGTGCTACCCAAGTGAAATGGAAAGTTCGAGAAAAACTTCAACATATAATCTATGTAAGGTGTTGCAGAGATTGTATAATTCCTTTGTCTCTGATATCCAGGATGAACTCAAGGCATGGTTGGTCATCCTCTCAATGTTCAATCCATGTTTCTTGAACCAAGAGCAGACTGTCTGAGATAATGTGACCTCAATATCATATATTAATTCACATGTGCATGCGCATGCATTTCTCAATCTCGCTAATCAAGTGGCATGGATATCATACTCCCATAGGAGGGACACATCCCATATCTATCACTCACAGACTATCCCCATGTGTCAAAGTCACCCAATCATCACCATTATAACAACCCATTTTTCAAGACTACGTTTGATGATGTCAAAGTGTACCCAATGACATGTGATGAGTGCAGTGATTTCAAGTCTATGAATTACAATCACCACCTTTACTATGAGAGATGAGTGTGACCACAAAACCATATGTCACTCTTAAGGTGGGTCTATCTGATACACTATTCTCTAACATGTATCTGTGTGTTTGGTTTGATATTGCCATATTATGACTAATGAGATTTAGTCATCAACCAACTCACACTCTGATCTTATGTGTTATTGTTGTCTATCAACCTTCCATAATAACAACCGATCATGGACATAATGAGAATGTAAATGTGTACTCTTAACATCCATATGATCTCGTCTCTTCCAAGTCACATACTTGAAGACATAAGTCATTGAGTAACATTATTCTCAAGACATTCACTTTGTATCATCATTATCTCATAATTGAGGAAATAGATGAATTGGAATCTTGCCTTCATATATGTTATTATTAATCAAATCCTTTTAGGTAATTATGACATGTCAATCATCATTTGATTGGCTCTACGGGAATAGCTTACCAAAAAATCTAACCTACATATCATTCCTTGTCTCTCTCTATTCTCACATTTGGTCTCTTTCACTTGAGATGGATGTCTGTTGTAGGAGATACTGAGGAGATTGTTATTCTTTAATAAAATAGAGTCTTTTGGGATAACAATAGAAAGTTACATGGCCATATTAAGGACCAATAGATGTGCACACCTTTGATACTATTTTATTATTTTTTCCCTTTAACCCTAAATAAAAAACTATCAAGAAACTTACGAGGTAACACAAGGGTGCTTAAAACCTTCCTTGTTCATAATAGAGCTACCTCACATAGTCTCACTTTCATTTCCTATTCACCCTTAGGTGGAATTTTTTATGCATTGTCATGTTGATTTAAATCTCAATACATAGTTTTCCTTATTTTCCTCATAAAATTGGATGGTTACTTTGAGTTCCTTATCTTCATGTTTCATTAAGTTTTACAATAACTGCATGAGATTAGCTTTACATTGATATTTCATGATAGGTAAAATAGTCTAGTGACTCTGTTGAGGAGGTTTAGACAGTCTGAGTTTCTCTTTATCGTATTTCATGATTTCCCTTTTCCAATCAAGTTTTGGTAAGTGAGTTCCTTTTAGCATCCCTTTCTATTTCCTAGTTTGTGTGTCGAGCATGGGGAATAAAAAAAGGAAGATAAATAAAGATCTTCTTTTGTAAGCAAGATAATCTCTTACATATACATCAATGTTTGCTTACATGAATTATTGGTTTTGAGATGGTGAAGAACCTTACTGTGGTGCACTGATGCCATGAGACTGAGATAACTCAAACCAAAGCATGTATTTAATAGCTAAACAAGCACATCACCGTAAATAGGGTAAATTAAAATGAATCTCATATAACCATTATGTGCAGAAACATATTACATCAAGGTCCATGAACTATACCATATCACATATCAGTACAGGCATGTACATATGTATAGTGGCTAACTACCACACACTTTTTATGAAACATAACCTATTCACATGTACAAGCCATATACACAACCAAAGCATACTACCAAAACACATATTGAGGTACATATCATCTACAAAACACAACCCTCCTAAACCTGAGAGTACAAGGATGACACATAGGACTCTAATACACAACACAACAACTTATCCAATCTTCTACATTCACCGATCTCTGAGGTACTCTTCCTTAACAACACAATCTCCACCACGCCGCACACAACCACCTAAAAAGATGTGGCAAACCACTAGGGTGAGACCCATGTCCCAATGAGAGATATAACTCTCTGCCAACAACTATTGTAACAAAGATTATTCTTAAGCAGGAAATAACATTATTAAATAGGATAAGTAGACTCAGCTAAATCAATAATTTAGAAACCATTACACATACTAAAAAGGTTATGCAGCTGCAACTGATAAGTAGAACATCTTATGTATTTAGAAGGAATATGAAGAACATGTATAGCAGTTGATTTTTCTTACCACATTATAATACAACTGAGTAGTATAAGAAACAAGGAAAGGGTAAAAATCCAATGTGAATCATGTTTTACCCAAAGAAAAAATATACTACATGACTGTATTACGTCTTTTATTAAGCCTTGGGGAATATTAGTTGAACCACCCAAATTCCAACTTACCACCACTTGGTCGCAATTAGTTCCATACAAGATCAAGGAAGAGTCAAACTCCAAGATCTTCTCTAACACTACTCGGCCAGTACAAGTCTGCAATGTAGTCACACATCAGTCAAACTTCCACCAACGACATATAGTCAAGCTGAAAACACCTAGCCCACCTCGGTATAGGTCATGTCGCAAGAAACTCGGGTATATAAACCCAATCACTAAGGTACAACCACAGTTGTCCTCCAATCACATCTCGCACATATATAATCACCAAGACATGATCGTAGCCTTTCTCAAACAATTGAGTTCAAGATGACAAGGATAAGTATTCACTTGCACCCTGCATACTGAATGGTATGCACTCTGAGTTTCCCTTAGGAAGACTCATTTCACCATCCAACAAGTTCTTACATTGGGATGGATCTATGGCATAGGGTGCTACATTATTAGTGTTTCACTTGATTAGTTAAGACAATTGGGTATCTTTTATACTGCATCAATCAAGGTATGTACAAACCTTAAAAAGATTCTACAAGGATAGGGGTAGACTGCAACTTTAGAGATATAAAACACATAAAACATAAAGTTGATCACATCACCACATGACAATGTCTCAATGCCTTTCACAAGGCTATCACCATTATCACCCTATAATGGGATAACAATCCCTTATCACAACACACAGAGGTTATTGCCTCAATTAGAGCACAAAATCCATTGCCAAGGTCATAAGACCATTCACTTAATTCCCTGTAGAACATCATGATCTCTCCATGCCTCATTAAGGCTCATAATCACCACATTACACATGTTACCTGAGTTTACATAGCATTTGTAATTAAGAACTATAATGTTCATAGGGTTACAACATAGGAGAGAGAAATACTCTATTAACATGCTAATTACTTAAGCAAACTAAGTAGTATCACCAATGCTTACATTAGTGTTAGGATTTATAAACATCATAACCAAATTAGAGTTTTAAGAGCAATGAGAGGTAAACCCTAAATCTCAACCATTTGAAACAATATTAGAAGAGCACATGTTAACATTCTTATCACCATGGTCAACCACAGAATGATCCTTGAACCACATATCATGACCGCTGAAAACCAGGTCCATGACTATTGTAAACACAAAGCTTGATCGTTGAAAATTAGAGTACATGGTCGCTGAAGACCTAGGTACATGATTGCTAAGAATCATGGTAGTTGATCACTGAAAATATAGGGGTGAACCCCATCATCGATCACTGAAAGTTGACCATCTTCAGAGACCATATGGCCAAGTTAGCCATATCATCGACTGCATAAAAATCAAAGTTCAACACCCAACATAGGTCCATACTTGGCGACAAAAACCCATAGAAACATCAGAAATGACTGATGAGAAAATCATTATCACATGAGATACCATCATCAAGTAAAACTTAGTGACCTCAAGAAGGTGAAGAATTCATCGACCACAAGATCATCAAGTTGATCACCACCATAAAACCAAAACCAGCAAGGATCAAAAACTCAAGGAGAGATTCATCAACAAAACCCTAAATATAACCACCAATCATGGAGGAAACTGAACCATCAAGGTGTAACCTCATAAAGGAAAACATCACCAAACCCTAAATCTGTCATCATAAAGACTTAGGGAAATCATCATCAAGACTTAGGCAAATCCATGTATGAGAGAGAAACCATCATTAAACACGTGCATGTAGGAATCAACACCTCCATCATTATGCAAAAGGCAATACCCTAATTATGAGGTATGGAACCATAATTAACCAAAAGCTTGAAAGGATCACCACATCCACCATCACACAAGATTTTGGCCACATAAATAAAAAATTTAGCAAGGGGGATTATCTACTCAAAATCATCATGAAAATGAAACCCAAGAACATGGATATCATCACTAAGATACTTGGAACAATGTTTTACGGGTATATTAATTGTATGCAAAGATTAATTGTAACAATAATCAAGGAGAGGGTTATATAACTAACCTTGATTGTAAAAAATTAATTTCCAAAAAAAGAAGCTCCAAAGAAGAGAGGGAAACTGAGATTGATAACCTCCATAGACAAGCTAGTCACCTCCTCAAAAGAGAAGCAAACCCTAGGTTAAAAAATAAGAAGGAGAGAGCCAAAGCTTCTAGAATGAAAATGAACAAGAAGGAGAGAGGAGATCTCCAACTCAACTCAACACCACCATGGAGAACCATGGATTTGGTCAAGAAGAGAGGAGTTCCTCAAGAAGCACCGCCATAGAGGACCATTTGTTCGTCTAAGAGGAAGAAGAGAGGGGTAGAGTTGTAAGGAAACAAAATCAAGAAGGATAGATCACTTACCGAGATCAAAGAACACCAAAGGATCACCAAAGGAGACTTTATCCAACCCTAGATAACACATGCAAGGGTTTGTCCACCTTGCTCCAAGGTTGAGATCTTCTCCTCCACCATAATCACAAGGGACATTATCCAAGGATGAGGGAGAGCAAGATGGTGTAAAAGGACCACCTACTTGTAAAAGAAGGGATATATATACCCAAGGATAGAAGAGAAGCAAGGGATATTAGGTGTCATGTACATAAGTGCCACTTATCTTCCAAAACTCAGACATGCAAGCACTAAGAACATGCATGCAAATAGGATTTTGAAAACCAAGAAAAAACATTGACCTCAATTTGGTCCAAGGCACCATCGATTGAAGAGAACTCAAGGCCCAAAGGCCAACAGTTGAAGACAACAAGGACCATAGGTCCCAATGAACTCAATGCACATCCTAGCCTCTTTGACCGCATAGAAATCAAGGTCAATAGAACCTCTAGGTGTTCACTAAAACCCAAAACTCAAGGGCCAACATACAAGCAAGGTCAACCATATACAAAAGGTGTCTAAGCAAAACCCTAATCATCACCTCATGATATCACCTCCTCAACCAAGGTACAAAAAAGTACCCTAAGGAACCACTCTCTTCCACATGATGCAAAATCATGAGAGGCACACCAAGCATGTGACAAATTGCAAGATAAACCCTAAGCATGTGTAAAATGCAACGTGGCTCAAAACAAGCACTCATATAGCATAACTAGCTCAAACATCATCCAAACTGGACCAAACTTAAAACACAAGAACATAACATGATTGGATTAAGGTTTTAAGCATCTTATTATGTTCAACAAGCAAGATCAAGCATAAGGCTAGGTTAGGGGTCTTACAATTATATGTGCATTTCAGGTTTCATACTTGTTCTTTACTTGAGTTATTTTTCTATCATGAGATTGCAATTGAAAGATTAAAAGTTATACAGTCACATTGTACACAACAATGACATAAGTGTCCATCATAAGGATGCCAACATTCATGTTGGATCCTGGGTTGAGGCTTGGGAGTGTTATAAAAGGTACCGTGCCACAAAATTTTGGACATCCAAAGGCCTTGATGACACTCCTTCATCAAATGAACATATGATTACAACTATTGTAATAATGAGGTTTGTCAGAAGAAGTACCCAAAACCTGAAGAAATCGGGTTAATTCTACAAGCTCCATCATGCTATCAAGAATTTTAAGGATTGTTTTCTTCTTTGCAAGTTTGGTTCGAGTGAGAATGTAAATAACATTTAAACTCATGGGCTAGGGTGGGGAATGTTTTATTATTTATGATTAGATCTTGTTATTGTTGCTTGCTAATTGTCTTGACATAGATTGTTTTTTTTTCTTACTAGGATTTTATGATCTTGAAACATGCATTCTTACCACAATTTACAATCTTGCCACCAAAACATCCAAAAGGTACCATGCAAGATTCAAAATTATATTCCATCGTATAACATGTTGTAAGGCTACCATTGTCTTCATCAATTGTCAATTCACCTTTAGATTTTAGTCTTCAACTTTTCAGTAACCTACATTGTGTTTGAAGGATATATAAACTAAATCTTGAGATGTCTCTTACTGGGAGCCTTCCTAAGATCTTTTGACCCAATCTATGTCAAAAGGTTTCCAAACTTTTCTCTCATCGCTTCAGCCTACCACACATATCAAACTTACAAAAAACTTTTGGTATCTTATGCAAATCTACTAATTCTCACTTACACGCATGGTCCTTCCAATATAACTAGCCATCTAGTTTGATACAAAATTGGGTACCTTCTGAATCTACAAAAATCTAAAACATCTTGAACAACCTCATGTGTGGATACCTTTCCAACTCAATAATCAACTGAAACATTGAATTTTTGTCCACTTTTTAAAAAATTCATCAAGGAAACTGGATCAACTAAAGCTAAAGTTTTAAATCTTTAGCCTCATGTCAGAAAGTTGATCAACTTACTAGTAGTACCTACAAACCATGTGATTTCACATATAAAATGCAATCATTTGTGTTCCCTACAAAGATATAGTTAACCCTTAAGCTACACATGCATGCATGACTGATCAGATGCATGTGATCATGACACCTACATGTGCAATATGCATATTCTATCATGTAACTTGGACTCGGTCCATGCATGACAAATGTTGACATGGATGCCTTTCTCAACTCAATAGTTTAGATTATCTCCTCTCATACTCCTTCATCAGTCTTGGACATCACATTCAAATCAGGACAAATCATGTTCAATGCATATCAACTTATTTGATCCTAAGGATCTTCCACTCAACTAAGACTCAATCAAGTAGTGTGATGGTAGTCGTCTTTTCTTACCACCACATAGTCATGGTCAATGACCTAGATCTTGACCACCCACATTCACTCTCACATCCTATAATCATGGACTATGACCTTAAACTAAACCATTTTGGTCATAGATTAAGACCCTTAATTGAGGTCCACCATTATATTTCCTATTATTTTTACCTAATTTGTACCAGATCATAGATCATCACTTTTTCCTTTGTCTAACTGGATCATGGAACATGGGAATATTAGTTCAGACTAAGTTCAAACAATAGTTATGTCCATCTATGCTCAAGATAAGGGAAGCATATAAAAATTCATGCATTATCCTTGATGGCCATGCAACACCTTATAGGAAGAATGATAAATACCCATAGTTTATGGTCTAAGAATTCCCAGCCTAAAATTTAACGCATGAAGTATGCCCACCCCACTATCTCCAAGATAATACTCCCATAAATATATCCTTAAAGGATAAAGATACCATCCTCAATTCATATCGCCCAAAAAGGAATTGCAATGATCTTGAATAGAGATCCTACATTGATAGATAGAAACCCCATTAATATACAACTAGATTGAGAACCCGTGATTTATTATCCGGTCAAAATCTTAGCTAATTGATCGAAGTGGGTAGCTTTACACCTCCACCATTCCAGTAGATACATCCTACAATATTTGATAAGTGCTTATAGTACTTAAAAAAGATAATGATCAACAAAAATTCCTATCTAAGCTATGGGTAATATCTATCCATCATATGTCCCTAATGCCTAGAGAATCATGATTTCCTAATTGGACTGATCCGAAAAAATGAATATAAAGGACCAAGTTTAACCTTTTAAATGCCCTCCTAATGGTGAGGGGGGAAAATACTTTTTGCACTTTAACCACATGCATATTTGGACTAATCCTTGCATTTGAAATGTGTTTGTCTAAACTTTAGGTCATTACAAGATCCACTAGAAGTCAGAACCCCATCATCTCTTACGGATGTTTAATTGATATGGCTAGATCGAGCACCATTGACAAGAATGTTGAGGGAGCCTCCACCTACAACAAAGAGAAACCTATTTGGGAGGAGATCCTCAAGGATCCTTATTCTCTAGAAACCATGTAGGAGACTCTACAACCATGCTTTACTTAAATAACCAATCATCATTTAATGCATGTCAACATTCAAATTTACTTATATTGGGGCATGTAAATCTGTGATCATTTAGGCCCTATTTGGGAATGGACAGGGATTATTGAGATTATGAAATCCAGACTGGGATTAGTCCAATCATCATCCAGATTGGGATTGGGGTTCCCCACTTGGCCCTGTTTGACAAACCAATCCAGTTGGCCTCATAACTTGTGTTTTTTAGTCTGCTATATAAAACAAAATACACAAAAGATAGAGCCTAATCTGGACTGGGATTCCTAATCCTGCAGCCGGTAGGACTGAGATAGTCCAGCTTTTGGGATTACGGAATCTCAAAATGAGGATTCTATCCAAACGCGCAAGTGCAAAACCAGACGGAATCGGTACTAGATTTGCTGATGTGGCACAGACGTGGCCTAATAAGACAAGCCCCAATCTCATCCCAGTCCACTTCCAAACAGTCCCTTAGATTTGGCAAGGCACCTGCAACTCCATCACATCACTCATTTCTATACATCTCATGGAACCCCTATTTGCAAAAATCCATTCCATTTCATACAGGGGCATACCTGAAGGGAAATATGGTATAGAACAGGCAGCAAAATTTAAAATTTTATTACCATATTCCCCATAAATAGTAGATCGCGCCAATAACTATAATGCATGAAGATTGGTTTATGGGAGATATCTGGTCCTGGAGCAAGTCCAGCGACAATCCTTATAAATGTAGATGTGTAACTCTAAATCCTAGTTGCACTGGGACACGTCTGACTGCAGTGCCTCCATGGTCTACAACACGGACTACAGCGACAATGTAATCTTCTTTAGTATCTCCTTTTTCATGGACTGCATGTTGACGTTGTCCTCCAGGCGGCAAACAACAGCTTCCCGCCTCTATGGTAGTCCACACAGACTGTCTAGAACTCTTGTCATCCTGCTGGACTAGATAGGAAGGAGTTTTCCCTCTCTGTCAGTGTGTTGGTCACTGACTTGCTCTCCCACAACAACAACTCTCAGTTGTTCTCTCCCGTGGCCATCCCTCCCTTATCCAGTAGGACTTGTCGGGGCTCTCGTGGTTACCACAACCAAAGAGGACAACAATTATCAGAGGAATTGATTCTTAGTTATCTGTGTTGTAGTTGTTCTTTGGGAAGCCCCTATATACCCCTCTATATATAGGAGGGGTTAGAGTTAGGGTTCCCAGTCCCCAACCAATGAGAGACTAAAGAGAGAGTGGAAAGGGACAAGTAGATCTTGAATTTTCATAACTTTTCTGGAAGTTTCACAACCTGTATGCGACGAAACAGTCGTCTTGCAAGCGAGACGGTCGTTTTGCTAAGAAAAATGGTCATCTGGGATGTGAGATGGTCATCTAGTAAGCGAGACAGTCATTTCATGGTTTCCCAGTCAGATATGAATTGGCAAATCATTTCCTAATTAATGTCATACATTAATTTACTTACACCCCAAGTATGTGCAATTGAAATGAGTTTGGAAAAACTCTAGAACTTTTGTTCATCCTAATCGAGCCGCCTCACACAAGCGAGATGCCCGTCTCACTCACCCAGATAGCCGTCTGGTGAGTTCGATTCAAGCCAGTCGGATCAACAGCTTGAACCAATCGGTTCATAGGGAAGAACTAAGACAATTCAATGTCTGATCTGCCTGACAACCCAAACCGATGTCTTAACACTTGAGATGTCTGTATGAATGCCCAAAATGGCCATCTCACCCAATGAGATGGTCATTTAGAAGTTCTACCAGTAAATCGGTCGATCTATTGTGTGAATTGAGTATCTAAATGCTTTAGTACTTAATTCAATTATCATTCAAGATCAAACGCCTCTTCTATATTAGTTCCTATATGTGTGACCCTATAGGTCCCATATCATGTTGGCAGTGAATGTCCATAACAATTTATGACATCACAAGAAAATAGTGGTGCCTAGTCACACATCATTGCTACCCAAGTAAACAAAAAAGTTGGGGAACAACTTCAACCTACAATCTATGTATGGTGTTGTAATGTTTGTATAGTTCCTTTGTCACTGATATCCAGATTGAACTAGAAGCATGGATCATTCACCCTCATTATTATTCAATCTTTTTTCTTAAACTAAGAGTAGACTGTCTGAGATATATGTAATCTCAATATCACATTTTGACTCACATGCGCATGGCCATGCTTTTCTCAGTCTCACTTATCAAGAGGCCGAGGACATCACACTCTAGTAAGAGGGACAAATCCCATGTCTATCACTCACAGCCAATCCCCATGTGTCAAAGCCACCCAATCATCACTGTTATAACAACTCATGTTTCAGGATTGCATTTGATGATGTCAAAGTATACCCAACGACATGTGTTGAGTGTAGTGATTTCAGGTCTAAGAACCACTACCATCACTGTGAGAGTTGACTATGACTTCCATGATGATGGCTTCCATGTGTCAGTCTCATAGTGGGTCTGTCTGATACACTGTTCTCTAACATGTATCTATGTGATTAGTTTGATATCGCCATATCATGACCAATGAGACTCAATCATCAACCAACTCACACACTGATCTTATGTGTTATTTTTGTCTATCAACCTTCCACAATAACAACCGATGAGGGACATAATGAGAATATATATGTACTCTTAACATTCGTATGATCTCATTTCTCATGTCCTCAACCTAAAGACATACATCATTGAGTAATATTACTCTCTAGACATTTATTATGTTATTTTATTATCTCATAACTAAACAAACATAATAAATTGGAATATTGCCTTCTATTCATAATCAAATCATTTTTACATAATATGCCATTACAATCATCACATGATTGGCTCTCTAGGCATACATAACCAACATACTCCCGCTTGCACTTAGAGCCAATAACCCATGAATCTTATTTCGAGTGACCTTACATGACCATCATGCTTCTGCTGTGAAAGTGCTTTAGTAAAGGGATCAACTACGTCGTTCTTAGTTGGTACTTTGCAAATCTTAACATCTCCTCATTGTACAATTTCTCATATGAGATAATACTACCAGTGTATATGCTTTGAGTGCTGATGTGATCTGGTTTCCTTAGCTTTCTCAATAGCTCCATTGTTGTCACAATATAGCTCGATTGCCTCATTGATGCTTGGAACGACCCCAAGTTCTGTGATGAACTTCTTGATCCATACAACCTCCTTTTTTGTACTCGATGCAGCAATATACTTGGCCTCTATTGTATAATCGGCAACAGTTTCTTGCTTGGAACTCTTGCAGCTCACAGCTCCATTGTTGAGGCAAAACATGAATCCTGATTGTGATTTTTCATCATCTTGAGCAGTCTCGAAGCTTGCATCAGTGTAACCTTTTACCACCAACTCTTCCTCCCCGCCATAGATCAATAACTGATCCTTAGTCCTTCTCAAGTACTTGAGGATGTTCTTCATGACTATCTGGTGAGAATCACCTAGTTCTGATTGATATCAGCTCGTCATGCTCAAGGCATATGAGACGTCTGGATGTTACATAACATTGCATATATGATTGATCCAATTGTCGAAGCATATGGAATCACATTCATGCATTCCCTTTCTTCACAAGAATTGGGACATTGAGCTCTAGAGATGGGGACACCATGATGCATAGGCATGCTTCCTCTCTTTGTGTTCTTCATGCTAAACAGCTTCAACATTTTGCCATTGTATGTGCTCTGACTTAGTCCGAGAAGTCTTCTGGATCTATCTCTATAGATCTTTATCCCCAAGATGTAGGATGATTCTCCCAAGTCTTTCATAGAGAATGTATTTCCTAACCATGTCTTCACCTTTTATAAAGTAGGGATGTCATTCCCCATCAATAGTATGTCATCAATATATAATATGTGGAATGTCACTATGCTCCCACTAACCTTCTTGTACACACAAGGTACATATTCATTTTGAATAGAGCCAAACCCTTTGACTGTCTTATCAAAATGAAGATTCAAGCTCTTAGATGGTTGCTTCAATCCATAGATTGACCTTTGTAGCTTATAGACTCTATTGGCAAACTTTGGATCTATAAACCCCTCAGGTTGTGTCATGTACACATCCTCAACAAGATTCTAGTTAAGGAATGCGGTTTTAACATCCATTTGCCAAATCTCATAGTCATGATAAGTTGCAACAACAAGCATGATCCTGATGGATTTAACCATGTCCACTAGAGAAAAGGTTTCATCATAGTCAACACCTTGAACTTGTCTAAAACCCTTTGCAACCAATCTGCCCTTATAGGTTTTCACCTTTCCATTCATGTCAGTCATCTTCTTGAAGACCCACTTACACCCTATGGGTTTTACCCCTTCAGGTGGATCCACCAAAGTCCATACTTTGTTGTTATACATGGATTCCATCTTAGATCTCATGGCCTCAAGACATTTCTCAGACTTTGGTCCCTTAATAGCATCTTTATAGTATATTGGCTCATCATCTATGACCGATTCGCTGCCTTCTTGAGTCACAAGATATCCAAATCTCTTAGGTTCAAGGTGTGTCCTATTAGATCTACAAGGTTCTTGTGTCACTTGAGGAATTTGAGTCTCCACAACACTTTATGATTCTTTGAGTTCCTCTAGTTCATCTATCAGTTCTATGTTCTCTTTTTGGTCTCGAACTTCTTTGAGTTCCACTTTCCTCCCATTGATTTCTATTGAATTAATTTTTTTTTCAAGAAATACAACATTTTTGGCAACAACTATCTTTTTGTCAGTTGGATGGAATAAGTAGTATCCCCTTGTCACTTTGGGATATCCAACAAAATAGCATTTATCATACTTAGGGCCAAGATTTTCAGGAAACATTTTCCTAACATAAGCTTCACATCCCCAAATATTCATAAAAACACATTGGGACGTTTCC
Organism: Alisma plantago-aquatica; assembly: GCA_963693085.1. Taxonomy (NCBI): domain Eukaryota; kingdom Viridiplantae; phylum Streptophyta; class Magnoliopsida; order Alismatales; family Alismataceae; genus Alisma; species Alisma plantago-aquatica. The sequence continues at coordinate 1,236,521,516 of OY856410.1, read as the reverse complement.
CATGACATGTCTCACATGGTGTCTTTTGAACTGATTTAGATGGTACACAGTTAAGTGTAAACGTGGCAGTTTCAAGAGCATAACTCCAGAAGGAAGTCATAAGATCATCAAAACTCAGCATAGATCGCACCATATCTAACAATGTGTGATTCCTTCTTTCAGATACACCATTATATTGTGGTGTTCTAGGTGGAGTCCACTGGGATACAATCCCATGGGCTCTTACAAGGTCCTCAAACTCTTGGGTTAAGTATTCTCCACCTCGATTGGAATGAAGTTCCTTAATACTTTTACCAAGCTGGTTTTGTACTTCATTCATAAACTCTATGAACTTTTCATGAGTTTCTGACTTATATCTCATCAGGTAGACATAGCCACACCTACTGAAGTCATCAGTAAAGGTAATGAAATACTTGTACCCACCTCTAGCATCTGTTCTAAAAGGGCCATATACATCAGTATGTATGAGTCCTAATAGATCAGTAGCCCTTTCACTCTTTCCAGTAAATGGAATCTTGGTCATCTTACCTAACAAACAAGATTCACATGTCTCTATTGATTCAAGATCAAAAGAGTCCAGATAACCATCCTTATGGAGTCTGGATATGCATTTCTCATTTATGTGGCCCAAACGACAATGCCAAAGGTATGTTTGGTTTGAGTCATTGAGTTTTTATCTTTTGGTATTTACGTTATATACACTTGTCTCTACATCTATCAAGTATAGACCATAAGACATAGGGGCACAACCATAAAAGATCCCATCTTTACTAATAGAACATCTTCCATTCTTTATAAGAAATTTCAATATGTTCTTGTCTAAACAAGATACATATATGATGTTCCTATTGATGGCAGGTACATAATAGCAGTTCTCTAACTCTATTACAAGTCCACTAGGCAGAGATAACTCATAGGTTCCAACTGCACTGGCTGCAACTCTTATGCCATTTTCAACATGACCACACCTTTTTCTAAAGGTCTACTTCTTTTTAGATCCTTCACATTTGAGAAAATGTGTGATCCACATCCGTTATCTAGTACCAATGATGAGGAAGTAGTGAAGTTAACCTCAATAACATATACACCAGAAGTAGAGATCTCAATCCCTTTCTTCCTAGGTTCCCTTATCCATCTCCTAATTTTGAGTGTTGAAGATTTGGACCTTAGCTTAGCCACAAAATGCTTCTTGGCCTTACCTTTGTCCTAGGACTCAACTCCACTGATCATCATCATGGATTTTTCCTTCTTCATTTGTACTTCGACACCAATCAAGATCTTAAGCAACTCGGATATCAGTGTAGCCATGTTACTCAAGTGGTAACACTTGATAAACTGGCTATACAATTTAGGCAAAGATTGCAAAATCATATATGTGGCCAACTCTTGACCTAAAGGAAATCCCAGTCTCTCAAGATGCTTCATATGTCCAATCATATTGAGCACATGAGGCTCTACTAGATATCCTTTTGTCAATTTGCACTCAAATAGAGCCTTAGAGACATTATACCTTTCATGCCTATTGTGTTGTTTATGCAGCTCATAGTTCATACAACCCAACATAAGGTGCTTGATGTTCATAACATCATTGGCATGCTTCAAAGAAGCATCCATGTTAGTATTAGGAAAATTTGGAGTGGATATTGGCACTGGTATTTCAAGATCATGTTGAACACTTCTCAAGGTCCTGAACCAGTTAAGAAAATAAATCTCATTTAATTTTTCCAATCGCAATGCAGATTTGTTTGTCATTTGATGAAAAAATTTGCATTTGTCAAAAACCCTTTTGATTTGATTTGATTTGAAATTTTGATATTAATTAGGTCTTTAATGAATTATCGCTCCCACTCTTTTATTCAAATTTATAGCCCTCAATATCAATTCGGAATATTGCAGCGTACAATATTCTAGTGGGACAAAATCCTGATTTCATCCAAATCATGAGCCAACTAGGGCTGTCACCCACAACTTGATTCTATCAAGTAGGAATGTTTTTCCACTTGCATCATATGCAACTTTTGATAGATGATATGTGCAACTCTTTTCCATAATCATCTACATGCCTCTAGGTGCTTAATTGAATGAACATCACCTAGTTAAGCCTGGACCATAAGCCAACACGATAGACCATGCACCCTCCTAGGATAGGCCCACATATCTACCATCACACTTCCACGAGATAGACAGAGCACCATGCTAGGGCGTGCCCATGCTTGGTCAATCAAGCTTTTCATGTGTGTTGCTTTATAGAAAGCATCTAAGACTTAATATTTAATTGAGGGAGTTTGTTTTATAAGTATATACATATACTTTGTCTAATCACCACATATATAGTATGTATTATATACATGCTATATCCTACAATGAAAACATGCAATAATTGAAAGTGATGGTTATGGCTAGTCCAAATTTAATCCCTTGGAGCCACAAGGAATTATAGTCATCTAGGTCTACATCACATGCAAAAACCTATTGTTGATGAAGGTATGTGCTTGCCAATCTGGGTTGATTGGTTCAACCATTGATATGATGGGATCACCTAATGGCTAGTTGTTAGGTCGTCTCACCAGTCGGTTGGTCCTTCTATCCACCATCGGATGGCTCCTCTAGCTGATCAGTTGGGTCCACTAGGCGATCGGTCTAGCTTGTCCACCATGTCCTCCAAGGTTCTTCATCTTCGTCATAATAGGAAAGTAAACTATCCTACTTTTACATGATTATAATGAAACCTTCAGTTACATTCGAGGGGAGTGGAGGTAGAAGAGAATTAACTTTACATTGGAAGATAAGATCAAGGCTCGATACACAGACTGATATAACTGGATAAACCATCCACATGCAACTATACACAGATAGGGGTTATTGGTCATAGCCATGCTACACATCCACCATCAAAACCATTTTAGGGCGACACATGCAAATTGAATATATATATATATATATATATATATATATATATATATATATTAGTTTGGGATTATCGTGATGTTTGGATTTGACAAGATATTATTTGCATCACATGCAATAATGGAACGACAAAACTGAAATCTGATCATATCAATTATCCCATAATATAATAAATTTACGTTGGCTATGATACCACTATAGGAAAATATGGTATAGAGTATGCAGTGGAATTTAAAGTTTTATTACCATATTCCCCATAAGTAGTAGATCTTGGTAATAACTATCATGCAGGAAGGATGGTTTATGGGATATACCTGGTTCTGGAACAAGTCCAGAGACAATCCTCGTTGTTGTAAATGCCCAACTCTGAATCCTAGTTGCACCGGGACACATCTGAATACAGTGCCTCCTTGATCTGCACCACAGACTGTAGCCACAATGTCATCTTCTTCAGCAACTCCTCTTATCATGAACTGTCGGTTGACGTTGTCCTCCAAGCGACAAACAACGGCTTCCCGCCTCTATGGTAGTCCACACGGACCCCTTAGAACTCTTGTGGTCCTGCTGGACCGGATAGGAAGGAGTTTTCCCTCTCCATCAGTGTACTAGTCACCGACTTTCTCTCCCATAATGACAACTCTCAATTGTTCTCTCATGTGTCTATCCCTCCCTTATCGGGTAGGACTTGTTAGGGCTCTCGTGGTTACCACAACTAGAGAGGACAACAATTGTCAGAGGAACTGGTTCTCAGGTGTCTGTGTTGTAGTTGTTCTTTGGAAAACTCCCAATATCCCTTTATATATAGGAGGGGTTAGGGTCAGGGTTCCCAGTACCCAACCAATGCGGGACTAAAGCGGGAGTGGAAAGGACAAGTAGATCTTGAATTTTTGCAATTTTTTTGGAAGTTTCACAACCGACGTGTGATGAAATGGTCATCTCTCCAAGTGAGATGGTTGTCTCGCACGCGAGATGGTCATTTTACTAAGAAAAATGGTCGTCTGGGACACGAGACAGTCGTCTCATAAGTGTGACGGTCATTTCACACTTTCCCTGTCATATATGAATTGGGAAATCATTTCCTAATTAATGGCATACATTAATTTACTTGCACTCCAAGTATGTGCAATTGAAACAAGTTTGGGAAAACTCCATAACTTTCATTCATCCCAACCGGGCCGTCTCACACAAGTGAGATGTCCGTCTCACTCACCTAGATGGTCGTCTGGTGAGTTCGAGTTGAGTCGGTCGGTTCAACAGCTTGAACCGGTTGGTCCATAGGGCATAACTAAGCCAATTCAATTTCTGATCTGCTTGACAACCCAAATGGTTGTATCAACACTTGATACACCTGTATAGCTACCCAAACGGCCATCTCACCCAATGATATGGTCGTTTGGCAGTTTAGTCAGTCAATATGTCAATCGTTTGTGTGAATTGAGTACCTAAAACTTTAATACTTAATTTAATTATCATTCAAGATCAAACTCCTCTTCTATATGAGTTCCTATGTGTGTGACCCTATAGGTCCCATACCACATTAGCAGTGAATGTCCATAACAATTTATGACATCAAAAACAAAGAGTGGTGCCTAGTCGCACATCATTGCTACCCAAGTAAATAGAAAAGTTGGAGAACAACTTCAACCTACAATCTGTGATGGTGTTGTAGTGTTTGTATAGTTTCTTTGTCACTGATGTCCATATTGAACCAAAGGTTTGGAGAATTCACCCTCATTATTATTCAATCTTGTTTCTTGAACCAAGAGCAGACCGTCTGAGATATATGTAAGCTCAATATCACATTTTGAATCACATGTGCATGGCCAAGCTTTTCTCTATCTCACTTATCAAGAGGCCTAGGACATCACATTCCAGTAGGAGGGACAAATCACATGTTTATCACTCACAGGCCATCCCCATGTGTCAAAGACACCCAATCATCTCTGTTATAACAATCCATGTTTTAGGACTGCATTTGATGATTTCAAAGCGTACCCAACGACATGTGTTGAGTGCAATGATTTCAGGTCTAAGAACCACAACCACCACCATCACTATGAGAGCTGACTATGAATTCCATGATGATGGCTTCCATGTGTTAGTGTTACGGTGGGTCTGTCCAATACACTATTCTCTAACATGTATATGTGTGATTGGTTTGATATCACCATATCATGACCAATGAGACTTAGTCATCAACCAACTCACACTCTGATCTTATGTTTTATTTTTGTCTAACAACCTTCCAGAATAACAACTGATCAGGGACATAATGAGAATATATTTATGTACTCTTAACATTTCTTTGATCTCATTTCTCAGGTCCTCAACCGAAATACATACGTCATTGAGTAATATTAATCTCTAGACATTTATTATGTTATTTCATTATCTCATAATTGAACAAACAAATTGGAAGCTTGCCTTTTATTAATAATCAAATCATTTTACACGATATGCCATTACAATCATCATATGATTGGCTCTCTGGGAATACATAACCAACAATGCCATTGTGCCACATGCATAGAATGAATGCCACTTTGGAGAAATCACCTCATAAAATAATATATTGATAGTCTTCTCCATGTGTGCAACTGAGGTTGAAGCTAAAGCTGAAGAGGTCAAGGAAACCAAAGAAAACACTATAGTTTTAGAATAGGTTAGTGACTCTAGAACTATTAACCATGCCCAACATGGGAATGCTAACATGGTTGTTGCAAATATCCATGTATTCTATCCACCGCCTCCTCCATAATATAATATGTAAACAGAGGACCCAAAACTGTCCAATACTAAAATTCATGCCACCACCACTAACAAGCAATTTGTCATATTTACCTAGAAGCAAAAGACACAGATCAAATATGAATCTTATACTGATTAAATATTTTTTTCCCAAAAGATAAAATAGCTGGATAGGAAGAGAGATGGGTACAAGACCTTCAATGGTTTTTTCCACTTTTCCAATACAAAATTACCAAGAAATTTTGACATGTAAAAGTTCAACAAGTACTCAGGTAAAGGAGACATGTTTTCACATGTAAAATTATAGTGCCCAAATAAGGTAGAGGTATAAGGTGATGACAAGGTCCTAATCCATTACTTTTCTAGAACCCTATTAGGGTCTGTATTGATTGGTATGAAAAATAGAACCTCCTAGACTTCACCACCTGGTATAATTGGTAGAAAAATTTATTGATCAACACACTAGGAATCTAGAACATATCTCAACCAAGGAAGATCTCGAGTCACTAAAACAAAACTCAATTGAGAGATCCAACAAGTTTATTGGGATAAGGCAAGAATTAGCAACATACCTTGAGTTAAAACTCATAGACAAAGAATCACTCGACATGTTGATAAGGGAAGTTATGCCTGCACTGACCTCCCTTCAGTCCTAATTGTATTATGATACCTTTGATGAACTAATCAAGGCTGGAGTATGAATCAATAACTCAAAAAAGCGAGACATTTATCAAATAATTGATCTCATGTTCCAACCTCCAACACAACCTTCAATGATAGTTGAAAATTCAAGATAGACCAGATGATAATACAAAAAATTCAGATTATATAGTATGACATTTATGATCCCATCCAAAGACTACAACAATAGGCTATGTCTAGAGACAAGTAAAGAAACTCCATCTCAAGCTCCATCCCCATTAGGTTAACATTGTATCCATGTCACCGATACCATAACAAATTATGCATCAACCCCATATTATGCCATCCATGTACAATATTTCAACCTGAAAATGTAATATATGCCATTATAATATCAATACCAACCAAATCAATTATATATGTATGCATTGACATAATTCCAACAAAAAGTGAAAAACTTCAACCCACCACCAAATGGGGAAGTAATGGTGACAATGAATTGAGAAGAATAATCATCTTATAGATTCCATCTTGTCCATCATACAACACCTCCTAAAAATTTCCTTCCAAATGGATTCTCCCAATCCCTTGCTAAAAGGATAGAGAAATATGACCCATTATGGATACCATTGTAACAAAGAGCATAACATTGATTCATGTGTCACTCTTAGACGCGTTCTAGATAACCTAATTAACTCAACACATGTCAAAATGACTTCTCCAAAAGACACATCATCATCATTCATTGTAGTGACAACTACATTGACTATTAAAGACCCTATGTAGGCTCAGTCTTCTCTTTCCAAGGGACTTTGGACAACTAGAACCAACACACCAGTTCCATAAAAGTATTCCATGAGGGAAAGCTAGTGATCCTTAGGATTGCCCAATTATCCATCATATTTCTAGGGGCACAACCACGTCTGACTCATAGGCTTGTTTTGATACATTAAAGGCATGAGAACTGACCACCACAACACCAATCATCATGCTAAAACTAGTCTAGATCAATCCAACATCACTGATGTGGAATATTTATTGTATAAAAAATTAACTAGGATATGCAAATACCAATTTTACCAAAATAAATAGTACAAAAATACCACATGCAAGAGGACTAGTCTTATAGAAGTTCATGAATGATTGAATACTAAGAGACTCCATGATTAAGAACCTTCCTCATCAAATCCAATTTTTGTTAAGATTGATATTTAAAACTAAGATTTGATTGATTGAATTATTATACTTGAAACAAAATTAAAGATAGGAATGAATTTAAATTTAAAATAATACTGGGAAACATTAGTGGAATCAAGTTTCACTGCCATTAGTCACGTTCATGCATTCACATCATATCTCTATTGCATATGATATTTAATTAATGCCAACCATCACTGCCATTAGTCATGTTCATGCATTCACGTCATATCTCTATTGCATATGATATTTAATTAATGCCAACCAATTTTCAATACTTTTTGCTAGAATAAAATTTAAGGATGAATGTCATTGTATGATCACCTTCATGTTACCTACAGATCACATATTCATCACTCCATAAACCACCCATCTAAAATTCCTATCTGGGGGTCAACTAGAAGTAATTACTATTTTAACTCCATGATCAAAAAAATTATTAGTCAAGAATGATAATCTACATGCTTAAGTGATTAGTTTGTGTAACACACATGGAATGTTTAAATCAAAATCAATGGTTCATACAAACAATATATAATTAAATGAGCTTGATGAAATATGGGTAGTGGGGCTAATCCTCTTACCTAGTGAATAAACTACTCACTCTACATAGAGAAATATAAAATAGATGGAGGCAGAAGACACAATTATGCTCATGAACACGGTAAGAGGGAAACAAGGCATGGTGTGCAATTAGTTATTTCCTTCTTTCATTCTTCTTCTCTAATATCAACCCAGATTTATAGGGAGATAAAAGGAAGATGCACTATTAATGTGTTGGATGACGATGGAGTAGGGGTTGATTGATTCATCTTTTGGACCTCAACACTATGTATACCAACCAAAGGTTTTTGGATACAAGGGTACTACCAATCACCTTTGAGGGAGTGGGACAGTTGATAATGGCAGTGTATTGGTCCTTGTATGAATGTAGATGGAAGCTTTGACCCTTACAAGACTAGTGCATCAATTGATGTAATGTCTTGATAAAACTGGTCGTTGATGGAGAGTAGTGGCAGTAGCAAGGGAGCAAGGCTAAGTACACTAAGTTCCTTTAGTATCAACCATCAAAGTTGTAATTTTATTCATCTGCATCATTCTCCCTACATTTATTTCAGACATGAGGTGATCTAGTTAGGATAGAAACCTACTCCTAATAAGGAGTGATAAGTGATTCTTTCTTTCGTAGAAGGAGGAGTGTCAGTTGAAAGCATGTTCAGTTGCAAACAAGAGAACAAATGCATGTATGTGAGTTTTTTTTGTAGTGGACCGTAATAGTCTATCCTCGAGGCAATAGAGGCATAAAACTTGGCTCCTATGGTTTTATCTTTTTCATGGAGACGGGTTGCCTCATATTTATAGGGTTGGAAAATAGGACTAGGGTTATATAGATGTGGGTCCCACACCTAAAGTATATCTACTGAGATCAACACCTCAATCACTGTAGTGGTCAATAGGTAGGCACGTCCGTGCTATCTAGATGATGGTTGATCAAATGAATTCTATCAAGTTGAGGGCACAATGTTGTCCATTACTTGACCTATTTTTGTGGTCGATAGGTATACCAGAACATAAGAGAAGTGTGTATGTTGATTTCATGAATGTGTGACTACTGTCTATGAGATTTTGAGTTACCATGGTGTTTTCTAGAGGTAAATCATCCAACATCTTATCAAAGTTTGGTGATGTAGTCTATCATGCATGCATGGTAGCATTTTTCAATTGAGGTGGAGATGATGAGGTCAGATTTTTTGCCTCAATCACTCTAAAGGTTGGTTACTCATGAAGTAGTAGATTCTAGTTTTGTTGGCAGATAATTGAGTGATGTTTTCAAGCATGCCATCAATACAGCAAGGCTTTATAGATGGATCGACCATTGTCATGGTTGGATCTATTGATAAGTTGTTGAAATGTAACTATCGAATGTCTAGGTGTGGAGAAAAATATGGATGTACATTTGCTATAATAGAAGAGGTAGAGTGTTGTTGATTTTGATTGATTGGTAGTTCTCGAGCACTTAAATCATGCATTCAGGTGGAATATCGTGATTGTAACTATTGAAGGTGCAGGTCTATTGAGTATGGTATGAGGAATGGATGGGAGAGGGGTTGTGTTTGGATGTCATGTCAATTGACATGAGGAGGAGGGTTTAATACCCTTGATGTCTTGTTTACTTATCCTCTCTGTATAGATTTGATGGTATTTATTGAACATATCTTTGAACTTGTCTTTGTTGAAACAAAATTCTAAAATAAAAGCGGTGGATATCCTTCATTAAAAGCTAGTTAGTGAAATAGGGAATGAGGAAGTGTATATTTCCTATTAAAAATCAAATATAACCATTAGAATCACCATGAAATGGATAAGGTAATAGAAATCCAATTTGGAAAAAAAGGATAAAATGACAAAATGATATTCAATATAACATAAACATGTTGCTAAATACGAATAATATCCATTCATCAAGAAAACCTCAACTTACACCTTGATTGTCCACGAGAAACATAAGATTCAAAATAGTCACCAAGTTAATACTTTCAACCAATCTGATTCCCTTACCTTCTCATCAATGTTATTTATTTTATCACTGAATATAGCTAAGATACCCATTTTACTGAGATCACAAAACACATCTATCCATTCTTCATTCCTTATTTTTCTCCCTAGTAACACTTTATTGCCACCATTCCTAACATCAACATGTTTAAGAGTTTTACGAGAGTCCAGTGAGGCCCACATAATAAAAAGTATGCATGTGATCCAACATTGGGGTGTGTGACAAGGGTGTAAAATTTAGGTATTCATAATGCCCTTAGGTAGAAAAATGAGTGAATGGGTGTATAAAGGAAAGTTGCAAATATCTCCTCTCTTTGACTTGAGATTGCATCAATATTTTTATTTTTTTTCCTTGAATGATTTATTGGCTTTCTAGTTGTACACATTATCATATTTTATTTTTGGATTTTGGTGGTATGTGCCATTAGATAGAGAGTGGTATGGAAGAAGTGGATAGAGAGATAAGGGGGTATGCCACCTTAAAATTAGGGTTTCACCGTCTTTTGTGAGTTTTTTTTTCTTTTTGGTAGATGTAGGGGAAGAAGCTGGAAGAAGAAGCATAGAATAGGGTCTAGTTCACATGCAACTTGATTTACAATTTAGTTTGTCAGTTGTTCTACTTGTCATACTATGATCAATAATGACATGATGGGAGAGTAAGTGGTGACTTCTTACAATTGTTTCACTAGTTAGTAGGAATGATGATGTATTTGATCTCTCTCAATTCCTATAACACTTGCCATCTTTTTTGAGAAATCATAATGTATGGGTTTATGGGATGCATAGGATAATTTCTAGGCATTGGTTATTTTCACATCATTTTGCGGCATTGCTTCAAATAAGAGAAGTTGAATGATGTGATAATTCACGTATGCATATAGAAAAATGTATTAATATGGATAGATAATGTATTTTATTATTCTAGTAAAGGAAACTTGAAAAAAATACATTAATTGTAGTGAAGAAAGTAATTTTGAGATCTTAAGTAAAAAAAGATAGATTTGGGTGAAAAATAACATAAGTACCACCCTACATCCACCATAAAATTAGAAGTTTTCTTGGATTTGAGAAATACTAAATACGATATGGTGAGGGAAATCATTTTGGTTGGACATGAGTTGTTGTTGCTATCCTATCAGTGAAGTATTAGTGATTTGTAAGAAAATTTCAGTACTTAAGATGATATCATGATGGAGCTTATCCAACTAATAAAATGATGACATTGGATTCGTGATGAAACTATTCTAATAAATTTGAAAGGATTTGAAGAAATAATGACTAGGTTTCCTCCCAACAAGCACCATTGTTTTATGTTGTCGGCCCGAGGCAAGTATTCTTGGATGGTGGTTGATTAGGCAAAGAGTATTCATGTCGACCATTGTAAAAATAAATTTCAAACGACTATCCATTCACCACAAACTTGATAGTATTCTCACTCCAAAGGATGAAAGGGTCATCTAGGTTGATATGCCTTATGATGTACGACTGAGACCAATGTAAGCAAAGTTTTCTTGGAAAAATCCTTTTCATGTGTTAAATATAAATTAGTCACTGACTTGTATGATTTTTTCTTCAAATGCCTAGCCATGCCATATTTTATTTATTTATTTATAGATCTTTGCATACTCATATGCAGCCAATCTGAGTTCCTTAAGATCCTCTATATGTAACCATTTGTTGACATCAGTTACCTTCAAGTCAAAATTCAATTATTTGATGGGACCCCATGCCTTGCGTTCTACCACTATAGGTTGATGACATGACTTTTCATATATCATCCTAAAGAGTGTGGTGCCAAAGGGTGTCTTGAACACTATTTTTTAAGCCCAAAGATCGTTGTTGAGTTTATTGGTAATCTTTAGATTAGGACCAATAGTATTCTCTAAGATGGCGTTGAGTTGTCAATTGAATAGCTTCACAATCCCACTTATTTGTCGGTGGTATGGATATGTGACCTTATGATGGATGTCATATATCCTAATAAGGCGTCAAAGGAACATTTCAAGAATTGAGAACCCCCATCAAAAATGACAGTGTGAGGGACTCCTAGATAAAGAAATATAATGTCCATGAACAACTTAATAACAAACTTACAATTACTTGATATGATGGGTACGGATTCTACCCATTTAGATACATAATCCATGGCTACCAAAATATAGGAAAAGTTGCAAGAAGGGGGGAATGGAGCCATGTAGTATATGACACAAAGATAAAAGGTCTCGACTTCTTACAACCTAGAATGATATTTTCATCTCTCTTAGTGATATTTGTAGACCTTTGCACTGAACGCACGACAACAAAAATTTGTAGGAACCCTTGAATAACATTCTCAAAAAGAATCAAAATTTTAGGAATTTCAATGCAGACTCATTTCAGGTAATATAGCCCAAAATAAGGCCTTCTGGGCATTGCTTTAAAATTAAAGAAGCTTCAAACCTTAGTAATTTGATAGTAGTAGAGTCCATTAACACAAAGTTTGGAAAGACATGTCTCATCTCAATAATAATGTTGGATATCTTACATGATTTTTTCTCAGAAATATAGGTGCACTCTAAATGAAGGACATTTGGAGAAAGGGATTTGACAAAGTCTTTGTACCAAGGGATAGGTACAAAAACTTTCATCTACTAATAATTTGGAAGCATGTCATTAATTGGAATAGCATCAATATTTGCATATGAATGTAGATAAAATAATCGGTAGATACATTCTTACTATGCTTCTCATCTAGTATTTTTAGGTTGACTACTTTTATAAGAAGAATGAACTGAATCCATCTGGGTTTCGCATCTTTATTTTTAATAGATATCAGATTACAACATGGTTAATGTAAACAATAACATGTAAACCCACTAAATAAGGTTTGAACTTATCAAAAGCATAAACAACTATAATGAGTTTCTTCTCAATGGTTGTATAATTTCTCTGGGCTTCATCCAAAGTTTTTGAGGCATAATAAATCACATAATGTACTAGTTTATGTGTTTCCCCCAAGATGGCCCCCACTGCATAGTCATTGGCGTCACACATAATCCTATGAGGTTGAGATCAAGGAACAATTGGATCGTAGGAGATGATTGATTCTTAGTGCCCATGCTGAATGCACCTATTTCATAAAGACAAGATTGGATGGGCAATTTGCTTCAAAAGACACTATGTAGGGGTGAGGGGAGTGTCTGATAACCCAAGTGGGAATGAACCACTCAAATAATGGGAGTGGAGATTAGGGTCATCTTCATATTGCTTAGTCTCTTCATGCATACTTAGTTAAAACATAGTTCAACATCCTTGAGTGGAAGATTCATCCTTTAAGATATTTTTGAGTAAATCTTCTATAATACTATGCATTTCTTAGGAAAACACTGACGCTTTGACTATGGTTAAAGGATCAAGTTTGTAAATCACTCAAATCTTTGTTTTGTCCCCTCAATTCCACATCTACTGACTTTGTGACCTAGAAAAATATCCTCCTTCACCCTGAAGTGGTATTTTTTTTCAAATTGTGTACTAGCTTTGCTTCTTCACAATGTTCTAAAACCATAGAGAGATAAGGTTGACATGAATAGAATGAGTCTCTATAGACCAAGAAGTTGTTCATGAAAACTTTCGTAATTGTCTTAGTTAATCCAGAAAAAATGACCTTCATGCACCTCAAAATTGTTGTCAATGTGTTACAAAGTCCAAAAGGCATTTTACTAAAAGCATATAAAAGTTGTCTTTTCTTAGTCATTTGGTTGGATTGAGATTTGATAGTGTTAGTAACTTCCTATTGTCGATACACATTCTCCACCATATTATAGTTTGTGTGGGGATGCATTCATTATTTTCATTAAGCACTAAAGTGATGCCTCCTTTATTCGGTACAACCTATACATGACTCATCCATGGTAAATCTGAGACGGGATAGATGATCCCATAAGACACTTTAAGATATACTAACTCTTTTATGTTGAAATTCAACCTAAGGGTATCTTGAGGGCTTGTATTCCTCACCATAGGTTTCTTGTGCATTCAAATATTTGGTATCACTACTATAATATCATTCATCTTGTACCCTGACTCATTTTATCTTTTTCTCAGCTCCATAAACAACATGTATTTTGGCTTAGGCATAAGATCATCATTGAATGTCAGGGGACAAACTTGTAGCTCATTATGAGAAATGTATTTCAACCCTTGTGGAAATGATTTCATCTCAAGTTCCTTAGGGGTTGGAACATGTCTTTATACAACACAAATGGCTTTGCATTCTTCAAATTCATCATGTGGATCTTCCTCAAATACATCATTAGGTAATCTCAAATGTGGTCTCACTGCCTTGACATCAATCAAAATCACATGTTGTAGCATGAAAAAGTTAGCCAAAAATTAGGGGATATCGTATATCTTTCTTAGTGTCCAAAGTAATGACATCACATGGTACATAATAGTCCTTGTCTATGCTGATTAGAACATCTTGTATGATTCCCATAGGTTTAGTCATTGAGGAATCTGTAAGTTGTATTGTCATCTCAATGGGCCATAGATATGCGAATTGTGGCATGATGCAAATAGAATCACTAAGATATTCTAGTCCTTTCTTTCATGTGGAGTCTCCACTATAACAAGTTATCCCAAAGGAACTTGGATCCTTTTTCTTTTTTAGCATTTTATTCAAGACGATATCAAAGCCCATCCTAGATGGCTTGACTATCTCATAATCTTTGAGGTAAGTTTTTTAGGTAAGGAGAATATTCATGTTTTTTTACCATGTAGGTGTCTTGGATAGAGTGTCTATGAAAGGAATGTCAACACCAAATTGTTTCATATCTTTCTTAAACTTCATCAGCCAATTATAAGCCTTGTAATCTTTAAGAGGTTTTGGTATGGATGATGTGTCCTATATACCAAAATAACTGAGTCAACTTCATCCTCTTATGCATTCATTATATTACATGCCTTGAATTGTTTTTGTGTTTCATTATCAATTATGTCTTGTATCACCATCTCTGGAACAATCTCAAAGTCATCATCATCCACACCAACAACTACAAGTAATTGTAGTCGTTATCTCTAAGAAAACCTCCTAAATGTGTATCAACTTCCTTCAATTGTTCATGGTTATTTGGGTTGTTCTCATGTTGTCGAACAAAAGAACGAGTAGGGGGCATAGGGTGGCAATGAGATGGGATAATTGAGAATGCAAAACCTTATCATGACCTTATTAGTTTTTTAACATGGTTAGTTGAGATTGATGTATCCTTTCAATGGCTAAAAGTTTTTCTTCATGTGAAGAAGGATTTCTTTGTTGGTCTACTAGTTGTTGATATGGCCCTTGATTAGGAATCTAAAATTGATGTCCTTGGTTGTAACCCTTGATCTGATAGTTGTTATTGTAATTACCTTGATTGAAGTTCTCATGGTTTCTAAACTATGTTTATTGTTATTTTGGAAACCTGGACGACCCCAAAATTGATTATAGTCATGTCCTTGCCCGAGTTTAGAGGAATGTTCAATACCTATTGGGTTTCCATATTGTAATTTCATATGGTTTCTATTGTAGTTTAGACGGTAGTACCCCTATGTAGGTATTATATGCCTGGAATTCAATTCTTATACTTGATTGTATTCAACATGGTATTGTGAGTTACTCACATGACGTCAAAAAGAAATTGACATCCCATGTGAAGTGGTCATGTCCCTTGCATGCCTCATAGAGAAGTGTAGCATCCTTTACCTTCTTCTATTGAAGTAAACGTCTCCTTTCATATGCATTTAAGGAAGTTCTTAGACTCTCTTGTCTAATTTTCCAATTTCTTCAAGGATTCAGAAAATTGATGTGAACTATGAATTTTCTTCTACCATGGTGACCTTAAGCACACATCCCTATCTTATGTACAAGTTTCATTGATTTTTTTTCCATGTCCCTCAAGTCCCCATGTGTTGACATAGTTTTGGTGCATGAAATTTCCACAAGATGAGGAATAAAAAAAACTTCTTGGTGTCTTCATCAACACTCTTATAGAAGGTCTCTATGAGTTAGACATGTGATATATTGTGGAGGTCATCAATATCCTTGTATCTTTCCCATGCCCGATCTAGGGATTTGCATTGGACATAGAAAACTCTGTGATTTGTCCCATGATCTGATATGTAAGAGAGGGAAGATAAAATTGTCAAGGAACTTAGTTTGTAGCTCATCCAATGTTGTGATATTATCTCCTTTCATGGAGTTGTACCAACTACTATCTTCATCATCAACAAATATTTAAACAATCATATACTCTTGGTTGTTAATATAGCACACAAAGGTCAAGAAATCTCTATAAATGATCCTGATAAATTTTTGCCTTGTTACCAGTGAAGGCATTACTAAGAATCATTATGTCCCTCTATGATGGGATCTCAAACTGTGAGGTTGTGATGTCCGATCACAAGATGATGGCCATTTATAGATTTAGGGATATAAAAACCACTATGATGCTTCTAACACCCAACTTTAAGGTGATTACTTGGGAACCCGAGTCTCTTCATGTACTATAATCATGGTCTCTTATAATAATATCTCCCTCCAAGCAGAAATATCTTGATTCACCCTATGGTTAACTCCTTACTCATCCATTCTACCTTTTTTTCTCTATTCAACATGTGAAAGGTCCTTTCAATTTTGGTATAAACTACTGGTCACATGGAGCGAACACTGGTTGGATGTCGCATGAAATAGATTATGGTACTCAATAAAAGGATTTTCCACTCACAAATGAACATTGAAATTTCAAAATTCAAGTATATATGTGTGAAGTTCAACTGGAAAAGAAGACCATAAATTAACCTTTAACGGAACTGGATTGAAATAATGATTTTTTTGTCCCCGTTGACAACAACACAACTGGATAAAACTTATCAAATAGGAGATTCAGTGTGATATGGAAACCCAATTTTATAAAAAATACAGGCATACCACCCACAAGAAAACAAGTCTTATTGCAATATATTAATAATCAAAACCAAAGTGAAAATGTTTTTAATAACCTTACTAATTTTATCAAGTTTTAGTTAAGATCAATAATTAAAACCAGTGTTTGATTGATTGCTAATATAATTGTAACAAGAGTAAAGATGAAAATGAATTGTTATCTAAATTAAAAGGGGAAACACAGGGGGGATCGAGTTCCACTTCCATTAGATCAAATATTATGGCCAAATGATTGGTCAATAGCTATCATCCCCTTATGAGATGAATTACATCACACTCATGCACTCACATCATAACTACTTCATATAATATTTAATTGAGGAAAAAAATCCAAACCTTGAGGCTTTAGGAAATTGTAAGTATAAATATCACTATAGGATCTTCGTGTTATCTATGAGTCACGTATTCATCTCCTTGAAAACTAATCAATTAAAATTTTCATCCGAGATGAACTAGAATTTTTAGGTATTCTAACTCTAGGATTTGAAGCTCTCTTGGACTAGAAATATAATGCACATGAATCATATTAATCAACTCATGTAAAATGTAATGAATGGCTATATCTAAATCAATAGTTCATATAAGTAATAAACAATAAAGCTAGTTCAAGAAAGACAATAGTGGGGATATTCCCCACTCCCCCAGTGAATACACTACTTGCTCTGTGTTGTGAGATCAATGCAACTCATTGAGGAAGAAGACATTATCATTGGCATGCATGAATGAGGAGGGAAGCAAGTCAGATTTTGCAATTCACTGTCTCCTTATTTCCTTCTTATTTTTTAGATATTTACCCTGACATACGAGGATTTGGTAGGTGGATGAACTATTTCTTCAGTGAACGATGGTGGAGCATGGTTTGATTGATCCTTCTTTTGGACCTTGATGCAATGTCTGTTAACTAATGGTTTCTTGACATAAGGGTGTTACCGATCTCCTTTTAAGGAAGGGAAGTTTATAACGGTGGTCGATAGTCCTAGAAATGATGGATACGGTGGACGATAGTCCTAGAAATGATGGATATGGAATCCTTGGCTCTCACAAGACTAGGATTTCACTTAATGCAATTAATCAGAAAGCAATTGATGTGGATGGAGAGAGGGGGTAGCAACAAGGGTGTGGTGTATGGAGTTGCCTCCAAGAAGCACAACCTTTTAATGGTTGTGGGATGCCTCCTATTTATAAGGTTGGTAAACAATACTAGGTCAGATATGTTTCTAGCACTTAAGTGGATGTATTGAGATCAACACATTGATTAGTCTGGAGGTCGATAGCTTGGTTTTTTTATGGTAGAAGTAGAGGTGGTTTCACAATCAATCGTTTCTCAATTGGATGCTATCTATGTAGCTCATGGTGTTGTTCATTGCTCAATCAGTTGTCAGGGCTGATAGGTGTTCTCTTGCATGAGAGATGTCTAACTTGTTTCTTGTGTATATGTATGGATACTAGAAGTAGAACTAGAGTTGATGTGGTTTCATTGAATATGGTCCATCATGTAGTAGTTGGTTGAAGCATGGTACTGTGGTCAATCATGCATACTTAGAGATTTTTGTTGTCAAGGTGGAGATGGAGATACCAGGCTTTGTTACTCAGTCATTGTAGAGGTACATAGGTTGTCTCGATAGATGTTGGTGTTGTTGGTATATGATTGAATGACAGTGTCAAATAGGTTATCAAGGAGGAGGGGCTTGAAAGATCATTCGACTATCGTGATTGTTAGAGTTGTCAAGTAGTTGTTGCATGGGGTCCTATCAAGCGACTGGGTGCATAATTGGCTTTCGATGGACATTGGTTGTCGAGGGTAGTGATAGATCACTAGTAATCCCGATCAATCAACAACTTTCAAGAACTTTAAAGTGCATGTGTGTGGTTCATTATTGCAATTATCTATTGAGTGTAACGTGAGGATTGGTTGGAAGAGAAACCGTGTTTGGCTGAGGTATCAATAGACCAAAGAAGGCAGGTGTCATGCTATTGAAACATTGTTTGAATTCTCCATCTCAATAAGTTTGATGGGCCTGATTGAACAGGCCTCATGGGTTGGCTTTGTCAAAGAATTTTTTTAAATAAAAGGGGTGCAATTCCTTTGTTAAGGAAAGTTAATGAAATGAGAAATGAGGTAATGTATATTTCCTTTTGAAAATCAAATATAATCTTTTAAAAAACTCCATAAATGTCTAAGGTGTTAGAAATCCAAACTGGACCAAAAACAAAGGATAACAATCCAAAATGTAAGCAAGTCTTATCTTAAAATGCTTCTAAACTATGATGAATATTCATTCATTAATCACCAATTGTGATTTCATAGAAAGTGACAAATGGAAAGGTTCTAGAAAGTCTAGATACTTTATAAATACACACTACTGCTCAAACCATCCTTAACTGGAAGGCCTCCTTAAATTGTATGTATGGGATAAAGAGAGGCATTCTCTCCTCCTCTCCCATTCCTGTGGTGGAGGTCGAACGCCAGGGAGAGTGGTAAACCAAGGTGGCAATTGAGATTCAAACACATGCCCCTTTGTTAGGGGACATCGTGCTTGACCAATTGAGTCACTCCTTGTCGGCAAAATAGCAAAAATTCAAGTTTGTCCCATTTGGAACCAGAGCCAAGGCTAAACAAAGTACACCCTACATACCTTAAATTGTATGTATGTATGTGTGTATGTATTTATGAGACCAATAGAGTCTAAACTTCCATGTTATCCTACACACTATACACTTGCATATAATAATCAATGGTATTAACCCATCTACAAACTAGGTAAATTGTAATATAAGTTGAGTCCTATACTTTTTTATAGGATGACCAATCAAAGAGTACCATCTTTTATCACTCTTCTCTAAAATGGCAACCATTAGAAAAAATAAGAACAGAGAAATACCTATTATACACTATAATGTCAATCTATTGGCTCCTGCAAAATCATTATAGGGATTACAACGTACACACCATGATAATGAACTTAACATTTATGTCGTAAATAGGGGTGTTTTATTATTGGGGAATCATTACATGGCTTTTTTTATGGACTTGGACCCTCTTCACCTTCCTACCCCATCCCTATAGAGACACATATGTATCTATACATACTATATGTGATGAAATATACCAATATTATAAGGTGTGTTGTTTCTATGTTTTGATACTTGATCTTTGATCCTATCCCTAGGAGGGAGGTAGATATGTGGAACACTTTCCTATCTACTTTCAAATTCTACATGCATTTAACTGTATTCCAAGCAAACTAACATTTATGATGGTAAAAATATTTACTTTTTACATTTGACTCCAAACAAAACTATTCAAAATATCCAAACCAAAAATTAACAGATTACATTGACATAAATATCTAGGTATAACTAAGGATAGAAAAAGATGGATGTATAACTCAAATTTTATTACTCTATGATTGATTAATAGTGAAGATCGTTTAAATGAACATATATACCATGATATGTATCGAATCATATGTGTGATTATTCTTGTGATGGACTAGTGCTCTTGGAACTAAAAATGCAAGTACATAATCAATGGAAATAGATAAGCAAAATAAACTAGACTAGAGAGATCACCATGGATGGTCTTAATGATATATAATTTAAGAGTGAAGATGATTTCATTCCCAAAAAGTACCAGGGGTGGGTTCCCTTATACAAACCACAACAAGTATTTACACTATTTATATCATCATCCAAAATAGTAGGGGTGGGATCTCAATTAATACAACCCACAAATTTGAGTATAAACCACATAATGTATCACAAGATTGATAGTGGCCCTTAGATCATTGTTTGAAAGAGGAAAAGTGGCAGCCTGATTAAGGATCCATTGTGTTTTTACTCAACATGACATTAAGCTCTACAATAGAAAAGTTGATCAACCTCGTAGGAGTCAAACCATCATCTTCTTGAGTGATGGTGAAGCCATGGGGTCCATTGTTGATGGTAAGGGTTGAGGAGGTGTCACATGTATAAGAATTTTGACCAAGAAGGAATATATATGTGGGGGGATGTATGCATGTACATATATGTGGGGGGAATGTACATATGAACATATGTACATATACATATATATGTATATTATATATATGTGCATATATATATATATACATATATATACATGTATATGTATGTATGTATATTTATATATGCATATATATGTGTGTACATTATATATGAATCAATTTTATTTTTGAATTATTTTTGTTTCCAAAATATCTATTTTCCTCTCCAGCCAAAATTTCCATATAATACAAGCAGCAAAGGTGCTCCACTACAAATGTGAGTATCCAAGAAAGACTTTATGTTGACTGAGATGTAGAGAATGCAATTGTATTGTTTATTATTCAGTGTAATGATACTATTAAATGAAACAAAACTCTTAATGCACGGTCATAGAAGGTGTGCTTTACCTTTTGTGAAGATATTTTGCATAATAAGATGGGTTGTAATGTCCATATATATATATATATATATATATATATATATATATATATATATATATATATATATATATATATATATATATATCAGTTATCTTCTATGAAAAGCTTGTTGTGCTTGATGATCCAAAGAAGGATATTTTACTATAGGACACTTAGACATACCAAAAAGAGTTTACTACAATGAGAGTTGTGTCCAAAATAAATAAAGAATTAGTAGGATTTCTTAACGTTATAAGCGTCGTCAAGGCCAATGGGTATTGGTTATGTTGTATAGCCTAAAAACATTCTCAATAATGTAAGGACAAAACTCTCTAATCCAACATAGCTTGTTGTAATAGTGTTATTTCTATTAGATAAAAACATATCATATGCACCATCAAGGTCAATGTATCTAATGTATAATGGTATTTCAAAATCAGCTTCGTAATGACTGAAGTGGACATACAAGAAGGGTGGTGTTTTGATAATATCTTCAATAAGGTAGTGACTTTTAGATACGCATTGTAGAAGTAAGATCAAGTATTTTATTTTTTATATGGCGCCATGGGTTTCTTGTAGTTTTGTTTTTGACATATTGTAATCAAGTACACGAGTGTCCATCTATAGTAGAGGCAATCATTCCATCGGTCATATAATGTGAGTTAGTCTTAGGTTAATGGTACCCCATCCAAGATGCCTAGGAAAGTACAAAGTAGACAAATTTACAAGATGTATATTTATGTTTCTTAGGTTCTTTCTCACAATAAATTTCTTCGCATCTTATCAATGATGTAATCAATCTTTTAGGGGAGAGATATACAACAGAATAATGAGGAATATCTGTGAAGGATTGAGACTTCTCGTTTTCTAGGTAGCAAGCTAGGTCGTCGTTTTGCCAAGAATAGGTTACCACATCTAAGTAGGAAGCTTTAAAGGTGACAAGAGCAAGCCTAAATAGCTCAATGAGAAAATTTATGATCTTCACTGCAACATCCAAAAATATCTTTGGAGATCATTGTTGTGTACATGTATGTCCGTGAGATGATTTTTGGAAATCATTTTCTTAGACTATATTGATGTTGAAATATTCTTAAGATTACCAAAAAGTGAATGACATCATCATCGTTAGGTTTGATGAAAAAGATGGTACCATCAACGAATTTAGTCAACACAACAAGATGAAACATAAAAGCGAAAATGGAAGAAACTATAACAAACAAGGTGTGTCATCCAAAGGAAGGACCATTAATTAAAACTAAGAAATGAGTTGTGCTTATGCATTTTTGTATCCAGTCAATCTATATGTCTGGGAAATCATAGCAGAAAGTGCCAAATAACATTGCCAGAAGTTTTCCCGAAGCCTACTTTGAGGGCTAAAATAGAATATGTCTTTTGGTGGAATGTGTGCCATAACGTAGACATCTTGAATGCGTCCAGCTTCATTTGCCATATTTATTTTGGTGGCTCACACGTACGTGGGCGTGTTATTGTTGTTAGCAAGTTCATTGCATGCTTCTGTCCTATTGATAGCAATCATGCTTTAGTTGCATGAACCTCTGATTCCATGGTGATATCAGTTGCACATATCCTAACCCATGCTCAGGCTCTTGGACTATATGGTCAATAGCATAGTGCAGCTTTTGTGGGCATTTCATTACGACCCTGACCTTTGTAGAAGGGAGTAGGGCGGAGTAGGGCCTTGGGAGTAATGGGCACACTGCTGGATTCCAAATCTTGCCTTGCATATTTTGTCTATTCACTGTGGGCTGGGCTAGCTTTTAGTTGCAGGGCGTGCGTCATGAATGTCATGTGATAATTGTTTTTAGAAATGGAAAGAAAAGGTGGGGTAGGCAGGGCGTGCGTCATGAATGTCATGTGATAATTGTTTTTAGAAATGGAAAGAAATGGTGGGGTAGGCGGTCAGCTGCTGCTTGGAGCTGCACCTTGCTGAGGGTACATGCAGATAAGAGAGAACCAAACAGTGCAGCCCATTTGAACAGTGCAGCCCCATGTGTACAGGTGAGCTTTGTTCATAGTAATCTGTTATATATATACAGTGCTCCCAAGAGACTGATTGAGTAACCGTGGGGCAGCAAGGACCACATTCAATAACCGAATAGTAGGAAATTTTGGAATGAGGACTAGGGCAGCGTCCTTGAATTGGTTGGCTGGAAGGATGCTATCGTGGGAGAGCTGACTCACCTCAAATGAATAATTAGCTGGAGTTTTGAACCTCACGTGGTAGCTGTCTGCGTTTCAAATCTTGTAAAGGAAATCAGAATTTGGGCGCACCTACTATCAAGATGCGGAAAACTAGAACTTAATTGATTTTCAGACACATTGTCCCAGATCCGTTTTCTTAGCTGGACCAATTACAGACATGAATACGCTTTTGAATGGACTCGGAATTTAAAAGGTATAGCTGGGTCCATGAATCGGGTAGGTGGCTGAGCTTACAGTTGGAGGGAAGATCCAAATTTGAAAACAAATTTAATCCAATCAGGGAGGGAGATTTTAAGACTCGTTGATGTGGAGGACGCCCGTTTTTTCAATCTTGGAAATTACCTTCCATGTGGGTGTAATAAGGAGCCCCAAGATTGGAAGGGTAGAAATGAAAATAATAACCGATCATTCATGATTACAGCAGAGCCTTCAACGTGGTTTGACATGTCAGTTATCCACGTCGTGCATTTTAATGCACGATCGTTTCAAAAGGAATCCAGCTCAATTGGTGGTGGTAGTGGAGTAAGCCGCGAATTCAAGTCCTTTATCAAACCAGAAAAACACAAGTCATACATTACGCGTACCAGAATGTTGACTTACTCATGATATTTTCTCTGAAAAAAGGTTGAGAATCTGTCGGCAGTCTTACATATACCAGAGGCCATCCTTTTCACTGCAGGTTAAAAGGTAAATATGTTTACCTTATGCTGTTAGTTGCCATATATGCTGTTGTACTGAATGTACGGTCCAAGCACATTATTGCTTTCTGGCAATTCTGGTTGCATCGGCAGAGACTGCTACAGCCATTTCCAAACTTAAGAGATACTGCAGATAACTAAATAACGAGATATAAATTTTCTTAATTAAGTGGATGCATTGCCGACTTCACGTTTGAATAATTTTGAAATTGAACGATTAATTTCTTGTTTTGTGCTGACCATTCTTGTGTAGCGATAGTTCTAATAAATGTTATATTCAACCATGTGTATTAAGAAAAACTTCATCTAAGATTCAGAGATCAACATAAATGATCATTTGGTCGAAACACAATCCGTGCTTCCATGTAAATATTATTCGAAGTATGTATATAAGTAAGACGCCCGTGGAAACATGCTGTAACTGGGAAAGGAGCTGCCTTGGTCGGTCCATACCATCTAAAGTTTACCTATCCCCATTATTACTCCATTCTTCCATCTTTGACAGGTAGGAATGCTCGGAAATAATACATTTGAAATGGACCTATGTTTGGGAGGTAATGTGCCTTAGCATAGATTGCATATCTTATCTCTCTTGTCTCAATCAACTATTCTCAAACATTCAACTACCATAAGGCTTCTCCAAACAATAAGATAGATGTTAATGGACTTGGCTCCCTATTGAAAAATATGAAACCGAGATTGCATATTGATGTTAACTAATTTCACACATCATCTAAACATGCAATCCATATTGCATGAAAGACTAAGGGTAGCTAGATAACATTAGTTCTATAAATAGCATTGTCAAACCATCCTATAAGATGACATTTTGGTCCTTCCCCATTATTCCTAGCATTAAGACTTTTGTTTCACTATTTATTGTGCCGAAAGGAAGATGTGTTAGGTTAATTAGTAACATCATTTTTCACCATAAGACTTGAATGTGGATCCTAATCAGGGCCTATCCATCATAGGTATTTTTGTTAAGTCACACATTGCATGTCGTGGATTCATCAGGAATCCTCTGCACCTTTGACCATTGGTTTTATACTAGATCCTCTTAGCATGGCATTAGGCTTTTGATATTTCCCCCACTTTCATCCCACGAGGCCCATCAATGTTGTGAGCAACTCCAATGGATTTCTATTGTCCATTCACATTCACAACCAAACTTTCACTTGGTATCACTCGTGCATTCAATTGAAGGAACAATGAAGCCTGACATGGCATGTGCATCTATCTTAATGAAATCAAGCTATGTACAAAGTGGTTCACCTTTGACAAACTGATTCAAGTTTAGACCTTTCAAACATATAATATTGTATTACGTTATTCATCCCATTTGATCATCTAGGTCAACTTAAATATTGTATTAAGATATTCATCCCATTTGATCATCTAAATCCATTCTCAGTAGAAGAGAAGGGTGAAGTCCATGCCATTCCCTTCGGAATCTATATTAGGTTGAGACCTCTCTTAAGTGTGTCATGTGTTTGAGAGTGTTATAGTAGAACTGAAATTAGATTGTTATCTCTCTGCCACTGAAAACCTAGCCTCTACAACTTTTTATTTGATATCAGAACCACGTTTCTTCATAACAATTTTGTTTGATTGATGCTTATTTGCACTCTATGGTGAGCTTGTTGTTAAATTGTGGTTTGTCCATTGCTTTAGGTACTATGCATGTGGTATTATATTAAGTCTGACATTTTCTTATTCTAGGACTATAGGAGTATGTTGGATGTCATTCTTTTTTACTAATTTGGTTTTATGTTTGTCTGTTTGACAATTACAAATCCTTTTACAAGGTTAATATCCCAACTATTTATTATTATGAATTTATAATCTAAAAAATATATAAAATATATGTGACAAAACCCTTATATTAAAATTCCCACCAATTTTTTCCTATTATTCTTGCAATAAAAATTTTCTAAATGTTTTATAAACATTTACAAGATCTACAAAAAAGTGATATCAACTAATCATATTTTGTGCTTTGACATAAAATAATGTTGTTTTACTCTTATATTAGTTGTAGGAGTTGTTGAATATCATCAATACAAAAGAAACAGTATACAACAATATTACAAGTCAAATATATTATGGTATTTTTTTCAGATCCTGAATGATCAACTGAATATGTAGTTGTGGTTATCTTTTTGTTTCATTTTTTAAAAAACCCATGCACATGGATGGAAATCCTAGGTTGGCGACCTTAGGATACAAGAAATGAGCCTTCTAGAAACCTTGGATTGCCTAGAACTATAGATGAAGGAACCCTGATTAGTCCACATCAGCTCCCATGAGAGGTTAATGATTCGATCTTTTCAAGGTCTACATTAGTGACCAAGACACCAAGTTTGTCATACCAAAATTTATATAAAAGAGGAGTGTCTACTATAACCATATGAATACGCCAATTCAAACTGCAAAGTGGATGAATACCCTCACCTAGTACATCATAGGTTTTAAGACCCACCTCTTGGTGATTGAAGCCTACATGAAACATTAGCAACTGGAGAAGGGATCCTTAGAGATTATCTAGATTGTGCTCTATAATAAGTGAATGGTTTTGCTGAAGGGGGTTGACTGCCTCAATACTCGTGTCCAAAATACAAGATAATGGATAGGATCTTAAGGATCAGACTTTAAACATATAACTTGATACCTTGGACTCCAGCAATGATAATAAGGGTCAGAAGTATTAAACAGGATAGAACACAAGGACAATGGGTGACAAACTCTTTAAGACCTAAAATCTTAGCTTAGATAAGTCAAATCAAATAGTAGAGACATTCCTTATAGAATGGTGGCATAAAATAGAACAACAATAATGAACTAAGTTAAAAAAAAACAAGTAATAGTTATTGTGGTATATTTTGATAATTTATATAGAACCTAGATCACCAATCAAGCACTCACCGGCATGCAAACACACGTACTCATTATATATCTTTAGTGTAGTTTATGAGCAATGATCATTTATTTCTATTCCCTCCTCTCTCGAGATCGGGTTAGATCTATATTATACACAATGCCTCTTTCTCAAGATGAAAACATAGAATTTGAACATACAACCATGTGATCATTATCTCTAGTGATCCAACACTTTCATATATTCACACCACTACTTAAATCGATATTAGATCTAATACTACTCTATTGAGGTATTAGAAATTAAACATCACAAGATGATGGCTAATCATACAAGTGATTCATTTATGAACAAGAGTAAGTAGACAAACATTTGTAAGAGCATATATAGTTAATATTTACATGGTTGGGAGGCCTTGTTGTTATTCCCAACCCAAGTTAATGAGTTTATCCACTCATGTAAACATGAAAACAAAGGTCATGGATATGAAACAACATGAGGGAGATGGAAAAGACAAACATAGAGAGGTATCCATTGGTACTAAATATTGATGTAGCCATCCTTATTTGTGTTGATGACAAGCATGATGATGGGGGTCTCCAACCTTCCTTCTCTCAAAATCAGGTAGTACATGCCTCAGGTGACCCAAACCAATAGACTTGTTTTCTCTTCCGCATCAACTGATGAAGATCAATTATGTGTAAATAGTTAGACAACACTTTGTGGAAGAAGATGTGCCTTCTTTAGAAGGTGTGGGGTCCTTGTTTATTGGGAATGGAGGTGTTCTTGATATACCTGGGCATAAAAGTCCTTTTCCTTCTCTCCAAACATCAGGGCACGTGCCTTGCGGCACACACTCAACTATTTCTGCAAATGGAGGAGTTAGTACGATCTTCATCACGTGTGTGATCTTATGGTATCTCCATTGATTGATGGAGTTTGACCATTTGTCAAAGGATGGGTTTTCTTAATTGTTAGTTGATGTAGTTCTCTCATTGGGAGACAGAAGAAAATCTTCCATCAATGGACGTTATCATAACTTCTCATTATTAGGTGATGGTAGGAGTGTCATTGATAGGGTGAGGTCCAGGATTCAATTGGTAGATGGTGGAAGTCAGGTCAATGGTTGATGACTACCGATGAAGGTGTGGGTCCATCAATAGATGAAAAAAAATAGTTTTTATCCATTCATCAAGTGATGATGTTTTAGGTCTTTGAGTCGATGGCCTGCTCGTCCATCAACTTCTAATTACTTTAGTACTCCATCGATCAATCTTCTGTCTGTTGGTGAAATCTAAGGTTAGTGCCCTTTTCATCAGTTATCAATGGTGTTAGACGAGTTGAGGGCTTTTAATGATTGTTTATCAATGACTTCCTAGTGTGATGGAGTAGCACCCAATCATGAGTGTAGCATCAGTTGTGTAATTCTAGTAGGTGTTCTCAACCGCTGAAATTGATGCTTTGTTCAAACCATGGTGATCTCCTACAAAAACATGCAAAGCTATTACTAAAAGAGAAAATATTAATTTATACAAGTACATATAAGATTTTTCATTTTAAAACCTAGAAGATTAGAGGTAATGGAGGGTAAAATATGCATGTAACATCCAAAAAATTGGAGGTTATCATGGGTGCAACACAAATAATAAAAATATCCTTTTAAAAAACTCTTATTGAACATATTTTATGTAGCCATAAAATATCAACATATTAAAGACATAGAAGGGACATCTAATATATTGTGGCACACACTAGTTGTCTAACAACTAGACACATCTTATGCCAATTTAGAACTTGCACTATCAGATTTAGATCTGAAGTCATTGGTATTGTTGTTACTGCCTCGTCCTTGCTGCAACACCTTGTCGACATAACATTCTCCTTGTAGAATTTGTTCTTCCTCAAACTATCGAATAAGGGCTCTGGCCTTTACATCGTCTCATGTAGATGTGGAAGCTCTTGATGAACCACCTTCTCTACCAAGGGGAAATGGAATTAGAGTCATAAACATGCTAGCATTGTTTTCCCCTCTCCTCCTATCATGGGTGTTTTCCTTGGGATGAGTTTCTCTCTCCTAGAGGAAAACATTAAAGGCAACTTGTGTGTCTACTCCCATGGATATGCCCCCCTTTACATAGTATAGTTCAGATTTAGGGTTCCATGAAAACCCAATCACATTCCTAATCACAATTCACAAATACACTTGTAATAAAATAATTCCACTTTTATCTAGTTCATCTATTGGGACTCCCAATCAATAAGTTGGACAAATTGGCAAATCCAAATTTGATTTAGTTGACGTTGGGTTTCCCAGTTCAATGAACCCACTATTTTCACTTCCCAATTCCTAGTTGACCAATCGATCAATTGATTAGCTCAGTTGATCTGTTGGTTACTTTCCAAAAAAGTGATCATTAGTTGCCTGACACTCAATCAATGAATTGACCCAACTCATCCAAACAATTAGTTAACATGTTGAATTAATCAGTTGGATTGGAAATCAGCCTTTACATTGTTTATAACCATTCTAATTATGTGTTCGATTGTGAAATTATTTTCCTTTACACATACTTATTTGTGGTACCTCGTTGGTAGCACATTATGTTGGCAGTGATGTAAGAGGCCCCACATTCATAGTAGTAGTATCTAGAAACACGTCGTGGATACCCAAGTAAATATAATAAGTTGAAAATAATCTTTTAAGTGGCCAATCCTACCATGACCATATAATCCCTTTGTCTCAAATATCATGAAGGAACTTGAAGCATAGAGTAGACATCCTTCAAACATTTGATCTATATTTCTTGAATTAGAGCAGACAATTGAGATTCAATGAGACCAATAGCATACATTCACTCAAACCAGGTGCTCATGAATTTAGTAGTGTTGCTTATCAAGTATCCAAGATATCACTTGAGTAGGAGGGATAAAGTGTAAGGACCCTTAACCTTGATTAATTTCCAAACATAACTGACTGGTTTAAGTGGATGTTTAGATTCAAAATAAAACCAGTCCATGTTTGTTTCAGATATACAATCTTTGCATATGTGGGCCTTTATGCAATTACCCTCTTGTGGGGGTGTAAACATAATTTTAACACTTGCTAGAGTTTCTTCAAAATGTTCTTAAGAATATTACCAATTTTTTCCTTTGGATGCTTTTAAACTTTTCATATGATTTATACTTGCATAGTTTGTTAAGTAGTAATAGTTGTTAAGTAGTAATAGTATAATGATTTCATTATTAGACAGGATCTAGCCTAAATATCGAGCCAGCTCATCGATCGACGAGCCTTCAATGCTCGACGAGGATGATGGCTTGACAACTGAAGAACTTCACTGAACAAAGAAGATTTTCTTGGTTGTGTGTGTGTATCTGACCGATGACATGGCTCTGACCAATGAGGCTTTATCGATGAGGTTTGATTGACGAGTTTTGGTCTACTAGTATCCCTTACCTAATGACCCAACTGAACCACACCCACTTTCACCCATCTATAAATGCCCCTTTCTCTCTCTCTATCTCTTCTCATTTTTTATGAGCTTGGTGGTGCAATTATGAGGCCAACAAGAACCCATGGGGTGAACGATCATGGGATTCCCAGATGGATGCTCGAGTTCAAGTTCTCCTTGGAAAGATCTAATGTCGTTGATCTTGTTTCTTGCTTTATTTGTGTAAGATCCCTATTTCTCAACTGTTTTGTTTATTGTTATTCACCCTTGCCTCTCCTTCGACTGAGTTTCATGGTGGTTCTTTGTAGAAAACCCACACATAGAATTGAAGAACTCTCTTTTCATCCTTTCTTGATGAGATAGGAGGCGTTCTTGGTGGTTTGCTAGACTGAGCTCAGTTCCTTGCCATCAATTTTGAAGATCTTCATCATAGACTTTGATTTTCTTCCCTATCAAGGTGAGTGATATAACCTTAAACACAATTGTTGCCTACTTCCTACATGCATGACTTTAATCTCGCTCTAGAAACTCTTAGAATGCTAAAAGGTCTTTTTAAGTATTTTTATTTAAAAGGATTATGATACAAGTTCTTAAGACTTACTTAGTGTCCATGAACATTTTCTATTGCATATTGAACTTTTCTTTGAGTAAGAAAAGCCTGAAATTATAGAATATAAGTGCTTTGACTCAAAAAATGTCATATGTGCAACGTATTGTTTTCCAAGGAATAAGGAAATTCGACCCATGTACTTCTCCTTGCCTTATATTGAGTATCTTATGTAAATTTGGACTTGTAAATGTTATTGTGGTGTTGTAGTGATGGTTGTATGAAGCCCTAGTATTGAAAATAGATCATCTATTACGTGTTTAGAGTGTACGAACACCTATGCCTAGAGTGACATGAAACTATTTTATATGTTTTATATATTATGAGATTGTATACCCCAATTAACTTATATAAGCCTCTAGGGTGTTTGTATGTAACTTGATTGATGTAGTAAAGGTATTAAATAAACTTAAGTAATCAAGTGTAATCTTAATCATGTAAAGCCCTATGACTGTAGAGCTACTCTAGTGTCAGAACTTGCTACATAGTGAAACAAGCAATCCAAAAGGAACTTGCAGGCATATAATATTGAGTATATAGTAGGTGCAGGAAGGGCATGTCCATGTCATCTTGATCCCAAGGTCTTGGAGAGAGGTTGTGTAACACCCATGACCTAGGTTTTTGGATAACCCTAGAAACTTTGCCTAAGTAAATTGTTTAGAACCGTGTCTTAATATTTTGAAAAGTAATTAAGACTTGAGGAGAGTTTATTTCTCAATTTTGAACTTATTTGCAAATTGTTTGTGCCTTATATGACAGATTTGGTAAGAAATTGCAATTTACCCAAATAAGGGGTTTGTGTGCATATTATCATCTCTAGAATGTTCCTTCTCTATATTATCATCAACTAGAGGAAAGATAAAGAAGGGGGCGCCTTGTTTGAGTCTTGGTTGAATGATAACACTCTTTGTGGTGAAAGAACCAAAGAAGTGTTGAGTGTTTTTTAATCCTAGATGAGGTTGTGTTGAGTTATGAAGTGTATATGGGAGTGTCTATCAGTTTAGAAGCCATAGAGGAGGTCCCATATCGATTTGGTAACCTTTAAAAGTACTCATCTCAGGCTAAGCACCTCAAGTAGGTGAAGCCTATCGGTTTACATGTTCCTTGCAAAAGTAGTATCAGTTTGCACATAATGTGATATTGGGTTGTGATATTTTGTCAAGCAAGATACCCAATGGCCGATATCTTATCTATGGATTATCCTCAAGATTTTTGCATGGAAAGGTAATTATGGATGCATGAAGCCACCATGCATGGACACGTGTCACCCATGTACATATGGTGATGACACCTTACACCTACTCTCTCATTTGAAGCTCAACTAATATACCCCTCTTTTCACCTCCTAGTAAACCTTTCAACTCCTTTACCACCTCTTGCTCTGTGAATGACCCTAGGAGTTCAATGAGCAAAGGGAAGGCCGAGCAACTTGTCCAAGGTAAAGCCATGATCATCTTCAACCTGGGAAAGAATATGCGTCTTGGATCATGATTCTTTCCTTTACTTCCTTCTTCACCAAGTACCTTACTATGATATCTTCTTTCATATAGAAGTGTTGTGATTGAGTCTTGCACTTTTGATAAGTCGTCTTCAACCTTGGGAACATGGAGATTTGGAGCTTGAAGCTCTTGTGTTAATCTTGAGGCGGGTTGTATAACTTGAACTCAACTTTATTATTATTCACCTTATATCATGCAATACTTGGTGATTCCTTTTCTAATTTGACTTTTCTTGTTTGAATGATGGTTCTATGACCTTTGATGGATATATGGGGCTGTTGTCCATGAAATAGAGTAGTAATGGATGAAGATTTTGAGCTTGAAGATGATGAAACTGATATGCACAAACCGATATTGGTTTGTGAAAACCCTAACTCGATACAAGGGTATAGGCATGGAAACTAATACACATGAACTCCTACCCCTTTTAGTTTTTTACATGAGTAGGACTATTGTCCTTTCAATTGTCTAACTTGTCATCTAAGACTAAGAATAGGGCAGGCTGATATCTAGAAAATAGCCAAGTTGATACATATACTTGAACCATCACTTGGATGGATGACATGACTTGTGATACTCTAAAAATGATATGCCTCAAAGATAATAGCTTGTCATGACCAAGAGAATGTGTTGTAAGATGGAGTATTTAATCATATTGCCTTAGTTGAGTATAGAGGCCAATATGGTTAACCCTAACTCTAATCTGATACACTCACAATCCAACACCCCTCTAGCCCAACACATCATGTGAAGATGGGGGCATTATACTCTTTGAAGCCTTGGTCGATACACCAAGTAGTGGTAAGGCCAATAGGTGAGAGAACTAAGGTGTTGAATAAGGGTTCACCCAATACAAATCAAACCCTAGAGGTCAATATCCCATAGTAAGAAATGGCCAATACACAAAGGGATAGCTAGGTTGATACTCTAGTTGATAGAGTGGTCGATACCATAGTTGGTGGTGTGGCCGGCACACTAGTTGGTTGAGTAGCTTATATCCTAGTTATAGGATGGCCGATATACAATAGGTTGATGTGGCTGATACATAAAGATATAGGGTGGATGATACCCTAAAGTACACTAAATCCAATATATCTTCTCAAGCACCTCTAAACCAATACCATTTGACATGCCTTGACCGATACAAGTAATGGTACCTTGGCCAATACAAGTAGATGTGTCTAGGATGATAGAAGTAGTTGTGTCTAGGCTGACACCAGTGAATGTGTCTAGGCCAACACAAAGATTAGAGTGAAGGCTGATCCACCTTGATGAGTGTAGGCCGATACATCTTGAATGTAATCAATGAATACACTATGAAGTAATGAGATGGATACACTTTAATAAGTGTAGATTGATAAGCCCTAAAGAAGGTTAAATCAATGTAATAAGAATGTCGAAGTTAATATACTAGTATGGATGAGAGAGAAACTTGCACCACTTACATGAGAAAGGTAATACTTCATGTTGATAATCAGTTGATGATATTTGATGAAGTATGTTGGAAACACTCATGGAAATAATATAGTTCCTATGATGTGAATTAGGGTTTGATTTATAAATATGCACTTGAAAACCCTAAATCAGTTACAAGGGAAAACCCTAACCCTGATTATGAGAGGGTTTCAATTAGAATGATTCTCTTTATGGCATGGTCATGACATTTAATTGATATTGCATTTGCTATGAAATCCTAACCATGCATGTGTTATGAAATGATGACCATAGACAAGTATGAGCTATGATGATTTAGCATAATATAGATTTTATAAGTCCTTGTGAGCTATGTGATATACTTGTACAACAAGTATGATATATATATATATATATATATATATATATATATATATATATATGTCGGTCTGATGACTTAGAAATGATTGTTGCCTGGTAAAAGGTGACAATGTTCAATAATTAACTAAGGGTTTGATACCCAAACATGTGATCATGATAATGATAATGTTGAAGGGATGGGATTCCCAGTAAAGTGTTCAGGGGATTGAGATCCCAGAATGAGTGTAACAAGATATGTTCCAATTGATACAATATTTCTTGAAAGATATGTTACACCTTTCTATGTAGTATTTATCTATAATTCATTCTTGTAACTTGATTGATGCTAAAAGATGTTGTAATGTAATTAATCTATCAAGTGAACTAAAAATGTAGTTGCCCTGGCCATAGATCCATTCAGTGTCAGGATTTGCTGAATGGTGAAATGAGTTTTACTCGAAGTGCATATTATTGAATATGTGGGGTGCAAGTCATCTCCTTGTATCCTTAACTGACAAGATTGGCTACGGGCCATAACCCATAATATTAGGCTTGACTATGGGTCATACCCTAACAAGAGTGTGGTTGTACCATGACTCAATAAGCAATCAA
The DNA here is from genome assembly GCA_963693085.1 of Alisma plantago-aquatica. Classification (NCBI taxonomy): domain Eukaryota; kingdom Viridiplantae; phylum Streptophyta; class Magnoliopsida; order Alismatales; family Alismataceae; genus Alisma; species Alisma plantago-aquatica. Next base: position 1,236,486,342 of record OY856410.1, on the reverse strand, counting down.
GATTGGTTACATACCACACCTTGATATAATCAAGATTGATTACGGGTCATACCCTGATAAGAGAACATGCCACACACTATATCTCTATAGAGAAGAGCCTCTATACACCAGGCTAGCTATAATGCAGACTGATTCACATGTCTCTGCCAATAATCTTGTACTGATTGGGATAGGAAAGGTCGTGGATTCCAGCTCTTCTATAAGACCTTTATGGCATTGATTCTTACTTCTCAGTGGTCAGTTGGAGCATGGAAGGTATATTCCCATCTCTTCAAGCATAAGATGGATTGTTTGAAGATGTAATCATCCGTGTAGCATATTTTTTTAAGGATCAAATACAGAAACATTAAAAGAGGCTGCAATTACTTTTACATGTCTTAGTTGATAAATATTATACATGTTCTTCATATTCTTTTTAAAAATGATTAGACAATCTATTGCTCAGCCATAGTTATTGGAACTACTTAAATGATAAAGATTGCTCTACTCAGCATATAACAAGTAGTTATACATGTTTAATTCAACAAAGGTTTCTTCTGCTCTCTTTCATAATATTTATCTATGATAATAACACTATTGGTGGAGAGTTATATCTCTCGCTGAGACTTGTTGTCTCACCCCATGGGTTCCACAACTTTTTAGGTGGACGTGCATGAGGAGGTAGAGATAGTGCAGTAGAAAGTGGGTAGCAATAGTAAGAACAGTAGTAACAACTCAGGTTGAGTGCGTTGTTATGTGTCTTGTAGATATAGAGTCATATGTATCATAGATGTACTCTCAAGTCCTTTGGGCGATAGTGCGTAAATAGTTTTATGATCGATCTAAGATTTTTGCTAGTACGCCTCAGTGCATCATGTTACTTTTGTGTATGTTTTGGTAAAGCAATTGTTATCTAGTATCTTTTCAAGGTGATGGAACAATGTATGTATAAAGTGAACCATGATGTATATATGGTTTGGTTCTTTCTGAAAAGAATTTCCTAGTAATGGATCTTGGCAAAAAGGTTTTAATTTTTAGTGATTTTTGGTAATTTGCTGTTAATGATTATTTCCGCGTAGTTTTGTGAGATAATGTTGTGGGTTTGATAGCGGTCGTCACAATTTTTGGTATCAGAGCCTTAGGTTCGTTGAGTCTACAAGGACATAGGATTAAGGTTGTTGACTATGTTATAATGTCCTCTAATTTATCTTATAGTGACCTATGCTTATATACATGAAGAAGTAAAGATCAAAGATGTCTGGAGAACACAAAGAACATGTTGTTGAGAACAACATTGCCACACCAGGAAGAGGTGCAAGGGAACAGATGAGAGAAGAAAAAGTGTTGAGAATCCCCAAGTGGACCAGACTATGCTGGAGAACCTTGATTTCCATGCTCTCTTTGGGCAGTTCATGATGATAGTAACGCATATGGCTAATAGGATACCAACACCACCACCTAGGCCCTAGGGTACTATTTCCCAATGTAGAATCTTCGGGTTCTAGTAAGACATTTGAACAGCTATGTCGTGTGGGAGCTATAGAATATGCTGGAATAGCTGACCCAACAGATGTATATCTGTGGCTTATTGAGTTAAAAAAAGATTTGAAGATCCTTAACATCCCAGAAACTGAAAAAGTTAAGGATGGTGTGTACCTGTTAAAGGGAAGTGTTGGCCATTGGTGGGCCATTGAAGAGGAGAAAAAGCATAATGTTGAGATCATATGGGAGGAATTCTGATGTGAGTTTACCAATAGGTACTTTCCTCAGACGTACTTGAATGAGAAAATCTCATAGTTTGAATGAATTAGGAAAGGGCCTATGAAGATTAATGAATATGAAGCTAAGTTCATGGAATTTCTGCAGTTTTGTCCGCATATGACTACTACAGACTAGGAGAGGATTCGACATTTTGAAAAGGGTCAATGTTGAGTTAACCACTCCTAAAGCTGCTTCAGAGAATAGGGAGAGATTCACTATGTTTATGGAATCAGTTAGGAGGATAGAAAGGTCACTAATTGAGAAATGTGAGGCCAATTTTAGGAAAGGACCTACCCAATTCCAAGGACAGAGGTCCGGAAGCTACAAGAAAGCAAGGTTTTCTACACTATCAGTTCCATAGAGGTTCAGTTCTCAGACACAGTGGATGTCAAGTAAGGGTAGAGGCCATAATTTTCCACTTATTGGAGCCCATAGTGCAGCATCAATGTCAGCGATTGGGTCGTCTAGGCCATAGTAAGAGACCAGAACCTGCCACAAGTGTGGGTAGATAGGACACATGATGAGGGATTATCCAGTAAGAGATACTGAGGTAACCCAACCACCAAGGAAGAGTCAGCAAGGCTCTCAAAGGCAACAGTTCAGTAGTGGTGCAAGAGGATGAGGATGTGGACAAGCATCTCAAGTAGGTTCATCCGCACAAGGTAACAGAGGACATGGTCAGTAGTAGGCAACAACGAGATTCTATGCTATGGGTCAGCCGGAAGCAATAGTCAACCCACGAGTCGTGATAGCTCAGAGGGAGTTATTTCATTCTGATATGTCGTCATCTTGCTTCATATCTATTTTGATTGACCCAGGCACTACACACTCCTTTATCACTTGTGAAGTGATTCATAATTGTCTTTTGCCAGTTAATCATAGAATAGATAACTTGATGTTAGAAACTCTGTTAGTTGGTTCCGCATTATTATGAGAGGTATGTTCCCCCTGTGTTCTTTCTTTCTCTAAACACATCATTCAAGTGGATCTTATTAAAAACACTAGAGGGGGTGAATAGGGTTTTATGATAATTTTAAAAATTATTTAAGAAAACAACCACAAAAAGATTGGAGAAGGAGACAAGGTGTTTAGAGTGGTTCCACCCTTAGCAAAAACTAAGGGAGTCAGTCCACTACCCGGTTGTTCCCAACTGAGATTTTGAAAGCAATTGTATTTTATTACCTCGCAAGGATGTTACATAAGATACAACTTTCACAAATCCTTTGGACAACCTTCACCCCGAAGTCATCTCACCAACCTTGAAGCAGCCTTCACTTGAAGTAACTTCAAGCTCCCCCTTAAAGTAGCCTTCCTCCTTGAAGTAGCTTCCTGTTGAGACCTTCTAGGAGTAGTCCAAAGTCTGCCGGGCTACCTTCTCCACCTGAAGAAGCTCCAACAACCTCCTTTCCGCAGCCTCCAACCTAGGAGTAGCAAAGGAGAACAAAATACAATAGAAGGAACAAGATTGGAAGAAAGAAACAATGTTACCAATTAAGTACATCACTTTGATCCTATATCAAGCGTATTGATCTCCTATCCACTGTGGATGAACTTGGTAGTATGGTGGCTAGGAGACTCTAAGCTATAGGACATTAATGTAGAATAGATTGCAAGTGAAGCTCAACTTGTTGCTCACAAAAATTGAATCTCAAGTGTAATTGTATGCATAAGTGATACCTTGGGTGTCCTATAGCTTGTCCTATTTATAGGAGTGGTTTGATAATGTTTGGGGATGTTATAGACACCTTCTAGGGTGTTCTTAGTGCTCAACTAGCCGTTATATGTCCACTAATTACATTGCAATAGCTAGTTGTTTAATGTTGAAAAGTACAGTCCAGAACCTTTCTTGGTCGAGAAGTTTGTCGACCGAGAGTCTCTCAGTCGAGGAGTTTGTCGACCGAGGGAAGGTCTGGAATGAGTGTATGCAACATTCATTTCCAACTACCAACAACTTTTCAACTCAGTCTAACGTCTATTGAATTTTCTAGAAGGACTGTTCTCGGTTGAGAGTATTGTCGACCGAGAGTTTCTCGGTCGAGGAATTTGTCGACTGAGAATGTCCCTGTTCCAATGTGTTGAGCCATGTACTAAGTGTGTGTATCAATGTGTAATTGTGATGCTAACTTAGGAGATGACCTATCTAAGTGTTGTGTGTGGATAGGTAAGATCTAAACACTTGATTTACATGATATCTAAGTACTTGTACATTATATACTTGTACATGTTTTTACATTTGATTACAATCATGAAAATAAAGCAATTTTAGCAAATTGATCTTCCAAGTCTTTTCTGTCCACCACATTATATGCTTGTCCCTGAAACACTTAAATAGAAAGTTAAAACCACAAGAAAGAAATGTTTGTTATCATGAAAACAAAGGGATTATATTAATGTCCAATTTATCCAAAAATCTCCCCCTTTTTGAAGATGACAATTATTTCCAAAATATAAATCAAGGCAATATAAATCATATGAGTTTCATACCTGAAGTTTACCTTTTGCAGCCATTCTCGTGTTTGTGAATGCAAGTGTGTGCTAGACGAGAGATTATGAAACTCATTTTACTTTATGTTATTGATTTTATATTATTTCTCCCCCTTTGTCATTTCAAAAAGATAGCCAAGCTAAACATTGAGTATGACTTTTATTTCTCACCCTTAATTTGATAATTTGATGCTCAGTTTTAAAGTAAGGGTAATCAACACCATTTAATGGAAACCACTTATTTTTATGTCAAATTTAGCCACAATTTATTTCTCAATCGTTTGCAAAGGATGTTAAGCCTTGAAATGATATGAGATCCTTTTAGATTCATGGCATATGTGTTTTGATTTCTCAATCATTTTACAAGGGATGTTAAGCCCTAAGAATGATATGAGATTTTCTTTACAACATAGTAGAATCAAGAAATATATTTTTAATCAATAATGAGGGATGTTAAGCCCATATTGATAGAGAGAGTCCATTTAAGATCAAGATAATTCAATAATCCTAAGGTCATGGCTAGTTTCTAAAGTTTGATTTAATCAAGATTTATCATAATTTTTACAAAGTTTTGTGATCTCCCCCTTAATCTTATAATCAAGATAATTTAAGAATTCTAAGGTCATAATAAGCATTAGAGTTTGAGTTAAACTTTTATGAGAGATTTTTACTAAAATCTTGTTTTCAATATGATGAACAAGTTTCAGATCAATATACTAAGATTGAGTGCAAAGAAATGATTTATAATTAAGCATTTTGTCAAGCTTATTTTAGGTCGACCTTGACTTTGACGTGGGAACCCCTTGGTCAAACTTGATTTCGATCAAGTGGCAATTTCTATAGATTTCCAATTAAATCAATTTTTCATTGTTGCTAAATTGATAGCAAATTGAAACAGTCAAACAGGTTTTCCAGACCCTTTATTAGTCAAATTCTTTCTCGACCAATTTCCTTTCGGTCGAAGTTCTTTTCAACCGAGTGATTTACTATTTTTTTATCCAGATTTTTACAGGTTGACTACAGGTTGTACCAAATTTAGATTCGGTCCACAAATTTTCGACCGACTGATCTCTTGGTCAAACTATATTTTGACCGAGTGATTGACTAATTTTCCAGTTATTTCAGGTCCAATACAAAGCCTTTGTCGGTCGAATAGTGTCTCGATCGACTTACTTTCTGTCAAATTATTTGTCGATCGAGAGAATGTCTGTAAATTCTTTCAGAAATATGTTTATTCAAGTTATGGATTAAATTAATTTGGTCCATTTGTTGAACCTTTATGTTAAGTTGAGATAGGACATGAAGATAGTCAAATTGGAGTGTTTGGTCATATCTCAACTTATTCATTCATGTTTAGTTTGGGGGTCTTGGAACCCATACCAACTCAACATCCTTTTTCTTGTAAGGACATGAGAAGGAATGATGTCCAAGACGCAAGAAATAGTGACAACAGATGGAATCAATTTCATTTATCTTTTTGGGTACAAATATGATTTTGGTCTTGGGTTCTTGAGTTCTCCTAGGTTTAGGTTGATAAGAGTTTAGCTTTGGAACATATCCTAAACCTCTTCTTCCAATGTGATCAGAAGAATTCTTTAGGATCTTATCAAGAATACCATTATTTCTCAAGCTACTAACTTCTTTTTGTAACTCTTTGCTTGATCTAGATCAGATGATAAAACATCCCTTTCCTTAACAATAGTATCATAATCTAGATGTGTACACAAGATAGGTTGTGTTTGAAGATCATTCAATTTTGTAAACAATTCAACCTTTTCTTGACAAAGAAAATTATGATTCGTTTCAAGAGTAAGCAACTTTATATTGCAATCATTAAAACATGATTTCAAGGAAGAATTTTTAGAGATAATACTTTCCTTTTCAAAAGCAAGATCATTTAATTGAGCATACAAATCCTCATTAGATTTAGTAACTCTTTTTAGTTTCTTTTTTATAATCAATATATTTATCATGTAATTCCTCAATGCTAGCAACTAACTCTTCTTTAGATGAATAAAAAAGGCTTACCTCATCATCTTCTTCATTTGTTGTAGCAATAAGGCACTCTACTTCTTCTTCTCCATCTTTACTATCATCACTTGAATCATCCCATGCAGCTTTGTAGAATTTTTCTTTCTTCTTGTGAGATAATTTCTTTCCCTTCTTAAGTTTAGGACAATCACCTTTTAAGTGTCCCTTTTTGCCACATTCAAAGCACCTGGAGGAAGAAACACTAGAAGTTTTGTTAGTTTTAAAACATCTATACTGCTTACCGTTTACAATGAGAGTTTCTTCTTCACTATCTTCTTCACGTGTGTCATGACTAGTCTTGGTTGATGCTTTGAATGCAATGTCCTTTCTTTTCTCCTTTTTGTGTTCAGCCACCAATCTTTCTTCTTCCTCCAAGGTTGCCTCATGTGCTTCTACGTTGCCAATGAGTTGTTCCATCCTCAATCGAGTGAGGTCATTGGTTTCTTCAATTGCAGTCACCTTAGGCTTGTACTTGGGAGGAAGAGACCTAAGAATTTTAGACACTTGATCCTCTTCACAAATGGCTTTACCTTATGCATTCAAACCGTTAAAAATAGAAGAAAACTTTGCAAGGATGTTACATAAGATACAACTACCTTCACAAACCCTTTGGACAACCTTCACCCCGAAGTCATCTCACCAACCTTGAAGCAGCCTTCACTTGAAGTAACTTCAAGCTCCCCCTTAAAGTAGCCTTCCTCCTTGAAGTAGCTTCCTATTGAGACCTTCTAGAAGTAGTCCAAAGTCCGCCGAGCTACCTTCTCCACCTGAAGAAGCTCCAAAAACCTCCTTTCCGCAGCCTCCAACCTAGGAGTAGCAAAGGAGAACAAAATACAATAGATGGAACAAGATTGGAAGAAAGAAACAATGTTACCAATTAAGTACATCACTTTGATCCTATATCAAGCGTATTGATCTCCTATCCACTGTGGATGAACTTGGTAGTATGGTGGCTAGGAGACTCTAAGCTATAGGACATTAATGTAGAATAGATTGGAAGTGAAGCTCAACTTGTTGCTCACAAAAATTGAATCTCAAGTGTAATTGTATGCATAAGTGATACCTTGGGTGTCCTATAGCTTGTCCTACTTATAGGAGTGGCTTGCTAATGTTTGGGGATGTTCTAGACACCTTCTAGGGTGTTCTTAGTGCTCAACTAGCCGTTATGTGTCCACTAATTACATTGCAACGGCTAGTTGTTTAATGCTAAAAAGTACAGTCCAGAACCTTTCTTGGTTGAGAAGTTTGTCGACTGAGAGTCTCTCGGTCGAGGAGTTTGTCGACCGAGGGAAGGTCTGGAATGAGTGTATGCAATGTTCATTTCCAACTACCAACAACTTTTCAACTCAGTCTAACGTCTATTGAATTTTCTAGAAGGACTGTTCTCGGTCGAGAATATTGTCGACCGAGAGTTTCTCGGTCGAGGAATTTGTCGACCGAAAATGTCCCTGTTCCAATGTGTTGAGCCATGTACTAAGTGTGTGTATCAATGTGTAATTGTGATGCTAACTTAGGAGATGACCTATCTAAGTGTTGTGTGTGGATAGGTAAGATCTAAACACTTTATTTACATGATATCTAAGTACTTGTACATTATATACTTGTACATGGTTTTACATTTGATTACAATCATGAAAATAAAGCAATTTTAGCAAATTGATCTTCCAAGTCTTTTCTATCCACCACATTATATGCTTGTCCCTGAAACACTTAAATAGCAAGTTAAAACCACAAGAAAGAAATGTTTGTTATCATCAAAATAAAGGGATTATAATAATGTTCAATTTAGCCAACAATCTCCCCCTTTTTGAAAATGACAAACATTTCCAAAATATAAATCAAGGCAATATAAATCATATGAGTTTCATTCCTGAAGTTTACCTTTTCCAGCCATTCTCTTATTTGTGAATGCAAGTGTGTGCTAGCCAAGAGATTATGAAACTCATTTTACTTTATGTTATTGATTTTATATTATTTCTCCCTCTTTATCATTTCAAAAAGATAGCCAAGATAAACATTGAGTATGACTTTTATTTCTCCCCATTAATTTGATAATTTGATGCTCAGTTTTAAAGTAAGGGTAATAAACACCATTTAATGGAAACCACTTATTTTTATGTCAAATTTAGCCACAATTTATTTCTCAATCATTTGCAAAGGATGTTAAGCCTTGAAATGATATGAGATCCTTTTAGATTCATGGCATATGTGTTTTGATTTCTCAATCATTTTACAAGGGATGTTAAGCCCTAAGAATGATATGAGATTTTCTTTACAGCATAGTAGAATCAAGAAATATATTTTTAATCAATAATGAGGGATGTTAAGCCCATATTGATATAGAGAGTCCATTTAAGATCAAGATAATTTAAGAATTCTAAGGTCATAATAAGCATTAGAGTTTGAGTTAAACTTTTAAGAGAGCTTTGCACTAAAATCTTGTTTTCAATATGATGAAAGAGTTTCAAATCAATATACTAAGATTGAGTGAAAAGAAATGATTTACAATTAAGCATTTTGTCAAGCTTATTTTGGGTCGAACTTGAATTTGACCTGGGCACCCCTTGGTCAAACTTGATTGCGACTGAGAGGCAATTTCTATAGATTTCCAATTAAATCAAATTTTCATTGTTGCTAAATTGATAGCAAATTGAAACAGTCAAACATGTTTTCCAGACCCTTTATCGGTCGAATTCTTTCTCGACCAATTTCCTTTTGGTCAAAGTTCTTTTCGACTGAATGATTTACTATTTTTTTATCCATATTTTTATAGGTTGACTACAGGTTGCACCATCTTTAGATTCGGTCCACAAATTTTCAACCGACTGATCTCTCGGTCGAACTATATTTCGACCGAATGATTTACTGATTTCCCAGTTATTTCAAGTCCAATATAGAGCCGTTGTCGTTCGAATAGTGTCTCGACCGACTTACTTTTGGTCAAATTATTTGTCGACCGAGAGAATGTATGTAAATGCTTTCATAAATATGTTTATTCAAGTTATGGATTAAATTACTTTGGTCCATTTGTTGAGCCTTTATGTTAAGTTGAGATAGGACATGAAGATAGTCAAATTGGAGTCTTTGGGCATTTCTCAACTTAATCATTCATGTTTAGTTTGGGGGCCTTGGAACCCATACCAACTCAACATCCTTTTTCTTGTAAGGACATGAGAAGGAATAATGTCCAAGATGCAAACAATAGTGACAACAGATGGAATCAATTTCATTTCTCTTTTTGGGTACAAATATGATTTTGGTCATGGGTGTTTGAGTTCTCCTAGGTTTAGGTTGATAAAAGTTTAGCTTTAGAACATATCCTAAACCTCTTCTTCCAATGTGATCAGAAGAATTCTTTAGGATCTTATCAAGAATACCATTTTTCTCAAGCTACTAACTTCTTTTTGTAACTTAGAAATCTCATCTATATTCTTTTTGATATCTATCTTTTCTTGATCTAGATCAGATGATAAAGCATATCTTTCATTAACAATAGTATCATAATCTAGATGAGTACATAGGATAGGTTTTGTTTGAAGATCATTCAATTTTGCAAGCAATTCAACCTTTTCTTGACAAAGCAAATTATGATTCGTTTCAAGAGTAAGGAACTTTGTATTGCAATCATTAAAAGATGATTTCAAGGAAGAATTTTCAGAGATAATACTTTCCTTTTCAGAAGCAAGATCATTTAATTGAGCATACAAATCCTCATTAGTTTTAGTAACTATTTTTAGTTTCTTTTTACAATCAATATATTTATCATGTAATTCCTCAATGCTAGCAACTAAATCTTCTTTAGATAAATCGAAAAGGCTTACCTCAACTTCTTCTTCATTTGTTGTAGCAATAAGGCACTCTACTTCTTCTTCTCCATCTTTACTATCATCACTTGAATCATCCCATGCAGCTTTGTAGGCTTTTTCTTTCTTCTTGTGAGATAATTTCTTTCCCTTCTTAAGTTTAGGACAATCAACTTCAAAGTGTCCTTTTTTGCCACATTCAAAGCACCTGGAGGAAGAAACACTAGAAGTTTTGTTAGTTTTAAAACTTCTATACTGCTTACCATTTACAATGAGAGTTTCTTCTTCACTATCTTCTTCACGTGTGTCATGACTAATCTTGGTTGATGCTTTGAATGCAATGCCCTTTCTTTTGTCCTTTTTGTGTTTAGCTGCCAATCTTTCTTCTTCCTCCAAGGTTGCCTCATGTGCTTCTAAGTTGCCAATGAGTTGTTCCATCCTCAATCGAGTGAGGTCATTGGCTTCTTCAATTGTAGTCACCTTAGGCTTGTACTTAGAAGGAAGAGACCTAAGAATTTTAGACACTTGATCCTCTTCACTAATGGCTTTACCTAATGCATTCAAACCGTTAACAGTAGAAGAAAATTTTGAATACATTTCACTAATAGACTCATTTGGTTCCATACGAAATTGTTCAAACTTTTGTTTAAGCATACCAATTTTGGAGTTCTTTACTTGAACAGTTCCTTCATAAGTGATAGAAAATCTATGCCATATTTCATATGCTGTTTCACAATTTGATATTCTATTAAACTCACCTACGGAAATTGAACAATAAAGGATACTTACAGCTTTTGCATTCAATTGAGCCAATTTTACCGTGTTTGCATCCCATGTAGTATACTCCGTTTGAGGGAGAGTGTAGGTATTTGAAACCATTCTCCAAATATCCTAGTTGATTCCTTGAAAGTACAATTGCATCCTCCTCTTCTAATAGTTGTAGTTGGTGCCATCAAATGGTGGAGGTCGAGCTACAAGTGTTCCTTCCAAGTTGAGGTTTTTTAGTAATCTATCACCCATCTTCTTCAAGACTCGATTAGAGCTCCTTGAATCCTACTCTAATACCAATTGAAAAACACTAGAGGGGGGTGAATAGGGTTTTATGATAATTTTAAAAAATTAAGCAAACAACCACAAAAAGATTGGAGAAGGATACAAGGCGTTTATTGTGGTTCCACCCTTAGCAAAAACTAAGGGAGTCAGTCCACTACCCAGTTGTTTCCAATTAGGATTTTGAAAGAAATTGTATTTTATTACCTCGCAAGGATGTTACATAAGATACACCTATCTTCACAAACCCTTTGGACAACCTTCACCCCAAAGTCGTCTCACCAACTTTGAAGCAGCCTTCACTTGAAGTAACTTCAAGCTCCCCGTTGAAGTAGCATTCCTCCTTGAAGTAGCTTCCCATTGAGACTTTCTAGAAGTAGTCCAAAGTCCTCCGAGCTACCTTCTCCACTTGAAGAAGCCGCAACAACCTCCTTTCCACATCCTCCAACCTAGGAGTATCAAAGGAGAACAAAATACAATAGAAGGAACAAGATTGGAAGAAAGAAACAATGTTACCAATTAAGTACTGCGCTTTGATCCTATATCAAGCGTATTGATATCCTATCCACTGTGGATGATCGTGGTAGTGTGGTGTCTACGAGACACTAAGCTATAGGACACTAATGTAGAATAGATTGCAAGTGAAGCTCAACTTGTTGCTCACAAAGATTGAATATTAAGTGTCATTGAATGCATAAGTGATACCTTAGGTGTTCTATAGCTTGTCCTATTTATAGGAGTGGTTTGATAATGCTTGGGGACGTTCTAGACACCTTCTAGTGTGTTCTTAGTCCTCAACTAGTTATTATCTGTCCACTAATTACATTGCAATAGCTAGTTGTTTAATGCTAAAAAGTGCAGTCCAGAACCTTTCCCAGTCGAGAAGTTTGTCGACCAAGAGTCTCTCGGTCGAGGAATTTGTCGACCGAGGGAAGGTATGGAATTAGTGTATGCAACGTTCATTTCCAACTACCAACCACTTTTCAACTCAGTCTAACGTCTATAAAATTTTCTAGAAGGGTTATTCTTGGTCAAGAATATTGTCGACCGAGAGTGTCTCGGTCGAGGAATTTGTCGATCGAGAATGTCCCTATTCCAATGTGTTGATCCATGTACTAAGTGTGTGTATCAATGTGTAATTGTGACGCTAACTTAGGAGATGACCTATCTAAGTGTTGTGTGTGGATAGGGAAGATCTAAACATTTGATTTACATGATATCTAAGTACTTATACATTATATACTTGTACATATTTTTACATTTGATTACAATCATGAAAATAAAGCAATTTCAGCAAATTAATCTTCCAAGTCTTTGCTATCCACCACATTATATGCTTTTCCCTAAAACACTTAAATAGCAAGTTAAATCCACAAGAAAGAAATGTTTGTTATCATCAAAACAAAGGGATTATAATAATGTCCAATTTAGCCAACAATCTCCCCCTTTTTGAATATGACAAACATTTCCAAAATATAAATCAAGGCAATATAAATCATATGAGTTTCATACCTAAAGTTTACCTTTTGCAACCATTCTCTTGTTTGTGAATGCAAGTGTGTGCTAGCTGAGATATTATGAAACTCATTTTACTTTATGTTATTGATTTTATATTATTTCTCCCCCTTTGTAATTTCAAAAAGATAGCCAAGCTAAACATTGAGTATGACTTTTATTTCTCCCCCTTAATTTGATAATTTGATGCTCAATTTTAAAGTAAGGGTAATCAACACAATTTGATGAAAACCACTTATTTTATGTCAAATTTAGACACAATTTATTTCTCAATCATTTGCAAAGGATGTTAAGCCTTGAAATGATATGAGATCCTTTTAGATTCATGGCATATGTGTTTTGATTTCTCAATCATTTTACAAGGGATGTTAAGCCCTAAGAATGATATGAGATTTTCTTTACAGCATAGTACGATCAAGAAATATATCTCTAATCAATAATGAGGGATGTTAAGCCCATATTGATATAGAGAGTCCATTTAAGATCAAGATAATTCAATAATCCTAAGGTCATGGCTAGTTTTTAAACTTTGATTTGATCAAGATTTATCATAATGTTTACAAAGTTTTGTGAGCTCCCCTTATTCTTATAATCAAGATAATTTAAGAATTCTAAGGTCATAATAAGCATTAGAGTTTGAGTTAAACTTTTATGAGAGATTTGCACTAAAATCTTGTTTTCAATATGATGAACGAGTTTCAGATCAATATACTAAGATTGAGTGCAAAGAAATGATTTACAATTAAGCATTTTGTCAAGCTTATTTTAGGTCATCCTTGACTTTGATGTGGGCACCCCTTGGTCAAACTTGATTTTGACTGAGAGGCAATTTTTGTAGATTTCCAATTAAATCAATTTTTCATTGTTGCTAAGTTGATAGCAAATTGAAACAAACAAACAGGTTTTCCAGACCCTTTATCAGTCGAATTCTTTCTCGACCGATTTCCTTTCGGTCGAAGTTCTTTTCGACCGAGTGATTTACTATTTTTTTTATCCATATTTTTACAGGTTGACTACAGGTTGTACTAGCTTTAGATTCAGTCCACAAATTTTTGACCGACTGATCTCTCAGTCAAACTATATTTTGACCGAGTGATTTACTGATTTGCCAGTTATTTCAAGTCCAATATAGAGCCTTTGACGGTCGAATAGTGTCTCAACCGACTTACTTTTGTTCGAATTATTTGTCGACCGAGAGAATGTCTGTAAATTCTTTCAAAAATATGTTTATTCAAGTTATGGATTAAAGTACTTTGGTCCATTTGTTGAACCTTTATGTTAAGTTGAGAGAGGACATGAAGATAGTCAAATTGGAGTCTTTGGTCATATCTCAACTCAATCATTCATGTTTAGTTTGGGGGTCTTAGAACCCATACCAACTCAACATCCTTTTTCTTGTAAGGACATGAGAAGGAATAATGTCCAAGATGCAAACAATAGTGAAAACAGATGGAATGAATTTCATTTCTCTTTTTGGGTACAAATATGATTTTGGTCGTGGGTGCTTGAGTTCTCCTAGGTTTAGGTTGATAAGATTTTAGCTTTAGATCATATCTTAAACCTCTTCATCTAATGTGATCATAAGAATTCTTTAGGATCTTATCAAGAATACCATTATTTCTCATGCTACTAACTTCTTTTTGTAACTTAGCAATCTCATCTATATTCTTTTTTATATCTATCTTTGATTAATCTAGATCAGATGATAAATCATATCGTTCCTTAACAATAGTATCATAATCTAGATGAGTACACATGATAGGTTGTGTTTGAAGATCATTCAATATTGAAAGCAATTCAACCTTTTTTTGACAAAGCAAATTATGATTCCTTTCAAGAGTAAGAAACTTTGTATTGCAATCATTAAAAGATTATTTCAAGGTAGAATTATCAGAGATAATACTTTCCTTTTCAGAAGCAAGATCATTTAATTGAGCATACAAATCCTCATTAGTTTTAGTAACTCGTTTTAGTTTCTTTTTACAATCAATATATTTATCATGTAATTCCTCAATGCTAGCAACTAACTGTTCTTTAGATAAATAAAAAAAGCTTACCTCATCTTCTTCTTTATTTGTTTTAGCAATAAGGCACTCTACTTCTTCTTCTCCATCTTTACTATAATCACTTGAATCATCCCATGTAGCTTTGTAGGATTTTTCTTTCTTCTTGTGAGATAATTTCTTTCCCTTCTTAAGTTTAGGATAATCACCTTTTAAGTGCCCCTTTTTGTCACATTCAAAGCACCTGGAGGAAGAAACACTAGAAGTTTTGTTAGTTTTAAAACTTCTATACTGCTTACCATTTGCAATGAGAGTTTTTTCTTCACTGTCTTCTTCACTTGTGTCATGACCAATCTTGGTTGTTGTTTTGAATGCAATGTCCTTTTTTTTCTCCATTTTGTGTTCAGCCGCCAATCTTTCTTCTTCCTCCAAGGTTGCCTCATGTGCTTCTAAGTTGCCAATGAGTTGTTCCATCCTCTGTCGAGTGAGGTCACTGGATTCTTCAATTGCAGTCACATTAGGCTTGTACTTGGGAGGAAGAGACCTAATAATTTTAGACACTTGATCCTATTCACTAATGGCTTTACCTAATGCATTCAAACCGTTAACAATAGAATAAAACTTTGCATACATTTCACTAATAGACTCATTTGGCTC
Source organism: Alisma plantago-aquatica (assembly GCA_963693085.1). Lineage (NCBI taxonomy): Eukaryota > Viridiplantae > Streptophyta > Magnoliopsida > Alismatales > Alismataceae > Alisma > Alisma plantago-aquatica. Next base: position 1,236,471,059 of record OY856410.1, on the reverse strand, counting down.
CATACGAAATTGTTCAAACTTTTGTTTATGCATACCAAATTTGGAGTTATTTACTTGAACAGTTCCTTCATAAGTGATAGAAGGTCTATGCCATATTTCATATGCAGTTTCACAATTTGATATTCTATTAAACTCACCTACGGAAATTGAACAATAAATGATACTTACAGCTTTTGCATTCAATTGAACCAATTTTACCGTGTTTGCATCCCATGTAGCATACTCCGTTTGAGGGAGAGTGTAGTCATTTGAAATCATTCTCCAAAGATCCCAACTAATTCTGTGAAAGTAGAATTGCATCCTCCTCTTCCAATAGTTATAGTTGGTGCCATCAAATGGTGGAGGCCAAGCTATAAGTGTTCCTTCCAAGTTGAGGTTGTTTAGTACTTTATCACCCATCTTCTTCAAGACTCGATTAGAGCTCCTTGAAGCCTGCTCTGATACCAATTGAAAAACACTAGAGGGGGGTGAATAGGGTTTTATGATAATTTTAAAAATTATTTAAGAAAACAACCACAAAAAGATTGGAGAAGGAGACAAGGCATTTAGAGTGGTTCCACCCTTAGCAAAAACTAAGGGAGTCAGTCCACTACCTATTTGTTCCCAACTGGGATTTTGAATACAATTGTATTTTATTACCTCGCAAGGAAGTTACATAAGATACAATTACCTTCACAAACCCTTTGGACAACCTTCACCCCAAAGTCGTCTCACCAACTTTGAAGCAGCCTTCACTTGAAGTAACTTCATGCTCCCCCTTGAAGTAGCCTTCCTCCTTGAAGTATCTTCCCATTGAGGCCTTCTAGAAGGAGTCCAAAGTCCGTTGAGCTACCTTCTCCACCTGAAGAAGCTCCAACAACCTCCTTTCCACAGCCTCCAACCTAGGAGTAGCAAAGGAGAACAAAATACAATAGAAGGAACAAGATTGGAAGAAAGAAACAATGTTACCAATTAAGTACAGCGCTTTGATCCTATATCAAGCGTATTGATCTCCTATCTACTGTGGATGAACGTGGTAGTGTGGTGTCTAGGAGACACTAAGCTATATGACACTAATGTAGAATAGATTGCAAGTGAAGCTCAGCTTGTTGCTCTCAAAGATTGAATCTCAAGTGTAATTGTATGCATAAGTGACACCTTGGGTGTCCTATAGCTTGTCCTATTTACAGGAGTGGTTTGCTAATGCTTGGGGACATTCTAGACACCTTCTAGGGTGTTCTTAGTGCTCAACTAGCTGTTATGTTTCCACTAATTACATTGCAATAGCTAGTTGTTTAATGCTGAAAAGTGCAGTCTAGAACTTTTCTCAGTCGAGAAGTTTGTCGACCGAGAGTCTCTCGGTCGAGGAATTTGTCGATCGAGGGAAGGTCTGGAATGAGTGTATGCAACGTTCATTTCCAACTACCAACCACTTTTCAACTCAGTCTAACGTCTATAGAATTTTCTATAAGGACTATTCTCGGTCGAGAATATTGTTGACCGAGAGTGTCTCGGTCGAGGAATTTGTCGACCAAGAATGTCCCTGTTCCAATGTGTTGAGCCATGTACTAAGTGTGTATATCAATGTGTAATTGTGACGCTAACTTAGGAGATGACCTATCTAAGTGTTGTGTGTGTATAGGGAAGATCTAAACACTTGATTTACATGATATCTAAGTACTTGTACATTATATACTTGTACATGTTTTTACATTTGATTACAATCATGAAAATAAAACAATTTTAGCAAATTGATCTTCCAAATCTTTGCTATCCACCACATTATATGCTTGTCCCTGAAACACTTAACTAACAAGTTAAAACCACAAGAAAGAAATGTTTGTTATCATCAAAACAAAGGGATTATAATAGTGTCCAATTTAGCCAACATATTATACCATTTAATATGCATAGATTTGATGTAATCCTTGGGATGGACACCTTGGAAAAGTATAAAGTAGTCTTGGATTATGGTTCCAAGCAAGTTATGTTCACATATAGTGGTAAGACATGGATCTTTCAAGGAGATAGGAAGATTCTTCCTACATGTCTAGTATCGACAATGATAGCTGAGAGACTATTGTAACATGGGTGTGAGGCATTCTTATTACAGGTGGTGGATACCAAGGTAGAATGTCCTAGTATTCTAGAAGTTCTAGTTGTCAGGGAGTTTAAGGATGTGTTTCCTAAGGAATTTCCTGATGTTCCTCCACCTCAAGAGATTGATTTTGAGATCAATCTAGTTCCTGGTACGCAACCAATAGCCCAAAAACCTTATAGTATGGCACCATATGAGATGGAAGAATTAAAGAAATAGTTTTAAGAGCTACTTGATAATGGTTTTATCTGGCAAAGTACATCACCGGGGGTGCTCCGGTACTTTTTGTAAAGAAAAAGGATGGATCTATGAGTTTATGTATAGACTATAGACAGTTGAATAAGGTGACAATAAAGAACAAGTATCCTCTGCCAAGGATAGATGATTTGTTTGAGCAATTGCATGGTGCAATAGTATTCTCTAAGATAGACCTGAGGTCAGGATATCATTAGTTACAAATTAAGGAGGATGACATACCTAAATAAGCTTTTAGGATAAGGTATGGTCATTATGAGTTTATAGTTATGTTATTTGGACTAACTAATTCATCAAAAAACTTTCATGGATTTGATGAATAGAGTGTTCTAGCCATTTCTTGATCAGTTTATAGTGGTATTTATAGATGACATTCTAACATACAGTCGAGATGGCCAACAACATGAACAACATCTTCGTCAAGCATTGATTTTGTTAAGACAACACAAGCTATATGCTAAGTTTAGCAAGTGTGAGTTTTGGTTGTCAGAAGTATCTTTTCTAGGACATATCATATCCGCTAAAGGTATTTGTGTTGATCCTACAAAGGTGGAGACTATTCTAGAATGGGAACAGCCTAAGACACCAAAAGAGATTCGTAGATTCCTATGTTTGGAAGGTACTACAGGATGTTCATCAAAGACTTTAGTTCTATAGCATTACTCCTAACTAGGTTAACCAGGAAGGATTTTTTTTGTCTGGAATGACAAGTGTCAATGCTCTTTCTAGTTATTGAAGAAAAACTGACCATTGCACCAATATTAATTTTACCTGAGAAAGGGAAAGGATACATTATCTTTAGTGATGCTTCAAAGAATAGTTTAGGATGTGTGTTGATGCAGGATAAATGAGTGATTTCTTTTTCCTCTCGACAGCTTAAGAAACATTTGGAGAATTATTCTACACACGATCTGGAGTTTTCTACAGTGATTCATGCCTTAAAAATCTAGAGACATTACCTGTATGGGGAGAAGTGTGAGATTTTCACAGACCATAAGAATCTGAAGTACATCTTTTCACAACAAGAATTAAACATGATACAATGTCGCTGGATGGAACTAATCAAAGATTATGATTTCATGATTGATTATCATTCATGAAAGGCTAATTTGGTGGCAGATGCATTAAGTAAAAAGTCCTCATCTTCATTCACAGATAAAGCACAGTTGAATTCTTTGGTGTGTCATAAGAGGGACATGCTAATTTCCTTACAATAGATGAATGTGCAGCTGGAAGTATCTTTGCTAAATAGATTATTGGTATAGATGCAAGTAAAACCTAGGTTGAGACAACAGATTAAAGAAGCACAACATGCTAATACTGTGATACAATAGATCAGATCAGAATATGGCAGTGAGAAGTGGGATGGATTTCATGAGTGAGAAGATGGAACAGTTTGTTACCATGGTAGAATCGTGGTACCTAATGTTAATGACTTAAGTAAGATAGTTATGGAACAAGCTCACTCATCTATGTATGTTATGCATCTAGGAAGTACCAAGATGTATCATAATCTAAAAGATATGTGGCATGGTTTGAAAAAAGATGTAGCACAATTTGTTATGCGATGTCCAGTGTGTCAACAAGTTAAAGCTGAGCACCAGAAGCCAAAAGGAACATTACAACCATTACCAATACCACAATGGAAGTGGGATCATGTGACAATGGATTTTGTAGTTGGTTTTCCTAGAACAACCAAGGGTCACGATTAAATTTGGGTGATTGTTGATAGGTTGACAAAGTCAGCATAATTTCTTCCTGTTAAGAAAGCATACACTGTTGAGAAACTTGCACATGTTTATGTAGATCAGATAGTGTGGTTGGACAGAGTCCCAGCAACAATTGTGTCTGACAGAGTTCCTCAATTTACAAGTCACTTTTGGGAACGATTACACGTAGCTTTGGGTACGTAGTGAAAGTTTAGTATTGCTTTCCATCCTCAGACAGATGGACAATCTAAAACGGCCTATACAGACCTTGGAAGACTTGCTTAGGGCATGTGTTCTTCAGTTTGTAGGTAGCTGGGATATACATTTGAGTTTGATAGAGTTTGCCTACAATAATAGTTATCAGAAAAGCATTGATATGGCACCATATGAAGCATTGTATGGTAGACGTTGTAGATCTCTATTATGCTGGTATGAAATAGGAGAATATCAACTTCTTGGTCCTAAACTTGTGCAACAGACAATTGAAAAGATTAAAGTGACACAACAATAGTTAAAGGCATCACAGGACAGACAGAAATCATATGATGATAATCACCGTAGACCTTTAGAATTCCAAGTCAGAGATAGAGTCTATGTTAAGGTCTCTCCTTGGAAAGGTGTTCTCAGATCTGGGAAGAAGGGTAAGTTGGCTCCTAGATTTATGGGACCCTATCCAGTGATAGAATGTGTTGGGAAGGTACCCTATAAGTTGGAACTACCACCTGTGTTGCATAGACTACATCTAGTATTTCATGTATCTATGTTGAGAAAATGTCACCCTGATACAGAGCTTGTATTATAACTTGTAGAGGTAGAATTAGATGACGATATATCCTATGTGGAAGGTCCAATGTTGATTCTTGACAGAAGAATCAAGAACTTGAAAAAGAAAGATATAGTGCTTGTGAAAGTTCTTTGGCATCATCTTGGCATTGAAGAAGCCACATGTGAGTTGGAGGAAGAGATGAGGAGGAAGTACCCTTCTCTTTTCTGTTGAGATTTTGGGGATGAAATCCTTTTTAGGGGTTGATAACCTGTAACACCCCTGATCTGGGTTTTGGGATAACCCTAGAAGCTTTTCCTAAGTAAGTTGTTTAGAACCTGGTCTTAATCTTTTGAAAAGTAATTAAGACTTGATGAGCATTTATTTCTCAATTTTGAACTTATTTGCAAATTGTTTGTGCCTTATATCATAACTTTGGTAAGAAATTGCAATTTGCCCAAATAAGGTCTTTATGTGCAAATTATCATCTTGAGAATTTTCCTTCTCTCTGTTAGCATCAACTAGAGGAAAGAGAAATAAGGGGGTGCATTGTTTGAGTCTAGGTTGAATGATAACACTCTTTGTGGTGAAAGAACCAAAAGTGTTGATTGTTTTTGAACCCTTGATGAGGTTTTGTCGAGTTATGAAGTGTATATGGGAGTGTCTATCAGCTTGGAAGCCATAGAGGAGGTCCCATATCGGTTTGGTAACCTTTGAAAGTACTCATCTCAGGCTAATCACCTCAAGTAGGTGAAGCCGCCATGCATGGACACGTGTCACCCATGTACATATGGTGATGACACCTTACACCTACTGTCTCATTTGAAACTCAACTAATATACCCCTCTTTTCACCTCCTAGTAAACCTTTCAACTCCTTTACCACCTCTTGCTTGCTGAATGACCCTAGGAGCTCAAGAAGCAAAGGGAAAGTCGAGCAACTTGTCCAAGGTAAAGCCATGATCATCTTCAACCTTGGAAAGACTATGCTTCTTGGATCATGATTCTTTCCTTTCCTTCCTTCTTCACCAAGTACCTTACTATGATATCTTCTTTCATATAGAAGTGTTGTGATTGAGTCTTGGGCTTTTTATAAGTCATCATCTACCTTGGGAACTTGGATCTTTGGATCTTGAAGCGCTTGTGTTGATCTTGAGGCGAGTTATATAACTTGAACTCATATTTATTATTATTCACCTTCTATCATGCAATACTTGGTGGTTCCTTTTCTACTTCAACTTTTCTTGTTTGAATGATGGTTCTATTAGCTCTAATGGATATATGGGGTTTTTGTACATGAACTAGAGTAGTAATGGATGAAGAGTTTGATCTTGAAGATGATGAAACTGATATGCACAAATAGATATTGGTTTGTGAAAACCCTAACCCAATACAAGGTTATAGGCATGGAAACCGATACACATGAAATCCTACCCCTTTTGGATTGTTACATGAGAAGGACTACTATCCTTTAAATTGTCTAACATGTCATCTAAGACTAAGAATAGGTCAAGTCGATATCTAGAAAATAGCCAAGTCGATACACATACTTGCACCATCACATGGATGGCTAACATAACTTGTGATACTCTAAAAATGATATGCCTCAAAGAAACTAGCTTTTCATGACCAAGAGAATGTGTTTTAAGATGGAGTATTAAATCATATTTCCTTAGTTGAGTATAGAGGTCGATATTGTTAACCCTAACTCTAATCTGATACACTCATAATCTGACACCCCTCTAGCCCAACACATCATGTGAAGATGGGGGCATTGTACTCTTTGAAGCCTTGGCCGATACACCATGTAGTGGTAAGGCTAATAGGTGAGAGAACTAAGGTGTTGATTAAGGGTTCACTCGATACAAATCAAACCCTAGAGGTTGATTTCCCATAGTGATAAATGGCCACAAACGGATATCTAGGTTGATACTCTAGTTGATAGAGTGGTCGATACCATAGATGATAGTGTGGCTGACACACTAGTTGGTTGAGTGGCTCATATCCTAGTTATAGGATGGCTGATATATAATAGGTTGATGTGACTGATACACAAAGAGATAGGGTGTCCAATACTCAGAAGTACACTAAAGTCGATATATTTTCTCAAGAACCTCTAAACCGATACCATTTGACATGCCTTGGACGATACAAGTAATGGTAACTTGGTCGATACAAGTAGATGTGTCTAGGCCGACATAAGTAGTTGTGTCTATGCTGAAACAAGTGAATGTGTCTAGGCCGACATAAAGATTAATGTGAAGGCTGATACACCTTAATGAGTTTAGGTCGATACATCTTGAATGTAATCAATGAATACACTATGAAGTAATTGATGAATGCATATTCATCTTAGTTTTAGTGGCCACATTTGGCCCAATTTTGCACCGAAAGCTCACATTCACCCCTTGAATATACTCATATACAATTTTCCTCAGTTCCATATCATTATCTAGAGTATTGATCAAATCTATTCATCTCCATTGCAGGATTGAGCATTGTGCTATGTGTACCAATGTAGGAGGTGTAGGGGACGGTGGTCCCACTAACTGACTAGTGGGCCACAAAAACTTTTGATAATTTGTACCCCTTTTTCGATGGCCTATTCCTTCAATAGAATGCATCCTCATCTGTTAGAGGATTCATTAACGCATGCCATTCGACCCTTAGTAATAACCCCCCTCCCACGGGGGTGTGTTTGATTCATGATGATTGCGACCATGGCCAAGCAAAAAAGGACTGCGACTAAGATCTTAAAGAAGGACAATGATCGCGATCTTAAAGAAGGACTGTGACTGTGATCTTAAAGAAGGACCGCGACCATGGTCCCAAAGGAGACATCGCGACCTACATTGACTGTGACTGCGGTGCTAGAAGACGCCTACACCTCGACCTGCATGGGGATCGCGACCGTGATCCATGCCGACTGTGACTGCGATCAATACTAACCACGACCGATAACACCACTGTGACCGTGGCCAAGCAAAGAAGGACTGCGACTATAGTATACAACCTCGACCGCGGCTAGTACCATGATCACGGAGTTAAGTTGGTGGCCTACACCTATAAATAGGCCACCCACCTGTCTTGTCAGGGGATCGACTCCAGATGCCGCTAGGATGCCGCACTGTGCCCAGCCTAGGGAGTACGGTCACCATAGCCAAGAGCCAACCTCTACGACATTCTTGCACCTCTGTTCATCTAGATCTGAGGTGGAAACCCAGATATGCAACCATATATCTACATCTCCAACGCCTTTCATACGCCATCACATCCACGAGCCACTCCTCCTATTACGAGCAAGGAGAACGAGAAGAGAAGGATGGTGGAGAGAGAAGATCTGCCCCATCTATCATGGTGTTCTTCCCTCCTTGTTCCAGATCTGCTCCACCGGGGTGTAGAAGACTGTCTCTCCACCGAGCTATGATCATATTCTCCACCATGGCCATGGCAGAATCTTCCATCTCTCTTATTCTTTTTGTTTCTCTCACCATGAGCGAGTAGTTTCCTTTCGCTGGAGTACGGGGGCTAGCCCCTCTTCCCTTGCTTACATGTTCATTTACTAAACATCTGATGGCTTGTATATAACTCTCCATTTTTTTGTTAATCGTTTAATGCATGCTTTGAGGATTGGTCACTTGCCTTGCATGATCTTTTATTTCCTATGTTACGAGAACTTCAATGCGTAGGTTTTAAATATCGATTAACGTGGTTGACTCCCTGACAAGAACTTCTGATGGGATTCCCTGAAGTCGTAAGTGTGTGATCCGTGAGGTGACAAGACATCTAGCCCAGGTGACGCTTCTGTGTGCCTAAGGCGATGCTTACGCAAACCTAACATCTATATGGAGGGTTTGCAGCAGCCCCATTTGGATGGTTATATCTAGCTTGGATGTATGTGTTTGGATATGTTTGCATGTGTAGCGGTGGTGAAACCTAGGTCCATCCCAGAGATTCCCATCATTAATCTTTAATTAACTTTTGATCCTGCTCTTTACTTTCCTTACAATTAGTTTAATTAAACCAAAACCAATCTATGTTCTAAATATTAGTCTTGATTGAGTTAGATCCGACTAGAAAAGATTCTTAAAAATGTTGTCCCTTAGGATTCGATCCTTAACTATACTGCGATAAGACCCGTCTGCTTGCGGGTGGTATTATTGCACAAGGTTTTGGGAAAAACTCAGGGATTTCAGCCCTGGATGAGTTTGTTAGTGCAGTAAGAACCACGTCAGTAATGAGATGGATACACTTTAATAAGTGTAGATTTATAAACCCTAAAGAAGATTAAATCAATGTAATAAGTATGTTGAAGTCAATATCTTAGTAAGGATGAGAGAGATACTTGTGCTACTCACATGAGAAAGGTAATAATTCATGTTGATAATCAATTGATGATATTTGATGAAGTATGCTGGAAACACTCATGGCAATAATATAGTTCTTGTGATGTGAATTAGGGTTTGATTGATAAATAGGAACTTGAAAACTATAAATTAGTTACACGGGAAAACCCTAACCCTAATTATGAGAGGGTTACAATTTGAATGATTCTCTTTATGGCACAATCATGATATTTACTTGATATTTCATTTGCTATGAAATCCTAACCATGTAGGTGTTATGAAATGATAAGTATAGCCAAGTACAGGCCATAACCCTGAATATTAGGATTGACTATGGGTCATACCTTAACAAGAGTGTGGTTGTACCATGACTCAATAAACAACTAGGATTGGTTATGGACCACACCCTGATATAATCAGGATTGATTACGGGTCATACCCTGATAAAAGAACATGCTACACAATGTATCTCTATAGCGAAGAGTCTCTATACACCAGGCTATCTATAATGCATATTGATTCACATGTCTCTATCAATAATCTTGTACTGACTGAGATAGGAGAGTTCGTGGATTTCGGCTCTTCCATAAGACCTTTATGGCACTGATGCTTACTTCGCAGTGGTCAGTTGGAGCATGGAAGGTATATTCCCATATATTTAGGGCATAAGATGGATTGATTAAGGATGTAATTAGTCATGTAGCATATTTGTTTAAGGATCAAATATGGAAACATTGAATGAGGCTGTAATTAATTTTACCTATCTTAGTTGATAAATATTATACACGTTCTTCATATTCTTTTTTAAAATGATTAGACAATCCATTGCCCAATTATAGTTATTGGGACTACTTAAATGATAAAGATTGCTCTACTCTGTATATAACAAGTCCTTCTGCTCTCTTTCATAAGATTAATCTGTGATAATAATACTATTGGCATAGAGTTTTATCTCTCAGTGGGACTTGTTGTCTCACCCCATGGGTTCCATAACTTTTTAGGTGGACGTGCACGAGGAGGTAGATATTATGCAGCAGAAAGTGGGAAACAACAATACGAACAGCAATAACATCTTAGGTTGAGTGTGATGTTATGTGTCTTGTAGATATATATTCATATGTGTCGTCCCTGTACTCTCAGGTCCTTTAGGAGATAATGCGTAAATAGTTTTATGATCGATCTGATATTTTGGCTAGTATGCCTCAGTGCATAATGTTGTTTTTTTGTATATTTTTGTAAAGTAACTATTATCTCATATCTTTACAAGGTGATGGAATAATGTTTGTATAAAGTGAACCATGATGTATATATGGTTTGGTTCTTTCTGAAAAGAATTTCCTAGTAATGGATCTCTTGGCAAAAAGGTTTTAATTTTTAGTGATTTTTGGCAATCTACTGTTAATGATTATTTCCACATAGTTTTGTGTCATAATATTGTCAGTTTGATAGAGGTCGTCACATAGGAGGTTGACGAGAACCCATCAGGGTCGATGATCATGGGATTTTGTGGATGCATTCTTGAATTTGATTTCTCCTTGGAATGATCTAAGGATGTTGATCTCGTTTCTTTCTTCATTTGTGTAGGATCCCTATTTCTCAATTGTTTTCTTTGTTATTCTTCACCCCCTCCTCTCCTTCAGTCAAGTTTAATGGCGATTCTTACTAGAAAACTCACGCATAGGGTTTAAGAACTATCCTTTCTTCCTTCCTTACTCTAGAATCACTTGTTCATGGAGATAGGAGGCATTCCTGGAACTTTGATGGAACGAGCTTGGCACCTTGCCACTGATTTTGGAGATTTTCATCCTAGACTTCAATTTTCTTCATGGTCAAGGCAAGTGATATAACCTTCAATGCATTTATTGCCTACTTTATACATGCATGACTTTAATATAGATCTAGAAACTCTTAGAATGCTAAAAGGTCTTTTAAGTATTTTTTTATGTAACAAAATGATGATATGAGTTCTTAAGCCTTATTTAGTCTCCATGAACATTTTCTAGTGTACATTGAACTTTTTCTTGAGTACAAAAGACCTGAAATTTTAGAATATAAGTGCTTTCACTCAAGAAATGGGATATATTTAGTGTTTTGGTATGTTGAGTATCTTATGTAAATGTAGGACTTGTGAATGATGGGATATATTTAGTGTTTTCCAAAGAATAAGGAATTTTGACCCATGTAATACTCCTTGTTGTATGTTGAGTATCTTATGTAAATGTAGGACTTGTGAATGATGTTATAGTGCTATAATGATGGTTGAATGAAACCCTAGTATTGAAGCAACTCATCTATTATAAGTTTTGAATGTATGGACACCTATGCATAGAGAGACATGAAAATTGTTTTATAGGTTTTATGAATTTTGAGGTTGTAAACCCCAATTAATTTATAGAAACCTCAAGGGTGTTTGTATCTAAATTGATTGATGTAGTAAAAAAATGTGTAATTGACTTAAGTAATTAAGTATAACCTTAATCATGTAATGTCAGGTGACTGTAGACCTATTCCAGTGTCAGAACTTGTTGGATAGTGAAAGGAAAGGAACTTGGAGTCATATATTGTTGAGTATATATGGGTGCAGGGAGGGCATGTCCATGTCATCCTGATCCTAAGATTTTGAAGAGTGCTTGAGGTCATGTCTTGAATGTGGATGTGATTGAGAGAGATTGCGGTTGAAACTCAAAGTTGAGGGTTTATACACCTATTTCTGGTGCCATGGTTTGTGTACCCAGGGAAAATTAGGTTTTTTACTAGTTGGACCGATGTGCCACTACAATTGTTACTTGTACTGACCGGAGGGAAGAGATCTTTAGGATTCTAGTCATCCAAGATCTTGTACGAGGCTGATTTTGACTTCACTAAGGTCAGCTTGTAGTTTGAGTGGTATGCCTCAAATTACCTAGGGCTGAATAAAATATAGAATTCATTTGTATAGTATAATTGTTAGGGTTACTTGTCCAATCACATTAGATTATTATCCTTGATGTGCTTCTTTTTGATATATAGGTGATTTATAATGCAGTAAGAGAAATCAACTATATTTGTAACTCTAGCTATGCCCACTATTTTGTATAAATTACATAGCCTTTCAGCTATGTAATACCATCTATTTTAACTACTTAAGTATATAACCATGGTAAGAAATAAATGTTATTAGATGTTATATCATATCGCTAGGACATGGGTCTCACTTCTTGGGTTTCCACACCCTTTTGAGGTTATTAGCAATGTGGTCAAATGAAGAGTGGAGAGGAGACGTAGTTTGAAGATTTTTAGGCTGGTTGGGTTGTGTAGAGTCCTAGAGTCATCATGTACTCTCAAGTCCAGGCGGGGAGTTTTTATATCATGTATATCAAATCAAGTTTTTGGTTGTATATCTTGAACCGTGTAAAGGTTGTAAATATGTAGACAACATCTTTTGTAATAGGTATTGGTTGAGGCCACTGTTGCCTAGAATATGTATCTATATGTATGTAAAGTTGTACCTTTGTGTACATGTTCCTTGTCATGTTTGAAAATTTTATTTGGTTTCAATTATGTAACTTTTTGGTAATGTGCCCACTTAGTATTTGATCGCCATTTTGATTTTTTGTAATCTTACTTAGTGTGGCGGGTTGCCACACAAACTCCATCGACATCACTCAATAATGAACATGTGCCACTATGTACCCAGTCACTAATCGGTATGGCAACCCTTATTCAAAGTCATGTTGGGTAGATTTAAAGTACATAGAACAACATATGATCATTATAGTGACGTTAGGTCTGAGGATCATAGTCTACTGTCACATTGAGATATGACTTTGACTTCCATGACATAGACTCCATGTGTCATTGTCTAATTGGTTCAATCTAGTATAAATTGTTCTCAAACACATATCCATGTATCTAAATTGAATCCAACATCATGGCTAAAGCATCATAGTCATCACTCAACATACATGCTAGTCTTTTGTATTAATGTTGTCCTATAAATTCCACAAAAATAAGTGACCAAGGACATAAAAAGAACAATTAATCTTAGGTTTACAGATATCTCATGTTTAGGTACTCTACCCACACCATATGTCATCAAGTCAAAAAAAAATTGGGTACTCTACCAACACCATATGTCATCAAGTCAAAACTTTTTTTGGACATCATTACAATTATTTGTTATCTCAATACTAAAATAAACATAATAAGTGGAATTGCTTTCTATAAAGAATCAAACTGTGTAATCGTATTACAATCATCACATGAAGTCACTAAGGGCATAGAACTAACAATGGCCTTAGTTTATAAAGGAAAAACCAATGATCCACAATGACTTGAAGGCCAAAAAGGTTCTAAGGAAGAACGGCTATATAAGTCCTCCAACTAATAAAGCTATGGAATTTTCCATTTGTTGGGAAATATGGCTACGAGATAGGCAGTGGAAATAAAAAATTTATCTTTCATATTCCCCATGACCAACAGATCACATCAATTACTATAAGACAAGAAGGATGGTTTTAAGGATATACCCAATCTTGGAGCAAGTCCAACGACAATCCTCGTTGTTGTAGTGTACAACTCTGATTCTTGGTTGCATTGGAACTCGGCTGACTACTCCTTCTACGACACCAGACTCAAGAGTTGTCTTATACAACAACTCCTCTCGTCACGAACTGTTGGTTGACAATGTCCTCCTTAGCGGCAGACAACAACCTCCCACCTCTAGAGAAGTCCACACAGACCATGTAGAACTCATGTTGTCTTGCTAGACCAGACATGAAGGATTTGTTCCCCCCCCGTTGGCACACTAGTCATAGCCTGCTTTCCCACAACAATGAACTCAGTTGTTTCTCTCCCTTTATCTATCCCTCCCTAGTCAAGTAGGATTTTCCCGGGCTCTTGTGGTTACCATAATGAGAGAGAACAAAATTTTTCAGAGCAACTATTTCTCAATTGTTTGTGTTGTGCTTTGGGAAGCCCCCAATATCCCTCTATTTATAGGAGTGGTTTGTGTCCAGGTTTCTAGCCAATGCGGGAGTGGAAGGGACCGGAAGATCTCAAATTTTCGCAACAACTCTGGAATTTTCATGACCTACGACAGCCCAGACGATCGTCTAGCATGCCAGATGGTCGTTTGGTTGTTTCCCAGTTGTACAGGAAATTGGCAATTTGCTTCCTATTAATATTCCATAATAATTTCCTTGCACAAGAAGTAATGTGAAACTCAAATGAATAAGGAAATGTCCAGAACCTTCCCTCGGTTGAACTGGACCATCTTGCTCGTGTGAGACGGCCGTCTCGGTCACCCAAATGGTCCGTTTGGTTGGTTCACTTACTTTTCCAATTCAAACTCATAATTGGTCTGACTCCCCAGACACCCGTCTCAACATTTGAGATGGCCGTTTGGCACTCTAGATGGCCATCTCAACACTTGAGATGGGTGTTTGGTAGTGTTGTCAGCCTATTTATTATGTGAATCAAATACCGAAATATTTTAGTACTTAATTCAATTGTCATTCTAGATATGAACTCCTCTTCTAGGTTAAGACCTATGTGTGTGACCCTATAGGTCCCATATTATTTTGGTAGTGAATGTCCATAACACTTATGACATTACAAGCAACGAGTGGTGCTTAGTCACACACCAATGCTACCCAAGTAAATGGAAAGTTGGAGAACAACTTCAACCTACAATCTGTGTATGGTGTTGTAGTGTTTGTATAGTTCCTTTGTCACTAATGTTCAGATTGAACTCGAGGCATGGATCAGTCACCCTCTTCATCATTCAATCTTGTTCCTTGAACCAATAGTAGTCTTTCAGAGATATATGTAAGCTCAATATCACATATTGACTCACATGTGCATGGCCATGCATTCTTAGCCTCACTAATCAAGAGGCGTAGAACATCAAACTCCTGTAGGAGGGAAAAATCCCATATTCATCATTCACAATCTATACCCATGTGTTGCATTCACCCAATCATCACCTTTATAACAACCCATGTTTCAAGACTGTGTTTGAAAATGTCAAAGCATACCCAATGACATGTAATGAGTGCAATGACTTCAAGTTTAAGAACCAAAACCACCACTATCACTTTGAGACCTGACTATGACTTCCATGAAAATGGCTTCCATGTGTCAGTCTCACGATGGGTCTATCTGATACAATGTTCTCTAACATGTATCTATGTGCTTGGTTTGATATCGCCATATCATGACGAATGTTATTTAGTCATCAACCAACTCACACTCTGATCTTATGTGCCATTATTGTCTATCAACCTTCCATAATAACAACTGATCAGGGACATAATGAGAATATGTATATGTACTCTTAACATCTGTCAGATCTCATTTCACAAGGGTAATACTTGAATACATATGTCATTGAGTAGTATTATTCTCTAGACATTTATAATCTTACATCATTATCTCATAACTGAATTAAACTAAATAAATGGAAGCTTTCCTTTTATTAATAATCAAATCATTTTACATGATATGCCATTACAATCATCACATGATTGGCTTTCTGGGCATACATAACCAACAGACTCCCACTTGCACTTAGATCTAATCACCCACAAATCTTATCTCAAGTGACCAAACATGACCGTCATGCTTCTGCTGTGAAAGTGCCTTTATTAAGGGATCAGAAACATTGTTCTCAGTTGGTACTTTGCAAATCTTTACATATCCTTGATGTACTATCTCTCATATGAGATGGAACCGCCTTTGTATATGCTTTGAGCATTGATGTGATCTGGGTTCCTTAGCTTGTACAATAGCTCCATTGTTGTCACAATATTGCTCAATTGCATCGTTGATGCTTGGAACGACCCCAAGTTCTATAATGAACTTCTTGATTCATATAGCCTCCTTTGCTGCACTCGATGTAGAAGTATACTCGACCTATGTTGTAGAATTGACAACTGCTTGGAACTCTTCCAACTTACAACACTATTGTTGTGGCTAACATGAATCATGATTGTGATTTGTAATCATCTTGATCAGTCTAGAAGCTTGCATCAGCGTAACCCTTTACCACTAACTCTTCCTCTCCTTCGTAGACTAAGAACTTATCCTTAGTCCTTATCAAGTACTTGAGGATGTTCTTCACGGTTGTCCAGTGAGCATCATCTGGATCTGACTGATATCTTCTTGTCATGCTCAAGGCATACAATACATCTGCATGGGTGCACAACATTGCGTACATGATTGATCCAATTGTTGAGGCATAAATTTCACTCGTATTCCCTTTCTTCACAAGAACTGGGACATTGACTCTTGGAGATGGTCACTCCATGCAACGCTGGTAGTTTTCCTCTCTTTGAGTTCTCCAGCTGAACTGCTTCAACACTTTGTCAATGTTTGTGCTCTGACTTAGTGCAAGAAGCCTTTTGGATCTATCTCTATAGATCTTTATCCCCAAGACGTAGGATGCTTTTACTAAGTTTTTCATAAAGAATGCATTTCTAAGCCATGTCTTTACCTTTTATAAAGTATAGATGTTGTTCCCCATCAATAGAATTTCATCTACATACAATATGAGTAATATCGCTATGCTCCCACTAACCTTCTTGTACACACAACGTTCATCTTCATTTTGAATGAAGCCAAACCCTTTGATTGTCTCAACAAAACAAAGATTTCAACTCTGAGATGCTTTCATCAATCCATAGATTCACCTTTGTATCTTATAGACTTTATTTGCATCCTTTAGATTGATAAAACCCTGATGATGTGTCGTGTACACATCCTCGAGTAAATTCCCATTAAGGAATGTTGTTTTAACATCCATTTACCAAATGTCATAGTCATGATAAGTTGCAATAGCAAGCATGATCCTAATAAATTTAGCCATGGCCACTAGAAAAAAGGTTTACTCATAGTCAACACATTGAACTTGTCTGAAACCCTTTGCAACCAATATGCCCTTATAGTTTTGTACATTACCATCCATGTCGATCTTCTTCTTGAAGACCCACTTGCACCTTATAGGTTTTAGCCCTTCAAGTGGATCCACCAAAGCCTATACTTTGTTGGTGTACATGGATTCCATCTCAGACCTCATGTCCTCAAGCCATTTCTCAGACTCTGATTCCTCAATAGCATCTTTATATGATATTGGAAAATTATCTATGACCAATTCACTACCTTCCTAAGTTACAAGATATCCAAATCTCTCATGCTCAAGGAGTGTCCTATTAGATATACAAGGTTCTTGCTTTACTTGAGGAATTTGATGTTCTACAACACCTTGTGAATCTCTT
Source organism: Alisma plantago-aquatica (assembly GCA_963693085.1). Classification (NCBI taxonomy): domain Eukaryota; kingdom Viridiplantae; phylum Streptophyta; class Magnoliopsida; order Alismatales; family Alismataceae; genus Alisma; species Alisma plantago-aquatica. Next base: position 1,236,453,655 of record OY856410.1, on the reverse strand, counting down.
GGTTCCTCTTGTACATCTAATAGTTCAATGTTTTCTTGTTGGTCTCGAACCTCTTTGAGTTCCACTTGTCTCCCATTGATTTCTTTGGAAATAAATTTCTTTTCCAGGAATGCAATATCTCTGGCAACAAATACTTTGTTGTCAGATGGATTATACAAGTAGTATCCCCCAGTTTCCTTGACATATCCAACAAAATAACATTTATAATATCTTGGGCCAAGCTTTTCAAGAAACATTTTCTTGACATAAGCTTCACAACTCATAAAAGACATTTTGGGATGCTTCCCAGTCCATATCTCATATGGTGTCTTTTGAATCGACTTAGATGGTACCTGATTTAGTGTAAACACGGTAGTTTATAGAGCATATCCCTAGAAGGTTCTCAGAAGCTTGGCTAAACTCACCATCGATCGCACCATATCCAGTAATGTGTGGTTCCTTCTTTTCTAATACATCATTATGTTGAGGTGTTCTAGGCAGAGTCCATTGGGATACAATCCCATGGGCTCTTAGAAAGTCCTCAAACTCCTGGTTTAAATATTATCCACCTCAATCAGAATGAAGTGCCTTAATACTTTTACCAAGTTGGTTTTGTACTTCATTCATAAATTCCTTGAACTTTTCATGAGCTTCTAACTTGTATTTCATTAGATAAACATAGCCATACATACTGAAGTCATCAATAAAGGTAATGAAGTATTGATACCCACCTTTAGAGGTTGTTCTAAAAGGTCCACACACATCAGTATCTATGAGTCCTAACAGACCACTAGCCCTCTCATTATTACCAGTAAAAGGGGTCTTAGCCATCTTACCCAACAAACAAGATTCATATGTCTCTATTGATTCAAAATCAAAAGAGTCTAGATAACCATCTTTATGGAGTCTAGATATGTGATTTTCATTTATGTGTCCTAGATGACAATGCCACAGGTATGTTTTGTTTGAGTTGTTGAGCTTTAGTCTTTTGGTATTAATGTTATATACATATGTCTTTAGGTCTAATAAGTAAAGACCATAAGACATTGGGGTACTGCCATAAAAGATCCCATCTTTTGAAATAGAACATCGACCACTTTTAATATGGAATTCTAATGCATCCTTGTCCAAACAAGATACATAAATGATTATTCTATTTATAGAAGGTACATAATAGCAATTATTTAAATCTATTATGAGCCTTGTGGTAGAGATATACTATAGGTTCCAACTGTGTTGGTTGCAACTCTTATGCCATTAGCAACTCACAGTTCCACCTTGCCTTTTCCCAAAGGCCGAATTCCTTCTGACCCTACATATGAGAACATATGTGAGATCCTTATCCATATCTAATACCCATGATGATGAAGTAGATAGATTTATCTCAATAATGTATATACATAAAGTGGAGATCGCTGACATATGTTTACCATGTGTTATACACAAGTGAACATATCAAAGTAATATAGGCCCTTTTGAGGCCCGAGTCGATCACAGGGAAATGTTCTTTAGAGACTACTACTAACTATGGTCTAATCAGCTAGGCTGGTGTAAATGAATGATTTTGATTGAACAGATGTAAAATAGAATGAAACAAACTTCACACTTGAATTACTCAGATTTAGGGAATTCCTTAGGATTGTGGTTTCACCATAGATAACATTGCAATTCATTCCATACACCAATATCTATTACCCTTATCCCCATATAAAGAGTTTGTAGTCAGAACTACCCACTGCCATAGTGTAGTTCACTACCTATTCTAATGCCAACCCCATTTCCATAGAAATTAGTTGATTTGTTAGGTGCATTATGATTGAACTCTGGGTTTCTCCTCCCGTATATTCTCCACCTTTCCCAAGGGGTGCAATAAATATGTAAATCTATGTTTTCCAACCCTTAACCTCTATCTTGAAATGATTAAGAGTCTAATAATCTATCTATGTTGATCAGGCATAAATAGAACAATGCATCTTCATAGATTTATATCTAGAAAATAAGGATAAAGATGACATTAATGCATGGAAATCACTTACAATGCATATTCAGGCTACTCACGAGTCCTAAGAAATCAAGGGGATTAGCCCTACATGGTTTTCATTGATGAATACATGGTAGATAAAGAGAAAAACATGGGAAAATTAGAGAAACTAAGTAACCCCTGGTGAATAGTTGATCTGTATGATCCTCTACGTTGTGCGTGCAATCGGCTGTCTTCTGAATGTTGATTCGCCTTCCATAGGTGCTTAGATCATCTTAGATGAATCCTTTTGTTCCATTCTCCTCTTCTCTCTTCCTCCAGTGTCTTGCAATGGAATACGACTGCCCCCCTCGTATGGCCGAACTCCCCTTAGGTCATAGGAGTCACTTAAGGTACAAAATAATGAAGACTGTTGGGTTAGATTGCCATCTTCAGATTTTCCAAATTGGGAAGACTCGGTAGTATTGACTTGGTAGTCGTTAGTACCAAGATCTTAGGGTAGCCATGACTCTTGAAAATGCCAGTACTATCGACTTGTATCAATAGCACCGAGTCTTCAAGTCGCCCAAGCATTGTCTGCCTGACATCATCTTGGTAGTACTGAATTTGTGAACTCGGTAATACTGAGTTTGTGAACTCGGTAGTACTGAGTTTTTGCAATTCATCCTTGTGCTTTACTGACGTGATTTTGGTACTATCAACTTGGAGTGTCGGTAGTATTGAGTATGTGTGAGTCTTTCTGAGAAAATACTGACGTGAAATTGATACCGCCGACTTTTGGTATTGGTAGTATTGACTCTGTGAAGTTCTATTGTACCTGAAAATACACAAGAATGTGGATAAATACTAGGGATAAATATTAAATCATCTTAAGCATTAAAAATTAGATACTTTGATTAATTTAAATATCACAAGCCATTAATAGCATTTCATGAATTATTAATCAGATAAATGAAAAAACAATACATAAAATCAAGGAAAATATGCCTATGAAAATGACTAAAAACTCATGCATTAAACTCCCCTAAGCTTAAATGTTGCTCATCCTTGAGCAACACTACTCTTGGATTTGTTTGATGTAAGTCGTCAAAAGGATACAACACATGAACTCTTTTCTTAATCATTTCCACCAGACAATCCCTGAACCGGCCTCCAATGATCACTGAACAAATAACTGCTCCACATCAACCAAAAATTTTCATAGAATACGTATACCTTTTGATCAATGAACACTATCAAGAAAGCAATTAATATCATAATAATTCAGGCATTCGCTTGGTACATTATGTGATTCCCTAAGCTAAATTGCTCTCTCCTAACTACCAACTACTTGGAATCAGATCTCCTTATAATAATAGATGAGGAGATGAATCATTTGAGTGGCCTACCAATGAGAGCAATTAATGATATGAGATGGGTGGCAATTGAAGAATCACAAGTACGTCCAAATTATTTATGTACAAAAAATGATGACCTACATGAGTGAAAAGAATGTTATGCATGAGACATTGATGCCTACTCACTTTTTCTCTTTTTTTTTCTTGTTGACACATGATTCTTATATAAGGCTATCTCATAACTGAAAATGAAACTATCAAAAACAAAAAACAAAATGTGTCATGTGAATTAGTTCGTCCCTTCAAGAAGACTCAGGGACATACTTTCTCCTTATGAAATCTTGAGATTGAATCTTTTTCTAGCCCATAATTTTTCTTGTCTTTAGCACGATGGAATTATGCTCGGGCTTTCACTTCATTTTTTTATTTTCTATTTGATGTGGAGGTATGCCCCTGCTTCAACTTTTACAATTAAAGACTACAATCCACATGACAAAAATGAATGAATGTGATGGAATGTATTTAATCTATATGCAATTTCAATGCAACTAAGATGGTATGCAGTAAGATTGATTGTGCATACAAATGCAAATATTTTTTTTTCAAATGCACATGAGGATAAGAGCTAACCTACCATGTCACCTATCATGCCATGCAATACAATCAAAATAAATTAGTTGGAGCACTTGTTCATGTTAAGGTGGTGATTCAAAATTGGATGGAAAAGATGGATGGAATAACATAACTAAGAGACAATGTCTTTCGTTGAATTATGATATGTCCCTCTTTAATGACTTGTGCATAGGGAAATCCTAAGGTTTCTTTCTTAAATTTTCATTTAAGATCTTAAAGGTTTGATCAGCTTAGGCTCAACAACATCTTCATTCACTTTCGCATTTTGATTAGATGTTCATTCATATCCTATATCCTAGAGCTGACTTAACCAAACACTTCCTCGATTGGTGATGCAAAAAGATGTCACAAATTAAGCTATGAAGAGACAACCATTTCCTTGCACTAACACCTTACGACTTGACAAATGCAACCATACATTTCTGCTCCATGATTACACTAGATAGTGTGGATCCTAAAAAATGCATGATTCAAACTAAAAATAAAACAACTAAGATAAAATTGTAAGAAAATCTATAAAAACTAAGATAGAAAACTATTCCAGCACCCCCCTAAGATTGAATATGACTATGTCCACATAGTCGATACTCGCACTCAAGAGGTGGAATAGCGGTACCATTGCTCAAAATGGAGGTGGTTGAGGCATGTCAAGGTCGTGGGGGGGCATCCCTTGAAAAGATAGATCATGTGGTGGCATCTACAACAGTTATGGGTACCCTCCAAAGTACCCCTAGTTCCAATAATGGTTGAAGAACGGTTGTTGGTACTGCTCCATCCGCTATAGGTGCATGTGAATATTCTCTTGGTTGTCTAAGAGAAGGCATTCATTCTCTATATTGCCTGCTAGTTTTGGTACAACCTTCCTTGAATGTCTTGCACACCAGCCAACGTCACCTGATGCTGTTGTTGTCTAGTCTGGATCTCCTGCAGCATATATACATACCCGCCATGTTGTACGGGTCTTGCTCCTCCTGGGGATGGGGCAGGGTGGAAGAAGTTGAGGCAGTGTAGGTGTGGGCTCATTTGCATGGGACCACTCTCCTAGTGATGGGGATGGTGGGCTCCACCTCCTCAACACTATCAGATCCGTCATCACTCCGCTCCTCATCGTCGAGATGAGCTACTTCCCTGGGTGGATCTTCTGCCTCCCCCTCATTCAGTGGCTACCGGAGATGGTTCACTCTTCTCAAGTTAAAGATGGGGTCGGGGAGGCTCCACTCCCGAAACAATCCTCGACACATACAATGTGCATAGAGCACGTTGTGGTGGAAGCTGAGGAGGTGCTCCTTGCAGAAGTGCAGGAGCTCTAGCTTCATTATATCTTCCAATGGCGCGATGGTGGACAAATCAAGGTGCAAATGTATTGCAATGGGGCTGATGAGACCCCAAATGAAATCGGCATGAGCCGATCAAGGTTCACTCTTTCCATGAGCCGATCGACTCACCAGTTGAGCCGATCGGTTCATTACATGAGTCGATCGATTGGGAGTGCAGATTGTGCAGAATCAGTCAATTGCAGTTTCAATCAATCTGATACTCTAATCAAGCTGTACAACACCTTGAACACTATGATACTGAGCTATCAATTGATTGAGTGTTTAATTGAACTACTAAACTCCTTTAGCAATCAATCTAAACATTATTTGTGGACAAACTCCTCTTCCAGGTTAAATCCTATGTGTGTGACCCTACAGGTCCATTTCATGTTGGCAGTGAAAGTCCATAACACTTATGACTTCACAAGCAAAGAGCGGTGCCTAGTCACACATCAGTGCTACCCAAGTGAAATAGAAAGTTGGAGAACAACTTTCAATCCTACAATCCCTAAATGGTGTTACAGTGAATGTATAATTCCTTTGTCACTAATATCCTGAATGAACTCGAGGCATGGAATAGTCATCCTTTCAACGTTCATTCATTTCCTTGATCTCAGAGAAGACTGGGTGAGATGTGTGTGACATCAATATCACATATTGATTCACACATGCATGTGCATGCCTTTCTCAATCCTACTCATCAAGTGGCCAAGGACATTAAACTCCCTTAGGAGGGACAAATCCTATATCTATCACTCACCCCTCAAAAGCCCCATGTGTCAAAGCCACCCAATCATCACCTTTATAACAACCCATGTTTCAGGACTATGTTTGATGATGTCAAAGTGTACCCAACGACATGTGTTGAGTGTAGTGATTTTAGGTCTAAGAATCACACTCACCACCATCACTGTGAGAGCTGACTGTGACTACCAAGTCATGGTTCCATGTGTCACTCTCATGGTGGGTCTGTCCGGTACACTATACTCTAACAAGTACCTATGTGCTTGGTTTGATATCTCTATATCATGACTAATGAGATTCTGTCATCAACCAACACACAATCTAGTCTTTAGTGTTATTGATGTCTATGGTTATTTCCACAATAACAACTGACTAGGGACTAAACAAGAATGTATACTATTAACATCTGTATGATCTCATCGTTTAGGTCCTCAACCCAAAAGCATACGTCATTGAGTAAAACAATTCTTTAGACATCTATCATGTTACACCATCATCTCAGAAACAGTTTAAACATATAGATCGGAAATTGCCTTTATTATTATTCAAATCATTTACAAAGTATCCCATTACAATCATCATATGACTTGCTTCAATCCATAGATTGACCTTTGTAGTTTACAGACTTTATTGGCATTCTTTAGATCTACAAAACCTTCAGGTTGTGTCATGTACACATCCTCATTTATATTCCCATTAAGGAATGCAGTTTTAACATCCATCTGCCAAATCTCATAGTCATAGTAAGTTGCAATAGCTAGCATGATCCTGATGGACTTAATCATGACAACTGGGGAAAAGGTTTCGTCATAGTCAACACCTTGAACTTGTCGAAATCCCTTTGCAACCAATCTACCTTTATAAGTCTGCACATTTCCATCCATGTCGGTCTTCTTCTTAAGGACCCACTTGCACCCTATGGGTTTTACTCCTTCGGGTGGTTCCACCAAAGTCCATACTTTGTTGGAGTACATGGATTCCATCTCGAATCTCATGTCTTCAAGCCATTTCTCAAAATCTGGTCCCTCCATAGCCTCTACGTAGGTAGTTGGATCATCATCTATGATCAACTCACCACCTTCCTGAGTTACAAGGTATCCAAACCTCTCAGGTTCAAGGTGGGTCCTACTAGATCTACGAGGTCCTTGTGTTACCTGAGGAGAATGACATTCCACAACACTTTGTGAATCTCCATATTCCTCTCGTACATCTACCGGTTCAATGTTTTCTTGTTGGGCTTGAACCTCTTCAAGCTCTATTTTCCTCCCACTGCTCCCTTTGGAAATAAATTCCTTCTCTAGGAATACAACATCCCTGGCAACAAACACTTTGTTGTCAGTATGGTGGTATAGATAATATCCCTTTGTCTCCTTGGGATATCCAACAAAATAACATTTATCAGACTTGGGTCTAAGCTTATTAGGAAACATTTTCCTAACGTAAGCCTCACAACCCCAAATCTTCATAAAAGACAAATTGGGACGCTTCCCGGTCCATATCTCATATGGTGTCTTTTGAACCGATTTAGATGGTACTCTGTTAAGTGTAAACGCGATGGTTTCAAGAGCATAACCCCAGAAAGAAATTGGAAGATTATCAAAACTCATCATTGATTTCACCATATCTAACAATGTGCGATTCCTTCTTTCAGACACACCATTATGTTGTGGTGTTCCAGGCGGAGTCCATTGTGATACAATACCACGGGCTCGCAGAAGGTCCTCAAACTCTTGGCTTAAGTATTCTCCACCTCGATCGGATCAAAGTGCCTTAATACTTTTACCAAGTTGGTTCTGTACTTCATTCATGAAATCCTTGAACCTTTCAAGGGTTTCTGACTTATGTTTCATCAGGTACACATAGCCATACCTACTAAAGTCATCAGTAAAGGTAATGAAGTACTGATACCCACCTATGGCATTAGTTCTAAAAGGCCCACATACATCAGTATGTATGAGTCCTAATAGATCACTAGCTCTCTCACCTTTACCTGAAAAGGGAGTCTTGGTCATCTTGCCCAATAAACAAGATTCACATGTCTCTATTGATTCATAATCAAAAGAGTCTAGATAACCATCTTTATGGAGTCTAGAAATGTGCTTCTCATTTATGTGCCCTAGACGACAATGCCAAAGATATGTTTTGTTTGAGTCGTTGAGTTTTTGCTTTTTGGTGTTTACGTTGTATACACTTGTCTCCAAATCTATCAAGTATAGACCATAAGACATTGGGGCACTGCCATAAAAGATCCCATCTTTAGAAATGGAACAATTTCCATTCTTAATAAGAAATTCAAATCCATCCTTGTCCAAATAAGAGACGGAAATGATATTCCTATTTATGGCGGTACATAATAACAGTTCTTCAACTCTATTATTAGCCCACATAGGTTCCTACGGTACTGGTGGAAACCCTTGCCCCATTGGCAACACGTAGTTCAACCTCGCCTTTCTCCAAAGGCCTACTTCTCTTAAGATCCTTCACATTTGAACAAATGTGAGATCCGCAACCGATATCAAGTACCCATGTCAAAGAAGTAGTAAAGTTAATCTCTATCACGTATACACCAGAAGTAAAGATCTCTATCTCTAGCTTCTTCTTCCATCGTTCCTTCCATCCTCTACATGTAGAAGAAATCGGTTTGGCGAGAGAACCCTTCTCTCCCTTACCTTTCGTTCCATTGATCTCTATCAATGAACTTTCTTTCTTCTTTACCAACGCATTAAGCGTACATAGAGTGGATTCTAAGGCTCCTGGTATATCTGGATTGTGCAGAACACTTCTCACAGTCCTCAACCAGTTATGGAATTTATTCTCAATTCATTTCCCATTTTAAAAGATGATTCTTTTGCCATTCTACAAGAGAAAATTACATTTGTCAAAACTCCTTTTGATTTGATTTGAATAAAATTTGACAATAGTTAATTAGGCCTTTAATTAATTACCGCTCCCACTATTTTTATTCAAATTGATAGCCCTCACCATCAATTCGGAAGATTGCAGTGAACAATCTTCTAGTGGGTCAAGATCCATATTTCATCAAGTCATGAGTTAGCTTTGGCTGATCGCCCATAATCTTGACTATTTAGGTAGGCCATCATGCCAATTGCATCATATGCAACTCTTGATGAATGAACATGCACAACACCTTGCCATGAATATTTCGTGCCTCTGGGCTTAGACGCTCTAAGAATCACCAGTTAAGTCTATCCCAAAATCCTACACGGTAAACATGCACCCTGCTTTGGCAGAACATGCATGTCGACACTTCACACTTCCACAAGATGGACGGCGCACCACGCTTTGGCGTAACCTATGCTTGGTCGATCGATTTTTCCATGTGTGTAGCTAATGGAAGGCGTATAGACTTAATATTTTAATGAGGGATTTGGTTTTTATATATATATATACATATCCAATCACCACAAAATATAGTACATATCATATACATGATATATCCCATAGAAAACATGCAAAACGATAAAAGCAATAATTATGGCCATCCTATTGTGATTCCTCGAGCCAAGAGGAATGACAGTCATCTAGGTCTACATCACATGCAACCTGTACAAGATGAAATCTATGCCTGCCTTTCTGGGTTTGATCAGCTCATCTCCATGACTGATCGGCTCGCCATCAAGGTGGTCATTTGGGTGCCACCAGTCGATCGACTGGTGCCTCCAGCCGATCGGTTCACCGGTCGTCGTGCATCTCCTCAGATCGCCACTCGCTTGTCTCGCTCCTTGAATTGGTCGTATGGAACACCAACCGATCGGTTCACACCTTGAACCGATCGGCACAGGTCGTCCTCCGTTCTTTGACATAACAAGAAATAAAATCTATCCTATTTACAATTGAATTGTGAAACCCCGAGTTACATTCGGGGGGAGCAAAGGTAGGAAAAGAAATCTTGAATTATTTCAAGTTACATCAGGAATAGGAGAAGGGAATCGGTGCGCAGACTGAGATGCAAGCAACCACATACAACCACACACAGATTTAGAGTTTATAGGCCATAACCATGCTACACATCCACCACAAAACTCGTTTAAGGGCGACGCGTATCGAGTGCATTAATATTACATATCATATATGTATATTTGGGATTTGTGGACTGGACATGCATAAAGTCAATTTTATTTGCATCGTATGCAATAAATTAAAGGCGACAAACCAAAATCGATCATATCGATAATCCTAAAATATAGAGCAGTTGACGTGGCTCTGATACCACTGTTGGGTTTTATGGGAGGCAGAGAAGCAGCGGAAACAAAAAAAATTCTCCCCAAAACCCAGAACAAAAGGAATCGTGTCAACGTCTATACAATAGGAAAGATGGTTTGTGGATGCATACCTTGTCCCAAGGCTCGCTCGGCGACAGTACCTCGTGCCTTGCGCGGTCTTCACCTCCAGTCTTGGACGGTGTTTGTGCAGCTCCTGGTCACACCGGGACTGAAGACTCTTGGTCTCACCGGGACTGTCAGGATTGACAGTTGTCCTCCGAGCGACAGAAGTCTCCCGCCTCTACATTCGTCCACACAGACTGCCTGGAACTCTGATCTCCTTGTCTTACAAGGAATCAGAAGGAGTAACACCCTCCTGTCGACGTACTAGTCACCAACACACTCTCCTGTCACCAGTCTCTTTCTACAGTTGTCTTTCCCTTGTTGTGCCTCCCTTATCGGGTAGCACTTCCTCGGTCTCTCTCGATTACCAAAACCAGAGAGAATGACAACTTTACAGAGCAACTAGTTGCACTGAGTTGCACTCTGAGAAGCCCCCAATACCCCTACATATATATGAGGGTCATGGGACATGGTTCTCTCTCCCGGGTAATGCGGGACTAAAGTAGGAGTAGAAGGGTTCGAGATTTTCCACAAAAACAACCAACTGCGCAACTTGAACTGATCGTTTTACAACTGAAACGGTCGGTTGGGGATCTGAGCCGGTCAGTTGACTCCTCAACAGATTGGTTGGAACCCATGAAATGGTCGGTTCACATGTGAACCGATCAGTTCGTGGTCCTGATCAGTTCCCGATTGACTTTTCTTCTTTCGTTTCTAATTGATATCAAATATCAATCCTTATTCTAATCGTATTGTACAAGTAAAACAAAAAAAAATTTCTCACCAATCTTACTTTCCCAACTTGCTCGATTGGACCAGTTGAGCTGATCGGTTCAACACTTGAACCGGTCATTTCACTCTATCCATGAGCCGATCGACTCACCAGTTGAGCCGATCGGTTCACCAAGCTCAACCGATCGGTTCATCACATGAGCTGATCGGTTGGGAGTGTAGATTGTGCAGAATCAGTCAATTGTAGTTTCAATCAATCTGATACTCCAATCAAGCTGTCCAACACCTTGAACACTATGATACTGAGCTATCAATTGATTGAGTGTTTAATTGAACTACGAAACTCCTTTAGCAATCAATCTAAACATTGTTTGTGGAAAAACTCCTCTTCCAGGTTAAATCCTATGTGTGTGACCCTGTAGGTCCATTTCATGTTGGCAGTGAAAGTCCATAACACTTATGACTTCACAAGCAAAGAGCGGTGCCTAGTCACACATCATTGCTACCTAAGTGAAATAGAAAGTTGGAGAACAACTTTCAATCCTACAATCTGTGAATGGTGTTATAGTGAATGTATAATTCCTTTGTCACTAATATTCTGAATGAACTCGAGGCATGGAACAGTCATCCTTTCAACGTCCATTCATTTCCTTGATCTCAGAGCAGACTGGGTGAGATGTGTGTGACATCAATATCACATATTGATTCACACGTGCATGCACATGCCTTTCTCAATCCTACTCATCAAGTTTCCAAGGACATCAAACTCCCTCAGGAGGGACAAATCCCATATCTATCACTCACCCCTCTAAAGCCCCATGTGTAAAAGCCACCCAATCATCACCTTTATAACAACCCATGTTTCAGGACTGCGTTTGATGATGTCAAAGTGTACCCAATGACATGTTTTGAGTGTAGTGATTTCAGGTCTAAGAATCACACTCACCACCATCACTGTGAGAGCTGACTGTGACTACCAAGTCATGGTTCCATGTGTCACTCTCACGGTGGGTCTGTCTGGTACACTGTACTCTAACAAGTACCTATGTGCTTGGTTTGATATCTCTATATCATGACTAATGAGATTCTGTCATCAACCAACACACAATCTAGTCTTTAGTGTTATTGATGTCTATGGTTATTTCCACAATAACAATCGACTAGGGACTAAATAAGAATGTATACTCTTAACATCCGTATGATCTCATCATTTAGGTCCTCAACCCAAAAGCATATGTTATTGAGTAAAACAATTCTTTAGACATCTATCATGTTACACCATCATCTCAGAAATAGTTTAAACATATAGATCGGAAATTGCCTTTATTATTATTCAAATCATTTACAAAGTATCCCATTACAATCATCATATGACTTGCTCTATGGGCATACATACCAACACCCATCGCATGTTTTCAGTTAAGCCTGCCCTTTAAATCAATGTGCGGTCTCCATATTGCATTGGTATTATCTGCCTTGTATGTAGCTCTTCATAGATCTCCCTGATCTTTGAGGATGGATGTTAGATGTGGGTTGGTTGAGGGACCAACTCACCTTGATTCACCAACATAGAAGGGCCTCTCCTTGGCACCATGATGCCAATGCAAGAAAGAGGATTAGGAAAGAGAAGTTCGGTAAAGATCGTCTGCTTAGTGAAGATCGTCAGCGTCTGGTGCAGCTCTGCTCTGAGTTCTAGGAGGAGTGGAGGAAGTGGTGTGAATAAAATGGGTTAACCACCCCTCCTTATATAGATGAGTTGGGAAGAGTTGGAAATACTGACTTTTGTGTCAATAGTACCTAGATACATGCACAAATCTGTGGATCGAATGTCTTGACGGCTGGCGTTTGATGATGTCTCGAGCGCAGATTGCACGAACTCAGTGGTACTGAGCCCAAGTCAGTAGTACCGACTTGTGTCACGGATCGGTGCTACCGACCATGTGATGAAACTTGCATCTTCCGTTGAATCGAGTAGCCCCAGATTGCTAACGTCATGCGTTAGTACTACCGACTGGAATGTCAATAGTATTGAGTTGGCAGTTTTGGCTCGGTACTTTTGAATTTTTCATCTTGATGTTCCGATTCTGGGTGTGCCAAAAGGTCAGTGGCATCGAGTTGTGTGTCGATACCACCGAGAGCTTATCAGTTAATGATCGAAAATCTTCAGAGACTCAGTAGTACCGACTGGGAGAGTCGATAGTACCGAGTTGGCATTATGGTGTAGATGCCTCACTGATGTAAGCTCGCTACTACCGATTGGGTGTCTCGGTAGTACCAATCCGTGGAAAAATTTGCACACTCCAAACACGAGTCAAGGTACCATTTTTAGAAGAAAAAATACTAACATAACTACAATGAGAAAATGAACATGAATAAAAGGAAAATGAAGGTTGGGTTGCCTCCCAACAAGTGTCATTGTTTAACGTCCTAGACTAGATGTTCCTAAGAGAAACCAACTAAGGGATCTCCATAAGGTGTACCTCTTCTATTCTCTTCTCAACTTCCCCACCATAGTAGTGCTTCAATCTTTGGCCATTAACAAGGAATGACCTAGTCCCATCTAAAATCTTCACTGCACCATGGGGAAAAACTTGCTTAATCACAAATGGTCCACTCCACTTAGACCTCAGTTTTCCCGGATGTAACTTAAGTTGGGAATTAAAAAGGAGAACCTTTTTTCCTGGAAGAAACACCCTATGCACAATGTGCCTATCATGAATCTTCTTTGTCATCTCCTTATAAATCCTAGAACATTCATAAGCATCCATCCTAAGCTCGTCTAGTTCATTTAGCTCCAAAAGTCTTTTCTTACCTGCTTCATCCAATCCAAAGTTTAACTTTCTCAATGCCCATTTTTCCATATGCTCAAGATCTACTGGTAAATGACAAGCATGACCATAAACCTACCTAAAAGGTGTCGTCCCTATAGGTGATTTATAGGCCGTCCTATATGCCCAAAGAGCGTCATTAAGCATGAAACTCAAATTTGTCCCATTAGTGGAAACCGTCCTTTTTAAGATCTTTTTCACTTATATATTGGACACCTCCACTTGGCCTTGTGTCTGTGGGTGATAAGGAGTACCCACTCGGTGTTTCACCCCATATATTCTAAGTAAGGCTCTGAACTGCCTATTGGTGAAATGTGATCCACCATCACTAATGATCAGTCGGGGGACACCAAATCTATAGAAAATGTTTTCTAGTCAACCACAAGTAAAATATAAAGGTTAGAATTAGACGACACAAATGGACCCATGAAATCAATGCCCCAAAGATCAAAAACTTTAACCTCTTGAAACACATTCATTGGCATCTCATGTCGCTTAGAAATGATACATGCACGTTGACATGCATCACAACGATGAACGAAATCATATGCATGTTTAAACAAAGTTGGCTAATAAAATCCACTCTCTAACACTTTGGCCCCTATCCTTGAGCTAGCATGATGCCCTCCCGTAGGTAAATAATGGAAGTGTGCCAAAATGCTCTCTACCTCACACTCGGGTACACACTTCCTCAAAAGTCCATCCCTACATTGTTTAAGAAGAATAGGGTCATCTCAAATATAAAACCTCAATGAATGGAAAATTTTCTTCTTTTCTTGATACCCCCAATATGTAGGAAACTCTTTGTAGGATAAATAATTAACAATATCTACAGACTGTGGATCCTTAACCTTGATAGAAAAGAGTTATTCGTCTGGAAAATCCTCAACAATGGGAATATCTACATCTTTTTCATTCACTCTTTCTAGCCTAGATAGGTGATCTTCTACCACATTTTCCACCCCCACCTTATCTCTAATTTCTATGTCAAATTCCTATAACAATAAAATCCACCTAATCAATCTAGGTTCTACATCTTTCTTTTGTAATAGGTATTTGATGGCAGCGTGGTTTGTCCAAACAATCACCCTTGCCCCTACTAGGTACTGGAAGAACTTCTCAAATGCAAACACAACCACTAAGAGTTCCTTTTCTATGGTTGTATAATTAAGTTGTGCATCATTCAAAGTTTTGGATGAATAATATATGATGGTAGGAGCTTTATCTTTGTGTTGTCCCAATACAGCTCCCACAACATAGTCTGATGTGTCACACATCAACTCAAATGGTAGGTTCCAATCAGGAGCCTGCACAATAGGCACATAACTTAGCTTTTCATTTAATATTTCAAAAGCTTTCAAACATCAATCATCAAAGGAAAATTCAACATCTTTTTCCAATAGTTTCGACAAGGGTTTAGCAATTTTGGAAAAATCTTTGATAAATCGGTGGTAAAACCCAGCATGTCCCAGAAAGCTCCTTAATCCTTTCACTAATGTCAGTGGAGGTAGCTTGGAGATAGCTTCTATCTTAACCGGATCTACTTCCATATCCTTGTTAGACACCTTGTGTCTCAACACTATTCTCTCACTCGCCATCATATGAGACTTCTCCCAATATAAGACTAAACGAGTGTCCTCACACCTTTGTAAACCTTATCCAAATTGTACAAGAAATCACTAAATAATTCCCCGTACATCAAACAATCATCCATAAACACCTCCAAGCACCGCTCTACCATATCAGAGAAGATGGCAAGCATATAACGTTGGAAGGTAGCAGGGGCATTACAAAGATTGAATGGCATCTGTCTATAGGCAAATGTATCGTAAGGGCAGGTTAAAGTGGATTTCTCCTAATCCTTTGGATCGATCGATACCTGATTGTAACTAGAATACCCATCGAGGAAGAAAAAATGTGAACGACCACTGAGTCATTCCAAAATCTAATCAATGAAAGGTAGCAGAAAATGATCTTTTAAAGTGACGACATTCAAATGGCAATAATCTATGCAAACACGCCACCTTGTTGCCAAACTAGTTGAAATCGATTCATTAGCTGCATTGGTCATGATAGTGATCCCCCCTTTCTTAAGAACTACCTGAGTTGGGCTAACCCACATAGAATCAGAAATTGCATAAATAATACCTGCCAAAAGGAGCTTGCCCAGTTCTTTCTTCACTACCTCAATCATGATTGGTTTGAGTCACCGCTGAGGTTGAACTATTGCTTTAGCTCCTTCTTCCAGCCGAATCTTGTATTAGCACACACTTGGGGAGATTCCTTTGATGTCCGCTATAGACCACCCAAAAGCATCTCGGTGGTTCTTCAATACAGTGAGAAATTGCCCCTCTTCTTCACCACTCAAGGACGATGATATGATCACTGGGAGCTTTTCTTCTGCGGCCAGGAAGACATACTTCAGATGTGGTGGTAACGGCTTCAATTCCAAATCAGGAGGGTAAAGTAGAGATGGAACTAGTGGTGGGGGAGGTGGTCCCAAGTCTTCAAAATATCTTGTTTAATAACAAGGTACCCCCTTCAGCATCAAAACACACTCCTCCAGAGAGCGGTTGTGTGTGATGTCATCTACTCTATTCATCAGACATGCTTCCAAAGGTAATTGTGGAGATATTTGCATCAGTGAATCAGCAGTGACCTCCTCTATGGTAGCTAGGTCATAGTCTTCTTCTCTATCATCTGGGTAATGTATTGCTTTTTTCAATAAGATCATCTTGGTGTTTTCAATTATGTCAACTGCCAAAGTATCTTTTTCCACCTTGGTCATCACATGAGACATATCAAGAAATGGCTTCCCCAGACACAAAGAAATCTTGCCCTCCATGTGCTGCATCATGTTACACTGTGTTATATCCCCCTTCTCTTTTGAGTGTTCAGGTATCTTTCTTTCAAATCAGTCATCATAAGTTCCCATTGTCAGACGTCCTCTGCCTGTTTCCAAGATCATGTTAGTTGTGGCTTGGAATGGCCTACCTAGCAAAAGTTTGTTTCCCTTATCCTCTTGCATTTCCATTACCATGAAATCAGTAGGAAAAACAAACCTATCCACTTTCACTAGGACATCTTCACAAATGCCATATGGCCTGACCACAGAGTTGTCAGCCAATTCAATAGTCATAATACTTTTTCTTGTCTCCTTAAGACTTAGCTTTTTGAAGGTTGACAATGACATGAGGTTGATATTGTCCCCTAAGTCACATAGGGCCTCACGAAACTTAGTCTTTCCTATGTAGCACGTGATGTTGAAGAAACCAGGATCTTGTCTTTTAGGAGGTAGTGTTCCCATAATAAAAGTGCTCACCTACTCCTTTAACACTACCACATCAGCCTTAGGTAACTGTCTCTTCTTATTGATGATGTCTTTCAAGAGCTTTCCATATGATGGTATTTTCTCAATTGCATCAATAAGTGGAATATTGATAGATAGCTTTTTAAAAGCTTCTAATTTTTTTTGGAACTGCCGATTTGCTTTGGTTGCCTTCAAGTTGTTTGGAAAGGGTACTAGTGTCCTCTAGTGAGGCGGGACATATGCTTTTGATCTAGTATCTTCCACCTCATCAGTGTGCTCTTCAGATGTTTTCTCCTATTCCATACTATCTGGTTCAGTCACCTCTGCTCTCACAGTCTGCGTTGTTGTTCCTGTAGCTTCACCTGCATTTGTGGTTGCTAGTGCCTTATTAAACAGTGTCTTACCACTACATAGTAGGACTGCCTTGACATATTTATTTCCAGAAGGCTCGTTGGTATTAGTTGGGAACCCATGTTGGTTTAGCTGCTTCAAGGTACCTACATCTACTGCTATTTGAGAAATCTGTGTTTCTATACTACAGATCCTTACCCCTTGGTTCTGGAGTTCTCTTTGTGTTTTTCCTATCAGCACTTCATTCTAACTGACCATCTTTCTAAGCATTTCTTCAATATAGTCAATCTTCTTGTGTTCATGTTGATATTGTGCCTGGACACCGAACTGTGGTGGCTTGGGTTGTTGCGCCTGTGATGGGTCCTGTTGAAAATTGTTAGGATCCTTCCATGAAAACTTAGGATCCTTCCTCCATGCATAATCATTACCTGTATATTGTTGTTGTTGGTGCATGAATTTACACTCTTCCATCTTCTTCTTCTAAAGGTTTTCCATCATTGGCACATAGCTTTTTAGCAATCAAGTCCAACTTCTCATTTAATACAGAGATGACCTTGGACCCACCTACACTTTTGACGGTTGTCGGAAGCTCTCTTTCATCTCCCCATGATTGATTTTTGGACATATTCTTCAATATCTCATGATAGTGGGCAGGTTTATTGTTGAGGAAGAACCTTGCTCCCGCACTGTCGAGTGTAGTCTTGCAGGACATAATAGAATATCTTTGCATTGTTGACGTAGAGGTTATACATTATCCATATTTTGATAATGACTTAACCATTCCATTCATATATATCTAATATGTGTATTGAAGATTGATTTCAGGTGTTAGATACATGAAAAGGATCAAAAATCAAAAGCCCTAATTTGCTCAAGTTCAAGTCAAAAGCTATACAAGTGTGTAATTTTGGAAATCTATGTAAATGACCTTATAATATTTTTGTAATCACTTGTATTGATGAATTGGCTTGTAACTAAGATGACAAAATTGTTTGGGACACTAAACACCAAGTTTTAATCACTTTAAATGCACTTTAGAAAATTGACCACATGCAGTCAATCAGTCCAGTTGCAAACTCGACCGATCCTCCTGGATCGGTTTTCTGAAGATGGCATCGGTCGAGTTGTGTTTTCACAAAACTCAACCGATCGAGTACCTAACCAATTCGATCTTCATTGGTCGGCCAAGTTTCCCCAGGATAAAATCGACCGATGATTTGAATATCGGCTTTGTCTTTTACTCTATCGGTCGAGTTACCTTTATTGAAACTCGACCGATTGCACTATATAGAATTTGTAGAAAAAGTGATTGTGACCGTTGGTGTCTATTTTGAGCGAAAATAGAATCATTTCTTTGAGAAAAAATGGCTATATTTCATATCTAAGTGTCCCACAACTTAAAGGGGCACCCTCAACTATAAATAGGACCTCTTGGAGTTCATTCCAAGGTTACTCATTCACTACATGCTTGGTCCTAGCTTAGTTGAGAGTGTTCTAACCCTTTGAGCCCTTTTCTCTCTCTACCTTCAAGTCAAATTTGTGAGTATGAGTGAGATAGGTTCCTTTGTAAGAGAGTTTCTCCTTGTATTGATGTAAAGCTCTACTCCACCATCTTCCTACCCCCTTTCCTTATTGAAGAAAAGGCTGAAGATCTTCTCTGAGTGAAGGAGAAGGAGTTGTTGTTCTTCAAGGTTGAAGAAGGCAAGGTGTTCCAGATCTCCAAGTGAAGGAGATAGGCAAGGCAAGCACTCAAGAAGGATAGGTAATCCCTTGAAGGTCGAAGACTTGAAGAAGGAGTGGGTAAGTCCATGTTGATGGCTGAAGACTCCATGGTTCAAGTGGGTAAGCTCCTTCTATAGGTTGAAGATCTTTGCTTGATGTACTAAGTCCTTGGATATTGTGGTTTTGTCTTGTAATCTTATGATGGAATATAAGAGTACCAAGATTGCAAATCCTAGAGATTAACCACCTCTAGGTAGTAGACTGACATTGCTCCTAGTTAGGACGTGGAACTACTCTAAACCACCTTGTCCAAGTGCATGCTCTTCCTTGTCTCTCATCCTTGCTATGTTTCCTAGTTAAGACATCAAATTGTTGTTTGTTTAAGTTCCTACACTTAATATAATTTGGTGGTCTAATCCATTTTGTGAGAATTGTGAAGCTCTATTCACCCCCCATAGAGCCCTTGATCCAAAAAGTGGTATCAGAGCAGGACTTCTCCAAGTTACTTCTACAAGTAGGAGAAGATGGGTGATTTAGCACTTGGATCCCTCAACTTGGAAGGGAGCTTCTCCATGTGACCTCTGGTCTTCAACAACACCAACTTCCTCTATTGGAAGAGAAGAATGCAGTTCTACCTCCAAGGTGTGAGCTATGAGATGTAGAAGGTTGTGCACCTCAAGTATGAAGATACAAAGGGGGAAATCTCTACATGGACGGAGCATCATGCATCTTATGTCTTCTGAACATAAAAGGTGATGAACTTGTTCCATACCTTCTGAATGTTTCAAATGTATAAGTTATGCAGTGAGCCCGACAAATGATTCATGGTTAGCTATGAAAATAAGGGCTTAAAAAAGTTTTGAAAAAAAGAAGAAGAAAAAAAAGAGTATTGAGAAGCAAGTAGGAATGAGAGGGAGAAAGGAACATGTGCTCACTTGCATACTAAGAAGAATAAGAACATGGTGTAGTTTCTTAGATATTCCATCTCACCTTGAGACGGAATGATAGTGCATGCATCATTCCACCCAAATGTAGGCATTAGGGCATTTTCACTTGCATATGCATCATTTAGGTCATTATGGTTTTTGTGCATTTTAAAACCGTATAATGCTTCCATTTCTTCCACAAGCCACCCATTCCATCCACTCGTTGCTCGAATTGGTAGGCCACCGTGATTTTCTCCTCACTTGTTAATACCAGGAGAGCTGCTTCCATGTAGATGGTAGTTAGGGTGAGCAACGTAGATAGGAGATCACAAGATGCACCGAGTCTGGACTGGAGGATTTTATTATGTTAACTGCCTTATGTGATAGTGTTCATCAATTTTGAGGTAGATATCTTTTATGGATGATTATTTTCGCCTTTAGGGTAATTATCATTCTGTGGTTAGTGAGGGCCGGAATGTGAATGTCTGGCGGGGATCATATGGCGCAGTCTGTTGTGATAATCTATTCTTTAGTTGATCCTCGCAATTCTATTCTAGAGTTTTGTTACTCGAGGATGAGCAATGTTCAAGCTTAGGGGAGTTTGATGCGATGATTTTGAGTCACATTTATAGACCTTTTTTTACTCATGTTGTATGCATTTATTGGTCACTTTGGTGGTTAATATTGCATAATTCACTTATTTTAGTCTATGATCCCTCTCAGTGTCAAATCTCTCTTATTTTATTGTTTTGAGCATAAATGATTACAATAATAGGTTTTATCTCGGCTGATGTGGTTTTGTTTTGCAGTTTCAGGAAAAACACATATCTACGGCTGTCGATACCATCGACAGTAGTCGATACTATCGACATAGCCACAGGCAGGCAGCCGCAAGGAGCAGCACAGAGTCGATACCATCGACTTGGAAGTCGATGGTAGCAAGTCACCATCAGGTTGGCAGTGACCATCCAGTCAATACTATCGACCCCAAAGTCGATACTATCGACACGTGTAGCTTCAGCGACGGAAAAGGGATAAAACTGACACCTAAGGGTGTCGATACCATCGACCCGCGTCGACGATATCGAGCCAGAAGCAGGTGAAATGACAGAAAAGAAAGAAGGCTTGCCGATATCACGAGGGGTCGATACCATCGACCCGTGTCGATGGTATCGACGCCGTCAGATTAAAGTTTGTTTCAGATCGGCTCTAATCCAACGGTTGTTATATTTTTGCAACCTAACTCGGTGATTATACCTAATGACGGAAGCCAAGAGGAGGGAATCACGTCATTAGCCACTGCACACATCCCGAGAAGGTGTGGAGAGAAGAACGGAGCCCAGAAGCACACCCTAGCCATTCTGGAAGCCGAAGAAGACATTTTCCACCACCGAAAGGCTGTAGATCGCACACTCTAAGCCGAGGAATGATTGGATCTTCTCCGTTCAGGGGTTTCATCACTTTGTCCACATTTTTCTCCATGTTTCCCCTTTCTTCAACCATGTTTTCTCTGAGATGAACATGCGGGGCTAATCCCCTTTATCTTTAGGACCGGGAGTAGCCCGGGGAAGCATTGTATGACATTTTTATCATAGTAATTCATCATTTGTCTCTTAAATCCATGGTATGATTTTGTTTTCTCAATAATATTATTATGCTTGATCACCATAATGATAATATAATGCCTTTAATTACTTTGAAAGAAGAATTAGCGGTTGAAAAGAGACGAAATTTACATTAATTAACAAATCCCTTGAACAAGGTGATGTACGGTTAATGGTGGAAACCCAGAGGTCGATTTTAATGCACCCAGTTTAGGGTATAGGTTACTACGATGGTGGAACCGACCTAGACTTAGGTAGTAAATTGTATCACGACAATGAACAATTTTGATTACAGGCCACTACCCGGATTGAGAGATAATTTCGTTTAACTATGTGGAAATTCATACACTGAAGACCCGCGGTGAAACCGCAATCCTAAAGATCCTCATTTAAATTGATTAAACTAAACACTTAATCGATTGCTTTGTTTTATTTTATTTTCTTTTATTTCACAACAACTCTCATAACTTTTTTTTTGGTCTAGCTGATTGCGAGTAGTTAGTAGTAGTCTACCGATAATTTAGTGTCCCTGAGTTTGACTCGGGCCTCACAAGGGCCTGTACTACACTGATGCGTGCACTTGCATTATACGCACGGTAAAATCGTGTCACTAACCCTGGACCAAGGGACCTGTGGAAAGAATTACCTACTCTCACAACATAATTCACTGCCTAACCTAATACGAATCCCACTCTCATAGCAATTTTATTATTAATTATATGATTTAATGAACTCTCTAGGTTATTCCCTTCACACTCCTAGGTCTTCTCTCAAACTACTGTCTAAGCTATATAAATCTACGACTTGTCCAACCCTTAATCCCTTTCTCGAAGGAATTAAAGGTCTAACAAATCACTTATGGTGATCATGCATAGGTAATTCATGAAGCAATCGTAAAGATAAGTCCAGAAATTAAGAGAAATATGGATATTATTTCATAACATCAAGTACAATGAAAAATTGGGCTACTCTCAGGTCCTAAGGAACATATGGGATTAGTCATGCATGATATCCATTGTCATACACATGATAGAAGAAAACAAAAATGTGGGAAACATTAGAAAACTAAAGTAACTGCTAAAGAAGACGACCCAGAAGACTCCCTTTCTCAAATGTGCCTTTTTGCTATCCTTTAATTGCAAATTCATCCATAGGAGGTTCTTGAATCACCCATAACGTAGATTTCTTCTATCCTTTCTTCTATCCTAACTCTAGGATGTCGTGCAATGAAATAGAACGTGATCCCTAAGTCTAGATGCACTCCCCCAGTCATAAGATTGACTTAGGGTGACATTAAGGTGTGAATGTTGAATTAACTATGATCTTTAATCTAGCATGATCATGACAAGTCAGTACTACCAACATGGTGTAAGTAGTATTGAGGCCTTCTCATCTTCAAGATCCTTTGTGAACTTCCAGTAGTACCGACATAGTGGTTGATAGCACCGATATTTTCCCTGACATCTCCTGTTGAATATCCAATTCAAGTCGGTACCACAAAGTTGGGCGTCGGTAGCACTGAGATTTTTTTATTCATCCTTGTTCCCTTTTTTTCCAATGTCGGTACCACTGACAGACCTGTCAGTAGTACCGAGATGAGTCAATTCTTGTCAATTTTCCTAAAATTTAACAAGAAAGAACATAAGCTCCACAAATAATGATAAATCAATATGGAATAATAAAAAATAACAAATAGTTTATGCAATCAAGTGTAACTAGCCAATAATGATAAATCATGCACAAAAAAAATCAAAATGGGAATAAGTGAACAAAATACATAGTAAAACAACATATGAAAAGTGACATTTATTCAGTGCATCAAAATCTCCTAAGCTTAATTGTTGCTCATCCTTGAGCAACACACCCTCAGATCTATTTGAGACAAATCAATAAAAGGACAAAGAATATGAACTTCATTTCTCAACTACCCCCACCTGGCGGTCCCAAACTAGCCCTAACTGACCATTGAAAAAATAACTACTCTTCAAATGACCAAAAATATTCATTAAATATGTCCACCCTTATATTAGTGAAACACTATCAAAAGAGCAGTTAATATCATAGTCAATCTGGAATTAGCGTGGTGCATCATGTGATTCCCTATCTACATTGCTCTTTCCTAACTACCAACTAATTGGAAGTAGTTCTCCTTTTAAGAATGAATGAGGAGATCAATCATATTTGTGACCTAGAAATAAGAGCAATGGGTGGAATGAAGTAGGTGGTTTATGAACAATCACAAGTAACATCCGAATCATTTATGAAAAATTAAAACATGGTGAACGTACCGAATGAAGGAAATAAGAGATGCATGAATCCATATGCCTATTGTTCTGGGTGGAATGATGCATTTACTGAAATTCTCAATAGTTTGATGAGAGTGAAATAAAAGAATACATCACCTAACTATTCTCATCTCTTAGTGAAGAAAGATTCAGATTTGAACTCAAGGCATCCTTTCTCCCTCTTTATTTCATAAGATCTCTCTCTCTCTCTTCTTCTTTTTTTCTTTACTCTTTTTTTCTCATTGGCCCACTATTTTAGAATGATTGAAGATTATGCTCGGGCTTCACTATACCATCTTATTCATTTTTTCTCTCTCTTTTTCAAGTTTTGAGGGGTATGGATGTGTATCCCTGCATTTTATTTTTAGAAGAAAACAACATGGGTAAATGATGCAAGATGAGTGATGCAAAATATATGCAATTTACATGAGTTTGTTATGAAACTTAATGATATGCGCAAAAGTTATTATATTTTTTCTTTTCATTTTTAATTAATGCAATAAAAGGAAACTAATATAATGTCACCTATCATACTATGCAATGCAGTCAAGCGAAAATAATTCTGGTTAATTGATCATCTTAAGGTGGTGGATAAAATGAATGAAAGGTGGATGGAATCACGAGATTAAGAGGAAATGCCTTTATTAAACTATGATATACCCCTCTACTATTGACCTGTGATAGGATAAGCTTAGGATTTATTTCTAAAACTTCCATTTAAGATCTCGTTAATTATTTGGTCAGTTCAGGCTCAAACCCCATCATCGTCCACAATTCATGGATAATTAAGATTTCTATTCATATCAAATGTCCTTAAGCTGACTAACCATACACTTCCTCTGGGTTACGTTGCCTTAAGAATTTGCAACTAAGCCAAAAAAATCATTTTTGTAAATATCATTGCACAGACATGAAAGAGAACCTTTTATGATGACACAAATAGGAATCATGCTTATACTGCTCCACAATGACACTAGATAGATGTGGATCCTAAAAACTCAAAATAATAAAAGAGTAAAAATAAAATAAAAGATAGAGTTGTTCCAGCACCCCCTAAGCTTTAACTTGACTATGTCTTCATAGTTATAATCCAATCAAAGAGGTGGAATAGAGGTACCAGATTAGAATGTTGGTGGCGGTGGCATGTTTGGAACATGGGGTAGAAGGTTTCCTAGAAAGTCGAGGGTTGTTGTGGCATCTCTGGAGGCTATACGTAGTTTCCAAAATATCCTTGGCTCCAGTAGTTGTTGAAAAAAGGCTGGTGGTAGTTGTCCATCCATTATAGGTGAGTATGCATGCTCTCCTAGTTGGCGAGAAGAGGACACTCATTCTCAAATATGGCATGTTGGTTCTAATACAGTCGTCCTCAGACATCTTGGATGTTCGCCAATGTTGTTGTTTTTTGTTTTGACCCCTGTTGGATTTACGACATCAACCGATACATACCTTCCATTGAGTATGGGTCTTCCTCTTGAGTAGGAGGTGGAGTAGTGGAACTAGAAGCTCCATGTCTTTTGGAAGACTTATAGCCGACCTGCCGTCATGAGAACAACATGGTTGCCTCTTCCTCTTATTCTTCTTCTGCATCCTTCTCCTACTTGATGTTGTCTTGTTCTTCCTCTTCCTCCATTTCATCCTCTCTTGTCCACCTTAGGTGTCTCATCCCTTGTAGGCTGAAGATGGGGTCAGGGAGTTCCCTTTCTGCCGTCGTTCCTTGATTGTATAGCAAGCATACACCTTCTTGTGGTGCTTGTTGAAGAGGTGTGCTCTCTTGAAATGCTTGAGATCCAACTTTGAGGAGGTCCTCAAAGGGTTGGAAGTGGAGAGGTTGAGGTTGAGATGTATAGAAATTAGAGTAATGAGCCCTCCAAAATGGATTGGGGGATTCCTCAACACTTTTCGCTTGACCGCCAACATATGTTGTAGGAAGAAGGAACTGAGGTCGACCTTCTATTCCCCTAGGTCCAAGAATGCCCAAAGGACATAGAGGTCCACTTGTTAAACCTTCCCATGCCATTGCATGGACCTAGAGAAGATCGTGTTGGTGAGGTAGCAATGCAAAATCTGAGCAAATGAATGCTTAGTGTATGTGATGGAGTTCTTTTGCCAACTGATCGTGAAGCCCTCTGGAAAGTCCATCAAGATCCTCCATGCCCATGAGCAGTCGAAGTTATTGGTGGTGTGGCGCACCTCCCCAACTCACCACTCATAGATGGAGTTGAATTCCGCTAGCATTAAGTGATGAGGGGTGTTGAAGAGACAAAACTACACCCATCCTTCCTCATTCTTGAGGATGCATCAGACTTCTAGGGATACTAGGAACTCATAGATGATCTCCTAGTAGGTGGTCCAATCACCAATGAAAGGGTGATCACCACTGTGCCTTGACTAGCACAGACCTGGCAAATGCTCTTGATGAATCTTGTTGTGGCGAGGAAGGGACGATCACCATACTGTGTTAGGATCAACTCTGTCTTAATCAAGGAGATGTAGATCTTCCTCTGGTCTTCATTGGTGTGAACCATACATGCCGAATTTGGCACTATCATGGTGGCTCTTTCCACTGAGGAGGCAGGCCTTCATGATGATATTGATCCGAAACGAGAAAGAGATGGAGGAGAGAGAGCTCAAGGATGACTCTAATTGCCTAAAAGCATTGGCACTACTCTGCTAGCAAGGAATGTGGTGTGGGTGTGATTAAAACACTACCCACACCCTTCCTTTTATATATTTCAAATTTCCTTCAGGCTCTGAGTCGGTAGTACTAACATATGTGTCAGTGGTAGTGACTCCTCCCCCACGATCCGGGTGAAGTCAATATCAAGCATTGACACTGACACTCCTCGTCTGTCGATATCACGTCACACGAATTGCCTTATGTCAGTAGTACCGACGCACGTCGATAGTACCGAATTTTGTAAGTGTGCATTGGATTGGTACTACCGACCGTTGGATGGACATGATCTTGGTCATTGGTTAGCACATTCATGGATTTTGTGCTTTAAAGAGTTAGTACTACCTATGGGTGTGTTAGTAGTATCGAGCTACTTTTTTCTCACCCCTATTGAATGGTGTAGGTACTATCAACTTTATAGGTCAGTAGTACCAAGTCATTAATATTCTCAGAACACTCAAATGGCCTCTCAGTGTCCTGAACTTGGAGCGTCATGTAGGTGTCAGTACTACCAACTTCTGTGTTGGTGGTACCGAGCCTACATAGGGAATGCGACTTGTCTCTACAAGAAATCAGTGCTATCGACCTCCTTGTCAGTAGTACCGAGCAAATTTTTAGCCATCCCTGTTGGAAAATGCCAGTGCTACTGACTTGCTTGTCGGTAGTACCAACTTGATGAATCTCATCCCTATTGATCTGCACCCATTGTGTCAGTGCCACTGACTACATGTCGATAGTACTGACTTTTATACTACGTGCACACCAAACCAAACTGATCAAGGTACCTTTTTTACGTTGAAAAATATAAAATGCACAAGAACAATCTAAGCCCCTAAAATGCATGTAAAAGACAAAAATCAAAGTACAAAAAGGGAAAATTGAGTTGCCTTCCAACAAGCACCCTTATTTTACGTTATAGGCTTGACAATCAGATCAAAAAGCAATCAATGAAGCTCAAGGAGCTTCAAATCCTCTCCCTCATGTATCAAATCTCCTTCAAAATAGTGTTTCATCCGCTAGCCATTCACATGAAATGGCTCAACCTCATTACTAATTTCCACTGCTCCATGGGGAAATACCTTACCACCACGAACAGAACACTCTATCTAGACCTCAGTTTCCTGGGGTGGACTTTCATCCTAGAATTGAATAGAAGCACCTTATGTCCTAGATTGAACACTCTGTGCAAAATGTGGTGGTCATGAATCTTCTTGATTATATCCTTATAAATCCTTGAGCTTTCATAGGCATCTAGCATGAGCTCATCCAATTCATTGAGCTCCAACATTGTTTTCTTCCCTGCATCATCTACATTATAATTCAACTTTCTCAAATCCCACTTGGCTTTGTGTTCCAACTCTACAAGTAAATGAAATGATCTCCCATAGACCAACCTATATGGATTTTTTTCTATAGGTGTTTTATAGGTTGTCCTATAAGCCCAAAGAGCATCATTTAATTTCATGCTACAATTGGTCCTATTTGTTGAGACTGCCTTTTCTAAATTCTTTTTTATCTCCCTGTTAGATACCTCAACCTGCCCCTGGGTTTGTGGGTGATATGGGGTTCCTACTTTGTGCCCACTCCATACCTACTCAATAAAGCTACAAACTTTGTATTAATGAAGTGAGTTCCCCATCACTAATCATTACTCTTGGCACCCCAAACTTACAAAAAATATTATTTTTCACAAATCTACAAACAACTTAAGCATCCTTGGTGGGGGTTGGAATTGCTTCCACCTACTTAGACACATAATCAAC
Organism: Alisma plantago-aquatica; assembly: GCA_963693085.1. Lineage (NCBI taxonomy): Eukaryota > Viridiplantae > Streptophyta > Magnoliopsida > Alismatales > Alismataceae > Alisma > Alisma plantago-aquatica. The sequence continues at coordinate 1,236,425,124 of OY856410.1, read as the reverse complement.
TACAAGCTATATATATATATATATATATATATATAGAGAGAGAGAGAGAGAGAGAGAGAGGGAGTCAGGCTAGAATACACTCGAGTGTATAGATCGCACAAATACACTCAAGTGTGTTTGCATATCAAAACTATTTTTTATAAAATGTAAACCATTGATCTTCACCGTAATACTATAACTAGGCTACATCCAAGTTTTGAGCCCATTTGGATGAGTGTAAGTCACTCATCCAAGGGCAACAAAATCGAGGTGTGAAACTAATTTGAAGTGCATAAATTTTACGGTCTTTATAACATGACCTATAAATGTCCGAATGTGCTCAAATTTTGCGTATGAGCTATTCACAAGATGTTTAAGAATATCAACGGATTAGATTTTTGAAAGAAAAAAATATTGCATGACAAAAAACTACTTGAGTGTATTCTGCTCCAAATACACTCTAGTGTATTCTAGCCTGACTATATATATATATATATATATATATATATATATATATATATATATATATATTTGAATTGGAAGACATAAAAGGTCCCATGAAATTTGTTCCCCATAGATCAAAAGCCTCTACTTCCTGAAACAGATTTAGGGGAATTTCATGTCTCCTAGATATATTTCCTGCACGTTGACATGCATCACAATTCCACACAAAATTATAATCATATTTAAAAAGAATTGGCTAATAAAATCCATTCTATAAAACCTTTCTTGCTATCCTTGAGCTATCATGGTGTCCCCCAGTAGGTAGGGAGTGACAACGTACCAAGATATTTTCCATCTCCCACCTCAGGCACACACTTCCTCAAAACCCCATCCTACATTGCTCGAGTAAGATGAGGTCATCCCACACATAAAACCTCAATGAATGGAAAAACTTTATCTAGTCTTGATACCCTCAATCTTCTGGAAGCTCACCACAATTCAAGTAGTTCACAATGTTTGCAAACTATGGGTCCTTACTTTTCATGATGAATAACTACTCATCCAGGAACTCCTCAACTATGGGTATCTCTAGATCCTTTTCATCTACTCTTACCAACCTACACAAATGATCTAACACCACATTCTTTGTCCATGTCTTATCCTTAATTTCTATACCAAACTTTTGCAGTAGAAAAATCCATCTTATCAATCTAGATGGCATCTTTCCTCTACAGCATATACTTTATTGATGCATGATCGCTCAACACAATAACTGTAAGACCCCTGACCTAGATTTATGCTTAATTGTAATTATTTGCATAATCAGATGCTTAGAACTTAATCTAATCTCTTGGGATGCCTTAATATCATGTGACAGACTTATATTTTCATTTTGGTCCAATTTGATTGATGTTTGAGCTATCTTTGTAATATATGTGCTTGTTTTGGACCATATTGCAATTTACCGTAAGTGAGGGTTATCTTGACAATTGCCACATGTTGAGAATATTTCTTATTCTCTAGCCTCATGAGAGAGAATATTATGATATGGGGAGCTTTGTTTGAATCATGTTTGATGATGTGATATCTTAGAGTGACTCTAGGGTTTCTAGGGTTTGCCTTGTTGATACGGTGACTATGCTAGGGTTTGAGTGTTTCCACCACTACAACACTTTTGGGTGAGTGTAGTGATCGCAACACATGCCTTTGGTAGTGTTGTCTTGATCGAGATGGCCTAGAGGTGAGGATGGTCAAAACACTTTGTCCTTTAGTGGAGTGTCTCGACCATGTATATGGTGCTTAGGGTTTTGGTCGATATCAAGTGTGCATGAGATGTGTCTCGACCGAGACAAGGTGGTAGCCAACCTTGAAGGTTGCTACACTTTTTTGAATAAACATAAACATTTAATATATGCATGTGAGTGGAGATAAGGTTGTTTTCTTGGAGGGTATGTGTCCTTTGATGGTCTATTATGTTGACACCTCATAAACCTTTACTTCCCTCCTTCTTTGGGTATATAACCCCTTGTCTTCACTTGCAAGCAACTCTTTTCGATCCTACTCTCTTTCTTCTTCCTTGGGATCATTCTTGGAGCTTCAGGATCATAGGAGGTTAAATATTGAAGCTTGGGTGGCAGATCCGCCTTACATGTTGAAGATCTTGTGATAGATCAACTCTTTTGTGATGATTTCTTGGAGATTCTTTTCTTGGTAAGTGGTTTTAAATCTTAATCACATTTTCCCTCTTATAAAATCTCCATCATCTTTTTATTCCTTGGCCATAGACTGTGGATCATCCATAGTGTATTTCTTGAGAGAAACTCCTCTTCACAAATGCCTTAGACTATGTTTTAATATGGTGGCAACTAGTGAGAGGAAGTTTTCTTCTCTTTATCTTTTCTTCCTTGGTTTAGCCTTGGGTTGTTTTACCTCTTTCTTGATTTCTTTTGTGACCAAGTTTTCCTTATCTTTTGAGGTGATCCTTTGGCCAACGTTTTGATGCTTGTTGGAGTTCTTGGAGCTTGTGATCTTGGAAGATTGGTTCTCTCCAATCAGGTGGGTTATATAACTTTTCCCACATCTATTATGTGCATCTTAAACCTGATCATATGTTGTTGTTTTTAGATCTTAAAAAGGTTTTATTCATGGTAGGAGGAATGATAAATTTTAGGGTTTAATCTTGTAGTATTCATGAGAGAATTATTCTTGTTATAAACCCTAAAATCATAGTACCTAATTTTGTTAGTGAAAGAAAGATTTATGTGTTCCTTTGGATCATTATCTATGGAACAATAGTACCTAATATATGGTTCGTTTACCATAAATCACAGTAGGTTTTGATTATGTTAACATACATAAGAATCTTGATTTTCTCTCTCTAAACATAACTCTTTCAGTAACCTTCTATGATCATGTTCTAGGGTTTGAAGAACACACTTGAATAGAGACTTCTCTTTGGTTCACATTTGGTATTCTTGGTTGGATCTCTATTTTGACCTGGTTTGGATCTGTTCAGAAGTTGGGTATATGGATAACATGAGGTTGAGACAACCCTTGGTCTTCCCTTAGGTCGATACCATGCATAGATGGTTGTTTCGATCATAACAACTCTAGGAGATGGTCACTACTCACCAGCCTGGTCACAACGCAGCGTTGCTGCTTGGCCTGTTTACTCTATGGGTAGACGTTGTGTTTGATGGTTAAGTGTGTGTGGGTCATAACCCATGTTCAAAGCCGGGAAATGCTCGAGACAAAGTTCTTACAAGGACAAAACTGATGTACATAGGTTGGTTTTGGATTTGACACTTGAATGTGTCGCGACCGTGACACAATGGATAATGTAGGTCGAGACACACCCTGCACGCGTTGTGGGTCAAGATGCACCCTACACACATTGCGGGTCAATACACACCCTGCACAAATTGCAGATCGAGACACACCCTCACGCGTTGCCGGCCGAGACATCTTACTGCATGCATTGTAGGTCGTGACAACCATGTTGAATGAGCAATGTCGATACACATATGTATGTACATGGACATTATATAGTGTAATGGTTTATATTTGATTACGTGATTATAAATGGCTAATCATTAATGATGGTGCTTAACCCTATTGCTCTCCAACCATGTGGGAAGTGATGGAAATAAGGTTTAGTGGTTGAATAATGTTATGAAACCCTAATTGGCTATATACAAACCCTAACCCTAATCATGTAATAATGTGACATATATGCTCACTCTTCTTGAAGATTTGTATTCTATGATGGTTTTTTCTCTCTCCTATTTATGTAACCATAAGCTTGTAGGTGAGATAAATGGCATAGATATGTGAGTGTTATGGTGAACCTTGTAAAATGTAGGGTGGTGATTATGAACATTGTTGATATATAATGTGTTGTTAGTTGAGAAGGAATCATATGAATGGGTCTAATGACCTAGAAAGTGCCTTGTGCATAATTGAGGTGAAATGCTCTAGTGATGTGATTGAGGGATTGATATCCGATAGTGATGTGATACTATTGATGACCTTGTAATGACATTGATGCAAGTGTCATGTGATGATGTGACAAGTTCTCACTTTGTACATTTTATATCTTCTAAAGTTGCATCTTATCCTTAATATTGTAGACTTTGTTTAGAGTTTATACGTTGTAACTTGATTTATGCATTAAAATATACCCAATTAGAATATCTAGTCAAGTGAAACCCTAATCATGTAGTTTCCCTGTAGCATAGACCCATCTTCAACATCAATATCTAGATGGATGGTGAAACGAGTAACTCCTACGGGAAACTTAGAGCGCATATTATTGAATATGCAGGGTACCAATGGAGAAATCTCCTTGTATCCTTAAATTGCTGATATATAGTGGTATAATGCTTTATTATGGAATGACCATGTGCGAGTCTGTTCTCTAGTGTTGAGCCATTTACCAAGGAAGACTAGTTGTTTTACAGGGTCATAGCTTGACTATGAGTTGTTGTCTATAAGACTATAGCTTTGACTATAAGCTATTGTTTAGTAGTTTGATTGTTATGTTACCGCATTGCAGACTCAAACTGACAGAGTAGTGTTGGTGATGATCATGGAGTCCAACTCTTCCATTGATCTTGTATGGTACTAATTTTGACTTAGTAGTGGTCAGTTGAATTTGAGTGGTACAACTCAAATCCTCAGAGCATATTAATTAAAAAGAGTTAAATAGCTGTGTAGTATATTTTCTTAGGGTCAAATACGAATCACATTGAATGATCCCATGCATTGTTTCTTGTATTGTTTAGTTTATAACAATTATACATGTTCTTTATATTCCTTCTAAAAGTAGAAGTTTTTCTACTACTCAGTTGTAACTGCTTAAACTATTCAAATAGTAATGCATTCTCTATTTAACTGCTCTATTATATTGATGTGCTTATAATATTTGGCGGCGAAGAGTTATATCTCTCGTTGGGATGTTTGGTCTCACTATGTGAGTTCCACAACTTTTTAGGTGGTCATGGATGAGGAGGTCAAGGTCGTGCTACAAGTGTTGAGCAGCAAGGAGAGAAGTAACTGTTTAAGGTTGGATATGTAGCTAAATTTTTATAGTAAGGTCCTATGTGTCATCCCTGTACTCTCAAGTCTTTGGGGAGATTTTGTTGTTTTGTATATCAACACTTAGATTTTGGCATAGTGCCATGACTGTATAGAAATTTCATGTACATATAAACATGTTGTAAAATGTAACAATTGTGTCTTAACAACCTTTGAACATGATATGTAACACCTTTTGGCATATATGGAATACAAACGGCATGAGTTGAAGGCTTGTTTATGAAATACTTACACTGGAGATATTGTATTGCAAATGATTTTAATTTATCCTATTTTGTGGTGATATTGTGATTAGTGATAATTTCGTGCCTTGTTTTGAATAATCTCGCTTTGTGTGGTGAAGGGCATCACAGTTTGGTTGGCATCATAGCTATAGGTTCACTGAGTCTATAGGGACATAGGACTAGGGTTTGAGTCTATTCTAGTGTCCTCCAGTATATTTTATGGTCACTTGTGCTTATGCAGAAGAAGAAGGAAAGAAGAAAAGATGTCTGGAGAACATGAGGAACATGTTACTGAGAGTAATTTTTATGCACTAGGAGGTGGTGTTGGGGGGCAAGAAAGGGTTAGTGCTTGAGATGCCTCAAGTTGACCCAACCAATGTAGCCAAGCCTACATTCTAGTCCTTGTTTGGACAGTTCACGACTACAATGACCCACATGGTGGATAGGATGCATGCAATCCAACCTAAGGCAGCTGTCCTTGTTGCTAAAACTCATGGTTCTGGGAAGACTTTTGAAAGACTTTGACATGTAGGAGCGTTGGAGTGTATGGGTACATCTGATCCAACTGATGCAAATATGTGGCTGACTGAGCTGGAAAAGGCCTTTAAGATCCTCAACATCCTCGAAGAGGATAAGTTGAAACATGATGCATATTTTTTGAAGGGGAGTGCATGCACTGGTGGGTCATCGAGGAGGAGAAAAGGTCAGGAGTTATGATTACTTGGGAAGAATTCTGATGAGAATTTGTAAGTCGATACTTTCTGGAGACTTATTTGGATGAGAAGATTATACAGTTTGAGAATATGCGATAGATATTTATGTCAATCAGTGTGTATGAATCTAAGTTTTAATGATATTATAAGGTTTTGTCCGCACACGGCCGCAATAGATAAGGAGAGGATCATGCGGTTTGAGAAGGGTCTGAGTACTGAGCTGAAAACTCTAGTGTCATCTATAGAAAATAGAGAGAGACTTGCCACTTTTATGGAATCATTTCAAAGGGTAGAAAGATTAGTTTTAGAGAAGCATGAGGCAAAGGCTAAGAAGAGGCTTGTGCAGTACCAAGGGAAATCTTCTGGAGGCTTTAAAAATCCTAGGTCCTCAGCACCTCAGTCTCAACAAAGGTCAGTGACTCACTCACAGTGGACACAGAGCAGAGGCAGAGGCCATAGCTTTCCACCTATGAGAGCTCACAGTGCAACGTCAGTGTATGTGGCAGGGCCATCTAGGATGGGGTATGAGAATAAAACTTGTTTCAAGTGTGGACAGATGGGTCATACTAAGTGGTACTACCTTGTGAAGGATGAAGCGGTGACTCAATAGTCAAGGCAGAGTCAGTAAGGGTCATAGTAGTGACAACAACACAGTGGTAGAGGACACAGACAAGCGTCACAGGCTGGTTCTATAGGACAAGCTAGTAGAGGAAGGGGGTGACAACATGCGACAAGTCGATTATATGCGATGATTCAACCATAAGGTGTCTTTAACCCTCATGTTGTGATAGGTCAGATGGAGTTATTTTATTCTGATTTGTCTTTTTCATGTTTCATATATGTTTTGACTGACCCGGGTACGCCACACTTTTTATCATTGGAAAAGTGATAGCTAATTGTTTCTTACATGTTAGTCGTAGACATGATAGTCTTCATCTAGAAACCCCATCAGTTGGCTCCATTGAGCTGCGGGAAGTGTGTCCATCCTGTGTTCTTTTCTTTTCATGACACAACATTCAAGTGGATCTCCTACCACTTGACATGCACATATTCGATGTGATCCTTGGAACAGATACTTTGGAAAAGTATAGGGTGATCTTGGACTGTAGTGTCAAGGTGGTGACATTTTTTGATAGTGATGCTTCGTGGGTCTTCCAAGGTGATAGGGAGATTCTTCCAACATGTATAGTTTCATTCATGATAGTAGAAAAGTGGGTGAGACAAGGTTGTGATGCATTCTTGGAATGTGATGGATGCCAAGGCAAAGAGTCCTAATATTCAAGAAGTTCCAGTTGTACAAGAGTTTGAGGATGTGTTTCCCGGTGAGTTTCTAGGCATACCTCCTCTCAAAGAGATTGATTTTGATATCAGTTTAGTTCCTAGTACCCAACCTATAACGCATACACCGTATAGGATGTCACCAGTTGAGATGCAAGAATTGAAGAAATAGTTGTAAGAACTGTTTGAGAAAGGATTTATTAGGCCGATCATGTATCCTTGGTGTGCACCCATTCTATTTGTAAAGAAGAAGGAGGGAATAATGAGGTTGAGTATTGATTACTAATAGCTGAATAAGATGACAATTAAGAACAAGTATCTATTTCCACATATAGATGATTTATGTGATCTGTTATGAGGTGCCACAGTCTTTTCTAAGATAGACTTGAGGTCTATATATCATCAATTGAAAATTAAGGAAAATGACATACCTAAGTCAGCTTTTAGGATAAGGTATGGTCATTATGAGTTTGTGGTTATGACGTTTGGGCTAACCAATGAACCAACAACATTTATGTACCTGATGAATAGTGTGTTCAGGCCCTATCTAGATCGGTTTGTGGTAGTGTTTATAGATGATATCTTGATCTACTCTAGAGATAGCCAGTATAACGAGCAACACTTATGTCAGGCGTTGAATTTGTTGAGGCAACACCAGTTGTATGTGAAATCCAATAAGTGTGTGTTCTGGTTAAAGGAAGTGGCTTTCCTAGGCAATGTAATATCTGAAAAAGGAGTATGTGTGGATCCAAAGAAAGTAGAGTCAGTGCTAGAGTGGGATCAACCAAAGACACCTATGGAGGTCACAATTTTCTAGGTTTGGCAAGATTTTACAGAAGGTTCATTAAGGACTTCAGTGCAGGGCTTGCCCCTAACAAAGTTAACAAGAGAGGATGTGTCGTTTGTTTGTGATGCCAAAAATCCTGAAGGAAAGGTTGACTAGTGCACCAATGTTAGTGCTGCTAGAATAAGGAAAGGGTTATTTTGTCTGTAGTGATGCATAAAAAAGAATGGTCTAGGTTGTTTGCTAATGCAGGATAAGAACGTGATTTCGTTCACTTTGTGACAACTTCAGAAACACGAAAAGAACTACCCAATGCATGATTTGGAGTTGGCCGATGTGGTCCATGCCTTGAAGATATGAAGACACTACTTGTATGGTGAGAAGTGTCAGATCTTCACCCACCACACGAACCTACAATATATCTTCTCAAAGTAGGAGTTGAACATGCGACAACGACGCTGGATGGAGCTAATCAAGGATTCTGATTGCACCATAGATTACCATCTAGGGAAGGTGACTGTGGTAGCAAATGCTTTGAGTCAGAAGTGTTCCTCATCATCATCCTCTAAGAAGGAACAATTGAGTGCATTAGTATGTCATAAGAGAGATGTGTTGGTATTTTTATGATGGATGTATGTACAGTTAGAGGTGGCCATGTTAGCAGGTCTGATGGCACAGTTACAAGTAAAGCCGACGTCGTGTCAGCAGATAAGATATGCACAATAGAATGACATTTTGGTAAAACAAATTTGGGAAAAGTTGGGCAGTGAGAAGTGTGATGGATTCCATCAATCCGATGATGGGATAGTGTGTTATCATGGCAGGAAATTTGTGATAGATGTAGATAATCTGAGAACATTAGTTCTAGAAGAAGCTCACTCTTCTATGTGCACAATGCATCCAGGTGGCACCAAGATGTATCAGGATCTAAAAGATCTATATTGGTGTCTAGGATTAAAGTGTATTGTAGCCGAGTTTGTGTCTAAGTGTGTAGTGTGTCAACAGGTCAAAGTCGAGCATCAGAAGCCTGTAGGGACTTTGCAACCATTGCATATACCACAGTGGAAGTGGGATCATATCATGATGTAATTTGTGGTTGGACTTCCAAGTACAGTCAAAGGTCATGATTCCATATAGGTAATAGTGAACAAGTTTACTAAGTCAACTCACCTTCATCCTGTAAAGACGACGTATACATCTGAGAAGCTTGCACATGTGTATGTCGATGAGATAGTACATATACATGGTATTCCAGCTACTATAGTGTCAGACAGAGGTCCATAATTCACTAGTCACTTTTGGGAGTGTTTGCATACAACTATGGGTACGTAGTTGAGGTTCAACACTACATTTCATCGAAAAATAGATGGACCGTCTGAGAGGACAATACAAACCTTGGGGATCTGTTGAGAGCCTATGTGTTGCAATTTTTGGGCAGTTGGGATATACACCTTAGCCTGATAGAGTTTGCCTACAATAATAGCTATCAGAGGAGCATCGACATGGAACCATATGAAGTGTTTTATGGGAGACGTTGTAGATCTCCTTTGTGTTGGTATGAGATGAGAGAATATCAGCTTCCAAGTCCTGAGCTAGTGCAACAAATAATAGAAAAGATCAAAGTGATTCAGTAACAGTTGAAGGAAGCACAGGATAGACAGAAGTCTTATGCTGATAACCGTCGTAGACCTTTAGAGTTACAAGTAGAAAACATGGTGTACCTCAAAGTCTCTCCTTGTAAAGGTGTCTTGAGGTTTGGAAAGAAGGGTAAGTTAGCTCCCCGGTATATGAGACCTTATCTCATGGTTGCACGTGTTGGGAAGGTGGCTTATTTGTAGGAGTTGCCACCTAAGTTGCACAAGTTGCATTCAGTGTTTCATATCTCTATGTTGAGGAAGTGTCACCCTGATATGGAGTTGACTCTTCAGGTTGTTGAGGTAGAGTTGGATAATGATATATCTTATGTGGAAGATCATGTTCTGATCCTGGATAGCATGATAAAGAAGTTGAAGAATAAGGACATTGTGTTAGTAAAGGTTTTTTGGCATCATTGTGGCATAGAGGAAACCACGTGGGAACTTGAGGATGAGATGTGGAAGAAGTATCCCTCTCTTTTTGCATAGGATTTTGGGGATGAAATCCATGTTAGGGATTTATGGTTGTAACTGACCTACCTTTATGCTTAATTATAATGATTTGCATAATGAGATGCTTAGACTTTAATCTAATCTCTTGGTATGACTTAATATCATGTGACATGGTTATATTTTCATTGTGGTCCAATTTTATTTATGTTTGAACTATCTTTGTAATATATCTTCTTGTTTTGGACCACATTGCAATTTAGCTATAAGTGAGGGTTATCTTGCAAATTTCCACATGTTGTGAGTATTTCTTATGCTCTATCCTCATAAGAGAGAAGATTATTATATGGGACACTTTGTTTGAATCGTGTTTGGTGATGTGATATCTTAGAGTTACTCTAGGGTTTCCAGGGTTTGCCTTGTTGATATGGTGACTATGCTAGGGTTTGAGTGTTACCACCACTACACCAATTTTGGGTGAATGTAGTGACCACAACACATGCCTTGGGTAGTGTTGTCTCGACCGATATGACCTAGAGGTGAGGATGGTCAAAATACTTTGTCCTCTAGTGGAGTGTCTCGACCATGTATATGGTGCTTAGGGTTTTGGTCAATACCAAGTGTGCATGAGACATATCTCGACCGAGACAAGGTGGAAGCCAAACTTGAAGGTCACTACACTTTGTTGTATAAACATAAACTTTTAATATATTCATGTGAGTGCAGATAAGGTTATTTTCTTAAAGGCATGTATCCTTTTATGGTCTATTATGTTGACACCTCATAAACCTTTACTTCCCTCCTCCTTTGGGTATATAACCCCTTCTCGTCACTTGCAAGTAACTCTTTTTGGTCCTACTCTCTTTCTTCTTCCTTGGGATCATTCTTGGAGCTTCAGGAGCATAGGAGGTTAGATCTTGAAGCTTGGGTGGCAGATCCACCTTGCACGTTGAAGTTCTTGTGCTAGATCAACTCTTTGGTGGTGATTTCTTGGAGATTCTTCTCTTGGTAAGTAGTCTTAACTCTTGATCACATTTTCCCTCTTCTGAAATATCCATCATGTTCTTATTCCTTTCCTGTATACTATGGATCATCCATGGTGACTTTTTTGAGAGAAACTCCTCTTCAGAAAGGCCTTAGACTATGTTTTAACATGGTGGCAACTAGTGAGAGGAGGTTTTCTTCTCTTTCTCTTTTCTTCCTTGGTTCAGCCTAGGGCTGTTTTCCCTCTTTCTTGAGTTCTTTTGTGACCAAGGTTTCCATCTCTTTTGAGGAGATCCTTTGGTTGGAGTTTTGAAGCTTGGTTGGAGTTCTTGGGAGATTGGTTCTCTCCAAATCAAGCAGGTTATATAACTTTTCCCACATCTATTATGTGCATCTTAAACCTGATCATATGTTGTTGTTTTTAAATCTTAGAAATGTGTTCTTTATGGTATGAGGAATGATAAAGTTTATGATTTAACATTGTAGTATTCGTTAAAGAACTATTCTTGTTATAAACCCTAAAATCATAGTACTCAATTTTGTTAGTGAATGAATGATTGATGTGTTCCTTTGGATCATCATCTATGCAATAATAGTACCTAATATATGGTTCGTTTCCCATAAATCACAGTAGGCTTTGATTATGTTAACATGCACAAGAATCTTGCTTTTCTCTATCTGAACATAACTCTTTTAGTGACCTTCATATAACTCTTTTGGTGACCTTCTATGACCATGTTCTAGGGTTTGAAGAACACCCTTGAATAAATACTTCTCTTTGGTTGACATTTGGTATTCTTGATCAGATATCTATTTTGACCTGGTTTGGATCTATCCAGAAGTTGGGAATATGGCGAACATGAGGTCGAGACAACCCTTAGACTTTACGTAGGTCGATACCATGCAAGATGGTAGTTTTTACCGCAACGACTCTAGGAGATGGTCTCTACTCACCAACTTGGTCACCATGCAACATTGTTGCGTGGTCTGTTTACTCTATTGGTAGACATTGTGTTTGATGGTTAAGTGTGTGTGGGTCATAACCCATGTTCAAATCCTAGTAACACTTGAGACAAGGTTCTTACAGGGAAATAACTGTTGTACATAGGTTGGTTTTGGTCGTGACACTTGAATGTGGTGCAATCGTGACACAACAGATAGTGAAAGTTGAGACGCACCCTGCACGCATTGTGGGTCGAGACACACCCTACACGTGGTGTAGGTCGAGACACACTCTACACGTGTTGCCGGTCAAGACACACCCTGCACACATTGCGGGTCGAGATGCACCCTGCACGCGTTGCGGGTCGAGATGCACCTTGCACGTGTTGCGGGTCGAGACACCCTATTGCACGTGTTGCAGGTCATGACAACCATGTTGAATGAGCAATTTCGATACACATATGTATGTACATGGCCACTACATAGTGTAATGGTTTATATTTGATGAGGTAATTATAAATCGCTAATAATTAATGATGGTGTTTAACCCTAGTGCTCTCCAATCATGTGGGAGGTGATGGAATCAGGGTTTAGTGGTCGAATAATGTTATGAAACCCTAATTGGCTATATACGAACCCTAACCCTATTCATGTAATAATGTGACATATATTCCCACTCTACTTGAAGATTTGTATTCCATGATAGTGTTTTCTCTCTCATTTTAATGTAACCCTAACCTTGCAGGTGAGATAAATGGCATAGCTATGTGAGTGTTATGGTGAACCTTGTAAAATATAGGGTGGTGATTATGAGCATTGCTAAGATATAATGTGTTATTAGTTGAGCATGAATCATATTAATGGTTCTAATAACCTAGCAAGTGTTGGTTATGTATGCTCAGAGAGCCAATCATGTGATGATTTTAATGGAATATCATGTAAAAACAATTTGATTATTAATAAAAGGCAAGCTTCCAATTTATTTTGTTTAATTCAGTTATGAGATAATGATGTAACATTATAAATGTCTAAATAATTATATTACTCAATGACGTATGTGTTCAAGTTACTATCCATGTGGATGAGATCATAAAGACGTTAAGAGTACATATACATATTCTCATTATGTCCCTGATTGGTTTTCATTGTGGAAGGTTGATAGACAACAATGACACACAAGATCAGAGTGTGAGTTGGTTGATGACTAAATCTCATTAGTCATGATATGGAAATATTGAACCAAGCACACAGATACATGGTAGAGAACAATGTATTAGACAGACCCACCGTGATACTGACACATGGAAGCCATCTTCATGGAATTCATAGTCAGGTCTCTCAGTGATGGTGGTGGTTGTGGTTCTTAGACCTAAAATCATTGCAGTCATCACATGTTGTTGGGTACACTTTAACATCATCAAACACAATCCTGAAACATGGGTTGTTATAAAGGTGATGATTTGGTGGCTTTGACACACAAGGATAGACTATGAATGATAGATATGGGATTTCTCCCTCCTATTGGAGTGTAATGTCCTAGGCCTCTTAATTAGCGAGATTGAGAAAAGCATGGCCACGCACACGTGAGTCAATATGTGATATTGAGGTTACATATATCTCAAATAGTCTGCTCTTGGTTCAAGAAATAAGATTGAATAATAATGAGGGTGACTGCTCCATGCCTCTAGTTCAATCTGGACATCAGTGACAAAGGAATTATACAAACACTACAACACCATACACAGATTGTAGGTTGAAGTTGTTCTCCAACTTTCCATTTACTTGGGTAGCATTGATGTGCGACTAGGAACCACTCATTTCTTGTGATGTCATAAGTGTTATGGACATTCACTGCTTACAAAATATGGGACCTATAGGGTCACACATATAGGTATTGACCTAGAAGAGGAGTTTAGATCTGAAATGACAATTGAATTAAGTACTTAAGTGTTTAGGTATTTGATTCACACAACAAATAGGCTGACAACACTGCCAAATGCCCATATCAAGTGTTGAGATGGTTGTCTAGAGTGCCAAACGGCCGTCTCAAGTGTTGAGATGGGCATCTGGGTGTCAGGCTTGGTTGTGAGTTGAATTTGGCTAAGGAACAAACTGACCCAACCAAACTGGCTTGACTCGGGTCACCAGAAGACCATTTGGGTGAATCGAGACGGCCTTATCGTATGGGTGAGAAGGTCTAATTCGGTCGGGGAAGGTTCTAGATGTTTCCCTATTCGTTTCACTTGAGAAATACTTGTTGCATAAGGAAATCAATGGATAACATTGATGGGAATTGATTTGCCAAATTTGTGTACAATTGAGAAAAAATGACTGTCTCGTAGTGCGAGATGACCATCTAGGTTTGCCAAAAGGCCGTTTGGCTGTTGTAGGTTGTGATATTTCCAAAATTGTTGCAAAAAATTGAGATCTTTCGGTCCTTTCCACTCCTGTACATTAATCCCATACCGGATAGCAACTCAGAACCCTGATTCTGGCCTCTACTATATATGTAGATGTAAGGAGTGGGATCCCAGAGGGGAACCACTCCCTACTAAAAATTCAAACAATAAAACCTCCAGTCCAAACACACCTAATAGGTATAATGGAGTGGGTGTAAACTTTTCAAATATTATTTATGGTAGACAAAACAACCAAAATGTAGCAGCAGATTAAAAATATTAACTGTGTTCAATTTATCATAAGATTACAAAAAAATCTTAAACTTACATGTAAAGGTACATCATAAGGATCCATGTAGAGGGAAATATAAACCACCTCAAGATTGTCTCCAAGCTTTAACATCTTAAGCTAAGTCCATATCTTTATGCCATCTCCTCCATATCCTTCACCTAGGGTTTGAAGCATACCCCAACAAGAAGAGAAAAATAGAAGACATCAGCAAAGGATGGTATGTGCATACTAAAAATGAAATTGAGCAATATATTTGGAATAAAGGTCAACAAATAAACAGAAGCTTCCCATAGAAAAGAAAAGTACCACCCAGGTGGGTATCAAGAGAAAAGAATCTCAATAAAATGATACTTTCCATTAAAACAAATAAAAGATCATGCCATATATACATCCACTACCATTGTGGGAAATGAAGCACACGTAGGGCACACACCCCACAATCATCATCAATATCATGCATGCATGTGAGATAAACATAGCCCTAGAACAACAGAAAGACAAATGTGGGAAAGAATCATACATCTTGAAACTTGATAGAGAATGGTATACTGCCAAACTCCCAAATATATAAAACATGGGCCAAGAATCATACATCTTGCCCGGGTGTGAGGTAACCTTTCCATCCCAAAAGATCAGGAAATTACACATCTTCCATAAACAAAAACCAATGCAATTACACTACTCTAGTGCTACTGAATCACATAGCATGTAAAATGTAGAGGCAAGTAGAAAAGTATGGTCAGATTATACCAAAGTAGTCACCACATAAGTGACCAACATATACATCCACCTCATAAGTGGGAAAAGACATCACATGTTATCATATAGAGTTCATCATGAACCAACCATAAAATAAGAGTCCAAAAGAATTCCAAGATCACAAGATCAACATCAAATAAGGTAGTTCACATGAACCATGATTTTTAAAAGAAAAGACATTGTGTATAGGCTGAACGTCCATAGGACCAAGAGAAAGAAGAAACATAGGCTAATTTCTCAAAAGAATAATGGGGGATGCAAACATACCTTATAGCAGGATCCTAGAAACTCTCTTCATCAAACTGGTTGTTTCCAAGATCAACCTTGCCTAAATACAAATTGTTTACATGTATTAGGGTTTGAGATTCATATATATGTAATGTAACCCTAATTCAAGACCTTTCTACAAAACATCAAATCTTAGACTCCAAACCTGAACCAATCGACTTATTAGTCTCTTTTTTTATTAAGA
Organism: Alisma plantago-aquatica; assembly: GCA_963693085.1. Classification (NCBI taxonomy): domain Eukaryota; kingdom Viridiplantae; phylum Streptophyta; class Magnoliopsida; order Alismatales; family Alismataceae; genus Alisma; species Alisma plantago-aquatica. The sequence goes on along the minus strand of OY856410.1, from coordinate 1,236,409,174 downwards.
AAACATATTTGTTTACTAAATTTGGAGTTCATATGGATAGTTACCAATTTTAGGGATTTTTATATTAATTAATTGGATCCTTAAAAATCCATCATTGAAAATATGGAAAATAGTCTTTGAAACTATTTTTATTAGAAATAACACATTTTCCCGATTCCAAAACATATTCTATTTTAATTTTTGGACAAGTGAATTAAAATATATGAATTTTATGAAATCGGCCAATCACAAAATTAGAAAAAGCCTAATTAGTAGGGAATTTGTGAGAGAGGAAGAAATGTCGGATATGTAAGGAGAATCTTATCTGAGAGTTTGGGGAAAAACTTCATTCATCATTTGTTCACAAAACTAACTAACTGATCATGAAGAACAAGTACCAAAGTTGTTTACTTGAGGTCTAATTACTCTCTGAAAATAAACATGACGTCGGGGAGCGGTGCCGCAAATTCAAACCAAGAACCATGTTCAGATTTTGAGTGAAATGACGATGCCAGGAGAAATCAAAGCATGACCATCAGCAGCCACACACTCAAGAAAGGATGAAATTGGGATGAGAGGAGGTTCATAAAACAACTGAGGAAGACCGGGGTAGAGGTATTTATAAGTGGGGGTGTGAGAGAAGTTTTTTCATAAGACTTGAAGAAAAGGTTTAAGTGTTTCTCTAATTCTCCAAGTTAGGCTACAATTATGATATGGATAGATGTGGAATTAAATTTTCAATCTAATGCAAGTTATTTCGTAAATTTTTGTGAAGAAACGATGGACTTATGTCCAAAATACCAGACCTTGGTCCGCGGTTACTGTTTCTGCGGGCTGGTGTTTCCTAATCTGAATTTTGTAATGTGTTGATTAAATTATTTTCATTTTTCTCTCTCTTCAATTGAAGGTACAAACAAGGTCCAAATTAAATGAAATTTTATACCTAGCCCAATTAGGACACGTAGAATCCTATTTTGATATTAATTTTATCTTTTAGAGACTTTTGCTATTTTATTTAATTCTTTTAAAGTAAATCATAGTTTCTCTTTCCTAATGCATTAGAGACGTATAAAATTATCCGAAATTGATGAAACTTCACCCACAAGTCATTGTAAGTGCATTAGACACTAATTATCCATTATTTACATTTTTATGTTGTTTATTATTTTAATTAATATTTTGAAGGTTCTACTCACTTTCTCTCTCCTCATTTCACCTTTTAATCAAATATCTTCCAAATTGGATGAAAATTCACCCAAAGGATATATTTATTATGTAAATTATGAATATAATATTATTTTCCTATTTTGGAGTCATTTATTATTTTATTTGATATTTTGGGGAAAATATAGTTCTTCTCTTTCCAAATTGAATTAGATTAGTTATTATTATGTGAATAATGTGAAACTTGACTCCCAAGATAATTGGAACAGAAGGAAAACTATTTTTAACTTAGATTTCACTTTTGGGATTTCTTTTAATGAGTTATGTTACATTTAATATTTTTGGCTATTAATAGCACATTATCACTATTATCATTATGGCTCATCCATTATGTTCCATCACTTAATATTATCACCAAAAGAATTATGTGGTATTGTTTGCAAAAATTTTATATAATTCATTATTTTCTCATGTGACATATTTTATGTGTCTATTATTGGCCCAAGATTAATATGAGAACATTAGGATACATCATAGTGATTTATACATGCATTATCTTATCAGGGTTATACTAAACATCATCTAGACCTAAACCTTAACCTTGTTTGGCTAAGTCTAAAAGGTCAAACTTCTAGGGTAGGGTTTGATATCCGGTATGTTATAGCACTCCACCCCTTAAAATGATTTCGTCCTCGAAAACTATTGATTCAAACATCAACAACCAACTACTCTCCACCCCTTAAAAGGTTCAACCTAACAAGTTAGACTAATTAACATATAGGGTTTCCCACATATCTTTTAGTTGTGAATATTTTAGAGATTTATGTTGTTCATGTATCCAACTAATAAGTCATACCATCTAGGGTTCAGTTTTAGGTCCTTGTGTCACAAACCTAATGTGACAACCTCGATTTTATGTCTCTCTTCTATTGTACTACTCCTCTCTCATCAAGTGTCTCTTACTCAATTTGACATTAAATACATAATTGGATGGTTGTGATATTCCAATTCGGCGACTACCATGGTCAATTCTGTAATGTGCGACTTTAATTTGTACTTTTAACTAAGCATCTTGCTATATCATGTCACCTTCTTGTATCTAATTATGGACACCAACACCATGATCTTTTGTATTTTAAATATACACCACATTGTAGTGGACTCAATTGCGAACCCAACGACACAAGAATCACCCCAATCTGACGTCTATAGCCCGAGTTAGTGCCTTTCAAAGTTGGCTCAACTTATGCATGTTTTATTTCGTTTTTGTTGAGTTTTGAGCCTTAATGGGCCGATTTTGAGGGGTGTGCGGCCCAACAGCCGCCACCCTCTTTGGAAAATCCTAACTAACCTCTCATGTTGTCCGTTGGATCTGAGACCATGTCAATCTAATGATTGGGAACTTGTCTCCCCATCTCTTTATGTGCCATCGACGCAGATAGGGCTGCTGGTACCCAAACCCCTCACGGCGCCCAACCAAGCCCCTCCTCTCACCGATTTCAATATATAATGCTTCGATCCTCTCTATTTTTCTATTCCCCTCATTTTTCCAACCATATTCCCTCTCTTTTGTACCCTGTTGTGCCACCATCCTACCCTACTTCAACCTCCAGCCCGGCGGCGTCGCCGCAGCACCACCTCGGTGTGTCCAGCAGTTTGGGACTCCTAGGCTACATATAAGGCCAGAGCCGCCTCCGTTAGGCCCTTGTGGGGATGCATGGCAACCTCCCCATGCTGATCTTTGACTACTTTGTGTATGGACGCCGCTCCGGCGAGCCCATCCGCAGGGTGGCTGACAGTTGCTCGAGCCAGGAGATACGAGGGCAACATAGGACCAGGGCCACATGATCGCGAAACCCTGATCTCGACGGCCGTGATGAAGGCCCCGACGCTCCACTGGGCCAGCAGCCTCATACTTGGACCCCGAAAAACCTAAGGCCTGCGTCCAAGTAGCAAGCGGGCCTACACCCAGATTCTTTGAATATCAAGGTATTCATGTCACATACTAATATAGTTTGAATGTAAGATCTTCAAAAATTCACAACTTCCTCATTTTAAGGCCAAATATAGAAAAATTATATATCAAATTGATCGTATCGAAAAGACCTACAACATGAGCTTATTTCCAGACCCTGAATCTTCTTGTAGTTTCATTATATTGCTAAAGATGTAACCTTTGACTACTTTGAATATGCTTAACACATGATTATGATTAATGAGTGGATCTTGATGCTCAATCTACCCCGATCCTTAAATTAGTACTTGTGATATATACTTGAACTAAATGAAGGTCCTACTCTCCCTATTGTTCATCATGACCCTTTTTGTACATATGTGGTTAGTTTGGACTTTAATGATGAACGTTACCCCAAATTGCTAATCTTGTTTCTAATTGACATCCACTTAATCTTGTTATATGTTTCTAATGACTTAATATTGCTGATATAAATCATCTTTTAGATCTAGACCTCTTGACTCGATGAATCATGATCTAGGGTGCCCTATTGTGAGTCTAGAATATGCCTAGAATACATGTAAATGCCTTAAACCTTGACGTGATCATAGAAAGTACATGGAACATCATAATGGCATGAAACTTGAACCACACTCTTATGATGGATCCTAAATCAATATGAGATCATCTAATGTACTAATAAGCAACTTGGAACCCATCTTGGCCAAAACCCTAAAATGCATCTAATTAGGGTTAATGATGAGAATCTAATGCATATATGTAATCTTGTTGTTAATCAGGTTGGCTTATGATCTAGATGGTAATGGACGTGTTAAGTTATGAAATCTCCGAATCAGGTATGGGCCTTATCTAGTTATATGACTCCACTTTCTTGCTTGAAAAGACATATATTGTATGCTTGTTTGTCTATTTTCTCGAATATTTCCATGTACTATTGCTATGTCTTACTCGATGTTTTCCTCGTCAGTTTTATAATTTGAACACAAATATAGATAGAACTCCATTATAATATTGTTGATAAAGGGTTAGCTCTTGGCTACGGCCTTGAGGTCCCTCTCGCATAAAATGGTTAGCTAAGCTTGAGCACCCTTATGGACCCTTCCGACGGGAAGATGGTCAAAGGCCTTAAACATGTTTGATATTATTGGTATAATGGAGTGAAATGACATAAAATATGGTTTTGCATTTGTTAAACAATTAAAATATTTATTCTTGTTCGTTTAATCTTGAAATATTTTCAAAATTATGCAAAGCTTATATATATGTGTATCTTTCTGCCCCATACTCAACACCTCGTGTGTTGACCCATTTCTCATATGTTGTTTTTAGGTTCAGAGATGGATAGAAGGTTGATGGGCTTGGTGAGCTTTGCTAGGTGTACTTGTTGTAAGATCCACATATAGTATACATGAGAAGACTTGTACAAAGTGACTTTTGAATATGTAATTCAAATCATGTAATATAATAATGTTGTTTAATATATCTTGTTGATTGTTGAGATTATGTTGGTGCTTGTACCTTGTTATCTGTTCATGTGTGCTAAGATTTACGCTTATGCATTTCGCCTTTGGTATATGTTTGGTTCATGGGACTGGGATTCCAGTTCTGTGACAGATGGTATCAGAGCATGAACAATAACTACACCAAACATTGCTCCCATGAAACACAAACTAAACTCACCCTACATCTCAACCCTAGAAACTTAATGAAATATCCTTGTGGATTAGGTTGACTTAGCCTCTAGGTTAGAACCTAGATTTTCTAGAACTAGGTGTAGACTTGTGTAAGTTACCTCCCTAGACATGATTCACAACATGTGCTTAGGATGTCTACCCAAGTGTGCACCATGTTCTTGTTAGTTCTCTAGGTATCATGATACTAGACTGCCTAATGAGTGTGGTAACTTGTTTTGGTTTTAGTTTTATTCGAATGGAGTATGGTGGTTTTCATCGAATGTTTCAATGTTGGAGAAAATCTATTTTAAGTAGTAGTATATGTACCTATGAAAAATGTTACCACACCCAGAAAGGCAGTGAGTGTCTATGTAACCTAAGAGAAAGAGATGTAACATCAAGTCTAGATGAGAGTTTAGATGATAGAGTTGTCTAGTGCCATGATAAAGGTTAGGCTAGTGAGTAGCATAGATAACCTAAGATAGTTATGATAGTGATGATAATGATAATAATAATGTTGATCTCAATGTTGATATTGATGTTGATGTTGATGATGATGTTGATATTGATAAGACCCAAGTTTGTCCTTGAGGAATTCACATAGGTTGATGATATGGAATGAGTTGGACCATGCAACCCTATCTAAACCTAGCACCTTGTATGATACATATGGATTGGTTGATGTGCTAAACATAGCTAGTGGGTTGGCATGCTTGCTGGTACCTAGTTTTGTATGTGCTGAGATATGATATGTGATATATATGGTTCGAGACCAACACGGGCCTCAATCTCTTTACAAAGGAAGACCTCTAGCATGGGACATATGAATAGGGTGACATGTTGTTATGAGTTGACCGTATCGGGAGAAGGTTAGAGTACCTAAACTCCAAAATATTTGAAATGTTGAAAAATAGGAATGATGAAATACTTGATGATGAGTCCCTAGCTAGAATACTTCTAAGTATATGAGTTGAGTGACCTAGTGTGTGGTTTCCTTGAAAATGTTGAACCCTATATGTCCTATGAATATATCTAACCCTAGAGAAAGAGGCAATTGAAAATTTGATGCTTATTATATAGGTGAGGGGGGTGTCCCAAGACCCTAAGATAACGTATATGATGTGTGATATCCATGATGAGCCTCATACTTGGGTTAGTAGTTGTATATAAAGGAATCTATAGGTTATCCTTGGTTTTCAAAAGATGGGTAGAAATTTTGTTACACATATAAGGTTGTGGTTAACATGTCTTGTTGGAAACATATGTCTTAGCTTGAGTGGCTTGAGCTTGTGGAACTACTTCTAGATATAAATGAGAGAATTCAAAAATCTTGACATTGATGATAATGTTGTTCCTGGAATGATGCTTGATACATGAAATATCTCACTTATGTTTAAGAACTTGAATATGCACAATAAGCCACTCTCATAAGCTAGACCTAGTATGAAATCAAACCATACATGAAGATGTAGTTTCGAAATCATGAACTCGATACGGTGATGCCTAGAGACCTTAGCTAGAATAGTTGGGGTAACATGCCTAATCTCATACCCTAAAAAAATGAATAACTCGATATTCCAACGATCTTGGAGTCATAACTTGAATAAACATGATGAATAAATTGTTTAATTTTATATTTGAAATGGAAAAGAAAGAACATAATTGAATAGAGTTGGTAGAAATTTTGGGGAAAGCAAAAACATGCATGAAATCTACTGTAAAAATGATATACAAACTTGATGATAGTCTTGTTTGAAGCCATGACCATGCTTATATTCATTTCAAAATTGATAAAATAGATTTTGATGATACCCCTTGGTCTCATATAAAGATATGAACAAAAACCCTAATGTGGTGATGATGTCGTAATATAATATTAGAGTACAAAGTAATATGTACATAGATAAGATGAGTACACCTTTAACGATGATAACCTAAGTATACACTATTGTGGGGAATGCCTTGACAACCTTGGTTGAATAACCACACCCGATGGATCCTGAATTAGACTCTTAACTATAATCGTGGATGAATTTTGAGGACGAAATTCCTTGTAAGGAGGGAAGGATGTGACAACCTCAATTTTCTCTCTCTCTTATATTGTAATACTCCTCTCTCATCAAGTGTCTCTTACCCAATTTGACATTAAATACATAATTTGATGGTTGTGATATTCCAATTTGGCGACTACCATGGTCAATTTTGCAATGTGCGACTTTAATTTGTACTTTTAACTAAGCATCTTGCTATATCATGTCACCTTCTTGTATCTAATTATGGATGCAAGAATCACCCCAATCTGACGTCTATAGCCTGAGTTAGTGCCTTTCAAAGTTGGCTCAACTTATGCATGTTTTATTTCGTTTTTGTTGAGTTTTGAGCCTTAATGGGCCAATTTTGAGGGCTGTGTGGCCCAATAGCCACCACCCTCTTTGGAAAATCCTAACTGACCTCTCATGTTGTCCATTGGATCTGAGACCATGTTAATCTAATGATTGGGGACTTGTCTCCCCATCTCTTTATGCGCCATCGACGCAGATAGGGCTGCCGGTACCCAAACCCCTCACGACGCCCAACCAAGCCCCTCCTCTCACCAATTTCAGTATATAATGCTTCAATCCTCTCTATTTTTCTATTCCCCTCATTTTTCCAACCCTATTCCCTCTCTTTTGTACCCTGTTGCGCCTCCATCCTACCCTTCTTCAACCTCCAGCCCGGCGGCGCCTCCGCAACACCACCTCGGTGTGTCCAGCAATTTGGGACTCCTAGGCTACAGACAAGGCCAGAGCTTCCTCCGTCAGGCCCTTGTGGGGACGCACGGCAACCTCCCCATGTTGATCTTTGACTCCTTTGCGTATGGACGCCGCTCCGGCGAGCCCAACCATAGGGTGGCTGCCAGTTGCTCGAGCCGGGAGATACGAGGGCAACATAGGACCAGGGCCACATGATCGGGAAACCCTGGTCTCGACGGCCGTGATGAAGGCCCCGATGTTCCATTGGGCTAGCAGAATCATACTTGGACCCCGAAAAACCTAAGGCCTGCGTCCAAGTAGCAAGCGGGCCTACACCCAGATTCTTTGAATATCAAGGTATTCATGTCACATACTAATATAGTTTGAATGTAAGATCTTAAAAAATTCACAACTTCCTCATTTTAAGGCCAAATATAGCAAAATTATATATCAAATTGATCGTCTTGAAAAGACCTACAACATGAGCTTATTTCCAGACCCTAAATATTCTTCTAGTTTCATTATATTTCTAAATATGTAACATTTGACTACTTTGAATATGCTTAACACATGATTATGATTAATGAGTGGATCTTGATGCTCAATCTACCCCGATCCTTAAATCAGTACTTGCGATATATACTTGAACTAAATGAAGGTCCTACGCTCCCTATTGTTCATCATGACCCTTTTTGTACATATGTGCTTAGTTTGGACTTTAATGATGAACGTTACCCCAAATTGCTAATCTTGTTTCTAATGGACATCCACTTAATCTTGTTATATGTTTCTAGTGACTTAATATTGCTGATATAAATCATCTTTTAGATCTAGACCTCTTGACTCGATGAATCATGATCTAGGGTGCCCTATTGTGAGTCTAGAATATGCCTAGAATACATGTAAATGCCTTAAACCTTGACGTGATCACAGAAAGTACATGGAACATCATAATGGCATGAAACTTGAACCACACTCGTATGATGGATTCTAAATCAATATGAGATCATCTAATATACTAATAAGCAACTTGGAACCCATCTTGGCCAAAACCCTAAAATGCATCTAATTAGGGTTAATGATGAGAATCTAATGCATATATGTAATCTTGTTGTTAATCAGGCTGGCTTATGATCTAGATGGTAATGGACGTGTTAAGTTATGAAATCTCTGAATCAGGTATGGGCCTTATCTAGTTATATGACTACCGCTTTCTTGCTTGAAAATACATATATTATATGCTTGTTTGTCTATTTGCTCGAATATTGCAAAGTACTATTGCTATGTCTTACTCGATGTTTGCCTCATCAGTTTTATAACTTGAACACATATATAGATAGAACTCCATTATAATATTGTTGATAAAGGGTTAGCTCTTGGCTATGGCCTTGAGGTTCCTCTCGTATAAAATGGTTAGCTAAGCTTGAGCACCCTTACGGACCCTTCCGACAGGAAGATGGTCAAAGGCCTTAAACATGTTTGATATTGTTGGTATAATTGAGTGAAATGACATAAAATATGGTTTCACATTTGTTAAACAATTAACATATTTATTCTTGTTCGTTTAATCTTGAAATCTTTTCAAAATTATGCAAAGCTTATATATATGTGTATCTTTCTGCCCCATACTCAACACCTCGTGTGTTGACCCATTTCTCGTATGTTGTTTTTAGGTTCAGAGATGGCTAGAAGGTTGATGGGCTTGGTGAGCTTTGCTAGGTGTACTTGTTGTAAGATCCAGATATAGTATACATGGGCAGACTTGTACAAAGTGACTTTTGAATATGTAATTCAAATCATGTAATATAATAATGTTGTTTAATATATCTTGTTGATTGTTGAGATTATTTTGGTGCTTGTACCTTGTTATCTGTTCATGTGTGCTAAGCTTTACGCTTCCGCATGTTTCCTTCGATATCTATTTAGTTAATGGGACTGGGATTCCGACTCTGTGACACCTAACAACCCTAAGATCCAAAAATATTCATAGGGTACAAATGGTAGGTACACCACACCTTAACATTATCTCACATATTCCTAGTCACTTCTTCAAAACTAGGGTTAGGATTCTACACCAACTAATTCTAGGGCTTCTCCATAAAACTTCACATATCTCTTTATTGTGACTTAGTTCAAGAAATCACCGTCAAATCAGAGAAAGAAATTTTATACATATAGTAGTATAATGAAAATAATTTTTATTGATAAGAAACATTAGAGATAAAGCAAAGATTGTAACGACCCCGCCTCCCAGTAACCCCCAATTAAGGGAGACCCGAAGGTCAGAGCCGTTATCTAATTAACAGGATCAAAGGTTCGACAAATAATCAGTAATAATTAATAAACTTTACCAACTAAACTGAAAACTGGTATAAACTAAAACTTTTCTTACCTTGGAAAAACTGGGATTTCTAAACTTCTATCCATGAAGATGTTACTCTAACTAATCCTCCTGTGTACGTTACTTCTCATTTAATTCCACATATGCCACTTCACTGTTTGTTCTTTTCATTTGTACCTAAAACGCCGACAAACAAAACGTCAGTCAGTATATCGAAATATATTGGTATGTGGGGACAACCAAAAGTTTGCCTATATGGCTTTTTTTTTTTAATTAAGCCAGGGGGTAATCTTATTCATCCCATCCCCCTCGTCTGGGCTAAACAAAAATCAATGTACATCTCCTGCTTATAAAGACACAGGTAATCACCCAAGAAAAAACCCAGCAGAAAAAAACCAATCAAGCATCAGTCTTTGCCATCTCCTTCACAATGTATGGAGTGCGACGCTTCTCTAAGCAAGCCATACCTCGAATTTTCTGAGGAAGATTACTACTGTCAGAGCAAATAAACGGAGCCGTGAGGTGTCTGCCCCAAAGACCGATCTCTCTGGCCAACGAGTTCACGACTTTGTGAACTAAGCTCCCAGTTATACTCCTCTCCTGTAGCTCGTCTTTAAGCAACCTGACCACGTAAGTCACTTTCCATGGAGCCTCACCGTTGTTCCATAGGATGTTATATAGCATACTATCATCAATCTCAATACAAGATATATTCAGCCTGTGGTCCGCAGCCACCGACACCCCAACGTAACAGGCTTTGATGTATGCTTCAAGATAATCGTTTGCCTTTAACCATGCACGGTAGACTAGACAAACATCAGCTCTATGATTTCGAATGATACAACTTACCCATCTTCGCTTCATGCCATTTACATCCGAACATCTACCGACGGTAACATTCATCTTCAGATTATGTAGATCCGGGAAATTCCATCTGAGCAAAGAAATCTTTCTAAAGAAATAACGGGACATAACTATCCCCTCCTCTTTCATCGCTGCATGCAATTGCATGTTGTTGGATACGTGAAGGGGTCTGGTCCTCATCATACTATCCAGTCTGTAAACAAGCTGCTCCCATAATCTTTCATAAGATAAATCAGTACCTTCATATCTACGGTGACATCTAATCCTCCAAATATAACTAGGTATTAGAGTAGCCATCACACCAGTCAACCAATCCTCTATATTGGAATTACCTCCCAAGCTACAAAGGTCAAGCAACGAATGGAAGTCATTAGGCGCGTTTCGTCCCGTGATGTTGGTGAATCTACCCCAAAAAGATCGAGCTAGGTGGCTCAAGAACAAAAGATGATCGGTATGCTCCTCTTTAGGATCAAGACAGCAATTACAACAAGATGCGAAGGGGATCTTACACCTGCGGATGTTATCATCAGTGGGTAAGGCCCTGCGTGCAGCCTTCCAGATCAAGGCCACCTCCTTAGGCGCGTCTCTCTTCCATATGCGTCTCAACCCGATAACATCATTATGAGCTTCGTGTAACAGATGTTTCTTCACCGATCTGAGAGAGAAGGCTCCTGTTACTGATAAAGACCATATCAACTTATCTTCTGTATCAGAGATAGAAACACCTGCCTCCTTAATCAACTCAATTCCGTCGGGGTTGACGATCTGAGTGAGGGCATTCCAGTTCCATCCGTTATCCTGCTCCCAAAAATCTTTCACTAGAAACTTAAGATTTCGATCACTTCTATTAAGGGAGAACGTATTCAGCCTGCTGCCACACCAATCATCATCCCAAAAAGAAATCCCTCCTTGACCAATGATCCATCTACAATGTGGAATCATCTTTGGGAACATGTTCCAAATCTTCCTCCAGTAGGGTGACGGGGTAGCACCAAGTTTCAGAAAAGATGGATGGGTAGAAGATCTGCCACCAAAGCCACATGCGTATTTGTCTCTACAAAAATTGGCCCAAATAGAATTCCCATTCATAATCTCCCAACATGCCTTAGCAATGAAAGCGTCATTTATCATCTCGATAGGTGTCAGACCCAGACCTCCCATGTCCTTAGGCCTCGCCACCTTGTGCCAGCTGACCCAAGCTCTTCTCGAATGGGCATGCCTATCGGCCCATAGGAAGCAAGAGAGGATTTTGTCAATCCTCTTAGAAATACCCCTCGAAACTCCAGAAGCCGCAGCAGAATAAACTGTAATAGATGAAAGGACATGTTCCATGAGGAGATGCCTGCCTGCAAAAGAAAGAAGACGCGCCTTCCAGCCGGCTATCTTCACATTAATCTTCTTAATCAGGTATTCATAATCACTCAACTTGGCCCTCCCCTTCTGAATCGGGATGGCTAGGTATGTGAAAGACTCTGACGCCTCAATGATCCCTAGCTCGTTGGCCATATGGTTAGCTAATCTCGAATCAGGGGTACCCACCACGCAAGCCGATTTAGAGGCATTCACCTTCTGCCCCGTTGCTTTCTCGTACGCACGGAACATATCAGTAATGTACTGTAAGGATTGTTGATCGGTGTTAACCACGAGAGTGATATCATCAGCATAAAGGAGAATTGAGGGATCCACCCCACCACCCCGAGTATGAAACACCGATATCATGCTGCTGGCTTGCAAAAACTTGAAACGTCTACAAAGGATTTCTTCAAATAAGATGAACAAGAAAGGAGATATGGCGTTCCCTTGCTTCAGCCCTTTTTGAATATGAAAAAAACCCGCCACTGTGTTGCCCAAAGAGACTGTCGCCCATGTATCTTTAAAGAAACTGAGGCACAAGGAAATCGACTCATGTGTAAAACCAAACCTGTCCAGAATTTTAGATAGAATCTCCCAGCTCACTCTGTCATACGCCCTGGACATGTCCATCTTAATAATCATATTAGGATGATTGGTCCCCCAGTTAATGTCATGCATCATCTCCTTGACGATTCTCACATGGTTGGTAATATCATTGCCTTTTATGAACGCCCCTTGCTCTTTGGAAATCAGCCTGTGCATAAGAGGAGCCATTCTGTTACTTAGAGTACGAGCAAGGATTCTCAGAGAGACATTTTCAATAGAAATAGGTCTGAAATCCGTATCAAGATTAACAGGCACTTCCACTTTAGGAATGAGGACCACTCTACAGCAAAACAAGCCTCTATGACATGGTTGTTGCTTGAAGAAACATTCGGTCATCTTCATAAAATCCCGACCAACTATCTCCCATGCCGCCATGTAAAAAGGTACCGTAAAGCCGTCTGGACTGGGTGCGGTTTTGTTGTCCATCTCTTTCAAGGTCCTGAGGATCTCGCATTCCTCCGGAGGAGTCACTAGGGTGAAGTTATCATCAATCGATAAGCTTTGTGGTATCTCTTGTAAGAACGGACCAAGATCTTCCTCTATGAAATGTCTGTCTTCCTCGTAAAACTTCTGGAAATGGAGAGCTGCAGCCTGTGCCATATCATTAGGATCAGTGATACTTGTCCCGTCCGAGGCCATGATTTTGGAGACACTCCTCTTCTTCCTTCTAGCTTTAACAACTGCATGATAGAAAGCTGTATTCCTCTCCCCATCAGTAAGCCAGTCTATACGCGCCTTATCCCTCCACAACTTCTCTTCTTGGTCAAGAATGTGTTGCAGTTCTTGTTCCGCCAAACGAAGGTTTAGCTCATTGAGGCTACTCGGATTCTCATCAAAAGCGATCTGTGTCGTATGCACAACATCTTCAAGGTCTTGCTTCCGCTGGAGGATATCACCAAAAGTTTCTCTGTTCCATTTCTTCAAAGCTTGACGAACCATCTTAAGCTTCTGGCAGAATACAAAAGATGGGTGTCCCACCACATCAACCTCCCAAGCTTTACGGATAACCTCCATGCAACCCTCATGTGATAACCAGGCTGAAAGGAACGTAAAAGGGGCTTTTGGCTTCGGCGGGGAACATCCACCCGGGACAATTAACAAAGGACAGTGGTCGGATACTCTAAATCTTGTCAGATGCAAACAACGGCTCATCGGCTTAGCTATCTCCCAAGCTTCATTACAGAATGACATTCTCCAATTTACACTTTTCAGTATGACATTCTCCACCGCTTTTGCCCTAACCCTGGCATACCCACCTTAGGGTGCCCTTTTCCAATGACTTAAGGCCACCTTCTCAATCCCGAGCTTGGTGCCTGGGGGTCACCACTCATGGTGCCCACTAGTCATGCAATATCATAGGCCACCTTCTTAGTGTCTGGGGTCACCACTCAAGGTGTCCATTGGTCTACCCATCTGGGCCTGACCTTTGGTATCATCCATCAGGGTGGCATGTAGGTGCGAGAATCCATACTTCTGTTATTAATGTGATAATCATAGTGACTTTATAATTTGCAAATATGAACATCCAAACTGATAATTTGCAGTCAATGCGATCAATCATCCGGCAACCACGCGAGAAACTAATGCGGTTATTCATAAGCGTAACCACATACCTGATCCAGAGCAACTTGGTGTCCAAGTAATAATGATAAAGAACAAGCAACAAGCAATCAACAAGTATCCTGAAATTAATGCATGACATCCAACTGTTATAATTTATCCAGAACATTCTAAAGCTAGACTTGGATTCCATCTTAGGTTTTCTAGACCACATTAGGGTTTTATTAGGGTTTTTGCCTACATAACGCTTTTATCATATTAAATGCTCTCTTAGTTCATAAACCCTAATTTCAACACCATATGCCCAATTAAAGTCGATCATTTCTTTTTGATACCAAAATTACCTTCTTTAACCCTTTAAGTTATTTCAAGGTCATTAAACTCAATTATCACCTTTAGTTCCTTTCGGATTAACACCTCATAATTCATGATGGTCTAATTCCCATATGAACTCTATATAGTATTATTTCTACCTTGATTCAATCGAAAACCCTATTTCTATATTAAGGTTATCTTTCCACAATTTAGTGACTTTAATACTCAAAATAGCATATTCCAACCTTAATCATGAAATTAGTCAATTAAAGCCATTAATAGTCGAATTAATCAACATTAGGGTTTCAAGGCCCATTAAAGTATATTCATGCATATGAAACTCCAAATTAACTAATTATATGCAAAGTTCATCCTTTTTCTTTCTAAAGTTCCTTTTTACCATTAACAGCTAATATCAACTTTATATACCCATTTAACCCTATCTAACTCATTAATCACATCAAAATAGGGTTTCTTAATCATCATTACATTAAAGTTAATAATTTATACTACTTTTCGAATTGCAAGCAGAATTAGGCTTCAGCTATATTTTATTTGGATTTCTCTCAATTTTCTAAGCAACTTTCATATTTTATGCGAACCTATCCGAGCTACGGATATTTAGTTATGAATTTTGCATTAAAACCTCACCTGAGCCAATCCGATTCTGCCACGTCACCCTATGCATGCGCGGCTTGCCTTGAGTTTATAACCATATTACGGGAATACCCCCGGTTAAGTCACCCGCTGCTTCAGCCAGCGAAGGGTAAAAATGTCCAATGACCAACCCATTGTCTTCAACCTTGGGCTGCTCTTGCTTCCGCCGAACGTAACCCTAGGCGCCGACCTGGGCGACCCATCTTCTCCTCCTCGATCCTCGACGGCCGCCGCTGCATCTTGCCCTGGCCTCGCCGCCCTCAACCGCACCTGGGGCGCCGCCTATTGCGTGGCCAACGTGGCGGGGTCAGGGGCACGAGACTCGCGCCTTGCAGCCCTTGCTGCAGCCAACCAGTCGCTGATGCATCTTCATCAGGGCACAGCTTTGTTTCTTTGTCCTTGATTCGTCATCGTGGCACCTGTAGCTTCCCCCGTAACCATCCTTGGGCTCATGGATGCCCCAGGGTCGCGTGGCTCCCTTCTACTAGGGTTTATACGTAGAAAATAAGCAAAGAGCATGGGATCTCTTTTAACTCCAAACCAGGGATTCTACCCCTTAAATAGGGGAGAGCACGAACCCTGAGACGTGCCTCTACGTGGTTTCAAGTCCTAAACTCAAAAGGAAACCTACTTTCCTTGATTTAGAAGCAACTACATTATTCCTCTCTTCATTAACTCTTGATATTTCCTATTTCTCATGGATATTTTGAAAATTAAGAATTATTTTTCCCACTCTCTCTTTACTTGCCTTTTAATATATTAGCCACGAAATCATGTTTCCCTTTTAATAGAAAATACCATCTTTCGAAAATCATCACAAAATTCATTAATAATATACCACATTATCTTCATATTTTGCAAATTTAGTATTTTCTCTTTCCTTCCTATTTATTGGGGATCCTTGGACCCCAAGAGACTCAAAGAATTCGAAATTCCTTTTTAAGGAATACTCATTATCCTTAAATGCATCATTATGCATTAATCTCATTATCCTGTTTTATTCCTTATTAAAATATTTCCTTTTTGTGAATTTCTCTTTATTTCTCTCTTATTTTCCTCATTAGTATTCCTTTTATTATTAGGAATCATTGGGATACGAAATCCCACTAAGAATTATCCAATTATACCTCTTTTCACATATTTTCCCTATTTCATCAATGTTTTCAATTTATTTATTAACAAGGAAATACTTATTTGCTATTTTCCTTTCTTATTGCCTTTTCTTTGCAACTTTGGACTCCTTGGAACCCAAGGAATCTAAGAGGCACGAAATCCTCTTTGGATTTGCCTTCTAGAGGTTTCCACACCTTTCTTATCTCAAATTTTCAGTTATTCATTAATTAATTGAATATTCTTGTTATTGGGCCCAATAGCCAATAAAGCCCACAAATCAAACAACAAGGCTATTTTAAACGAAATCCATTTATCCTCAACAAATTATATTATTTGTCCAAATATCTTTAATATGAGAAATTACATTTCTCACCAAAGGAACCCAAAATTTGGGGTTGTAACATCCTTCCCCTCTTATGAGAATTTTGCCCTCAAAATTCCATCAAGCAAGCAAACAAACATGATAAGCCTTCCATATGTCCATCATGGCTCCCATGTGGCTTCACCCTTTCCATGGTGTTTCCCCAAGAACCTTCATAATCTCATATTCTTCCATCTGAGTTCTTTCTTACCTTGGTATATCGTACCCTCATAGGTGACTCAGGACATTTCAGCCTCTCAAAAGCTGAATAGGTTCAGGGATCAACACATGGCTTGGGTCTCTCACATAGTGCTCTAGATCGGACTCATGTAACACATCATTCTATCCTGAGGGGTAAGGTCAGACACAACCATCTCCACCAATTCATCTCAAATGGACCCATATATCGGGGACTCACTTTCTTAGCTGTAGCTTAGAGGGGTCGGATTTTCACATTATATTCCTCCACAGTGAACTGCATGTCAGTCTGCTTTGCATCAGCTCATGACTCATGTCACCACTGGGCTCTCTCTCAGCCATTGCACGATCAAAGTGACTTCATCTGCACACACCTGGGGTTCTTTTCTGACCTTCGTGAGGCCTCCTTCACCAATATCATCATAATGAAGTGGTGACCGACACAACCTCCTTATAGAACTTCTTGTATCCCGATAAAGGCTATGGTGGTTAACATCACATCTTAAGAACTGCCTCTATGTATCACTCTAAATGAGCACACATGCTCTCACCAGACCCTCTAGTCCGGATCATACTGTCCATTAGTATGGGGTGATAAACTGTACAAACACTGAGCTCTTCATGTATCTACTTCCACCTCATGGAAGTGAACTCTGGGATCACATCAAAAACTTTTGAATTCACATCATGGTGTAGTCGAACCATCTCTTTTCATATGTAGTTCAACCAGATATGTCCCTTGACAGAACTCTTCCTTTCTCATGTCATCTAGGTAAGGCGATCTACCATAACCCATATTGTATCTTGACCTTCTTGGTCTAGGAGAGACTTACAACATCCATAATGATGAACTCTCATTCCTTCTCGGGAACTCTTTATACTTTACATCCATGCACTGGGTTAATGGTGTTCATCCTTCACCTCCTGGCTTGCATGGCCACATGCTACATGCAACTTTGTTTTAAGCATCCAGAATGCTACCTTCACTTACTATCTTTATAGTATCAAGGTGTATCATGATCTTAAAACCATGATCTTCTGTAAGTCATGATTCCTCGAGATCGATACCTCAGAAACCCTAAACTATTTTCATCAGGGTTTTATCACCTCCCTATCCAAAGAAGTGTATTTGAGGTCTTATTACCATCCTTTTACTATATCAAGGACTAATCTGGCTAACCAAACGACCATTAACTTGCTCAATCATATCAAAACACATCTTCTTTCCAAACTTAGGGTTAGACAAACAACCTCCACTTCTTCTAGCTTCCAGCTAACTAGGCAGCTATATCTCAACTAGAGAATTCATTACCACCTCTCATCCTTAAGTGTTAGGTAACATACACCTCTATGTATTATACTTATCATCTCGTCTCAACCTCTACGTTTGTCTTCATCCAGAAACTCTGAGCTCATCCTCATGGTGATTCAACTCAACTTTAGAAATTTTGCATAGCTCATGATAAAACATCCTCACAAGATGATTTCCTTAATACTCTTAGTGGTTGTAAACCATCAATGTATCATTCACTCCACAAAGGTATGTTATCATTTCTATCATTATCCCTTGTAGCAACGTTCCAAATTATATCATCTTTATCCTTGGTGTAAGGCATGCGTACTATCCTATCTCTCACTCCCATAACAAGAAGAAATAAGCATTTGGCTACAGTCCAAATACAGAGTTCTTCCTATTCCAAAAGTAGAGATGGTACAGCCCACCTTGCCCGTACACTTTCAAATCCAAGTTGAAACATGTAGCTTATGTCTCTATATCAAAAACATCATGATATCCACACTACTTCTAGGGAAACTGGTCTCAGACTTACTTGGTCAAACATAATCCTAGGTCATCTCCTCTAGGTCTATAGGGTGCCGATACTTTTGGTGTCATCCCTCTTCCCTTATGCATCCAGAGAGTGCCCTACTCATCTGCCTTTTGGGTCCCATGAGTTCATGAAGGTGATAAATCTCCTAACCCATGGCCCTCAGACAATGATAGCTCTTACCTCCCGACCCTATGGTCATCTGCAACTAGGGAATTAGGCAACTCCTTCTTCCATCGGTCTTATCCCTACCTGACCCTTGGATAGACTTAGGATTATAACATAGTACATGTTCAACTTAGAACCGTACCCAATCCTTCATCATCTCTCTCTGCATTCAAGACTGACTTTCATTCTTTCTCAGGAATCATGGCGACCTGCCTACCTTGGTCAGGCCCCATACTGGTTACCTTCATGGTAACACATCCATATGCACCTAGAGATGGTTATCTATGGGTTTACTGGCTCGTTCTTGTACCATGTACTTTTCACTTAGCTTCTCAAGATCCTATGAGACCTCTTTAGGTCACCTCAAAACCAACAAAACTGGTAAACACCCTACCAACGGGTCCTTCTCCCAGGATGGGAGGAAACTACACCTGGATAATAAAGGTCACAAGCATCCTTATGTTTAGGGTCTGCATCTACATGAGCTTGCTTAGCCCTGGAAAGCTACTAAGGCCCAACCAGATACCTACAAAGCCAAGCTAGGTCACACCTGCCCTCATACTCAACATCAAATCAACTTATTCATGAGGGGGTCATCAAACATTCCCTTACCTTAAGGGGTTTCCTTTACCTCTACACATTAAGAGTACCATGCTCGAAACTATAGAGACTCAAATCTCACCATGAGCATTGGATACACTGCTTCCCCTCTTAGGCCTATGTTCACTTTTGGGTATCCAACTGCATGCTCAAACTCTTAACCATGAATCAAGTATGTTCAAGATATGGCATGTACTTCCCTGATCCTTCTACTCGAGCAACACTCTAGGGTTGAGTCCTCCTCAGGAACAACCAACTAGGTATAAGGCCTCACAACTGGTGCCTTAACCTCCTCAGGGTCTAAAGCACTCTTTATCTCATCTTAGTAGGTAATCACTTATGCCATGGGTACCAGAAGGTTCTTCAAGATATTATCAGCCTTCAGGGATCAAACATAAGGCAACCACTATCATCCACTTAGGTCGCATCATCCTCAATTCCCCATTGAGCCTCATGTTTAAGCTTCCAACCCTTTTTGCTTGGTTACTACTTTCTCTTTCTCGAGCTAACTCGACTTCCAGCCATACTACTCAAGGTCCTCTCTCTCTAAAGGCTCATGCTCACAAGAATACCCCTAAGTGGGTGAAGCTGGTGCTCAACTCATGTTCGGTTCTAGATTATCCATATGCTTACCTCGTAAGCCATCCATTGTGCCCTTCTGGCCAGGGTTTCAACCTACTACCGTACCACTGACGTACTCTGGGTGCAAGATATATCCTTCTTGCAACACCCCATAAGGTTTATATATGTTCTTCTCTAACCTCATCCATGAAGGAGCTATCCACCGCTCAACCATGCACGACCCTCTCCAGGGTTGGGTCACCAAAGGAACTAGGTCATATAACCTCTTATGGCATCCCAAAGGCATGTCCATCCAAACACTCGGTCAACCATGACATCTAGCTCATCATGTCATCTTTCTCTCTAACCTTCATTTAGGGTTAGGGTTAACATCATCCTCAAAGGACGTGCTAGGTTTCTACTTTTAATGGAGGTCTTTACCTCCAGACCTAACTCTCTCTACTTATCCTCCTACCAAGGAGGTCTATCCTCAGGTCTCTCCTGAGGGTAATGACAACTCGTGTCATACGACCTAAGCATGTATCTATTCCTTTACGCTTAATCTATTAAGCTTATGTCCATGACATCTTATTTACATGCTTTTTATTAATTTGATGGAGGATTCCTTAATCCTTATCAATCTTACCCATACCTCAAGAGGGTGAGGAAAAGAGAGGAAACCCTAATCCTTAAGGTCCTTAACAGAATTTGAGTTGAGAAAGGATGAACGAGATGAGAGAGTCCTAAAAGGTATCTTATTTCGATTCATACCCTAAGACTTTGGCCAGGCAGTCACACGGATCCGGGAGTCCTCGTATTCCGACTAGCGGTGCGGAGGAAAATCTTTCCAGCCCCCGGTCGTGATCCTTTTCTAGACACCTCTGTCTTTCGGGTAATCCTCTAATAACTCCCTTGGGTTCTACGGAATTTGTAAAATTTAATAATTATCAAAGATTAAATGAGGAACCTATGCTCTGATACCAATTGTAACGACCCCGCCTCCCAGTAACCCCCAATTAAGGGAGACCCGAAGGTCAGAGCCATTATCTAATTAACAGGATCAAAGGTTCGACAAATAATCAGTAATAATTAATAAACTTTACCAACTAAACTGAAAACTGGTATAAACTAAAACTTTTCTTACCTTGGAAAAACTGGGATTTCTAAACTTCTATCCATGAAGATGTTACTCTAACTAATCCTCCTGTGTACGTTACTTCTCATTTAATTCCACATATGCCACTTTACTGTTTGTTCTTTTCATTTGTACCTAAAACGCCGACAAACAAAACGTCGGTCAGTATATCGAAATATACTGGTATGTGGGGACAACCAAAAGTTTGCACATATGGCTAACAATTTAATAATCACAATCAAATTATTTAATAAGCCAATTTACACTTTTTAGTATGACATTCTCCACCGCTTTTGCCCTAACCCTGGCATACCCACCTTAGGGTGCCCTTTGCCAATGACTTAAGGCCACCTTCTCAATCTCGAGCTTGGTGCCTGGGGGTCACCACTCATGGTGCCCACTAGTCATGCAATATCATAGGCCACCTTCTTAGTGCCTGGGGTCACCACTCAAGGTGTCCATTGGTCTACCCATCTGGGCCTGACCTTTGGTATCATCCATCAGGGTGGCATGTAGGTGCGAGAATCCATACTTCTGTTATTAATGTGATAATCATAGTGACTTTATAATTTGCAAATATGAACATCCAAACTGATAATTTGCAGTCAATGTGATCAATCATCCGGCAACCACGCGGGAAACTAATGCGGTTATTCATAAGCGTAACCACATACCTGATCCAGAGCAACTTGTTGTCCAAGTAATAATGATAAAGAACAAGCAACAAGCAATCAACAAGTATCCTGAAATTAATGCATGACATCCAAGTGTTATAATTTATCCATAACATTCTAAAGCTAGACTTGGATTCCATCTTAGGTTTTCTAGACCACATTAGGGTTTTATTAGGGTTTTTGCCTCCATAACGCTTTTATCATATTAAATGCTCTCTTAGTTCATAAACCCTAATTTCAACACCATATGCCCAATTAAAGTCGATCATTTCTTTTTGATACCAAAATTACCTTCTTTAACCCTTTAAGTTATTTCAAGGTCATTAAACTCAATTATCACCTTTAGTTCCTTTCGGATTAACAACTCATAATTCATGATGGTCTAATTCCCATATGAACTCTATATAGTATTATTTCTACCTTGATTCAATCGAAAACCCTATTTCTATATTAAGGTTATCTTTCCACAATTTAGTGACTTTAATACTCAAAATAGCATATTCCAACCTTAATCATGAAATTAGTCAATTAAAGCCATTAATAGTCGAATTAATCAACATTAGGGTTTCAAGGCCCATTAAAGTATATTCATGCATATGAAACTCCAAATTAACTAATTATATGCAAAGTTCATCCTTTTTCTTTCTTAAGTTCCTTTTTACCATTAACAGCTAATATCAACTTTATATACCCATTTAACCCTATCTAACTCATTAATCACATCAAAATAGGGTTTCTTAATCATCATTACATTAAAGTTAATAATTTATACTACTTTTCGAATTGCAAGCAGAATTAGGCTTCAGATATATTTTATTTGGATTTCTCTCGATTTTCTAAGCAACTTTCATATTTTATGCGAACCTATCCGAGCTACGGATATTTAGTTATGAATTTTGCATTAAAACCTCACCTGAGCCAATCCGATTCTGCCACGTCACCCTATGCATGCGCGGCTTGCCTTGAGTTTATAACCATATTACGGGAATACCCCCGGTTAAGTCACCCACTGCTTCAGCCCGCGAAGGGTAAAAACGTCCAATGACCAACCCATTGTCTTCAACCTTGGGCTGCTCTTGCTTCCGCCGAACGTAACCCTAGGCGCCGACCTGGGCGACCCATCTTCTCCTCCTCGATCCTCGACGGCCGCCGCTGCATCTTGCCCTGGCCTCGCCGCCCTCAACCGCACCTAGGGCGCCGCCTATTGCGTGGCCAACGTGGCGGGGTCAGGGGCACGAGACTCGCGCCTTGCAGCCCTTGCTACAGCCAACCAGTCGCTGATGCATCTTCATCAGGGCACAGCTTTGTTTCTTTGTCCTTGATTTGTCATTGTGGCACCTGTAGCTTCCCCCGTAACCATCCTTGGGCTCCTGGATGCCCCAGGGTCGCGTGGCTCCCTTCTACTAGGGTTTATACGTAGAAAATAAGCAAAGAGCATGGGATCTCTTTTAACTCCAAACCAGGGATTGTACCCCTTAAATAGGGGAGAGCACGAACCCTGAGACGTGCCTCTACGAGGTTTCAAGTCCTAAACTCAAAAGGAAACCTACTTTCCTTGATTTAGAAGCAACTACATTATTCCTCTCTTCATTAACTCTTGATATTTCCTATTTCTCATGGATATTTTGAAAATTAAGAATTATTTTTCCCACTCTCTCTTTACTTGCCTTTTAATATATTAGCCACGAAATCATGTTTCCCTTTTAATAGAAAATACCATCTTTCGAAAATCATCACAAAATTCATTAATAATATACCACATTATCTTCATATTTTGCAAATTTAGTATTTTCTCTTTCCTTCCTATTTATTGGGGATCCTTGGACCCCAAGAGACTCAAAGAATTCGAAATTCCTTTTTAAGGAATACTCATTATCCTTAAATGCATCATTATGCATTAATCTCATTATCCTGTTTTATTCCTTATTAAAATATTTCCTTTTTGTGAATTTCTCTTTATTTCTCTATTATTTTCCTCATTAGTATTCCTTTTATTATTAGGAATCATTGGGATACGAAATCCCACTAAGAATTATCCAATTATACCTTTTTTCACATATTTTCCCTATTTCATCAATGTTTTCAATTTATTTATTAACAAGGAAATACTTATTTGCTATTTTCCTTTCTTATTGCCTTTTCTTTGCAACTTTGGACTCCTTGGAACCCAAGGAATCTAAGAGGCACGAAATCCTCTTTGGATTTGCCTTCTAGAGGTTTCCACACCTTTCTTATCTCAAATTTTCAGTTATTCATTAATTAATTGAATATTCTTGTTATTGGGCCCAATAGCCAATAATGCCCACAAATCAAACAACAAGGCTATTTTAAACGAAATCCATTTATCCTCAACAAATTATATTATTTGTCCAAATATCTTTAATATGAGAAATTACATTTCTCACCAAAGGAACCCAAAATTTGGGGTTGTAACAAAGATGGTACCAAAATCAATGTGATAAACCAAGTCATAATTTATCCATAACAAGACCTCTTTATCCTACTACTACTCATCCACAAAACCTAATTCAATCCTCAAGTTAAACCCCATTGAACAAAGATCCTTGTCATAAAAAACCTGTATAGAAGGGTATGATTATCTAACCTCATCACATTAGGGTTCACTAATCATCAACCTTTCACCACCTCATGAACAACTTAGGAAAATTTTAGGGAAACATCTCACCTAAAGAGTGATCATGTAAGGAAAAGATTCTAACTAGGGAGACAAATTTGAAATAGTCAGATTCCGACTACCATGGGCCCTGATACCATGCTGTAAGGAGTGGGATCCCAGAGGGGAACCACTCCCTACTAAAAATTTGAACAATAAAACCTCCAGCCCAAACACACCAAATAGGTATGATGGAGTGGGTATAAAATTTTCAAATCTTATTTATGATATACAAAACAACCAAAGTGTAGCAGCGGAATAAAAATATTGACTATATTCAATTTATCATAAGATTACAAAAGAACATATTAAACTTACATATAAAGGTAAATCATAAGGATCCATGTAGAGGGAAATCTAAACCACCTCAAGTTTGTCTCCAAGCTTTAATGTATTAAGCTAAGTCAATATCTTTATTCCATCTCCTCCATATCCTTCCCCTAGGGTTTGAAGCATACCCCATCAAGAATAAAAAAATATAAGACATCAACAAAGGCTGGTATGTGCATACTAAAAATAAATTTGAGCAATATATTTGGAATAAAGGTCAACAAATAAATAGAAGCTGTCCATAGAAAAAACCACCCAAGTGGGTATTTGGAGAAAAGAACCTCAATAAAATGATACTTTCCATTAAAACAAATAAAAAGTTATGCCATATATACATCCACTACCATGGTGGAAAATGAAGCACAAGTAGGGCACACACCCCGCAATCATCATCGATATCCTACATGCATGTGAGATAAACATAGTCCTAGAACAATATATTGACAAAGGCAGCCAAAAATCATACATCTTGAAACCTGATAGAGAATGTATACTACCAAACTCCCAAATATATAAAACATGGGCCAAGAATCATACATATTGCCCGGGTATGAGGTAACCTTTCCATCCCAAAAGAGCAGAAAATTACACATATGCTCAGATAGGAAATTACACATCTGCCACAAACAAAAACCAATGCAAACACACTACTCTAGTGATACTGAATCACATGGCATGTAAAATTTAAGGCAAGTAAAAAGTATGGTAAGATTATACCAAAGTAGTCACCACATAAGTGACCAACATATACATCCACATCATAAGTGGGAAAAAGACATCACATGTCATCATATAGAGTTCATCATGAACCAAGCATAAAATAAGAGTCCAAAAGAATATCCAAGATCACAAGATCAACATCAAATAAGGTAGTTCACATGAACCATGATTTTCAAAAGAAAAGACATTATGTATAGGCTAACATCCATAGGACCAAGAGAAAGAAGAAACATAGGCTAATTGCTCAAAAGAATAATCGAGGATGCAAATATACCTTAAAATAGGGTCCTAGAAACTCTCTTCACCAAACTGGTTATTTCTAAGATCAACCATGCCTAAATACAAATTGTTCACATGTATTAGGGTTTGAGATTCATATATATGTAATGTAACCCTAATTATAGACATTAATACAAAACAATGGATCTTGGACTCCAAACCTAAACCAATCGACTTATTAGTCTTTTTTATTAATAAAACATATTTATTTACTAAATTTGGAGTTCATATGGACTAGTTACCAATTTTAGGGATTTTTATATTAATTAATTAGATCCTTAGAAATCCATCGTTGAAAATATGGAAAACAGTCTTTGAAACTATTTTTATTAGAAAGAAAGCATTTTCTCGATTCCAAAACATATTTTATTTTATTTTATAAAATCAGCCAATCACAAAATTAGAAAAAGCCAAATCTGTAGGGAATTTGCGAGAGAGGAAGAGAGGTCAGATATACAAGGAGAAACTTATCTGAGAGTTTGGTGGAAAACTTCATTTATCATTCATTTGTGAAACTAACTAATTGATCATGAAGAACAAGTGCCAGAGTTGTTTACCTGAGGTCCAATTATGATCTGAAACTAAACATGACGTCGGGGAGCGGTGCCGTAAACTCAAACCAAGAACCATGTTTGGATTTTGAGTGAAATGAAGATGCAAGGAGAAATAAAAGCACGACCATCAGTAGATACACACTCAAGAAAGGATGAAATTGTGATGAGAGGAGGTTCACAAAAAAACCGAGGAAGACCGGGGTAGAGGTATTTATAAGTGGGGGTGTGAGAGAAGTTGTTTCTGAAGACTTGAAGAAAACGTTTAGGCGTTTCTCTAATTCTCCAAGTTAGGATACGAATATAATATTGATAGATGAGGAATTAAATTTTCAATCCAATGCAAGTTATTTTGTAAAAATTTGTTAAGAAATGAGGGAGTTATGCCCAAAATACCGGACCTTGGTCCGCGGTTACTGTTTCTACGGGCTGGTGTTTCTTAATCCGAATTTTGTAAAGTGTTGATTAAATTCTTTTCCTTTTTCTCTCTCTTCAATGGAAGGTACAAACAAGGTCCAAATTAAATGAAATTTGATACCTAGTCCAATTAGGACATGTAGAATCTGATTTTGACATTTTTTTTGAGGTAAAGGTCATAGCATATATTAAATAAACAAAGCAAGCAAACACCTATTTTGGCAAGTCTTACAGGATGTGAATACGAAAGATATGTTCTGCTGGGTGAAGAAAATGAGTGATGTTTAAATGTTTTAGGGGGAGGCACCCCTTAAGCCTCTAGCAGCACTAATCCAAAAACAATTCTGAGTAAAGTGCAGCTACTGGACCGAATAGTATCACTGGTGTTGTTGCAGCAAACTGACGCCCGTTTCATCGTCCACCATGGCCTTCTGGTCGCATAGAAAACGAGCTTCGGATTCACCTTCTTCGGAGTCCTCCTTCCCATCAAGGACCTGTTTACCTGCACATTGAGAGCAAGTGAAGGTCTGCATCTATTTGTGAGATAATATTTTGCCTCATTTTTGGAGTGTTGTTGAAGATTCTTTTGTTTCTCTCAAGCCACAGGTTCCAGCTGATGGTGATGAAGATGTCGTTTCCCCTGAAGGAGTTATAGTGTCTGTTTGGTATAATCTGCAGGGGAAAGGTAACTGATTGGAGTTCTAACTAGTAATTTTGTGTGCAGTGTAAAATGATGTTTAGTGAAGTGTTACACTTGAAGAAGATGTGTTCTACTGAATCAGTGTTCGATTTGCATAGAGGGCATCTGGAAGGACCAATGAAGCCCTTCTTTGAAAGGTTTTCTCCAGTAAGCAGCTTGTTGTGGAGGAGCAGCTAAAGAAAGGTTTTATGTTTTTGTTGCCATTTTTGTTTCCATATTTTTGTGGTATGTGGGGAAAAAACTCTGAAAGATAGGTGAGTGTAAGCTTTTTTAATAGAGTAGGAGTTTCCCCATTGCCAAGTGATATTATTTGATGAATTGTGTTCAAGAGTCTGCTTTAAGGCACAGAGGTCGTCAGGTTTGAGATGCATGAGAATGCATCTTTTGAGAGAGTTTGTTATGTTGCTGGTTAGAAGGTGGAGGGCTTTAACAATGTTGATCTTGAGGAGATTGTTTGGGATGGTCCAATTTGTGTGCAGGTTTAGAACAGAAATTTTTTCAAACCAAGGATCGTTCCAGAAGGTGATTTTTAGGTGTGAGTGTGGAGGAGTGTTGATGAGTTGGGTTATAATTTGGATGTTTTTGTTTATGTATTTCCAAAGGGGTGAGGCTGATTTTTTTGGAACTTTATGCCAGGGAGGGGATTTTTGATAGTATTTGTAGTTGATAAGGCTCGACCATATTGTTTTCTTTTTTTTTACCAGACTGTTGATGATTTTCACTATGAGGCAGAAGGCATGGGTTTCAATGTTTAGTATACCCCATCCACCTTGGTCTAAAGGGGCAGCAATAGTATTCCAATTTGCAAGATGGTAGTGCTTTCTGGAATTTGTGGATGGGTTAAAGTTATTCCAGAGGAATTCCCTTCTCACTTTATCAAGGAGTGTTTTAGTTTTGGATGGAAGGGGTATACAACTCAGGTAGTGTGTGGTGATAGGAGTGATGACACTGTTAAGAAGAGTAAGCCTTCCCGAGAGATTTAGAAAATTATTTGTCCAATCAGAGAGTTTTTTATTTATTTTCCCAATGATGGGAGACTAGGTAGAATTTGTGATGTTGTGGGGGGTAATTGGGAGTCCTAGGTATTGAATGGGGAAGTCATCAATCTTGCACGTAAGGAGATCTTTGTACCTTTCCAATATAGATTGTTCAAGGTGAACCCCAAAGATGGATGATTTTTGGAGATTTATTTTAAGCCCCAAAATGTAGGAGAAAATGCCTAGGATTATGAAGATATTGAGTAAAGAGGCATCCTCTGGGGAGGAGAGGATTATGGTATCATCGACAAATTGTATAATGTTCTCTTTGCATTCCTCTGGTGAGTTGATGAGGCCATTGATTTTTCCAAGTTGTATCATACGAGAGAGGATGGTTGTGATGATAATAAACAGGTAAGGGGAGAGGGGGTCACCTTGTCTGAGGCCATTTGAATTTTGAAAGTAACCAAATGGAACACCATTTATGATAGTTGAAAATTGGTTTGTGGATATGCAAGCATGTATCCATTTGACCCATTCGTGAGCAAAACCAAAGCCAGTGAGTGTTTTTGTTAGACAGTTCCAGTTAAAAAAGTCAAAGGCTTTCTAAAAGTCTAATTTGATGGCCAGTAGTGGTGTTCTATTTTTGTGGTAGAGGTGTATTGTTTCGTTAACCATCAGGTACACATTTTGTATGCTTCTACCTATGAGAAAGGCATTTTGATTGAGGGGAATCATTTTGTTCATGAGTGGTTTTATTCTATTTGCTAGAGTTTTTTTAAGATTTTGTATGAAGTGTTGATAAGGCTGATGGGTCTGTACTGGGAGATAAGGTGAGGTTGATTGGTTTTTTTTATTAGGGTGATGAAGGTTTGGTTTAGGTGCTTGATGATGTTGTGGGGGTTTTCACTTTCGTTGAAAGTCTTAAGCAAAGCCGGGAAGTCAATTTTGTAGTGCTTCCAGTTTGTAAGATAGAATTCTACATTAAGACTGTCAGGTCCAGGTGATTTATTTGATCCTAGTGTAGATATGGCCAAGCCCAATTCCCCTGGGGAAAAAGGTTTTATAAGGTGTTGAGGATGTTCAATGTTTGTAGGGCAGATCATAATCCAGTCCAAGTCATTTAGGCAGGAGGGATTGTGGTTGTTGTTGAAGATTTTTTTGAAATGGTCAGTGATGTGGTTTGTGATAGATTGTTTGTGGGTTGTGATCCTTTCATTTATTAGAAGATATGTGATGGATTTTTTTCGAAAATTTTTGTTGCAGATTTTATGAAAGAACTTTGTGTTTTTATCCCCTTCTTTTTCCCAGGTGATTTTTGCCCTTTGTCTCCACCTGGTGTCAATGCACTTTTTTGTGAAGTCAAGGTCAGCTTTTATGGACTGGACAAGAGCAGGGTCAGCTGAAGGGTACTTGTCCACAAAGAGGAATTGTTCTTCTAGGTTTTTTTGTGTTTTGGAGAGCTTGTTTGGGTTTGTGTGTTTCTAGTTTTTGATGTGTATTTTGATGCTTTTTGTGTTTTGGAGAATGTGGAGGCCTAGGTTTGTGGTTTGGGAGTCAGCTGATTTCCAATGCTCTACACAGATGGTGGTAAAATTGTTTATGGAGAGCCAACAATTTTCAAATTTGAAAGGGCGCTTACCCGATGAAATGGTATTTGTATCTAGAACAAGAGGAAAATGATCGGATATGGCTTTGTGAGAGATGTGAACTGTGGAGAGTGGGTGTTTGTCTTCCCATGGGGTGGAGCAGATGAAATGATCGAGTCTGGCAAAAGTTTGATTTCTAGACCATGTAAAGGATGCATTTGATGGTTTTAAATCAATTAAACCATGTTTTGTGAGGAGATGGATAAATAGTTTGCCAGCTGCAGACATAGTTTGTGCGGAATTTGTGGGGTTGAATCTATCTGAGTTTTGGGTTATCAAATTGAAGTCCCCACTGATAACCCAGGGAGACAAATGGTAGTTTGTCATGTGCAATTTTAGTTCAGTCAAGAAGGCATATTTATTTTGTCCAGGTTCACCATAAACCCCCGAGAAGTTTTAACAAAAACCATCTGATGTGTTTTTAAAGGCGATGGTTATGGAGTAGTCTAGAGTGGTGGTGTTTAGGGCGGAGAAGGTAAGATTGTTGTATCCAACTAAGAGACCTCCTTTAAAGCCAGTGGGGGGGATTTGGACCCAGACTGTGATTCTGTTACCTCCTATGGTTTTAAGAGCAAAAGGGGAAAGACTAGTTTTAGTTTCTTGGATAGTGATCAGGTCAATTTTATTTTTGTATATGTGTGAGCGGATTTCCTTACGTCTATTGAGGTTTGCAGCCCCACAGACGTTCCAAGAAGTATGATGCATATTTGGTGGATATGTTAGGAAGGGAGATGGTCAGTTCTAAAAAGCAGGCTAGTCGATTTTGAGAAGTTCAAAGTTTTTCTTGGTAGTTTCCAAAACTCTTTTGTTTGTCCAATCCATAAAGAGTTCAATATCATTTAGAGCTTTTTGTGCCTTGTCTTCGTCTTCAAGATGTATTCCTATATTTTTTGCAAATTTTGTAAAACTATTGATGTTTGACCATGATGCAAGGTCCTCAATGTTGTCTATATCACAGTTTATAGACTTTGTAAAAAGTGTGGAAGAGATTAAGAATAGAAGATTTTGCACAGGATGAACTGGGAGAAGTGTTTGTGGATATACCTGAATCCAGTCTGTTGACGATGATATTTTTTTGCCTCTTTTGGACCTTGCATCATGAGCTTCTGGGTATAGATGACTTCTAGCCTTTGTTTTGGGCTCTTCAGCTGAGGACTCTATGAAAAGTTGACATCCTTTAGCTGGAAGGTTTTTGTTTTCTTGAAGAGTTTTGGTTTGGGTTTTGTGCTTGGCAGCTTTCCTTGGTAGAAGTTGGGGAAGGAAAAATGGTGCTAGATGGAGGAGAGGTGTTTCCATGATGGGAGGGAGTGGAGGTTCTGGTTCTTTTTCTACTTGTAAGGAGGTTTGTGTTATCCGAGGAGGTTGTGTTTGAGTTTTTTCTTTCCCAAACGTGGTGTCTATCACCAGTGAGTCGGTTAACAGTAGGTGTTTTTCTATCTTTGTTTGGGCAAAACCATGAAGGTGGATGGTTTGAAATATCAGAAAAGGATGTTCTATTTTCAGAAGGATGTTCGGCAGACAGTTTGATGTTATAGATAGATTCTCCGATCCTAATATTGATGGAAGGTGGTAGGGAAATGGTTGCTTTGACTGCAAAGAGGCAAAAGGCTTTTATGTATTGGGTAGGATGCAGGGTTTCCGGGCTGATGTATTGAAGAGTAGCCCCGATGGAGTGGGCTATGCCTCTGAAAATCTCAACTTCCCAGAGGTGGGGTGGGAGGTTGGAGATTACAACCCAGTCCGATCCGCCAGCTGGAGCTGGGAAAGCTCCAAGGTCGGCTGTCAATTTCGACAATCTGGCTGTAATAAAACTAGATCCACATGGTATAGTGAGAATCTGGTTGAAGAGATGGTTGATCTTTGTACCTTCAGGAACAGTGTATATCAGTTGGGTTGGCAAAAATATTTTTGGTTTTAGGATAGTCTGTCCAGGGATGAGGAGGGATAGAGCGCGGGTGATATCTAGGACATTTATAGGGTTGTTGTCGATGTTGTTTTCAATGGATATGAGGATGCTTCTTAAAGTGAGTACTTTGAGTAGTCTCATGGAGTTTGCAGGAAGGTCAAGGGCTATCACATATTCCAGGTGTTACGGAGTTTTCATGGCTGATGGAGTAGGGATGGTGTATGATCTATGAGTGGAGGTACCAGGGGGAGTATAGGAGGAGCGGGGTTTTGGTGGTGAAGCTAAGCGGTTTGGTGGCTTGTGGTAGGGTTTTGATATTGGCACAAACCTGGTGTTTTTATGCTGGTATTGAGTTTTGGGAGTGTCTGCATGTTCGGGCGGGAGGTTTGCAAGGCATGCAAATGTGTTGCTTGTGAGTGGAGGAATAGGAGGGGGATGGTTGGGGCGTCTATAGTTTGTATCTCTTTTTTTTGGAACTCACTGGTTTTCACTGTAAGTCAAACCTTTTCCACCTAGGGAAGAAAAGCTCAGGGTCTGCATGAGTTCTGATCTTTATTGGTGGGGATGAGCTTTATAGTTCCTTTTGGTGTGACCTACTTGGTGGCATCTGAAGCAGGTAAAGCGGGAAGGGCATCTGGAAGCCGAATGATGTTTACTTTTGCAAAGAAAACAGTGAAGGGCCGAAAAAGGTTTTCTAGGAGGGATTGTTCTCCAGATTTGGGCGGTGGGGTTTACCTCTAAGAGTTTGTTGATGAGGTGAGTTGATTTTTCTTGTCCTAAGATAGGAAAAGTGCGGTTTAGGAGGATCGTGTCTTTTGGGATGATATCATCCGCTGTGAAGGATCAGGGGTTTAGGGTTTTGTGTAGTAAAGAGAGAGTGAGTTTTGTGGTTGTTTTATTTTTTTGGAAGAAAAAAGATGGTACCTTGCTGCGATGGAGCTTGTTTGATGTGGTGTTGACGCTGTGTCTGCAACATCTTCCTCCTCTGAGCAAGAGGAGACAGAGATGGGCCAAGCCTTTGTTCCTACCGGGGGTTGATGAACATCCCGAACGAAAAGCTGATCAGCCGAGTTTGATGAAGTTGAGTTATCTTGGTCGTATTTTTTATAGAGATGTGCTAGCTCGGGTGGTGTGTCGGCATTGAAATCCCTAACCCAAGCCAGGAAAGTTCAATTTCCAATCGGTTTGATGAAGATTGTCCATTCCGGCTTGAGCTTGAGGTTTGAGATCATCAGGTCCCAACCCTCAGAGATGAGGAGGGTTGATGCTTTGTTTTTCCAGTGGTGATCAGCCTGGAAAGACCAACTGACCGTCACCGGGAAGGAACAGTGGCCAATGTTGATCATGTAGGATCCGGGTGATAGGTCAAACTTGTGGTAGATCCAAGCTTTCGATAGGGGAACACTGGTAGAGTACGAAGGGTTTGAGAGTGGAAACTCCATGAAGGTGAGTCGCGAGTCCATGTCTAGAGGTGTAACGGAAACCCTTGAGCAGTCATCAAGCGCCGATGATTTTCTCTGTCTTAGGGCATTCATGAATATTTTTGTTTTGCCTTTTTTGGATAGTCGAGTCTTGTTTATGCATGAGGCCAGGGTGATCAGGCCACCCGTTCTCATGATGTGGTCTTGGTAGAGCGTGCAGGTGAGTGAATTTGAAATAGATATTCTCTGGGAAGCAGAGAATCGAGACCGATGAGACTGCAGTTAAGATACAGGTCGGGAAAGCGATAGCCGACAGAATAGTTTGTAGCTAGAGAGACTTTTTGAAAAGGGTGTTTTGGAGTAATAGACTGTCCTGGGCGCAACAGAGAGAGAAAGTGCCCCAGCCGCTATAGTTGGGAAAATCAGATGTTAAGGTTTAAAGGTCTGCATGTTGCTATTTTATCTTGGGTTTGCATGCTAGGTTCCTCAGGAGTGATCCAAAGCTCCAGGATTAATTGTAGAGGAGTGAAGGGGGTGGAGGAGTTAAGAGGATGTACCTTTATCGCCGCCGCTCTGCGCACCAGACAGGTGATAATCGTCGGGAGATGAGGGAGGCGAGGATGTGCCAGATCTTTTCTGTTACCTGATATGGAAATGATCCCACTGCACTGAGAAAATCAAGGCGGAGCTCGACGGACAGGGAGGGGAGAAAACCGAGCATTGTGCGGCTCACACCACTGAAGCGCTACCCAAGAAGGATGGGGGAGCGGAAGCTAGGGCTAGCCGAACTAGGGCTCACCTAGGTGGAGAGGATGATGATGTGATCTTAGGGTTGTTTCTAGAGAGAAGTTTGTGCTATCTCTCGCTTACCACCCATTGTCGATTTTGTGTTTGGCGAAGAAAAGGGGCGGGGCTCAACGGACAGGGGGAGGAGGTTGAGCCCGGTGGAGCCCAAACCACAGAGGCGCTAACCGTGGAGGGCAGAGGAGCGATGGCTGGGGCACGCCGGGAAGAGGCGAACTGGAGAGGGGGGGATGAGACCTAGGGGATGTTTCTAGAGAGAAGATGGAGCTTTCTCTGACTTATTTGTGTCTTCTTCATGACACAACACATCTAATCTGATTTGACATTAGTTTTCTCTTTTGGAGACTTTTGCTATTTTTTTAATTCTTTTAAAGTAAATCACATTTTCTCTTTCCTAATGCATTAGAGATGTATAAAATTATCTGAAATTGATGAAACTTCACCCACAAGTCATTGTAAGTGCATTAGAAACGAATTTTCCATTATTTACATTTTTATGTTGTTTATTATTTTAATTAATATTTTGAAGGTTCTACTCACTTTCTCTCTTCTGATTTCACCTTTTAATCAAACATCTTCCAAATCGGATGAGAATTCCCCCAAAGGATATATTTATTATGTAAATTATGAATCTAAGATTATTTTCCTCTTTTGGAGTCATTTATTATTTTATTTGATATTTTGGGGAAAATATAGTTCTTCTCTTTCCAAATTGAATTAGATTAATTTTTATTATGTGAATAATGTGAAACTTGACTCCCAAGACAATTGGAACCCAATGAAAACTATTTTAACTTAGATTTCACTTTTGG
Source organism: Alisma plantago-aquatica (assembly GCA_963693085.1). Taxonomy (NCBI): domain Eukaryota; kingdom Viridiplantae; phylum Streptophyta; class Magnoliopsida; order Alismatales; family Alismataceae; genus Alisma; species Alisma plantago-aquatica. The sequence continues at coordinate 1,236,374,079 of OY856410.1, read as the reverse complement.
GATTTCTTTTGATGAGTTATGTCACATTTAATATTTGTGGCCATTAATAGCACATTATCACTATTATCATTATGGCTCATCCGTTATGTTCCATCACTTAATATTATCACCAAAAGAATTATGTGGTATTGTTTGCACAAATTTATATAATTCATTATTTTCTCATGTGACATATTTTAAGTTTCTATTATTGGCCCAAGACTAATGTGAGAATATTAGGTTACATCATAGTGATTTATACATGCATTATCTTATTAGGGTTATACTAAACATCATCTAGATCTAAATCTTAACCTTGTTTGGATAAGTCTAAAAGGTCAAACTTCCAGGGTAGGGTTCGAGATCATGTATGTTAAAACACTCCACCCCTTAAAAGGATTTCGTCCTTGAAATCTATTGATTCAAACATCAACAACCAACTACTCTCCACCCCTTAAAAGGTTCAACCATACAAATCAAACTAATTAACATATAGAGTTTCCCACATATCTTTTAGTTGTGAATATTTTAGAGATTTATGTTGTTCATGTATCCAACTAATAAGTCATACTATTTAGGGTTGATTTTTTGGTCCTTATGTCACAAACCTAACAACCCTAAGTTCCAAAAAAAAGTCATAGGGTACAAAGGGTAGGTACACTACACCTTAACATTATCTCATATATTCCTAGTCACTTCTTCAAAACTAGGGTTAGGATTCTATGCCAACTAATTCTAGGGCTTCTCAATAAAACTTCACATATCTCTTTATTGTGACTTAGTTCAAGAAATCACCATAAATCAGAGAAAGAAATTTTGTACATATGGTAGTATAATGAAAATAATTTTTATCGATAAGAAACATTAGAGATAAAACAAAGATGGTACCAAAATCAATGCGATAAACCAAATCACAATTTATCCATAACAAGACCTCTTTATCCTACTACTACTCATCCACAAAACCTAATTCCATCTTCAAGTTAAACCCCATTGCAAACAAAGATCCTTGTCATTAAAAACCTATATAGAAGGGTATGATTATCTAACCTCATCACATTAGGGTTCACTAATCATCAACCTTTTACCACCTCATGAACAACTTAGTAAAATTTTAGGGGAAAATTTCACCTAAAGAGCAATCATGTAAGGAAAAGATTCTAAATAGGGAGACAAAATTGAAATAGTCAGATTCTGACTACCATGGGCTCTGATACCATGCTGTAAGGAGTGGGATCCAAGAGGTAAACCACTCCCTACTAAAAATTTGAACAATAAAACCTCCAGTCCAAACACACCTAATAGGTATGATGGAGTGGGTGAACATTTTTCAAATCTTATTTATGATATACAAAACAACCAAAGTGTAGCAGCAAAATAAAAATATTTATGGTATTTAATTAATCATAAGATTACAAAAGAACATCTTAAATTTACAATGAAAGATACATCATAAGGATCCATGCAGAGGGAAATCTAAAGCACCTCAAGATTGTCTCCAAGATTTAACATTTTAAACTAAGTCCATATCTTTATGCCATCTCCTCCGTATCCTTCACCTAGGGTTTGAAGCGTACCCCAGCAAGAAGAGAAAATAGAAGACATCATCAAAGGCTGGTATGTGCATACTAAAAATGAATTTGAGCAATATATTTGGAATAAATGTCAACAAATAAATAGAAGCTTCCCATAAAAAGAAACGTACCACCCAAGTGGGTATCAACAGAAACTAATCTCAATAAAATGATACTTGCCATTAAAATAAATAAAATATTATGACATATATACATCCACTACCATGGTGGGAAATGAAGCACAAGTAGGGCACACCCCCACAATCATTATGAATATCCTGCATGCATGTGAGATAAACATATCCCTAGAACCACATAAAGATAAAGGGGGCCAAGAATCATACATCTTGAAACCTGATAGAAAATGGTATACTACCAAACTCCCAAATATATAAAACATGGGCCAAGAATCATACATCTTTCCCGGGTATGAGGTAACCTTTCCATCCCAAAAGAGCAAAAAATTACACATCTTCTCAGGCAGGAAATTACACATATGCCATAAATAAAAACCAATACAATTATACTACTGTAGTGCTACTGAATCACATAGCATGTAAAATGTAGATGCAAGTAGAAAAGTATGGTCAGATTATACCAAAGTAGTCACCACATAAGTGACCAACATATACATCCACCTCATAAGTGGGAAAATGACATCACATGTCATCATATATAGTTCATCATGAACCAAGAATAAAATAAGATTCCAAAAGAATATCCAAGATCACAAGATCAACATCAAATAAGGTAGTTCACATGAACCATGATTTTCAAAAGAAAAGACATTGTGTATAGGCTAACGTCCATAGGACCAAGAGAAAGAAGAAAAATAGGCTAATTTCTCAACTATATAATCGGGGATGAAAACATACCTTAAAACAGGGTCCTAGAAACTATCTTCACCAAACTAGTTGTTTCCAAGATCAACCTTGCCTAAATACAATTTGTTCACATGTATTAGGGTTTGAGATTCATATATATGTAATGTAACCCTAATTCTAGACCTTTCTACAAAACATTGGATCTTGGACTCCAAACCTAAACCAATCGACTTATTAGGTTTGTTTTATTAAGAAAACATATTTATTTACTAAATTTGGAGTTCATATAGATTAGTTACCAATTTTAGGGATTTTTATAGTAATTAATTAGATCCTTAAAAATCCATCATTGAAAACATGGAAATAAGGCTTTGAAACTATTTTTATTAGAAATAACACATTTTCCCTATTCCAAAACATATTTTATTTTAATTTTTTGACAAGAAAATTAAAAGATATGAATTTTATGAAATCAGCCAATCACAAAATTAGAAAAAGCCAAATCAGTAGGGAATTTGTGAGAGAGGAAAGAGGTCGAATATGCAAGGAGAAACTAGTCTGAGAGTTTGGGGAAAAACTCCGTTCGTCATTCGTTCATGAAACTAACTAACCGATCATCAAGAACAAGTGTCGGAGTTGTTTACCTGAGGTCCAATTACGCTCTGAAAATAAACATGACGTCGGGAAGCAGTGTCGCAAACTCAAACCAAGAACCATGTTTGGCTTTTGAGTGAAACGACGATGCAAGGAGAAATCAAAGCACGACCACCAGCAGCCACACACTCAAGAAAGGATAAAATTGGGATGAGAGGAGGTTTGCAAAATAACTGAGGAAGACCGGGGTAGAGGTATTTATAAGTGGGGGTATGAGCGAAGTTGTTTCAGAAGACTTGAAGAAAAAGTTTAGGAGTTTCTCTAATTATTCCAGTTAGTCTACAAATATGGTATGGATAGATGCAGAACTAAATTTTCAATCCAACACAAGTTATTTTGTGAAATTTCGTTAAGAAACGAGGGAGTTATGCCCAAAATACCAGACCTTGGTCCACGATTACTGTTTATGCGGGTTGGTGTTTCCTAATCTGAATTTTGTAAAGTGTTGATTAAATTATTTTTCTTTTTCTCTCTCTTCAATTGAAGGTACAAACAAGGTCTAAATTAAATGAAATTTTATACCTATCCTAATTAGGGCATGTAGAATCTGATTTTGATATTAGTTTTCTCTTTTAGGGGCTTTTGCTATTTTATTTAATTCTTTTTAAGTAAATCACATTTTCTCTTTCCTAATGCATTAGAGACGTATAAAATTATCCAAAATTGATGACACTTCACCCACAATTCATTGTAAGTGCATTAGACACATTTTTCCATTATTTACATTTTTTATGTTGTTTATTATTTTAATTAATATTTTGAAGGTTCTACTCACTTTCTCTCTCTTGATTTCACCTTTTATCAAACATCTTTCAAATTGGATGAAAAATCACCCAAAGGCTATATTTATTATGTAAATTATGAATCTAAGATTATTTTCCTCTTTTGGAGTCATTGATTATTTTATTTGATATTTTGGGGAAAATATAGTTCTTCTCTTTCCAGATTGAATTAGATTAATTATTATTATGTGAATAATGTGATACTTGACTCCCAAGATAATTGGGACCCAAGGAAAACTATTTTTAACTTAGATTTCACTTTTGGGATTTCTTTTAATGAGTTATGTCACATGTAATGTTTGTGGCTATTAATAGTACATCATCACTATTATCATTATGGCTCATCCATTATGTTCCATCACTTAATATTACCACCAAAGGAATTATGTGGTATTGTTTGCACGGATTTTGTATAATTCATTATTTTCTCATGTGACATGTTTTATGTGTCTATTATTGTCCCAAGACTAATGTGATAACATTATGTTACATCATAGTGATTTATACATGCATTATCTTATTAGGGTTATACTAAAAATCGTCTAGATCTAAACCTTAACCTTATTTGGCTAAGTCTAAAAGGTCAAACTTCCAGGGTAGGGTTCGAGATCTGATATGTTACAATAGGAGTACTGGGGAATTCCCAGAGAACAATACAGACAATTGAGAATCAATTGTTGTGACAAGCGCTGTCTTCTCTAGTTGTGGTAACCACGAGAGCCCAGGCAAGTCCTACCCGACTAGGGAGGAATAGCCAAAGGGAGAGAAACAATTGATTTCATTATCGTGGGAGAGTATACTGGTGACTAGTACGCCAATGGGAGAGACAACTCCTTCCTATCCGGTCCAGCAGGATGACAGGAGTTCTAGAAGGTTTGTGTGGACTTCTCTAGAGGCGGGAGGTCGTTGTCTGCCGCTAAGGAGGAAATCGTCAACCAGCAGTCCTTGATGAGAGGATATGCTGTATAAGACAATGAGTGAGTCTGGTTTTGTAGGAGGAGAACTTAGACGAGTCCCAGTGCAATCGGGATTCAATGTTGCACACGAAGATTGTCGCTAGACTTTCTCCAGGACCAGGTATATCCTCGTAAACCATCCTTCATGTCTTATAGTAGTTGATGTGATCCATTAGATAAGGGAAATATGGTAGATAAATTTTTTATTTCCGATGCGTATTACGTAGCCATATTTCCCTAAAGTGGTATTAGAGCCAATGTTAATTTACTATGTTATGGGATAATCGATATGATCGGATTTTAGCTTTGTCATTCTATTATTGCATGCAATGCGAATAATATCTTATCAAATCCAAACACCACAATAATCCCAAACTAATATATATATATATATATATATATATATATATATATATATATATATATATATATATATATGTGCATATATATATATGCAATTTACACACATCGCCTAAAAGTGGTTTTGATGGTGGATGTGTAGTATGGCTATGGCCAATAACTCCTATATTCTGTGCATGGTTGTATGGTTGGTTGATCCTCTTATCTTGGTATGTGCATTGAGCCTCTATCTTTTCTTCCCCATGTAAAGTTAATTCTTTCCTACCCTTGCTAGAGCGGTGGGGATCAATATGGGGGTGTTCCCGACAAAATACTTGGGCATACCCATCTCTGGGGGTAGGCGTAGTGGGAAGGATTATAGCTCTGTTATTGATGACTTGAGGGTAACTGTCGACAAGTGGGCGAGTAACAACATTTTGATGGTGGGACGGATGGTGCTAATTAATTCGGTCCTCATAGCAAAGTTTCTTTTTTGGAGAAGGATGGCTGAACTCCCCACCTTCATCATTGACAATGCCCGGAGTATTATGAGCGGGTTTCTGTGGGGTGGTAAGGGTAAAGGGGTTGATTGGGATACGATTGCTAAACCAAAGGAGCATGGAGGCTTGGGGATCAAGGATGTACAGTGGTTGGCATATAGTGCTACGAGCTGCAGGATTTGGAGGTTCCTAACTCGACCAGATTCACCTTGGACAAACTGGATGAGAAGGCATTATGGGACCAGCTTGGGGGTGTTACCTGCTCGGGGGTGTACGACGTTGTGGAGGAAAATGGTGATGCTATGGGAGGATGTTAAATCAGACTTTGTGCAGGTCAATGATACCATCTGAACTTGCCTGGTGAAAAATGTTGGCGAACAGTGTTGGGCGGGGCCTCCGGTCCCTTGGGCCGGTGTGGTTTGGAATAGAGTGCATACACCGAAATGGAGCTGCAACCTGTATAGATGTATCCTAAGAAGGCTCCCCACGGCTGATAGAATGGATGATTGGGGTCTGGGGGTGGATACGACCTATAGACTGTGCAAGATGGCTAACGAATCTCACGACCATCTGTTCTTTAAGTGCAGCTATACAAAATATCTCTGGCTCTGGATGGTCCTTAAGTGCGGGTGGGGAGGTACACCTCCTTGTAACCTTATGGAGGTTGTCGCTTGGATCTGAACCAGGATGGCTATGAATCACGTGATGGGATGCTTTGTCGGTTTGGGCCTTGAGGGTCTCTCTTTTTTGGTTTGGTAGGAAAGAAATACGAGGCTTCATGGTGGTAAGGAGATGGACAAGTACAAATGTTTTGATGTGCTTACTAACATGCTCCTGTTTTTTTGTAAGGCTAAACCTAAGCTTTATAAAGGCTTAGACCTTCAAGTTAAAAGATAGTGGGGTTTTTGTAGCTAACCACCCTCTGTACATATAAGGGATCCTTTGATCCTTTGCTCTTTTTGATGATAGTAATATTTTACCTTATCCAAAAAAAAAATGTAACTCAAGATTTCCAAATAATTATGTAAAAATAGGATAGTTTACTTTCTTGTTATGACGAAGATGAAGGATGGTCTGAAGATCATGAGCCTATCGACTGGAGGACCATGGAGGAATAGAAGGATGAGCTGAACCGACTACCTGGTGTGCCCGACCGATCAACTGGAGGTGCCAGTAGATGGTAGACTGATGGAACTAGATGACCAGTGAGACAACCTAACAACTAGCCAAGAGGCAAGCCCGTCGGTTCAAGGGTTGAACCAATCAACCCAGATTGACAAGTACATATCTTCATCAATAACATGTTTCGACATGTGATGTAGACCTAGATGACGTAATTCCTTGTGGCTCCAAGGGATTCCATTAGGCTGGCCATAACAACAACTTTCGTTTGTTGCATGTTTTCATTGTTGGGATACAACGTGTATATGATATGTACTATATATGTGGTGATTGAACAAAGTACATGTATATACTTATAAATAAAAACTCCCTCAATTAAAATATTAAGTCTTAGATGCCTTCCATCAGCAATACACATGAAAACCTTGATCGACTAAGCGTAGATTTGCATAAATCTTGGTGTGCCGTCTATCTTGTGGAAGTGTGATGGTAGATATGTAGATTTCCACAAATCACAGTGTGTATCTATTGTATTGGCTATTGGGTCAGGCTTAACTAGTGACTTGGAGAGCCCAAGCCTAGAGGCATGGAGATAATTATGGCAAAGAGTTGTGTATATCATCTATTCAAGGGTTGCATATGATTCAATTGGCATGATGGCCTACCTAAATAGTCAGGTTGTGGGCGATCGGCAAAAGCTGACTCATGACTTGATGAAATATGGATCTTGTCCCACTAGAATATTGTACACTATAATGTTCTAGATTGATATTGAGGGCTATCAGTTCGAATAAAATAGTGGGAGAGATAATAATTAAAGACCTAATTATATCATCAAAATTTTCAAATCAAACCAAGTCAAAAGGGTTTTTGACAAATGCAAATTTTATCTCTTATAGATGTAAATGGAAAACAAATCACCATGTTCAGACAAATTAAATGAGATTTATGTCCATAACTAGTTCAGAACCTTGAGAAGTTTTCTGCATGATCTTGAAACACCAGAGCCAAAATCCATTCCAAATCCACCTAAGACTGACATGGATGCTTATTTGAAGCATGCCAATGATATTGTGAACTTCAAAAACCTTTTACTGGGTTGTATGAACTATGAGTTGCATAAACAACATGATAAGCATGAAAGGTATAATGTCTCTAAGACGCTATTTGAGTTCAAACTGATAGAGGGAGGTCCATTAGAGCCCCATGTGCTTAATATGATTAGGCATATGGAGTATCTTGAGAAATTGGGATTTCCTTTGGGTCAAGAGTTGGCCACAGATATGATTTTGCAATCATTGCCTAAATTATATAGTCGGTTCATTGAGTGTTATCACTTGAGCAACATGGATGGACCACTGTCAAAGTTGCTTGACATCTTGATAAATGTCAAAGCACAAATGAAGATGGACAAATTAGTGATGGTGATCAACAGAGTTGAGTTCAAGGACAAAGGCAAAGCCAAAAAGCATTTTGTGGCTAAGATAAAGTCCAAATCTTCTACACTCAAAGTAAGGAGAAGGATAAGGGAACCCAACAAGATGAAGCAAGGGATAGAGATCTCTACTTCTGGGGTATATGTTATTGAGATTAACTTCACTACTTCTTCATCATGTCTACTTGATACCGGATGTAGATCACACATTTTCTCAAATATGAAGGATCTGAAAAGAAGTAGCCCTTTAGAGACAAGTGAGGTTGAACTGTGTGTTTCTAATGGCACAAGAGTTGCAGCCAACACAGTTGGAACCCACAAGTTAACTCTACCAAGTGGGCTTGTAATAGAGTTAGAGAAAAACTATTACGTAGTTTTCATTAATAGGAACATCATATATGTATCTTATTTGGACAAGAAAGGATTCGAATATCTTATAAAGAATGGAAGATGTTCTATTAGTACATATGGGAGGATCCCTGGATCCCGGGAATAAGAGGAAGCATAGAAAGTGCTTACAGTTTCTCAAGCACCAATGTTCAAAAGGTGGACCAGCTTATGACGGAAGACTCTACCGCTTGGAACAAGGAAGTCATATACACCCTCTTCACCCAAGAAATATCACACAAGATTCTGGCAATACCACTTAGTCTCAACAAGCAGGAGGACGACATTTATTGGAAACCAGATAGGAGAGGAGAATTTACTATTAGATCGGCCTACTGGATGGCAGCCCAAAGCCCGCCCGAAAGGGAAGTACGTAGACGTCAAGAGGAGGCTAGTGGATGGCGTCTAGTATGGAGGAAGAACCTCATCCCAAAGGCGACACATTTTTTATGGAGATGTATGACAGGGGTGTTAGGCACTTTGGGACGTCTATTTGATCGACACTGTCATTTGGACGGTATTTGCAGCATCTGTGGAAGAGAGAAAGAAGATATTAGGCACATGTTGTTCAGATGCCCTCAGGCGTGGGAGCTCTGGAAAGAAAGCCCGGGAGTAGTGCAAGCGAGGATCCGGGAAGCTGGCGAGAATAGAGAGGACGGTAGAATCACGAGACTCATAACCCAACAAAGCGAAGATGACAACCATGTCATGATAGCTACTTTGTGGACGGTTTGGACCTAGAGAAATGCCATCATCTTCTACGAGAAGCCACAACCGCCACTCATCACCCAGCGACATCTTCTAGCACTGATTACAGGATACTACGCAGTACAGCTCTCAAGTGCTGACTGACCCGGAGAAAAGGAGAAGAGGAAGTCCATTTGGGAGCCACCCGAAGAAGGATTGCTCAAACTTAACTGTGATGCTGCAGTACACATACGTGGGCTTGACGGAGCTGGTCTTGCGTGGAGATATCACGCCGGACAGGTGGTTCACGTAGCTGGAAGTAGACATCCAACTCTTCACGACGTCCCGACAGCTGAAGCATGGGCCATCAGGGAGGGCATCCGACAGTCTAAGGAACAACACATAACAAGGTTAGTAGTGGAGTCAGATTCGGAAGCTATCATCCACTTCATAAAGTCAGAAGATAAATGCTCGGATCTTCTTGGAATCCTACTTGCAGACATTCACAGTTTAAAGTCTTTCTTTCAGTCAATTAGTTTTGTTTTCTGTAGAAGACAGGAAAATTGACTAGCACACCTGCTAGCTCGTGAAGCCTCTGTTAGTTCTAGTCCTTTCTTTTTATCTTCGTCTTTCCCTCAGTCTGTAACAAACTGGATTGAGCCATCTTTGAGCTCGGAGTAATAGAATGTTGGTTTTTGACCTCAAAAAAAAAAGTAAAGATGGGATCTCCTATGGCAATGCCCCAATGTCTTATGGTCTATAGTTGATATATCTAGAGATAGGCGTATATAATGTGAATACCAAAGGCAAAAACTCAATGACTCAAACAAAACATACCTTTGGCATTGTCGTCTAGGGCACATAAATGAGAATTGCATATCTAGACTCCATAAAGATGGTTATCTGGACTTTTTTTATTTTGAATCATTGGAGACATGTGAATCTTATTTGTTGGGAAAGATGGCTAAGACCCCTTTCACAGGTCAAAATGAGAGGGCTAGTTGATCAATTAGGACTCATACATACTGATGTGTGTGTACTTTTTAGAATAACCACTAAAGGTGGGTATCTGTACTTCATTACCTTCATTGATGACTTCAGTAGGTATGGATATGTTTACTTGATGAAACATAAGTCAGAAGCTCTTGAAAAGTTCAAGGAGTTCATGACTGAAGTACATAAACAACTTGGTAAAAGTAGTAAGGCACTTTGCTCTAATCAAGGTGGAGCTTAAAGTAGGAGTTTGAGGACCTTCTTAGAGCCCATGGGATTGTATCCCAATGGACTCCGCCTGGAACACCTAAGCATAATGGTTTGTCAGAAAGAAGGAATCACACATTACTGGATATGGTGCGATCAATGATGAGTTTAGCTGAGCTTCCAACAACCTTCTGGGGGTATGCTCTAAAAACATCCGTGTTTACACTAAGTCGAGTTCCATCTAAATCGGTTCAAAAGTAACCATATGAGACATGGACAGGGAAGCGTCCCAAAATGTCTTTTATGAGGATATGGGGTTGCAAAGCTTATGTCAAGACAATGTTTCATGAAAAGCTTGGCCCAAGATCTGATAAATGTTATTTTGTTGGATATCCCAAGGAAACTATGGGATACTAACATGGTTCTTACTGCACTAACAAACTCACCCAGGGCTGAAATCCCTGAGTTTTTACCAAAACCTTGTGCAATAATACCACCCACAAGCGAACGGGTCTTATCGCAGTATAGTTAAGGATCGAATCCCAAGGGACAACGTTTTTAAGAATCTTACTAGTCAAATCTAGTTGAATCAAGACTAATATTTATAATGAGAATAGATTGATTTGGATTAAATTACTTACAGGAAAGTAAAGAGCAGGATTAAAAGTTGATTAACGATTAATGATGGGAATCGCTGGGATGGACCCGGGTTTCACCACTGCTACACATGCAAACATATCCAAACATGCACATCCAGGATAGATATAACCATCCAAATGGAGCTACTGCAAACCCTCCATACGGACGTTAGGTTCGTGTAAGCATCACCTTAGGCATCAGAGGTCTCGTTGCCATCCAGATCACACACTTATGTCTCCGAAGATACAGATATCCAACTGAAGTTATGGGCCCCCCATACGGGCGTTAGGTACACAGAAGCATCACCGTGGGCTAGATGTCTCATCCTCTCACAGATCACACACTTACGACTTTAGGAAATCCCATTAGAAGTTCTCGTCAAGGAGTCAACCACATTAATCGACATTCAAGACCTACATATTAAAGTTCTCGCAACATAGGAACGGAATAGATCATGCAAGTAGGTGATCAATCCACAAGAATACATCAAATGATTAACAATGAAATGAAAAATTATATATAAGACATGGAATGTTTAATAAAAGGACATGTAAGCACGGGAAACAGGGCTAGTCCCCGCACCCCAGCGAAAGGAAACTACTCGCTCATGGTGAGAGAAACAAAAAGAACAAGAGAGGGGGAAGATTCTGCCATGGGCATGGTGAAGAAGACGATCATAGCTCGGTGGAGAAGCAATCTTCTACACAACATTGGGGCAGATCTAGACGAGGGGGGAAGAACACCACGGCAGACAGGGCAGATTTTCTTCCTCCACCTTCCTTCTCTTCTCGTCCTCCTTGCTCGCAGTAGGAGGAGCAGCTTGTGGACGCGTAGGCGGGCGTGGATGATGGTTGAACGGACCAGATCTGGATTTCCACCACAGATCTGGGAGGGCGTAGAGATGGGCAGATGGATTGGATGAACAAGACCACCACAAAGGAGACTCTTAGCCATGGATCGAACTCCCCAGGGGTCGAGCGCTTCTTGGGCGCAGCCTGGCGACGGTGGAGTCGATCCCCCGAATGGTGGGGGTAGTGTCTATTTATAGAGTTGGAGGCAGGGTGCCTGTCTGTTGTTAGCACATCGGTCGAGGTCTTAACTTGATCGCGGACTGGTGGGAGATCATGATCTGGAACAGGTGGATGGAGTCGCGATTAGGGTAGGTTGTAGGTGGTCGCAGTTCTGTTGGCTACTGCAGATTGCAATTGAGAGGGAGTGGATTATCGTGGTGTAAGGCAAGAAGCCACGATCAAGAGGGGTGTTTTCGATGTTGGTGCAGGCGTAGACCACGATCAAGCAGAGTGGGGAGGTCAATTGCGGTATGCAGAGTGAGTGACGGTGCTGTTGAAAGTGAAGATAGTGATCGTGGTTGGTGGAGGCATGCTTGGTCGTGGTCTGGTGTTGATGAAGGAGGCATTGATCATGATTGGGTGATAGTAGGTGTAGATCGTGGGTTGAAGTAGGCACTGACCGTGGTGATTGTCGATGACAACCCCAGGTCGAGATGCAGGGGAGGCATCATGGTTAGGGCAAGTGTGACCGCAGTTTGCTGGAGTCGCGGTCTGCAGAGGGTACGATCGTGGGTCAAGGTGCGAGAGGAGTAGGTGATCGCGGTCCGTCGAAACTAGGGTAGGTCACGGTGTTGGGAAGGAAATCGTGGGTCGCAGTGTTGATGGCAAAGGTGTAGATGTTGATGATGGTGGAGGTGGACTGTGACCAAGCGGAGGGCGGTGATGGTGGCTGTAGGAAGGTCGCAGTGTTGGTAGGAGCACTGTCGCAATGTAGAGGAGTTGATGGAGGTCAGAGGTGCATGTGATGTTGTCGATCGCGGGAGGAGAAGGGAGACCGCAGGCGCGGTGCAGAAGAGACAAGTTTGCAGAGAGACCACAGTTATGGTTAGGGTTAGAGGGAGAAAGGGAGTTGCGGTCTGAGATTGTAGTGAAAGGGTCGTGACTGTATAGGATGGGCTGTGGCCCAAAGTAAACTGAGGAAATCATTATGCAAATCTCATCCCGACATAGAGACACATAATTTCAATCAAAATAATGGATAAACCCATGAAACAGAGTAGATTCATATATGAGAAGGATAGGGAATTAAAAGTGAGTATTCATAGCAAAATTGGGCCAAAGATGGCGATTGAAACCATGATGAATATGCATTCATCAAAACACCCCGAACTTAAATGTTGCTCAACCTCGAGTAACAAAAAATCTGAAACAGTCACCAAATGAATAATTTCAACTTGTGCGACTGCCTCATCTTCACATCACGGTCATTTCTTCTCTGCTCTGTATGACTAAGCATCTCAACTTCCTGAGACCACTGAACACATCTTACAATATCTTTGTTCCTAAGTTTGTTTTCCAACATCACTTCCTCCCTACGTTTTCCAACAACAAGCATTTCTAAGAGCTTCGTAAGAGTCTAGAGATACCCGCAGAACAACAAGTGTGTACCTGATCTGACACTGGTGTTTTTCAAGATAAGGGAGGCATTCATTGTGCCATTAGGTGGAAAAGAGAGTGAAGGGTGGTATGGAAGGAAGAAATAAATATCTCCTCTATTCAACTCGAGATTTTTATTATATGGTTGCAATATCATTGAGTGCAACTCTAATTATTTCTCTTTTTTTGTGTGAATCTCTCCTCTATTCGACTTGAGATTGCATTTTTGTGTGCACAATGGCATCTTTTCTTGGTGGTACGCTCCTATTACATAGCGAGGGGTATGGAAGAAGTGGAGAGAGAGAGAGGGTGTGCCACCCCGAACTTAGGGTTTGGCACTATTTTGGCTATTTTTGTTTCTTTTTTATGGACAGAGGGGTAAGAAGATGGTAGAAGAAGCGTAGAAGAGAGTTTAGATCAGAATGCAACTTGATTTACAAATCTATGCACCGAGTTGTTCTCCTTATTGTACTCTACTCAAATAATGACTTGATGAGGATCCGGTGAATATTTCATGCAATTGTTCCACTTGTTAGTTAGGAAGCACAATGTGTTTGATCCCTTTTAGTTCGACAGATACTTGCCATTTTAACTGAAGGAACATGATGTTAGGATTCATAAGCTTCACATGGTGATTTCAAACTATTGGCTAGTATTAGAAATTGTCCCCCTTGAGGCTTCGCTTCAGATAAGGCAGGTATAATGATTCAAAATTGCATAGACTAAAACAACAAATCTCAAAACTACTTCTCATGTCATCTTTTAAGACTATTGATTAAGTTATCTTATGGATTTGTATTCAAAGGATGATATATCCATATTTATCTACCAAATATCTTGAAATTAGATCCATTTTAGGATTTTCTTCACATTATTAACTTTCCTTAGATCTTACATGTAATTATACCCATACTCAATTCTAAATTCCTTATAAAGTCATATTGATATTAACTCTCCAATTAATAACAAACTCACTCTCTATCATTCCATGTATCCTTTTAATGCCCATTCAGATGTTTCCCCATTATTATGGATTTGGATCATTTATCCATATTTTATTTCAAACAATTACGTACTATTACTATTTAAGTATCTAAATGAAAACTAGATGGCTAGGTAATGGCTTTTAATTGAAACAAAAGCATCAAAAATTCATCAAGTTTGTATACAAAACTACTTTGAAAACTTGAAATTTTTTGAAAATTTTGCTAAAAAATGTTTCAAAATTGCAACGATGGAATCTTAAGTCTAAAATAGATGGGTGTAGGTGGGTAAAGTATGTACCACCCACCCTCCACCCCAAACTTAGAAATTTGCTTGTCCCGAACAAACTCTAAATTTGAGATGGAGGGGGGAAATCGCGCCTGTTGGCCCACCAGATGTGGTTGCATTACAATAACCACGTGTCCTCCATCTAAAATCTCAAAAATGAAAACTATCCGAACATAAGATTGCATCTTGCGATGCATTGTCGATCTTTTTGCAAAATTGTCTAATTCAAAACTGAAAATAAAAAACTAAGCTAAGGATTGGGTTGCCTCCCGACAAGCGCCTTTGTTTTATGTCACCGGCTCGACATGCTGAAATCATCACCATGGTGGGGCTCTAATTGGATCTTGAGCTGGATTGACATATTCTTTTAGTGGTTTCTTTTTCAGCCATTCCTTTATCCTCAATTTGATTCTAGCTTCTTGTATTCTTCCCCATATGGAGCGACCATTGTCAGAACATATTGGGAAACAACCTGAGTTATGTTGAATTATTCTTTGTTGCTCAATTCGAGGTGGAGAATAGTTGTAGGGGATCTGAGTGGCATCATTGATGGTGTAGTGCTATTGAGGCACTAAACAAAAGTTCATTTGTTGATGCACTGTCACTTCATCGTAGCAATGCTGGTCACTGGTGTCCATCAGATATGGATGTGGGGGCTGGTCTTGGTAGAAACTACAATTCAGACTTTGTTGAGGAGGAAAGATGAAATTAGTAGTTTCTGTTTGCTGGGCTGTCAGTACATTCAAGAGGATAGTTGTTTCTAGATGAGAAGGCTCATGGGTACCTGAAGAAGGATCGGTGTGTGTAACAATAGGGCTGGGAGGTGCCTCCTCCATAGTTGTCGGTATTTCTTTTGTCTCTACATAGACTGGTTCACTCTCAATCTCCTTTTCATCATGGTCCTCTTCTGAGGGAATATCATATTTTGAGGAAAGGACTCGTTGTTGCATTTTAGTAAATTGATTAACACAGTCAACAAAATATGCCTCTTCTTCTATAGTGCGTTCCTTTGCACTTTTGGATGCACATAAATCAAAAGATTGGTTTCCCACTCTTAGGGTTAAAATTCCAGCTTCAACATCAATTAGAGCTCTAGCAGTGGAGAGGAAAGTGTTGGGTTTTAGGGGAGGCAGAGAAGGCAGCGGAAACAAAAATTTTCTCCCCCAAACCCAGAACAAGGAAATGCGTCAACGTCTATACAATAGGAAAGGGATGGTTTGTGGAATCATACCTTGTCTTGAGGCTTGCTCGACGACAATACCTCACGGCTTGCGCGGTCTTCACCTCCGGTCTTGGACGGTGTGTGTGCAGCTCCTGGTCACACCGGGACTGACGACTCCTAGTCTCACCGGGACTGTTGGAATTGACAGCTGTCCTCCGAGCGGTAGAAACCTCCTGCCTCTGAAGTAGTCCACACGGACCACCTGGAACTCCAATCTCCTTATCTCACAAGGAATTGGAAGGAGTCGCACCCTCCTGTCAACGTACTAGTCGCCAACACACTCTCCTGCCACCAGTCGCTTTCTACAATTGTCTTTCCCTTGTTGTGCCTCCCTTATCGGGTAGCACTTGCTTAGGTTCTCTCTTGGTTACCAAAACCAGAGAGAACGACAACTTCACAGAGCAACTGGTTGCACTGAGTTGTTGTCTGAGAAGCCCCCAATACCCCTATATATAGAAGGGTCATGGGATAGGGTTCTCTATCCCGGGCAATGCGGGGATAAAGCAGTAGTAGAAGGGTTCGAGATTTTCCACAAAAAACAACCAACTCGCAACCTGAACCGATCGTTTCATAACTGAAACGGTCGGTTGGGGACCTGAGTCGGTCGGTTGACACCTCAACTGATCGGTTGGGACCTCAACCGGTCGGTTCGTGTTTCCCGATTGACTTTCCTTCTTTTATTTCTAATTGGTATCACATACCAATCCTTATTCCAATCACATTGGACAAGTAAAACAAAAAGAATTTTCTCACCAATCTTTCTTTCCCAACTTGCTTAGTTGGACCAATTGAATCGATCAGTTCAACACTTGAACCGGTCATCTCACCCTGTCCATGAGACGATCGACTCACAACCTGAGCCGATCGGTTCACCATGCTCAGCTGATCGATTCATCACATGAGCCGATCAGTTGGGAGTGCAGATTGTGCAGAAACAGTCAATTGTGATTTCAATCAATTTGATACTCTAATCAAGTTGTCAAACACCTTGAACACTATGATTTTGAGCTATCAATCAATTGAGTGTTTAATTGAACTACTAAACTCCTTTAGAAATCAAACTAAACATTATTTGTGGACAGAACTCCTCTTCCAGGTTAAATCCTATGTGTGTGACCCTACAGGTCCTTTTTCACATTGGCAGTGAAAATCCATAACACTTATGACTTCACAAGCAAAGAGTGGTGCCTAGTCACACATCAATGCTACCCAAGTGAAATAGAAAGTTTGAGAACAACTTTCAATCCTACAATTCGTTAATGGTGTCACAGTGAATGTATAATTCCTTTGTCACTGATATCCCGAATGAACTCGAGGCATGGAACAGTCATCATGTTAATGTTCATTCACTTTCTTGATCTCAGAGTAGATTGGAAGAGATATGTATGACATCAATATCACATACTTGATTCACACATGCGTGCACACCTTTCTCAATCCTACTCATCAAGTGGCCATGGATATCAAACTCCCTCAGGAGGGACAAATCCCATATCTATCACTCACCCCTCAAAAGCCCCATGTGTCAAAGCCACCCAATCATCACCTTTATAACAACCCATGTTTTAGGACTGTGTTTGATGATGTCAAAGTGTACCCAACGACTTGTGTTGAGTGTAGTGATTTCAGGTCAAAGAATCACACTCACCACCATCACTGTGAGTACTGACTGTGACTACCATGTCATGGTTCCATGTGTCAAACTCACGGTGGGTCTGTCCGGTACACTTGTTCTCTAACAAGTACCTATGTGTTTGGTTTGATATCTCTATATAATGACTAATGAGATTGTGTCATCAACCAACACCACAATCTAGTCTTGTGTATCATTGTTGTCTATCTACCTTCCACAATGACATCCGACTAGGGACATAACAAGAATGTACAAACTCTTAGCATCTGTATGATCTCATCGTTCAGGTCATGAACCTGAAGGCATACGTCATTGAGTACTGTCATTCTCTAGACATTCAATCTGTTCTATCACTATCTCATATGACTGAACTAGAAAGAATTGGAAGCTTGCCTTTGATGTTTATCAAATCAATCTTAATGTATCCCACCAATCATCCCATGATTGGCTCTCAGGGCATACATACCAACAGACTCCCACTTGCACTGTGAGCCAATCACCCATGAATCATATTCATAATGATCTTCAAACATGTCCCACATGTTACTATGCTCTAGTGTGATCATAGTGAGTAATGGAAACACCTTGCCAAAGTCAGTCTTTAACTGCATGTCTCTCATCTCTTCACTATACGTCACACGTATGAGATGGAGTTGCCGTAATATGCGATCTAGTATTCCTTTGCTAACCTTTAGCCACATTGCATGATCAAGGATTCCATACTTGTCATCAATGAGTGGAATATCTATAAGTTCATCTCATGAACTTCCAGATCCATATAGTATCCACTGCTGTTCTCTAACGCATAGATATTCGGCATTTCCCTTTAAATGGTTTCATTGGAACACTTCCAATTATCAACAAACTTTCACTTTTATATATCCTATATATATTTTGCGATTAATTTTCTATCTTTTCTGGAAGTTTGCATCAATGTAACTCTTTACATCGAACTCTTCCTTATCTCCATAGAACTAGTACTTCTCAAGTACCTATCAAGTTCTCATGGTATTCCAGTAACCCTTACTGGAAGTAGACAGACATCCACTCGTCATGTCTCACATACGAGTTATCAGGATGATCACATCATATTTCCATGTCCTACACACAAGATGATGAATGCATTTTGTTCTTGCCATGTCGATACATGCAAGGTAATGGGATGATTACATACATGATAGATCCACATCTATTCTTAGTGTTCCGATTCTTCATAAGAATTGGACACTTGGCCTTGGGATACTAACTCCATGTAACATGGACAAATTTTCTCCCATTTAATCTGTGCATACTGAACCCTTCAGTACAGATTGCCAATGTATGCTTTCTCTTTTCAGGTCAAGAGGTTTTCAAGAACTATCTCCATAGATCTCTATTCCTATCACATAGGAAACATCTCTATCTTCCTTAAAAATAACTTCCACTTTTGGATTTACATTCTAGAACATTTCCATTTCACATCAACATGTGGAATGTGAATACACTCCCACTAAATCACAGATCCCCTTCTTTATCTTTGACATATCAGTCAAACCCTTTGACTATATCATCAAAGTAAAGATCAAATTCTAAGTTGCTTGTACTCAATCAATCACATTTATTAGTCCATTGCAACTTATAGACTTCATTTGCATTAGTGGATTCATAAACCTTATAGGTTGTGTCACATACACATCCTTGTTTTATTCCTCATAGGAATGCGGTTTTAGTATCCATATGCCAAATGTCTCAGTCATTAAGTTGCAATCAACAAGCATCATCCTTCTCAAAATGTTATCCATGTGTCTAAACACTTAAGACTCATTTGCACTTATGGATTTCATCCAATGGGTGCTACCATCAAGGTCATACCTTATGGTTCACATGGATGTCATTTAGGATGAAATGGTCATAAAGCATAACTCAAAATTTGGTTCCTCATATTCATCTAGATAGTTGATTCATCACATGAAGAACTCATCACATAGATAATTTAGGTGTATCTGTTAAGGATATAAGAACTCACAACTCCTTGTGATTCTTAATGTCCTTTATTAGTGTGGGGTATTCTTTATTTAAGAAGAATTTAGTTATTTGATAATCATTCTCTAACTCCTTAGAGCATGATTCCTTCTTGATTTAGACATCACCGTGACTTAATCATGAGTTCACTATGATACATTATCATAACCACTCATAAGGATCTCAAACATTTGGTCTAAATATTTTATTCATTGATCTCATCAAGAATTAACACTTTACCAAATTCATACTTCATCTATGATATCCTTGAACATTTCAAGATATTCATATTGGTATTTCTTCAAACACCATTTGAAGTATTAGCATTTACTCCAATAGGTATGTAAATACATTACATGTATTATACCTAATAGGATAATAATTCTCCCACTACCATTAGTGAAGATTGATTAATCATGTCCAAGATATTCATGTCTCTTACTGGTTCTTTAACCAAAAGAGTCTAGATTTATCCATCACATGGAAACTAGAAATGAATTTCTCATGATTGATGCTAATTTGATTGTTTGAGTTATCTATAACTTTAGGTATCATTTTATCTTATGCATATCAAATACCACAAGATAAACAAGGCATTGCCACAAAGATCATATCTTTAGAAATTGAAACATCAACTTTATTAATTGCCATCATTGTCATACAATATGCAAAAATAAAGTGTTTCTATCTATTGGAAATATATGAAATAGCAGTTCGTAACTGTATTACATGCCTTTAAGGCTGAAAAATAAACTAAAGTACTCCTATCTATGGCGGCAACACTTGCCCCATTTATTGAGTGCTTTACACTTTACATCTTGGTATCATATACCTCAAAAAGTGTTACAAGTTTATTTTCATGACACCTTTAAGTAGAGACTTATGTCGCCTCCAACTTCTTTTGTTCTTCTAGATAGAGAGGACAATTCCTTTTCCAATGTCCTGGCTTTTGACAATGGTGGCAATTTCCTTTCTTGGTCACGCCTCCCTTGGCCTTGAGAACTGAAGACGACTTGGGCTCCTGGCTAGCATCAGAACCTTTCTTAGCTTTTTCCTTGCCCTTGCGCTTGGACTTGCCTTTCTTGCTCATGATCACCATCACATACTTAGGCTTGTACTTCTTCATCTGTGTCTTGTCTGTCCTCAACATGCCCAATAACTCTGACAGTGGCCTATCAAAGTTGTTCATGTTGTAGTTCATCACAAACTGACTGTAGGATTCTGGCAACAATTGCAGTATCACGTCAGTAGCCAACTCTTGGCTCAGTGGAAATCCCAGTCTTGTCAAGTTCTCCACATGCCCAATCATCTTGAGTATATGAGGACCAACTGGATCTCCTTCTGTCATGACGCACTTGAACAATGCCCTTGAGACATCGTATCTCTCTTGCCGTGCTTGATCTTCATACATGTTCCTGAGATGCTGAATCATCTCAATGACACCCATGTTCTCATGCTGTCTCTGCAACTCATGGTTCATAGAGCATAACATCAAGCACTTTGCATCAATGGCATCATCAGAATGCTTCTTGTAAGCATCCCTTTCTGCCTTTGGTGCGGTAGGAACCGGTTCCTATGGAATTGGAGTATCCAGGACATAGAGCTTTCTCTCTTGAGTGAGAACAATTCTCAATGTCCTATACCAGTCGTGGAAGTTTGTCCCATTCAGCCTGTCCTTTTCAAGGACCGACCGCAAAGAAAAGTGATTGTTGTTTGTTGTCATTTGTACTACAAAAGGAAATATGCAATTTTTGTCCAAAAAAAAATTTATTTTTGACTTATTTGATTGATTTGAAAATTTTGACAATATAATTAGGCCTTTAATTAATTATCACTCCCACTATTTTAATTCAAATTGATAGCCCTCACCATCAATTTGGAAGATTGCAGCGTACAACCTTCTAGTGGGCAAGATCCTGAAATCCTCTAAGTCATGAACCAGCTAGGGTTGTCATCCACAACTTAGATCTCTCAGGTAGGCAACTCTTGCCAATTGCATCATATGCAACTCTTGATAAGATATCATATGCAACTCCTTGCCATGATCATCTCCATGCCTCAAGGTGCTAGATCCTATCTAGGTCACCTTGTTAAGTCTGACCCAAAGAAAACACGATGAATATGCACCCTGCTAGGGCAGACCCACACATTCATCCTTCGAGCTTCCACGAGATAGATGGTGCACCACGCTAGGGCGTTCCCACACTTGGTCGATCAAGCTTTTCACATGTGTCACATTTGGAAGGCATCTAAAACTTAATATTTAATGAGGGATTTGGTTTTTATATACATATACATATCCAATCACCACAATATATAGTATGTATCATATACATGCTATATCCCACAGAAAACATGTGAAATGATAAAAGCGATGATTATGGCCATCCTAATGTGATTCCTCGAGCCAAGAGGAATCACGGTCATCTAGGTCTACATCACATGCAACCTGTACAAGATGAACTCTGTGCTTTGCCTTTCTGGGATTGATCAATTCATCACATGAATGATCGGCTCGCCATCAGACTGGTCAGCTGGGTGCCACCAGCCGATCGGTTCGCTTGGTCGTCGTGCATCTCTCCATGGCTGCCACCCACTCATCTCGCTCCTCAAACTGGTCATCAACCGATCGGCTCACGCCTTGAACTGATCATCTGGAACGTCAACCGATCGGTTCACGCCTTGAACCGATCGTCTCAGCTGTCGTCAGGATGTCCGCCGTTCTTCGACATAACAGGAAATAAAATTCTATCCTATTTTACATTGTAAAAGAGAAACCCTGAGTTACATTTGGGGGGAGCAAAGATAGGAAAGAAATCTTGAATTATTTTGAGTTACATCAGGAATAGGAGAAGGAAGATCGGTGCACAGACCGAGATGCAAGCAACCACATACAACCATAACAAGATAGGGTTTATTGGCCATAACCACGCTATACATCCACCACAAAACTCTTTTAAGGGTGATGTGTATCGAGTGCATTAATAATACATATCATATATGTAAATTGGTATTTGTGGATTTAGGATTGGACATGCATAAAGCCAATTTTATTCACATCGTATGCAATAAATAAAGGTGACAAACCAAAATCGATCATATCGATAATCCTAAAGTATAGAGCAGTTGACATGGCTCTAATACCACTGTTGGGTTTTAGGGGAGGCATAGAAGGCAGCGGAAACAAAACTTTTCTCCCCCAAACCCAGAATAAGGAAACGCGTCAACGTCTATACAATAGGAAAGGGATGGTTTGTGGAATCATACCTTGTCCCGAGGTTTGCTCGGTGACAATACCTCGCGGCTTGCGCAGTCTTCACCTCCGGTCTTTGACGGTGTCTGTGCAGCTCCTGGTCGCATCGGGACTGACGACTCCTGGTCTCACCGGGACTGTTGGGATTGACAGCTGTCCTCCGAGCGGCAGAAACCTCCCGCCTCTGAAGTAGTCCACATGGACCACCTGGAACTCCAATCTCCTTGTCTCACAAGGAATTGGAAGGAGTCGCACCCTCCTGTCAGTGTACTAGTCGCCAACACACTCTCCTTCCACCAGTCTCTTTCTGCAGTTGTCTTTCCCTTATTGTGCCTCCCTTATCGGGTAGCACTTGCTCGTCTCTCTCTTGGTTACCAAAACCAGAGAGAATGACAACTTCACAGAGCAACTGGTTGCACTGAGTTGTTGTCTGAGAAGCCCCCAATACCCCTATATATAGGAGGGTCATGGGACAGGGTTCTCTATCCCGGGCAATGCGGGACTAAAGCAGGAGTAGAAGGGTTCGAGATTTTCCACAAAAAACAACCAACTCGCAACCTGAACCGATCGTTTCATAACTGAAACGGTCGGTTGGGGACCTGAGTCGGTCGGTTGACACCTCAACCGATCGGCTGGGACCTCAACCAGTCAGTTCACTTCTGAACCGGTCGGTTCGTGTTTCCCGATTGACTTTCCTTCTTTTGTTTCTAATTAGTATCAAATACCAATCCTTATTCCAATCGCATTGGATAAGTAAAACAAAAAGAATTTTCTCACCAATCTTTCTTTCCCAACTTGCTCGGTTGGACCAGTTGAACCAATCGGTTCAACACTTGAACCGGTTGTCTCACCATGTCCATGAGCCGATCGACTCACAACCTGAGTCGATCGGTTCACCATGCTCATCCGATCGGTTCATCACATGAGCTGATCGGTTGGGAGTGCAGATTGTGCAGAAACAGTCAATTGTGATTTCAATCAATCTGATACTCTAATCAAGTTGTCCAACACCATGAACACAATGATTTTGAGCTATCAATCAATTGAGTGTTTAATTGAACTACTAAACTCCTTTAGCAATCAATCTAAACATTATATGTGGACAAAACTCCTCTTCCAGGTTAAATCCTATGTGTGTGACCCTACAGGTCCTTTTTCACATTGGCAGTGAAAATCCATAAAACTTATGACTTCACAAGCAAAGAGCGGTGCCTAGTCACACATCAATGCTACCCAAGTGAAATAGAAATTTGGAGAACAACTTTCAATCCTACAATCCATGAATGGTGTTACAGTGAATGTATAATTCCTTTGTCATTGATATCCTGAATGAACTCGAGGCATGGAACAGTCATCCTGTCAATGTTCATTCACTTTCTTGATCTCAGAGTAGATTGGAAGAGATATGTATGACATCAATATCACATACTGATTCATACATGCGTGCATGCCTTTCTCAATCCTACTCATCAAGTGGCCATGGATATCAAACTCCCTCAGGTGGGACAAATCCCATATCTATCACTCACCCCTCAAAAGCCCCATGTGTCAAAGCCACCCAATCATCACCTTTATAACAACCCATGTTTCAGGACTGCGTTTGATAATGTCAAAGTGTGCCCAACGACATGTGTTGAGTGTAGTGATTTCAGGTCAAAGAATCACACTCCCCACCATCACTGTGAGTACTGACTGTGACTACCATGTCATGGTTCCATGTGTCAAACTCATGGTGGGTCTGTCCGGTACACTTGTTCTCTAACAAGTACCTATGTGTTTGGTTTGATATCTCTATATCATGACTAATGAGATTCTATCATCAACCAACACCACAATCTAGTCGTGTGTATCATTGCTGTCTATCTACCTTCCACAATGACATCCGACTAGGGACATAGCAAGAATGTACAAACTCTTAGCATCCTTATGATCTCATCATTCAGGTCCTGAACCTGAAGGCATACGTCATTGAGTATTGTTATTCTCTAGACATTCAATCTATTCTATCACTATCTCATATGACTAAACCAAAAAGAATTGGAAGCTTGCCTTTGATGTTTATCAAATCAATCTTAATGTATCCCACCAATCATCCCATGATTGGCTCTCAGGGAATACATATCAACAGAAAGGTCTTCCAAAAATGAGGGGGTAGCGTGGATTCTCCTTGATGTCCATAACTATGAAATCACATGGGACATATAGATTCCCAAGCCTTACGGGGATATCCTCTATGATGCCAACTGGCCTGGTTATGGAGGAGTCAGCAAGCTCGATGGACATTCTAGTGGGTAAGAAGTTAGTGAGGCCCAGTCTATTGCATAGGCTAAGAGTTATGATAGAAATGCTAGCTCCAAGATCAGCTAGACCCGGTTGGTTGATGGAATCGCTTATTGAGCAGGAAATTCCAAAAGTGCCAGGATCCTTACGTTTGTGAGGCATCCTATCCATAACTAAATCTGATGATGTTCTTGCCAGTTTCACTGTCTGATGTTCTTTAGTTATGTACTTTCGACTGAGCAGGAGTTTGAAGAACTTAGTCCATTGGGGCATCTCAGCCATGGCATCCAAAAGTGGGACATTGACATACAACTTTCTCAAAACTTCCTTAAACGTGTTGAACGGAGTATCGGGCTGGGTAAATTTTAGTCGATTTGTAAATGGCACACGAGGTTTATACACTAGAATTTTGGGGTTGTAGAGGGGTAGGACGAGAATCTTCTGGCTGTGTTGTCTTTTCATTCTGAGTTGCAACTGCACCACACCCACTTTGGATATTTGTTACAGTGACAGGAGTTGTGGGTTCTGGTAAAACAAATCCAGAATGGGTTGTTGCGGCTTTAAGTTGCTCTACGTGCCTCGAATTGTCTTTTGGTTGGCCAACCAAATCTCCAGCATGTGGCTTGAGGCTAGCTGAAAGTTGAGCAAGTTGAGATTCGATAGCTTTCTAATGGGCTTGCTGATTTGCTATCATAGTTTGTTGTGACTGAAACATCTTCTCAATGGTTGATAGTTTGTTATCAGAAGGGATGGGGCCAGCTTGTTTCCCTTGTTGTTGATGTTGATAGGGGACTTGGTTGGGATTCTGGAACTGAGAATTGTTCTGATAATTGTTGTAGTTTATGTTCTGGAAGTTACCTCTAAAGTTCCCTTGATTCCCAAAATTTTGTTGTTGGTTATATTGGTATCCCGGCGGGCCTCGTTGTTGATTATTTGAACCAAGTTGTCGCGAGTTTTCCGCTCCTAAAGGATTTCCATATTGAAAACCCGGATGGTTCCTTTTCTAAATTGGGTTATAATATCATTGATTAGGGATAGTGTTGATAGCATTCAGATTTTCCATTTGACCATTATCTCCTTGGCCACATGCATTGCCCAGCATAACATCATAGAGAATATTGTAGGCTAACGTAGAATGATCGGTGCCTTTACATGCTTTACAGAACAATGAAGCTGCCTTTACTTGTTCTTGTTGTTGAGGGGGTGAGCGCCTTCTTTCATAAGCGGCAAAAGATGATTCAAGACTCGGCGATAGATTTGTACTCAGGAGTAACTTCTGCCATGGCTACCTTCAGCACTCCTTTACCTACAGGTCTAACCCAGTTGGCTTGATTTTCAGCTCTAAGGGTGACAACCTTCCACGCACTATCATAGCTTTGACGCATGAAGTTTCCTCCGGATGAGGAGTCTAAAAATTTCTTGATATCATCATCCACACCCCTATAAAAGATTTCGATGAGCTGATTCTTAGGAATGTCATGGTGTGAACACTTGCGTAGGAGCTCCTTGTATCTTTCCCATGCTTCCACAAGGGTTTTTCCAGGGATCTGAATGAATTGTGTTATGCATCCCCTAATTTCATATGTGAGTGAAGAAGGATAGAATTTTTCTAGAAAAATATTTTGAAGTTGTTCCCAAGTGGTGATGGGTTCGCATTGCAAGGAGTTATACCAACTCATGGCTCTATCGGCAAGAGAATATTTGAAGAAACAGAGTCTGATGGCATCATCTGTGACTCCATTCTGCTTTGTCATAGCACATAGATCTATAAACCTTAGAAGATGTTCTTGACTCTCTTCTCCTTGCTTACCATAGAAAGGGTTGTTCTGAAGCGATGTAACCCAATGTGCCCTGATCTCAAAATTTGGAGCATTGATGGGAGGAGGTTGTACTGGGTGATGAACATCAGTAGCCTTAGGGATGGAGAACTCTCTAAGGTATTTTTGTAACTCAGCTTGTTGAGTTGCTGCTTGGGCTGCTTGGATTTCTTCTTGAACCGTAGCTCGGGCTTCTTGCATAAGCCTATCTCTTTGTGCATTAAGGGCTTGAGCTACCCTTTGGGCAATTTCCTCCTCTTGTGCCATCCTAGCTTGGTTCTCTCTACTCTAACGATGAAAGGTTCTTTCTATCTCTGGGTCAAAGCTAGAAGCAAGGCTGGAACTGTTCGAGCAGTGCATGCACTAATCTTTGGGGGTACCTAGGATGGAAAGATCTTTCTGGAGTTAGGCGGGCGGAGTAGAGTCAAATTCAAGTAGATGATCGTTAGTATCAAAAGTAAAAGTAAAATCCTAGATTAATCTCAATTGAACTAGATTTAACTAGATGATTCCATTGTCCCCGACAACGGTGCCAGAATTCGACGTGGTTCTTACTGCACTAACATACTCACCCAGGGCTGAAATCCCTGAGTTTTTACCAAAACCTTGTGCAATAATACCACCCGCAAGCGGACGGGTCTTATCGCAGTATAGTTAAGGATTGAATCCCAAGGGACAACATTTTTAAGAATCTTACTAGTCAAATCTAGTTGAATCGAGACTAATATTTATAATGAGAATAGATTGATTTGGATTAAACTACTTGCAGGAAAGTAAAGAGCAGGATTAAAAGTTGATTAACGATTAATGATGGGAATCGCTAGGATGGACCCAGGTTTCACCACCGCTACACATGCAAACATATCCAAACGCGCACATCCAAGATAGATATAACCATCCAAATGGAGCTGCTACAGACCCTCCATACGAACGTTAGGTTCGCGTAAGCATCACCTTAGGCATCAGATGTCTCGTCGCCATCCAGATCACACACTTGTGACTCTGAAGATACAGATATCCAACTGAAGTTGTGGGCCCCCATACGGGCGTTAGGCACACAGAATTGTGACCATGGGCTAGATGTCTTGTCCCCTCGCGGATCACACACTTACGACTTCATGGAATCCCATCAGAAGTTCTCGTCAAGGAGTCAACCACGTTAATCGACATTCAAGACCTAATATTGAAGTTATCACAACATAGGAACGGAATAGATCATGCAAATAGGTGATCAATCCACAAGCATACATCAAACGATTAACAATGAAATGAAAAGTTATATACAAGCCATGGAATGTTTAATAAAAGGACATGTAAGCACAGGCAACAGGGCTAGTCCCCGCACCCCAGCGAAAGGAAACTACTCACTCATGGTGAGAGAAACAAAAAGAACAAGAGAGGGGGAAGATTCCACCATTGGCATGCTGAAGAAGACGATCGTAGCTCGGTGGAGAAGAAGTCTTCTACACAACTTCGGGGCAGATCTGGATGAGGAGGGAAGAACACCACAGAAGACGGGGCAGATCTTCTTCCTCCACCTTCCTTCTCTTCTCGTCCTCCTTGCTCGCAGTAGGAGGAGCAGCTTGTGGATGCGTAGGCGGGCATGGATGATGGATGAACGGACCAGATCTGGGTTTCCACCACAGATCTGGGAGGGCACAGAGATGGGAAGATGGATTGGATGAACAAGACCACCACAAAGGAGGCTCTTGGCTGTGGATCAGACTCCCCAGGGGTCGAGCGCTTCTTGGGCGTAGCCTGGCAGTGGTGGAGTCAATCCCCCGAATGATGGGGGTAGTGTCTATTTATAGAGTTGGAGGCAGGGTGCCTGTCTGTTGTTAGCACCTCAATCGAGGTCTTCACTTGATCGCGGGCTGGTGGGAGATTGTGATCTAGAACAGGTGGATGGAGTCACGATTAGGGCAGGTTGCAGGTGGTCATGGTTCTGTTGGCTGTTGCAGAACATGATCGAGAGGGAGCGGATGATCGTGGTGTAAGGCAGGAGGCCAAGATCAAGAGGGGGTGTTTCCGACATTGGTGCAGGCATAGACTGCGATCGAATGGAGTGGGGAGGTCAATCACGGTATGCGGAGGGAGTGATGGCACTGTTGGAAGTGAAGATAGTGATTGCAGTTGGTGGAGGCATGCTTGGTCACGGTCTGGTGTTGATGAAGGAGGCATTGATCACAATTGGGTGATAGCAGGTGTAGATCGTGGGTTGAAATAGGTGTTGACTGTCGATGACGACCCCAGGTTGAGATGCAGGGGAGGTGTTGTGGTTAGGGCAAGTGCAACCACGGTTTGCTGGAGTCGCGGTCCGCAGAGGGTACGACCGTGGGTCGAGGTGCGAGAGGAGTAGGTGATCGTGATCCATCAAAACTGGGGCAGGTCACGGTGTTGGGAAGCAAACTGAGTGTCACGGTGTTGATGGTGAAGGTGTAGATGTTGATGATAGTGGAGGTGGACCATGACCAAGTGGAGGGCGCTGATGGTGGCTATAGGTAGGTCACGGTGTTGGTGGGAGAACTATCGCGATGCAGAGGAGTTGATGGAGGTTGGAGGTGCAGGTGATGCTGTCGATTATGGGAGGAGAGGGGAGACCGTGGGCGCGGTGCGAAAGAGATGTGTTTGCAGAGAGAATATGGTTGTGGTTAGGGTTAGAGGGAGAAAGGGAGTCATGATCTGAGGTTGTAGTGAAAGGGCCATGACTGTAGAGGATGGGCCGTGGCCCAAAGTAAATTGAGGAAAGCATTATGTCAAGCTCATCCCTGCATAGAGACACATAATTTCAATCAAAATATTGGATAAACCCATGAAACATAGTAGATTCATATATGAGAAGGATAGGGAATTAAAAGTGAGTATTTGTAGAAAATTGGGCCAAAGATGGCGACTGAAACCATGATGAATATGCATTCATCAGATACTACTTGTATAATCCATCTGACAACAAAGTGTAGAGATATTGCATTGCTAGAAAAGGAATTTATTTCCAAAGGTATCAGTGGGAGACAAGTGGAACTCGAAGAGGTTCGAGATCAACAAGAAAACATTGAGCCGTTAGATGTGCAAGAGGAACCAAAATATTCACAAAGTGTTGTGGAATCTTAAATTCCTCGAGTGACACAGGAACCTTGTAGATCTAGTAGGACACACCTTGAGCTTGAGAGATATGGATATGTTGTGACTCAAGAAGGCATTGAATTGGTCATAGATGATGAGCCAATTACCTATAAAGATGCTATTGAGGGACCAAAGTATGAGAAATGACTTGAGGCCATGAGATCTGAGATGGAATCCATGTATACCAACAAAGTATGGACTTTAGTTGATCCACCTGAAGGGGTAAAACCCATAGGGTGCAAGTGGGTCTTCAAGAAGAAGACTGACATGGATGGAAAAGTTCAAACCTATAAGGGAATATTGGTTGCAAAGGGTTTTAGACAAGTTCAAGGTGTTGACTATGATGAAACCTTTTCTCCAGTGACCATGGTTAAGTCCATCAGGATCATGCTCGCTATTGCAGCTTATCATGACTATGAGATTTGGCAAATGAATGTTAAAATCGCATTCCTTAATGGGAGTCTTGTAGAGGATGTGTATATGATAAAACCTAGGGGGTTTATAGATGCAAAGTTTTCCAATAGAGTTTGTAAGCTACAAAGATCAATCTATGGATTGAAGCAAGCATCTCAGAGTTGGAATCTTCATTTTGATGAGACAAACAAAGGGTTTGGCTTTGCTCAAAATGAAGATAAACCTTGTGTCTATAAGAAGGTTGGTGAGAGCATAGTCACATTCCTTATATTTTATGTAGATGACATACCATTGATGGGGAATGACATCCCTACTTTACAAAAGTTAAAGACATGTATTGGAAGTACATTCTTTATGAAAGACTTGGGAGAAGCATCCTACATCTTGAAGATAAAGATCTATACAGATAGATTCACAAGGCTTCTTGAACTAAGTCAAAGAACATACATTGACAAAGTGTTGAAGCAATTCAGCATGGAGAACTCAAAGAGAGGAAATGTGTCTATGTTGCATGGAGTGACCATCTCTAAAAGCCAATGTCCTAGTTCTTGTAAAGAAAGGGAACATGTGAGTGAGATTCCAAATGCCTTGGTAATTGGATCAATCATGCATGCAAAGTTGTGCACCCGTCTAGACGTATTGTATGCCTTGAACATGACGAGTAGATATCAGTCAGATCCAGGTGATGCTCACTAGACAATTGTATAGAACATCCTCAAGTACTTCAGAAGAACTAAGGATCAATTCTTGGTCTATGGCTAAGAGGAAGAGTTGTTGGTAAAGGGTAACACCGATGCAAACTTCCAGACTAATCAAGATGACTAGAAATCACAATCAAGATTTGTGTTTTGCCTAAACAATAGAGTTGTAAGATGGAAGAGTTCCAAGTAAGAGACAGTTGTTGATTCTATAACAAAGGCCAAGTATATTACTGCATCAAGTGCAGCAAAGGAGGTTGTATTAATCAAGAAGTTTGTCATAGAATTTGGGGTCGTTCCAAGCATCAACGAGGCAATCGAGCTATATTGTGACAACAATGGAGATATATTTCAAGCTAAGGAACCTAGATCACATCAGTGCTCAAAGCATATACAAAGGAGGTTCCATCTCATACGAGAGATTGTACATCAAGAGATGTAAAGATTTGCAAAGTTCCAACTGCTAATGTTGTTGATCCCTTGACAAAGGCACTTTCACAATAGAAGCATGATGGTCATGTTAGGTCACTCGGAATAAGATTCGTGGGTGATTGGCTCTAAGTGCAAGTGGGAGTCTATTGGTTATGTATGCCTAGAGAGCCAATCATGTGATGATTGTAATGGCATATCATGTAAAAATGATTTGATTATTAATAAAAGGCAAGATTCCAATTTATTGTGTTTAATTCAGTTATGAGATAATTATTTAACATTATACATGTCTAGAGAATTATATTACTCAATGACGTATGCCTTCAAGTTACTATCCTTGTGGATGAGATCATACTGATGTTAAGGGTACATATACATATTCTCATTATGCCCCTGATCCATTGTCATCGTGGAAGGTTGATAGACAACAATGACACACAAGATTATAGTACAAGTTGGTTGATGACTAAATCTCATTAGTCATGATATGGCGATATCAAACCAAGCACACATATACATATTAGAGAACAGTGTATCAGATAGACCCACCATGAGACTGACACATGTAAGCTATCTTCATGGAAGTCATAGTCAGGTCTCACAATGATGGTTGTGGTTGTGGTTCTTAGACCTAAAATCATTGCACTCATCACATGTTGTTGGGTATACTTTGACATCATTGAATGCAATCCTGAAACATGGGTTGTTATAAAGGTGATTATTGGGTGGCTTTGACACATGGCGATAGAATGTGAATGATAGATATTGGATTTATCCCTCCTATCGGAGTGCGATGTCCTAGGCCTCTTGATTAGAGAGACTGAGAAAAGCATGGCTATGCGAATGTGTCAATATGTGATATTGAGCATACATATATCTCAGAAAGTCTACTCTTGGTTTAAGAAACAAGATTGAATAATAATGAGTGTGATTGCTACATGCCTCTAGTTCAATCTAGATATCAGTGACAAAGGAACTATACAAACATTGCAACACCATACACATATTGTAGGTTGAAGTTGTTCTCAAACTTTCCATTCACTTGGGTAGCATTGATGTACGACTAGGAACCGCTTATTGCTTGTGATGTCATTAGTGTTATGGACATTTACTGCCAACATAATATAGGACCTATACGGTCACACACATAGGTCTTGACCTAGAAGAGGAGTTTAGATCTCAAATGGCAATTGAATTAAGTATTAAAGTGTTTAGGTATTTTATTCACACAACAAATGGGCTAACAACACTACCAAACGTCCATCTCAAGTGTTGAGACAAACTTCTGGAGTGCCAAACGACTGTCTCAAGTGTTGAGAGGGGCGTCTGGGTGTTAGGGATGGTTGTGAGTTGAATTTGGCTAAGGAACAAACTGACCCAACCAAACTGGATTGACTCAGGTCACCAGATGACCGTCTGGGTGAACCAAGATGACCGCCTCATATGGGCGAGATGGTCCAATATGGTCGGGGAAGGTTCTAGATGTTTCTCTATTCATATCGCTTGAGCAATACTTGTTGCACAAGAAAATACATGTCTACCATTGATGGGAATTGATTTGCAAAATTCATGTACAATTGGGAAAGTGCAAAATGACCGTCTCACAGTATGAAATGACCATCTTGCGTGTGATACGACCATATGGGTTTTCCAAACAACCATTTTGGCTGTCACAGGTTGCAAAATTTCCAGAATTGTTGTGAAAATTTGAGATCTTCCAGTCTTTTTCACTCCTTCACATTAATCTCATACTAGATAGCAACTGGGAACCTTGACCTTGGCCTCTACTATATGTAGAGGGGTACTGGGGGATTTTTAGATCACAAAATAGACAATTGAGAATTAGTTGCTCTAATAAACGTTGTCCTATCTATTGTGGTAATCATGAGAGCCCAAGCAAGCCCTACTTGACTAGGGAGGGATAGCTAAAGGGAGAGAAACAACTGAGTTCATTATTATGGGAGAGTAGGTTGGTGACTAGTATGCCAGTGGGAGGGACAACTCCTTCCTGTCTGGTCCAATAGGACGACAAGAGTTCTAGGTGGTCCGTATGGACTTCTTTAGAGGTGTGAGGTCATTGTCAGCCGCTAAGGTGTACATTGTCAACCAACAGTCCGTGATGAGAGGAGCTATTGTAGAAAATGACAAGTGAGTCTGGTGTCCTAGGAGTAGTAGTTAGACGAGTCCCAGTGCAACCAAGATTCAGAGTTGTGCATCTACAATGACTAGGATTGTCGTTGGACTTGCTCCAGGACTAGGCATATCCTCATAAACCATCCTTCCTGTCTTATAGTAATTGACGTGATCCATTGGATAAGGGGAATATGGTAGATAAAATTTTTGTTTCCGCTACATATCTTGTAGCCATATTTCCCTACAACAAGTGCCTTGTGCATAATTGAGGTGAAATCCTCTAGTGATGAGAGGGATTGGTATCCCATAGTGATGTGATATTGTTGATGACCTTGTAATGACAGTGGTGCAAGTGTCATGTGATGATGTGACAAGTTCTCACTTTGTACGTTTTATATCTTCTGGTATCTTATCATTAAATTTATAGAGTTTGTTTAGGGTTTATACGTTGTAACTTGATTGATCCATTAAAAGATACCCAATTGGAATGTCTAATCAAGTGAAACCCTAATCTTATAGTTTCCCTATACCATAGACCCATTGTCAGTGTTAGTATCTAGTTGGATGGTGAAATGAGTAACTCCTACGGGAAACTCAAAGTGCATATTATTGAAAATGTGGGGTACCAGCGGAGACATCTTCATGTATCCTTAAATTGTTGATATATAGTGGTATAATGCTTTATTATGGAACGACCATGCATGATCTTGTTCTCTAGTACTGTTCCATGTACCAAGATAGATTAGTTGTTTTACAGGACCATAGCTTGACTATGAGTTGCTGTCTACATGACTATAGCTTTGACTATAAGTTGATGTTTAGTAGTTTGACTGTTATGTCACTATATTGTAGACTTGAACTGACCGAGAGTGATGGTGATGATCATGGAGTCTGATTCTTCCATTGATCTTGTCTGGTATTGATTTTGACTTAGTAGTGGTCAGTTGGATTTGAGTGGTACGCCTCAAATCCTTAGGGCATATTAATTAAAAATAGTTAAATAGTCGTGTAGTATATTTTTTTAGGGTCAAATATGAATCACATTGAATGACCCCATGCCTTATTTCCTGTGTTGTTTAGCTTATAACAGTTATACATGCTCTTTATATTCCTTCTAAAAGTATAAATTATTTTACTACTCAGTTGTAACTTCTTAAACTACTCAAATAGTAAAACCTTCTCTATTTAATTGTTCCATTATATTGTTGTTCTTATATTAGTTGGTGGAAAAGAGTTATATCTCTCACTGGGATGTTTGATCTCACTCTGCGGGTTCCAAAACTTTTTAGGTGGCCATGGATGAGGAGGTCGAGGTCGTGGTACCAGTGTTGAGTAACAAGGAGAGCAACAACTATAAGAGGCTGGATATGCTGCTAAAATTTTGTATGAAAGTCCTATGTGTCGACCCTTAGATTTTGGCACAGTGACATGAGTGTATAGAAATGTCATGTACATAAAAATAGGTTGTAAAATGTAACAGTTGTAGCTTAACCACCTTTGAACATTATATGTAACACCTTTTGTCATATATGGAATACAGATGGCCTGAGTTGAAGGCTTGTTTATGAAATACTTTCGCTTGAGATATTGCATTGCTAATGGTTTTAATTTATACTATTTTATGGTGATATTGTGATTAGTGCTAATTCTGTGGTTTGTTTTGAGTAATCTCAGTTTGTGTGGAAAAGGGCGTCACAATAACCCTTGCCCCAATTAAATATTGGTGAATTTTTTTAAAAGAAAAAACCACTGCCAAAAGCTCTTTTTCTATGCATAATAAATAATGGTGGGGGTTTTCTCCTTGTGTTGTCCTAAAACAACCCCTACCCCATAATCTGATGCATCACACATCAGCTCAAATGGTTGACTCTAATATGGAGCTTGGACCATAGGTGCAGAGATCAATTTCTCCTTTAACACCTCAAAAGCTTTCAAACATCGTTCATCAAAATTTAATTTAACATCTTTTTCCAACAATTCGGAAAGTGGCTTTGCAATTTTCAAAAAAAAATTATAAAGTGTCGATAAAAACTGGCATGTCCTAGAAAACTCCTAACCCCCTTCATTAGTGATGGTGAAGGCATCTTAGAGATGACTTTGATTTTAACCGGGTCGACCTCCATTCCTTTATTGGACACCTTGTGTCCTAAAACTATCCCTTCACTCACCATCATATGGTACTTTTCCCAATGCAACACTAGATGAGTGTCCTCACACCTTTGCAAGACTTTGTCAAGACTGGCAAGGAAATATTCAAACAACTCTCCATACACTAAAAAATCATCCATAAAAACCTCCAAATAGTGTTCTACCATATAAGATAAAATGGTAAGCAAACATCTCTGGAAAGTAGTCGGTGCATTGAAAATGGCAAAAGGCATCCCACGGTAATCAAACGTGCCTTAAGGACAAGTGAAGGTAGACTTTTCTTGGTCATGTGGCTGGATAGAAATCTAATTATACCCATAATATCCATCAAGAAAACAAAAATGAGAACACCTGAAGGGTTGCCAAAGAATTTGATCAATAAAGGGAAGTGGAAAATGATCTTTAAGCATGGCGACATTCAAACAGAGATAATCGATGCATACACACCACCCGATCACCAATCTAGTAGAAATGAATTCACTTTCTAAATTAGTTGTGATTGTTATTCCCCCCTTTCTAGGAATCACTTGGTTGGATTAACCCAATTTGAATTAGATATAGCATAGATTATACCTGCTGATAGAAGCATCACTACCTCTTTCTTTACTACCTCTGTCATGATCGAATTGAGACACCATTGAGATTGTACTATCTGGTTGGCTCCTTCTTCAATTCAGATCTTATGCCAGAAAAAGCTAGGGAGATCCCCTTGATATCTTCCACAGACCACCCAAACGCTGCATAGTGGTTCTTAAGCACCACAACCAATTGCTACTCCTCATGGACACTCAACGAGGCTAAAATGATGATTGGAAGCTTCTCATTTTCCACCAAGAAAATGTACTTCAGATGTAGTGGCAATGGCTTCAACTTGAGATCTGGAGGACTGTACAAGGATGAAATCAATGGTGGTGGAGGATGGCCTAAGTCCTCATAGTTCTTGGTATAGAAACATGGCAATGCCTTAAGAAACAAAACACACTCATTCAAAGAACAACAATGAGCGTAGTCATCCACCAAATTCATGATGCATGCCTACATGGGTTGTTGTGGGTATGCTTGAGTAAGAGTGGAAGATGTTGCCTCTTCAATTGTCATTGGGACTTCCTCCTTCTCTTCATCATCAAGATATTGTAGTGCTTTTTTTAATGACACCTCCTTGGTGTGCTCGATGATGTACACTACCAAGGTGCCTTTCTGTACCTTTTTTTATCACATGAGCCATGTACAAAAATGGCTTCCCTAGAAATAAGGATACCTCTCCTTGTAAATCTTGCAACATATGACAATGTGCCTTATCACCAGTTGAATGTGTAGAATTGAGCATCTTGATTTCAAAATGGTCATCCTGAATTCCCAGTCTCAATCTTCCTTTGCCCATCTCTAGGACCATATCTTCCGTAGCTTGAAATGGCCTCCCTTAGAGTAGTTCATTGCCATGATCATCATGCATCTCCATAACTACAAAATTTGTCGAAAACACAAATTTGTCAACCTTGACTAAAACATCTTCACAGATACCATATGGCCTAACCACTAAATTATCTTCTAGTTGTATTTTCATATTGCTCTTCCTGGATTCTTTCAATCCCAACTTCTTGAAATTAGTCAAGGGCAAGACATTAATACTTGCCCCTAAGTCGCATAGAGCATCCCCAAACTTTGTCCTGCTAATGTAACATGGTATATTTGCCTTTTCTATGGAAATCTCCTCTGAATGAGGGCACTAACTTCCTCTCTCAACACCACTACATCTGAATCGGATATCCTCCTCTTCTTGTTGATGGCATCCTTTAGAAATTTTCCATAGTACGGAATCTTCTCTATTGCATCAATAAGAGGGATGTTGACATGAAGTTTTTTGAACATGTCTAGAAACTTCTAAAATTTTTGGTCTACCTTCTTTTCCTTCAAGTTGTTTGGGAAAGGCACTATGGTCACCAACTTCCTTTGGTGAGGTGGAATATATGCTTCCTTCTTAGTCTCCTTTGGATCTTCCACCTCTTCTTCAACTTCTTTCTCCTGTCTTGTGGTGTCTGGTGGACCAGTGGTCAACATTGTTCATGTGTCACCTGCATTATTGTTTGCCTTTGGATTGGTCTTTTGTTCATCCAATAGTTTCCTCCCACTGCATAGTAACACTGCTTTCACCTACTGGTTGTTGGATGGTATATAAGTATTTCCTGGGAATCCCTATTAGCCAAGTTTCTTTAAGGACACTACTTCTGTTGTTATTTGAGATATCTGGTTCTTTATGATGCATATATGTGCTCCTTGATTATGCAAGTCCGTCTTCTTTTGGCCAATGATTGCCTCATTTTGACTAACCAACTTGCCTAGCATGTCTTCTATGTGGTCTATCTTCCTGGGGCCCCTGTCTTGCTGATATTGCTATTGTGCACTACCTTATTGTGGCTTGGCATGTTGTGCTTGAGACCGGTCCTGCAAAAAGTTGTTGGGATCCTTCCAAGAAAATTTGGGATCCTTCCTCAATGAGTACTCATTGCTGCCCCTGTAGTTATACTTCCACATATACATGCATTCTTCTTCTTCTTTGCCTTCAGATGAATTTCCAATTTTTTTATCTAACTTCCTAGAAATTTTGTCTATTTCTCAGTAAATTTTGTGATAACTTTGAACTCCCCAATGCTTTCCACTGATGTTGGGACTTCTATTTTCTCACCCCATGACTAATTCTTAGCCATGTTCTTCAATATTTCATGGCACTTTGTCTCTTTATTGTTGAGAAAAATCCTGACCCTACACTATTCAGTGAGGTTCTTTCTCCTTTATGTGCCCATAGTAGAAGGTCTTTGCTTGGCCATAAAAATCAGTCCCATGGTGAGGGACCTTCCTCGACATGTTTTGGAATCGCTCCCAGGCCTCTAAATACGACTCGTCTGCCTTGTTATTGAATTTATATATTTTTCCAACTAGCTCATTTGTCTTCTGGGATGGAAAATAATGCTCAAAGAAGACATTCATCTGATCCCCCCATGTGTCTACAGACTTTGGCAGAAGGCTAAGAAACCACAAGTTTGCATTATTTTCCAATGAGGAAGGGAACAACTTCAAGCATATTATTGTAGCTAGAACCTTATAAGTCTTCATTATGTGACAACTTTCTATAAAGTTATTGATGTGCACCATTGGGTCCTCCATACTGTGACCATGGAATGCTTGTAATTTAACCAGTGCTAACATACTTGGGCCTATCTAGTAACTACCCACATTGATGGCCTACCTTCTGATTGGCCCCAACTGAGTTGTAGCAGAATATGCCTTTATCTTCTCCCAGACAGTCTGCTCTTCAGCTATTGTGTTACCATCACCCATTTCTGGCTATTCTGCTTGTGTTGCCTATGGTGGTGGAGTTGGGATGAGTCTTCCCACAAAATCACTATAGTCCCTTGCTCTACGCAAGAATTCCTCCTTAAATGCACTCTGTGGAGTTGACCCTCCATAGTTAGTGCTTCTTATTTGCACCATGCACTAGTACCTGCAGATAGTAAGCTCAATGTAAGTATTGGATAACAGTGATTGAATGAATAAATAAATTTTTAGCTTTAATCATAGTAAAAAGAAAAATAAAATTTGTGGCCTAGAGTGGCCGGCTACAACACTCATAGTGTTGGATGCACCATTTTCTCTAGAAATGGTGCCAAAAGCTTGATGTGTGTTTACTACACTTACAAAACACAAGTGCACGTATCGAAGTAATATAGGCACAAAGAGGGTCAGATATCGAACACAGGGAAAACATGAGTCCAAAAACTGCTACTAACGATGACTTGATCAACTAGACCTATGAAAAAGAGTGATTGGTTGATTAATCAACTAAACTACAAGAATGAAAACTAAAATTATCAGTTTGTGATCACAGTATGAATGGATTCCTTAGGATTATAGTTTCACCATAGTTCACATTGAAATAAACATCATTTCATTAATATTTATTCTTCCTAACCCTGGACCAAGGGACCTTTAGCAAGAATTACCTGCTATGCAGTGTAATTCACTACCTAATCTAATACAAATCCCACTCTCGTAGAAAATTAATTATTAGTTAGGTTCTTCAATGAATACTCTAGGTTATTGTCTTCATAGTCATAGGCCTTCTCTCGAAGTGCAGTCTAAGTTATGTAAATCTATGACTTGTTCAACCCTTAATCCCTCTATCGAAGCAATTAATGGTCTAATAAATCACCTATGTTGATTAGACATAGGTAATCCATGAAGAAATTGTAGAGATATGTCCAAAAATTAAGAAATATATATATATATATATATATTAATTCATAATGTCAAGTACAATGCAAAATTAGGCTAATTCTGAGTCCTAAGGAACAAAGGGGATTAGCCCTGCATGATTTCCATTGTCATACACACGGGAGAAAGAAATAAAAACATGGGAAACATTAGAAAACTAAAGTAACCCCTGAATAAAACGGTCTGGATGACTCCCTCTCTCAAACATATCGATTTTCTATCCTCTAGCTATAAATCCATCCACTGGAGGTGCCCAAATCACTCAGAAAATAGCTTTCTTATCTCCCAGGTCTAGGTTGTCGTGCAATAGAATAGAACTTGATCCCTAGGTCTGGCTGCACTCCCCCTAGTCATAAGATTGACTTAGGGTGTCACTAAGCCATGATTGTTGGATAAACTATGATCTTTAATCTATCCTGATCACAACAAGTCGGTACTACTTACAAGGTGTCTATAGTATTGATGCCTTCTCAGCTTCTTGATCCTTTATGAACTGTCGGTACTACCGACATAGTGGTCGATAGAATAGAGATTTTACCTGACATCCCCTATTGAATTTCTGGTTCAAGTTGGTACCACTGAATTGGGGGTTAGTAGCACTGAGATTCTTTGATTCATCCCTATTCCGTTTATTCCAATGTCAATACCATTGACAGAGTTGTCGGTAGTATCGAGTTGAGTCAATTCTTGTTAATTTTCCTAAAATTTAAAAAGAAGGAACATAGGCTCCACAAATAATAATAAATCAATATGGAACAACAAAAATAACAAATATTTGATGCAATCAAGTGTCACAAGTCAATAATGATAAATCATGCGCAAATAATATCAAAATGGGCAATAAGTTCATAAAATACATAGTAAAATAGCCTGTGAAAAGTGATAATTATTCACTGCATCAATCACTCTAAAAGTACTTGTACCCCTAGAGACCTCGAGGAAGTGTCTAAGGCTCATAATACACGAGGTATAAATGTAAAAGATACAAATAAGTCATGTAATAATGAAGTTGTGTACAAATTCAAAAATAAAAAAGGCATTTGACTTCATGAAATACAAGAATATTGGGAATTAAAAAGGCAATTTATGGCTTAGGGTCATGTCAAGAATAATTCGACCAAAAATATGAATAGTTGATGTGTGAATACACCGTCTCTTCTTTTGGAATGGGATGAACTTTGTAGTTAGGCTACAATCAAACACTTATTTCATCCCATTATGAGGGAGAGAGATTGGGTAGACACATGCTGTGCTTAAAGTTTGACATATGATAATGAATACCTTAAGTTAAGATGTAATTCCATGACCTAAGGTTTGAGGTGTTGCCTCACCCTTATGTGAAAATAAATGAATAATAGGATGAAAGACTAGGTGAGAAGATACATTAAGTGAAAATAAAATCACGAATAGAATTGTAATCACCAAGTGAAGGATGTGGATTGAATTTGAGTACCAATCCTAATAACGATGTGAGGAATTTGCATATCAGGAAAAGATGTTAATTATATCTAAGTAGGGTGGCTAGCCCTAAGTTGTGAAATTAAGACGAGTCATCATTCACCTTAAGCGTGCTAAGTGTAAATTTTGGGCACAAAATTCCTTTGAAGGAGGGGTGAATGCTATATCCTCAATTTTGCTAAATTTAATTATATAAATTGATTTGTAAATTCCCCAATGGTATTATTGATGGAATAATAATAAATCACATTTGTAGCATGGTTACTTATGGCAAGTTAAATAAATAGAAGGAATTTATACATGAATAAACATTAATTGCTTTTTGAATTATTGGATAAAGGAAATATAAAGATAATGGACAAGTTGCCAAAATAAAATAAGATGTGTAGTGTTTTAGTTAATTAAAAGAGTAATTACCTAGACACTTTGGAAACACAATGTTTAAGGTATCAAACATGAATATTTTTGATATCACTTTTTGTATACTTGGAAATAATAACAAAAGGAAGACAATTACATGAATTGGGAGAAAAAGGATATTCAAGAGATTGATGGATTTTCATGCACTTGGGATCTTTTGATATTTATAAGGGGGTCCTAGACTAACACAATCACCTAAACCAAAATATATCACCCGCAAGCGCACATGATCATATGGTAGTGTAGGTGAGAGGCAAGTAAAGGGTTAATCCTTAGGAAGACAGGGGGTACTACAACTAGGTTAGTGTGAGCTATGTTCCTAATGCAGAGAGTAGGGTTTACAGGGTTTGTGGAAGGTTTGTTTGATTAAACTAAGGAGGCAAGAAATTAAAGGCAAGAAGGAAACTAGATCATCAAAAACCCTAACTTACCCTAAATGAGTTAATTAAATAGTAAGACAAGACAATTAACTAAGCAAGAACACGAGACTACACTACACTAGAAAATAAGGTTCTAGAGCAACTAATGACCTAGACTACAACTAACTAGCAAGATCAAAACTAGCAAACTCAAAAGAGTACTAATGTACTCAAGAAAAACCTAACTAGCAAGAACTGAGTAATTGACTAAGAGGCAATTAAAGCAAACAACTATACTAGCATTAACAAGCTAAGTTAACAAGATGGGTTTTAGCAATGATAAAGGTAGGTGGGATGTTTGGGAATGGCACTAGGAGTCCAATTGGGGGAAGATAGAACAAGCAAGTTTAATCATTCATTCTAGATTGCTAAACCAAACAACTAGTCAAATGATAAGAAATCACCCTACATTATAAGTTAGTTTATTGGATAGGTGATATTTCACAAGGATTTGACTAATCTAGGTTTCTAGAATATGATTGCTTAGTGTAATTGGGAGCCAAAGGTAGAATTGGGTAGTAGAGGTGAGTATGTTTCACCCCACCTTACTCACCACCTAGATTTTAGCAAACTCCAAGGCAATTACACCAATCAATCCTATACTAGCTATTTAGATCACACAACTAAGAGTAGGACAAGGGCTATATGTAGAGGAATATGGGGTGCTAGTTAGGGATCCACTAGTTGGACCTAGGAGCAACTCCCAAAATAGCCCCACATATGCTATCTTATCCTAGACTTAAGTGGCTTCAAGCACATAATCACAAGCAATTCATATTTTAGGATACAAACCACAAGTACAGGCATGGGAAATGAGATATAAATAGCAAGCAATCATCATAGAATGAAATTATAAAGTTTACAAATTATCTTCCCCCAACATGTTATAAAAGTATCATTTTGCCCCAAACAGCCCACCACTAGGGGCTTAGCTACACATAACTAAACAAAAGAGCAAAAAGGAGAGAAGAAAGAGGTAGGAGATCATGGTAGCTCGTGGAAGACCATTCTCCTTCACCTCCTAGATGTTATGGAATGAAGCACCTCCCTCCAAGGATGGAAATGGCTTGAGAAGGTAGGGGATTATGGTGGAAAACCCTAGAAAACTAAGGTTTTGGGTGAAAATGAGGTGGAAATGGAGATGGGAGGTAGGTGAATCTCTTGAATGCAATGAAGGTGGCAATGAATGCTAGAAAGTGTCTAACGAGTTGGTAACCTCATGTTGTGGCCACCACCTATGTATATATAGGTGGTGGGGAAGCACTAGGTTAAGTGGGGGTAGAAATGGAAATGGAGTGGAAAAGTTGGTAGTGTTAGGTAGTCACCACGGTCGTGGTGGTGGTTGGGTGTCATGGTCATGGGGGGTGATATCGTCGTGGTGGATGTATGTTGTGAAGTAGAGGGAAATACATGGAGTGGTCACAGTTGTAGTAGGTACCACAGTCATTTTGGGTATAGGGTACCACGCTCGTGCTGGATAGCATGGTCGTGTTAGAGGAAGATGCCACAAGTAATTTAATCCTTGTGCTCATCTTGTCTTCATCTTGCCACGGTCGTGTAGACACCACATGTGAGGTGGCATTCAAGTTCCATTGTCGTGCTGATGGCCATGACTGTGACCATTCATGTGTATTTTATGCTAAGTCACTGTGACTTTTGGGGTCCTTATGCCACAGGCAAGTTGCGGATCCTCGGTCATGACCGTGCTGATGGCCACAACTGTGTTGTCTTCATTGGTCATGGCCATTTTGGGCTCCATGGTTGTGGGCATTCAGTACAAGTCTTGTGCCTTTGTTGTGACTGTTTAGGCCATTTCCCCACAACTGT
This sequence comes from Alisma plantago-aquatica, assembly GCA_963693085.1. Classification (NCBI taxonomy): domain Eukaryota; kingdom Viridiplantae; phylum Streptophyta; class Magnoliopsida; order Alismatales; family Alismataceae; genus Alisma; species Alisma plantago-aquatica. The sequence goes on along the minus strand of OY856410.1, from coordinate 1,236,329,735 downwards.
GGTGATGTAGCAAGGTTGAGGTAGGGGCCCAAGTTGCTGATCTTGACTCCAAACTTATTTAAATGACTCCTTTTTGCTCTGAATCAATTTTTGTACATCCAAGGAATGCTCAGTGAAGATTTAGACCCATCTCTCTTTTGCATCCAATGTGTGCACAAGTGCCCTGAAAAAATGCAAAAGTAGCGATAATTGCATTTGATATAATAGTTCATATTTGGGGAAAGACTTGCAATATTCATTGTTTAGATGTGATTATAATGCAAAAAGACACAAGATGAATCCCTAAAATAGGGCTGCATAACCACTTAAAACTTAAAACATAGTTGTCCTCAAGTACTCTCCAACCTAATATCTCTTTCAGTTTCTTTCAATCAAACAAGAGTGATAAATGCATTGCAAAAGATGATTATTGATTAAATGGTCTCAAAAGTGACTAAGTGCATGTGATCCACCTCTCTCCTCTCCACTTTCACAATCCAACAATGAAAAGAGCATTGAGCATACAAACTTTAAATATAGAGCATAGAACACACAAGCTTTCCATATGTCCTTCATGTAATTCTGGGTAAACCGTTTCATGATGGCGTTAATCAATGATGACTGGGGGTGTTGTTTTACTTTCATGTATTCAATCTTATGCTTCAAACCACACCAAGTGACCCGCATGGCTGTATAAAAAGGGTGAACTGAGCTAGGTTTGATGTTTCCTAGCTCAATGGGTATGAAAATGGAAGAAAGGATTGTGGTAAGAAATTGGAGTGATTTAACACTCATCTTTTATTTAAATGGTCTTAAACATGAGCATCTTTTATTTTATTTTTGACTTTTCTTTTCTTCTTTTCTTTTTCTTTGCTTTTGGCCTTGGTGTAAATAGGGCATATGGTGGTGAGGGAGAAGTGGGGAGATGTATATATGGCCACCTCAAACTTTTGGAGGTGGCCAAGGCTAAATGCGTGCACTTAAGCATCCTTTCATGAGTCTGAGGGGTATGAAGATGATGAAAGAAGAGTTGGGTCAAAGATGGGTCACTAGTGTGGTTCTCATCATAGAATCTCCCGCATGAAAACCAATCCAACACTTCATCAAACAATATCACACCACATGAGTGAACAACATGAGATTCATATTTTTATCATGTGATTCCATAGGCCCTAAGCGTTCATAACTTGCTCAATTGACAATTAACCAAAACATTCACAAACATGAGAGAGGTGATGCACATGTAAAAATTCAACCATCAAGACCAATTAGCAATAAAATCTAAGAACATGGCATGCATTTCTCAAAGATCAACAACTTCTAGTTCAAAAATTGGAGATTTAAGTTGAAACATGCTTTTGGATAAGGAGTTCCAAATTTGGGAAAATTTGGCTAAAATGGTGCCAATTTGAATTTTAATCACATCTAAACCTACTTTAGGGAAATTAAAGCATAAAGCAGAAAATTCTAGATAAAGCAGACAAAAATTACCAAAATCCACATGAAAATGCAATGCATGGCATGGAAAAGCAAAAAGAGCAGTTTTTTTTGAAAAAATATGCAAAAATACATGAAATTAAACTATATGTATGCATGAATGCAAGAAAAAGAAACTCTATGCTAGATATGGTGGTATCAAACAATCAATCAGTTAGGCGAACATGTCAAGCAAAATGAGAGAGAATAAGAATAGGACGCATACCACCTGACCACCCCAAACTTTTGAATCATGTTGTCCTTAACATGAAGCTAGATTTTAGGGAGAGTAGGGTGTGTATCGTGGCTGGTGTGGATGATCCATTTGTAGATCTCCCTATTTTGAATGGTCTAGTTGATGATGAGGTGTTTCTATAGGAGGCAGAGGACCTGGGTAGGCTGGAGGGAACTGGTAGTAGTAAACCCAGTAGTCATCCTGAGGGGGTGAATATGTCTCTTGGTAGCCTGAGATACCACTCTAGAAATCTTCACCCCATTCAGGGTTCCTTTGATCTTGTTCATGGTGGTAATGATACATGTGGTTGACCTAGTAGTGCATTTACCATTGGTCATGCGGCATGTATTGTTTGATGAACTGCATATCTTGTTGTGGCTTTTGAATGCCTTGAAATTGTTCCTGTATGGATGACATGTCATAGGCATTTATTGAAGGTTTCTACATTTGGGATGTTGCCTCATCCCTTCTTCTCACCTTGCGATCTTGTCTTTGCTTCTCTTCTTCTTGTTACCCTTGGATATTTGACTCCCCTACTCCTTCATGTATAGTAGTGGTGTTGTAGTTCTCCCTGAGGTTGTTTTGCTCCCTTTACATCAGCCGTACATCCAAATAGTTCGAGACACCCATAGAAGTGGGGAGTGGGACAACATTGTAGGATAACTCAACATGTGTTGCCATTAATCCGGGCTTCACATTATACTTCAACCTTTTAAATTTTGACAGTGATCATTAGGGAGCGAATGAGGTATTTCAGATCAAAAGACTGAGCTCCCTCAGCCTCTGTGAGACCTGAGATATCACACCCTAGGGCCAATGCAATTGAGGTTACAATCCTCCCATGAAAAAAGGAGTTTTGTTCTTGAAAGGAACTGATCTCATATGGTCTATCAAAAGTGCCCCTAGTTTGAGATATTTTCTTTTGATAATCTCGTGCAAAACAAAGAGGTTTTTCCATGAGATGCTCCCCTTATTGTCATATCTTCCCACAGTTGTATTAGCAATGACCTTTTGCACATACCAGATCAATAGGTTGCCAATTGCCATGGTTTTTTACTATCCAACTGTGTATCCTTGAGTTCCAGTCAGGTCATACCATAGGTCAAAATATTCAATGTTTGTCTCCTTCTCAATCTGGCCTTCATTTAGCTTCTTGGTCTCCTCAACATTCGTGGCAAAGATGCAATTTAATTGAGACACAGTATGTGTGTGGATCTTATTAAGCATTCCAAATTTGATTCCTCTAACTTTGAATTTTTCAAGAGTGGAAAAGAACTATTGTGTCAACTCCACATATGTGGTTTGTGTTGTGAATATCACTTTCCGCAGCCCAATGTCAAACATATTGTCCTCCACTGCTTCTTTGATGCCCAAGTCACTAATCACCTTTTTGCATCCATACCTTGTTGATATGACCCTCCTGGTCATGCATTCAGGGTAGGGGGTGATTTGTATTCTTCTTTGGCTACCTCTCCCACGAGATACTCCCTCAGCAGCCTTACCAAGCCCCTTCAGTCTGTTTTCCTCTAGATAGGCCAACGTGTCCTCTATCTCTGCAATGTTGTCTCCTCATCACTGTCATTGTCCTCCTCATCGACATGGATGTATGTGACCCCAAGCTTGTATCTAGGTTGATTGTTACTTTGTGGTCGGGGTGGGGCAATGATCTCTCCTCTTCTTTTTCAATGATCAACGGCCACCTTGCCTGTGGCCGTTGTTGTGGTCTCTCCACAAGTGAAGATGTGGAGTGGCGAGTTGGTGTAGGTCGTGTGGGATCCTTGATGAAGATGGGGCAACTATCTCCTTTGCTCATTGTGGATGCTTTTGGATCTCTAGATCCACTTCATCTATCATGGCATCAATATTCTCCTTGGATGCCTCTTCTTCCTCTTCCTCATAGGTGGCATTGGTGATGTGGTGACTATCCGATGATCGGGTGTGAGAAACACTCATGGACTCTAAGCAAAAAAGCAAAGTGAAAATGGAGTTTGAAGGTGATGGGGTGTGCGAGGGGATGGAGGTGTTGGATGATGCTTTCTTGGTCTGCATCTTGCGTCATGTGATCATCTCAAGGCTCTTCTGTGCTCCCTTCTTCACATCTTTCCCTATCCCCTTCATGGTGTGGAGGTGATGGTGGAGTTCAGGGCTATGATTTTGGATTTGGTGGTAGAGAGGTGAAACGGAGGTGTGAGTGGAATGGAATCGGTTCGTGGAAGTGTAGTTGTGTAAATGTGTAAAGAAGTGAGATCACCTCCTCTTTACTAATAACAATGGTAAACAAAATCCAATGAATAGCAACAAAAGTTTAAAATTTGACTATATTCAATTTAATAAAGAGTATATAAATTTTTTCCAAAAGGGAGTACCTGCTTTATACAAAAAGAGGATCAAAGTAGATGGAAACTCAACTACATCAATATGTCTCCAAAAATAAATAACTTAACAAGTATATTCATGAGGGAAGGATGAAATCCTTTGTCCTAGTCTTAGGCTGGTTCAGCATGCTCTTATTGCGCACTCTGATCCTAAACCTGAGTGGTTGGGATCACCCAACAAGAGGAGAATAAAGGCATGTGTCAAATAAGGAATAAGGACAATTATAAACTAAATCAAGAAATAATAAAGATTAACTATGTTAAGAGGGTCAAGAAAATGAGGCAAGTAAATAAATAAGAATTCTGCCAAGTCAAATAGTAATAAAATTTGCATGCATGATTTAATATGACTACATTAAGCTAATATAGGGCTGAGGCACCTATCTAACCTCAACCTCTGGGTGAGGGACAATTAACACATTCTCGAGAACCCAAATATATATAAAATGGGGAGAATTATCACGTTCCATTGGGCAAATTTACACATGCCCACTATGGGTGGTTTGTACTCATGTACACTACATTAGTTAATTAGTCATTTACATCATCATGCTAGAACAATTTAATGGCAGATTTAAGAAATGGAAAACTTTGCTAGTGGGGTCCAAGACCCTAGAATAATTGAAGTAAAGGTGCCACAAGAAGCCAATAAAGAGAATAAAGGCTAAGACAATGCCTCATTGGAAATATTAGGGTTGGATATTAAAATGCCCAACTGAAGGACAAGTGTTCAAACTCATATATAAATAGGATTGCACATACCTCACTTGATATTCCTATAGAAGACCTTTCATCAACGAATTGTGTCTAATGTCACTTTTACCCTAGATACAAGTTTATACACATGGATTAGGTTTTATAAAGCATATTATACGAGAAACCATATTTTGGACCTTCTATGATAACCATAGATTTTGGACTCAAAACTAGGACAAGTCAATTACTTGGATTCTCCTGATTAAGAAAACATATTTATTTTTCTTAAATTTGGAGTTAAAATGAATTATTTACATATTCTAAGGCTTTTTATATAATTAAAAATGGTATTTATGACAAATCACGAAATAGGGGTACAAATCTATACTTAAAAATCACAAAATTATATTCTACATGAAAAATGCTTTCCAAAGACTATTTATTTGTATATTTTTGATAATTCTACGATTTACTAGGAATTATTGAAAATTGACCAATCACAATTCGAGAAAAATACACATGTGTATATCAGAAAACTAGTCATGTGTCAAAGGGCCTAGGCTCGCGCTGACTTGGGCCAATCGGCCCCTGCCAGCTAGCATAGTAGGGCTCACCTCAGCATTTAGGCGATCAAAGCAAATAGGGAGTGAAAACCCGAGAATACCCTTGGGATTTTGATCAGTTGATTAAACATGTAGGGTCACCACATTCATTTTGTGATTGGGTTTCTTCTCCCTGGTGACCTGTGATCAAATGCGAGAAACAATGAGATGTCTAGGTACAAATATTTGATCCTTAAGGTTTTTCGTAGGAACCATCTCTGAGAGTGAGTTCCCTATCATGTCACGAAGACAAAGAGCCCATATTTAGGCCATCTCATGACCTGGAGCCTCAGGAGCTCCTCCTGCCATGGCGGGGCAGGTACTCTTCTGAAGATCAACAACTAGTGTGAATAAGATAGAGAGACAAGGCAGAATAACTCACTACCTAAATCGGAAATCGAATGGACCATCACACTAAAGAAATAGGGTCAGTTGCACCCTTTTATCGGAGAGACAAGAAAATAGAGGTGAAGATCACGGAAGGAGAAAAGTATCAAAAAAGCAGCCATTGAGGTTCGCAAAGAAATTGTGAAGGTAGAGCAAGGTCAACCTGACACCTTTTGCAGTCGGGGGATCACTCGCACACCATGGAGGTGAGTTGTTGGTGGTGGCGACCAAGGAGCTATAGGACCCGAAATATAGAGAATGCACAATGAAAATCCGTAATGGGAAAGCAAAGAAGAAGATCCAAGGATGCTCACCGCTTACTTAATTTGACTGAGGTAGTGCCTAGAGTCAGGGTAAGGTCGTCATCGCCGGAGACGAGGAGTGAGCAGGCCAGGGGTCTTTGGGGTAGATGAGGTGAAATTGGAGTAGGAGGGGATTTGTGCGGTGACTGAGGGTTCTCTATGTTGCCTTAAATAGGCAGGAAGCAAGCCTATGTCTCCTCTATAAAATGTCGGTGGAGAAGCTGTGAAGCCCTATATTGGGCGTTTCATCATTTGGGTGAGGAAGTGGACGAGTAATAGCTCATTCAATCTGGGAGAGAGAGGAAGATCTACTGAAGACAAAACCTCATTGAATAGTAGAGTAATGGAGGAGGAAGAGATTAGGAATGGTAGGTCTGTGAAACTTCTCATGACTCGTGAAACGGACAGAGCTAGGCGACGTCGCCTAGGCCATTCGATCATGGAGAGAACAAAATGGAGCCATCGGATTAGGCATAAAAGATTCGGACTGTTGGATGGGTGAGAAAGAACCCAAGGGTAACGAGTGACCAAATAAAATAATGAACCATAGGTAAATGCACCGCATTGGTGAAATCATATTAAAAAACTTTAGTCACACTATAATAAATTTTATTAATTCAGTTTGGAGGGTTGAACATGGGTCAAATGACCTCAAATTTGAACCATGGGCTAATTTTAATGCCTAGATTAATGCTATGTAATTAGATTTTGTTTTGCAAAAGCTTTGGCCCTTAATCACCATATTGGCCATTAATGTATATATTAATGTATTTTAAGAGGGTGAATTAATAAAAAGATATTTCTTTAACAATTCCTTAAATGAAATTCGAGATGGATATTATAAAATCATTCAAGTGTCATATCCCACCTCCTATTACCTTTTCAATGCTTTAATAACATTTAGGAGGAGAGAGAAGAGAAGAGAAGAGGGTTATTTCTCTCATTAACTAACTCAATTCCTCATTAATTATTATTTCTTATCCCAAAAGCCACAAAGACTCTAAATTAATATAATCTACTAATTATATCACATTAATGGTCATTTTGCATTATTAGACTCTAATTAACACACTATTTGAGAGTTTGTGCAAAAAAACCCATTCATTAAAATGAATGTGGGTAAATATAGTTCAAACCATCAAGTATTGCTCAATTTCAATATTGAGGACAAAGAGGATTGAAAAGATAGGAACATTTAGGAAAAAGGACAAAAAGGATATGAAGGGAATAAAATCTTGAAAATAGGTTAAATTTTAATTAAATTTAAGATTTAGTATGTTACAACACTCCACCCCTTAAATAGGATTTCATCCCCAAAATCTCAACAAAGGGAAGGGTGAGTATGTAACATCCCAACACTTAGAAACTAGGTGGTTACCTCTAATCTATGGTACTTCACATGCTCTACTCAAAAGTCAAGTTTTCTAAGGTTTCCACTATTCATATTACCTTTTGTCAAATATAACACAACAAACTTTTTGGCTTATTAGCATTATTTTTATTATGAAATTACATCCTCATTATTATGCTATTAATTGTGTCAAGTTATATTCACATTGTTGTCAAAAGAATTATATCTAAACATTATGTACAAATCATATGTATTTCTCATTACGAATTAAGAATTTTAAGCACAATTAGGGTTTACTAAATCATCTCAATATTTATTAATGTATTAGGTCACAGTCCTTAATAACTTGAATTTATTCTCCATTATCCTCATATTACCATCATAGAGAATTATCACAAATTATTTTTTAATAAATAGATAATATTATCCAACAAGTTATTAAATCTAAATAATGTCACATTAATTTCTTACACCTATATTACACCTTGTCATATCACCTTTCACGATCACATTAATGTCATCCTTAACCATTTTCTCCTTTTTACACTTCATATTATAAATTATATATTTAACACCACATTAAGCATTTGGATTTATTGTAGACTTAATAATCATGATTATGTAAATCCAATTACTCCTTATCACATTTGAGTCATTGTATGTATTTTAGTGAATAAGGTGGAACACATTGTATATTAATGAAATGATTAACATATCAAGTTATGATTAGGTGATTAGTGAGGTGTCTATTAGAGAACAAGGTGATATACCTTACATATATTGATAACTTGATAAAATTATGATTAGGTGATTATATTCCATTTAGGTGTATCAAAGTATATCATTTGATGGTGACACCTAATGTCACTAATGTATCATGAAGGCATCTAAGAATGTATATATGCATGTTAGGGTTAGATGATTAAATCGTAGGGTTTATGTCAACATGACCATTATATTTTATGCAATTATCTTATCATTAGGATGACATGGTCAACATTATGTGTATTCAAAATTTGTGAGTTACTCATATTAAGTATTTTTCGGGGTTCAAGCATATGAACTATTCATTATATGACATTATATATTCATTTGTATATTAAGAAACAAGTTAAATTATAATTACCATTTGTTTGGTCAATACTAATCATATAAGCTCACTAATCTGTTGTCTAAGGAGTTAGGGTTTTGAATTCCAAAGTGGCTAGATTTTGCTATGTATAGGATTCTATCCCCCTAAAAAAGGATTTCATCCTCGAAATCAACAAATGCAAAATCTATCAAGATACCACTACTCCACCCCTTAAAAGGGTTGACCTACCAAGTAAAACTAAACTAGAGGTAAAAGAGTGAGTTTAATCAACTCATGTATATAATCCAACACTTAATTGTTTTACAAATCACTATTATTGAACTTCTAAGTTTAGTATGGGGTAGACTACCACTAAACATTGAATTCTAATACTCATATAAGGACCTTATGGTCATAAGGTAATTTTATTTGGTTACCCAAATCATCATATTAGGTTCCTAAGGATACTCAACATTGAGGTTATTTGCCTAAAGGTATGCTATTTTGGACAATAGTATCAGCTCAGGCCAGGCCAGTGTCATATGGAACTGGGAGTCCTCGTAAACTAAGCTAGTGGCACAGAGGAAAATATTGCCAGCCCCCAGACCCTGACCCTTTAGATGCACCCTTGCTTTCAACTTATGTCCTACTAGCTACCTAATATGCTAATCACCTAAAAGTGACTAAAGATATTTATAAGATGAACTCTTATGGTCCTAAATCAACTTCTCACTAAAGGTCAATTCTAAGGAGAACTAAAGGGATACTATATGATTTAAGGGTTTTCTAACTAAGGAGACAAATTGAAATAGCCAAGACTCTGACTACCATTGTCTTTGATACCATGTTGTAAAGAAGTGAGATCACCACCTCTTTACTAATAACAATGGTAAACAAAATCCAATGAATAGTAGCAGAAGTTTAAAATTTGACTATATTCAATTTAATAAGGAGTACATAAACTTTTCCCAAAAGGGTGTACATGCTTTATACAAAAAGAAGATCTAAGTAGAGGGAAACTCAACTACATCAATATGTCTCCAAAAATAAATAACTTAACAAGTATATTCACGAGGGAAGGATGGACTCCTTTCTCCTAGTCTTAGGATGGTTCACCATGCTCCTGTTACACACTCTGATCCTAAACCTGGGTGGTTGGGATCACCCAACAAGAGGAGAATCAAGGTATGTTTCAATTAAGGAATAAGGAAAATTATAAACTAAAGAAAGAAATAATAAAGATTAATTATGCTAAGAGGGTTATGAAAATGAGACAAGTAAATAAATAAGAATTTTGCCAAGTCAAATAGTAGTAAAATTTGCATGCATGATTTAATATGACTACATTAAGCTAATATGGGGCTAAGGCACCTACCTAACCTCAACCTCTAGGTTAGGGATAATTAACACATTCCCAAGCACCCGAATATATATAAAATGGGGAGAATTATCATGTACCCCTGTGAGAATTTACACATGCCCACTATGGGTGGTTTGTACTCATGTACACTACATTAGTTAATTAGTCATTTACATCATCATGCTAGAATAATTTAATGGAAAATTTAATAAATTGAAAACTTTGCAGGTGGGGTCCAAGACCCTACAATAATTGAAGTAAAGGTGCCACAAGAAGGCAATAAAGAGAATAAAGACTAAGATAATGCCTCATTGGAAATATTAGGGTTGGATATTAAAATGCCCAACTGAAGGACAAGTGTTCAAACTCATATATAAATAGGATTTCACATACCTCACTTGAGATTCCTAGAGAAGACCTTTCATCAACTAATTGTGTCCAACGTCACTTTTACCCTAGATACAAGCTTATACACATGGATTAGGTTTTATAAAGCATATTATATGAGAAACCCTAATTTTGGACCTTCTATGAAAACCATCGACTTAGGACTCAAAACTAGGACCAATCGATTACTTGGATTCTCCTAATTAGGAAAACATATTTATTTCTTAAATTTGGAATTAAAACAAATTAGTTACATACTTTAAGGCTTTTTATATAATAAAAATGGTATTTATGACAAATCTCGAAATAGGGGTACAAATCGATACTTAATAATAACAAAATTATATTTTACATATAAATTTATTTCGAATGACTATTTGTTTGTATATTATTGATAATGCTACAATTTACTAGGAATTATTGAAATCGACCAATCACAATTTGAGAAAAATCCACGTGTGTATATCAGAAACTGAGTCAGGAATCAAAAGACCTGGGCCCACACTGACTTGGGCCAATCAACACATGCCATCTTGCATAGCAGGGCTCGCCCCAACATTTAGGCTATCAAAGAAAATAGGGAGTGAAAACCTGAGAATACCCTTGGGATTTTGATCTGTTGATTAAACATGTAGGGTCACCATAGTCATTTTGTGACTGGGTTTCTTCTCCCTCGCGAACTGTGATCAAATGCGAGAAAAAACAAGATGCCGAGGTACAAATCTTAGATCCTTAAGGTTTTTCATGGGAACCATCTATGAGAGCGAGTTCCCTATTGTGTCACGAAGACAGAGAGCCCGTATTTAAGCCATCTCACAATCTGGAGCCTCAGAAGCTCCTCCTTCCATGGTGGGGCAGGTACTCTTATGGAGATCAACAACTAGTGTGAATAAGACAGAGAGACAAGGTAGAATAAATCGCTACCCTAAATCAGAAATCGAATGGACCATCACGCTAAAGAAATAGGGTCAGTTGCACCCTTTTACCGGAGAGATAGGAAAATAGGGGTGAAGATTGGGGAAGGAGAAAACTATCAAAAAAGCAACCATTGAGGTTCGTAAAGCATTTGTGAAGGTAGAGCAAGGTCAACCTGACACTTTCCGTAGTCGAGGGATCACTCGCACGCCATGGAGGTGAGTTGTTGGAGGTGGTGACCAAGGAGCTATAGGACCTGACATATAAAGAATGCACAGGGCAAATCCATAATGGGAAAGCAAAGAAGGAGATCCAAGGATGCTCACTTCTTGCTTAATTCGACTGAGGTAACACCTAGAGTCAAGGCAAGGCCACCATCGTGAGAGACGAGGAGCGAGCAGGCCAGGGGTCTTCGGGGTAGATGAGGCAAAATTGGAGGAGGAGGGGATTTGTGCGGTGACTGAGGGTTCTCTGTGTGGCCTTATATAGGTGGCAGGCAAGCCTAGGGCTCCTCTGTAAAATGTCGGTGGAGAAGTTGTGAAGCCCTAGATTGGGTGTTTCATCGTTCGGGTGAGGGAGTGGATGAGTAATAACTCATTCAATTTGAGAGAGAGAGGTGGATCTACTGAATATGAAACCTCATTGAATGGTAGAGTAACGGAGGAGGAAGAGATCGAGAATGGTAGGTCTGTGAAACCACTCGTGAATTGCGAAACGGCCAGAGCTAGGTGACGGCACCTAGGCCATTCAATCATGGAGAGAACAAAATAGAGCTAACAAATTAGGTGTAAGAGATCCGGATTGTTGGATGCGAAAGTGAGAACCCAAGGGTAGTGTGTGACCAAATAAAATACTGGACCAAAGGTAAATGCATCACATTGATGAAATCAGATTAAAAACCTTAGTCACACTATAATCAATTCTTATAATTTGATTTGGAGGGTTAAACATGGGTCAAATGATCTCAAATTTGAACCATGGGCTAATATTAATGCCTAGATTAATGCTATGTAAGTATATATTCGTTTTGCAAAAGCTTTGGCCCTTAATCACCATATTGGCCATTAATGTATATATTAATGTATTTTAAAAGGGTGAATTAATACAAAGATGTTTCTTTAGCAATTCCTTAAGTGAAATTCAAGATGGATATTATAAAATCATTCAAGTGTCATATCCCACATCCTATTATCTTTTTTAATGCTTTAATAACATTTAGGAGGAGAGAGAAGAGAAGAGAAGAGGGTTATTTCTCTCATTAACTAACTCAATTCCTCATTAATTATTATTTATTATCCCAAAAGCCACAAAGACTCTAAATTAATATACTACTAATTATCTCACATTAATGGTCATTTTGCATTATTAGACTCTTATTAACACACTATTTGAGATATTTGTGCAAAAAAAACCATTCATTGAAATGAATGTGGGTAAATATAGTTCAAACCATTAAGTATTGCTCAATTTCAATATTGAGGACAAAGAGGATAGAAAAGATAGGAAAATTTAGGAAAAGGGACAGAAAGGATATGAAGGGAATAAAATCTTGAAAATATGTTGAATTGCAATTGAATTTGAGATTTAGTATGTTACAAAATGGATGGATGGGAAGTGGATTTGGAGGAGGAATAAGTGAATTTTGGGAATTTTCTGGGTGGCAGAAGTGGAGGAGATGGTGGTGGCCTAAGTGGAGCTAGGGGCTAATTCGATGGAGATTGGGTGGTGGAAAAGGAAGGGGAGGAGTAGGAAGAGGTGTAGGAAGTGATTGGGAGGTGGATTGGTGGTGGATTGAGGTTGGAGGAGGGAGATCTTGGGAGAAGTAGGTCGCCAGATGCTACAAAGGTCGAGGATGTCTGTAGAGTGTAGGTTAGAATGACAGGGTGTCATGGTGGAATAGGTAAGTTAAGTGAAAACTTTAGGTAGGGTTGGACCCCACCACGGCTATGGTGAGGGCCACGGGTGAGGTGGAATGTGGGTGGCATGACCGTGGCAGATGCCACAACTGTGTTGGCGGTGATGATGGTTACTTCTTGAACCTCACCACGGTCATGGCATGGCCACAGTCCTTGTGTCTTTCACGTGCCTCATCTGTGGCATTGGCCATGGTTGTAGCCATTCCTACACAAAACTTCACCTCTCTCTGTGACATTTTTCATCAAATCACCTCGGCCGTGGAGGATTTCCACGATCGTGTTGTGCCTTCCTGGTCACGCCCATGGGGGACACCACGGTCGTGTTATCCTTCATGTGCCTCAGTCGCGGGGTCTGTCACGACCATGGCCATTCCTTCACAAAACTCCTCACTTCACTGTAACATTTTCAATAATTACTCTACGAACATTTTGCATCACCACAGTCGTAGTGAGTCCTTCAAAAGTGCTTTGTCATTGAAAATTTCACAAAACTTCATACTTTCTAATTTCATTGCATGGATGCCACATTTTCTTCACACAACCACACTTGCACTCATCTTTACTCTCTCTTCAACCTATCATCTGCCATATCTTCAAAAACTAAACAAAAATTATTAAACACAAGTGTGTGTGTGTGTGTTTTTCTTGGAACTGTGTAAAAACAAATCAAAAGTATCAAAAAGTGAAGGTTGGGTGCAAAAGTTCCCAAATGTAGGTGGATTGTCTCCCACTAGTGCTAAATTCTACTCCTTCAGCAGGGCTTATCGATTCTTGATTCGATCATCCTGGCAAAATCTTCCAAGAATTTTTGTAATAAATGTCTCTTTCATGTGCAATTAAGCACATCTCTTCATCAACCGGGTGTTCCTCAACTAGCATCACGATATTAAAAGTTTGATTTTCTTTGTTCGGACCAATTTCAATAACGACTTCCAACCTTTGTTCATTGACGGTGAACTCTTTTTCCCCTTCCTTCTCACAAATCACTATGGAACCAGATGGATACACATGCTTGACTAGATAAGGTCCTTCCCATCTAGAATGATGCTTTACAGGAAAGAACTTCATCATAGAATTGTACAACCATATTCATTGTCCGGGATAAAAATTCTTCTTCTTGATCAACTTATAATGAACTTGGTCCTTGTATCTCTTTGACATCTCATATGCTTCATGTCTCATTTCTTTTAACTCATGCAACTACAATTTCCTTCTCACTCGATGGTGTCTCCACCCGTGTTCATGGATTTCAATGCCCATAGTGCCTTGTGTTGCATTTCCATGGGTATGGTAGCTTTTACCATACATGAGTTTGAATGGTGTGGTGCCAATCAGGGCCTTGAATGTTGTCCTATACGCCCATAAAGCTTCATTAAGGCATAGAGACCAATCCTTGCAGTCTGGTCTCACCATCTTCTCAAGAATGAGATTTATCTCTCGATAAGCTAAATCAACTTGATCACTAGTTTAAGGGTGGTAAGTAGTAGCCACATGATGATTCACACCATGTCTTTTTAAAAATTCTTCAAAAGTTCTATGGATGAAATGGCTTCCGCCATCACTAATCATTGCTCGTGGTACACCGAATTGGGTGAAGAAGTTTGACTTGACAAAATTGCAAACCACTTTGTGATCATTCATCCTTGTGGCAATTGCTTCAATCTACTTAAATACATAATCAACGACTACCAAGATGTACACATATCCGAAATGAGGAAACAGACCCATGAAGTCAATTCCCCAAACATCAAACACCTCAACCACTAGAATGGGTGATAAAAGCATCATGTATCTTTTGGAGATAGTTCCCACCTTTTGGCACTTCAAACAACACTTACAATATTCATTAGCATCTTTGAACAAGGTCGGCCAATGGATTCCACTTTGAAGAATTTTCGAGGTTGTGCACTTCCTACCAGAATGACCTCCACACATGTTGGAGTGGCACATGGAGAGGATCTCTTGTTGCTCACTTTTGGGGATACATCTTCTTATGAGTTGATCGGGACAATACTTGAATATATGTGGGTCATCCCAAACCTAATTCTTCACCATGGCAAACAACCTCTTGCTTTCTTCTCTAGTCCATGTGCTTGGTACTCCCCCCACTTGCCAAAAAATGGCTATGTTCTTGTACCATGGTCTTTGAGTGGAGTCAAGCAAAAAGAGTTGCTTATGGGTCATCGTCTTCTTGATTAGGTTCACTTCATCATAAGGTGCCTCAATGCGAAGGAGATGATCAGATGTAGAATTTTCAACTCCCTTCTTGTCAATGATTTCCAAATCAAATTCTTGAAGCAAAAGGATCCATCAAATCAACCTTGGATTAGAATCTTTCTTCGCCATTAGAATCTTTCTTCGCCAACTCTTGGAGAGATGATATATGCACACCATGACCTTGTTTTGCAAGAGATAAGAACAAAACTTGTCGAGTGCAAAGATGATTGTGAGCAACTCTTTCTCGATAGTGGTGCAGTTTCTTTGTGCTTCATCTAGGGTTTTGCATGCATAATAGATGGCATGTGGAACCCGACCAATCCTTTGGCCCAACACAACCCCACTACCATATCCAATGCATCAGTTATGATTTCAAATGGAAAAAGAGAAATTCGGGGGTTGCATAATAGGAGTAGAGACTAACTTATGCTTTAAGTGGTTGAAGGATTCAACGCACTTGTCATCAAAATTGAATTCCACATCCTTTTCTAGCAAATGGCAAAGTGGCCTCAAAATTTTACTGAAGTCTTTGATGAATCGATGATAGAAACTTGCATGTCTCAAGAAAGAATAGACATATCTTATAAGGAAAGGAATAGTAAGATTGGAAATTAGGCCCAATTTTGCCTTATCAACTTCAATGTCAGCCTTAGAAACTCGGGTGACCCAGAACAATACCTTCGGGAACCATGAAATGACTCTTTTCCAAAGATAACACCAAATGAACCTTGACATATCTTTCAAGCATGTCTTCTAGATGGAGCAAAAACTCATAAAATGTCTTGTCAAACATTGAAAAATCATCCATGAAGATCTACAGAGATGAATCAAGCATGTTATCAAAGATGGATGCCACTCATCTTTGAAAGGTAGAAGGAGCATTGCACAACCCAAATGGCATTCTCCTATAAGCAAAAGTACCACTTGGATAAGTGAATATTGACTTCTCTTAATCCACAGGATGAACTGCTACCTAGAAGAGACTTGAGTAGCCATCAAGAAAGCAGTAGAAGCTCTGTCGTGCAAGTGTTTCCAAGATATGAACAATAAAAGGAGAGGAAAGTGGTCCTTCTTGGTCTTTTCATTCATATTTCTATAATCTACACACATCCTCCACTTGGACCGCTCTCTCACTAGCATCAACTTTCCATTTTCATTCTCAGCTACTGTGATCCCACCCTTCTTGGAATCAACCTGGATGGGACTCACCCAAGGTCTATCAGAAATGGGGTAGATAATCCCAACATCTAGCAACTTTACTACCTCTTATCATATGAGCTCTTTTAGCTTTGGATTCAACCTTCTTTGCATTTTCCGTGTTGGCTTGGCATCATCTCCAAGGTGAATCCTATGAACATAGATGAAAGGGTCAATGCCCCTCAAGTCAGCAATGGACCATCCAATGGCCTGAATGTTTTTATTCAAAACCTCTATCAAGGCATCTTCTTGTTCTGGAGAAACGATAGAGGAAATGATCACCAGTAGGTTGTCATTTAAACCTAGGAAAGCATACTTCATCCTTTAGGAAGAGACTTGAGCTTAAGTACTGGAGGTTCTTCAAGGGTATTCTTCATGGGTTTTTCAGGAATGGATGAGAGGTCCTCACTTGTAGCCACTAAGTCTAGTTCATATTCCTCATCCTCCTCCTCCTCATCATCATCATCATAATCATCATCTGGGAATTCTGTAGTAGGCTCTAGACCTCTACCATGAGTGGTAGTATGAATCCATGAGGTAGGCATTCCTCTACAATCTCATCAATACACTCAATAAGATAGCAATCTTCCTTTGTGGCACCTATCACCTCAGCCTTAGCAGAAGACTTGTAAATTTTCAACCAGATCTTCATGTGCATGAAGGTCACATACATGGTACCGGTCCTCACATGAATCACTACATAGATTGTAGCCAAGAAGGGTCTCCTAAGATAATAGACACCGTTCCTGAGTCTTTTTCCATATACAACACAATAAAGTCAGTAGGAAAGAATGCAAAGGTCTCATCATCAAGTCTTACCAACACATCATCAACTGCCCTCTACGCATTTTCACAGATCGGTCAGCCAATTGTAAGGTGCAGTGAGCTAGACCCAGTTGTCCCATTTGCAATTCAACATAAACATCATACAACATTGGTATTGCACTAGAACCCAAGTCAAGAAGACCTTAGTCTATGCAGTGTGCTCCAATCTAGCAAGAGATGATGAGTGTGTCGAGATATTTCATTTTCCTTGGCACAATGTGTTGTAGAATTGAGCACACTTGCTCAATGAGCTTGACTTTCCTCGACGTCCTTCATGTTGTCCTCCTCTTGAATGTGCACAAATATTTCAAGAACTTGGCAAAATATGGGATTTGCTTGATTGCATCAAGAAATGGAATATTGATCTTCACTTGCTTAAAAGTTTGCATGGTGTCTTCTATGTGCTTCTTCTTCCTTTTTTTCAGTGGATGGTTCCTCAAGTTCATCTGAGAAGGGGGAGTTGTGCTCCCGTCTGACTCAAATAAACAAAATCATCAATCAATATCATAAGAATCACTATATCATCCTTTTGGATCACATTATCAGCCTGGGTGCCTATCACAATATCCTCAACTTGAATCTTAGTATCACTATATCTAATTACTATAACAATTCTGTCATCACTGGATGCATTGTCAACAGAAGTGCCCCATGGCTGTTCCAAAGTCCTCCCTTTCCTCACCACTATCCAGCCTTTACTTTCTCACGGGTGGTAGAAGAAGAAGCTTGTGGTGGCTGTTGAGGTTGTGGTGGTATTTGATGAGGGGGAGTTGGGCTTTGGAGGATGTATTGCGGATGAGATGGTGGTGGTTGTGGTTTTTGTGGTTGGGGTGATATTGTGGAGGGGCTTGCTGGTAGGAGTGAGGTGGAGGTGGAGTGTATAGATAGTTTAATGGATGTTCTAGAGGTGGGGGAGCATACAGGTTAGGCGGTCCTTGGCACTGTTGAAGCATGTGTACTTGGCTTGGTGGTAGGAGGTATCCACCTTGAGGAGTGCCAATGGAACCAATGTCATTGTAAGGATTAGCCATAGGTTGTGAGGGGAGTTTTCCCTCCTCACGGCGAGCAAGTGAAAGGGAAATTTGATCAAGTCTTTGTTCAAGGTGGCTGATGGTTTTCCCACGAGAAGAGACATCCATTTTTACTTCATCAAGGCTTCTTAGCCTATAAAGAACCTCATCTTAAAACTTAGAGCTATATCTAGGGCCTTGATGTTGCCTTGGCTGACCTTGACCCTCTTCACCTTGTTGTTTTGAAGAGAAGTTAGGATGGTTTCTCCACTCTGGAGTATATGAGTTGGACATAGGACCTTGCTTGTTCCAGTTCCCAAAAGCATGCAAAACATACACCTCTTCATCAACGACATCAACTTCCATGGTAGAATGGCTAGCAGAACCCCCATCTTGGCTCTTCATCATGTTCATCATGTCATACATCATCTTCATCATTTGGGGGTTGGATTCTATTTTGATTGGAGATGTAGGAGAGGGGGGAGGAATGTATTGCCATTCATAGTGGTCCCCATTACTAGAAGCTCAGTGGTGGGAGTTCTAAGGTAGATGATCAAAGAGAGGCCCAGACTCCTCCGAGGCTTAGCCATGAATGTCCCTCTACATGAAGAATCTACAGTAGTCTGACTCGACTCAACAAGCCCGGTGTAGAATGACTGCACTAGCTGCCATAGCAGAACTTCATGATGAGGGAAGTCACACAAGAGCTTCTTAAATCTTTCCCAAGCTTCATGGAAGGGTTCATTCTCCCTCTGGGTAAAGGAGGTGACACACCTTCTCATCTGAGTGAGCTCTGATTTCAGATAGAATTTCTTGAGGAATCCATTCTTCACCACCACCCACGTCACCAGTTTGGCCTTGGACGTATACCATTATTTTGCTTTTTCTTTTAGGGAGAAAGGAAAAAGGGTCCTTCTTATAAAATCATCCGTGGCAGCTAGGGTAAGGAATGTTGAGCAAATTTCTAGGAAAGCATCTATGTCTTGGTAGGGATTCCCATTCTTCATCCCATAGTAAGTGGGAAGGAGTTTGAGAAGGGTGGTGATTAGGGAGGTGTTGTTCCCCGACGTGAAGTAGTCGTGGAGAGGGCATTTGGGTTGTTGTGGAATTTCCCCAAGAGGATTCTGTGGGACAACCCCTGGAGGGTTTTGTGGAACACCCCCAAGAGGGATTTGAGCATTTAGGCCTTCCATTTCATATTCTTGATGTTGCTTGCATTGATTTTGGTGTCTTGTTCTACCTATCTTAGGGTACAAGGGAACCAAGGCTAGTAGAAGCAGACCGTCTACCAAGCATGCATAACTGTCACCTGCACAATACAAAAACAAACAACAAGAGACAAGTTAGAAGGCAAGTATGCCAGACTAAACAAAGAATAAAGAATAGCAATGGTGAGGGTGGTAGGAAAATCCAAGCTACACTAACTAACTAGGTCGAACACCTCTACTCCCCGAAAACAATGCTAGAAATCTTGGTGTGTTTTCATGCACTTGGGATCTTTTGATGTTTATAAGGGGGTCCTAGACTAACACAATCCCCTAAACCAAAATATATTACCCGCAAGCTCACTGTATAATATTATAGTGTAGGTGAGAGGCAAGTAAAGGGGTTGATCGTTAGGGAGAGAGGGGGCACTAGACCTAGGTTAGTGTGGGATATGTTCCTAATGCAGAGAGTAGGGCTTTTAGGCTTTGTTGAAGGTTTGTTTGATTAAACTAAGGAGGCAAACAATTAAAGTCAAGAAGGAAACTAGATTATAAAAAAACCCTAAATTAGCCTACACAAGTTAGTCTAAGTAGTAAGACAAAATAATTAACTAAGAAAGAATAAGAGACTACACTACACTAGAAATTAAGGTTCTAGAACAATTAATGACCTAGATTACAACTAACTAGGAAGATCAAAACTAGCAAGCTCAAAAGAGAATTAATCTACTCAAGCAAAACCTAACTAGCAAGAACTGAGCAATTGACTAAGAGGCAATTAAGACAAACAACTATTCTAGCATTAACAAGCTAAGTTAACAAGATGGGTTTTATCAATGATAAAGGTAGGTGGGCCATTTGGGAATGACACTAGGATTCCAACTGGGGGAAAGATAGAACAAGCAAGTTTAATCATTCATTCTAGATTGCTAAACCAAACAACTAATCAAATACTAAGAAATCACCCTACACTATTAGTTAGTCTAAGGTATAGGTGAGATTTCACTAGGATTTGATTAATCTTGGTTTCTAGCATAGGATTGCTTAGTGTAATTGGGATCCAAAGGTAGAATTAGGGAGTAGAGGTGAGGGTGTTTCACCCCACCTTACTCACCACCTAGCTTTAAGAAAACTCCTAGGAAATTACACCAATCAACCCTATACTAGCTACTTAGATCACACACCTAAGAGTAGGAGAAGAGCTCTATGTAGCGGAAGATGGGGTGCTAGCTAGGGATCCACTAGTTGGGACTTGGACAAACTCCAAAAATAGCCCTGCATATGCTATCTTCTCCTAGACTTAAGTGGCTTTAAGCACGCAATCACAAGCAATTCATATTTTAGGATACAAACCATAAGTGTAGGCATGGGAAATGAGATATAAATGGCGAAAAATCATCATAGAATGAAATTATAAAGTTTGCAAATTATCTTCCCCCAACATGGTATCAAAGTATCACTTTTGCCCCAAACAGCACACCAAAAGGGGCTTAGCTACACATAACTAAACAAAAGAGAAAAAAAGAGAGAAGAAAGAGGCACAAGATCATGGTAGCTCATGGAAGACCCTTCTCCTTCACCTCCTTTTTGTCATAGAATGAAGCACCCCCCTCCAAGGATGGAAATGGCATGAGAAGTTAGAGGATTATGGCAAAAAACCCTAGAAAACTAAGATTTTGGGCTGAAATGAGCTGGAAGTGGAGATGGGAGGTAGGTGAAGCTCTTAAGTTCAAGGAAGATGGCAATGAATTCTAGAGAGTGGATAAGGAGTGGGTAACCTCGTGTTGTGGCCGCCACCTATGCATATATAGGTGGGGGGAAGCATAAGGTTAAGTGGGGGTAGAAATGGAAATGTAGTGGAAACGTTGGGTAGGGTTAGGTGATCACCACGACCGTGGTGGTGGTTGGGTTTCACGGTCATGGGGGTTGATATGGTCATGGTGGAGGTATGCTGTGAGGTAGAGGGAAATACATGGAGTGGCCATAGCTGTGGCAGGTGCCACAATTGTGTTGGGTATAGGGTACCACGGCTGTGATGGGTAGCATGCCCGTTGGAGTAAGGTGCCATGAGAATTTTAATCCTTGTGCTTGTCTGGTCTTTAGCAGACACCACGAGTGAGGTGGCCTTCATGGGCCACAATCTTGCTGATGGCCACGACTGTGGCCATTCATGCGTATTTTGCATTGAGTCACTGTGACTTTTGGAGTCCTTATGCCATGAGCAAGTTGTGGCTCCTTGACCATGGACGTGCTGATGGCCACGACCATGTTGTCTTCATTGGACATGACCATTTTGGGATCCAAGGCTGTGGGAATTCATGTACAAATCGTGTGCCTTGTTTGTGACTTTTTGGGCCATTTCACCACAACCATGGTGATGTAGCGTGACTGAGCTAGGGGCCCAAGCTACTGATATTGGCTCCAAATTTCTTCAAATGACTCCTTTTTGCTCCAGATTGATTGTTGTACATCTAAGGAATGATCGGGGAAGATTTAGACTGATCTCTCTCCTTTGCATCCAATGCGTGCACAAATGTCCTAAAAATGCAAAAAAGCAACCATAAGTGCATTTGATATAATAGTTCAAATTGGGGGGAAATGACTTGCAGTCTTCATTGTTTAGATGTGATTACAATGCAAAAAGATAGTAGATGAAGTCATAAAATAGGGTTGCATCAGAGATAATGGTATTGTTTTAAATAATATTTAAAAGAAGAAAGTTTTGTATGAGAAAATATACCATTAGATCCCACACATTGAATATACTTTGAAAAGGTTCTTGGGAAGTTCCTTGAACTAAGGATGATTAAATTGAAGGAAGATATCAAAGAGAGAGAGAGAGACAAACCTAAAGTTTTTCTTTTTAGATTAATAATAAACTATCCTTTGTGTGCCATATAAGTAGATGTTTTACCTTTATGGCTTTTGTCTTGACAAAATAAGAGAGTGGTGGTCTCTCCTCGTGACCTTTGGGTTTATAGAATAAAAACATGCAAGCTTTCTATCTTGGTAAAGGAGGAAAGAATAATCCCTTACCTTGTGTACTCCCATGCCAACCATACATTATAACCAGACCATCAATCAAATCCTAGTACTATATAATTAGTTGTATAACGATCAGGATAAGAATCTCCTTTACTCTTCTTCTTCCCACAATACTAATAGTTCATGGCCCTCGTATAGAGTAAAAACCTCTCACAAACAACCTTTCCCCTCAATGAGCGGGTGAGAGTAATAGAGAAGGAGACAACTAATCACTAATCAAGCCACTCACTAGTCTCTCTCCATGAAGTCAAGATAAAGTTTGAATTTTGATCTCCTTAGCTACATAATCCCATTGTAGGATCAGAGGGCAGTTGGGGAGAGGCGTAGACCTATAGAAGGGTAAGTTACCCTCATCGCTGAAGTAGTAGGACAAAGATGGTGTTCAAAAGATGATCGACTGTAGAATATAGGGCATTATTCCTCACTGCAGCACGCCTGAGGGGTGTGTGTAGGAGGATGGCCACGACCCCAAAGATTAGCTAGTCGCCGTGCCATCATGGTGGTGGTCCATAGAGTAGTAAGGCCAATAGCAGTGGAAAAGAATCAGAGCTGGAGGAGGAGCTTCAGGTTTCGACATTGGCTCAAATGCAACACCACTCACCACATGGAGAGTAGGGAGGAGGAAAAAGGAGAATGGTGGCAGGAGACACTAGAAAGAGTGCCTACTATTGACTCTAGATCAATGTTGACTCAGGGTCTAAATTGAATAAACCCTTGTTTTGATGATGACTAAGCCATTCCACTTAATCGTGTATAATGCTTCTACTTGAGTGCTTTCATATTAGGTATAGACACACTCCACATGC
The DNA here is from genome assembly GCA_963693085.1 of Alisma plantago-aquatica. Lineage (NCBI taxonomy): Eukaryota > Viridiplantae > Streptophyta > Magnoliopsida > Alismatales > Alismataceae > Alisma > Alisma plantago-aquatica. The sequence continues at coordinate 1,236,306,377 of OY856410.1, read as the reverse complement.
CCTAACTTGCGCATCTCAAATTGGAGAAAAGACATGTTAAAACCAATGCAAGTACACTTTGGTGGAATATGATGTAAATCCATTATAATCATGTTGTAAATCACTTGTAATGATTATATGACTCGCAATCAATCTTAAAAAAATTAGGAGCACTGAAACCAAATATTAAAGCACTCAAAAGCCATTTTCCAAAATTCACATCAGGCTATTCATCGGTCGAGTTTCAAACTCGATCGATCTGTATTGGATTTTGAAAATGACTTTTGATCGGTCGAGTTTCCATTTCATAGATATAGACCAATCCTCGTATAGACCAAGATTGATTTAAGTGGATTGGTCAAGTTGCCACCAGACAAACTCAACCGATGGGTTAAATTGGTCTTGTCACATAGTGGAATCAGTTGAGGTATCTTTATTGAAAGTCGACCGATCTCACTGTATGGAGAAGTGCATAAAAGTGCTTCTAGTTGTTGGAATGTTGCAAAACTAAAAAAAAATATGTTGCAACATCCCAAATGGCCAGTATTCACCCTTAAGTTTTCCTAGAGGCTTCTAGGCATCCCTAACTATAAATAGGACTCCTTGGGCTTCATCCCATGGTTAACCAAGGAATAAGAAGGTCCCTATTCTATAGTTGAGTGCATCCAACAGCCTCATCTCTCTCTTTAAGCTTAATCACTTGTACCATCCATTAGAGTGAGTAGGAGATTTGTAAGATAGCTAGTCCTATATGTATATCTTGTGAAGCTCTCACTTACACCACCTCCCAATCTCTCATTTTGACCATGAAGATGAAGATTCTCTCTCTTGGCCAAGAGAGGTGAAGAAGAACAAGGGAAGGAGTTCCTTGGTGAAGAACAAGGCTGAATACTTGGAGCTAGAGTGGGTAAGCCCTTGGTGAAGGTAGAAGACTCATTACTCAAGTGGGTAAGCCCTTGGTGAAAGCTTCTCCTTGGTGAAGGTGAAGACAAAGGCTGAATATCCAAGAAGAGTGGGTAATTCCTTCAAGGATGAAGAATTGTTCAAGAGTGGGTAAGTCCTTGGTGAAGGCAAAAGACTCCTTGCAAAGTGGGTAAGTCCTTGGGTAGGTTTAAGACTCTTGGTTGGATAGGTAAGTCCTTTGGTAGGGTGTCCTTGTCCCAGAAAAGGAAGGTCATATGTTGCAACTCTTATAAGTGAATATAAGGAGTAGACATGGTTAAGAAATCCTAGAGGTTGACATCTCTAGGTAGTGAACTGACATACTTCTAGTTTGAAGTATGGAACCACTCTACATAGCTTGCCAATTGGTGCATGTTCAATCTCTCTCATCCTTGCTATGTATGTTTTAGTTGCACTCAAATTCCCATATTAACAACCTTATCGTGTGAAATATCTTGAAGGTCTAATGAATTTTTTTAAGTGTATTCAACTCTATTCTCCCCCCCCCCTCTAGAGCACACAATCACCCATCCTATGACCCAAAAAGTGGTATCAGAGTGGGTCTTCTCCAAGCATAGTTCCACAAGTTGGAGAAGATGGGTGATTACCAAGATGGGAGATACTTTATCAACCTTCCAATCTTTGATCGGAGTAACTTCCTCTATTGGAAGAGAAGGCTTCAATTCCACATCCAAGGAAAAAGTCTTGAGCTATGGCAAATGGTGGACCATCCATACAAGCTACCGGAGGAAAGGATGGAAGAATGGGATGAACCTACCATGAAGAAAGCCACCTTGAATGCAAGAGTAATCAACATCCTCTATGCCACCATGATCCCCACTGAGTTCAATCATATCTCTTCTTGTGAGACGGCCTATGAAGTATGGAGAAAGCTATGCATCACTTGTGAGGGTACTCAACAACTGAAGGAAAGAAAAGTCTACATGCTCAAGGGTATTCTTGAAAACTTCAAGATGGGGAAGAAGGAGAGTATCGCCGAGATGTACTCAAGGCTAAAGACCATTATGAATGGTCTTGACATTCTAGGTCATGCTATGGCTAGAGGAGAGATCAACTCTAAGATCCTTATAACTCTTCCCAAGAGATGGGAACCCAAGGTGACCTCCATTGAAGAAGTAAAGTCTCTTGGTGATATTCCTATTGAAGAGCTCATTGGAAATCTACGAGCCCATGAAGTCACACTTGACAAGAGAGAAGAAGTTGAAAGACAAGAGGAGAAAGAGATAAAGAGAATGAAGAATGTTGAAATCAAGGCTCAAATTGAAGCTATTATGGGTCAAGCCTCTCCATCCTCTCAAGTTGAAGAAGATGCCAAGTACTCCAAGGGTAGACTCTATAAAGGCAAGCCTTCCTCCTCCATCTGGTGCCTCAAGTGTTGAAAGAAAGGTCACTACAAGATAGATTGTCTACAAGGCAAAAAAACCCATCATCACAAGAGAAGATAAGAGAAGCACAAGAATAAGGAGAAATGAAACAAAAGCTCAAGTGACTCCTCCAACTCAAGCTCAAGTGACTCTTCCAACTCAAGTGAAGAATCAAGTAGAGGATCTAGCTCAAGCTCTAGTGACGAAGGAGAATGCCATTTTTCTCTCATGGCTTCTAAAAGTGAAGACCCAAATGATGTAAATCTAAACTCTTTAGATAAAAAATCTTTAATTGCTATCAATAATGATACTCATGCCTCTCTTAAGTCTTCTAAAAAGAAAAACAAAAATTTTTTGTAGAATTGTTGATAGTTTAAATGTAGAAATAGATGATCTTGAACATGCTAATATTGCTTGCTTGATGCGAAAAATGCTTGTCTTAGTCAAGTAAATGCTCTTAAACTTGAAAATGCTAGCTTGCTTGATAAGATTAGATTCCTTGAAGCTCAACCTCTCACGCATAGTGCTAATGTAGAGAATATTAACATTATGGATTCTCTCATGATTGATATTAATGTTCTTAAATCTAAAAACAAGAACAAAGTTTTGGCTTTGCAAGGTTTTGAATATGAAAGTAGGATCTATCGTTCTAAGATTTCTATGTTTGAAAATGAAAATGCTTCCTTGCTTGCCGAAATCAATGTGCTCGAATCTTATTCTAGTTCTACTAATAGAGAGAATATTGTTGTTTCTCTTCATATTGATAGAGATTCTTATTTGACCAAATCTCATTGCCTAGAAAATGAACTTTTTCATGCTAGATATAATATAAATCATTTGTATTCTACTATTTCTTCTGTTATGCATGATAATCTAGTTCGAGATCTTCTTTGCAAAAGTTAATATGTGGTAAAAATAATCTTAATGATATCCTACATCGTGCTACCAAACAAATTGGTAGACATGGTTTAGGATATGATTGTAGCCAAAGGAACAAGAAAGGAAAAGGACCTCCAATCTTTCATGGAGAATCCTCTAGTTCCAAGGCTATGGGCACATTTAACTATTGTAATGATTTTGGTCATTATTCTACTTGTTGTCCTTCTAGGAAAGTACCCAAGAGCAATAGGACTTGGGTTGCTAAGCTAACCCCTCCAGACCCAAAAACATAATTGGGGACCATTTCATCTTTCTTCTTGTAGGTACTTACAAATGGATTGACGTGAGATATTATATTTCAAATTGATTTCTCAATCCACATGAAAGAATAAAGGTGAGATGTGAATGGGGTGTCAACAAGTGGAAAAGAAATGGTAAGCACTGTGGTAATGTTTTTCTTTCTCATATCCAGTCATAGGGTGTTTTTCCAAGTTAGTGTGCACAATGCATGTGGTTTTTGAGTCAAAATTGGTATATTGTGATTCTCATCGCTTTCTTACTCAAAAACTATTTCAAATGTTGGTATATTGTGTTTATCATCACTTTCTTGCTCAAAAACTATTTCAAATGCTTTCTTAGTGCATTACCAACTTGCTTACAGATGTTTGAATATGGTTTATATTTTATCTTGCCTCTAGATATGGTTTTCATATATATATATATATATATATATATATAGATATATATATATATATATATATATATATATATACATACACACACATATATATATATATGTATGTGTGTGTGTGTTTCTGTGTGGGCTTCTTGACAACAACTTATTTGGTCGAGTTTGTCCTGATAGAAACTCAACCGACCAACACCAATGGGTGTTGGTGGTGCGTCAATCCAGAGGCGTACACACTAGCCAACTAAGGGTGGCTAGATGCACTCCATGGGACTCGAACACACAGTAGAGAACTTTAGAAATATGTATTGGCCCTAACCAAGTCAATCACAAAACTAAACAGGTCACCCGCAAGCGCAGGGGGTACTGTTGTAGTATAGGTTATTGGCAAGAATAGGGGTCAGTCCTCTGGTATAGAGGGGTCACTAGAGCTAGGCTAGTGTTTGCTACGTTCCTAGTGAGGAGATCAGGGTTTAAGGGTTTTAAAAGGGGTTTGGTTGTGATTACACTAAGCAAACAAATAAGAAAAAGGCAAGATGGAAACTAAGTTAACAAAAACCTAGATTACCCTAAGCAAGTTGAATCTAAGCAACTGGGTTAAGCAATTAACTAAGCGAGAGCAAGATGAACTACACTACTCTAGCAAGATGAAGCAATTTATAAGCTAAACTAACCACTAGAGTGAGTAAGAACCTAAGTTAACACTAAAGAGCAAAACTAAGAAATTAACTAGATTAAGCAAAGGCAACTAAACTAGACTAGCATGAACAAGCAAATAGAGCATGTTAGGTTTTAAACAAGATGATTAAGGTAGGTGGTCCGTTTGGGGATGTAACTTTGATATTAGTTGGGGGAGGTTATTGGACAAGCATGGTTCTCATTTTACATCTAGATTACCAAACCAAACAATAAGGCAAATGCTATTAGAATGTACCCTATACTACTAGTGGAAGACTTGGGTTAGGTGTAATTGTAATAGGATTAGCCAAATATAGGTTTCTAGGATAAGTGGTATTGAGCAATTGAGGGCTGAGGGTAGATATGGGAGTAGAGATTAGGGTATTTGACCTCATGCCACTAGCCATTCTAGCCTTTAGAAAACCCTAGGCAATCACATCAATCCCACTTATACTAGTAACTTAGGTCTCATACCAAGTAGTAGGAGAGGGGGTAGGAATGTAGGAACAAAGGGGACTAGCTAGGGATCCCCTATTGGGACTTAGGAGTCATACCAAATATTGCCACATGCATTCCAATTCCCCTAGAGACATGGTATCATCAAGCACTCTCAAATAAGCAATTAATAGCAAAAAGCATAAATCACAAGCATGGCAATGGGATAAGAGACAAAATCATGGAGTAATCATCATATATAAAAATGAGTTCATTACAAGTCAAATTTCCCCCAACATGGTATCAAAGTCACATTTTATCCCCAAACAGCCCACCACTAGGGGCTTAGCTATACATAGTCAAAGAAATGGCAAAAGAAAGAGAAAGAAGGGGAAGAAACTCCATGGAGCTCGGAGAAGTAGCCTTCTTATTCACCTCCTTGTTGTTGGGGACGTCCTCTCTCCTCCAAGGGTGCAGATGAGCATAAAGATATGGGGGATTATGGAGGAAAACCTAGAAAACTAGGTTTCCAAGGTGAAATGGAGATGGAAATGGTAGGTGGAGAGCATAAATGCAAGGGAAATGCACTAAATGATCAAGGGGAGGAGTAATGGAGGCTAGGAGCAGCTAGGGAAGCTAACCTAGTGTTGTGGCCACCACCCAAGTATATATAGGTGGTGGTGGAAGAACTAGGGTAAGTAGGGGTATTGTGGGAAAATCAGTGTGAAAAGTGGTAGGTTTTAGGTGGCAGAACAGCCGTGCTGGGCAGCATGGCCTTGGTGGGAGGAGGTGAGAATGACGGTGGTGGAGGAGAACGACCATTCTAGTGAAGTGTGAAATCACAGGTTGGATGGGACGAAGTGAAGGCTGGTAGCATGGTCGTACTGGGCAGCACGGCCGTGGTGGGGGCTAGATAGCACGTCCGTGTTGGGTAGAACAACAGTGGTGGCTGAGTTGTTGAAACTTCAAGATTTGGCGATTCAACCTGTAACTTTGTGCAATTACCAGCACTGTCGTTCCTTGGCACCACGACTGTTCTGGGGTCTTTAAGGGTTAAAATAGCTTCAAACTTCAATATCAAAGGACCTCTTTGCTTGATGTCGAATCTTAGCCATTGGGGTAGGTTGAGGGAGCTTTTCGGGCCTTCTTTGAAACCCTCCATGAGTGGAGGAACCCTAGGACTCCTTCCTTCTCTCTTGTCCATCCAAAGTATGGTCCAAGTACCTGAAAATAATGCAAAGAACGTCCATAAGTGCATTTGACAGTAAAACACATATTGGGGAAATTAACTTGCAATCTAACTTGTTTAGATGTGATAAAAGTACAAAAAGGCACAAGATGGAGCCCTAAAATAGGGCTACATCACCACCCCAAACTTAAAACATATTTGCCCTCAAGTATGCTCCAACTCAATATCTCTTTTCAGGTTCCATTCAACAAAAAGGAATGATAAATGCATAGCAATAGAAAATTATTGAGTACATGGTCTTGGGAGTGACTAAGTGCATGTGCTTCACCTCTCTCCTCTCCTCTTTTGCAAACCATTCATGAACTGAGCACTGAGCATACAAACTTCAAATATAAAGCATAGAAACACAAGTTGTCCATATGTCCTTCATGTCATTCCGGGTAAATCGTTTCATGTTGGTGTTAATCAAAGATGACTAGGAGTATTGTTTCGCTTTCATGCATTCACTCTTATGCCTTAAACCACACTGGATGACCCACTTGGCTGTAGAAATGGTAAAGTGAGCTAGATTTGATGCTTCCTATCTCAATGTGTATGAAAAAGGAAGAAAGGATTGTGGTAAGATTTTGGAGTGCTTTGACACACTCATCTTTTCTTTATTTGAATGCTCTTAAACAGAAGCATCCTTTTATTTTATTTTTGCTTTTCTTTTTCTTTTCTTTTTCTTTGCCCATGGTGTAGATAGGGCATATGGTGGATAGAGTGAAATGGGGAGGTTGAGATGTGGTCACCCCAAACTTTTGGGGGTAGCCACGGCTGCTATGTGCACTTTGGCATATTTTCATGAGGCGGAGAGGAATGAAGGTGGTGAAAGAATAGTCAGATCAAAGAGGGGCCATTAGTGTAGTTTCCAACATAAGATTTCCTGCATGAAAGCTAATCCAACACTTCACCAAATAATATCACACTACATGATAGAGAAACATGACATTCACATTTCTACCAAGTGATTCCATAGGCTTTAAGCGCTTGTAGCTTGCTCAATTCATGATTCAACCAAAACATTCACAAGCTTAAGAGAGGTGGTGCACATGTAAAAAGTCAACAAACAAGACCATATAGCAATAAGATCTAAGAAAGCAGCATGCATTTTTCAAATGATTAAAACATTTCATTTCAAACAGTGGAGATTAAGTCAAAACATGCTTTTTGGGCGAGAACGTTCAAGTTTGGGAAAAATTGGTCAAAATGGTGTCGATTTGCATTAAATCACATCTAAACCTACTTTAGGGAAATTTAAAACATAAAGCAGAAAATCCTAGTTAAAATGCACAAGAAATTACCAAAAACTACATGAGAATGCAAAGCATGATATGGAATAGCAAAAGAGCAAATTTTTTGAAAAATAACAAGAAAATGCATGAAATTAAACTACATGTATGCATGAATGCAAGAAGACAAACAAGGTCAAAAAAAATTAGCAAAAGGTACATAGATAAAAATGTTGTGAATGAAGGGCTTACCGCCCTACCACCCCAAACTTTCAAATCATGACGTCCTCATCATGAATTAGAAGTTTAGAATAGTATGGTAATGGGCATGGAGTTGTGAAAGACAACCACCAAGAGATGGAGTGATCAAAGTAGCACTAGGTGGGAAGGGTAAGACCACCATGGCCGTGTTGAGCAACATGACCATTCTATCTTTCCAGTCACACGGTCGTGCTGGGTAGCACGACCGTTCTGGACTCCTTCCTGTAGCTCCTCTACTAATTTACAATCTTCTCTCCAACTTTGATCTTCTCCTTGGATAGACCCTTTTTGCATCATCTTTTCTTCCTTGTACCTGTACTAACATGATTCACAAACAGAAAAACTATCAAGTACAGTTCTTGTGTGTATGTTTGTCTAAAGTAAAACAAAAGTATCAAAAAGTAAGGTTCGAGAATCTCAAACCACGTGGGTTGCCTCCCACAAGTGCTAAATTTATAGCCTTCAGTCAAGCTTGTTGCTCTTTTCACTAAGTATTGACACTCACGGTGTCCTCCTTCTCTTCTACAGTGACCCTTTCCAGAGTTCTGATGACATGTGCTTCATCACATGGAGTGTACATCGAACGGAAGTATGGACTTGATTTCCACATCTCTAAGGGATCATAGTAGCATAGACTCTCGCCGAAGTCTTCATTACCCAACTTGTACCTCTCCTCTTCAGCAAATATAAAGAAATCAAACTTTCTCGTTTTATAAGTGACTGTTAGAGTGCCCGTATGCACATTGATTTCTACACCCGCAGTGGACAAGAAGGGTCTCCCCAATATGAGGTACTCCTTTCCATCAATAGTTCCAGAATCCATGATTAGAAAATCGGGCACATATGTAATGTTTATCCTTTAATCCATTGCTACTATTGTATTTTGCAATATTCCCAAGGGCTTCCTCTTAGTTCCATCATCCAAGACAAGGACGGAATCCACCAGTTCCATTTTATTGAGGCCAAGTCATAGATACATGCTCCATGGCATGATACTTGTCCCTGCACCTAAATCAAGGAGAGCGTGCTCAATGGGTTGTGTACCGATGTAACAGATAATGAGAGGAACTCCCAAATCGTCCCTTTTTTCTAGAAAGCCAAGGTCGAAGATGAAATTCACTGATCCTGTAGCAACAATTTCTTTGGGCGGTAGTAACACCAGTTTCCTCTTCCCCATGCAAACATCTTTCACCAACAAAAAGAATGATTTGATCCCTTCTGTTCCTATATTCAAGGACCCCAGGAGATTCACGACACTGTTGCCCTTTTCATGGAGAGATGGATCTTCTAAAGTTTCATGGAATTTCTCCCCGACTACCTCAAATGTTTCGTAGCACTTAGTGGGCCTTGAGGAGGTATGATGGTGATTCTCATCTCACGAGGAGGTCGTGGCTCCCAACAAGGTATTTCCTCAAGTGTTGCGATGTTAATGGTATGTGGGGCAGCAAACATGACCTTGTCACAAAATGACAGAAGAGCCAAATCTCTTACACTTTCATTACTTCTAAGAGATGATGGGACAAGTGCAACACTTCTACATTCACGCCGGGAGCAGTAGAAACTTGGGTACACTTAGCATTCTTTGGCAGTACTTGAGCAACAAATTCTTCGAAGCTTTTGCGATCTTTGCTAAACCCCTCTAGCATCGAGCCTTTGTCATCAACCTCAGTCACTTTATTTTCCCTTTTTTCAAGATTTCAAGCAGTCCCCTCCACATGATAAAAACCATATTCACTTGTTGATGGGAAGGAGGGGGTTGTGAAGATGAAGATGGTGGCGGTCTTTGATGGGTCAAGTTAGGATTTTGGAGTATGCAAGTTGGTTGTTGGGGAGGTTGTTGTGGAGGTGGGGGTTGATAGGTATGTGAAGGCGGTGGGGGATATTGGTAGTTAAACAGGGGTTGGTGAGGTGGCAGAGCATATGGATGTCCTGGTCCTTAGTATTGGAGGAGTGGGGATGCTTGGCCTCGCGGTTGGATGTATGCACCTTGAGTAGAATTCACATAACCACCACCGTTCTTCAGATTTACCATGGGTTGAGATGGGAGTCTCCCTTCTTCACAGTGAGCAAGTGAGATAGAAATTTGATCAAGCTTTTTTCAAGGCGGCTAATATTGTGCCCTTGAGGGGACACTTCTCTCTTTACATCATCCAAGTTCCTCAACCTCCCGAGTACTTCATCTTCAAATTTAGAGTTGTACCTTGGCCTTGGCTGCCCTTGTCCTTGCCCATCCTCATTTTGTTGCTTCCAAGAGAAATTTGGATGGTTCCTCCCCTCGGGAGTGTAGGTGTTGGACATGGGGCCTTGATTGTTTCGGACGCCAAAGGAGTGCAAGGCATTTACTTCTTCATCCACAGAATCAACTGCCATGGTGGGTTGGCTAGGAGAACCACCAGCTTTGTTCTTCATCATCTTCATCATATCTGCCATCATTTTCATCATATAGGGGTCGGCAACATTGCGGGTTGGAACCACAGAAGAAGTTGGAGGGATGTAGCTTCGGCCACAATGCTCCCCCTTTGTAGAAGCGCGATGGCATGAGTTTTCAACAAGATGCTCGAACAAAGGCCACGATTCCTCAGGTGGCTTTGCCATGAAAGTACCTCCACATGAGGAGTCGATGTTGTTTTGGTTGTGTTCTTCAAGCCTGATGTAGAAAGCTTGAACTAGTTTCCACAATGGCACTTCATGGTGAGGGCAGTCACGGAGAAGTTTTTGGAACCTCTCCCATGCTTCGTGGAAGGGTTCATTCTCCTTCTGGGTAAAGGAAGTGATGAATCTTCTCATATATGACAACTTAGCAATTGGGAAGAACTTCTTGAGGAGCTCATTCTTGACTTCATTCCATGTTTCCAATTCTGGATTTGACACATACCACTCTTTAGCTTTTTCTTTTAGGGAGAATGAAAAGAGGGTTCTCCGGATGGAGTCATCGGTGGCTGTGGGGGTATGGAAAGTGGAGCATGTCTCCAGGAAAGCATCAATGTGGTGGTAGGGATTCTCATTCTCCATCCCACAGTTAGTGGGGAGGAGTCCAAGGAGTGTGGGTGGAATGGAGAACTGTTGACCCGACATTTGGTCAGCTACGGTGGCGATTGGTGAATTTTAGTTCCCCTGGGTGAAATACTCGTGGAGTGGGTGGTGTTGCGGTGGAGGTGGTTGAGCATCCACAGGAGGGTTGTTTTATGCCATCTCGGCTTATTGGTGTTGGTTGTGGCGACTTTGGCGTCTCCTTCTACCTATCTCGGGGTCGTAGAACACCAAGTCGGTACAAGTGGAACGTGTGTGGCACATGCAAAGCTGTCACCTACACAATACACAAACAAGCAACAAGAAACCAAGTTAGAATGGCAGTATGCAAAAGTAAACAAAGAATAAAGAATAGCAATGATGAGGGAAAAAGGAAGGGCTAAGATAAACTAACTAGCTAGTTTGAGTGCCTCTATCCCCGGCAATGACACCAGAAAGCTTGGTGCGTCCGAGCCAGAGGTGTACACACTAGCCAACTAAGGGTGGCTAGATGCACTCCACGGGACTCGAACACATGGGAGGGAACTTTCAAAATTTTTATTGGCCCTAACCAAGTCGATCACAAAACTAAATAGTTCGCCCGCAAGCGCACGGGGTACTGTTGTAGTATAGGTGATTGGCAAGAATAGGGGTCGATCCTCAGGGATGGAGGGGGCACTAGAGCAAGGCTAGTGTTTGCTATGTTCCTAGTGAGGAGGTCAGGGTTTAAGGGTTTTAAAAGGGGTTTGGTTGTGATTACACTAAGCAAACAAATAAGAAAAGGCAAGATGGAAACTAAGTTAACAAAAAGTTAGATTACCCTAAGCAAGTTGAATCTAAGAAACTAGGTTAAGCAATTAACTAAGCAAGATCAAGATTAACTACACTACTCTAGCAAGGCAAGAAGCAATTTAGAATCTAAGCTAACCACTAGAGTGATCAAGAACCTAAGTTAACACTAAATAGCAAAACTAAGAAATTAAATAGATTAAGCAAAGATAACTAAACTAGACTAGCATGAACAAGCAAACATAGCAAGTTAGGTTTTAAACAAGATGATTAAGGTAGGTGGGCCATTTGGGGATGTAACTTTGATATTTGTTGGGGGAGGTTATTGGACAAGCATGGTTCTCATTTTACATCTAGATTACCAAACCAAACAATAAGGCAAATGCTATTAGAATGTACCCTATGCTACTAGTGGAAGACTAGGGTTAGGTGTAGTTCTAATTGGATTAGCCAAATCTAGTTTTCTAGGATAAGTGGTATTGAGCAATTGAGGGCCGAGGGTAGAGATGGGAGTAGAGATTAGGGTATTTGACCTCATGCCACTAGCCATTCTAGCCTTTAGAAAACCCTAGGCAATCACATCAATCCCACTTATACTAGTAACTTAGGTCTCATACCAAGTAGTAGGAGAGGGGGTAGGCATGTAGGAACAAAGGGGACTAGCTAGGGATCCCCTATTGGGACCTCGGAGTCATATCAAAGATTGCCACATGCTGGGCAGCACGGCTGTGGTCGGGGCTAGATAGCATGGCCATGCTGGGTAGAACAGTCGTGGAGGCTGAGTTGCTGAAACTTCAAGATTTGGTGCTTCAATCTGTAACTTTGTGCAATTACCAGCACGGCCGTTCCTTGGCACTACGGCCGTTCTGGGGTCTTCAAGGGCTAAAATAGCTTCAAACTTCATTATCAAAGGACCTCTTTGCTTGACGTCAAATCTTGGCCATTGGGGTAGGTTGGGGGAGCTTTTGGGGCCTTCTTTGGACCCCTCCATGAGTGGAGGAACCCTAGGACTCCTTCCTTCTCTATCGTCCATCCAAAGTATGGTCCAAGTACCTGAAAATAATGCAAAGAACGTCCATAAGTGCACTTGACAGTAAAACACATATTGGGGAAATTAACTTGCAATCTAACTTACTTAGATGTGATAAAAGTACAAAAAGGCACAAGATGGGGCCCTAAAATAGGGCTACATCAGTTGCCAAAAGATGTTGTTGGTCAATTTTGTCCTATTAGTAACTCGAGCTACAGCACTATCATAGAATACACAGTTGTCTTTTTGAATGAAAATGTCCCTCTCAACTAGATGTTCTCAACCAATAGCCTTATTCTTTGGCACTCCCATTTGGTACCTTCATGTATGCATATTTCCATGTTTTAATTTTCCTATCTTGACTAAAACTCTATCTCTCTAATTGCTATAATTTGGTACATCATTTTGGTATCCCTATATCTTGCAATTACATGTTTTGTAGGTTTTGATGATGATCTCTTTGGATATCTTGGCTGTGTCTTAAATTGCTTCTGCTGTGCTCAAACTTGATACATCTATCTAGTTGTATATCTTCTTTGGATACAACCTTGAGATTCTTAGTGATATTCATCTTTTGGTAATGATGCATATTTTCCAGTTAATTATATGATTTCATGCTTCTAAAATTGCATATCTCTTTGTTTGGATATATCTCTACATCTACTCATAGCTTGCTTTATCTTGTGTATCTTTTGGTATCTCTTGCTATGATCTAGATCCTACTAGTAGCTCTAACTTGTGATAACATCTACTAGTAGTCTACCTACATGTTGTTCAAGTTCTTTTCATCAAATGGTATTCTACTATATGCTATGCTTGTATCTTATTTCATACTTTCTCAAGCTTGTTCCTTGAATTGCATATCTACTATCTTGAGTTGCTTGCATAGCATTGTGATGCATGATATATAGATTTTACATTGAATGTAGAAATCAGAGCATCCTTAAATTTTATGCAAATTTTGCTCCAATGTCATATTTTGGTGGAAGACTAGTGTTTTTTATGTAGTAACGGCCTTTTGAGCAAGACTCGTCACATTGACATGAGCCCTAATGCTATTTGGACAAATTATTTCATCTTGAGGGTCAATGATGCGATGATTTTGAGTCACTTTTATTGACTTGTTTTACATGTGTTTTATGTGTTTATTAGTCACTTTTGTGGTTAGTATCGCATGATTCATTTGCTTTAGTCTATAATATCATTTTATATCAAATCCCTCATATTTTACCTTTTTGATTATAAACGATCACATTGATGCGTGTTAGCATAGCTGAGTTGGCTTTGTCTTGAAATTTTAGGAAAAACACATATACACAGCTGTCGATACCATCGACATCCGTCGATACTATCGACACAGTCACAGTGAGATAGCCGCAAGGAGTCAAGATGAGTCGATACCATCGACTGGGAATTCGATAGTATCGAGATACCTTCAGTGAGCTAGCAATCAACCGGTCGATACTATCGACACACAAGTCGATACTATCAATGTTTCACAGCTTCAATGTCAGAAAGGTGACAAAACCGATGCCTAAAGGTCTCGATACCATCGACCCTCATCGATGGTATCGAGTATGCATCAGTCGGAGCATCAGAGAACAAAGAAAACCTTCTGATATCATGACGGGTCGATACCATCGACCCACGTCGATGGTATCAACACCGTCAGATCAGTTTATGTTCCAGATCGGCCTGAATCCGACGGTGGTGATATTTCGGTGATCTAAAGTGGTGATTATACCTAATGACGGTGGCCCTAAGGAGACTATCACATCATTAGTCGTTGCACAAGTCCCAAGGAGTGTTGGAGAGGAGAACGGAGCCCAGAATCACACCCTGATCGTTTCGAGAGCCGCAGAAGATGATTTCCACCGCCGGAAGGCTGTAGATCGTGCATTCTATGTCGAGGAACACTTGGATTTTCTCCGTTCAGGGGTTTACATTACTTTCATCCACGTTTTTTTCATGTTTTCCCTTTCTTCTACCATGTCTTTCATTGATATGAACATGCGGGGCTAATCTCCTTTGTCTTTAGGACTGGGAGTAGCCCGGGTAATCATTGTATGGCATTGTTATCATAGTAATCAATATTTTGTCTCTTAAATCCGTGGTATGATTTTGTTTTCTCCATTATATCATTATTATTGATCACCCTAATGATAATCTAATGCCTTTAATTGCTTTGAAAGAAGAATTAACGGTTGAAAAGAGACAAAATTCACATTAATTAATAAATCCCTTGAACAAGGTGATGTACGGTTAATGGTGGAAACCCAGAGTTTGGTCTTCATGCACCTAGTTTAGGGTATAGGTTACTACGACTGTGGAACTGACCTAGATTTAGGTAGTGAATTGTATCATGACAGTGAACAATTCTGACTGCAGGCCACTACCTGGAATGAGAGACGAATTTGATTAACTATATAGAAATAAATACAACGAGAACCCACGGTGAAACTGCAATCCTAAAGATTCCCATCTAAATTGATTAAACTAAACATTTAATCGATTGCTTTGTTTTCTTTTTATTTTTCTTTCATTTTTCAATCAACTCTCAAAATCTTTTAATCGGTCTAGCTGATCGCGAGTAGTTAGTAAGTAGTCTACCGAAAGTTCAATGTCCCTGTGTTCGACTCGGGCCTCACAAGGCCTATATTAATCTGACGCGTGTACTTGCGTTATACGCACGGTAAAATCGTGTCAAGTTTTTGGCGCCGTTGCCGGGGACATGGCAACTGTCGGCAGTACGAGTGCTGCAAGCGGCCACTCTAGGCCACTTTTTATTTTATTATTATTTTTGAAATTCATCGTTTATCTTTCATATTTAGAAATCGTCTAGCACTGTACTGAACCAAATTTATTACCCTGCAGGTACTAGTGCATGGTGAGGATGCGTAGCACAGACTACACACTACCATCACTAGATGTTCCACCATTGGGATCAGACGACGAGGAAAACAACACTCAAGATCAGCCTAAGGATATATATTCAGACTCTGAACCAGAAGCTATGGCTGAGGAGCAGACAATCTGGGAGAAGATCAAGGCATCATCTGCCTCTGCATCGAAAGGGCTGATCAAGAGGCAGGCTATCAAAATTCTCAATTATAAAATCGATCCAGGCCTAATAAATTTGGTCAAATCAAATGCATTTCACGGGCTCAAAAATGAAGATCCAGTGACTCACATAAGCCAGTTCGTGGAGAATTGTGATATGATCAAAATTGACAGGTTCCCGCAAGAGATGCTCTATTTGAAATTATTTCCCAGATCTCTAGCGGGAAATGCCCGAGAATGGCTGCATAACTTAGACGACGAGTATGTGGAATCGTGGGATCATATGGTCGAAGTGTTCTTCGAGAGATTCTTTCCTCCTGAGAAGACTAATGATCTTGTACTAAAGATCCACAACTTCAGCCAGAAAGCAGGTGAAACATATTCCGAGACTTGGGAGCACTTTCAAATAATGCTGAGGAGGTGCCCACACCATGGGTTGGACAAGGAGAAACAGGTTAAGATTTTCTATTTTGCTCTTTCTGAGCATGATAGAAGCAACCTAGATTCAACAGGTTTGGGGTTCTTCTTGAATAACACTGGCACTAGGTGTTCGGAGATTTTGAAGAATATGGCCAAAAAGCAGTCCTGGGGTGATAGAGATGCACCTGAACAGGTTCGAGTTGCAGGTGAGTCAAAGGCCATCAAGGAGCTGAATGAGAAGATGGACCTTTTAGACAAGAAATTGCTAGCAAAGGAAGACACAGAATCTGATGATGAGGCACAAGTGAAATTTATGCGCCAGCAATAGGGGTATAGAAACAATGATTATTCTTGGAGGAAAGATAAAAAAATTTCATGGAAGGACCCAAACAATTTCCTGCAGGACCCTGATGCCAAACCACAACCGTCGGCAGAGGACAAGAGAAATGAGTTGCTCAATCAAGTAATCAAACAGAATCAAGAACTCATGAGCACGTTTGGCCAACAGATTAAGCAACAAGGAGAATTTATGAATCAATTTGGGCAGATCTTACAAAGTCATCGGGCTCAGATGAGAACTATGGAGACATCGTTAGCACAGATGGCAGCTAAGATAGCAAATTTGAAAAAGACAACACAACAAGGTTTTCCCAGAAATACAAATGTTCCAGGAGGAAATCAACAAGACAAGGCAATTCTGTTGCAGAGTGGAAAGAAGACTTTAAACCCCAGGGTTGATGAACCGAGCACACCCCAGCCAGAAACCACAGGTGAGGCCACAGAGGAGGTTACAATTACAGAGCCGATAGAGGATGCGGTAGAGGATGCCACACCATAACCCATTGTTGAGGAAGAGACTCAAAAGAGGACACCATATGTGCCGCCACATCAGAGGGAACAGATTGTCCCAGTCCCGTATCCAAATAGTTTGAAGGCTAAGAAAATGGACGCTCAGTTCAAGAAGTTCCTAGATAGCGTCAGGAAACTTTCTGTCAACATTCCGTTGTTAGAAGCAATATAGCAGATACCCTCTTATGGCAAGTTTCTGAAAGATATAAATACAAAGAAGAGGAAGATTCCTGATACTGAAGTGGTGGTTCTTAAAGAACAAGTGAGTGCCTTCATTTTGGGCACATTGCCACCAAAAAGACAAGATCTAGGCTGCTTCAATATTTCATGTTACATCGGTAAGGTGAAATTCGGTGAAGCATTGTGTGACTCCGGGGCAAGTATCAATTTGATGCCTCTTTCTACTTTCAAGAAGTTGGGACTTAAAGAATCGAGACAAAGCAACATGACAATTCAGTTAGCGGACAATTCTGTGGTTAAGCCGTATGGTATTTGTGAGGATGTTTTGGTTAAAGTTGACAGGTTTGTATTTCTAGTAGATTTTGTGGTAATAGAAATGCAAGATGAACAAACCATGGCGGTAGGCCACGGCCATCTCCATCTGTTCGTGACACGGCCGTGGCGGGAGGCCACGGTCATGTTTGGCCACTTATGTCACGGTCATGGTGGGGTCATTCCTTCAACTCTCTCAACTCAAAATCAAGAACTTCATTTTTCTTTGGTATTTTGCCACAAATTTGCCTTAATGGCCATGACTCAACTTTGATCCCCCTCTCTCTAGTACATACCACCTACCATGTCATCAAAACTCAAAGACAACTATTAAACACAAGTGTGTGTGTGTGTGTGTATTTATTGTGCTACTCCTTGGAAGACCCTTCCAAGATACTGCAGATATGATACTCAAAATGGGAAGAGGTCGTCTGACATTGGGAATCACAGATGACCGATTTGAAATGGTTATGCCCACAAGTACAACACAATCAAAGGCAAAGGAGCAGTGTCGCATGGTGAAACATTTTGATCAGAACATTTCTCTTTATCTAGGGAAGCCATTTCTAGATATGGCTCATGTAATGACCAAGGTAGATAAGGGGACACTGGCTGTAGATATTATGGAACAAAACAAAGTTGTTTCTCTTTGTAGAGTTGTTGGGTATCCAAATGATGAAGATGAGGAAATTCCGCTTTCTACTAAAGATGATGCAATAGCAAGTTCTGTCCTTGATGCATATCCAGAACTGCCCCTTGGAGCTTGCCTTATCAACATAATGCATGACTGGATGAGAAGCAAGTCATTACAAGAATGCGTCAAGATGCTTCAAGTGCTATTATGCCAAGCATTATGAAGATCTTGGGCCACTCCCACCACCGCTTCAATCATCATTGATCAGTCCACCAGAGTTAGAACTGAAGCTACTGCCTCCTCATCTGAAGTATGCATTTTCTGCCGATGGTGAAAGACTACCGGTGATTATTTCAGCATATCTGAGTGTTGATGAAGAAGAGCAGTTGATGATCGTGCTGAAAAACCACCGTGGTGCATTCGGGTGGTCAGTTGCGGATATCAAGGGGATTTCTCCTACACTTTGCCATCACAAGATCCAGCTCAAGGAAGGAGCCAAACCTGTAATCCAGCCACAGCGTAGACTCAATCCGAGCATGATGGAGGTCTTCAAGAAGGAGGTGATCAAGCTCCTTTCTACAGGCATCATTTACGCTATCTTCGATTTGATGTGGGTAAGCCCCACACAGGTAGTCCCTAAAAAGGGGGGAATCACTGTCACTCATAACCTGTTAAACGAACCGGTCATGACCCAATTGGTAACCGGGTGGCGTGTGTGCATTGACTACCGTTTATTGAACTCTGCTACGCTAAAAGATCATTTTCCTCTTCCATTCATCGATCAAATTTTAGAGAGACTAGCTGGTCGATCTCATTTTTTCTTTTTAGATGGTTACTCCGACTACAATCAGATCTCCATTGATCCTAAGGATCAAGAGAAGTCTACCTTCACTTGTCCTTACAGAGCTTTTGCATACCGCCGTATGCCTTTTGGCTTGTGCAACGCACCATCAACCTTTCAGCGCTGCATGCTCGCTATTTTCTCTGATATGGTTGAGCGTTGTCTAGAGGTTTTCATGGACGATTTTTCCATCTATGGTGCGTCGTTTGATGAGTGCTTGTATAATTTGGATAAAGTTTTACAATGATGTGAGGACATGCATTTAGTTCTCAACTGGGAAAAGTGTCATATGATGGTTAGTGAAGGAATTGTGCTTGGACACAAGGTGTCTAGAAATGGTATGGAGGTGGATCCAGTCAAGATTGAGGTTATTTCAAAATTACCCCCACCTAATTTAGTTAAGGGGGTAAGAAATTTTCTCGGTCATGCATGATTTTATCGCCGCTTTATCAAAGATTTCTCAAAAATCGCTAAACCATTGTCTGAACTGCTTGAGAAAGATGTGATGTTTGATTTCAATGAAAAATGCTTGCATGCTTTTAATGTACTGAAGGAAAAGTTAATTTCTGCACCGGTTGTTCAAACGTCGGATTGGACAAAGCCTTTCGAACTCATGTGCGATGTGTCGGATTTTGCAGTAGGGGCTGTTCTTGGGCAGCATTTTGAGAACAAACCTGTGGTGATTTTCTATGCATCCCATACTTTAAATGAGGCACAACTTAACTACACCACAACTGAAAAGGAACTTCTCGCCGTCGTTTTTGCATTCGAAAAATTTCGGCAATATCTAGTAGGGTCAAAAGTTGTGGTATGGATGGACCACGCCGCCATAAAATACTTGATGGAAAAGAAAGATGCCAAACCTAGATTGATTAGGTGGATCTTTTGTTACAAGAATTTGACATTGAAATTAAAGATAAGGAGGGAGTTGAGAATGTGGTTACGGACCACTTGTCTAGGTTAGAGCATGTAGATGAAAGGGATATTAATATACCCATTACCGAGACATTTCCTGATGAGCGAATCCTTTCTGTAAAATCCAAGGATCCATGGTTTTCATATATTGTTAATTATCTTGCCTGTAAAATAATCCCAGATGATTGGACTTATCAAGAGAAAAAGAAATTTTTCCATTCTTTGAGATATTATTTCTGGGATGATCCCATCTTGTTGAAGCAATGCAGGGACGGCGTTTTGCGCAGGTGTGTACCAAAGATAGAATATGACAGTGTACTTAGTCATTGTCACACACTACCAACTGGTGGTCATCATGCGAGCTCAAGAACGGCGGCCAAGGTGCTCGAGAGTGGTCTTTATTGACCTACACTCTTTCAGGATGCCTACGACTATGTGCGAAGATGTGATTCCTGTCAAAGGGCAGGTAATATTTCCAAGCGGCAAGAGATTCCCCTGAACGTGTTTCAAGAAGTTGAGGTATTTGATTTGTGGGGCATCGATTTTATGGGACCATTTGTGTCCTCGAACTCTAATTTGTACATTTTACTTGCGGTTGATTATGTATCGAAGTGGGTAGAGGCAATACCCACAAGGACTAACGACGCTGTTGTAGTGTGTAGGTTTGTAAAAGATCACATTTTCTACAGATTTGGTGTGCCAAGAATGATTATTAGTGATGGAGGCACCCATTTCAAGAATCAAAAGTTTGCTGTGTTATTAAGAAAGTACGGGGTGAAGCATTGGTAGCCCATACCACCCGCAGACACAATGGCATGTCGAGGTGTCAAATAGATAAATCAAGAAAATTTTGGAGCGCACAGTGGCTTCAACAAGAAAGAATTGGAGTACTTTGATACCGGATGCTTTATGGGCGTATAGGACCGCATTTAAGACACCTATAGGCTCTACGCCTTTTAGGTTGGCTTATGGGCGGGCCTGCCATTTACCGGTAGAGCTGGAACACAAGGCGCACTGGGCGCTAAGGAAGCTTAATTTGACTTATGATGAGGCAGGGAAGAAGCGAATGCTAGAGCTCAATGAGTTAGATGAGCTGAGGATGAACGCCTATGAAAACTCGTGGATTTACAAAGAGAGAACAAAACTAATTCACGATCGACACATTCAACTGCGTGTCTTCAAAAAGGGAGATCGTGTGTTATTATTCAACTCGAGGTTGAAGCTGCATCCCGGGAAATTGAAATCTCAGTGGAGTGGACCTTTCGTTGTAGAGGAGGTACGCCCACATGGTTCCATCATGGTGCGTGATGGAGAGATGACATTTCTAGTTAATGGTCAAAGGTTGAAGCTTTACTTTGGAGGGAATTACGAGGAAAGTGCATGAGGTCAAACTCATAGCACTTAAGGAGGCATGATGAGCTTGATTTTGTCTAGCCTAAGACATTAAAGAAGGGCGCTTGTTGGGAGGCAACCCAACCATTTGTAGTTTCTTCATGTTCTTCTACATTTGTAAGTTAGTTCTATTTAATTTTGTTTTAGTGTAAAAATGATACCTTAATCGTTTGTTCAGTGTGCAGTACTGAGACAGAGTCGATACCATCGACCACAGGGTCGATGGTAGCGACATGGGTACAGGGAATCGGCTGTAGAAATTTTCTGAGTCGATACCATCAACGGCCGCGTTGATGGTATCGACATAACATCAATAACGTCGAGGAAAACAACAGC
Source organism: Alisma plantago-aquatica (assembly GCA_963693085.1). NCBI lineage: Eukaryota > Viridiplantae > Streptophyta > Magnoliopsida > Alismatales > Alismataceae > Alisma > Alisma plantago-aquatica. Next base: position 1,236,284,903 of record OY856410.1, on the reverse strand, counting down.
TCCAAGTTGATAGTATCGACACCGACGTCGATACTCGTGAGATCCCTGAAGATTTATAGAAGAATTCATCTTATTGATCTCGATACCATCGACAACCCTGTCGATGGTATCGACATAGCACAGCAAGGAAGCGGCGCTCGGGCCTCGCGAGGGCAATTGATCCAAGAAGAGTCGATACTATCGACCCTCTTCGATGGTATCGACTTGACACATCACCGATCCACATGAAGAAATCAACGGAGCCTGCCATTTTCGGAAGTCGATCCGTGGGGTGGGTCGATACCATCGACATGCGTCGATAGTATCAACGTGTCACCGATCCAGGCCCCCAAATCTAGCCATCGACAACCGTTGATAGTCGCGAAGAGTAGATCGTGCCTATAGGTGTCAATACCATCGACATTCGTCGATAGTATCGATGTGTCACCGATCCGGGCCCCCAAATCTAGCAATCGACAACCGTCGATAGTCGCGAAGAGTAGATCGTGCCTATAGGTGTCGATACCATCGACACCCCGTCGATGGTATCGACGGGTCAACAGTGGCGGAAGAATTAGTTATAAAAGGAAGGGTTTCTTCTCCATTCTCTTCACACCTTCAGAGTTTCTTCCTTCCACTTGTGCATTGAGCATTGCTGTGCGACCGGGGGCCTTCATCGAGTGCTAAGGGAACGAGAAATCTTCACCGAGTTCTGCACCGAGCGGAGATCTTCTCTGACTTCATCAAGCTCTCTTTCTTTTTCTCCCTTCATCTTCATTCGTGATGGTGAGGACGGCAGGAGCTTCGTCGTCACAGGCAGCCCCGCCAGAGATTCTGACATTTTTCCTCCACCACCCGGCTCTATTCCTCGTCCGAGGATTGTTCATCCTTCGGCGGAAATAAGGAAGATATACAAGGAGCTGCTCAAGCGAAAAATTGAGCCAACCCGATATGTTGATCGGACCATGGTTCATGACCTTGGGTTCGAAGCCAATCTCGCTTATGTCCTTCAAGGGCAAGCGAAGCATACCGACGGGATGGAAGATGATGTGCAATACCATGCCGAGGCCACCCCTTTTTCGGTGAGTGGCCGACGTACAAAGAGCTGGTGGCGGAGTTTATGGCATCACTTGATATCAATGTCGTGCCCAATGAATTGATCGCCACTGATAGGGAGTGGCAAAAAGGGTGTGTGTCTTTTAGACTCTACAACAACAATTACACCCTCACTCTCGACCAGTTCAATTTTGTGTATAACTGGTATCATGATCCCTACCAGCACAGGAGGCCAGACAACCGGACGGATTATGATGAGATCTTCGCCCAGCTGGTGACCGCACCTCCAGGCAAGTCCGTCAGCTATCATAATGTAGCTGTAGCTAATTTTGAGCATCCATTTGTGTGGATTCTGCATCGCATGTTGTGTACTATGTTATTTGCTCGAGGCGACCTTTCACTAAGTAAATTTCAGGAGACGGACTTGTTCTTTCTTTACAAGCTGTTGAAAAGAGAAGAGTGCAACTGGGGCGCATTTTTCTTAACGCGTGTGCTGGTCATGCGGAGGAGTACAAGAAAAGCTCCTATCCACTTTGGGGAGCTTATCACACCGCTTGCTCTCTATCTTGGGTTGGATTTTTCCCAACTCACTCTGTTATCCAATAGGAATAAAGTCAACCTGCATCATCTACACCGCTCAAATCTTCTTATGCTCCGTGATGGCGTGGCCTATGGACAGTGCCATGTCAACCAGGAGTACCAGGAGTGTGCGCTTCTAGATCCCGTCTTCAACATCCAGGGAGCTCAGCACTTCTGGTGGCCCATCATCGCCATCGATGACTCCGACGGAGAAGAAGGTAATGACGACAACAATGTCGACGACGATGAGCATGAAGAGGAAGAGGAGGCTTTCACTCCTCTTCGTTCACGAGTGGCACCGCGGAAGCGTCCCTGCTTCCACCTGGGTGCATCATCCTCTTCACAGCCTCCGCCACCTCAACCCTCTCAACAAGGAGAGGATGTCTACTCTATGTAGGGAATGTATTCTATGCTGCAGAAGATCCAGCAGACCCAACAGTAGCACACTACTTCTTTCGCCGGTATTCAGGAGACTACGAACCGGCTGTTCTTAAATCAACAGGCCGTCTACGAGAACGAGTGCCTCCTCCTCGCCAACCAAGAAAATATTCATGACAGGTTGCATAGGATGGAGATGCAGCAACAACCGTTCTACGATCATTATTGGAGCCAGAATTACTTTGGAGGATATCCTCAACCTCCACCCATGCCCCCGCATGATCCAAATTTCCAGGGGCAATATCCATCATGGGATCCCACCGCCCCGCAGTACCCACCACCTAAACAATGAATGCTATCACTGTTCCACCTATTAAGATTGTTTTTGACTATGAGGCCATAGTTGAATTCAAGCTTAGGGGGGGAGATGGAACAACTTCTATCTTTTTCTATCCTTTATTTTTAGTTTTTATCGTTTATTGCTTTTCTTTTATTCTAGCCATTTTTCTTAGTTTTTAGGATCCACATTCTATCTAGTGTATCTGTGGATGTCTAATTTAATGTGTCATCTCGTTGTCTGTCACATGGGAGTCATGGGTCAATTTGAAATTTTTTAATGCAATTGCAAGCTTGCTTTGTTTGAATTTGAGCATATGGCTTATGAAAATAATTGGGTTTGTCAACTTTAAAACATAAAACCACAACTGTGCATGTCTATGATTCAAGAAAAGTGGACGGAATGGGATGTTGAGCCTAAACCGATCAAATGGTAATGAGACTTTAATCTGAAATGTGAGAGAGAAACTTCTTGATTTTACACATGTCAGTAAGGAGGGACATATAATTTCTTCCAATGGTTCTCTCAATTAATCTTGTGATCTTTCCACTTCATCTCATTTAACACTCCACCATAAGAATTGGGAGCACTAGACAGTTTTTCATTTCTTGATTGCATACCATGTAGTTAGGTTTGCATTGTAGTTAGTGTTTACACTTGTTGCATTGAAAAGAAAAAAAATGTTGCATTATAATCCTGCATTCAAAAAAATTTAGAGTGCATGTCAATGTCATTCTATTTTCATTTTAAATAAGTTTAATCATCTTGTACAATGATGTGTCTTGCTTCTTCTGCAAATAAAGGACTTATTTCATACTCTCTGAAAATTTAAGAAAAAAAAAGAGAGAAAAAAATAGATATGTGAATAAGCCCAAGAAAAAGCTATTGAAAATTTCATCTTGTTCTATTAAGCAAGATGAGGGCTTGAAGAAAAAAATATGAAGATCAGAGGGAGAAAGGAATTTGTTCACATGTAGAATAAGAAGAACAAGCACATGTGTAGTCCTATAGATCTTCTGTCTCTCATTGGGATGGAATGATAATGCATGCATCATTCCACCAAAAATGTAGCATTAGGACATTTTCATGTAGCATTTTGCATCATGATAGGTCATTAATTTTTGTATTGCATGATTGACTGTTATGTGCTTCCATTTCTTCCACAACCACCTATTCCATCCACCCTTTGCTCAAATTGGTAGGCAACCGTGATTATCTCCTCATTCATTAATATCAGGAGATCTGCTTCCATTTAGATGGTAGTTAGGAAACGAGCAATGTAGATAGAAGATCACAAAGATGCACCAAGCCTGAACCGGAGGAGTTTATTATATTAACTGCCTTATTTGATAGTGTTCATCAATCTTGGGGTGGATATCTCTTATGGATGATCATTGTCGCCTAGAGGGTAATTATCATTTTGTGGTCAGTGAGGGCCGGTATCTGAATGTCTGGTGGGGATCATATGGCAAGGTATGTTGTGATAATATGTTCTTTAGTTAACCCTTGCAATTTTATTCTATAGCTTTGCTGCTCGAGGACGAGCAATGTTTAAGCTTAGGGGAGTTTGATGCGATGATTTTGAGTCGCTTTTATAGACTTGTTTTACATGTGTTTTATGTGTTTATTAGTCACTTTTGTGGTTAGTATCGCATGATTCATTCGCTTTAGTCTATAATCTCATTTTATATCAAATCCCTCATATTTTACCTTTTTTATTATAAACGATCACATTGATGTGTGTTAGCATAGCTGATTTGGCTTTGTCTTGAAATTTCAGGAAAAATGCATATACGCAGCTGTCGATACCATCGACATCTGTCGATACTATCGGCACAGTCACAGTGAGATAGCCGTAAGGAGCCAAGATGAGTCGATACCATCAACTGGGAAGTCGATAGTATCGAGATACCTTTAGCAAGCCAGCAATCAACCGGGCGATACTATCGACATATAAGTCGATACTATTGACATTTCACAGCTTCAGCATCGAAAAGGTGACAAAACTGATGCCTAAAGGTGTCGATACCATCAACCTTCATCGATGGTATTGAGTCTGCATCAGTCGAAGCGTCAGAGAACAAAGAAAACATGCCGATATCATGATGGGTCGATACCATCGACCCGCGTCGATGGTATCGACGCCGTCAGATCAATTTCTGTTCCAGATCGGCCCGAATCTGACGGTGGTGATATTTCCGTGATCTAAAGTGGTGATTATACCTAATGACGGAGTTTCTAAGGAGACTATCACATCATTAGCTGCTGCACAAGTCCCAAGGAGTGTTGGAGAGGAGAACGGAGCCCAGAATCACGCCCTGATCGTTCCGAGAGTCGTAGAAGACGATTTCCACCGCCGGAAGGCTATAGACCGTGCATTCTACGTCAAGGAACGCTTGGATCTTCTCCGTTCAGGGGTTTACATTACTTTCATCCATGTTTTCTTCATGTTTTACCATTCTTCTACCATGTCTTTCATTGAGATGAATATGCTGGGCTAATCCCCTTTTTCTTTAGGACTAGGAGTAGCCCGGGTAATTGTTGTATGACATTGTTATCATAGTAATTCATATTTTGTCTCTTAAATCCGTGGTATGATTTTGTTTTCTCCATTATATCATTATGATTGATCACCCTAATGATAATCTAATGCCTTTAATTGTTTTAAAAGAAGAATTAACGGTTGAAAAGAGATGAAATCTACATTAATTAATAAATCCCTTGAACAAGGTGATGTACGGTTAATGGTGGAAACCCAGAGTTTGGTCTTCATGCACCTAGTTTAGTTTATAGGTTACTACGACCGTGGAACCGACCTACATTTAGGTAGTGAATTGTATCACAACAGTGAACAATTCTGACTACAGGCCACTACCCGAAATGAGAGACGAATTTGATTAACTATATAGAAATAAATACAATGAGAACCCGCTGTGAAACCGCAATCCTCAAGATTCTCATCTAAATTGATTAAACTAAACATTTAATCGATTGCTTTGTTTTCTTTTTATTTTTATTTCATTTTTCAATCAACTCTCAAAATCATTTAATCGATCTAGCTGATCACGAGTAGTTAGTAAGTAGTCTACCGACAGTTTAGTGTCCCTGTGTTTGACTCGGGCCTCACAAGGCCTATATTACTCTGACACGTGTACTTGCGTTATACACACGGTAAAATCATGTCAGTCAACAATTAAATATTTTTCTAAATCACTTTGTCTTGCCTCGATCTTTTCTAGAATTACATTATAGGTTGTTCAAGTGCATGCTTTAACCTTCTTTTCTTTCTATGCTTGGACAAGCCCCTAATTTTGCTCTTCTACTCCCCTTTTATAACATTTTGTTATCTCATTTCTTTTAACAAGTGGTGTTTCTTATCTCTTCATACGCCCACTTTTTGTAAGGGGGAGAAAACATGTCTTATTTTGTAAGGCAGGGGGAGAAAAGCATGCCTCACATGTAGAGGGAGAAGCATGTCTATGTAAAGGGGAGAAGGTAAAAGGGAGAAGACATATATGTCTAGAACGTATATGGGTAGAAGACATAGTATTCTATAAATGTTATGATAGCTAACCATGCAGGAGAAATTGCATCAATTGAGGGGGATTGTGATAACTCCACTAGCATCAATTGAGGGGGAGCATATGAACTCATTTCAATTGAAACCCCTACGTTTCTCCAAAGGTATGACTTTACTTAAATTCTTTAAATACATTTATAGAATGGTTTGTCATCCTCAAAAAGGGGGAGAATGTTGACTCTAGGTCAATGTTGACTCAAGGTTGAAATTGAATAAACCCTTGTTTTGATGGTGACTAAACCGTTGCACACAATTGTGCCTAATGCTTCTAATTAAGTGATTCAAATTAATTATAGATACACTCAAAATTCCCTAACTTTTGCATCTCAAATTGTATAAAAGACAAGTCAAAATAAATGCAAGTGTACTTGGTGGAATATGATGTAAATCCATTAGAATCATGTTGTAAATCACTTGTAATGATTGTATGACTTGTAATTAATCTTAGAAAAAACCAGGAGCACTTATATCAAATATTTAAGCACTCACAACCCATTTTCCAAAATTCACATCAAGATGTTCATTGGTCGAGTTGCAAACTCAACTGATCATTATTGGCTTTTGAAAATGACTTTTGATCGGTCGAGTTTCCATTTCACAAAACTCGACCGATCCCTCTACAAACCAAGACTGATTTGAATGGACCGATCGAGTTGCCACGTGGAAAAACTCGATTGATGGGTTAAATTGTCTTGTCTCATAGTGGGATCGATCAAGCTATCTTTATTAAAACTCGACCAATTGCATTGTATGGAGAAGTGCAGAAAAGTGCTCTAGCCGTTGGAATGTTGCAAAATTCAAAAAAATATTTGTTGCAACATCCCAAATGTCTAGTATTCATCCTTAAGTGTTCCCAAAGGCTTCTAGGCATCCCCAATTATAAATAGGACCCCTTCGGCTTCATCCCATGGTTAGCCAAGCACTATGATGGTCCCTATTTTATAGTTGAGTGCATCCTACAACCTCCTCTCTCTCTCTAAGCTTAATCACTTCCATCATCCTAGAGTGAGTAGGAGATTGGTAAGAGAACTAGTTCTACATGTATATCTTGTGAGGGTCTCACTTCCCCAACCTCCCAATCTCTCATTTCAACCATGAAGATGAAGATTCTCTCTCTTGGCTAAGAGATGTGAAGAAGAACAAGGGAAGGAGTCCCTTGGTGAAGAACAAGGTCGAAGACTTGGACCTACAGTGGGTAAACGCTTGGTGAAGGTAGAAGACTCATTGCTCAAGTGGGTAAGCCCTTGGTGAAAGCTTCTCCTTGGCGAAGGTGAAGACAAAGGTTGAAGATCCAAGAAGAGTGGGTAATTCCTTTAAGGCTGAAGACTTGTGCAAGAGTGGGTAAGTCCTTGGTGAATGCAGAAGACTCCTTGCAAAGTGGGTAAGTCCTTGGGTAGGTTGAAGACTCTTGGTTGGATAGGTAAGTCCTTTGGCATGGTATCTTTGTCCTGAAAAAGGAAGGTCATATGTTGTAACTCTTATAGGTGAATATAAGGAGTAGACATGGTTAAGAAATCCTATAGGTTGACCTCTCTAGGTAGTGGACTGACATACTTATAGTTTAAAGTATGGAACCAATCTACATATATTGTCAATTGGTGCATGTTTAATCTCTCTCATCCTTTCTATGCATGTTTTAGTTGCACTCGAATTCCCATATTAGCAACCTTATTGTGTGATATATCTTGAAGGTCTAATGACTTTTGTTTAAGTGTATTCGGCTCTATTCACCCCCTATAGAGCACACAATCACCCAGACTAGGATCCAACACCTTGGACTATCTAATAATAGAGAGGAAAGGGACCTGGGGATGGTGCCCTCTGTTGAGAAGCATGGCTCCATGAGTCACCGCGGTGCCGTTTTCGGTGGTACTTCCATGTTCATGCGGAGATGACAATCTAAGCATGGTTGAGGAAGCAAGCCATCCCTGGACCGAGCATCTCAGGACCGATCAATCCAGACCAGATCGGTTGTGTTATGTCTCCCAAGATCCAACTGGATGATAATACCTAGGTAAGAGGCTGATGTGGCACAATCCCATTGGCAAAATAATATTTATTTTGTTTCAATTATAAAACTTGTTAGGATGATTAGTATTAGACAAGTAATATATGAAAAAAGATTGAGAAAATGAGAGGAATGCAAAAAAATATAATTGATATTTAATCATTCTTCTTGTTTTAAAAGAAGGGTAATATATGTGTTTAAGTGACGATTTATAAATGGAAACCCTAGATTGGATATTAACATGTCAAATATGTTAAAAGCCCTTCTCTTATGCTATTATTTGATCTTGTTGAATAATCTAATTTCCATGATGACGATGATAATGAAGATGACAATTAGGGTTAACAAATTGGATAGCCATATATGTGAATAAATAGGTCATGTCTTGTTGTTGATTACTGAAGTTAATCTAAACTAAGTGTTCATAATAAAGGGATATGGTAGATTTCTTGATCATGGTTACACCTAATATGAATTAGTGATCTTATGTTATTAAATTAATGAGCATGGGAATTAGGGTTTTGAAGCATAAATTCTAATGATAATTTCATACCAAGAGAACCTAAACCCTAGATTAGGACTGAGTAGGGTTTAGTGTATTAATGTGATGGTGACACTTTAGGATTTATATACATTCAGACTAAAGTTGATTGCTTAGTTTGCTTGCTTGATTTGGATAATATCCTAGAAGTATGATTGCATAATCTGCATGGCTTGCTATTAAGGTACTTGTTACACCTAGAATTAACCACATTAGTTGTCAATACTTTTCAAAGTTTTCTCAATGATTGAACAATTAAAATGTTGGTTGTTTATTTACATTTTGAGCAATCATAATGTCACTATGAGTATCACTTAAAGAAATATCATATGAAGAAGATGCCATTTTATATTTGCAAGTATTTGTTGGAATATATGTTGTTATATGCTTATACACTTTCAAGTACACCCCACGTACATAGTGTATTTCGATATGCTGATCGGTGCTTTTGATTGTCGGTGTTTAAGGTACACACAAAATATAAAGATATCTAGAAATATGATGAACCTGGTGAAGGAATTAAATTTATCAAAACAAGGATTAGATAGACACATCTTCTCTATGCACAATTCTGATAATAAAAGTTCCTGTAAGCATCTTGTAAACAATTTTTAAAATGAATGAAAGTGTTTGCTATTTCATATTGTAGTATTTGCTGTTTCATATTGTTTGATTAAAATCTGGATCCTTGGGTTGTAGTTAATGGCTCTAATTTTTTTTGCCATCTTTAATTGGGGGTTTCTGAAAAGTGGGGTCATTACACGTAAGACAAAAAGTGAGTTCGTTACACATCAACCATCACAACTAGGTAGATAGGTGGTAAGAGAGCCCCCTACATTTCACACCAATCTTGGAGACCTTAGTTTCTCATTATAGACTTAGGCTTTCCCTAGGTGATATTGTATGTCTGGATCTAATACCATTTGTCATCAAACCATTTATTACCCAAAACCCAACTTCCCTAACTAGAAAGTCAGTGGGAAAATGACTCAATCCTAGAATGGCATAAACCACACAACATACAAATGAATAAAACAACAAAAACATCATTATTTATATCATGAACCATACGGTTTACATCATATATTGTAGGGGGAAAAAGGTAAATACATATTCAAAAGGAAACTTGCTAATACATAATGATAAAAGATCTATACCATTTAATGATACGAAACCTCATGAATTTACATTTGGTTTTACATGTACATAGTTTGTAGTAGATTTCATATTGGTAGAGTAAGCTTGATCTTGGTAATTGTCATTGTGTACATCCTACCTAATAGGATAAAATTGTTACACATCAACGATTGTGCTAGTACACTATGCAAAATGTATAAAACACTAGGTTTAAGGTAACATATTTTTTTGGCTAGAAACTTATATGATATTAACAAAAAAAGAAACAATTTAAAAAACTTCCTTGCTAACACATAATCATATTTTTAGAGCATTTCCATTGTACCATACAACATCATCATAAGGCCTTTGACCAACTTCCTAAGAGAATGGCCCATGAGGGATCTCAAGGCTAAAAGGCAAGATCTAACCCTTTTCTAGTTCATGAGGGACCTCAAGGCTAAAGACAAATGAGCTAACCCTATTTCATGTGTTGTGTCCTTGTTTGTAAAACAACTAGGTATACTAAGCCTTGTGTCCTTACCCCAATATACATGCAGATACAACAAGGGTTGTATAATGGATATATATGATGATTATATTTGAAATTTTGTCAACATAGTATAATCACGGAAAAACATATTACTCATAGGGAACATGCTACTCAAAGAGGTACATATAGCCAAGCATTTTAAGACATATTCCTACAAGCAATTTCAATACAACTAGTATGACCAATAGGAGGTAAACCGTGCCTTGTAATAAGATAACTAGTACTCATAACATGATTAAATCTCTGAAAAGAGTCCATCAAGATGGTTATGAGATTTAGGGAATCATGTTTTATTAAAATCAATAATATTTGGTCATATGATTGTTTTCATAAAAGTTGGTTGTTTCCATTAGTTTTAAGTAGCATCTTTTTACAAACATTGTGCTCAACATTACAAAAACATGAAAGTTTATAACCATCTTCTCATATACATAATATACCATACTTGGCTTAGGGTGAAACATCTCATCAAGGTCAAGGACTTCAGGATTAGGGTTTCTTGATATTTATAGGTAAATCATGAGATTTGATTATATTAATGATCTAATCATCAAGTAACCATATTATTCCTCATTTCATGTCAAATTTCATTTCATCAAGTCAATACTATTATACATAAGTGATCAAGGTTTGACTTTGTGTTAAAAATCACCAAAATTTAACTATTTAAAGTCATAAAAATTGAATGGAGCATCATTGGATCATTATTTTCATAATAATAATGATTTAACAAAAATTAGTCCATATTAAGTCACATTTCATATTACAAAGTCATTAATAGTGCAGAAGAATGATCATAGTCTAGTCTTGTTTAAAAATGCATCAAAAGTTACTGATCTTGAGCTGAAATATTGTTTTTAGTCATGTTTTGGTGAATAGTAGCATCACAATACACTAATCATTTTCAAAAGATTAAAATGCTCATTTCTATAAGATCAATATAATTTCATTCATTTTTATGCCAATAATCATTTTTAATTGATTCCTTGAACTTTTTTGATCAAAATAGTGTATAAATTTTCTATTTTTTTAACAAGGGATCAGTTTATTATCATTTATCTATGATGTGGATTTTTAATGATATTCTATATGATAGAGAATTCCCTTTATTTTGAATCATTGTCGGCCATTGAAGCATGACCTATCATAGACCTACTGCAATCTAACTGTGCAAGCATGTCACCTCCACTAGGTAGGGTAGTGGGGCTCGATGAGGTGGCACGACACCTGGTTCTTGATCTAGTCCATCAATCCTTAGTCATCATGTACCAATCATGATTGAGAAAATATGGTGCTCATCCATTAGCCGATTGAGAGGGATATGATATGTATGTATGTATGATAGAGAGAGAGAGGGAGAGGGGGAGGGAGAAGGTGTTGGGCTATTGGATCATGATCCAACAATTATACACATGTCCCCTTCCTCGCCCTCATTCAATGAGATGAGGTTGTGTGTGTGGTGGAAGTTCATGTGGTGAGAGGAGTAGAAGGAAGAAGGGGACCCCACTACAACTTGTGAAGGTGTCAGCCAACCCCAACTTGGCCACATGAGATCGATGGAGGACTCAAGTTTTGTTGGCATGGTTCAAAGAATAAAGGCCCAAATGAGCTCTATGGTGACACCAATGGAGAAGCAAGGAGGTGGAATGGAAGAAGAAGGGGTCTATAGGGCATGATTGGCTGTATAAAAGGAGGGAAATTAAAGAGGGAGAAGAGAAAAAAAAAGGTTAAGGCTAAAAGGAGGCATGGTGTAACACCCCTCCCTAGGGTTTCTTACGTAACCAGCGGAAGCACAGCCTAATCCCCAACATTATCCATAATGTGGGGTACTTGGCATATTTGGGAGGGATTGTCACATTCATGATCTCATATCAAGAAACAAATAACACTTGGCATTATTGAAACATAGATTCATACATAAGTTCTTGGAAGAAAAGCTACATCATGTTTCTAAGGATATACTAAACATAAACTAGATAATCATGAGAAAGATAGGATCCCATAGATGGACGTCCCACCAGGCAACAACTCCTTGGATCTCTGGGTCCTTGGTACTCTTAAGATGATTCCTTCTCTTTAGCTCCAACTCCTGCGGACATCACGTCCCCAGCCATGCAAAGGAAAACAAACATAGTAAGTAAGCGGCATTGGCATGTTATAGAACATAAAAATAACATATACATTGATTTGACATAAACATGAGCATGCATTAACATTAATTGTTTCTTGACGTCTTTTACATAAAGAAATTGACTAGAAGAATATGCTCCTCTCTTAATGCCCCATAAGGAGCCCATAATGCTCGGAAAGCCCATAATTGCTCGGAAAGCCCATAATGCTCGGAAAGCCCATAACAAGGTGCATATAAATCTAAATCAATTTCTATTAATCATGATCTTTCTTAAACTTAGCTTATCTTCTTAATAACCTAAACTTTGATCTTAATTGGGATTTCTCCCTCTTGAACATGATTGGGATTTCTCCCCATGACCATAATGGGATTCTCCCTCTTAAGCATGAATGGGAAACTTATTCCCTCTAAATATTGATTTCATGTTCCTTAACCATAATTCATAACATAAATGTGGTTTCTATACCTAGACTTATATTATAGAAAACAATCATTCAATAATCACATACTTGAAGGGAGACATGCATTTATCATGACTTTAACATAAAGTGCATAAACATATCATAAACATCCAAAAATCAAATTTACTATGCCAAGGGCATGGCCCGCTTACCTTGAACTAAATCACCTAAGTCAAACCTAGTTTGACTGATTGGATCCCCTTAAACACCTGAAATTAGATTAGAATATTATATGTACATGAATTCATAGCCTAAAAAACCCTAATTCGTTCATATAAGAATTGAGATGTGAAAACAGAGAAATCAGGTGATAAAAACTAGAAAATCGGATTTCTCATCAAAAATCCTTTCCAAAATGTATTTTTGCATAATTTTCCGATAAACAGGCGATTTACTATCAATTTTCAAAGAACCGACCAATGAAAAATTTGAGAAAAAGCCACGTGGGCGTTTTTATCTGAGTTACCAGCTATTGGGCGTGGGCCCGCTATGAGTTGGGCCAATCATGCGTGTCCAACTCAGCAGCGAGGATCGCCTCTGAGGGCTTGCGATCAAATAAGGGTGGATAGGTGAAAACCCTGAAATACCCTCGACGGTGAAAAAAAACAAAAGAAGAAGACAGGGCACTAAGGTCATTTCCTGACCTGGTTTGTTCCTGCCCAAACCGTGGCGCTCAACGAGCAGCCAGTCATTGACTCCAGGGATTCAGATCATGAATCAGTGTGTTTTGTTGAAAACCGATCGCAGCAAACTCATCATCTTCACCCAACGAACTCACCAAGCCCAAGCGTGGGCTCTGCGGTGACCAGGAGCTCGAGAACGCTCCTCCGCAAGGCTGGAAACAGGGGAGACGATGTCAAAAATCTGAACACGCAGCAACCATCGACAAGGCGAGAAGCCAGGCGGATAGAAACACTTTGTAACACCTCACGAAGCTAGGCGGTGAAGACCCTTAGGCTGCGGAGGCTGCGAAGGCCAACGGCGATAAGCGTCGGCAAGTACAGGTGGCCGCTCTACAGGACCCGCCGATTGGGGTGACATCAGGACAAACCGGGAAAGCCAAAACGAAGGGGAGGCTCTGAAGATGCTCACCGACGCTCCAATTTGACTCGAGGTGCCGCTGCAGGCTAGAGCGGAGTCAAGCTCGCCAGAAAGGGAAGTCGAGCAGGTTGGGGAGCTTGGGGGATCCAGCAGAGAAATTGAGAGTGGAGGTGAGGCGACCTGGGGTCGATGATGCTCTAGAGTGATTTAAAAAGAGAATAGGCAGACTACTCGAGCCTCTGCAACTTCATGGAGGTGAGGGGAAAACTGCCCATTTTGGGAATTTCATCAAATGGGAGAGATGGAGAGCGAGTAAGGGATCGATGGGTTTGGATCGACCTCGCGGTCTCACTGGGGAAGGAATTAAGAGAAACGGTGCATTCATGAGGGAGAGAGAGATCGATGGAGTAACTGCTGGGAAACGTCTTCGTTCGCGAGAAGAAACGGAGGAAGAAGAAAAGGGGGGCACCATTGGATCCTGATCCAACGGCTGCTGTTATGCGCGCCAAAAGAAAAGTAATGTGTGACGCATATCAATGCAGGACTATAGCTTAATTCGGATGCATAAATGAAATTGGTTTAAAATCTAGATCAAATAATATTCAAATCTCTCTCAATTTAATTGAGGGGTCAAACATGGGTCAAATGCATTCAAATTTTGACCATAGGTTCACTAGAGTGTCTAGAATATTCTTGTGGAGTTAGATTTCATTTTTGTACCCATTTAGGCCTAAAGAATAGCAAACCCTCATGTATACTTAAATTACCACAATTAATGCAAATAAAGCCATTAGTTCTTCAAATAAGAATTGCAAAACATGAAAAATGTGCATTCAACATTATTTAATTTCAATTAACAATATGGAGGCCATTAAGCAAATAATTAAACAAGTAAATCACTAATTATCATAAGAGAGGGAAAATTGGACATAAAACATTTATTCTAAATTTTCTTCAACAAAAGGGCATAGATATACATGAAAAGATTTTCTTTAATCAAAACAAGGATAAGAGATCCATTGAGAAAAATAAAATGATTTTGTAAAACTTAACATGGGAAAATTGCACTTAAGTCCTCAACTATTATTTAATTAGAAAGGAGCATGCAAAGAATAAAATAATTTTAAAAATTACACAACAAGAATGGGATGTTACAATACTACCCACCTTAAATAAATTTCGTCCTCGAAATTTCCTTGGGTTTCTACCCACCTTAAGGGTTTCACATAAACATACAAATTTTCCATACAAATTTTATTATAAAAGGAGAATACATAAACAAAGCATTATGATTCAACATAAATTACTCAACTACCCTTACCTTGATCATTTTCCTCTTCTCCATCAGACATTTGCATGGTGAAGAGCCTTGTTTTGACCTTGGGTGGAGGATTAGGGTTCTTAGCTTGGTTGTGGTTGGGATCCTTCTTTGCAAGCTTAGGGAAATTAGGCTTGATATGCCCTTCCTCACCACAATAGTAGCAAACAGAAGTCCCAAATCTACAAGGACCACCATGGTTTCTCTTACATTTGGGGCATGGGGTTCTCCCATTCTCAGGGGAAGGCTCAGGGGCTTTTCTCTTGTTGTTGGAGGGTGGAGGGGGTTGATGGGGCTGATGGTGACGATTGTTTTGGGGTACCTCCTTCTTATGATTCCTCCCAGGATGCTCCTCCAATTCTAGGGCAGCATCCAAGGCTGATTGCATGGTCCGGTGTCCTCTACCAGACAAGGCATAACTTAGGTCAGGTTTAAGCCCCCTAATGAACTTCTTAGCTCTCTTTTGCTCAGTGTACTCAAGACCATACTTTTAGAGCTTACGGAACTTCATGGCATACTCAGTGACAGTCATGTCACCCACTTGCTTAAGGTTAACAAACTCATCCTCCTTTCTTTCTAACATGGCTTCGGATACATAATGGTCGTTAAAGATTTCCACAAACTCATCCCAAGAGAAAGGAGGATCATCATCTTCCCTAGAGGCTAAGAGGTTTTCCCACCAAGTACGGGTTGCACCCTTGAGCATATGGGTGGCAAATCTAACCCTGCTACGTGGGGGACACTCTAGGTCTCTAAAGCAATGTTCCATGTTGCTCAGCCACTCCTCATCCTTGGTTACTACATCAACCTCATCTTCACCATCGAAAGCATCGGGTTTAATCTTCAAGAAGTCTACGAGGGAGATCTCATGTGCTCTAGGTGGAGCTCTAGGTTGGAGGGCATTGGTCAAGACTGCTACTAGGGCATCTAGGGTGACTGGTGGAGGGACGTGGTTCATGTCTTCAGTCTTATCATCACTAGAGGATCTGTGTGAGTGCCTTGACTCACCAACCTTCTCCTTCTTCTTAGGGGCCATCTGAAAGGGTAAACATAACATGACATTAGAACATAATATGAATCTCTAATGTTGCCTTAGTGGCCATCTATTCCTTGCTCTGATACCATTAATGTAACACCCCTCCCTAGGGTTTCTTACGTAACCAGCGGAAGCACAGCCTAATCCCCAACATTATCCATAATGTGGGGTACTTGGAATATTTGGGAGGGATTGTCACGTTCATGATCTCATATCAAGAAACAAATAACACTTGGCATTATTGAAACATAGATTCATACATAAGTTCTTGGAAGAAAAGCTACATCATGTTTCTAAGGGTATACTAAACATAAACTAGATAATCATGAGAAAGATAGGATCCCATAGATGGACGTCCCACCAGGCAACAACTCCTTGGATCTCTGGGTCCTTGGTACTCTCAAGATGATTCCTTCTCTTTAGCTCCAACTCCTGCGGACATCACGTCCCCAGCCATGCAAAGGAAAACAAATATAGTAAGTAAGCGGCATTGGCATGTTATAGAACATAAAAATAACATATACATTGATTTGACATAAACATGAACATGCATTAACATTAATTGTTTCTTGACATCTTTTACATAAAGAAATTGACTATAAGAATATGCTCCTCTCTTAATGCCCCATAAGGAGCCCATAATGCTCGGAAAGCCCATAATTGCTCGGAAAGCCCATAATGCTCGGAAAGCCCATAACAAGGTGCATATAAATCTAAATCAATTTCTATTAATCATGATCTTTCTTAAACTTAGCTTATCTTCTTAATAACCTAAACTTTGATCTTAATTGGGATTTCTCCCTCTTGAACATGATTGGGATTTCTCCCCATGACCATAATGGGATTTCTCCCTCTTAAGCATGAATGGGAAACTTATTCCCTCTCAATCTTGATTTCATGTTCCTTAACCATAATTCATAACATAAATGTGGTTTCTATACCTAGACTTATATTATAGAAAACAATCATTCAATAATCACATACTTGAAGGGAGACATGCATTTATCATGACTTTAACATAAAGTGCATAAACATATCATAAACATCCAAAAATCAAATTTACTATGCCAAGGGCATGGCCCGCTTACCTTGAACTAAATCACCTAAGTCAAACCTAGTTTGACTGATTGGATCCCCTTAAACACCTGAAATTAGATTAGAATATTATATGTACATGAATTCATAGCCTCAAAAACCCTAATTCGTTCATATAAGAATTGAGATGTGAAAACAGAGAAATCAGGTGATAAAAACTAGAAAATCGGATTCCTCATCAAAAATCCTTTCCAAAATGTATTTTTGCATAATTTTCCGATAAACAGGCGATTTACTATCAGTTTTCAAAGAACCGGCCAATGAAAAATCTGAGAAAAAGCCACGTGGGTATTTTTATCTGAGTTACCAGCTATTGGGCTCGGGCCCGCTATGAGTTGGGCCAATCATGTGTGGCCAACTCAGAAGCGAGGATCACCTCTGAGGGCTTGCGATCAAATAAGGGTGGATAGGCGAAAACCCTGAAATACCCTCGACGGTGAAAAAAAAACAAAAGAAGAAGACAGGGCACTAAGGTCATTTCCTGACCTGGTTTGTTCCTGCCCAAACCATGGCGCTCGACGAGCAGCCAGTCATTGACTCCAGGGATTCAGATCGTGAATCAGTGTGTTTTGTTGAAAACCGATCGCAGCAAACTCATCAGCTTCACCCAACGAACTCACCAAGCCCAAGCGTGGGCTCTGCGGTGACCAGGAGCTCGAGAACGCTCCTCTACAAGGCTGGAAACAGGGGAGACGATGTTGAAAATCTGAACACGCAGCAACCATCGACAAGGCGAGAAGCCAGGCGGATAGAAACACTATGTAACACCTCACGAAGCTAGGCGGTGAAGACCCTTAGGCTGCGGAGGCTGCGGAGGCCAACGGCGACAAGCGCCGGCAAGTACAGGTGGCCGCTCTACAGGACCCGCCGATTGGGGCGACATCAGGACAAATCGGGAAAGCCAAAACGAAGGGGAGGCTCTAAGGATGCTCACCGATGCTCCAATTTGACTCGAGGTGCCGCTGCAGGCTAGAGCGGAGTCAAGCTCGCCAGAAAGGGAAGTCGAGCAGGTTGGGGAGCTTGGGGGATCCAGCAGAGAAATTGAGAGTGGAGGTGAGGCGACCTGGGGCCGATGATGCTCTAGAGTGATTTAAAAAGAGAAAAGGCAGACTACTCGAGCCTCTGCAACTTCATGGAGGCGAGGGGAAAACTGCCCATTTTGGGCATTTCGTCAAATGGGAGAGATGGAGAGCGAGTAAGGGATCGATGGGTTGTGATCGACCTCGCGGTCTCACTGGGGAAGGAATTAAGAGAAACGGTGCATTCATGAGGGAGAGAGAGATCGATGGAGTAACTGCTGGGAAACGTCTTCGTTCGCGAGAAGAAACGAAGAAGAAAAGGGGGGCACCGTTGGATCCTGATCCAACGGCTGCTGTTATGTGCGCCAAAAGAAAAGTAACGCGTGACGCATATCAATGCAGGACTATAGCTTAATTCGGATGCATAAATGAAATTGGTTTAAAATCTAGATCAAATAATATTCAAATCTCTCTCAATTTAATTGAGGGGTCAAACATGGGTCAAATGCATTCAAATTTTGACCATAGGTTCACTAGAGTGTCTAGAATATTCCTGTGGAGTTAGATTTCGTTTTTGTACCCATTTAGGCCTAAAGAATAGCAAACCCTCATGTATACTTAAATGACCACAATTAATGCAAATAAAGCCATTAGTAGTTCTTCAAATAAGAATTGCAAAACATGAAAAATGTGCATTCAACATTATTTAATTTCAATTAACAATATGGAGGCCATTAAGCAAATAATTAAACAAGTAAATCACTAATTATCATAAGAGAGGGAAAATTGGACATAAAACATTTATTCTAAATTTTCTTCAACAAAAGGGCATAGATATACATGAAAAGATTTTCTTTAATCAAAACAAGGATAAGAGATCCATTGAGCAAAATAAAATGATTTTGTAAAACTTAACATGGGAAAATTGCACTTAAGTCCTCAACTATTATTTAATTAGAAAGGAGCATGCAAAGAATAAAATAATTTTAAAAATTACACAACAAGAATGGGATGTTACACATGGGGTGGGGTATCTGGCCACGCCGAGCTCGACATGGCCTAACATTGTTTCCACCATGTTCGTAGCCTGTACGGGTAAGGGATAAACTTGTGGCCACTATATCAAGGGCGATTTCAGGTCTCTTGATTTTGGACCCCTCACTAGCTAATTGACATGCAATTGGGTTTCCAATGTGGAAAAAGGCTAGGAAAAAGATGAAAAAAGGGATAAAGAGGTTCTAATGTGCAAAAATTATGTCTCCCAAACCATATGCACAATCAAGATGAAATTATTACATTTGGTTCAAAAATTTCTCCTCTTCTTATTCGAAAATTTAGGTTCAAGATAATGATGTTGAAGGGTCTCAACAAACCATTCAAATGTAAATCAATGCATTCAACATTGCACAATTGGGGTCAAATTGGTAATTCCTCAACCACAAATAAAAAATCGAGCATCATATGATACAAAATCATCCAGGATATGGAGATAAAAATCGTTGAGTGAAATTGAGCATGTTATGAGTAAGTTCATATGAGGAGGACAGATAAAAGTCCACTTCATCACAGAACCCTCCATGTTGTCTACGTGGATCCACCACTACACTTGGGTATATCCATGAATTAGTGTAGATTCCTAGTTAGATGGATTTATGCACCTTTGTGTGAATACAAATATCTTTGAATTTAACAATTTCTAATCGATGGAATTATATGGTGTATACAGACGACATGCATGTCAGAATATGAGATTTGAGGATTATCCCACGATCAATAGTTAATACAATGTGTGGAAGTACTACACAATGTGTAGAATTAATTTTTGTGCTTCACTAGAGGCACCATATTCTTTGATGCATGACTTGTAGTAGGACGTCTTATATGATCTTGAACTAAATACCCATTGCGTATAAGTGGGAAACAAGAAACGTTGTCATTGGGCCACTCTTTTATTTGTTGATAAAGTTATGTGCCCTATCTATAAACAACATGCCCTGTAAAATCCAAATGAAATAAAAATCACTTCATTTTAGCTTACACTTTGAGCACATCACGTTGAATGATGTCTAAAGGGTTCTCTAACTAATGGATCTTCCCAATTCAGGAATACCAACCTTAAGAAACATTGAATGAGTGATTCAAATGAAAAAAACATAATAACATGGTAGAAATAGAGGTAATATTAGGGACTCAATAAACACATAAATAGACAAAATAATACCAATATTATATGCACATGTCACTTATGATGGTTATAGTTATCATTCCAAGTGTTGTTAGAAACATGGATGGTAGCAAAGTAGTTTGTAGTCATAATGGATGCGGTTATAGCAAAATATTATAAGGATTATAGGACATCCATGTCCTGGGTTTTTTCCATGTTCATGTGCATTATTCTTTTTGTATATGCATAAAACAATACAATGATAAACTTTCCATGTTTGAGACGTTTATGTGAATATCTATCTATATAAGACTTCTTGTGTACTAGGTTTTCCATGTAGATTTTTTCTCTCTTAGTGATGATACAAATCACATCATGGTTATCATCGTATCCATTTTTATTGCAAAATCCTCATATGATAAAATTCCCAAATGTTATCTTCTTTCCATCCAATTGAATGCCTTTTCACTTCCTTTATCTTTTGCAAAACATTATGCATTAGACTATAACACATATGTATAACCACATAAATATTTATAACATTCAATATTTTAATAAATAAGAAAAGATATAATCTAATTAGGTTTCATGAAAGACATATAAAGGATGAATGTGGTGGTCTGCCACAATATTTTTCTATTTCACCCAAAGATAAAATTTATTTTTCAATAATTTTGAAGTTACATAGGCATCTATTGATCTTTTAAGATGTATGCTTTTTAATTTTCTTCTCTACGCTCCCCTATCCATATACCGATTTGTCTTAGGTTTATTGGTTGTGTAATGATTATTGTGTTATTAAAGTCCTTCATCACTCTAGAAGGTTCAAATATACAAAACCTATGCAAATTGTTATTCGTTGTATACAAATATATCGATTACACAAGCTGAAGTCATGATCCATTGTTTATGAATGCATATGATATTTGTTCATGATGTTTTTTCTCAATTACCAATTAATTGTAATTAATTGTACACATATGTTATTCCCTAGAAAATGACAAATAGCCACTTGAGAATTTTCCATGATTTGTAAATTTACAAAGAATTGTCATCGCATAGACTAATCATGCAACAATAAACATGTCTAAATTGGAATTTACTAATTGTAGTACTTCTTACTAAATAGATGAATTTGGTATATTGGAAAAATTTAACATTGTTTTTGCCCGACACAAGTTAATTTTCTACCTTATCTTGGTGGTCTTAAGATATTGACCCCATATTATCTAGGTAGTGAACCTTTAATTGCTAATTTGTTGGAGATTTTATCGAGTGATTTTTGTTGAGTGTTAGGCATATGATATGTTCATAAACACCCTCCAGGTCATGAAATCTATATGGATGTTGTAAGGTATCATGTTTTACTATATTTTAATTTTAGTTATAACTTGTGTTGAGCTTTCTAAGAGTTTGTATTTATCCTTTCCAAAGTACTATAAAAGTGTTCTTTTAGTTAAGTTGCACACTAAATATGCAGAGATAGACACATGGACTTGTTGTAGGTTGTGGACCTACAACCCATATGTAACATACCAAAACATAGATATATCTGCTAACACTTTCTTTCTTTTTCCTTTCCCTCTAGGATTTGTTTTATCCGCCTTTGACCTGAATAAGATGGTTATACATGCATTAATGAAATATAAATATCAACTATTATATAATACATGGCAATATACGTATGCTGATTGAATATTGCATGGATGTGAATAAATATATTTAAACATTCACTATTTCTCTGAGTCATCTCAAAATATCTAGATAAATAATATTTGAATAGTTTTGTATCTTCAATAACCCTAGTTGTTTTACAAAATAAAGTCAGATGAAATTTACCTTAATTGATTATTTTTGTGAGTGTTAATCTTCCTCCATAAAATTAATCAAACTTGCCTTAAAATTGTTGGCTCACTCAATTGAATTAACACAAAGATTTTGAACTTAAATTTGAAGATATACTCATTTACAAGCTTCGATTTACATCTAGAATGACCTTTTCCCCCTAGCATAATTAAGCATCTAATTTAGCCTAAACCCTAACATGTTATTTCATTTATGTGATGTAATGTTTACTATACTCTCTCCTCAATTTTGGTGGCCAAACAATTTGTAGATAATTAAAATATAACTTATGTATACACTTTTTTTATAAATCATGATGCTGAAATTATTAAACAATTAAAATATCTAGAAATATTTTATGTGGTGCATACATTATGTATTTTAGGTTGGTAATAATGTTAAAAATGAATCAACCCTGATATCCATATAATACCCTAAAATTACAGAGATACCCATACTCTATATTGTGTTAAAAAAATCCAAATACAAAGTTATAATACTATTAGGGAGCCCTACCTCTAATCTATAACTCTCTCAAACTTCATATTATTTGAATTCTTTTAGCGTGTTAACTTAGTTCATTGAATTTTTAACCTTATAATACATTGTTTCATTCAATATTTCATTCAATGCTTATTGCATATTTATTTTATCTTCAGTCATTACTTCTTCATCCTTCCATCATGCCCATCAAGATGAGTTGGGAGCCACAAAATGGTCATTGTTCTCTTCTATTTCTGTCCTTTTTTCATTCTCTTCTTCTCCTTCTATCTATTTCTTCTATAACAACCCCCTTCCATTATCCCCATTAAAGGTGGGCCAGGAAGGCGGGGGTCGTTATCCATATTTCTGGGATATATATTTATAACACATGACAAATAAAAAATAAATTTCCTCAAAAGAGGTAATGTTTATAAAAGGGATAATAATCTTGATGTATTGTTTGTAGAGGGACAATAATGCTCGTCAGAGGAAGGTTACAATATTCTTGACTCTTGGGTAAGACCAAAAAAATTATGAATGTAACAACAGATATGAAGCTATATAAAATCTTCACTAGTTTCCTTTATTAGCTTTATTCTTGTTTCTTGGGAGATGATACTAATCATTACATCAACATTTAAAACCAAAAATGATGGCAAACAAAAATGTGGTAAGCAGATTTATGCAATGTTGGTGTGGGTGTAATCAAAACATGTGCATGTATTTTTAACAGCATATATGACAATTCAAGTCAAGTAATTGTAGATAAAATAAACATCTTTATTTCATTTTCGCGAGTCCATATTCTTACTCATTTCACTCGATGAACTACTATTCAATCCATTATTAAATTATGAAGCATATGTCTATCATTGAGCTCAAAAGTGTGCATTCCATCATTGAATTCTTCCACCTCACTTATTATTCATTTTTGGAACACTCTCATATTATTCAAAATTCTTTTCTCATAGTGGGTTTCTCCCAAAACACCCTTGTGAGGTATCGGTTGCTGGGTTACATATTATCAAATAATGATACACATAACACTTCATATTTTTTTGCTACAATTAAAAGCATCCATTGCATATATCATGTAAGTCTTTTTTTGTAAAGACAAAAGGATGCATTATTCATCCTACCATCATGTAGGAATCTTGGTCAAAAAGGATTTACATCTATCGCTTGTAAAATGCAGTTAATCTCCCTTCCATCTAAAAAGTAGAGAAAACCCATCCAAAAACCCCAAAAAAGAAGATCAAAAGCCACAAGACAAAAACTATCACACCAAAAAGCACATTGTGTAAGAAAACTATCCTCTAAGTATATGTAAATTTTGCCACTATGTATGATGTATTCCTTCTTTTTCTAATGAAAACTCCTCTAAATCTCATGGGTAACAATCTAGGTTTGCTAATTACATAATAGATTCTTCTATCATCTCCCTAAAAACTGAGTTCCCTATGGATGAAGTTTAGAACTCTATGACAGAAATGCCAATGATGGCATGGTCCTCAACCATCTATTTTATTTTCCTAACAAATGTGATCGATCTCCATGGGTAGGCAGCTAGACCCAAATATAGTTCATGACATTCCTATCATCCAACTCAATAACTGACATGTTAAGATTATAATCATCCACTAGTTTCAAAGCGATAATACAACCCTACGTATACGCTTCAAGTAGATAACTACCATTGACCCAATATCAAAAGCCAGTCTCATGTAGCCATGATGGTTTCTAATACATCCCATAATCATTTGTTATTTAGTACCATCAGGGTGAACTGAACACCTTACAATAAGGTGCAGCTTAAGGTTCATCATGTTTGGATTTTGCCATCTCAGAAGAAAAATGCGTCTGATTCTAATTTCTAGGATGGTAATTCCACAATCAACTAAACCATTGTAATAAGTTGGAGTGTCTATCTTCTTGAAACACTAACAAGATATTCACTTATTAATAGAAAACATGACAAATTCCCGTATAATCTCCAAATTGGCTTTATGCCCTTCAAATCTAGTGGCACATTTGTACTTCCAAATATTCATATAATGAAGGATACTAGGCTAGTGAATGGACAACCTTGTAGTGAAGTTTTAGGGTGTATCGTCATAGTACTGAAAGAAATTATACATACAACCATTATGCCTAGAACCATCAATCTATATTACCTTGTGAAAGTGCTCCTAGAAGAAGATTGCTACCACGGTATGGAGAAAGAGATGTTTTGAAGATTTTGTACTTGGATGACTACAGAATCTACACATTTATACCATTTGTATATGACACTTCATAATGTTCTCGTCAAAGGGAATTGCACAATTAGAGGTCTTCCAATGTAGGCTATTGGCTTTAGGGGTGGCCCCCAAGTTCCAAAACCATGATTTAGAGGACATATTAGGCCCCATGTCTACAAAGATGTTTTTGCTGATTGGAGCTTGAAATTTCCATCTCTTGTAGGATGTCAACAAAGTTTATCATCCACATCAGAAATAACGTAATAGGATTCCATGATCGTCATTAATCCTTGGTACGAGATGAGTTGTGAGAAAGTAGTATAATCCCATCCTCCATCTTCCTTCAAACGTTAGACACTCTAAAGTCAAAGGAAACATCATTAGGATCCTTGGGAAATTGACTCATATTGACATTGCACCACTTTTCGTGCCCAAAGGATATATCTCCTTGGCCCACAGTCCATGAACATCTAGTTAACACCTCATGAAAACATTTCCATATTTACATCTAATATGGGGATGAACATCTTCAAATGAATAGGATGCGTGCCACTATGATTGATATAAGTATTCATGTATTTACAGCTAAAAAATTGGCGCAAAGGGTATTTCCCAACAATATCTCCCAAGATGCCTTGTAACTAAAGGTTTTTGTAGTGACCTAGATCATACAAATTTCCATTCCTATGGGATGTGAAGGCTTGATACTCTATTCCAAGAAACCTATGCTATCTAGAGTTGTTGTCTCTAGCACTCCAAAGGAAAGTTGATAGCATTGTGTTAACCTTCTTTATAACTCCAACTGGGACATCAATAGCAGCCATACAATATTGCTAATGGAGGAAAGTGTATGCTCAACAAGAATTTTGTGGCCAATAAAAGATAGAAGATGTGACGACCCCAATTCCTATATACTTTCCATGTTGACATTCACTAGATATTCATGCACTCATATCTATAAGATGTCTAGAAGGAAAATATAAGGACTTTTGATTGTCATCTAGAATACACAGAATCCATATCACTATTCATAAACATCATATAAGCAGCCACACAAACCATCATTCATAAGATAAAAATTGTCATAGTCACATTATTCTCTGGAAGAAGAAACTTGTTCTTAAGGAAAGAAAAGTACATAGGACATAGATATCCTATACATCATATAGAAGAAAAAGAAGAAACTATCTAAATAGAAAATAAATATGAGACAACATCTAGCTAAATATCCTCCAAGGACTTTATTTAATGTCTTCAGGTACTTTGAAGTGCATTACTTGTTCTTTGTACCTAGAAAATACGGGAAACAAACGAATCAACAAAATTAGTGTACGTTGGTAAAAAATACTTGTATAGTAACTTGTATAATGAAATATTTGAGAAATAAAGAAAAGAAAACATTATATTAGGGTGGAGAATCAAGTAAACATTTCTTGTATACATATATTTAGATGTAGTTGTACTACTGAGTGTGTCAACACCTTATCTTACATACTCACTGGGCCCTTCCCCACCCCTAGGGCTATGGGGATCCCCACCCCTTGGGTTGTGTAGTTGTGCTTGACATTAGTATATAGAATAGAGAGAATACTATCTCACTTCACTTGGTACAACTCATCTTAATTTGTTATGTTCTTTTATGTTTGGTGAATCATATACTACTATTATGCATCCAAGAATTTATATGCAAATAAAAGTATACAAAGTACATCATACCATTATGCATCCATGAAAACTAGTCTTATACTTCTAAAACCCACATACCTATTGTTATCACATCTGGATTCTAAGAGTCTAGAGAAATAGTAAAAATATAACCCTGAAAAGAAATCAAGGGTGTATGTCACTTTGAGTCCATATGAACCAAGACTAAGGTTTGATCTTTAATTAGGGTTACTTTATTCTTATGATGACTAGATCAAGGATTATCTATGGATTTTTATCTTGTTTTGGAGTCACAAGATTAGATCTCAAAATTAGGGTTTCATCGAGTTTGTAGTACCCTTTATTATTTAAGAAGGAATCATTAATATTAGGGTTCTACTGGGACTAGGCCATTATTAGTTCCCCTTTAGGGTTCACATGATCCAAAAGATCAGAGTTGGATCTAGGGTTTTGGAGAGTCATACATGGTTCATAGGAGGTCATTACTTAGTTAGGATTTAGCAAATAAATACATAAAAATCCATTATAAATGAAGAGAGAAGCTAAAATTAGGGGTTGCATAATCTTTGGTTTAGTAACCATCCTTGATTAAGGTTTTGAGATGTATGAGGGTCAGGGACCTTATTAGGGTATGGGTGTCATGAAAGGTCAAGTTTCATCATTAATAACCATTATTACATAATAAAAAGACATAAGTATGATCACTAAGCTTTAGGCTTTTTTTTTTTTGAAAAATGGTAAGGAATCATCCTATGAAAGTATTTCCATTCGATTCCTCATATTTTTCTGATAAATTTGATATATATGTTTGCTATTTTTTGATGTTCCTATCATTTTGTACGATTTGTCTAAGATAAACATGTTTCTATAATTAAAATGGGGGAGAAAGCTTATGTGAAGACCGACGATGGGTCCATGTGAGAAAGTGTTTCCTTTTATGCTCTCACTGACCCACACCTCTCTTTTGCTAAAGTGGTGATCACTGATTGGCACGTGGATCGCTCTTTCTCCCTTGGGTTGGCCCATGATGCTTACTGATGTGGTGACCACAGATTGGTCCACGCCAGTCCAGGTCAGCCCCACGTCCTCTTCTCCCTTCCTTTGTTGCTTCTTGCTCAAGAAACCTATCTCAATGGAAGGGGTCACTGATGTTAGGGGAGATGGGAACAACGTGCTCCAGCGTGGCTAAGGAAGGTGTCGCATAAGCTCACCTGGACATCACAAGGTAGGAGTAGCTGGTGATTTGGAGGAAGGAGGCTAGGAGGTGGAACACCCAAAATGGGTAGTGTGGTGGCACCACAGGTCAAGCAGTAGGCCAAGAGGACCGATTGGCGATGATCAGGTCAAGAGAAAGCTCAAGGGCATGGGGTTAAGGTAAAGGAAGTTAGAGGAAACAATTGGGGGGTCTTATATAGGGTTGAGGGGTAGGTTTAAGGTTAGCTTAGGTCTGGGGTTGTTTTCTGCCACTAGAGTGAGAGGGTCAGGTGTTTGAGTTGTTAGGATGGTGCAACAATGCATGAAACCCAGTCAAATTCGAGTTGGTTGGGTGAGATTTCATGAGATAAAGTTATCCTGACAGATGAAGCTTCAAGATCGGGTGTGTGGTGGCGGCTCAGACTTGGTCAAGTCTATTCTCTCCTCCCCACCCTTTGCGGGGGGTTGGAGATGAAGTCAGGGGTGTCATAGCAAGGTGGACAACCAACAACCTAGATTCAAAGGCCCAATCAATGGGGCACGCGCCTGGGTGAAGTATCGATCCATGTGACATTTGAATGTCACACCCAACCGATAAATGAATAGACTTAGGTCTAGGGCAGTTAATTAATGAAATAATGTGGATTATTTCAAAAGCTAATAACTCTTAAATGTTCATCAAATTTTAATGAATTTTAAACAAAGCTTCATTATTTTGTTATCTATCTATGGTATAAATTGAGTTTCAAATTTGAAAGTTGACCATATATCACTGCTATAGAAACAACGTTCAACGTCGCTTTTTGAGGCGTCAGTTATTTAATGAAACTGATGTTGATAAACATTACACATCGACTATTGAGGAAAACCGACGTCTATATTTGAAGACCAGCTAGACACGGGTATCGCTTTTTATTCAGCGTCGGCTGAAGAAAAGAAACTGACGCCTAAAATAGCCCACAAAATCTAATTTTTTCGAGTGAAATAAAATTGCCCCCAAAGTGTAACATATAGCGTCGGTGTTTTACCTAATAACTGACACCTAAAGAAGATAAAAATTGCGTGCAATTTTTACCATATGGGCATCAGTTGTCGTGGGATAACCGACGCTGATAAGGGTTCACACACCCTCCCCGCCAAAAAATTTAGGGTAAAGGATTGTCCAATTGACGTCGGTTGATATATTCAGCCAACGCTGATTCTGTTTAGGTGTCAGTTTTTAAGATAACCGACACCTTTTATTAACTTAATAGTCCCCGCGAGAAGGAGACTCTTGCCCTTTCTTCTGTTTCATCGCAAAAATGATTGTGCCTGATCTTTCTCCTCCCGACGACGCTGCCGCCGCGCCTGCTTCATTGTTCATCCTGCCGTTGTTGCTCCCCCACGCAGCCACCGCTCATTGCTGCTCTCCTCACCGCCGCCACCACTGGTTGCCCTAGTCACCGCCCACTCGCCAGTCTCCTGCTCCTGGTCGTCGCCCGCTCGCCGGTCTCCTGCTCCTGGTCATCGCCTCCTTGCTACTCCAGCCACCCGCTCGCTACTCTTGCAGGTACCCTTCTTCCTCATCTTCTTGCTCCTTGCCCCTCTTTTCTTCCTTCTCCCTCCTTACTAATAGCAAGCATGGCCGTGGCCAGCCCACACGGTCGTGCTTGCTGTTGGTAAGGAGGGAGAAGGAAGAAAACAGGGTATATGATACATAAAATTGTGATGAAATCAATTGTGATGAAACCCTAACATCTACATGAATCCCTATTGCATGATGAAACCCTAACATCTACATACTCTATATGATACCTAAAATTGTGATGAAACCCTAACATCAATTGTGACGAAACCCTAACATTTACATATCTATCCAAGATGATGAACGTGCATGGACACTCAAAATGTTGAAATCAATGTTATAGAATATGATACCTAGATTAAATGATGTTACATGAAACCTAGGATATGAATGGTGAAACTAGGATTGTAGGTATTGGAATGACAACATGCATGTATTTGTTGGCCTAGAAACCCATCCAAGATTTACTCATTAGGAGTAAATCTTGGATAGTCCCCAGTTTGGGACTGTTCTTGAACACCTAATCTCACTTAGGATGTAAGTGTATAATGTGTGTTGGGTTTTCAAGAAAATTTCGGCAGCATTTCCCCATTTGTTCTCTAAGTACATATGTACTTGGAGAACAGCGGGGAAATGCTGCCAAAATTTTCTTGAAAACCTGATACACATTATACACTTACTAGTGAGATTAGGTGTTCAGGGATGGGATAGGTGGTACTCATTTATTATATATAAGATGAAACTAGGATTGTAGGTATTGGAATGACAACATACATGTATTTGTTGGCCTAGAAACCCGTCCAATATTTACTCATTAGGAGTAAATCTTGGATAATCCCTGGTTTGGGACTGTTCTTGAACACCTAATCTCACTTAGGATGTAAGTGTATAATGTGTATTGGGTTTTCAATAAAATTTTGACAGCATTTCCCCATTTGTTCTCTAAGTACATATGTACTTGGAGAACAGCGGGGAAATGCTGCTGATATTTTCTTGAAACCCCAATACACATTATAAACTTACTAGTGAGATTAGGTGTTCAAGGATGGGATAGGTGGTACATATACATTTATTATATATAAGAATGACATCACATGTATTTGTTAACCCTAGACCCTAATCTTGTCCTAATATATACTTGTTTTCTCTTTGATCATAGAATGGATAGATCATGGATGTCCATTCGCAATCACTGCACCCTAGAGTTTATATCTGGTCTTGATCAGTTTATTAGATTTACTAAGGAACATAGGAAACAACCTGGAGATAGGTTCTACTGTCCATGTATGCATTGCGGTAACAACTTGAAAGTCAACACTGGTGACAAAATCAAAAGTCATGTCATGTGCAACGGGATTGTACAAGGCTATACATAATGGCACAGGCATGGAGAGATTTCAAACCCAAAACCAGTTGATGTCGATAGCAGTGCTTGGGTGGAAGAAGAAATTGTCTCCGATGACATAGATGTGAACGAACCAGTTCTAGTAGACATCATTGATGCGATGCTGGATAGTTGTGGGGTAGAGCACACCGACCCACCTCCCATATTTAGAAACATTGTGCATGATGTTGAGATACCATTATACACAGGTTGTACTAAGTTTACAAAGCTTAGCACTGTGTTGAGATTGTATAAGTTGAAAGCTAATAATAGATGGAGTGACAAAAGCTTCACTTCATTGTTGACTTTATTGAAAGAAATGCTTTTTTTTTAGTCTTAGGGAGACCCCGCTCCCCCTCCTCCTCAAACAGGTGCCAGAGCCCAGATGACCCAAGGAGTTGGAAATGTTGAAAGAAATGCTTCCTGAAGGAAACGAGTTGCCCATCTCAACAAACTGGGTAAAGAAATTGTTGTGCCTAATGGGAATGGAGGCCAAGAAGATACACGCATGCCCGAATGATTGTGTATTATTTCAAAAGGACTATGTGGATTTGAAAGATTGTCCAAAATGTGGTGCGTCACGGTATAAATTGACGACTTCGGGGGAGTCCAAAACTAGTTCTCCTGTCAAGGTGATGTGGTATCTACCTATAACATCATGGTTTCAATGCTTGTTTGCAAATCCGATAGATGCGAAGAATTTGAGGTGGCATGCAGATGTAAAGAAAAATAATGATGGGATCCTACGACATGTGTCTGATTCCCCACAGAGGAAGAAGATTGATCTATTGTACCCCAAATTTGGTGAAGAAGATAGGAATCTAAGACTTGGGCTTTGTACAGATGGGATGAATCCGTACGGGACATTGAGCAGCCAACATAGCACTTGGCCAGTCATGCTTGTTATATACAATCTTCCTCCCTGACTGTGTATGAAAAATAAATATGTTATGTTGTCGTTGTTGATATCGGGCCCTAAACAACCTGGAAATGATATTGATGTTTATCTTGAACCTCTGATTCATGACTTAAAGAAACTCTGGGGTGAAGGTGTGATGACCTATGATGCTTTACAAAGAGAGACATTTCATTTGCACGCTATGTTGTTTTGCACTATTAATGACTTTCCAGCATACAGGAATTTGTCTGGATATACTGTCAAAGAAGCTAAAGCGTGTCCTATATGTGAAGAGACCACTGATTCAATAAGACTAAAACATGGCGGAAAGACTGTATATCTTGGTCATCGAAGGTTTCTTTCAAAATTCCATCTGTATCGTAGGAAGCGCAAAGCATTCAATGGATGGAATGAGGAACGGAGTACACCTAAACCTATACCAGGGGATGTTGTTTATGAAAGAGTAAAAGACATTGTAAATGAATTTGGTAAGAGATCACAATGTACTATGGCCACACGGAGTGACAATTCTTCATTCAAGAAGAAGTCAATATTTTGGGATCTTCCTTATTGGAGTTCTTTGATAGTCAGGCATTGTATCGATGTCATGCACGTTGAGAAAAATGTCTGTGATAGCGTCATTGGTACTGTGTTGAATATACCAAATAAGACTAAAGATGGGATAAAATCCATATTGGACCTACGTGAAATGGGAATAAGGTCAGAATTAATAGAATTACATGAAATGGGTAATAAAAGAACATACTTACCTCCTGCTTGTTACATGTTGTCTAGAAAGGAGAAGAAATCTTTTGTGAATGCTTGGCAAATGTTAAGGTGCCATAGGGTTACTCATCCAACATCCATAGATTGGTATCAATGAAAGATCTGAAGTTGATAGGTCTTAAATCTCATGATTGTCACACTCTAATGCAACAAATATTGCCCATGACAATTCGATCTATATTGTCGAAGCATGTAAGGTTTGCAATCACCAGACTTTGTTTCTTTTTCAACAGTCTGTGCAACAAAGTTATTGACCTTGATACTCTCGATAATTTGCAAAGAGAAGTGGTTGTTACCCTATGTCAGCTTGAGATGCATTTCCCTCCTTTGTTCTTTGATATCATGGTACATCTTGTTGTCCACTGTACTAGGGAAGTGAAAATGTTGGGACCAGTTTTCTTACATTGGATGTATCCCTTTAAACAATACATGAGCATTTTTAAAGGTGATGTTCGAAACCGTTATTGGCCTGAAGGGAGTATTATTGAGGGTTATGTGGCAAGAGAGGTTATGGATTTTTTCAATGACTTTCTGCGTGGTAATGACACTCCCGTTAATGACAAGAATATTGAGGACGGTAAAGGAATTTTGGGATCACAGGTGAAAGTAATCAGACATGAGCAGTTGGAACAAGGTCGCTTGTATATTTTACACAACATGGACGAAGTGAGTGTTTATATAGAGGAACATACCAATTTCATCAAGAGACAACATCCTCGAGCCAGTTCAATGTGGCTTGCTAGAGAGCATAACAAGACTTTTACTAAGTGGTTTGAAGATAAAGTCTTACATCAACTATCTCAAACACCAGATGATATTACAGAAACTATCAAATGCCTCGCCTTTAAACCAAAATCGAATGTTATGTCTTATGAAGGGTTTGACATTAATGGGTTCACATATTACACAAAGCGCCAAGATGATAAGAGTGTCATCCAAAACAGTGGGGTCACCCTTCAAGCGTCGACGATATATTTTGTAAGTGCAAAGGATAAGAGTCCACATGAAGCTAAAATGTCATATTACGGTGTCATTGAAGACATATGGGAGTTTGACTACATAGATTTAAGAATTCCGCTCTTCAAATGTAATTGGGTTGATAACACCAAAGGAATTATAATGGATAAATTGGGTTTCACTTTAGTGAACTTTGAAAAGATTGGCGAGAAGTGTGAACCATTCATATTGGCATCAGAGGTGAAACAAGTATTTTATATCGATGATCCGACAAATGATAAATGGTTAGTTGTTCTTCATGGTAAAAGACATTTCATTGAAGATCCTATAGATGAAGAAGAGTACTATGATAAGTATGATGACTCCAGTCCATTCTCATTTGGGTTGCCAACTCCACAAAATATTGAAGCTAATGATGACTTATATGTGCGCGGAGATCACAATGAAGGATTGTTAATTGATAAAAGATCACAATTTTAGAGGCATGCATGTTTGTATTTTTTTATATGTTTCATTTTTCAATATTTCATTTTTATATGTGAACTATATAAAAGGCTAAATGTTTTCTTTTTTAATATCAATATCATTTTCAGATATAATGTTTCATTATCTTCTAGTTAATACAAATGTTAAATGTTTGCCTTTTCAATGACATTTTTAGATGGCTGACCATGGGCATGATGTCCATGATGAGCATGATGAGAATGATGTCCGTGATTAGGATGATGTCCATGATGAGCATGATGAGGATACCAATGTAAGTTTTAAAAACAAATCCTATATTTCTATAGAAATTCATTATCTTCTAGTTATGTCATATATCCTATATTTCTATATTGGGTTAATTCGGTGTGTTTATTTTGTCAAATTTTAGGTTGATGATGCACATGTACCCTCTGAAGCACTGGAGGCACTTGATGCGCATCACCAAAAAGTTAACAAGAAAGGGGCATCACTCTGCTGAAAAAGTTAACAACACTAAGGGGCAGTGGATCCAGATTGGCTGTGGAGTTTGATAATGCAGGAAATGCAATTGGAGTGAACTGCAATAATTTTGTAAACTATCTTGGGTTTGTCACTCGAAGCCATTGTGGTGTTAAGTATGATAATTGGCATAAAGCTCCTCAGGCGAAGAAAGACTTGATATGGAAGGATTTATGTGTGAGTTATTATTATTTGTAATTCTATTTTGTATATTACAAATTCTATTATTTGCAATTCTATTTTTAGATACTAGTTAATAGCAATTCTATTTTACAGAATCTGTTTGCATTGGATGATAAGCTGCATCGTAAAAGCGTGATGCAACGCACTGGAAAGATGCTAAGGAACTATAGGACAAATATCAACAGAGAATACATAAAATATGGTGATAAGAAGAAGAAGTCAGCCCTTGAAAAGTGGAACTTCCTGGACAAAGAAGATTGGGACACGTTTGTTGCTTCAAGACAGACTGAAGAATTCAAGGTGTTAAGCGTCACTCCCAATTTAATTAATATATGTTGTATTCACCTATTCAAGATTAACCTTTAGTGTTACTAACCAAATCAATGTGCATACTAACTAGGCATTCAGTGAGGCACAAAGAGAAAGGCATGCATTGAATGTGGATGACCACACAATGGGTCCAAAGGGCTATGCAGGCGTTCGCCAAAGACTACATGTGGATTCTGCTGCTACTCAGGAGTCCTCGACTACATGTACCACACCCATGCCTCGCCATGATGTCTTGATAGCTGGGAGGCAAAACAAGAAGGGTGAAATAAAGAAGCCCGTAACTGCTGAGGCGGCTGCAAAAATGGTAAAATACAACTCAACAATGCATGTCGTTCGAATATTGATTATTTGTGGTGTTTACTTACCAATTTCTGTTGATGGTGATTAGAGGGAGCTGCACGAGCAGAGGAAATAGGGAACGTTCATCCCTCAGGGCACAAGGGATGAATTGACAGTTGCTCTGGGTGACCCAGAGCATCCTGGACATGTTAGGGGTGCAGGCGTTGGTGTGGGCATCAAAGCATTCTTTGGGCCATCCCAGTGCAAACCTGTCGCAAGAGCGGGACTTTCACAAGAAGAGGTAACCTATTCTTTTTTTAGAATGTTACTATAAAAGGAAATTCAATAATAAGAAGCTAATGTTTCTTTTATCCATGTATAGGAAAATAAGAGAGTCGAGGATATAGTTGCTAAGAAGGTCAAGGAAGAAATGCTGCGGTGGCAGGCATCTCAGGCCTCCAATCAGCCTATGGCGACCAGCTCTTCTCCTGATGCACATGCTAAGAGTAATCATGTAGACCCGCCACCTAGCATGTCTGCTGTAAGTATTATTTATGACATAGTATCTAGTCTTTTCAAGATGATATGTTTTCAAGATGATATGTATATATGTATAACATTCTTTACGTAAATTTGTAGGCGTTGAAACCATGCCACTTAAAAATTGAAGATTATGTTGTTGCAGAGGCGCAGGCTTACCTGTCCCTTCCTAGGGCAATGATTCACAGGACTCCAATACCACAGGGTTACGTTCGTGTGAGCCTGATACGTGTAATCCCCGATTGGAGGGGAGCTGCATTGCCATATGCCCACCCGGATATTGATACACTTGCTGAGGAAGAAGGCGGGGTGATATTGTGGCCCAAAGCGGATGTCATCTACACTACTAAAATTGTAAGATAAATTTACATTATGTTAAATTGTTAATGTGTATATATGAGGTCAATTGATCTGAAATTATATATACAGGTTAAAAAGAAGACACCCGGAGCATCTAGGCCTCCACCTCCACTTCCTGCATTACCAAGTTGGGTTCCAACTGACCTAAAATTCCCGTTAGGTCCTGCTTGTAAGGGAATGGTAGTATGGCTATGCACACATAATATACATTGCCCTATAGTTGTTTCTTTAGAAGCGGATTATGCAGGTCAATCATACAAAAGCTCTCTATTTATACAAGATATTATTGAGTTGTTTAACTATGATTGGCTAAATACATCAATGATAGAGGCATGGATAAGGTGAGATCTTATTTATACATCCATATACCTTGTGTAGGATCTGGTGATCTGGTTTCTTATATATTAATGCATATGTAATACCTATTTTGTAGCTACTTAGTCAAAATTCAATGTAAACAATTTGGATTTGAACATGTGGGATTTTTTATTCCATCATTGATTAGTCTGGTAGCTAAAGACCCTAATAGCATTCAACAATACTGTTGTGATGCTTTTACAATTTTCGATCAAAAAAAAAGAAGATAATAATAGCTCCATTCAATGTGAAGTAAGTTTACTTTGCTTATAATTTTGACTTAAGAAAATTACATTTTTATTGTGGATTTTGAGTATTACTTTTTAACTTTTTTACCTCCAGTGCTAAGCATTGGGAGTTACTAGTTATTCTCCCCTGGACGTTCACTGTCTATTATCTAGATCCTGCGATCCTGCGGGGAGTACATTGAATCCAAAAATTGGACACATAATGAGAATGGCATTATTCTGGTGAGAAATATTTCATTTTTATATATGTTAACATATGTTATTACATTACTATTTAATTATGCAATTTACTGTGTTACATTAACATATAGGGGTTTAGATGTGTTCAAAAAGTCTGGAGGAAAGGTCCCTAGTAAAAAGAACCAGCCAATAATTTGGGAGAACGTGAAAGTAAATTCCCGACTCCAATGTATATGTTATTTATGTGAACTGTGCTTATTTGTATTTTTTAATATTTTGTATCCATAGTGTGCTACATAAGACAACGGCTAGGCATGTGCATACTATGTGATGCGGTTTATGGACATGATTATCAAACATGCAGATGATATCAATGCCATACCTAAGGTATTATATATAGTCTCATTAGATAGTATGAAATATATCAATCTTATTTATATATTATTACTTATATATATACATCATTCTCTTTGCAGGTGTTTAAAACTGACCCCACTACAGGTAAATCCTTAAAAGATGTACATGCTCCATATATGATGGAAGTATTAAATGATGTAAGAGAAGAATGGGCAAGAGCCATACAAGCAGTGGGGACTGTAAGATATAATTGGGATGCTGATAGCGATGATGAATGATATTTTGTAAATGAATATTTATACATGTGTGAATGTGAAAATTGAATTGGTGTCTGAATGTATCTACCTATGTGTGAATGTGTGAAAAGAATATGTGTTGATTTTGCAGGTTTGTGGCATGTTTGTTGGCTGATATCAATGGATGGCATATACCTACAGTTTAGAACTGAACTGCAAGTTTCTACATCCTGTTGACCAGCCACAGCAGGCCTGCAAACTGATTTGAAAAAAAAATCAAACCATAGGTGTCAGTTATTTGTCTAAAACTGACAACAAAGGCTTACAACGTCGGTTAATAGCAAAAAACCGTCGCCTAATGTTGCCAGACAGCCTAGCCAGCACGGCCGTGTTGGATAGAACGGTCGTGGTGGCAGGTGATATGGCATCAGTTATTAGTAGAAAACTGACGCTGATAGTATCCTACATGGTGCCCTTTTTGTGGCGCGGATGATTATAGCGTCGGTTTAGTTAATTATAACCGACGCTGATGGGGGGCCTTGCTGGCGCGTTTTCAGTGGCACGAAGCGTTTTGGCATCGATTGGAAAACCGACGCCGAAAGGGTTCGACTTTTAGCGGCGCCCACATAGGTGTTGCTTGGAAACCATCGCAAAAAGGGCCTAAATAACCGACGCCAAAGGACAGATCTGTATATATACAATTGACTATGTATCATAATACATATAATTCACCTTAATGTGAAATTAGGGTTTGTATTATCTTGAAATTTGTGAATCTTTTTAGTAGAAGTAGTGAGGGAGATGGTTTAGGGTATTTTAGGAAATAACTTGAGAAACAAAAATTGTAAGCGAGAGAGAGAGAGAAAATATTGAAAAACTCACTTTGTCAGATTATCCCCTCCTTTTTAAGAATTTTGTCCTCAAAATTCAAACAGCCTGAAAGAGATGTGGATATTTCTGCTCGACCTCAAACTTGAGCTCCCAGGTGGCGTTAGACTGATCATGGTGTCTCCAGAGAACTTTCACCATATCTATGCACTAATTACTATAAATCTCCTATGTCTTGGAATTAAGAATTTTGATTGGGGATTTAACAAAGGATAGATCATCTTTCATCTCTAGAGGCTCATGATTCAGAATATGACTGGGGTCTTTGACATAAGACTTCAGATTAGATACATGGAAGACATTGTGAATGGCACTATACTATGGTGGAAAAGAAAGACAATAGGCACATTCACTGACCCTTTCTAAGATCTCAAAGGGACCCACATAGAAAGGACTGACTTTTCCATTGTTCTTTGCTAAAGCTCGGATTGGTTTGATCTTCAGAAAGACATGGTCACCTTCTTTGAACTGACATTCATGTCGGTGAGCATCTGTATAAGATTTTTTCCTATCATGCGCTCATTACATCCTTTGCTGAATCAGTGCAACTTTATCTATATACAATTGCATCTCATCAAATTTCATTAAGGTGGGTTCCCCAACACCATCCCATTGTAGCGGGGATCTACAGGGTCGACCATAGAGAGCTTCATAGGGAGGCATTCCAATACTCGCATGACAGCTATTATTATATGCAAACTCAGCTAAAGGCATGTAGTGGTCCCATGAGCCTTCCCAATCAAGAACACAAGCTCCCAGAAGATCCTCCAATATTTGTACTGTACATTTTGACTTCCCTTTTGTCTACGGATGGTATGATATACTAAAGTTCAGCTTGGTGCCCAGTTCCTCTTGAACATGCTTCCACAACTTTGACGTGAACTTTGGGTCCCTGTATGAGACAATGGACATTGGAACTCCATACAGACGTACTATCTCATGTATATAGAGATC
Organism: Alisma plantago-aquatica; assembly: GCA_963693085.1. NCBI lineage: Eukaryota > Viridiplantae > Streptophyta > Magnoliopsida > Alismatales > Alismataceae > Alisma > Alisma plantago-aquatica. The sequence goes on along the minus strand of OY856410.1, from coordinate 1,236,245,599 downwards.
GGCCACCTCAAATACTTATGCAATAGTCTTAATAGGGAGAAAATGAGTTGACTTTGTGAGACAGTCCACTATAACCCATGCAACATCATATCCCTTTTTGGTCTTGGGTAGCCCCACCATGAAATCCATGGTGATGTATTTCCATTTCCATTCTGAGATTTCAAGGGGTTGTAGTAGACCACTTGGTCTCTGGTGCTCTGCCTTGATTCTCTAGCATGTCAGACATCTGGAAACAAACTCGGAAATATCACGCTTCATGCCCCTCCATAAGAACTAACATTGTAGGTCTTTGTACATCTTAGTTGTGTCGTGATGAACTATGTTCTTTGACCCATGTGCCTCATTGAGAATCTTTGTCTTCACAACTAACTACTCAGGAACCCACATACATTTCTTGTATCACTGACCACCATCAAGACCCACCGATAGGTGTGTTTGAGGCTTTGACAGGAGAGATGAAACCTCTTCAAGACTAGGACAAGTTTTCTATGCCTTGAGAAGTTTAGACTGAAGATCAAGCATGATAGAAATATTGTTGATATGGACACAATCATGTAGAAATTGTGGCTTCCAATCCCCAAAATCACCCATGTTCCTCCACTTGGGAATAGATAGAGATGCACATGCAGCCCTTTTTCTACTAAGGGCATCATTGACTACATTTGCATTGCCAGGATGGTTAGAAATGGTAAAATCATAGCCTTTCAGATACTCGATCCATCGACTTTGACACAGGTTTAGGTCCTTCTAAGTCAGGATGTACTTCAGGCTTTATGGTCAGTGAAGATGTCAAACATTGCCCTGTATAGGTAGTGCCTCCAGATTTTGAGAGCATGAATGATTGCAGTTGATTCCAAGTCATGTATGGAATAGTTAAGTTCATTGAGTTTTATCTATTTAGAAGCAAAGGCCACCACCTTTCTGTTCTATTACAGGACATTCCTAGACCATTCCTTGAAGCATAAGTGAAGATCACAAACCCTTCATTGCCAGAAGGTAGAACTAGAACAGAGGCTGATGTCAACTTCTGCTTTAACTCCTAGAAACTGGACTCACAAGAAGCTGACCATGTGAAATGCTCATCCTTCTGATTAAGCTTAGTAAGAGGAAGTGCAATGTTGGAGAAATGGGAATGAAGTGACAATAATATCTGGCTAAACCCAAAAAGCTCTGGATTTTATAAGGGTTTTGAGGAGGTTTCCAATCAAGAACAACATATACTTTGATGAGATCAAGGGATACGTTACCCCCACAAAAAAATGGCCAAGAAACATGACTTTATCAATCCAGAATTCACATTTAAAGATCTTGCCATAAAATTGATGAGCTAAAAGGAATTCAAGAACTGCCTTCAAGTGCTCACAGTGATTCTCCATAGAGTAATAATATATTAGGATATCATTGATAAAGATGAGCACAAACTCATCAAGATTGGGTTGAAAGACTTTGTTCATCACGTTCATGAATACACCATGTGCATTGATTAACCCGAATGGCATCATGAGAAATTTGTAATACCCATAACGAGTTTGAAATGCAGTCTTAGAAATATCAGAATCTTTGACTTTAAGTTGATGATAGCCAGAGTGAAGGTCAATCTCAGAGAAAACTTTAGCAGTGCAAAGCTGATCAAAAAGGCCATCAATGCGAGGAAGGGGACACTTATTTTTAGTAGTGGCATGGTTTAACATGTGGTAGTCAATACACGTAAGCATAGAACTATCTTTCTTCTTTACAAAGAGAACATGCACACACCAAGGGGAAACACTAGGATGGATAAAGCCTTCATCAAGAAGTTCATGTAACTATTTCTTCAACTCCATAAAATTAGCAGGAGCCATCCTATAAGGTGCCCTATAAATTGGAGTGGTTCTAGGAAGAAGATCTATGGAGAACTCAACGTCTCTATTTGGAGGCAGCCCAAGAAGCTCCTTCGGAAAGATGTCAAAAAGTCACGTACCACCTCCATACATGCCCACTATTAGGATTGGTCTCTGGGACAAATGTGGGGAAGACTTTACATCCTTTAGAAATGAATGTTTTAGCTTTAAGAGAGAAAATTATAATATTATTATAGAATATGCTTCCTCTAGGGATCACCATAGGAAAACAATGTGGTTGAGAGAGGACGACCAGCTTATTTCTACAGTCAATCTTGGCATATTACTTGTATAGCCAATCCACACCAAGTATAACATCAAAGTATTCCATAGTTAAGAGGATGACTTCAAAGGACATGTCATGATTTTCGAATTTTAGAGGCAGGACATCAATTTTCTGTAATGTAGTGAGTGTTTTGCCACTAGGAGTTGACACATCAAAAATATACCCCAAGTCGCTTACATGTAGATGTAACACAGATGCCAAATTTCGAGATATGAATGTATTTGTAGATCATGAATCAAATAAAGCTTTAACAATATGATCATTTAGGACACAATATAATTATGTCATGAATATTTGAAGGCATTAAATAAGATAATAAATAAATGAAAGGAACTAAGGTTACCTTCAAAAAGATTATTTGGATTTCACTTAGCCTTTTCTGCAGTCACTGCATACATTTTGGCATTGCGGTGTCCCTGAGGGGGTGGAGCACCTTCTAGGGGGTTGCCAAAGATAGACAGAGCACGAAACTTGGCGATGAAATGGCCCTCCTTCTTGCAGTTGTAACATATAGGCTTGGCATAATGACAAGGTCCTTCATGTCCTTGTCCACATGTCTTACATTTATTGCGGTAGATCTTCAACTGATTCTGGTTGTTTCTCTATCCTCCTTTACCTAAACTTCCTTTTCCTGATCCCTTGTTATGTCTAGGGAGAAACTTCCTAAACTTATCCTCCTTAGTGGTGGTTAACCCTAGGTATCCCATGCTCAAAGGTTTCTGCATACCCTGCTCCCTATCCTTCTTAAGGGCCATATCTAGGGCTTTATCTATGTTCTTGGGACGGGAGGCAACGAGTGGGGTTTTTAGGTGGGCAGCTAGGTAGTCAACATAGTGCTCCAGAAGGCGTCCTTCAGTCTTAATGGGTGCACAATGCTCCAAGAGTTTAAACTTTTGAGTGTAGTCAGCTACTGAGAGACTTCCTTTGTTACGCTCAGTGTACATCCTCTCCATCCTCTTCCTCTCAGCTATGGGCATAAAACGGTTAGTGAAAGGGGTTTGCAAGGCTCCCCATTCCATGTCATTTACCTCTTCTTCCCTATTCCCACTGTAGTTTTCCCACCAAATTTTTCCACTCCCTTAAGTAGGTGTGTGGAAAATTTGACTTTCTTCTCATTAGGAACTTCTATGGTACAGAAGGCATTCTCTACAAATTGGGTCCAAGATTCATCATTATCCATTACCTCAGACCGGTCTTCCCCTAAAAGGTGTTTGGGTTAAGTTTGATAAAATCTAGCACTGTCACTTCCTTCTTCTTATATGAACTGGTTTCAGGGGTTCCTTTTAGGGAAAGGGTCACCATGAAGTCTAGAAGGACTTTTTTTTGTTTTTCCCACCTATCCTTGTCCGTTGTGTCAGGATCAGGTACATCAAGGTTTCATGTTCCTTTCTCTTCTCAGAAGCCTTAGAATTGCGGGTTTTTGGAGGCATCCTAAAAATTAGGTGAAATAAATTAGTTATTTTATTTTCTCTTTTTTGGAATCATATCATATTTCGTTATTCCCTTTTATTAGTTATTCATGATCTTAGTGTTATGATTTTTGGAGGATACCCCCTATGACTTCTAAATAGAGTGACTCATTCCTAATCTTATATCATAGAGATGAGAGGGAAATATTTATAAATTAAATATGAGAGTGAATTTTTCTATAGAGGAGATGAGAGGAAATATCTATAGATGAGAAGGGTCCTTAATTAAGGTATGCCCAAGAAGTAAGGGACACATGAAGTATTGGCTAGGTAGACTTATACTACCATATAGGTACCCTCATGATTGCCAAGCAAAGTGGCTTGGAGACTTTAGCTAGACCCATGGTAGATGCTATTCTAGCTATGATGTGTGAACATTGGCTCTGATACCAACTGTGACGACCCCAATTCCTATATACTTTCCATATTGACATTCCTTAGATATGCGCACACTCCTATCTATAAGATGTCAAGAAGGAAAGTATAAGGACTTGTGATTGTCATCTAGAATAGATGAAAATCATATCTCTGTTCATAAACATCATATAACTAGCCACACAAACCATTATTCATAAGATAAAAATTGTCATAGTTACATTATTCACTAGAAGACGAAACAAGTTTTTAAGGAAAGAAAAGTACATAGGACATAGATATCCTATACATCATACAGAATAAAGAAAAAGAAACTAGATATATAGAAAATAAATATGAGACAATGATACAACTAAATATCCTCCAAGGACTTTTTATAATGTCTTCAGGTACTTTGAAGTGCATTACTTGTTCTTTGTACCTAGAAAATATAGGAAACACACGAACCAACAAAATTTGTGTACGTGGATAAAAATCCTTGTATAGTAATGCATAATGAAAGATTTGAGAAAGAAAGAAAAGAAAAAAAATTATATTAGGGCAGAGAATTAGGTAAACATTTCTTTTATACATATCTTTAGATGTTGTTGTACTACTAAGTGTGTCAACACCTTATCTTACATGCATGATGGGCCCTTCCCCATCCCTAGGGCTATGAGGATTCCTGCCCCTTAAACTATGTAGTTGTGCTCGACATTAGTATTTAGAATAGAGAGGGAATACCATATCACTTCAATAGCTACAACTCATCTTAATCTTTTATGCTCTTTTATATTTATCGAAACATATACTACTAATATGCATCCAAGAATTTATATGCAAATAACAACATCCAAAGTACATCATATCATTATGTATCCATGAAAACTGGTCTTATACTTAATAAAACCCACGTACATGTTGTTATCAGATCTCGATTGCAAGAGTTTAGAGAAACAATAAAAAGATCACCCTGAAAAGAAATCAAGGGTGTATGTCACTATGAGTCCATATGACCCAAGACTAAGGTTTGATCTATAATTAGGGTTAATTTTATCTTATGATGATTAGATCAGGATTTATCTATGTATTTTTATCTTGTTTTGGATTCATAAGATCAGTTCTCAAAATTAGGGTCCCATCTAGTTTATAGTACCCTTTATTATTTAATAAGGAATCATTCAATACTAGGGTTTTTATGGGGACTAGATCATTATTAGTTTCCCTTTATGGATCACATGATCCAAAAGATTATAGTCAGATCTAGGGTTTTGGGGAGTCGTACAAGGTTCAAAGGAGGTCATTACTTAGTTAGGGTTTGACAAATAAATACATAAAAGTCCATTATATATGGAGAGAGAAGCTAAAATTAGGGTCTATTTAATCTTTGGATTTACTAACCATCCTTGATTAGGGTTTTGAGATATATAAAAGTGAAGGACCTTATTAGGGTATGGGTGTCACGAAAGGTCAAGTTTCATCATTAATAAACATTATTACATAATAAAATGACATAAGTATGATCATTAGGATTTAGGCTAGTATTCTTGAAAAATGGTAAGGAATCAAGCTATGAAAGTATTTCCATTCGATTCCACATATTTTTCTAATAAATTTGATATATAGTTTTGCTATTTTTATATGTTCCTAGCATTTTCTATGATTTTTCTAAGATAAAAAAGTTTCCATAAGTAAAATGGGGGAGAAAGCTTGCGTGGAGGCCTGAGATTGGTCAACGTGGGCAAGCGCTTCATCTCAAGATCTCACTGACCCATGATTCTCTTTTGCTAAGGTGGCGATTGTCGATTGGTTGGCTGAGCTGAGTCGGCTAATGCTGACCACTTTTTCTCCCTTGGGTTGGCATGTGATGCTTGTTGATGTGGCAATCACAGATTGGTCCACGTAGGTCCAGGACAGCGCCATGTCCTCTCCTCCCTTCCTTTTTTATTGCTTGCTCGAGTAACCTGTCTCGACAGAAGGGGTCTCTAGTGCTAGGGGAAATGGGAGCAGCATGCTCTGACATAGCTAAGGAAGGTGCCACACAAGCTCGCTTGGGCATCACGATGTAGGAGCAAGTGGTGATTTGGAGGAATGAGGTGAGGAAGTGGAACACACAAAATGGGTAGAGTGGTGGCACCGCAGGTCGAGCAGTAGGCCAAGAGGACTGATTGGGGTGATCAGGTCAAGAGCAAGCTCAAGGGTATGGGGTTCAGGTAAAGGAAGGTGGCGGCGACTATTGGGGGTCTTATATAGGGTGTAAGGGTAGGTTTAGGGCTAGTTCGATTTTGGGTTTTGTTTTCTGCCACCGGAGTGAGAGAGTCAGGTGTTCGAGTTGTTAGGATGATGCAACGATGCATGAAACCCAGTTAAAGTTGGGTTGGTTGGGTGTGATTTTGCGGTATGAAGCTATGCAGATGGATGAAGCTTCAAGATCTAGTGTAAGGTGGCACTCAAACTTGGTCAAGTGTGTTCTCTCCGCCATGCCCATTACGGGAGGTTGGAGATGAAGTCAGGGGGGTCATATCAAGGTGGATGGCCTAGATTCAAAGGACCAATCAAAGGGGCACTCGTCTGGGTGAAGTATAGATATGTGTGACATTTGAATGTCACACGGGACCGATAAATGAATAGACTTAGGTCTAGGGCAGTTAATTAATGAAATAATGTGGATTATTTCAAAAGCTGAGAACTCTTAAATGGTTCATCAATTTTTTATGAATTTTAAACAAAGATTCATGATTATGTTATCTAGTTATGGTATAAAATTGAGTTTAAAATTTGAAATTTGACTGTATACATTTGACTATGTATCATAATACATGCAGTTCACCTTAATGTGAAATTAGGGTTTGTATTGTCTTGAAAGTTGTGAAGCCTTTTAGTAGAAGTAGTGAGGGAGATGGTGATAACACCCAAATTTACATATTCATGGTAAGCTTTTATCTATGGTTTTGCATCACTATAGCCTTAATATGCCCAAAATATCCCATGTTTCTTATCTTTTAGTAATTTATATCTTTTTGTAGATAACGTTGCTCAAACGAGCCAAGTTTGGGACTTGGAGACACCAAACCTAAAAAGACATCTATCCTCTAAGATCTCCCCCACCCAACAACCATATTTTTCAGCAGTAGGGTCTTCATCCATCATAACTGTGACCGCAGTGAGGAGGACTGTGATCTAGGCGAGTAGGACCACGATCGAGGCATCGACCTAGACCGTGATCTGAAGCAATGTCTCGATCACATGACTGACCGCAATCGAGGCCTACACCACTACAGTGGTGCATCCTCGACCACGGTGAATCCTCGACCTCAACGCGACCGCGACCACAACCATGCATTCCCAAACCACGACCGCAAGGGAAAACCTCAACTGAGTAACCTACCACGACCATGGAATGAACCACGACCGCGGTGCGTCCTCAACCGCGGAGCTGGTTTCACCTATAAATAGCAACCCCTGGCGACTGGAGAAGGGGTTTGTGAATGGGGAGTCCTAGGTTCCGATCTGGGAGCTTCCACCTCATGATCCTAACCCCTCTTGGTTCCCAGAGTCCTGTGAGAGAGTTTGAAGGACCTGAAAAGGCCTAAGAACTCATCCTACACTCGCATCTCCAGTGAGCTTCCATCCACCATCACACTTCCACCGTTGTTCACCCATTTCCCACCATTTCTAGCCATTTTCCACCTCCACACGCCCACCGAGCTGTTGTTTGGGGTGGATCTAGAGAGAAAGGAGGCTGAGGAGCCCAGAAGATCAAGGAGAACGACCCAAAAGACGAGATCCGGCCTATACCGAGGCTAGAGAGTGAGAGCCACCTCTCCTCTACGAGCTAAATCTCCTCTATGAGCTAAATCTCCTCTTCTTCTCCTTTCTTCTTCTCCTTTCTTCTACTTTGTTTCTGTACAAATGATGTTCTTCCATCTTTGTTCGATGCCAACTATGCTTGTCCAAGGCTAGTTGAGCTCCTTCTTCGCTATGTAGCCCGTGTCGGGCATGTTTATGTACTTTTACCTTAAGCAAGTAGTTTCAATTCAGATCTAGTATGTTTTATGTTCTATCTCCTCTTTCTGGTTATGATTGCTAGTTTGGTTGATCTCTTTGTTGCTTGAACTGCTATTTCTACCTATATCAAGAGATTCATCATAGAAATAGACAAGAGAAGATAGTTTGGATCGGAATCTGAAAGGAGGTCGGTTTAAGGCTGTATGTTCCTAACATCTCAGAATATTTAGACCTCAGAGGGTATCTAGAATATTCTAGGATGTTGGTTTGTCATCCTCAAGAGAGGTTTCATATCATTGATGGGTTTTGGGAGACAAGGAGTGGGATGACCCCACATGAACGGATACCACAATATGTACCATGTTTGGATGTAGGTTGCTTGCTTGGGTGTTCGAGTGTTGTCTACGCTGGAGAATGGGTGCATAGACTGCTCAACTTGTGGTTACATGGCCAGGAACTCATTCTCTCTGATTAGTAGAATCCTACGTACTCTGTTTTGTTTTAATTCGTGATAACCTGCTAGACTAGTTCTAACCCCCCTTATTTTCCTCAACTATCGTCTTGGATTATCTTACTTAAGAGTGAGATCTTAAGCGTCCTAAACGTCACCACGTACCTGTGTTTGACCCCGTATATCTACTTTGACCCTGTAATAAAGTTGTGGGGGTCTTCAAAGGTTTCAAGTTATAAATCTAAAAGTTTGATTCCTTCTGAGTCTGCCTCCCTTTCAGACGCACGATTCGGGCTGGTCAACTTTTTGGCACCATTGTCGGGGATGTGGTTTTCCATGTGTACATGCCTAAAAGACTTTGTTCTGTCACTTTTAAGCCCGTATATATGTGAATGGTTTTTCATTTGTTTTAAACATACTTGTCCATATATACTAAATAGCTTTCCTTTTGCATATACTTTTTTCAGCCATGGATCTTGCTTCTGCATGACAAATCATCTTGCCCACCTATCCTCCTGAATTTTATGGCAGTCCTGACTGCTGGCAAATAATTGAAAGTGTACCTTACAACTTGTCGAATTATATTCACCTCCACTATCATCATATGTAGACGCTCCTACAACAGAGACTGCCATTCAGCCCTCAACTTCCGTGCTATCATGGGATCAAGAACTGATTAAGGCAGTGGAGTTGGTCGAGGAAAGTGTTCACGCACTCACCCCCTTAGCTCCTCATCTCCAAGAAAATGTTGATCCACTCTGATAGATACTAGAGAAGCAAGATCACCAACTTCAAGTAGCCACTAAAATTGCAGACCGCAATAGAAGTCTTTTTCAAATTGCTGAGCAAGGATTTATCCAGGCACACCAGTTTGGGGCAGCAAGTCTACAACAAGAGTGTAAGACAGAATTAACGGGTTTTGAAGGCATTGCTGCCCAAGTCCAACGTCTTCATGAAAAAGGCGTTGCACAAGGGAGGAAGCTTCAAGAACTCATCAATTTAGTTACCACACAGTTGCAAGCGTCATCGCCTTACAATGAAGACTTTAGTCATCAAGACCATTCCATTGGGTCTAAAGCGAAGTATGCCTCACCATTTGATTCGGACCCTCAACTGGATTCATTAGGATTTTTCTGTGAAGACCAACCCACCTGGGAAAGCTCTTCATTCTATCCAGATGATTTAGCTGATCAACCAATGAAAGATACAAGCCACGCGCATAAATGGTTTTATGATGACAATGATGAAGACACTTGCCCTCATTTTAATAACTAAACAACCTTGCAGCCAGAAGGTTTGGCTAAGGAACTTTATTCAAACATTGATCCAGAATAGAGTGATAGATTTCACATTGAGACTTGTCATTTAACCTTGAGTAGTACGCCCATCATGGTTTGGAACAATTTGTTCGATGACGACGACAACTGCTCAAATTGGAGTAGTCAATATACTGATGACGACGAGTTGGAGCAGCATGAGCTGACACTTACCACCATCCCCTTAAAAGGCTTGGAAGATATTGATGGAGCAATATGGACAATCCACTACAGCATGGCTGCTGAGCATGAAGACACCCTGGACCCCATAGAAGGCGACAAGCTTGGGGTGGTAGAACCTGGACAAATAGATCCTTCCAGGGGTACTTGTTTAGAAGATGATTGGACGACCCAGACTATAAATGAGAATTTTTTTGAGTATCCAACCTCAAGTTCAGAGGTGGAGAGAGAAGAGAAGAGTCCTCCAAAAGACATCCAACCTCTCCCCTCCATCTCATCCTGTGTCGACATCCTAGGACCTTCCTAGTCATATTCATATTTTGGAAGTTACCTTGAAGATGAGTTGCCAAAGAATTCATCCTAGTGCAGTTCAAGTAAATCACAACACATGGATGACCTCACCGAGTCGCCAGATTTTATTCCTCTTTTCCAGAATCAGAAGGGGCCACCTCTCTACATATTCTGCCACTACAAGGTGAGCCTGATCAACGAGATACAGGTAACTCGGACCCCAAAACTACGAATTTGGGATCCAAGTGTAGGAGTTGTAGGGAAGCCACCCCCTACCGCCTACACAATTTTTCTTTGATCTTTATTTTTCAAGTATTACGTAATAAAGTCAATTTAAATTTTATCTTCCCCCTAACTGCTAGAAATTTATTTTACCTTGTATCATTTAGTTTTATCTTAAATTTACATGCACTCTCATTCTCCTCACCCTAACAGCTGCCTTTGGTCCATATCTTGTAAGAAGTTAACTGACATACCTTGTTGCTCCTCCATGGTGTTTGATTCAGATTTTTATTCTCTAAAGGCTTTTCACCCTCATTTTTCCTCGCATGGTAAATCTAAAACTGCGACCGCGGCCTGCTAGATGGACTGTGACCGCGGTCTGAAAGCCAAGACTGCGACTGTGGTTATGCCTACGTTAAATCGCGACCATGGGACAGTGAGACCGCGACCGCGGATACGCAAGACCCAGGTGTGCTTTTTCGACGTGACTAACCAGCATGTCGGGTTGTCTCTGCCTTTTTGACCGACTGTTGCTCTTTTGACCAAAATTTTCACCCTTTTTGACCGGGTCTCCGGTGCCTTTTCCAGTTTTCTACCATTAGGTCCACAACCTCACGCGATCTGGGGCAAGGTCGGGGTTGTACGCTTGGCCTATAAATACCATCGGGCCGAGGTATAATCTCCTCGCCCAACCCCCAACTTCCCTCCACTGCCGCGCCACTCCCTGCCCATTTTTTATCTCTTCCCCTTTGTCCCCGTCGTTGGCTAAAAGGGAAGGAGCAAGTGCATCGGCACTAGCAGCAACAACCACATCTAGACCGCGACTGCGGTCTTTAAGCAGTGGCATAGCAACTCCACCAACTGCATGCTTCAGGGTACACCTAGTCCTGTGATCTCAGTCACAGTCAGGACACAGGTCGCGGTTCACCTCGATTGCGGTCTCCTAAATCACGGTCTCCTCGATCGCGGGTGGATTAGTGCTTCAAACCACCTTGGTGGCCATGGTCGCGATCACCACAGTCACGGTCACCTTGTGTACCTCGATCGCGGTGTCCAACCTACCCAGGTTGCGGTATCAAAGCCTGCTTCACGGTCGTGGTCGCTACCATGATCGCGGTCTTCATCAAGGTCGCGGTCCATACCGCGGGAGAAATTGGAGCATCTTGGGGAAGCAGCACCAACCTTCACCATAGTCGAGCCAACCGGATCTACATTAGAAGAATCAACACTATGGACGCAATGAAGAATAGCTTTAAAAAGCTTAAAAAGACTATAACGCAAAATAAAGGGGAAGGAAGCTCTGTGTCACCATCAGAATACGGGAGCCGATACCCACATCGTGCCACTCAAAACTCGAACCCGATATATGAAGATGAGGGTATGCTATACACTCCAGGGCTCGGGTCACAAGAGACCGGTTCAGACTACCACCACATATCCGGAACTCCTATGGATACCTACAACGGTGAGTCATTGTAGGAAGCTTCCACTGAGAGAATGTGGACAACACACCATGTCGTTGAGCTCCAGACTTCGATAGGGCATCAGGAGAGCCTGTCAGTTTTGCACAGGGCTTCATCCGCAGGAGACTAGCAGCGACAGTCAGCCGAACAATTGGCATCTTTAAGGCGGTCAACTTCGTCACATGATTCAGTTCAAGGGAACAGACACCACCTTACCCTTGAGGGTTTCAATCAAAGCTCACTCCCTTCTCCCCTATTCAGAAGTATAAAGCAAAGGCAGATTTTTGATACTCTGATTAAAGACATGAGCATATTAGTGGGCCCAAGATATGCCGACCCGGGAACACTCATTAGGCTCGTGATACAAGAATAGGTCGATGGATATCTTGCAGTTATCGGTCTAGACGTCCTCGTGTATGCACAATACAATGCCTATCATAGACTCACCTGTGATATTTATGCTACGCTGGGGTCACCAAGGAACCACCAACACACTGCCATACATTTTCACCTCCTGAACAAGCCCTGCGAAGTTACTATGGACCAACTCAATAGCCGGTTGTTACGCTCTGCTGAAGACTGTACCGAGATGTCTAGGGGTCGGTTAGAGAATTGGGACATTGACTTTAATGTAGCTCAAGCATGGAAAATACTTACTAGGGAAGATAGATATGTTGCGAGAAGCACCAAAGCTTCGCACATTCCCAACTCGAAACTTCGTTATCTGCATCGGGTAATTTCAATTTGCATCTTGGAAAAATAAGACAGTCAATGGGCACTCAGCGCAGCAGACCTCTACATCTTGTGGTGTGCAATAGTAGGGAAGAAAGTGAATGTGGGAAATTGTATTATCCTCTACTTCCACAACTCTTCCAAGAAACAAGTCAAATTCATGTCGATGGTGGGAATTATCACTCTTATGGCACACCATCTTGGAATTGGAGATGGACAATTGGCACTCATGCAGGAACAAGCCGAGTGGTCCAGGTTGGACTTGGACCACTTGAATCGCTCAGGAGTGGTCCAGCAGTGCAACACAGGATATCTTTATATCTTCGGCTACTGTAGACACATGATACTATTGCCAGCTAATGTAGAGTTTGCATGTTGGATGACAATCATGGACGTCTCTCTATTGGACGCCCATGGTAATGTTCATCATACAGGCAGAACTATAGGAGCTTCTACTTCAGCACCACCAGTGCCAGAGGCTCAGGGGGGCGGGCCGCAGACAAGGGCAACCTTCTAGGACATACTGTATCAGGGAGGACCCTACTCAGGGATGCCTACTGCATATTACATGTGACCTCCTCAGCATGAAAAATACGCCCCATACCCCAATTCAGGGAACTTTTATGAGTTCATGACCGACTTCATGGCTGATTCAGGCAGACGGTTTGACACGCTGGAAGAGGATGTGCAGTACCTCAAATAGAGGTTTGACATAGTCTTCCCCCACCACCTCAACCAAATTTTTAGCAGCCATCTCAGCAACCCCCCTAGTCTTTCTACCAGCCAGCCCAGGACTTTGGGCAGTCATTTCATTTTCAGCAAGATCTAAACCAGAACTATGAGAACACATGATGCAGTTTAGGCGATCTGGATCAATTTTTAAACAACGACTACCAATAGATGTTGTTTTCTTTACCATCCAAGGCTTGAGATTTGCTCGGGGACGAGCAAAATTTTTTAAGCTTGGGGTGGTAGTCAGGGTGTATCTTCTGCCTTTTCCTTTTACTTCTTTCTTAGCATGCATGCAGTATTCCCCTATGTCCCTTGCATTTAGCGTAAAATTTAGCGTAATTTTTTAAAATTTCAAGCTTTGTAAGTCTTTGTTTTATAATTTGTAGCTTTGCAATTCAAATCTTATAGCTAAATGCTTATTTTTATGCCTATTTTTTTAAAAATTGCTGCTTGATCCTTTACTTGTCTTGTTCTTTGACTCTTTCCTTAAGTCTGGTAATGAATCTAAGGTTATGCACCCTTTTTCATAGCTTAAAGATTTATTCCCTTGATCTATGTTGTGTATGAAAAACCCAAGGTATATGACCGTTGGAAAGAGCTAAAACATGATCAAGGACTCCTAGCTGTGATTTCACAAGCTTTCCTCTATTCTAAGGATCCTTGAATCATAATTACTATCTTTTCACACATGTATCAAGCGGATAATGATGAGTTTTGAGCTATAGTTAGGTTGAAGTGTTTTCCTTGATGGTCTGTGTGCCCTCTCACCTTAGATTGAGTCGAAAAGATTAAAAGTTAAAATTTGCAAAAGAGGCTTGGCCGCCCACAAAAATCCCAAAAACATCAAAAGAGTTCCCACCCAGGCCTATAAATTAGAATGCAGTAAATAAAAACTTGAGTGCAAATAAATGAGCTTTGTTTTCTCTTTTAGGAGAGTTGAGGATGGTGCCCATCCGGTGTATGATTGCGCTCATGAATGCGGGTATGTCGTGCCTGGCAGTGCCACCCTAAGGCTCATTAGAGAGTCTTTGGGAACCCCTAGGAGACCTATGAGATCATCCCAGTAGCAGGGTTGGTTCGAGCGCAGTACGAGGAGTTCGTCTCACTGCTTTGGGCCAACTGGATCAGACTGCAGGAACTGTTGCTCGTTACATGGACCAACCTGACGCATATTGGGATCCTCAGAAGTCATTAGAGTCTTCTTACTTTACTTCTTAGGACCTGAATAAGTGTGAGGCATGTTGTCCCTGATTGGTCTACATGAATGCATGATTATTTCTCGTTGCTCATCACCCGCGTGATCGCCTATGTGACAATGATTTGATGTTGTATAATTATGATTCAAACCTTTACGAGTATCGACAGGTTACAATGGACCAGCTTAATCTTGCTTGGTTGCTCTTTGATCTTACCTTGGCGGGGTCATGCTCGATTGGTGGGGGTTTGTTCTGAAGCAACATGGATCGGGAGAATTAATGGTTTTACTATTTTTGCTAACCTTAGCATTCATTGCCATGATTTATTTGGACATTATCTTTTTGTTCTTTGAGTACATTCTTGCTTGAGGACAAGCAAAGGTCTAAGCTTGGGGTGGTTGATAACACCCAAATTTATGTATTCATGCTAAGCTTTTATCTATAGTTTTGTGTCACTATAGCCTTAATATGCCCAAAATCATGTTTCTTATCTTTTAGTAATTTATATCTTTTCATAGACAAAGTTGCTCAAACTAGTGAATTTTGGGACTTGTAGACAACGAACCTGAAAAGATATCTATCCTCTAAGATCTTCCCCCCCCCCAACAAGCAGTTTTTGTAGCAGTAGGGTCTCTGTCCATCACAACCACGATCACGGTCAGGAGGACCGTGATCTAGGCGAGAAGGACTGCGACCGAGGCATCAACCTTGACCACGATCCGAAGCAACACCATGATCACAAGATTGAACTCGACCGAGGCCTACACCACGACCGCAGTGCATCCTCGACCACAGTGAATCCCCGACCTCAACACGAGCACGACCACAACCATGCATGCCCAGACTGCGACCGCAAGGGAAAACACCCCTCGGCCGAGTCACCTACCGCGACCACAGTATGAACCACGATCGCGGTGCGTCCTCAATCGCGGAGCTGGTTTCACCTATAAATACCAACTCCTGGTGACTTGAGAAGGGGTTCGCGAATGGGTAGTCCTCGGTTCTGATCTGGGAGCTTCCACCTCGTGGTCCCAACCCCTCTAGGTTCCCAGAGTCCCGAGGGAGAGTCCGAAGGACCTGAAAAGGTCTAAGAACTCGTCCTACACCCGCCTCTCCAGTGAGATTCCATCCACCATCACACTTCCATCGCTGTTCACCCATTTCCCACTATTTCCAACCATTTTCCATCTCCACACGCACACCGAGTTGTTGTTTGGGGCAGATCTAGAGTGAAAGGAGGTCGAGGAGCCCAAAAGATCAAGGAGAACGACCCAAAAAAGAGATCCGGCCTATACAGAGGCTAGGGAGCAAGAGTCACCTCTCCTCTACTGGATAAATCTCTTCTTCTCCTTTCTTCTACTGTTCTCCTTTGTTTCTGTACAACTGGTGTTCTTCCATCTTTGTTTGGTTCCAACTATGCTTGTCCATGGCTAGTTGAGCTCCTTCTTGGCTATGTAGCCTGTGTTGGGCATGTTTATGTAATTTTACCTTAAGTAAGTAGTTTCAATTCAGATCTAGTATGTTTTATGTTCTATCGTCTCTTTCTGGTTATGATTGCTAGTTTGGTTCATCTCTTTCTTGCTTGAACTGCTATTTCTGCATATATCGAGAGATTCATCGTAGAAATAGACAAGAGAAGATAGTTTGGATAGGAATCTGAAAGGAGGTCAGTTTAAGGTCGTTTGTTCCTAACATCTTGGAATATTCTAGACCTAAGATGGTATCTAGAATATTCTAGGATGTTGATTTGTCATCCTTGAGAGAGGTTTCATATCATTGATGGGTTTTAGTCACGCTGCACGAGAGCGAGTGGGATAACCTCACATGAACAGATACCACAGTACGTACCATGTTTGGATGTAGGTTGCTTGCTTGGGTGTTTGAGGGTTGTCTACACCCTAGAACGGGTGCATAGACTGCTCAACTTGTGGTTACATAGCCAGGAACTCCTTCTCTCTGATTAGTAGAATCCTACAGACTCTATTTTGTTTTCTTTTCTTTGTTTTGTTTTAATTCGTGACAACCTACTAGACTAGTTCTAGCCCCCCTTATTTTCCTCAACTATTGTCTTGGCTTATCTGACTTAAGGGTGAGATCTTAAGCATCCTAAACGTCACCACGTCCCTGTGTTCGACCCCGTATATCTACTTTGACCCCATAATAAAGTTGTGGGGGTCTTCGAAGGTTTTGGGTTATAAATTTAAAAGTTCAATTCCTTCTGAGTCTGCCTCCCTTCCAGACGTGCGATTCGGGCCGGTCAGATGGTTGAGGGTATTTTAGGAAATAACTTGAGAAAAAATTGTAAGAGAGAGAAAAATAATGAAAAACTCACTCTGTCACATAAGATTTTCCTTCCATAGTGGTACTATGTGTTTTCTCTTTTCTAGGAGGAAATTATAGTGTTGAAGCTTCAATCAGCCTTTTACTATAGGCACTCTTAAGTAGTTAAAAGTGTCTTCAAAATTTGGAATCTATAGGCTGTGAGAAATTTCCTACAAAGTTATTGTGTCATCATTATACACAAAACCATGATTTATCCCTATTTACCTTCTATCTACTCACGAACTCATAGTACATAAATATATCATTAATAGTGGAGAGTGATTCATCCACAAATGTATGAAAATGACCACCTCGTCTACGTACAGCAAAATCTCGGGGGCCTCACCATTGCCTTTGGATTTGAATCTCGCAATAGATTTTTCCTCCACAACTTTCTTAATTCTCATGCTGTAACATCCCGGGATTTGAGGCCTCAGATAACATGATCTTAAAAGGAATGATTGGACTACCCATATCACCAAGGTGCACCTCCTTTTCCGGGAGCCCATCACTAAGAACTCCATAGTTAAGTGTGCTCATCTTGGAGTAGTATTGGGATGGGTGACCTGTCGGGAAGTTGATCATGGCATGCATGTGAGTGAGGAAAAAGCACACAGTTAAGGCTAGTGGTGGTCTGTGGGGACAGTCGTCATTCCTGAAACTCTACTAGAGCCTTGGGCAGTGGGCCTGGGCCATTACAAATGGTAACAGAGCCAATTCCCCTCCAGTAGGTGGGGCCCACATGGGCATGGCATGCCAGTCTTGAGCCGTGCAGTCCAGGCATGTAGGAAAGGGTTGTCCATTATTGACGTAGCCACCCTTGCGCTGGTATTTCGTAATTGGGAGCTGGGTGTCCATGGGCCATTGTGGGTCTGCACTGAAATGGGGAAGAGATTATGAGGCCTTATAGTTGAGCCTTGATGAGGACGTCAAGAGTCTAAGTGGGGGAGATTGTAACATCCCGGGATTTGAGGCCTCAGATAACATGATCTTGAAAGGAATGATTGGACTACCCATATCACCAAGGTGCACCTCCTTTTCCGGGAGACCATCACTAAGAACTCCATAGTTAAGCGTGCTCAACTTGGAGTAGTACTGGGATGGGTGACCTGTCAGGAAGTTGATCCTGGCATGCGTGTGAGTGAGGACAAAGCACGCAGTTAAGGCTAGTGGTGGTCTGTGGGGACAGTCGTCATTCCTGAAACTCTACTAGAGCCTTGGGTAGTGGGCTCGGGCCATTACACATGCATAGTGTCTCTTCAAATAATATGAATAGGAGAGGAGAAATTAGGTTACCTTGCTTGAGATCCCTGAATATTTGAAAGAAGGCGACTATATAATTGTTGAGGATAACACTCATCCACATATTGGAGAAAAAACTAGCGCATAGTTTAACAAGATAAGGGTACATCCCATATTTGTCAAACACAACTTGTAGGAATGACCAATCTACTAAGCCATATGTGTAACATCCCTGACCTGGGTTATGTGTTAACCCTAGATGATTTGCCTAATAGTTTGAGTATATGCTTAATCTTATCTTGTGAAAAGTAATTAAGGCTTAAGAGGAACTTATATTTCATTTTAGTCCTTTTTGAATAATGTTGAAAGTAATGTTTTACTTGTTTTGGACTAAAGTGTAAATTACCCAAGTTGAGGGGTCTATTTGCAAATTATGCATGATAATATGTTCCTCATGTGTTGAAGCATCATGAGAATGAATATGATGCAGAGGTATGTCTTGTGGTAGCCTGAGTACCAAGAAAGAGCGGATAAAGCAATGTTTATGCATTAAAACCTAGTTTTGGTGTAATATGCAATTTACCCAAAACCTAGGGTTCAATATGCAAATTACCACTTCAATAAGGTCCCTTATATTTCTTGGCATCATGTTGAGTCAAGAAAATGAGAGGGGTGCCTCATTTGTACCTCTTTGAAGGAGAGAGAATCTTGATATTAAAATAATCAAGATTTAAGCATAATTGGAACATTGTTTCAATTTAATCTAAAAATAAATATATTAATTGAAGTGCCCTTCAACCAAAATTATGTTGGTTGAAAATCAACAAGTGTGGAAGTCCTTGTGCCTTGAAAAGTCAATGGAAATATCTTAAGGAGGTGAAGAACCCACTCACCTTATTATAAGAAGAAGAAATATCCACTCACGTATGGATATTATTATAAAATGATTTAAGGTGCTTAATTTGCTTTCCTTTAAATCATGGATAATTGAGGGGAATATGAGGAAAACAAGATATCCTCGGATCCAAGGAGTTGAGGGGGAAGAGGCGGCACTATTCTTGGGATTAAATGAATTTTTATAAGGCATTTTCTCTCTCATTGAATTTCTTATAAAAAGACCCTTTACAAGCCAAAACAAAGGCTTTTACGTTTCCACTTCTTACCCTTGCTTGGAAAACTACCAAAGGAGATTTGGAGGATCAGGAGGACGACCCCCAACCTGTTGGTAAGCTTCTTGACCTCCTTTCACCTTGAATCCATGGTGAAAATCGAAAATCAATGCATGAATTCTTCTTATCTTGATCCCCTCTTCAATTCTAACCATTCCTTTTCACTCAAAGCTTGAAGACGAGCCTTGGAATAGTGAAATAAGTTGCATCCACCATTGTTTACGTGATCTTGAAGCTTTGGAGCTCAATTGGAGGTGGGTTTTATAACTTGAACCCTTAATTTTGTTATTGCATTCAATTCCTTACCAAATAATGATCCTTTCTTCATTCACAATAATTGATTTGGTTGATTAATGCAATCACTATGGAAATAACAGAAGATTTCATGAGTTTAGAGCTTGATAATAATGACATCATCATAAGCACACACCTCCCCAAATATCTATGGCAAATGGTTTCAATGGTTTGGTCCAAACGGTTTCACCAAACCGTTTGGAGACCAAACGGTTTCCAAACCATTTGGAGACTTGGACTCCAAACCGTTTAGAGGGGTTGACCGTTTGGACGGGTTGACCATTTGAGGTCTGAACCCTAGTATGTGTTGGATGATGATCCAATGGCTCCAATTGATTAATTCAATATATGGACAATCCTTCAAATAGAAACCCTAATCGGCTAAGTGTTGATTTTGCAATTGATTAAGTTGATGTTTTGGGTTGATTGACCCAAACAGTTTCAAAACCATTTGGGAATCACCCAAACGGTCTCAAGACCATTTGGAGGTCAACCAAGACCGTTTTGAGGTCTAGGGTTGAGTATGGTTGAGAATTTGAAGACCCAAAGATATCAAATTGAATTACAAATCAATAGCTTAAGTGATGATTGATTCAATGATGCAAACCCTAAGTGAATGTCAGATTTCAATGGTGGTTTGAGTCAAACAGTCTCAAGACCGTTTGGAGATCATCCAAATGACCTCAAGACCGTTTGGGGGTCATTCAAGACCGTTTGAGGTCATGTCATATCATGTATTGATGATGGTTCACTGATTTCAATTGAATTGGTTCCACAATGTTAACCATTGATGGATCCTCGATTTCAAAACCCTAAGTGATGGTTTCTTGATTATAAACCCTAGTTCAATTGGGTTCAAAACCCTAATTGGAGGTCCAATTGAAGGGTGATTCCATGGTTCAATTGAATAATACATCAGTGGTCCAATTGATAGATGGTTCATTGATTGAAATCTTAAATTGTCTAAGTGATGAAAGACCTTTTTCGTCCATTCGATTTTGAGAGGGGTTTGGACCAAACGGTCTCAAGACTGTTTGAGTCCAAATGGTCTGAAACCATTTGGAGACTCAAGTTCATTCAGTTTCATGATGTGTTGTCTAAACGGTTTCAAGAACCAACTTTGCTAAATGGTTTCAAACCGTTTAAACTTAATTGGTCAAGACCGTTTGAGGCCTAAGTGACCAAGACCATTTGAGGTCTAAGTGATCAAGACCTTTTGAGGTTCAAATTGGTTAAACCATTTGGACACCTATTATGATCAAAGGTCAATTAGATACTTGATTATTAATGATATAGACCAATGGTGATTATGAATGTTAACCCTAACTGTGTGTACTTAATTAAAGGGCTGACCTAGATCAATCTTGGAATAGTTAACATCCTAGAGAGGATGAGAGAGAGAGAGAAAGAATAAGAGAGATGATTGCTTACATCAGAAGCCCTAATTCTCCCATTATGAATAAATTTGTAATCAGAGTTTGATCCATAATAATGAGATCATGAAATCCTCATTGAAAAGATTGATGTACCTTGACCCTAATTAGGGCAAGGCTATGTGAAACCCTAATTTAGGGAAAATCTCAGTGAAACCATAATCTAGTGTGATGTTGTAACCCTAACTTAGTGTAACAATGTAAGAAGCCCTAATTTAATGGGAATGGTACATCCTAACCCTAATTTGGGTATGAGGTAAGAGAAACCTTACTTGGATGTGAATGGTAAACCTTAATCCCTAAAATGGGGTAAAGGTATATGAAACCCTAATATAGGGTAGTGCCACTAATGCTATGTGAAGCCTTAACACTGGGTGATGTGTTGTGAAATCTTAATTTCACATAATACTAGGTGAAACCCTGATATAGAAGGATGAGTCCATATTATTGGCAATGGTTGTATATTCTAAGAAAGTGACTAATGACCAATATATTACATGATAAATGTGATGAACTGGTGCATAAAGTATTAGGATGGGGAATACCCTAATACAAGCTGAGTGGATGAACTCAAGTAAGATAAAGGTGTTGAGGGAAGTGATACATCAAGATATGATAGATATCACATCCAACACCCCAATAATGGTATACCTTGATGTGTTATAAGTCCAATATAATTGGATGAGTGACACATAAGATGTGTCATGTCAATTGTTATATTGAGATGTAATGTACTTTAATAAGTGTAGGCTAACATGCCTTATGAAAAGGTTAATCCAAACCAATAAACTATGATACAATCATATTCTGGTAAAGATGAGAGAGAAACTCATACCTTGTGATTGATACTTCATTTAATGATGAATGATGAGAATAAATAAGTATGATTGAATACTTATGATATCCATATTGATTCCTAGCTGTGTGAGGCAATGAAATAAGACCTGATCATTAATAATATGATCTTGAGAACCTATATGGTTATATTTGTGAAACCCTAAAATAGGGTAATGCTATGTGAAACCCTAATACAGGGTAATGCTATGTGAAACCCTAAAATAAGGTAATGCTATGTGAAACCCCAATACAGGATGATGCTATGTGAAGTCTTAACACAGAGTAATCCTATGTGAAGTTCAAATACATATTGATGTGTTATAAATCTAATAAGAAAACCCTTGTATTGCATGGTACTGATATATGATTGTTATCATGAGTATTAATCATGCAGGAATATTGAGATGATGAGCATAGCCAGGTATTGACTATGATGCTCTATATATTGAAACTGTTTATGGGCTTTATAAGCCATAATATGCCTTATTGCCTATTAAGGGGTAATAAGAGGAGATATGAGCTTTGTGAACTATGTGCAATGCTTTGTGTATCAAGAATCATAATGTCCTTGGTCAGATGACTTGAAGGTATTAAGTTACCTAATAAGTGGTAACAAGTACTCTATGATGAGTTAGGAGTTCAAATACCCATATTCTATAATCATGATGTTGAACTTGTTAAGAAATGGAATTGTACTTGATGAGCTGAGAGATTAAGATCCCAATACTTTGTGAAAAGAGTATGTCTACAAGCCATAACTCCACAAAGACAATGCGAGGTATTAGCTATGTGATCTGAGCCTAAAGAGAGTATATGCTGCAGTTATAACTCTACAATGATTAAATGGTATACATGTTCTTCATATTCCTTAAATGGATAAGTGACATGATGCTTTATCAAGTTATAGCTGCAATGCTTTAGATAAGAATAATGTTCTAATTTGTTGGACAATGAAGTAACTGTTGTCAAACAATTATAATTCCTCTGTTTAGTTTATTCTTCTTAAACTACAATAATAATGTTTCTGGCGGACAGTTATAACTCTCGTTGGGGCAATTTACAATTGTCTCACCCCCGTGGGAATCACATTTTTAGGTGGATGAGGACGAGGAGACATGAATCCTTCAGTAGGTAAAGGACAGCAACAACAGCAGCAGGGACAACAGTGAAGTCTCGGGTGGAGACATTGGCTGTTATGCCTTGTATAGATGTATATCGAGTCCTATGTGTCGTCTTTGTACTCTCAGGTCCTTGGAGTATTAGTTAGTGCTTTCGAGATTTTGGCTCAGTGTCTCGAGATTTTCATACTGCCTGTGCTTAGTTTAACAGGGCAGTCGATGCTTGTAATTCACAGAAAGAGATGATACAGGACATGTACCTTTAAATCAGAATGTAAATGTGTTACTTTGGTTCTATGTGAGAAAGTTTTCCTTTGATGGATCTCTTGATAAAAAGGTTTTAATTTTTAGTGATTTTCGGTAATCCGCTACTTAGTGAACGCTTCCGCATTAGTTAATCATGTTTTTTTTAGTTTGACGCAACAATATGATTGGCATATCATACTTGATAAACCAACTCTTTAGCCAATTTAATGTTATGTACCATATCACATCCCTAAATATAAGCACCCTAATCATTAGATATCACACAATTGATGATGCTCATCATATGATTACTGAGAATTCTAGCAAGAATTTGAAGAGAAACATTTTCAATTGATATGGGATGGAAGT
This sequence comes from Alisma plantago-aquatica, assembly GCA_963693085.1. Classification (NCBI taxonomy): domain Eukaryota; kingdom Viridiplantae; phylum Streptophyta; class Magnoliopsida; order Alismatales; family Alismataceae; genus Alisma; species Alisma plantago-aquatica. The sequence goes on along the minus strand of OY856410.1, from coordinate 1,236,221,989 downwards.
TCTTGGTGAGCTCTATGAGGGAATTAGATTTTAGAACATGTGAATTGCAACAGTAGAAGAGGCTTCTGTGACAAGAGTTACCTCTAAAAAAGTGTTCGACTAGCTTTGTGAAATCAGATTGGATAACATTAAATGCGGCACTATATAAGCTTAAAGAAAAACTATGTGGCCCTGGAATAGCACTCTTATCTATCATCTTCATCATTGTTGTGAATATGTCCTCAGCATTAGGCTGGGTAATAAAAATGAAGTTATCATCTCTAGACAATATAGATGGGGATATTATCTAAGATTAGAAAATCATCATCTGTGAGTCTTTGAGGTGAATGACTATCCAGCCGTAAAATTGGCCACTTGTACCTGGTCAGTAATAGTGTTGGAAAATATGGCTACAGAAGAGGCAGTGGAAACAAAAATTTTATCTACCATATCCCCCATAAACCAGTGGATCAAATCAATAACTATAAGATGAGAAGGATGGTTTGGAGGATATACCTGGTCCTGGAGCATGTCCAGCGACATCTCCTCATTGATGTGGATGCACAACCGTCTTTGAGTTGTATTGGGACTCATCTGACTACTGCACCTCCTGCTATACACCATGGAATACATCCTCGAACGTTGTCTACAACATCTCCTTTCACCATGGATTGTTGGTTGATGTCGTCCTCCTTAGCGACAGGCAAAGAACAACTTGCCTCTAGAGGAGTCCACACGGACTGCCTAGAACTCATGTTGTCCTGCTAGAATGGACAGGACGGAGTTGTCCCTCCCGTTGGTGTACTAGTCACCAACTTGCTCTCCCATAACAATGATCATCAGTTGTTCTCTCCCTTGCTATCCCTCCCTAGTCGGGTAGGACTTTCTTGGGCTCTCTTAGTTACCACAACCAGAGAGGACAAAAATTGTCAGAGCAACTGATTCTCAATTGTTTGTGTTGTGCTCTAGGAAGCCCCCAGTACCCCTCTTTTTATGGGAGGGGTTTGGCTCAGGGTACCCAGTCTGTGATGGAGTGGAAGGGACTAGAAGATCTTGAATTTTCACAACCTATGACCACCAAAATAGTCATCTAGAAACCCATACAATTGTCTGACACATGAGATGGTCATTTTATAGTTTACCAATCACACACGAAATTGACAATTCATTTCTGATTGATGCTAAACATTAATTCCTTGCATCAATAGAATTGTACAATCAAAATGATTGAATTTTCTCACGAATCCAAAAAGTTACTATAAAATTCCTTCGGTCCCAACCGAGCTGATTGGTTCACCATGTGAATTGGTCATCTCTCTCTACCCGAACCGATCAGTTCACCCAGTGAGCCGATCAACTAGAGCCTATTTCTTGCAGAACTTCACCAATTTAGTTCCAATCAACTCGACACTTCAAACGGTCATCTCAACACTTGAGCTGATCATTTGGTACTCCAAACGGTCGTCTCACTCAGTGAGTCGATTGCTTGGCAATGCAGTCAGCTAATCTATTGTGTCAATTGGATACCTAAATGCTTTAGTAATCAATTCAATCACCATTCAAGATTAAACTCCTCTTCTAGGTTGAGTCCTATGTGTGTGACCCTATAGATGCCATATTATGTTGGTCGTGAATGTCCATTACAACTTATGACATCACAAGCAATGAGCGGTGCCTAGTCACCCCTTAATGCTACCCAAGTAAATGGAAAGTTGGGGAACAACTTCATCCTACAATTTGTGTATGGTGTTAATTCCTTTGGCTCTAATATCCAGATTGAACTCGAGGCATGGATTAGTCACTCTCTTTAACATTCAATCTTGTTTCCTAAACTAGAGCAGACTATCTAAGATATATGTGAGCTCAATATCACATATTGACTCACATGTGCATGGCCATGCATTTCTCAGTCTCGCTAATCAAGAGGCATAGGATATCATACTCCCGTAGGAGAGAAAAATCTCATTTCTATCACTCACAGTCATATCCCATGTGTCACAGTCACCTAAACATCACCTTTATAACAACCCATGTTTTAGGATTGCATTTGATGATGTCAAAGTGTACCGAACGACATGTCATGAGTGTAGTGATTTTAGGTCTAAGAACCACAACCATCGCCATCACTATGAGAGATGACTATGACTACCATAGTAATGGTTTCCATGTGTTAGTATCATGGTGGGTCTATCCAATACACTATTCTCAATCATGTATCTATGTGCTTGGTTTGATATAGCCATATCATGACTAATGTGATTTTGTCATCAAACAACTCACACCCTGATCTTGTGTGTCATTGTTTTCTATCAAGCTTCCACAATAAAAACTGACAAGGGTCATCATGAGAATATATATATGTACTCTTAACATTCGTATGATCTCATTTCCTCAAGTCACATACTTGAAGACATACATCACTGAGTAATACTATTCTCTAGACATTTATAACGTTACATCATTATCTCATAATTGAATTAAACATAATAAATTGGAAGCTTGACTTTATTTATTAATCAAACCATTTACAAGTTATGCTATTACAATCATCACATGATTGGCTCTCTGGACATACATACCAACAAATAAGTGCCCCATCATTGATGCAAAGGCAAGATATAGAGAATATCTTTCTTCTCACTTTAACGACTACATTACAATATTTTATATTTCTTTCTCCATCATCGAGCTAGTTAATCTTGCTTTGGCCCTTAGGAGCGACTCTTCTTGGGCAAGAATCATATCCAATTCTTTTTTGGCCTCGACAAGATTTTATCCAATCTTGTTGTTGAGTGTTTTATCAAAAGTATAGAGTATGGATTAAATCCTCCAAGTCTCTTTTCCTTTGTGTAATGTTCCCAAAAATCTGCTTACTCCTCCCTCAAAGGGTTTTCTTTAAGTTCTTCATTTTGGAGAAAAATCTATAGAAAACATCACCCCATTTGGTTACTATCCAACCACTATCAATAGACTTCAAACAATATTATTTTTGAACCATATATCTAGGATATGAAATGGGACCATCTACTTAGTAAAGGGGTTGCCAGTTGCACCAAATGATATGAGATTGGGCAGCGCTCTGACATTCTATACATGTTAAGATGTGAAGCATTGATGTTGGGTGTGCAAGACAACCATGATTCTCCCATGTAGGAGTGAGTTTTTAGCGTCCACCCAGGCGCATCTACTACCTACAAATGAGATCTCAAAAAGATTCAAACCAGTAACAGTGTCATCAAATTCCTTCATTTTTTGTAGGTGAACCTCCCATAAAACCTTTTCTCATCAAAGGTTAATAATGTTAAAATCACTCAAAATTTCCCACATACTATCTCCAATAGCATTAGATATGTTGAGCTAGCAATTTCTACATGTCTTATGTGGCATAAGTATTGTACTTGGCATATACCATTGTGATAAAAGAAATTTCTCCAACACTATTCCCCACCTAGATCGCCAGGTGTTCTTGGTGAGATACAAAGATCTTTATCTTTAGGCTATTATCATCATATGCCCATACCTTTACCTTGTATTAGATTTGTCACAAACCTAATCTAGGCCTACAATGTCAAGGAGTTCATCTAATCTGACAACATGTATAAATGGCTTGAAGATGGCCACAACAACCGGTCTGTGTTTTCTACATAAAGGACAAAAAATCTTCCATGTCCTATTGTTTCATATGCCTCTAATGTTCCTAGAAAAGGTCATGTAAATTGGAAATCATAGGAAAGCAAAACCACACAAAACACCACTCATAAATGTCCCTTAAGGATAGCTACCAACTCTGCCTCTCTCACACAAAAAGGCTCTCTAGGTATCTTTTGTGTCATCATAGTCAAAATATCCCCAGTCTCTATCATCTCATTCTTATTATGAGTGCAAGGATTGCATTCTCGATCTACCTCTGCTTTGATGTGGCCTTTTTCTACTTGAGATCATATTCTACTACAAGATCTTCTTCTAGTTTGTTGAAAATATATGTGATGTCCTTGGCTACTCTCTCTATGATTATGAACACTGACCTCTACAAAATTGAAAGTCACTGAGATTTCTATGAGCCACTACTCTTCTATTACCATCTGAATCTTGAACTTTTCGATCCCTAGGTCTTCTCTCAGTCTTTTCTACCTGCATTCTATCAGGCTCCACAATTGTAGGCTCCACTACGGTATTGAACACATGTATAGTTAGCAGAGGTTGAGAATTTTGTGAAGATAATTGGTTTTGTGTCAAAGAACCATCACATTTTAAGGCAATAATAAGTATATCTAATTCCCTTCATGGTTTGGTCAAAAGTATATATATCTCATTCATAATTGTGTATCTCGCTGCCACCTTGGTAAGATTGACTTGACATCATTTGTTAAGAATAGACACTGATGTGAATTGGAGGATGTCCTCATTAAACATACTCATTAGAACCAAAGTACCAGATTTGTCATCCTCACTTCTTTTCCATTTGGAAATATGCCCAATTATCCCACATACTTGATGGATTTTGTTGATCAATTCATCATACCTATAGATAATGGGAATGTTGATAACCAGAAACCATGATGATTCAGTCAAAGTTCCCTTTCCAACTATGTCCATAGGTGCCATCATCAAAGTTTCATTCATGCACTTTACAACCTTTTCGTCAATCTGTTGTCAAGCTTCTTCCACCGTCTAAAAAATCAAGATTGCTTTCTGTTGAGAAAATTAGTAACAATTCACTATTTATGGGTATCTTTCTCATCAGAATTTGGCAACATCATCCCAAATCAGGTTCATTCACCAGGAGACTTCTACTATGTATTTGAGAGATTTAGCTTTCTTATGTCTCTTGGGGTTCAGGTTCAACACCATTGTCAGGCACTTGGGGTTATGCATCGAGGCTCCCCTAGCCGACCAACCCTGAGTCTTTGCTCTCTTGGTCCGAGGGGAGGAAATGTTGCCAATGATTTAATCTCTGGAGGATTTTTTCGAGAGATGAAGCGGCATCAATTTTCTATATGCCTACTGCTATAGGTGAGCAGAATACGATTAATAACAGATTAACCAAATGGTTAATTTATTTTGGAATTAACCGTTAACTGATTAACCATAACTGAATTAACTGACACTAATATGGTTAGGTTAATGGTTATAATTTCCCAACACAAACTACCCATTTAACCAAACCGAATTAACCATAACCGTCCGGATTAACCAAATGCTCACCCCTACCCACTGCGATGGTAGTTGTATCATGCTTTAGGTATGTTGCATTGTCTCTACCAATGTCCCCTACCAAGCCAATGAAAGCAGGTGTCCTTGGGAATGTTGAAAATTCCCACAACAAAGCGGTTTTGTGCCTATTGATCCATTATCTTCTCATGTCTGTTAAATGAATCACCATGTAAAGGCTGCATTGTACTTCTTGTGTCTGAACTGACGTGATTCTGTTATTGAGAGAGGTTGTTTTGAGGATTACTAAAACCACCATGCATTTCTTCCGCTGATAAGCTCGACCGGTCGTCAATAATGGGATTAATAATCATCTCCCTATAGAGTCCTCTACGGAGGTTCAATCCATAGATTTGTGATCTTCCTAATATCTTCTGAAGAGCTATTGGCAACCAGCTATTGTATCCTTATTTCCTCAACCACTCTCCTTGCATGCAAGATATGTGTGTGTGGTTGATTGATCTTCTTCAAGATTGTCACAAAATTTGATGAGAAGAGACTCATCCAAGGGAAAATAATCAAGTGAATCAGATGTGATTATAATGTCAAAATGCCTACTTTATCCGACTTCCTCCAGATTATTAGCGATTTGAATCATTACAGCCATTGAACCACCCAAGGAGATTAGGATATTAAGATACCTACTTTGTCTAATCAAGATCAGAGTATCAGTATCCTTAATAACCAGTCTCCTTCCAATTCAATGAGTCAAACCATCAGGGGCGAGGTAGCAAACGTTCGTGATACATGGGGTTTTAGGGTGTTAGTAGACCCAGCACCAAGGAGTGTCGAAGCGGCGTTGATGGTAGGAGAGGAACACCCCTAGGTGACTGGCCAGAGCCTTCATCTGTTGCATCTGAAATCACTGGAGCTGCCATCATGTAAGTCAAACATTCAAAAAACTCTAGAAATATGTAAAGCTTGGTTAAAGCGAGTACTCATAGATAATCCAGATACCTTCTTTTAAAGGACATTTAATGTCCACATATAAATACTCACAACAAACAAGCATTAATCTGAAATATTTAGCATGTAAGCATTACATACTTCTCAAAAGTCCTTAAATAGGATTTTGAGGTCTGATTTAGGGTCTTACTTTATCGATTCGAGTTTGATTCCATGGATTCTTATTTTACGGTTATATATCTCAAATCGTCATGTTTGAAACTTAAATTCCCCCATTCACATTCCATTTTTACACATCAAGGAAAACATATATTGGTATTAAGGGCATACTGGTTGACCTTTTGACCAAGTATGTATTAAGAATATGATAATAACCCATACTAGGGTTTGCACATATATCCATATAAAGGGGGTATCAGAAAGGTATTTTCAAATTAGGTGTTAATTATGTTTTGAAACTATTCTTAGGTGTGAATTATGTTTTGAAACTATCTCCATTAGATTCCTTCTTATTTTTCTGATTAAAAATACTATATGGTTTGCATTGACCCAATTATCCTAGCAACTATTACGCTTTTAATATGGTTTACCTTAGCTCTGGCAAATTGGGCCGTTGTTTTGGTTGTTTGAAGCCCATGATGGCTCCGCAGCCCATCCGGGGTTAGGGGTAAAGCACCAGATCAGCGGCGTTCGGCCCACCAAAGCTGCATAGCGTCACGTCCCAATCACGGGTTTGCGTTCCTTTCTCCAATCGCGTGACGGGTTCTGCACTGCTATGTTTTTTTTGTGAGAATACAGGGCAGGAGGCCGATTCCGGCCCTCCGGGACGTGCCCACGCCGCCCAGAACACAGAGAAGGAAATTCAGGTCCGCCGTCTACTCAGGTACGTTATGCTAGGTGAAATCCATGCTTTCAAGGTGTATCCTTTACCTTTGCCGCATATTTTTAAACCCTGACAAGACTGAGGGTGGCAGCAAAAGGAGGCACCCCCAACTCCATGCGACGGGATGGCAATATATTTCTAAGGAGTTTGTGTTACCCATGCTGTACAGGAACCTCCACCAGCCTCTATTGCGGAAAGGGAGAAACAGTCTTATAGCAATGGGCGGAGGGTCCAAAATGTTCCTAGGATCTGGGATGGGGAAACATACATCCTCTATCCCTGTTGCTGCGGTCAAACATGCCTTTAAATACTATGGTCAGAGTGGGTCTATCCAGTCTTGATAAACTAATTAAATCATACACCATCGTCATATCTAAAAGTTTCCTCCTTATTCAAAACTAACAACTTGAAATTTGGTATTCTGAGTTGGTCACAATATTGGTTACAAATTGATTCATAGTCTATTCATCTCGATTATGTTTAACAAAAAGAAAGATTACGAACGGCCTAACAACCCTATAAGGTATATTTTCAAACTTATTTGACAAGTAAACATTTAAAGCTCAATCCAAACAACATTTTCGAACACCTCAGACTTGCTTTCTTTCGCCATAAAGGAAAATGTTTACTAATCAAACAGAACATTCACAAATGACGTGCAATTAATTCCACAAATACCATGAAATTGCCAAAACTTATCAAAAGACCATTCCATGGAAAAAACAAAAAGCATATTTACTGTTACTTTTATTTAAACTTTGACCACCAATAAAAATTAAATTCTCACTTAGCCTTATCAATATTAAAAAAAAATCTTTAATAAGACTTGATGTTCTCTTGCACATATTTTTCCCATTATCTCAAATATCATCATTGCCAAATATTTCTCAAGTTATCTTTATGAAACAATCTCAAACATAATTTATTTAGGAGATTATATATAATAGTCTTTTTTAAAATTACAACTTCTTCAACAAAGGGAGGGAATTTTAAGTCCTCGCATCTTCACTTCCTCTCCATCTTCCTCGGCCCCAAGAACCCTAGTCGCGCAACTCCCTTCTTTTCTTGTGCCATGGTTTCCTTGGTACCTAGAAGCACCGCCACATGTTGTTATGGTTGTCGATGGCACCTGTGGCCACTGAATAACTACAAGATATCCTTTTCCCTTCATTTACCAGTCTATCACCACAATCATGATCACCTCAGATCCTCCTGACATCCATGCCAGAGTAAACTCCAACCACCACCACATAAGCCATAATCATCCTGCCACAAAAATGACAACATAGTTGTAGTATCTCTTTCAAAGACCCTCATGCACTCTTTCCTCGACATGTCCCACCTTAGAATCTAGGAAGCTCCCCTCTAATAGCTGCAGTCATATCTGCAACTAGAGATATAACTCCAGCTGATACAGATATAATGATGGCCTAAGAATGTCATTGCCACATTCTCAAGACTTTGTATCGACTAGTGTGTTCTCAACCAAGCATGTGGAAGTGGAGGGCGGTCTGAGGCAACCTCTTTAATTGAACATGATTTAGAACCTGATCCTTCTAGATCAATGGGGTTCTAATGATTTTAAGACAATATTTGGGTTCATGTAGTTTGGCTTCCAGAAATAAATCATTAACTAGACTGAAAGCATATGATGGTTTAGTAATAAAAAAGAAAATATTGAAGAAATACTAATTATAATATTGTGTTAAGGGTTCTAGATCATAAACTCTTGGTAATATGAAACTAACACATATAAGTATCTATGTATATGTACAACAATAATAAATGTTTGATTTTATTTAGGGGAGTCTGCTAGCTGCCATAACAATCTATTATACATGATGGAAAATATAATAATACCAACATGTACTAGTTACTATTATCATACATTATATGTAGTAGCATACATACTAGTAATCAATATCTGGTCCAACCCTATTGCTCATTGCAACTCCTTAATTCATAAAACATATTTACAAGTAGATGATGTCTAAATCTTTACATGACTACACTAGTGATAGATACATGCATGTGACATGGAATTTGGTAATGAAGAATGTAGGACCTATCAATCATTATGAGTAGTATGACTGTCACCCTATTAATGAAAAATGAACCTAGTGAATTTAATATGATGTTATAACAACCAAAGGTACATGTCAATAAAGACACATATTAGCATTTTTTAACATTGATGTAAAAATGGTAGTTTCACATAATAAGAACCTAATGAATTAAAAACCTATAAATAGTTATAGTATGCTATGTTCGAAGGCTATAACCCTATAAAATAATGAGATACTTTGGAAAATCCAACACTAACTAGTGAGTCATTGGATCTAATTGCATATTTCTTTACTAAGGAAGATTTTACCTTAGAAAATACTATTGGTAAATATAATTTCTAGGAAGATAATGTGGTACTATGAGAATGGGAATAGAAAGGAATGTAGATCAAAGACACAAAATAAATGTTGACATATCAACAGATAACGTAAAATGATGATAACTTGTGTAAAGAATATCCAATCCCTCACCCTATGTATGGATATTTCTAATATTTAAAAAGGCAAACTACAAATTTGGTAAGCAATACTATGTATAGATATACTTTTGATCTTATTTGAATTTTGTGGACTAATGGATGTGTGAAACACTTTTAGGTGGAGAAGGATGAACTATTAATTTTACCCTACATATAGGGATAGTAATGAAGATTAGGTATGTGCACTTACCCTATTTTGTTTGAGCATTCACATGACTACAAATATAATTTCCTATAATAGAGGAAATTTCTTGAATATTACTTCTTCTTGATTTTAAAATTACAATTCGATGTCTCTTGAATTGCAATCATATGAATTCTTTTGAATCATGAATTGTTCTTTTGTATTAGGTTTATGACCCCTCCTCTCATGTGATTTGATTATATGGTTGTGACTGATTGCAGGACATATATCTTGCCACCTTAATAATAATGTTGATATTTAGACTTATATATTCGTTGTAAATGTTTATACATAACCTTATTTTTTAAGACACCCCATTCTTTCAGGGGTGTGCTTTTCCACCCTATTTTTCTATACAAGGATGTGTTTTTCCCAGCTTTAGGCTAATGGTCCTATGTATCTTGCACCTATAGTAGGTGTATCTAGTCTACTTTATATTTTCATGTGTAATTATTTGTTTGTGATATTGTGAATGATTTTATGGAAAGACTCTTGATCTCAAATGTTGGATAGATATAAAGTATTCCTAAATTTATTATTATGCATTTATTGAACTTACCAATATGTTGACAGCCCCCACTTGCATGAGAAAAACTCCTTCTTCTACTTAACATACCTTATATTGCTCAAATATTTCATGCACATACTTATTGGTTTTGATACATACCTTTTCTTGTTTATTCCTCTTCTGGGTGTTTCCCTAACCACCCAGACATAGGTGTTGTAGGGGATGATGGATCAGGAGGATCTTGTACTAAGAATATGAACTTGAGGATAGCTTGGGATGGATAGGTTGCCTCTACAACCGGTCCTTAGTAATAATTACATATACCCTTATCTTTTGTAATACCACACCCTTGAGGTGAGAAACTATGTCATGAGAATAATGTTGTGATAGTTAACTTTTCTAGTACCAAATAATTGTGATGATTTATGTGTTACACATTGATGAATTTAAATACATCTTTTCCATAATACATAATTGCTAGTCTGGATTTAGATGGATTCATTTATTTATAAGTAGGGTATGAATCCTCTCTCGGGTTCCACTCTTTACACCATACACATGGTTGCTTCTGAACTGTAACAACTATTACATTTTACTATAATGGTATGAATGTTATCACTCATTTATTATTTGTTCCTTGAGATATCTACTGCATAAGAATTCATATAATTCTCATTATGATTCTCACTAACAACATGGATCTACATTTTATTTTAAACTAGCCACTCCTCATTTGGACCGTAATTCTTTTTTCATAGTGATTAAACATGACTATAATTACCACAAATTGAATAGTGATATGAGTTTATTTATATTCAACACTTATTTTAATGGATTACAATTTTTTCCTTTTGATTTTCACTTGAGGTGGAAATTTAAATGTTTTACACAGGTGATAATTGAAATTGACAAATCCAAATTGTTAACCTATTATAGTCAGTCTATCCAAGCACTATGATCTTACTAGTAACTTGTAAGTCTAGAGAACATTTCTTCACTATACTATATCAGTGGTGTTGGTTATGTATGCTTAGAGAGCCAATCATGTGATGATTGTAATGGCATATCATGTAAAATGATTTGATTATTAATAAAATGCAAGCTTCCAATTTATTCTGTTTAATTCATTTATGAGATAATGATGTAACATTATAAATGTCTAGAGAATAATATTACTCAATGACGTATGTATTCAAGTATTACCCTTGTGAAATGAGATCATACAGATGTTAAGAGTACATACACATATTCTCATGATATCCCTGATCGATTCTTATTGTGGAAGGTTGATAGACAACAATGACACATAAGATCAAAGTGTGAGTTGGTTGATGACTAAATATCATTATTCATGATAAGGCGATATCAAACCAATCACATAGATACATGTTAGAAAATAGTGTATCAGAGAAACCCACCATGAGACCAACACATGGAATCCATATGCATGGAAGTCATAGTCAGGTCTCACAGTGATGGTGGTGGTTGTGGTTCTTAGACCTAAAATCATTGCACTTATCACATGTCATTGGGTACACTTTGACATCATCAAACACAATCCTAAAACATGGATTGTTATAAATGTGATGATTGGGTGACTTTGACACATGAGGATAGATTGTGAATGATAGATATGGGATTTTTCCCTCTTAAATGAGTTTGATGTTCTAGGCCTCTTGATTAGAGAGACTAAGAAATGCATGGACATGCACATGTGAGTCAATATGTGATATTGAGCTTACATATATCTCTAACAATCTACTCTTGGTTCAAGGAACAAGATTGAATGATGAAGAGGGTGACTGCTCCATGCCTCAAGTTCAATCTGAACATCAATGAAAAAGGAACTATAAAAACACTACAACACCATACACATATTGTAGGTTGAAGTTGTTCTCCAACTTTCCATTAACTTGGGTAGCATTGATGTGTGACTAGGCACCACTCATTGCATGTGATGTCATAAGTGTTATGGACATTCACTACTAATGTAATATGAGACCTATAGGGTCACACACATAAGTCTTGACCTAGAAGAGGAGTTCAGATATAGAATGATAATTGAATTAAGTACTAAAGTGTTTAGGCATTTGATTCACGCAACAAATAGGTTGATAACATTGCCAAACTCCCATATCAAGTGTTGACACGGTCGTCTTGAGTGCTAAACGACCATCTCAAATATTGAGTTGGGCGTCTAGGGGGTCAAGCCTATTATGAGAACTGGGAAAGGAAGTGAACCAACTAAATAGACCGACTGAGTGACTGATACAACTGTCTCGCATGGGCAAGATGGTCTGGTTCGGCTGAGGGAAGGTTTTGGATATTTTCTAATTCATTTGAGTTGCACATTACTTGTTGTGAAAGAAAATTAATATGGGATATTAATTGAAAACAAATTGCCAATTTCGTGTAAAACTAGAAAACAACCAAACGACCATCTGGGTTGTGCCAAATGACCATCTAGCATGCCAAATGACCATCTAGGCAGCTAGATGACCGTCTGGGCTATCACAAGTTGTGAAAATTCTAGAATTGTTGTCAAAATTTGAGATCTTATGGTCCCTTCCACTCCAGCATCGATTGGGAACCTGGATCCAAACCTCACCTATAAATAGAGGGGTACTCGTGGCTTCCCAAAGCACAACACAGATACTTGAGAAATAGTTGCTCTGACAAATGTTGTCCCCTCTGGTTGTGGTGACCATGAGAGCCTGGGAAAGTCCTATGTGACTAGGGAGGGATAGACAAAGGGAGAGAAACAACTAAGTTCATTGTTGTGAGAAAGAAGGTTGGTGACTAGTATGCCAACGGGAGAGACAACTCCTTCATGTTTGGTCTAGCAAGATGACATGAGTTCTAGGCGGTCTGTGTGGACTTCTCTAGAGGAAGGAGGTTGTTGTCTGCTACTAAAGAGGACATCGTCAACCAAAAGTCCTTGACGAGAGGAACTTCTGTAGAAGTCCACGCTCAAGTCTGGTGTCCTAGGAGGAGCAGTCAGACAAGTCCCAGTGCAACCAAGAATCAGAGTTGCACAACTACAATGACGAGTATTGTCACTGGACTTGCTCCAGGACCAGGTATATCCTCAAAATCATCCTTCCTATCTTATAGTAATTGACGTAATCCTTTGGTCATGGGGAATATGGTAGATACATTTTTTATTTCCTCTCCCTATCTTGTAGCCATATTTCCCAATAGTGGTATCAGAGCCAACGTCAATTTACTATATTATGGGATAATCAATATGATCATACTTTGTTTTTTTGTTCTATTATTGGATGCGATGCAGATAATATCTCATCAAATCCAATACCACGATAATCCCAAACTAATATATATATGATATATATATGCGATTTACACGCGTCGCCCTAAAAGAAGTTTTGATGGTGGATGTGTAGTATGGTTATGGCCAATAACCCATATATTCTGTGCATGGTTGTGTGGTTGGTTGGTCCTATTATCTCGATCTGCATACCAAGTCTCTATCTTTAAAGTTAATTATTTCCTACCCTTGATCCCTTTGAATGTAACTCGAGATTTCCAAATAATCATGTAAAAGTAGTATAGTTTATTTTTTATTATGACTGAAGATGTCCCAAAGATGAGAAAAACGACTGAAGGACCAGGAGGATGAGCCGAACCAATTGCTTGGTGCAACTGATCGATCATATGGAGGAGCCAATTGATGGTGGACAGATGGATCAAATGACAAGAGAGACGACCTAACAATTGGCCAGGAGGTGAGTCGATCAGTTCAAGGGTTGAACCGATCAACCCAAATTGGCAAGCACAAATCTTCATCAACAATAGGTTTCTACATGTGATGTAGACCTAGATGACATAATTCCTTGTGGCTCTAAGGAATTACATTAGGCTAGCCATAACCATCACTTTCATTTATTGCATGTTTTTGTTGTGGGATATAGCATGTATATGATACATACTATATATGTGGTGATTGGATACAATATATGTATATACTTATAAATACAAACTTCCTCAATTAAAATATTAAGTCTTAGATGCCTTCAATTAGCAATTCACATGAAAATCCTGATCGACCAAGAGTAGATTTTCAAAAAAAAATGGTGTGTCGTCTATCTTGTGGAAGTGTGATGGTAGATATGCAGATTTGCACAAAGCATGGTGTGTATCTATCGTATTGTCTATTGGGTCAGGCTTAACTAGTGACTTAGAGAGCCCAATTCCAGAGGCATGTAGATTATTATGGCAAATAGTTGTGCATGTCATCTATCTAAGAGTTGCATATGATGCAATTGACATGATGGCCTACCTAAATAGTCAAGTTGTGGGCAATAGGAAATGGCCGACTCATGGCTTCATGAAATATGGATCTTGGACCACTAGAATATTGTACGCTGCAATATTCTTGTGATGACTTGATGCCCCAAACTGCCACAATGGAAGTAATTATGCAGAATAACCATTAGCAGTGGATTATCGAAAATCATTAAAATGAAAATCATTTTTGCAAAGAGATCCATTGCCAAGAAACTCTTAAAGAAAAGAACCAAAACTTTATATACATCATGGTTCACATTGTACATACATTGCACCATCTCATCTCGAGGAGATCATATATCAGTTGCTTGGCCCAAATATATACATAAGCAACATAAAACCTCAAGGCAATCAAGCCAAAATCTCATATCGTTCATAAAACCATCACGTACTAACTCCCAAGGACCTAAGAGTATAGAGATGACACATAGAACTTTTATCTACAAGACACAATAGACAGTACACTCAACATAAGCTATTATTGTTGTCCATGTTGTTGTTGTCCTTCCTCTGTAGTATGGTCTCTACCTCCTCGTGCACGTCCACCTAAAAATTGTGGATCCCATGGGGTGAGACAATTGTCCCATCGAGAGATATAACTCTCTGCCAATAATATTTTTATCACAGGTAAACAATATAAAATTGAGCAGAGGATCTTTTATGTAAATAAGCATGTTTAATCGTTGTTTGATTGTAGTGCAAAGAAATAACATTGATAAAATAGTTCTACTATCCATAACATAGCTATAGATCATCTATTTGCTTTATAAGGAATATGAAGAACATGTATAACATCTATCAACTAAGATGTATAAAAGTAATGAAGCATCAAAAAATGTTTTCCGTATTCATTCCTTAAGCAAATACGCTACACAGCTGATTACATGTTCACAATCACACTTATGCCCAGAGGAGATGAGGTATATCGCTCATGCTCCAACCGACCACGGCTACATTAAGCATCGGTACCATACAAGGTCAATGGAAGAGCCGGCTGCTAAGACCTCACTTGTCTCAGTCAGTATGAGACCACTGGAAGTGACCACATGTCAAACTGCAACTAGATTGCTGAGGTATAGCGGCATCTTCACTAAAGAGCTACATCTGTAGCATGCACTCTCTTTGAGGAGATATCACATCAATCCCTAATACATTTTCATCAGGGCGATCACACAACAACCCTGGCATTCATCAGGGAGATAACACATCAATCCCCATCTGGACATAAGAATATGTTCGTCCATCACCCCCACATATTCAAAAATATTCTCTCTGAGTTAAACTCATTTCACCATTCAGCAAATCCTGACACCAAATGGATCTATGGCCTGGGCAACTACATGATAAGATTCTACTTGATTAATTGGGTGTATTACAATATCTTTTAGCATCAACCAAGTTAAAAGCAAGAATTATAACATATGCTACAAAGAAAGGTATAATACATTTATCAAGTACTTTTATAATCTTTGGAACACATTGAATGCATAACACTTGGGATTTTAGTCCCTTATCACATTACTGGGAATTCTCATCCCTTAACATTATCATCATCATGATTGCTAGATCTGGGTATTCAAACCCTTAGATCATCATTGAAAATTGTTACCTCTTATCAAGTAACTATTACCTTTAGGCCCTCGGACCAGGTATACATTATACTTGTTACACAAGTATTTCACATGGCTCATAAGGCCCATTTAATCTGTATCATATGAAACATCATAGCTCATACATTGCTATGCTCATCATCTCATGATACATGCATGGTCAGTATTTCATGATAGAAGCAATATCAAGTACATATCGTTACCATGCAACATAAGAGAAATACAATCTTTCCACTATTAGGGTTAGGGTTTCCCTTTCAAACCAATTAGGGTTTCAAGCCAATTAGGGTTTCAAATCAATTAGGGTTTCAAGCCGATTAGGGTTTCAAATCAATTAGGGTTTCAAACTGATTAGGGTTTCAAGTTCATATTATCAAGGATCAAAACCTTGATTCATAGCTCCACATATATTAGGAGTATCAATGTATGCTCATCTCAATGAATGCTCATTAAATGATTATCACACAAAGTATGAGTTTCTCTCTCATCCTTTCTAGGATAATTATTACATCATACTTTATTAAGTTGGCTCAATCCTTTTCTCAAGGTACATTGGCCTACATTTATCAAAATGCATTAAACTCTATACCTCTTAAGGTATCATTTGACATAACACACTTCATGTGTTACTCAATCAAGTATATTAGATTGAGGTGCTTCCACTATATCAGGCATGAGGTGTGTGTGTGCTTCCATATTGGCCAAGAGGTGTATATGTGCTTACCATATCGGACATAGAGG
Source organism: Alisma plantago-aquatica (assembly GCA_963693085.1). Taxonomy (NCBI): domain Eukaryota; kingdom Viridiplantae; phylum Streptophyta; class Magnoliopsida; order Alismatales; family Alismataceae; genus Alisma; species Alisma plantago-aquatica. The sequence continues at coordinate 1,236,205,114 of OY856410.1, read as the reverse complement.
TGTGTGTGTGTTTCACACCATATAGGGCAAAGAGGTATGTGCATGATTTACACCATATCATGCATGTGGTGTATCCTCATCACCATATCGTGCATGAGGTGTATCCTCATCACCATATCGTGCATGAGGTGTATCCTCATCACCATATCGTGCATGTGGTGTATGTGTGTGTCACCTATATCGGGTTGCTCAACATTAGGGTTTGCATATCGGTTTGGACCCTTAAACTCATACCTCTTCAAACCTTCATGATATCAGACTATACTTCACCATGTGATAAGTGATAGTGTAGACAACAGGTTAGTCTAGACCAAATCATGTGTAAAAACCAATAGGGGCATAGGGTTCCAAGGTATATCAGATTTGATATTACCATCTAGGGTTTCATCACCATATCGGGTTAGAGTACTTGACACCATATCGTGCATAGGGTGAATGCTTCATCATCATATCATGTATAAGGTATATGCTTCATCATCATATCATGCATAAGGTATATGATTCATCATCATATCATGCATAAGGTGCATACTCATCACCATATCGTGCTAGTGGTGTGTTCACATCACCATATGGGGTTAGAGTGCTTCAACCTGATATCGGGTTGGACCATGATGATGCCATCATCCTCAAGCTCAAGAACTTCATTCTTACTGTTATAGTTCATGGACAACAGGTCTATGAAACTATTAGAACTCATGGATTCATCAATTAATCAAGAAAATTCGAAATTGAAAGTAGATCATCAAGTATGGCAAGATTGATGGTGAGTAATAACATGATTGGGTTCAAGTTATATAACCTGCCTCAAGAACAACTTCAAAGATCCAAGATCCAAAGCTTCACATTCCCAAGGTTGAAGATGAACTTATCATAAATCCAAGACTCGTTCACAACTCTTCTACATGCAAAGAATCACCATAGTTAAGAACTTGGTGAAGAAGAAAAGAAAGAAAGAATCACTATCTGAGATCATGCTTTATCTAAGGTTGAAGGTGACCATTGCTTCACCTTAAGCTTGATGGCTTGATCTCCTCCTTCCTCCTCAACTCTTTGCATGATAAAAAATAAAAATGGAGTGATAAGATTCAAAAAATTCACTAGTAGGTGAAAGGAGTGGTATATATAATTGAGGCTCATAGGAGAAGGTGTATAAGAGGTGTCATCATTTTACACTACTTGGTGCCACGTGTCCATGCATGGTTGACACGTGTTCATGCATGAATAATTATCTTGACATGAAAAACTCTTCAGGATAATCTAGGGATAAGATTTTGGCCTTTAGTTATCTTGTTGAGCAAGGTATTTCAACTCAACATCATTTTATTCACAAATTGATATACTTTTTCTAAGGAAAGTTGCAAACTGATATCCATCACCTCCTTGAGGTTCTTAACCCATCATGGAAAAGGAAAAGAGTTGAAAAAACGATATGGGACCTCCTCTATGGCTCCTTGGTTGATAGGCATCCCCATATAATCTCTACAACTCGATACAACTCAATACAACTCAAATTAGGGTTTCAATTATACAACTCTTCTTGGTCTTTTCATCACCAAGAATGCTACCACTCAAAGATGATTCAAACATGGTGCCTCTTTATTTATATCTCCTCTATATGATGTCAATAGATAGTAGGGACACTTTAGAAGTGGTAATTTTCATATCAACCCTACATCTTGGGTAAATTGCAAATTGCACTAAAACTGGTACATAAGGTACAAGCATTATTCAAACAAGTTCTAGCTTGGAAATTAGGCTTTCCAAAACCCACCCCTTAGCATCATTCTCTCTCTTATGATGCTAAAGCACTTGAATCATGTTCAAAATGTGATATATTGCAATATAACCCCTCATCTGGGATAAATTGCAATTTACACTCAAACTATCATATAATACCCAAATAGTTTGCAAATAAGCTCAAACTTGAAAATTAAACTCAAAGAGAGTCTTAATTACTTTTCAAAAGATTAAAACAAGTTTATTAATAACTTACTTAAGAAAACTTCCATGTTTATACCATAAGCCAGGTTAGGGATGTTACAATTCTAAATTTATATTGAGGGCTATCAATTCAAATAAAATAGTGGGAGAGATAATAATTGAAGACCTAATTAATATTGTCAAAAATTTCAAATCAAATGGTTTTTTAAAAATGCAAATTTTCTCTTGTAGAATCAAATGAAGAATAAATCTAATTTGTGATTGGTCCTGAAGAAGGATAAACTTGATGGGAGAAATTTCCATTACTGGTTTTGAACTTTGAGAAGGGTTCTCAACAAAGAGTGCAAGCTCTACATCCTTGACAAACCAATGCCACTCCTCCTGATGCACCTAGTGCACAAGTGGATGCTTACTGGAAACATATCAATGATGCATTGGAGATAAAGTAGCTTATGCCTAGATGCATGAGCTATGAGTTGCATGAGTGGTGCGAAGACATGAGTGTTCTTGAGATGGTAGCACATCTTAAGAAAGTGATAATTGGTCTTGAAAAGCAAGAAAGGCATGCTATCTTAAAGGTGGTACTTGAGTCAAAGATAACAGAGGGAACTTCAGTAGAAGAACATGTGCTCAGTATGATCGGACATGTGTATCATCTTGAAGAACTAGGATTCATTTTGAGCCAAGAGTTGTCCAATAATACGATTCTAAAGACTATGTCAGAATCATATAGACACTTTATTACATGTTATCATGTGAATAATACAAATGGAAAGATGTCATACTTGCTTGCCATGTTGATTCGTGATGAAGCAAAAATGAAGAAGGACAAGCCTGTTATTATGATCAGTGGGATTGAGTCCAAGGATGAAAGCAAGGCCAAAAGAGTTCTATGGTTGAGTCCAAATCCAAGTCTTCAACACTCAAGATAAGGAGAAAGAAAAGTTCAAGAGGAACTCATCCTTTGTACTTGAAGGCTTTCAGGAAGAAGAAGATGGGGATGGTGATTGATGCATGAGTTTTTAGTCATTTTCACATGCATATTTTCCTTGATTTTATGTGTTGTTTTGTCATTTATTTGATTAATAATGCATGAAATGCTACTAATGACCTGCGATATTAAAATGCATCAATTTATCTGATTTTTTTATTTTAAAGATGATTTAATATCAATCTCGAGTATTTATCCTCATTCTTATGTATTTTCAAGTAATATGGAACTTCACAGAGTCGATACTATCGACACAAAAAGTTGATGGTACCAATTTCACATTAGTACTTGCTCAGAAAGACTCACACAGACTTGATACTACCGACACTCCAAGTCAGTAGTACCAAAATCACGTTAGTAAAGCACAAGGATGAATCGTAAAACCTCGGTACTACTGAGTTCACAAACTCGGTACTACTGAGATGACGTTAAGAAGACAATGTTCGGGCGACCTGAAGACTCAGTGCTATCGAGACAAGTCGATAGTACTAACATTATCAAGAGTCGCGGCTACCCTAAGATCTTGGTACTATTGACTACCAAGTCAGTTTTACCGAGTCTGCCTAATTTGGCAAATCTAAAGATGGCAATCTAATCCAACGGTGGATGTTATTTCGTATTGTAAGTGACTCCAATGACCTAAGGGGAGTTTGGCCATACGAGGGGGGCAACCGTATTCCATTGCATGACACTAGAGGGAGAGAGAAGAGAAGAAAGGAACTGAAGTCTTCATCCGGGACAATCCGAGCACCTCTGGAAGGCGAAACGGCAGTCGGAAGACAGCCGATTGCACGTACGATGTAGGGGATCATCCGAATCAGCTATTCAATAGGGTTTACTTAGTTTCTCTAATGTTTCCCATGTTTTTCTCTTTCTCTACCATGTATTCATCAATGAAAACCATGCAGGGCTAATCCCCTTGATTCCTTAGGACCCAGGAGTAGTCCGAATATGCATTGTAACTTATTTCTATGCATTAATATCATCTTTATCCTTATTATCTGGATATAAATATATGAAGATGCATTGTTCTGTTTATGCCTTATCAACATAGATATATTATTAGACTCTTTATCATTTTGCAAGAGAGGTTAAGGGTTGGAAAGCATATATTTACCCATTTATTGCGCCCCTTGGGAAAGACGGAGAATAAATGGGAGGAGAAACCCAGAGTTCAATCATAAAGCACCTAACTAATCAACCAATTTCTATGGAAATGGGGTTGACATTAGAGTAGGTAGTGAACTATGCTGCGGGAGTGGGTAGTTCTGACTACAGACTCTTTATCCAGGGATAAGGGTAATATAATTTGGTGTATGGAATGAATTGCAATGTTATCTGTGGTGAAACCACAATCCTAAGGAATTCCCTAAATCTAAGTAATTCAGGTGTTAAGTTTGGTTCATTTTATTTTGCTTCTGTTCAATCAAACTCATTCATTTACACCGGCCTAGCTGATTAGACCATAGTTAGTAGTAGTCTCTGGAGAACGTTTCCCTGTGTTCGACTCGGGCCTCAAAAGGGCCTATATTACTTCGATATGTTCACTTGCGAATAACACATGGTAAACAAGTGTCAAGCTTTTGATGCCATTACCAGGGAAATGGAAACATCCATCACTAAGAGTGCTATGGTCGGCCACTCTAGGCCAACCCTTTTTATTTTTTTATTTTATTTTTCCATTTCACTTAGAGATGAATTATAAAATTATTATTACTTCTATCTCTGCTGCTGCACTCTAGTAATTAGTTTCCTACTTTCAGGCACTGGTGTATGGTGCATACTTGAGCCCACGATTACAGAGAACCATCTTTTCTGGAGTTTGGGCAAGTAGAACTCCTTCACAGAGAAAGGGAAGCTAGACGGTCAGTGGATAGATTCAACCGAACTCCACCACCGACACCTCCGAGGGAGAAGAAGAACAGACAATATGGGAGAAGATCAGAGCCTCTGCCACAACAACTCAAAAAGGACTAATCAAAAGGCAAGCCATCAATGTGGGCAACTACAAGATTGACCCAGGGTTGATCTCTTTAGTCAAATCCCAAGCTTTCCATGGCCATAGTTCTAAAGACCCGATGGTGCAGATTAGCAACTTTGTGGAGAACTGTGATATGATCAAGATAGACAAAATATCAGCAACTGTGATATATTTGAAGCTTTTTATGTCATCATTAGCAGACAACACAAAGTCACGGTTTCATAACCTTGATGATGAATGCATTGAAATGTGGGATCAGATGATTGACACCTTCTTTGAATGTTATTTCCCTTTACAGAAAACCAATGAATTGGTAAAAAAGATCCATAATTTCCGAAAACAAGCCAATGAATCCTATTCTGAAGCATAGGAGAGGTTCCAGAATATGCTATGTGTGGCATCCAACTTATAAAAACAAGATTTACTTAAGCGGAAGCGAATCATTTGCAGCAGATTACTGAAAATCACTAAAAATTAAAACTTTTTGCAAAGATATCCACACATAGGAAATCTTTTTCATCAAGAACCAAAGTATAACATTTACATCATGGTTCATAAGTACATAACTTGTATGATCTCTTCTCGAGGATTACAACATCAGCTGCCCTATTAACATTATATACAGATAGCATAAGAACCTCGAGGCATCGAGCCAAAATCTCAGATTGATTCATTAAAAACACTAAATATAAACTCTGAGGACCTGAGAGTATAGAGACGACACATAGGACTACTATCTATACAGAACTTGGCAGCCAGTGCCTCCACCTGAGTTATCACTGTTGTCCCTGTTGCTGCTTTTCCCTTACTATAGGGTTTCTGCTTCTTCTTCTGCGTTTACCTAAAAAGTTGGATCCCACGGGGGTGAGACAATTGTAAATTGCCCCAGCGGGAGATATAACTCTCCACCAAAACATTGTTATAGCAGTTTATTATAATAAAACTAAGCAGGAGTTCTTATATTTTAACAACAATATTAATCATTGAATGAACAGAGTAACATAATCTCCTTTCCTAAGGAGAGCATTGCATTTATCCATGATAGAATCATAATTCATCCTTCTACTTGCAATGAGTATAAAGGGATAAGAATAACATCTATCAACTAGAGATGCATAAAAGAAATGTAACATCAGCCAATGAATTTCCGTATTCAATCCTTAAGCAAACATGCTATACGGCTGATTACATTTTTCAATCACACTTATGCCCTGAGGAGATGAGGTATACCGCTCATACTCCAACCGAACATTGCGAAGTCAAAATCGGTACCATATAAGGTCAAAGGTAGAGCTGGCCACCAAGACCTCTCACATCTCAGTTAGTACGAGACAACATGCAGGACATCTTGTGTCTCTGCTAGATAGCTTTCCAGGGTATACTGGTAACTTCACTATTAGAGTTATAGTGGTGCGCTGCACTCTCTTCACAATCGTGAGATCTCTTGTTTATCTCCATCGATCCAGCATTAATATTATTGGGATATGTGTACTGCATCTGTCCCAATCATCGGGAGATTTATGGTACATCCATCCCGGTACAATAATGAAGGATTGAGAGGTTTAATGTTTACCTTTCCTCAATTCCCTCATTAGGACGTCAGGATACATTCGCCCATTGCCCCCACATATTCAAAATATGCGTTCCAGGTTTTGTCGTGGAGCACCCGTTTCACGATTCAGCAGTTCTGACGCTGATGGATCTATGGTCAGGGCTCTACATGATATGATTTCACTTTATTAATTAAGTACATTAGCATATTCTTTTAGCATCAGTTAAGTTCTCCAACATAACTTATTCAGACAATCGCCATAAAGAAACATGTACTATTTTCATCAATCACTTCTCAGTCTTTATAAGACATTGGGATCTCAATCTCTCATTTCATTTCTTTAAAAGTTCACATCCCTCAACAACATCATTATCATGCTTATCAACTTTGGGTATTCATACCCTCAATTCATCACTATCACTATTACCACTTGTTAGGTAACTATTACCTCCAGGTCCTCAGACCGAGGTATACATAATACTTGTTACACAAGTATCTCATATGGCTCACAAGGCCTATTAAGTGTTTTGTCACCTTTCACGAGGCAACAACTTATTCATGGAACTCATAAGGTTCATATACCTTTTGTTACTCTTACTAAGCAACAACAACATTAGGCACATAAGGCCATTCAACATATTTATTATATGAATGTCATAGCTCAGGTCTGGCTATGTTCATCATCTCATGATGTCTACATGATTAATAGTCATGATAACAATCATGCAAGTCATTTGTCACATCATATGGAATATCAGTAACACCACCATCCTTTATCAGGATTAGGGTTATCTATCAATTAGGGCTTTTCATTCCCTTTTATTCAAACATTAGGGTTAGTGTTTCCCATCTTACATTAATTAGGGCTTCATGCTCACATTATTAGTTCAACTCTAATATGTTGCTCCACTCCTCTAGGAGCATTCAAAGATATTATAAGTATTTGCTTATGATCACCATTCTCATTATGTATCATTAATGATCATCAATTCAAGGTATGAGTTCATTTCTCATCCTTGTCATGGTATGATTACATCATACTCATTGATTTTTCCTAACCCCATTCTCAAGGTATATTAGTCAACATTTATCAAAGTACATTGAGTTTATTACATATTTATTGTAACAAATACATAACACACACTTCATGTGTTTCTTATCCAAGAATGTTGGATTAGAGGCTCATCAAGGTATGTCTATACTGAAAATGCTGAATGTGATATCTATCATGTCTTGATATATCACTTTCTTCTCATATCCTTCTTACTTAAATAATTCAGCTATCTTTGTATTAAGGTATTTCACTTCTTAATACTTTATCCACTAACTTGTCACTTTCATCATATGGTACATTGGTCACATATTGGAATTGTCCAACCATCTTTTAGTGATATGGACTTATCCCATGATTAGGCATTGTTGATATAGAATAAATCATTATCAGTTATTTTAGGTATGTCAACTCTTAGGAAGTTATTCACTCCATTATATAATATTGCATACTTCACTCGTAAGAGTTTCATACCCTCATCATTGTAGGATGTATAGGATTGTTACACATACATGAAATTAGATATATAATGTTCTAGGCATCATCTTGTCATTTAGACCCTTACTCATTAGGGTATCAACACTATCATTCATATAGTTCATCAACTTTACCCTTTGTGTTTATAACATCCTCATCTTACTTGATTGTAATAACCACATCCTACTTTAGTGTATTGGCCAATATACCATGAATATGGTTGCACATATCATTATATGGCATCATCCTGGATTTAAATCTCACTTCACATCATTCTTGAGGGTTTCCATAATATTACTCTTAATTAGGGTTTCACATAACATTACCCTATATTAAGGTTTCTTATAACATTAATCTTAATTAAATATTCTCATAACATTACCCTCAATTAGGATTTATCATGGATTCACCCTTAATTAGGGTTTCACATGAAATCACCCTTAATTAGGGTTTATATTCAGTAACCCACGATTAGGGTTTACTATTCACATCACTTCACCCTAGATTAGGGTTTATCATTAACATACCATAGTTAGGGTTTACTATTCACATCACATCACCCTAGATTAAGGTTTACTATTCACATCACATCACCCTAGATTAGGGTTTAATATTCACCCCAAGTAGGAGTGAACATCAAAGTACCCTGAATTAGGATTTCTCATGTCATTACCATGAATTAAGATTATGTCATCATCATATATTAGAATTTCACCTATGAATGCCCTCAATTAGGGTTATGATTCATTAACCTTCATAATTAGGGTTTCATGATCTCACTATGAAGGATCATACCCTAATTATACATTCATTCATATTGAAAGTCCACTACATGATTATCAGTCATGTAGGAAGTCTTCCCTCTCATCTTCTATAAGATGATGTTTACTTCAGCCTTGATTTAAGCTAAGTCAAATCAACTTGAAGAAGAATTGACATCATGGGTTATGTCATTATCACCATGATCATTAAAGCTTAATTATTCAAAGGGTAATAATCACATTTTCTCATTAAGATTCAATTACTATAATGATCTTTGATTACATCTTGTATTGATCATTTAATCAATTTGTCCTTTAACCACTTTAAGTACCCATGCGGTTTTGGTTAGTTATCCACCAAACGGTCTTGGCCACTTAGACCCCAAACGGTCTTGCTCAATAAACCTCCAAATGGTCTTGGTTACATATTTGAAACTGTTTGGTAAAGTTGAGGTTGAAACCGTTTGCCAAAGGTGACCCTTGAAACCGTTTGCTAAAGGTGACTCTCAAGATCGTTTGCTAAAGGTGACCTTCAAGATCATTTGCTAAAGGTGACCTTCAAGATTTTTTACTAAAGGTGACCTTCAAGATCGTTTTCTAAAGGTGACCTTCAAGATCGTTTGCGAAAGTTGGTCACTTGAAACCGTTTGCTAAAGTACCCTTTTTGAAACCGCATGAACTCAACTAGTTTGGGATCGTATGGTCCCCAAACGGTCTTGAGACCGTTTGGTCCAAACCTCCTCAAAACCGCATGGACCAAATATGGTCTCAACCAATCATATTAAATTAGGGTTTCCAATGTTGATTCCTTCAATCATTGAATTCATGTAACCAATCATCAATTGGACCTATCATCATACTTCAGTTGAGTTAAATAGGTCAACCTTCAACTGATTTGACCCTCAATTGACCCTCAATTGGTCATCAATTAGGGTTTGAATCAATTGGATTAGGGTTTGGAATCGATGATCCTTCAACATTAATCAATGTAAGATTAGTTACTTTGAAACCATTGAACCATCATCCAAATTGAACATGACCTGACCCCAAACGGTCTTGAGGTCGTTTGGATGACCTCCAAATGGTCTTGAGAACGTTTGCCTATGTTAACATCAAAATACAAGTCAACCAATTAGGGTTTGGTTCATTGGATTGATTACCAAATCAACATTTGATTGCATTTCAACTTAGTACCTTTAGATCTTCAACCACCTAACCATACTCAACCCTAGACATAAAAACGGTCTTGGGTGACCACCAAACGGTCTTTAGACCGTTTGGGTGATCCCCAAATGGTTTTGAAACCGTTTGGGTCAATCAACCCAAGTTTCAAACTCAATCAAATTGGAAATAAGCACTTAACCCGATTAGGGTTTCGGTGATTGATTGACCTTCAACTCATGAACCAATTGGAGATAATCAAATATAATTGATGGGTCATTAACCTAGATCATTATGAACAAATCCCCAAATGGTAAACCCTGGTCAACATCACCAATTGTCTGAAACTGTTTCCCTCCATGCAGTTTGATGAAATCGTTTCATTCCAAACGGTTTGAAACCGTTTGCTCCCAAACGGTTTGGGAAACCGTTTGAGCAACTAAGGAGACCGTTTGACCTGGGACTTTTCTTTTATAAACATATATGATGATGTCATCATCATCTTCCTCCATTCAACCAAGAACAGCAACCGTTTTTCATGGGAATTTCAGCAAAGAACCAAAAGAATATCAAATAGAAAAGAATAACCAACGATTATTATAGAAATGGATGCAATAGAAAAGATTAAGGGTTTAAGTTATAAAACCCTCCTCCAATTGAGCTCCAAAGCTCCAAGATCACGTCAACAATGGTGGATTAAGCTTTTGCAACTCCCCTTAGGCTCTTCCTCAAGCTTTTGGTTGAAAAGATTAGCTAGGGTTGAAGAGGAGATCGAAATAAGAAGAAATCCATAATTTATTTTCGATTTCTACCATGGAATCAAGGTGAAAAGGGTCAATAACCTTACCAACAGGTTGGGGGGTCGTCCTCCTGGTCCTCCCACACTCCCTTGGTCATTTTCCAAGCAGGGAGAAGAAGTGGAAACGGAAAAGCCTTTCATTTGGCTTGAAAAGGGTCTTTTTATAAGAAATTCAATGAGAGAGAAAATACTTTTATAAAAGTCTTTTTATTCCAAAAATATTGCCACCATCTCCCCCTTGGTTTCTTTTATGCAAAGTCATCTCTATCCCCCACCTATCTCCCTTCCATTATCCAAGAATAAAGGGAAAAGGAATTAAGCACCTTAACCCTTATAATATTAATATCCATTTTTTAGTGGAATTTCTTTTTCTTATAATAATGGTGAGTGGAATTTCACCTCCTTAGGATGTGCTCGTGCCTTTGCAAGGCTTACGGATGTCCACACACATCTGAATCCAACCATATTAATTTTGGTTGAAGGCCCCTTCAATTATTTTATTTATTTTTGCATTAAATTGAATTAGGGTTTCAATTGGGCTTAAATCTTGATTATTTTAAAATCAAGATTCTCTCTCCTCCAACTTAATTCAAATGAGGCGCCCCTCTCATTTTATTTGCTCTAAATGATTTAAAGAAACATTAGGGATCTTATTGAAGTGGTAATTCGCATATTGAACCCTAGGTTTTGGGTAAATTGCGCTTTACACCAAAACTAGGTTTTAATGCACAAACATTGTTTTATCAGCTCTTTCTTGATACTCAGGCTTCCATAAGCCATACATCTTCACCATTTTCATTCATATGGTGCTTAAACATATTAGGAACATATTATTATGTAACATTTCCAAGTTAACCCCTCAACTTGGGTAATTTGCACATTAGTCCAAAATAAGCAAACATTGCTTCAACATTATTCAATCAGGACCAAAATTGAAACATAAGTTCCTCTTGAGCCTTAATTACTTTTCACCAAACAAGATTAAGGATTTAATTATCTTTCTTAAGCAAAACTTCTAGGGTTAAGACATAACCCTAGTCAGGGATGTTACACTATGGAAAGTACCTCATCATGGAAACAATCTTCTGGGACATGCATGTTGGATCAAGGGCTCCAGAGGGGGGTGAATAGAGCTTCACAATTCTCACAAAATGGATTAGACCACCAAATTATATTAAGTGTAGGAACTTAAACAAACATAAATTTGATGTCTTAACTAGCAAGCATAGCAAGGATGAGAGACAAGGAAGAGCATGCACTTGGACAAGGTGGTTTAGAGTGGTTCCACATCCTAACTAGGAGCAATGTCAGTCCACTACCTAGAGGTGGTTAATCTCTAGGATTTGCAATCTTGGTACTCTTATATTCCATCATAATATTACAAGACAAAACCACAATATCCAAGGGCTTAGTACCTCAAGCAAAGATCTTCAACCTATAGAAGGAGCTTACCCACTTGAACCATGGAGTCTTCAGCCATCAACATGGACTTACCCACTCCTTCTTCAAGTCTTTGGCCTTAAAAGGATTACCTATCCTTCTTGAGCACTTGCCTTGCCTATCTCCTTCATTTGGAGATCTGGAACACCTTGCCTTCTTCAACCCTTAAGAATAGCAACTTCTTCTCCTTCACTCGGAGAAGATCTTCAGCCTTTTCTTCAATAAGAAAAGGGGGTAGGAAGATGGTGGAGGAGAGCTTTACATCAATACAAGGAGAAGCTCTCTGACAAAGGAACCTATCTCACTCATACTCATGAATTTGACTTGAAGGTAGAGAGAGAAAGGGGCTCAAAGGGTTAGAACACTCTCAACTAAGCTAAGACTAATCATCTAGTGAATGAGAAACCTTAGAATGAACTCCAAGAGGTCTTATTTATAGTTGAGGGTGCCCCTTTAAGTCGTGGGACACTTAGATACAAAATATATCCGTTTTTTCTCAAAGAAATGACTCTATTTTCGCTCAAAATACACACTAATGGTCACAATCACTTTTTCTACAAATTTCGTACAGTGCAATCGGTCAAGTTTCAATAAAGGTAACTCGACCGATAGAGTAAAACACAAAGTTGATATTCAAATCATTGATCGAGTTTATCCTGGGGAAACTTGACCGACCAATGAAGATTGAATTGGTCAGGTACTCGATCGGTCGAGTTATGTGAGAACACAACTCGACCGATGCCATCTTCAGAAAACTGATCCAAGAGGATCGGTCGAGTTTGCAACTCGACCGATTGACTGCCTGTGGTCAATTTTATAAAGTGCAAATAAAGTGATTAAAACTTGGTGTTTATTGTCCCAAACAATTTTTTCATCTTAGTTACAAGAAAATTCATCAATACAAGTGATTAAAAAATATCCTAAGGTCATTTACATAGATTTCCAAAATTACACACTTGTATAGCTTTTGACTTGAACTTGAGGAAATTAGGGCTTTTTATTTTTGATCATTTTCATGTATCTAACACCTGAAATCAATCTTCAATACACATATTAGATACATATGAATGGGATGGTTAAGTCATTATCAAAATATGGACAATGTATAACCTCTAGGTCAACATTCTCCCCCTTTTTGACAATGACAAACCATTCCTCAAACATATTGAAAAGGATATAGAAGTTATACCTTTGCCTTGTGAATTAGGGGGATTCAGGATGTGAACAATGTGAATTGCTCCCCCTCAATATATGCTCCTTCTAACCTACATGGTTAGTCTATCTACACATAGCAATATAGCATACATGTACTATGTAGTCCTTTGCAAGTCACATGATAAAATAGTAAATGAACAAGAAAAGGATATCATAAGCAATAAGCAGTAGTATAACAACGAATAACAATATGATTGAGTTTCAGGACTTTGAAATTTCTCTCCCCCTTTTGACATTATCGAAAAGTAGGGGGGTAGAAAAGCATATATCCAGGTCTTCTCCAAAATAGAATCAACTAGATATTCATACAAGCAATCTCATATCATATGGAAAACAGAGATGAAAGCAACATACAATCTCAGTCATAATAAAAATATGGTGAAATATGGCACCAATGCATAAGATATATCAGAGCATCACATCTATTACAACTCAGATTCATGTTCTCATGAAAGCAACTACAAGCATGAAGCGATGAAAAGTAGAAGATAAAAAAGTAGCACAACTCAGATAATGTGCCCAGATGTTTCTTATACAAAATAGCCTAGAAAGATGTATATGATCAACATACTAGACTAAAAACTAAGAAACAAACTAAACATCTAAACTATCTATATCAACAACGTCATCATCATCGGCTCCAGGCTCGTAGTCCTCATCTTCATCAGAGGGTGCAACAGTAGTGCCTTCATCACCAGATCCAACACCATCACCATCACCATCATCAGAAGCATCCTCACCATCACCGTCATCATCATCATCAGCCTCAGCATCGTCAGCCTGGTCAGGCATCTCCTCATCAGCAGGAGGATTGAAAATGTGACTGGGCCAATGAGCATTCTGCTCAGCCCAAGACATACCAAGAGCTTGAAGCTCATTGGCCTGAGGAAAGGATGGAGCAGAGTCTCCAAGGCTGGAAAGCAAGGTGGACAGGGGGCCAGCAGGCAACAGGAGGTAGGCGAGATCAGAACTACCAACAGCGAAGGGTGGAGGAGCAGTAACAACGAAAGACTTGGGTGTGAGATAGTAATGATTATATGCATAGGAGGCATAATCACTATCGGGGTAGGGCCGGTAGGAGGGGTATGGGTGAGCATAGGATAGGTTCATGGTTGACATGATAGAAAACAAATCCTGATGCAGATGCTCTCAGACATGTTGGTTGTGTGCTTTTTGGTGCATCATGTAGCCCATAAGGGTTTCATTAGATACACGGAACGAAGCACGACTAGTTCGAGGAGGGGGCTGAGGTGGTGGGGCTTGGGTAGAGGAGGCAGGGGCTATAGAGGTAGAGGTAGAGGCAGAGGAAGAGGGAGAAGCACCAGGGGTATAGGAAGCAAACACAGGCAAAAACGTTTGAACTATGGTTTTACTGATACATACACCTTTCCTGGCTACTTTGTAATGAAAGTTAGAAAAGAGTGATTTCTCAGAGGAGAACTAAAACAAACCATAAATCAGGGCAAGGTAGGAGGGATGGGTGCCTTTGGTGTTCTTACTGGTGTCGAAGTAGGTCATGTGGTGTAGAATGTATCTGGCCCACTTGACACCGATGTTCTCTAGCATGCAATACATAATGACAACATTATTCTCTACAATATTTGTTTGATTTTTCTTTAGATGGATGTTGCAGTTGATCACTAAAGCCAGAATTTTCTTCCTAAGGTCGAGGGAGGAGGAAGGTAGGGTGCTATTATTCTTATATGGAATGTCATGTTTCTTCAAGTAGCGATGAATGTCAGGGAGAGTCAATTCATTTTGCTTGTAGAAACCTTTTGGGTACAAAAGATCGAAATACTCGCCATAATCCTTGCGCCAAGTATCGTTTTCCTCATCTCTGGAAAAGAAGACATTTAAAATATCCTCAGAGATTTGGAAACGCTTACCCGCAATCATCGATGTTATGATTACTTGAGCATTCGGCGGGGGTACAAGGGAGTCGTAGTTCCAACGCAAATTAGCATAGAACTCGTGAACTGCTTTTATGCTTGTCATCGAATTATGAAAGCAGTCACGCTTGACGGCCAAGGCTGAAGGGTGGTGAATGGCGAGCAACCTAGCAACCTGATAAATAACTGCTTGATGCCTAGGGCTTGGCTCAAACAAGGCACAAAAAGGAAAAGGACTCCTAGGAAGAAGGTCCTTATACCTATTAACAACTTCTATTAAGACAAAAGAGGTATCGTTGAAAGGAATCAAGCGATTAGATGAAGAGGATGAAGGTGCATTGCTTGGGGCAGGTAGTTTTCTCCTTTGGGAAGCCAGGGAGGAGAAATAGTGAAAGAGAAAAAAAAACACACACACAAACAAACCTTAAAAGCTGTCCAAACACCACCAGGGAGCAACCAGGGAGGTCTAGGTCGGGAAAGGTCTAGGATAGGGAGGTTTAGGGATGGGGGTGAGAGCTTGGGGCTAGAAGAAGAGGAATCAATTGTCTATTCTCTAGTTGAGAGGGAGAATAGTCAGTCGAACCTAACTTAAATTTGCTTCAGCCCGTGGATCGGTCAAGTTCTGAGAGTCAAAAACTCAACTGATTGGTCCTCTGGAGAACAACTCTCAGCCACTGATCGGTCGAGTTTGTCCTGGGGGAAACTTGACCGATGGTCAAACTGACCTAAAACCATCAAACTTAATTTCTAGCCATATACATGCCAATTAAATTCATTTTTCTAGCCTATTATGTATATTGAACATACTTAGGCACATATCACTCATCATTGGGTACTATTTAGCGATAAAACCAAGAAATTTGAGAAAATCCCAAAAACAAGCGAACTAAGCATGTCAACAAGCAAATTAAGCACATTTTAGACAAATTTAGACAAGCAATATGAGGATACATGAGCAAGACATATAGGATAAAAACAACTAGCTAGACAACATGTCAATATCATCCAAAGCAACAATGAGCAGTTTAGATCTAATAAAGTTAAATTTCTCTCTAGCTATAGGTTTAGTGAAAATGTCCGCCAACTGATTTTTCGTGTCCACATGTGTGATATAGATATCCTTCTTGGCAATGTGATCACAAAGAAAATGATGGCAAACCTCTATATGTTTAGCTCTACTATGAAATATAGGATTATAAGAAAGATTGATTGCACTAGTATTATCACAATAGATAGGAGAAGCATCAAAATTTATGTTAAATTCTTGGAGCATTTGCTTCATCCGTAGGACCTTGGCACAACAACTCCCGGCTGCCATGTATTCAACCTCGATAGTTGATAATGCCACGGTGCTATGTTTCTTGGAAAACCAAGACACCAAGCATGGTCCTAGAAGGAAGCAAGTGCCACTTGTGCACTTTCTATCAACCAAACAACCCATGTAATCCACATCCCTATATTCTACAAGAGTAAAGTCCCTTGATTTAGGATAGCATAGTCCAAAATTTTGAGTTTTGTCTAAGTACCTAAAAATCCTCTTAACAACAATAAGATGTGATTTCCTAGGGCTTGATTGAAAGTGAGCACACAAATCAACACTAAACATAATATCAGGTCTAGAGGCAGTTAAATAAAGAAAACTTCCAATCATACCTCTATAGAGCTTCTCATCTACCTTCTCACCTTCTTCATCTCTATCAAGTTTGGCGGTGTTGGACATGGGTGTGTCCATCGGCTTCATGTTCACCATCCCAAAGCATTTGAGTAGTTCACTAGTGTACTTGCCTAGGTTGATGAAGTTTCCATCTTTGGTTTGCTTGATTTGGAAGCCGAGGAAGAAAGTCAACTCACCCATCATGCTCATCTCAAACTCACTCTGCATAAGAGAACTAAAATCCTTGCAAAGATCAAGATTAGTTCTGCCAAAAATGATATCATCAACATAAATTTGTATGATAAGAAAATTTCTAGAAGTGTGTTTAGAAATAGAGTAGAATCGACTTTACCCATGACATAGCCATTGTCTAACAAAAAGTTCTTTAATTTCTCATACCAAGCTTGAGGTGCTTGCTTGAGTCCATAGAGAGCTTTTTGCAACAAATAAACATGATTAGGTAGCTTGTCATTTTCGAAGCCTAGAGGTTGAGCAACAAATACTTCCTCCTCGATTGTACCATTCAAAAACACACTTTTAACATCCATTTGATATAGCAAGAAATTTTTATAACTAGTAAAGGAAAGTAGCATTCTAATAGATTCAAGTCTAGCAAAAGGAGCATAACTTTCATCAAAGTCAATACCTTCCTGTTGATTGTAACCTTGTGCCACTAACCTTGCTTTGTTCCTTACCACTTTTCCTAGTTGATCAAGCTTGTTGTGATAGACCCACTTGGTGCCAATGATTTTTCTATCACTTGGTCTTGACACTAGAGTCCACACACGATTCTTCTCGAATTGCTCTAGTTCCTCTTGCATGGCTAGGATCCACTCATCATCACTAAGAGCTTCTTTGATGTTCTTTGGCTCCAGATGTAAGATGAAGGAACTGTCTATTTGTTCTTTGTTGTAGGAAGCTCGTGTCTTCACTCTCTAAAATGGGTTGCCAATGATTAGCTCTTTGGGATGATTCTTTGCAAAGCGAGGAGTAGGATCCTTCTTCTCTTCATCTTCAGCTTCAACCACCTACTTACCTTTGTTGTTGATGTTGAGGTCTTTTAAGATAGGAATCAAGTCATCTGCAACATCATTATCAACAACATTCTTGCCAACAACAGGGTTAGTTTCAATAAACTTAACATTGATAGATTCTTCAATTTTAGACAGTTCAATATTGAAAACTTTATGAGCCCTGCTTGTAGTGTTATAGCCTAGGAAGAAAGCCTTATACGATTTCAGATCAAACTTGTTGAGAGAATCCTTCGTGTTCAAAACAAAACAAGGACATCCAAAAATGTGAAAGAAATCATGGATGGCTTTTTACCACACCATAACTCATAGGGGGGTTTCTTCAAAGAAGGATGTGTAAAAACTTGGTTCTACACAAAACAAGCGGTGCTTACGGCTTCTGCCCAAAACTTCTTAGGAATGTCATATTCAAGTAGCATAGTCTAAGCCATCTCCTGAAGCAACCAATTCTTTCTCTCTACTACCCCATTTGGTTGAGGCGTATGAGAAGAAAAGAAATTGTGTGAGTAACCAGATTTTTCACAAAAATGCTCAAAAAGATCATTTTCAAACTCTTCCCCATGGTCACTACGGATAGAAACAATCCGACAAGAAGCTTCATTTTCAACTCATTTACAAAAGCTTGAGAAAACATCAAGTGCATCACTTTTTGAAATGAGAAAGAAGGTCCAAGTATAATGAGAGAAATCATCGACAATCACAAGACAATACTTGGAACCGTGAAGCGTTTGCATTCTCATTGGTCCAAATAGATCAATATGAAGAAGCTCAAGAGCTCTTTTGGTACTAAGGTCTCCTTTGGATTTGAAGGAGGATTTGGTTTTTGTGCCTTATGTACAAGGTTGACATTCCTCATCCTTTTCAAAATCCAATTTGGGAAGTCCCCAAACCAATTCCTTTTTGCTCAAATTCTTCATTTGATGCATATTCACATGACCCAAACGGCGATGCCAAAGAGAAATATCATTTTTATCCACAACCAAGCATCTATAAAGTAGACATTCTAAAGATGTAAACAACACAAGATATCCATTATCACAAAGTTGGCTTACACTTATCAAGTTGTAATGTAGGACATCAACAAGCAAAACATTCTTGATACATAGCTCGTTGCCTACATCACCCTCACCTATAACCTTACCTTTCTTGTTGTCCCTGAAGGTTACCGATCCTCCTTTCTTTTTCATGAATTTGTTGAAATGGCTGATTTCACCTGTCATATGTTTTGAGCAGCCACTATCAACAATCCACCTATTTTTGACCTACATGAAAGAAGGATGTCGGTACCCAACTCAAACTTTGGGATCCGGGGTTAGCTTGGAGACCCATTTCATCTTTTGATTGGTCCCCTTTGGCTTGTAAGGACAATAAGTAGAGTAATGATCATCACATTTACAATGAGCACATACCATAGGGTTTTTAGAGCCGAAAGTCTCTCCATGGAAGATAGGAGGTTCCACACTCTTCTTCTTACCCTTACTCTTGTTCTTATTCTTACCCTTGGGAGCAATCCCATCATATCCTAAACCACTAGTACCAATGTGTTTGGTAGAGTGTTCTAGGACAACATTAAGGGATTTCTTTCCCGCAAGAAACTTTTGCAAAGAAGCTCGTAACTTAGCATTATCATCACTAAGGTTAATGACAGTAGAAGATAAACTAGAAATATCATCTCTAGCATGTAATAGGTCAGCCTCTAAATAGAGTGCTTTAGTATGATAAGAATCACGTTTTAAAGTAGTGCTAGCTACCTCATTACTTTGCAAAATAGGTCTAGATGATAGATCATTAACTTGAGCAAGCAACTTAGCATTTTCAGATTTAAGCAACAGAATTTCCTTTTGATAGACATGAATTTCTTGCTTCCTAGCTTCATCAATGAGATTTCGTTCTACATTTTTAGTTTTAAGAACATCTATCTCATTTTGGCATCTTTCGTTATCTTCCTTAAGATCTGCAGTAGTCTTAAGATAGACACCATTCTCAACCTCTACTCCATTGTATTCAAGATCAAGGTCAAGAAATTGCCCTTGCAAAGAATCTATGCTATCAAGGAGCAGTTTGTCATTTTTATCAAGAATCTCAATTTTAGCATAAAGATCATCTATTATCTTGCCTAATCTTTTCCTTTTGGATTTGCATTTAGTAAAAGATGACCGACAATCATTAAGCATATCAATAAGAGTTTCCTTAGATAACTCATGCAAATTGACTTCACTTACCTAACCTACATCTTCACTTGTAGAGGCCATGAGAGCAAGGTGGCATTTTCCATCTTCGGTGCTTGAAGAGCTCGAGGAAGACTCCTCCCAAGCTGCATGAGTTGTATCTTTGCTTCTTCTTTCTCTCTTCTCCTTTCTCTTGTATTTGCCTTCTCTCTTGTACTCCTTGTCTTTCTTATGGCTGCTCTTGTGATGGCTCTTATTAGCCTTGGGGCAGTCACTCTTGTAATGTCCCTTTTGGCCACACTCATAGCATCTAGGAGTTGATGAAGAAGGCTTCCCCTTGAAGTGTTTGCCCTTTGAGTAGTTTACTTCATTCTCATTTGGGCCTTCATCTTCACTTGAGGAGGGAGTAGGGGACTTGAGAGCAAGTTGTTGCTGCCGTACCATATCTTCAATCTTAGCTTTGAAGGTTGTGTCCTTGATCTTCTTGGACTCCTTCTCTTCTCTCTTTTCTTCTTGTTCTTGCTTATCAAGCCTTGGTTCATGGTCTTGAAGGTTGCCAACCAGCTCCTCAGTTGACAATTCACTAAGCTTGTACACTTCTTCAATGGATGTAACCTTGGGCTCCCATCTCTTTGGAAGAGATCTTAGGATCTTGGAGTTGATATTGCCTGTGTCCATCACACTACCAAGGGCTTCCAATCCATTGATGATGAAATTGTGCCTAGTGTACATATCAACCACTCTTTCATTCTTACCCATCTTAAAGTTCTCAAGAAGACCACCAAGCATGTAGATCTTTGCTTCCTTCACTTGCTTTGTTCCTTCATAGGTGACACAAAGCTTGTTCCAAATCTCATGTGCAGTGTCCCAATAGAAGATCTGGTTGAACTCGGATGGGGTGAGGGTTGTATAGATGATGCTCACAGCTTTGGATGTGAATGCAGCTACAAAATGATAGTTATGCAACTACATGACACGCACCTAAAGATAATGTGCATGTATAACTAGTTTATTTTTTTATTTCATTTTCATGCAAAAATATGTGAAAATAGTTGCAATGCAAGACCTATCTACATGAGATGCAATCAAAGAGATGAAAATCATAATGTACTTCCAGTTCTTATGGTGGAATATGAAAACAAAGGGGTGGATAGATCACAAGATTAATTGATTGAACCTTTGGAAAATATTATGTGTCCCTCCTTACTGACCTGTGTAGTAATTAAGAGGTTTCTCTCTCTTATTTCAAATTAAGGTCTCATTATCATTTGGTCAGTTTAGGCTCAAACAACCAGTTCCGTCCACTTTTCATGAATCAAAGGAATGTACAGTTGTGATTTCCTATTTTAGAGTTGACAAACCCTATTATTTCCTTAAGTTATGTGCTCAAAGTTAAACAACCCAAGCTTGCAAAAGCACTAAAAATTTTCAAATTTTCCCCTGACGTCAATGTACAAGCAACGAGATGACACATGACATTAGACATCCACAATTACACTAGATAGAGTGTGGATCCTACGAACAACGAGATAACTAAGAGAAATAAATGACAAAACACAAAGCAATAAAAACTAAAAACTAAAGGATAGAAACTGTTCCACCCCCCAAGCTTGAATTCGACTATGGCCTCATAGTAAAAAACAACCTTAAAAGGTGGAACAGTGATATCGATCATTCAGTAGGTGGAGGCGGGTACTGCGGAACCGTGGGGTCCCTAGATGGGTGCTGCCCCTGAAAACTCGGATCATACTGGGGCATTGGCGGAGGCTGTGGATACCCCCAAAGTAATTTTGGCTCCAGTAATTGTCATAGAAGGGTTGCTGCTACATCTCCATCCTATGCAACCTGTCATGGATGTTTTGTTGGTTGTCGAGGAGGAGGCACTCATTCTCGAAAATGGCCCTCTGGTTATCTAACAGCCGGGTCGTTGTATCCTGAATACCGGCGTATGAAGTTGTATGTTGTTGTTGGGTCTGATGAATCTCCTGCAGCATCGAGTACATCCCTTGCATGGAGTAGGCATCCTCTCCTTGATGAGAGGGCTGAGGTGGCGGAGGCTATGAAGATGAAGATGCACCCGGATGCATGCGGGAGTGCTTCCGGGGTGCCACTCTTGCGCGAAGAGGAGTGAAAGCCTCCTCTTCCTCTTCATGCTCGTCGTCGTCATTATCATTGTCATCATTGCCGCCGTCTTCATCTGAGTCATCAATGGTGATGACGGGCCACCTGAAATGCTGAGCGCCCTCGATGTTGAAGATAGGGTCAGGAAGCGAACACTCTTGATATACGTGATTGACATGGCAATGCGCATACGCCAAGCCATCACAGAGCAGGAGGAGGTTGGAGCAGTGCAGATGCTGCAGGTTGACCTTACTCCTACTGGAAAGGGGAGTAAGCTGGGAGAGATCCAACCCAAGATAGATGGCCAATGGTGTGATTAGCCCTCCAAAATGGATAGGAGCTTTCCCCGTACTCCTTTTCACGGCAACCACATGCGTCAAGAAGAACGCGTCCCAATTGCACTCCTCGCGCTTCAGCAGTTTCTGCAGGAAGATCAAATCCCTCTTGGAATTTGCTAAGAGACAAGTCGCCATGAGCAAATAGCGTGGTGCAGAGCATGCAGTGCAGAATCCGCACAAACGGATGCTCGAAGTCAGCAATTGCAGCGTTGTGGTAGCTAAATGATTTGCCCGGAGGCGCAGTCACGAGCTGGGCAAAGATATCATTGTAGTCTGTCCTGTTGTCTGGCCTCCGGTGCTGGTAAGCGTCATGATACCAGTTGTATACCGAATTGAACTGAGCGAGGGTAATGGTATAGTTGTTGTTGAAGAGTCTGAACGACACCCACCCTTTCTTCCACTCTCTATCGGTGGCGATCAAGTCATTGGGCATCACATTGATGTCCAATGATGCCATGAACTCTGCCACGAGTTCCTTGTAAGTCGGCCACTCGCCGAAGAATGGCTGACCGTCGGCGTGGAACTCCATCTCGTCGGGCCTTCTGGTTGTATGTCTCATCTACCCCTTCAAGGTGTACGTGAGATTGTCATTGAACCCCAGGTCGTGGACCATCGTCCGATCCAAGTAGCGTGTGGGCTCAATCTTTCTCTTCAAAAGCTCCTCGTAGACCTTCCGAATCTCCACGGAAGGGTGGACTATCCTCGGATGAGGAATCGATGTGGTTCGTGGAGGAATGAACTCGGGAATCTCATTGGGTACTGCCTGTGAAGAAGATGCTCCTGCGATATGCACCATTGTCATCGAGAAAGAAGGAATAGAATACGGAGCTCAGTGAAGACGATCTCGGAGAAGACAATCTCCACTCGGTAAAGATCGCGCTCCTGGGATGCTCGTGGCAGGCCTCCGGTCGCACAACACAGCGCAAAGCACAAGTAGGGGGCAAAGACTCTGAAGGTGTGACATCATATGACAACCATCCCTCCCTTTTATAACTGTGGTCATTGCTGCTGTGCATCCGTCGATACCATCGACGCGGGTCGATGTTATCGACACATGTAGCACAATCCGGTCTTCGTTAGCATCGACGGTTGTCAATAGCCTGATGTGGGGGCCCAGATTGATGACGTGTCGATACCATCGACGGGCGTCGTCGATGGTATCGACCCATCCCACGGATCGACTCTCTTGACGTAGCGATCTCCATTGATTCCCTCTCATGGATCGGTGACATGTCATGTCGATACCATCCACACAAGTCGATAGTATCGACTCTTCTTAGGGAAAACACCCTCGCGAGGCCCGGCCGCCGCTTTCTGCCTGAACCGGGTCGATACCATCGACAGGCCCGTCGATGGTATCGACTTCACTGAGACAAATTTCGTCTGAATATCTTCAGGGATCTCGCAAGTATCGAAAGCCATGTTGATACTATCGACCCCTTTCTGGCAATTTCTTCAGCGCTACTAATGGTAGGTCGATACCATCGACGAGGCCGTCAATGGTATCGACTCAGAAAAAATTCTATAGCCGCCTAACTGTGCCCATGTCGATACCATCGACACAATGGTCGATGGTATCGACCCTGCCTTAGGCCTGCACACTAAACAAACGATCATGGTATCATTTTTACACTAAAAACAAAATCAAATCAAACTAACTTACAAATGTGAAAGAAACTAAATGAAACTACTAATGGCTGGGTTGCCTCCCAACAAGCGCCCTTATTTAACATCTTAGGCTAGACGAAATCAAGCTCCTCATGCATCTGTAAGTGCAATGAGTTTGACCTCATGCACTTTCCTCGTGTAATCCTCACCGAAGTACAACTTCAATCGCTGTCCATTAACCAAAAATGTTGTCTCGCCATCACGCACCATGATTGCTCCATGTGGTCTGACCTCCTCTACAGTGAAAGGTCCACTCCATCGGGATTTCAATTTCCCAAGATGCATCTTCAACCTTGAGTTGAACAAGAGCACACGATCTCCCTTCTTGAAGACACGCATCTGAATGTGTCGATCGTGAATCAGCTTTGTTCACTCCTTGTAAATCTGTGAGCTTTCATATGCATTCATCCTCAGCTCGTCGAGTTCATTTAGCTCTAACAAGCATTTCTTTCCTGCTTCATCATAGTTCAAATTCAGCTTCCTCAGCGCCCAGTGCGCCCTATGCTCCAATTCCACCGGCAAATGGCAAGCCCGCCCATAAGCCAACCTAAAAGGCGTAGTGCCTATAGGTGTCTTATATGCCGTATGATATGCCCATAAAGCGTCCGGTAGCAGTGTACTCCAGTTCTTCCGTGTCGAAGCCACTGTGCGCTCCAAGATTTTCTTAATCTCTTTATTGGAGACTTCGACTTGCCCCTGTGTCTGCGGATGGTATGGGGTACCAATGTTGTGCTTTACCCCGTACTTTCTCAACAAGGCAGCGAACTTTTGATTTTTGAAATGGGTACCTCCATCACTGATAATCATCCTTGGTACGCCAAATCTGTAGAAAATATAGTCCTTGACAAACCTACACACTACATCAGCATCATTGGTCCTAGTGGGTATTGCTTTACCCACTTCGAAACATAGTCAACAGCTAATAAAATGTACAAGTTAGAGTTTGAGGACACAAAGGGTCCCATGAAATCAATACTCCACAAATCAAACACCTCAACCTCTTGAAATACATTGAGGGGCATCTCCTGTCGCTTTGAAATGTTACCTGCCCGTTGGCAGGAATCACATCGCCGCACATAATCATATGCATCCCGGAACAATGTAGGCCAGTAAAGACCGCTTTCAAGTACCTTGGCCGCAGTTCTAGAACTTGCATGATGGCCACCCATTGGTAAAGTATGACAATGACGAAGTACACTCTCATACTCAACCTCCGGCATGCACCTGCGCAACACGCCATCCCTGCATTGCTTCAACAGAATGGGGTCATCCCAGAAATAATATCGCAAAGAATGGAAAATTTTCTTTTTCTCTTGATATGTCCAATCATCCGGGATAATTTTGCAGGCAAGATAATGAACAATATAAGAGAACCATGGATCTTTAGATTTAACAGATAGAAGTTGATCATCAGGGAATGTCTCGGTGATGGGTTAATTAATGTCCTTCTCATCTACCCTTTCCAACCTAAACAAATGGTCTGCAACCACATTTTCTATGCCCGCCTTATCTTTAATTTCAATATCAAATTCTTGTAACAGTAAGATCCCCCTAATCAGTCTAGGTTTGGTGTCTTTCTTTTCCATCAAGTACTTTATGGCTACGTGGTCCGTCCATACCATGACTTTAGATCCTACAAGATATTGCCAGAATTTTTCAAAAGCAAAAACAACGGCGAGAAGCTCTTTTTCAGTTATCGTGTAATTCAGTTGTGCTTCATTTAAAGTTTTGGACGCATAGAAAATCACAGCGGGTTTATTGTCAACACGTTGTCCTAAAATGGCCCCTACTGTGAAATCTGATGCATCACATATCTTCACCGGATCTACCTCCAACCCCTTGCTAGACACTTTATGTCCAAGCACGATCCCTTCACTAACCATCATATGGCATTTCTCCCAATTGAGAACTAAGTGTGTGTCCTGACATCGTTGCAAAACTTTATCCAAATTGTATAAACATTCATCGAAAGATGCACCATAGACGGAGAAATCGTCCATAAAGACTTCCAAACAGCGCTCAACCATGTCGAAGAAAATGGCAAGCATGCAACGCTGAAAGGTTGCTGGTGCATTGCACAAACCAAAGGGCATACGGTGGTATGCAAATGTTCCATAAGGACAAGTGAAGGTGGACTTCTCTTGGTCCTTAGGATCAATGGAAATATGATTGTAGCCTGAATAACCATCTAAAAAACAAAAATGAGATCGACCTGCTAATCACTCTAAAATCTGATCAATGAATGGAAGCGGAAAATGGTCCTTCAACGTAGCAGCATTCAATCTACGGAAATCTATACACACACGCCACCCAGTTACCAGGCGGGTCGTGACTGGCTCGTTCAACAGATTATGAGTAACAGTAATTCCCCCCTTTTTAGGGACTACATGTGTAGGACTCACCCACGTCGAGTCAGATATAGCATAGATGATACCTGCAGAAAGGAGTTTGATCACCTCCTTCTTGACTACCTCCATCATGCTTGGATTTAGTCGGCATTGTGGCTGAATTATAGGTTTGACTCCCTCCTCGAGCCGGATCTTGTGCTGGCATAGTGTAGGGGAGATCCCCTTGATGTCTGCAACCGACCACCCGAATACACCTTGGTGGTTCTTCAGTACGATCAACAGTTGGTCCTCCTCCTCGGCACTCAGATATGCCGAGATAATCACTGGTAGCTTTTTACCCTCGGCTAGAAATGCATATTTCAAGTGAGGCGGCAGTGGCTTCAATTCTAACTCTGGCGGAACGATCAATGATGACTGAAGCGGTGGTGGGAGTTCTCCAAGATCTTCATAGTACCTAGCATAAAAGCACGGAAGCACCAGAAGCATCTTGGCACACTCTTGTAGTGACTTGCTTCTCATCCAGTCATGTGTTATATTAACTAGGCAGGCTTCAAGAGGTAGTTTTGGATATGCATTGAAGACAGAACTTGTTATGGCCTCATCTTTAGTAGAAGGAGGGATGTCCTCCTCTTCATCATTCGGAAAACCCACAGCCTTGCTAAGAGAAACAACTTTGGTCTGCTCCATAATGTCTATAGCCAGTGTCCCCTTTTCCACCTTAGTCATTACATGAGCCATATCTAGAAATGGCTTCCCTAGACAAATAGAAATATTCTGATCAAAGTGCTTCACCATGCGGCCTTGCTCCTTTGCTTTAGATTGTGTTGTGCTTGAGGGAATGACCATTTCAAACCGATCATCAGCGATACCCAAGGTCAAACGGCCTCTTCCCATCTCAAGTATCATATTTACAGTGGCTTGGAAGGGTCACCCAAGGAGTAACTCATTTCCTTGCTCATCCTGCATTTCCATTACAACAAAGTCTGCTAGAAATACAAACCGATCAACTTTCACCAACACGTCCTCACAAATGTCGTATGTCTTCACCACGAAATTATCTGCTAACTGAATTGTCATATTGCTCGGCCTTGATTCTTTCAGTCCCAGATTCTTGAACGTAGAGAGAGGCATCAGATTTATACTTGCCCTAGAGTCACACAGTGCTTCACCGAATCTCACTTTACCAATGTAACATGAAATGTTGAAGCAGCCCGGATCCTGCCTTTTAGGTGGAAATGTACCCATGATAAACGCACTCACCTGTTCCTTAAGAACCACGACCTTGGTAGGGATTTTCCTCTTCTTTGTGATTATGTCTTTCAGAAACTTGCCGTAAGAGGGAATTTGCTCTATTGCCTCTAACAATGGAATGTTGATAGAAAGCTTTCTAAAGCTATCTAGAAACTTCTTGAACTGAGCGTCCACTTTCTTGGCTTTCACGCTATTGGGATATGGGACTGGGACAGTCTGTGCCCTTTGACGTGGTAGCACATATGTCGTCCTCTTCTGTGGCTCCTCCTCCACAATGACGGGTTCTATTGCAACATCCTCTACCACATCCTCTATCGGCTCTGTGATTGGAATCGGAACCTCCTCTACGGCCTCACCTGTGGTTTCTGACTGGGGTTTGCTTGGTTCATCGGCCCTGGGGTTTAAAATCTTCTTACCGCTCTGGAGCAGAATTGCCTTAGCTTGTTGATTTCCTCCTGGAATGTTTGTATTTCTCGGAAAACCTTACTGCGCTGGCTTTTTCAGATTTGCTATCTCAGCTACCATCTGCACCAACGATGTCTCTATTGTCCTCATCTGAGCCTCGTGACTTTGTAAGGTCTGTCCAAATTGATTCATAAATTCCCCTTGTTGCTTTATCTGTTGGCCAAATGTGCTCATTAGTTATTGATTCTGCTTGATAACTTGGTTGAGCAACTCATTGATCTTATCCTCTGACGACGGTTGGGGTTTTGCGTCAGGGTCCTGCAAGAAATTATTTGGGTATTTCCAGGAGAATTTCTTGTCTTTCCTCCACGAGTAGTCGTTGTTTCTATACCCCTGCTACTGGCGCATGAATTTTACTTGAGCTTCGTCATCAGATTCTGCGTCTTCTTTTGCAAGCAATTTCTTTGCTAGAAGGTCCATCTTCTCATTTAGCTCTTTGATGGCCTTTGACTTTCCTGCATCCCGAACATGCTCTACGGTGTCTCTATCGCCCCAAGATTGCTTCTTAGTCATGTTCTTCAAAATTTCCTAACACCTCGTGCCTGTGTTGTTTAAGAAGAAACATGAACCTGTGGAATCTAAGTTACTTCTATCATGCTCGGAAAGAGCAAAATAGAAGATTTTGACCTGCTTCTCCTTGTCAAGCCCATGATGTGGGCACCTCCTTAGCATGATCTGAAACTGTTCCCAGGTCTCAGAATAAGTCTCCCCTGCCTTCTGGCTGAAATTATGGATCTTCTGGACCAAATCGTTGGTCTTCTTGGGCGGAAAGAACCTCTCAAAGAACACCTCAATCATTTGGTCCCATGTTTCCACTGTCTCATCATCCAAATTATGCAACCATTCACGCGCATTCCTTGCCAGAGAGTTGGGGAACAGCTTCAGGTAAAGTGTCTCCTGTGGAAACCTATCAATCTTGATCATGTCGCAGTTTTCCACAAAATTATTGATGTGTGCGACCGGGTCCTTGTTCTTCAGCCCATGGAACGCATTCGATTTGACTAAATTTATTAATGTTGGATCAATCTTATATGTCGGAATGTTAACTGCCAGCTTCTTGATTGGCCCCTTTGATGCCGATGAGGAACAAGCTTTTATCTTCTCCCATATCGTCTGCTCTTCTGCCATGGCTTCTTATTCTAAGTCGGAATCTATTTCGTCTGGTTGGTCTTGAATATAGTTCTCCGCGTCGTTTGGTCCCGACAGTGGAACCTCTGGTGATTGCTGCGTGTAGTCAGTGCTACGTGTCCTCACCATGCACTAGTACCTGCAAAATGATAATTTCAGTTCAGTACCGTGCTAGATGATTACAAAATATGAAAGATAAACTATGAATTTCAAAAATGATTACAAAATAATAAAAACAGAAAATGGCCTAGAATGGCCGCTTGCAGCACTCGTAGTGCCGACAATTTGCCGTGTCCCCGGCAACGGCGCCAAAAACTTGACACGATTTTACTGTGCGTATAACGCAAGTGCACGCGTCAGTGTAGTACAGGCCCTTGTGAGGCCCGAGTCGAACTCAGGGACACTAAATTAGCGGTAGACTACTACTAACTACTCGCAATCAGCTATACCAAAAAAAGGTTATGAGAGTTGTTGTGAAATAAAAGAAAATAAAATAAAACAAAGCAATTGATTAAGTGTTTAGTTTAATCAATTTAAATGAGGATCTTTAGGATTGCGGTTTCACCGCGGGTCTTCATTCTATGAATTTCCACATAGTTAAATGAAATTATCTCTCAATCCGGGTAGTGGCCTGTAATCAAAATTGTTCACTATCATGATACAATTTACTACCTAAGTCTAGGTCGGTTCCACCGTCGTAGTAACCTATACCCTAAACTAGGTGCATTAGAACCGACCTCTGGGTTTCCACCATTAACCGTACATCACCTTGTTCAAGAGATTTGTTAATTAATGTGAATTCCGTCTCTTTTCGACCGTTAATTCTTCTTTCAAAGTAATTAAAGGCATTAGATTATCATTATGGTGATCAAGAATAATAATATAATTGAGAAAACGAAATCATACCACGGATTTAAGAGACAAATGATGAATTAATATGATAAAAATGTCATACAATGCTTCCCCGGGCTACTCCCGGTCCTAAAGATAAAGGGGATTAGCCCCGCATGTTCATCTCAGAGTAAAACATGGTTGAAGAAAGGGGAAACATGGAGAAAAACGTGGACAAAGTGATGAAACCCCTGAACAGAGAAGATCCAATCGTTCCTCAGCGTAGAGTGCGCGATCTACAGCCTTTCGGCGGTGGAAAACATCTTCTCCGGCTTCCGGAACGGCTGGGTGTGCTTCTGGGCTCCGTTCTTCTCTCCACACCTTCTCGGGATGTGTGCAGCGGCTAATGACATGATTCCCTCCTCTTGGCCGCCGTCATTACGTATAATCACTGAGTTAGGTTGAAAAAATATCACAACCGTTGGATTAGAGCTGATCTGAAACAAACTTTAATCTGACGGCGTCGATACCATCGACGCGGGTCGATGGTATCGACCCCTCGTGATATCGGCAAGCCTTCTTTCTTTTCTGTCATTGCGCCTGCTTCTGGCTCGATACCATCGACGCGGGTCGATGGTATCGACACCCTTAGGCGTCGGTTTTATCCCTTTTCTGTCGTTGAAGCTACACGTGTTGATAGTATCGACTTTGGGGTCGATAGTATCGACTGGCTAGTCGCTGACAACCTGATGGTAACTCGCTACCATCGACTCTGTGCTGCTTCTTGCGGCTGCCTGCCTGTGGCTGTGTCGATAGTATCGACTACTATCGATGGTATCGACAGCTGCAGATATGTGTTTTTCCTGAAATTGCAAAACAAAACCACATCAGCCGAGATAAAACCTATTATTGTAATCATTTATGCTCAAAACAATAAAATAAGAGAGATTTGACACTGAGAGGGATCATAGACTAAAATAACTGAATTATGCAATATTAACCACCAAAGTGACCAATAAACGCATAAAACGCGAGTAAAACAAGTCTATAAATGCGACTCAAAATCATTGCATCAGTTAGGAGCAATAAATATTAATGAAATGATATTAGCCGCAATGGGAACCCTGGAGAAACTGTAATACTAAGGAATCTATCTATACTATGATCACAAACTAATCATTTTAGTTATCATTCTTACAGTTTAGTTAATTAGTCAACCAGTCACTCTTTTTCATAGGTCTAGTTGATCAAGTCACTATTAGTAGCAGTTTGTAGACTCACATTTTCCCAGTGTTTGATATTTGGGCCTCTTTGGGCCGATATTACATCGATACGTACACTTGCATTTTGTATATGTAGTAAACACACATCAGTGACCTCATCTTTATGCATCTAGGGACTGCCTCTCACATTCACCCATTGGGAAACATGTAAGTAATATCGATTGATTATCATGGTGGAGTCATTTAAATGTTGATTTCCCCATGGTTACAAGAAAAGATCAATAATATCAACTGATATTCCAAAGTAAAAATACAAAGAAATTAATAAAAACTTCCCACCATAAAGCCTATGGAGTCGTTGCAACCCTTCATAGACAAGCCATATTCCCCATAGAAAAGTCATCCACAAGACATCTCCTCAGGTTCGTCAGCATGTGGGTAATACACACCTCCACCCCAGTCAAAAGAAGGGACCGCGTCTAGATCAAAAAGGAAGGAAACCAACTGATGTCTCCCCTATTCCCCACATTGTTGCTAAACAAGAAACCAATGATTGACACAAACAAGAACACTTTAACCCTTAGGGATGCATAGAAAGGATATTTGGTGCCCCACCTCTCACCCTTATGAAAGAAGGTGTCTCTCAACCAAGTAAACTTGCCTCATATCTAGAGGCCATCCCAATATCATCAAGGTTCACCCCTAAGATCCCAATGAGATGGTGAAGCCCTCACTCTTGCCAGTCAGACAGAGAATAGATGGGGATCACACCAAACCTAAATTGAAGATCCTAATAAACTCACTAGGGATTATAGCCAACTCTCCAAAAGCAAAGTGGAATCTGCTAGTCTCAGGAAAAAATGATCAATCAGAGAAGGAGGTAGTGCCTATCAACTATCCCACACCCATAAATTCTACCGAAGTCAGTTCCCTCAAGTAGATCTAACTGCTTGACAACTAAACTGTCATACAACATCCTTAGCTCATTCCAAGAAGTCTGCAAGTAAATATTCAGCTATGAGACCCTAAAGAGACAATGTGGAACACAAAGTCAAAACCATAATCATGGGAGGAAAATCCCGATTCAAGCCCAACAAAGTAGAAAGATAATAACATGGATCAAAGTTTACAAGTTATACATCATCACCCGATCGACGACCTCAATGATGCATGTTATTGCACAACAAACCTGGATACAAACAAAACACTCCATTGGGAGAAATTTTCCCATGATCTTTCCTGCACCACCGTGACAACTATCTAGAGAAAACATTGATCAGAGATTTCATAAATTACATATATGAACTCACTAAAATAAGTTATAATGCATATGGTGGGTACGCCTTATCCCTGTGTCATCTCCCGTGTCTTGTTCATCCATGACAGGGTCCTCCTCAGACTAGTCACGAGCCTCCATTTGCACAAGTATAACGGCAATGACACGAACTCTTCACACCAATTAAAATAAGCTCAATCAGACGACAAATGAATAAGTAAATGTCAAAATAGCAAAATCAACCAAATCACAAATCACAATGCAGATCCATGCATCTCCAACCTCCAAACCATAAAGAATACCAAGAAGCCAAAATAAGATTTTTCCATTGAGGGCCAAAATGGCCAAACTAAAGTGCAAAATGAAAGCTATACCTTCCTAGAGACGAATGTATCTGAAATTCACACAAAGTACCATCATAATAGGAGGTCTAAAGCCCTGCTACTGCTGAAGCTGAGCAATTTGTTGTGGCATCAAATCTAATTGAAAGCATTCTACAATATGTTGGGTCTGGGTTGGTAGATCACCGCAATCTGCCTGTTAGTTTTTCTCTCTCCTCAATACAATCTCCATTGTTGTTTGCTCAAGTTGACTCTCTGTACGCCACTGCAACTCAAGTGAATAAGAAATGGTAAGGGTGATGACCCCCTCTCTCATTTCCCCTCTTTTAAAATAAAAAATATTTGTATAAGATGCAAACAAGTCCCAATATTTTTTTACCAAAATTTATGGATTTTTCTAAATTTTGTAAATATGTAAAATAAAAATAAAAGTACAAATAAAATACCAAAAGATTGTAAAATTTGAAGATTCTAAATATTGGCCTACAAAGACGAAATTCCACTATTCAAAAAATATAGCAGTTCTTTGATTTAACTATGATCGCTAGGGTCTCGAATCATGACCTAAAATTGAACCAACTCAAAGTCTCATTTTTATATATACATGATCATGGACCATAACCTAAAATTGGACCAATTGCGTCCTTCATCCCCAAATCTCCAGACTATGACCTAAAACTAGACCAATTGTATTCTACATTTTCAAAATCTGGTTAGGATCCTAGCTCACAACCACCCCATGCTCATATTTCTAAATCCTTTCAAGGTCCTGACTCATTACCTTAAATTAATACAAAGTTACCCTCCCATTCAGATATTTTGATGGCCCTGAACTACGACTGGGCCATCAATCTTGCTTTCATGCACGTATCTTTTGACAATCTCAGGTCATGACTTAAAAATGAACCAAATTGCCAGAAACATTTTCAAGAAGAGAGCTAGAGAGTTGGGGATAATTGCTCATCAACACTAGAGGGGATGGATGATGAAATAGTGGAGAAAGGCATCATGCGGGCCACCTTTCATTGGATAATCAGATGATACCAAGTTTTTGTTGGTATGTATGCCCTGAGAGCCAATCATGGGATGATTGGTGGGATACATTAAGATTGATTTGATAAACATCAAAGGCAAGCTTCCAATTCTTTCTAGTTTAGTCATATGAGATAATGATAGAACAGATTGAATGTCTAGAGAATGACAATACTCAATGACGTATGCTTTCAGGTTAAGGACCTGAACGATGAGATCATACGGATGCTAAGAGTTTGTACGTTCTTATTATGTCCCTAGTCGGATGTCATTGTGGAAGGTAGATAGACAACAATGACACACAAGACTAGATTGTGGTGTTGGTTGATGACAAAATCTCATTAGTCATGATATGGAGATATCAAACTAAACACATAGGTACTTGTTAGAGAACAAGTGTACCAGACAGACCCACCGTGAGTTTGACACATGGAACCATGACATGGTAGTCACAGTCAGTTCTCACAGTGATGGTGGTGAGTGTGATTCTTTGACCTGAAATCACTACACTCAACACATGTCGTTGGGTACACTTTGACATCATCAAACGCAGTCTTGAAACATGGGTTGTTATAAAGGTGATGATTGGGTGGCTTTGACACATGGGGCTTTTGAGGGGTGAGTGATAGATATGGGATTTGTCCCTCCTGAGGGAGTTTGATATCCATGGCCACTTGATGAGTAGGATTGAGATAGGCATGCATGCATGTGTGAATCAGTATGCGATATTGATGTCATACATATCTCCTCCAATCTACTCTGAGATCAAGAAAGTGAATGAACGTTGATAGGATGACTGTTCCATGCCTCGAGTTCATTCGAGATATTAGTGACAAAGGAATTATACATTCACTGTAACACCATTCACGAATTGTAGGATTGAAAGTTGTTCGCCAACTTTCCTTTTCATTTGGGTAGCAATGATGTGTGACTAAGCACCACTCTTTGCTTGTGAAGTCATAAGTTTTATGGACTTTCACTGCCAACGTGAAATGGACCTGTAGGGTCACACACATAGGATTTAACCTGGAAGAGGAGTTTATCCACAAACGATGTTTAGATTGATTACTAAAGGAGTTTGGTAGTTCAATTAAACACTCAATCAATTGATAGTTCAGTATCATAGTGTTCAAGGTGTTGGACCGATTTATTAGAGTATCGGATTGATTGAAATTGCAATTTACTGATTTTGCACAGTCTGCACTCCCAACCGATTGGCTCATATGATGAACCGATCGGCTCAAGACAGGTTGAACCGACCGGTTCAAGGGTTGAACCGATCATCTCAACTGGTCCAAACGAGTGAGTTGGGAAAGTCAGGTTGGCAAGATATTTCTTTTCGTTTCACTTGTCCAATTTGATTGGAACAAGGATTGGTATTTGGATCAATTCGAAACAAAAGAGGAAAAGTCAATCGGGAACTGATCAGGACCACAAACCGATCGTCTCATGCTTGAACCGATCGGCTCAGGTGTCCCAACTGATCGGTTCAGGTGTGAACCGATCGGCTCAGGTCCCCAACCGACCGTTTCATGCTTGAAACGATCGGTTCGGGTGGCACAGTTAGTTGTTTTGTGGAAAATCTCGAACCCTTCTACTCCTGCTTTAATCCCGCATTACCCAGGATAGAGAACCCTATCCCATGACCCTCATATATATAGGGGTATTCGGGTCTTCTCAAGAACAACAACTCAGAACACCAGTTGCTCTGCAAAGTTGTCGTTCTCTCTGGTTGTGGTAACCGAGAGAGCCCGAGCAAGTGCTACCCGATAAGGGAGGCACAAAAAGGGAAAGACAATTGCAGAAAAGCGATTGGTGGCAAGAGAGTGTGTCGGTGGCTAGTACACTGACAGGAGGGTGCGACTCCTTCCGATTCCTTGTGGAACAAGGAGATCGGAGTTCCAGGTGGTCCGTGTGGACTACTTCAGAGGCGGGAGACTTCTGCCGCTCGGAGGACAGTTGTCAATCCCGACAGTCCCTGTGAGACCAGAAGCTGCACAGACACCGTCCAAGACCGGAGGTGAAGACCGTGCAAGCCGTGAGGTAACATCGTCGAGCAAGCCTCGGGACAAGGTATGTCTCTACAAACCATCCTTCCTACTGTATAGACGTTGACGCGATTCCTTTATTCTGGGTTTGGGGAGAAGAAAATTTTTGTTTCCGCTGCCTCTCCCCTTGTAACCCAACAGTGGTATCAGATCCACGTCAACTGCTCTATGCTTTAGGATTATCGATGTGATCGATTTTGGTTTGTCGCCTTTATTTATTGCATACGTTGCCAATAAAATTGGCTTTATGCATGTCCAATCCTAAATCCACAAATCTCAATATACATATATGTTATGTAATATGAATGCACTCGATACGCGTCGCCCTTAAACGAGTTTTGTGGTGGATGTATAGCGTGGTTATGGCCAATAAACCCTATGTATGTGTGCTTGGTTGAATGTGGTTGCTTGCATCTCGATCTGCGCACCTATTCCCTATCTCTTATTCCTGATGTAACTTGAGATAACTCGAGATTTCTTTCCTACCTTTGCTCCCCCGAATGTAACTCGGGGTTTCCCAATACAAATGTAAATAGGATAGATCTTTTATTTCCTGTTATGTCAAAGAACGGCGGACAACCTGACGACGACTGAGACGATCGATTCAAGGAGTGAATTGACCGGTTGGCGATCCAGACGACCGGTTCGAGGAGCGAGACGATCGGGTGGCATCCATGAGGAGATGCATGACGACCAGGCAAACCGATCGGTTGGAGGAGCCAACCGATCGGCTGGTGGCACCCAGATGACCGGCCAGAGCGAGCAGGTCATTCATGTGATGAGTTGATCAACTCAGACGGCTATAGCACTCCATCATGAATAGGTTGCATGTGATGTAGACCTAGATGACCGTGATTCCTCTTGGCACGAAGAATCACATTAGGATGGCCATAATCATTGCTTTTATCATTTCACATGTTTTCTGTGGGATATAGCATGTATATGATATGTGCTATGTATTGTGGTGATTGGATATGTATATATAAAAACCAAATCCCTCATTAAATATTAAAGTTTTAGATGCCTTCCAAATGTGACACACGTGAAAAACTTGATCGGCCAAGTGTGGGCATGCCCTAGCGTGGTGCACTGTCTATCTCGTGGAAGCATGAAGGATGAATATGTGGCTCTGCCCTAGCAGGGTGCATATTCATCGTGTTGACTTTGGGTCGGACTTAACAAGGTGACCTAGATAGGATCTAGCACCTTGAGGCATGGAGGTGATCATGTCAAGGAGTTGCATATGACATCTTTCAAGAGTTGCATATGATGCAATTGGCATGAGTTGCCTACCTGGAAGATCTAAGTTGTGGGTGACAGTCCTAGCTGGTCCATGACTCAGAGGATTTCAGGATCTTGACCCACTAGAATATTGTACGCTGCAATCTTCCGAATTGATGGTGAGGGCTATCAATTTGAATAAAAATAGTGGGAGCGATAATTAATTAAAGTCTTAATTATATTGTCAACCTTTCAAATCAACCAAATAAGTCAAAATTGAGTTTTGGACTAAACTGTATATATTTCCTTTTGTAGTACAAATGACAACAAACAACAATCACTTTTCATTGCAATCGGTCCTTGGAAAGGACAAGCTGAATGGGACTAATTTCCACGACTGGTTTAGGACATTGAGAATTGTTCTCACTCAAGAGTGAAAGCTCTATGTCCTAGATACTCCAGTTCCAGAGGAACCTGCTCCTACCGCACCAAAAGCAAAAATGGACGCTTATAAGAAGCATTCTGAAGATGCCATTGATGAAAGTGCTTGATGTTGTGCTCCATGAACCATGAGTTGCAGAGACAACATGAGAACATGGGTGTCATTGAGATGATTCAGCATCTCAAGAACATGTATGAAGATCAAGCACGGCAAGAGAGATATGATGTCTCCAGGGCGTTGTTCAAGTGTGTCATGACAGAAAGAGATCCAGTTGGTCCTCACATGCTCAAAATGATTGGGTATGTAGAGAACCTGACAAGACTAGGATTTCTCCTGAGCCAAGAGTTGGCTACTGACGTGATACTACAATCGTTTCCAGAATCCTACAGTCAGTTTGTGGTGAACTACAACATGAACAACTTTGACAAGCCGTTGACAAAGTTGTTGGGCATGTTGAGGACAACCGAGGCACAGATGAAGAAGGACAATCCTAAGTTTGTGATGATGATCAGCAACAAGAAAGGCAAGTCCAAGCGCAAGGGCAAGTCCAAGGCTAAGAAAGGTTTTGATGCTAGCCAGCAGCCCAAGTCATCTTCAACTCTCAAGGCCAAGGGAGGCATGACCAAGAGAGGCAATTGCCACCATTGTCAAAAGCCAGGACATTGGAAAAGGAATTGTCCACTCTATATGGAAGAACTAAAGAAGAAGGAGGCGACCGACGTCTCCACCTGAAGGTGTCATGAAATAAACTTGTAACACTTTTAAGGTATATGATACCAAGACATAAAGTGTAAAGCA
Source organism: Alisma plantago-aquatica (assembly GCA_963693085.1). NCBI lineage: Eukaryota > Viridiplantae > Streptophyta > Magnoliopsida > Alismatales > Alismataceae > Alisma > Alisma plantago-aquatica. The sequence continues at coordinate 1,236,166,469 of OY856410.1, read as the reverse complement.
CCCAATACACGGGGCAAGTGTTGCCGCCATAAATAGGAGTATTTTAGTTTATTTTCAGCCTTGAAGGCATGTAATAGAGTTATGAACTGCTATTTCATATTTGCCAATGGATAGAAACACATTATTTTTGCATATTGTATGACAATGATAGCAATTAATAAAGTTGATGTTTCAATCTTTGTGGCAATGCATTGTTTATCTTATGGTACTTGGTATGCATAAGATAAAATGATACCTAAAAGTTATTGATAACTCAAGCAATCAAATTAGCATAAATCATGAGAAATTCATTTCTAGTTTCCATATGATGGATAAATCTAGACTCTTTTGGTTAGAGAACCAATAAGAGACATGAATCTCTTAGACATGATTAATCAATCTTCACTAGTGGTAGTGGGAGAATGATTATCCTAATAGGTATAATGCATGTGATGTATTTACATACCTATTAGAGTTAATGCTAATACTTCAAATGGTGTTTAGAGAAATACCAATATGAATATCTTGAAATGTTCAAGAATATCATGAAGTAAGAATTTGGTAAAGTGTTAATTCTTGATGAGATCAATGAATGAAATACTTGAACCAAATGTTTGAGATCCTTACGAGTGATTATGATAGTGTATCATAGTGAGCTCGTGATTAAGGCATGGTGATGTCTAAATCAAAAGGAGTCATACTCTAAGGAGTTAGAGGATGATTATCAAATAACTAATTTCTTCTTAAATAAAGAATACCCCACACTAATAAAGGACATTAAGAATCACAAGGAGTTGTGAATTCTTATATCCTTGACAGATACACCCTGATTATCTATGTGATGAGTTGGTCATGTGATGAGTCAACTATCTAGATGAATATGAGGAACTAGATTTTGAGTTATGGTTTGTGACCATTACATCCTAAATGACTTCCATGTGAACCATAAGGCATAACCTTGATGGTAGCACCCATTGGGATGAAACCCATAAGTGCATATAAGTCTTAAGCGTTAAGATACATGGATATCATTTGAGAAAGATGATGCTTGTTATTTGCAACTTAATGACTAAAAGATTTGGCATACAGATATGAAAACCACATTCCTATGAGGAATAAGACAAGGATGTGTATGTGACACAACCTATAAGGTTTATGAATCCATTAATGCAAATGAAGTCTATAAGTTACAATGGACCAATCAATGTGATTGATTGAGTACAAGCAAACTCAGAGCTGGATCTTTACTTTGATGATATAGTCAAAGGGTTTGACTGATATGATAAAGATAAAGAAAGGATCTGTGATTTAGTGGGAGCGTATTTACATTCCACATGTTGATGAGGAATGAGATGTTCTTAGAATGGAATTCTTTGTGGAAATTATCTTTAAGGAAGATAGAGACATTTCCTATATAATAGGAATAAAGATCTATAGAGATAATTCTCGAAAAAAACTCTTGACCTGAAAAGAGAGAGCATACATTGGCAATCTATACTGAAGGGTTTAGTGTGCACAGATTCAGTGGGAGAAAACTTGTCCATGTTACATGGAGTTACTATCCCAAGGCCAAGTGTCCAATTCTTATGAAGAATTGAAACACTAAGAATAGATAAGGATCTATCATGTATGTAATCATCCCATTATCTTGCATGTATGGACATGGCAAGAATAAAATGCATTCATCATCTTGTATGTAGGACATGACAATATGATGTGCTCATCCTGATAACTCGTATGTGGGACATGACGAGTGGATGTCTGTCTAGTTACAGTAAGGGTTACTGGAATACCATAAGAACTTGATAAGTACTTGAGAAGTACTAGTTCTATGGAAATAAGGAAGGGTTCACTGTAAAGAGTTACACTGATGCGAACTTCCGAAAAGGACAGAAAATTAATCGCAAATATATACAGGATATATAAAAGTGAATGTTTGTTGATAAATGGAAATGTTCCAATAAAGTCATTTAAAAGGAAAGGCCGAGTATTTGTATGTTAGAGAACATCAATGGATACTATATGGATCTGGAAGTTCATGAGATGAACTTATAGATATTCTGATGACAAGTAAGGAGTACTTGGTCATGCAATGTGGCTAAAGGTTAGCAAAGGAATACTAGATCGCATATTACAACAACTCCATCTCATACGTGTGATGTACATCGAAGAGATGATAGACATGCAGTTAATACCGACTTTGGCAAGGTGTTGCCATAACTCACTATGTTAGCACTAGAGCACGGTAACATGTGGAACATGTTTGAAGACCACTATGAATATGATTCAAGGGTGATAGGCTCGCAGTGCAAGTGGGAGTCTGTTGGTATGTATGCCCTGAGAGCCAATCATGGGATGATTGGTGGGATACGTTAAGATTGATTTGATAAACATCAAAGGAAAGCTTCCAATTCTTTCTGGTTCAGTCATATGAGATAATGATAGAACATATTGAATGTCTAGAGAATGACAGTACTCCATGACATATGCTTTCAGGTTAAGAACCTGAACGATGAGATCATATGGATGCTAAGAGTTTGTACGTTCTTATTATGTCCCTAGTCAGATGTCATTGTGGAAGGTAGATAGACAACAATGACACACAAGACTAGATTGTGGTGTTGGTTGATGACAGAATCTCATTAGTCATGCTGTGGAGATATCAAACCAAACACATAGGTACTTGTTAGAGAACAAGTGTACCGGACAGACCCACCGTGAGTTTGACACATGGAACCATGACATGGTAGTCACAATCAGTTCTCACAGTGATGGTGGTGAGTGTGATTCTTTGACCTAAAATCACTACACTCAACACATGTCGTTGGGTACACTTTGACATCATCAAACGTAGTCCTGAAACATGGGTTGTTATAAAGGTGATGATTGAGTGGCTTTGACACATGGGGCTTTTGAGGGGTGAGTGATAGATATGGGATTTGTCCCTCCTGAGGGAGTTTGATATCCATGGCCACTTGATGAGTAGGATTGAGATAGGCGTGCACGCACGTATGAATCAGTATGTGATATTGATGTCATACATATCTCCTCCAATCTACTCTGAGATCAAGAAAGTGAATGAACGTTGACAGGATGACTGTTCCATGCCTCGAGTTCATTCGAGATATCAGTGACAAAGGAATTATACATTCACTATAACACCATTCACGAATTGTAGGATTGAAAGTTGTTCTCCAACTTTCCTTTTCACTTGGGTAGCACTGATGTGTGACTAGGCACTGCTCTTTGCTTGTGAAGTCATAAGTGTTATGGACTTTCACTGCCAATGTGAAATGGACCTGCATGGTCACACACATAGGATTTAACCTGGAAGAGGAGTTTATCCACAAACGATGTTTAGATTGATTACTAAAGGAGTTTGGTGTTCAATTAAACACTCAATCAATTGATAGTTCAGTATCATAGTGTTCAAGGTGTTGGACCGATTGATTAGAGTATCGGATTGATTGAAACTGCAATTGACTGATTTTGCATAGTTTGCACTCCCAACCGATCGGCTCATGTGATGAACCGATCAGCTTAGGTTGGTGAACCGATCGGCTCATGTGATGAACCGATCGGCTCAGGACAGGATGAACTGACCGGTTCAAAGGTTGAACCGAATGGCTCAACTGGTCCAAACGAGCGAGTTGGGAAAGTCAGGTTGGCAAGATATTTCTTTTCATTTCACTTGTCCAATTTGATTGGAACAAGGATTGGTATTTGGATCAATTCGAAACAAAAGAGGAAAAGTCAATCGGGAACTGATCAGGACCACAAACCGATCAGCTCATGCTTGAACCGATCGGCTCAGGTGTCCCAACCGATCGGTTTAGGTGTGAACCGGTCGGCTCAGGTCCCCAACCGACCATTTCATGCTTGAAATGATTGGTTGAGGTGGCGCAGTTTGTTGTTTTGTGGAAAATCTCGAACCCTTCTACTCCTGCTTTAATCCCAAATTGCCCGGGGTAGAGAACCCTGTCCCATGACCCTCCTATATATAGGGGTATTGGGGGATTCTCAAGAATAACAACTCATAACACCAGTTGCTCTGCAAAGTTGTCGTTCTCTCTGGTTGTGGTAACTGAGAGAGCCCGAGCAAGTGGTACTCGATAAGGGAGGCACAACAAGGGAAAGACAATTGCAGAAAAGCGACTGGTGGCAGGAGAGTGTGTCGGTGGCTAGTACGCTGACATGAGGGTGCGACTCCTTCCGATTCCTTGTGGGACAAGGAGATCGGAGTTCCAGGTGGTCCATGTGGACTACTTCAGAGGCGGGAGACTTCTTCCACTCGGAGGACAACTGTCAATCCCGACAGTCCCAGTGAGACCAGGAGCTGCACAGACACTGTCTAAGACAAGAGGTGAAGACCGTGCAAGCTGTGAGGTAACGTCGCCAAGCAAGCCTCAGGATAAGGTATGTCTCTACAAACCATCTTTCCTACTGTATAGATGTTGACGCGATTCCTTTATTCTGGGTTTGGGGAGAAGAATTTTTTTGTTTCCGCTGCCTTCTCTGTCTCCCCTTGTAACCCAACAGTTTTAACTTATTTTGATACTGTGTGAAGATAGATAATTGACCAATATAGTCACTGGTCATAAGACCACCTTAAATTTGGGAGCTTGTTTGGCGCTTGGACATAAATATAAACAATCAAAGCCCTATCATGGATAGGTAAAATCTCCATATTGAACCATTTTAAGTTGGCTGGTCCTGACTCTAGAATTGGCCCACTAAAAAAACTAAATATGCATAGGAAAATAAATCCTTTCTCAAAGATCTTATCGCAACTAAGCAGTTGTCACGATTTTCAATGATCATAGATCGTTGATCTAACCAGCTTTTAACAAATTACCAATCCCATCCATTTTTTACATCCACCTTATCTCACTAAGGCATGAGTTAGTGAGAGAATAAGACATGTAATGATTCAAGTACTGAAGTAATTATGAGAGTCACTTTCACAGACAATAAACATCAAATTGATCATCTGCACTTTAGGGAATTAAATGATTGGTCAAACACAAATAAGTGTATCCGATAGAGGCTACCCTTACTATGGAGAAATCATTTATATACAATCTTATTTTTGATATGAATGGCTAATTTATTAATCCATCCTTAGAAGGAAAACACATCACTTATGCTTTCCTCCCTCCATAATGTTTGTCAAAACATCCTTGTCAAGTCCACCTTATTGGCCTTTCATGAACAAAAATAGGGATCAAACTTGGCTCAAGTATGTGGTTTATCTCAAACCTTTCCTTGAGAGGGTCAAACTATCGACACCCTATCTTTTGATCGCTCAATAGAAATTCATGATTAATGCTAATTCTTAGGCTAATGATGGAGTCCATTCCACATTCCACATTTGCTCTTGATAAATTTGAGGAATAATCCTAAATTATCTCTCTCTAAAAATTTTCTTCAATTTTCTCCAGAACATTCTTGAAATTACTAAAACATCGAGAAATCAGTTTTCATTCAATCGAGACACACGACAGATCCGAGCCATCCTCCACCCATTGTTGGCTATTTTAGCAACGAGTTTCAATCAAATTAATGATCTTTTACCTGATTCAACCAAACTCTGCAAGTATACAGAGGTAGTATAGTCAGGATCGAACACAAGGAGCTTTAGTAAACAAATGAACGCAACAGTCCTAATTTTCAGCAATCTAGATCGGTTTTAAAAGAAGTTGGTTGTTTAATTTCTAAGACAAAGAAATGTATAAAAGCTAAATTTATACAAGTAGAAGAGATTAACAAAAGGGTTCTAGTCAATTGATTAACGATCTTGGACAGTAGGGATTTCATTCTCATACCATAGCATTTAGAGAACTAAGCAATCTAAACATACACAAGTTCTTATCTCAAAGGATTGATGTGTTGCATTTCATCTCTCGATATACGTGCAACGATCTCAACTTAAAACAACATTCTCATGTCTGAATTTCATTTTAGATCACAAGCAAACCTTCAACTCGTTTCTAACTACTCTCGTGGATTAGAAAGAGCTGTTATGAAAGATACCTCCATACATTCATACTTATTTTCTCAAATCAAGCACAAATGCAGAAAACATGCACATAAAGCGGCCAACATCATATGCAAGAAGAAGGAAACTGGTATTTTCATAAATAGAGACAAGAAACATAGGTATTTAGTACGAGATCACATAGTTCCACACATGCTACAGCATGGGAGTTACTCTCCCATGCCCAAGAAAGAGAAAACTACTCGTCCATAGCTACACCTTGCACAATTTCAGCAGAAAATGAAGTTCTCAACATGAGTAAGAGAAGAAAAGACAAATAGAACCAAGATGTAACCAAGAGAAGAGGGAATTCCGGTTGAAGGACGAAATTCCTCTTCTAAAACTCCTCCAAAACGTACTATCTTCTCGTCAAAGAAGCTCCTCGGAGTCGGGGAAGCTTTGCTGCACCTTGGAACTGCAATTGAGAAAAAGGAAGAAGAGAAATGGCTTTCTTTCTCAAGAAAAACCTTGGATCTCTTCCAAATCGCCTCCTCTGTCGTCTCCTCTGCTTCTGGAACGAGCAAAGAGTCTCAAATGACCAGTCGTAACCGTCCCAACACTTCCCTCTTCGTTTTAGGCTCGAATTCTCGATTTTTGAATTTCTGAAACTGCCGGTTGAACGGCGTGCAAAGTGTTTGCACGCCGTGCACTTAACAAAATGACGGAAGTTAACTGTGCAGTGTACGCCGTGCACGGAGCAGGTGCACGCCGTACGAGTTTTCAGAAACATTTCCTGCTCTTCTGCGCTCCATGTGAACGTCGTGCAACACCTTTGCACGCCGTTCATTCCTTTGTGAATTCTACAGGAAAGTTGTGCGCCGTGCACCATGGGTGTACACACCGTGCAACTTTCCAAAAACATAATCTGAACTTCTGCGCTCCATGTGAACGCCGTGCAACGCCTTTGCACGTCGTTCAACAGTGTGTCAGGGTAAGCAGTAGTCTTTCTGGAATGTTGCACGCCGTACGACTAGCTTGAACGCCGTGCACTTTACTGTTTCTGCACAAATAAACATTGAAGTGAGTGATTTTCATGATAAAATGGCAAGGCAAGATATGGCAAAGTGTTTTAACGAAATGATGGCAAAAGTAATATGAAAAGAGACTAAATCTTGTCAAAATGAATAAAATTTGTGTGTGAAAACATGTGAAAAGATGATATATAATTCACACAACAAATCCCCCTAAGCTTGAATTATTGCTTGTCCTCAAGCAAAAAGGAACAAGGCTATATGAAAGAAGAAAAATTTAAATCATGTATGGATGAAAAGGAAGCAGATGTGCCTTAAGCTCAGAAACATATGTGCATTGAGTTTGTGTTTGTAGAAGATATCTTCAAATCCTCAACATCAAGATAGAAAGAATTAGTTCATTGAGGTTGATCCAATAATCAAGCAAATACCCAACTAACAACATTAATTAGAATTTGGATACTCAAACCAAAGGTTAGTGCATTTGCATAACAAAAATTTTCAGCTATATGGATTTTAGAATATCAATGACTGCTATCTTTGACCAACTTAATTGAACTCTTTTCCGAAGGATATAGCGATAAGGATTTTGGGTTTCCAGCATTCGGCTGCTAATTTAGGCTTACGCTCGCGTGGAATGCTGGTTGGGGCGTTTCTGTTACCCTCTTTTCATTTCTCATATCACCTAACCATCGTTGCCAGATCGAACTTACACTAGGCTAGCATAATATGTGGGCCATTGGGCCATCTTTTGCTGGGTAATGAATGTGTAATACAAACAAAGAGTCAATTAAGAAGGTCAAGGCTAGCAAGATTTGAATCATTCTTTTCAAAATTTTCACTGTAAAATGTTGTTTTCAGATGCACTAAACATTTGGTAAAAGTATCCCGTATTCTAACTAGTGCTGCAAGCTGGGTGATTTGTGAAAATTTTTGAACCATTACATGTTTTGAGCAGTCTATGATGTAGAAAAATGAGATATCAATTACAAACACACTTCTCATCAATGTACATGAATAAATTTCAGCTTTCATTTCATTCAAACATATTCCAAATTTTTCTCTTAAATATAGCCAATGGATACATAGAGGAAATAAAAGGAAAGGGGGTTCATCTCAACAAGATAATCTCTGATCATATGAATTTTGCCATCGAAAAATAAGACATGAAAAGGAAAAGACTGACACAACAGACTCAAAGAAAGAAAACTGAAACAAAGATAACACTGAAATGAAGATAACAAAATACAAATACCGACCGGTTGTGTCCCCCCTAAGCTTGAAATCAGCAGTGGCCTCACTGCTTCATTCAAAACTCAAGAGGTACACAACCGGGTACCTGTCATCATGGATGAATCAAATAAAAGATCCGTCGCCCCCTTGGTCGGGGAAGAATTGGCTGACAATATCAGGAACGTCCATCGGCTGTATGGATGGATCATGCTGCTGTTGCTGTGACTGGTGCGGCTGCTCTGGAAAATCAGGCTGATAATGAAAGGGCTGCTGGAACGGCTGAGGTGGAGGATAGTGGCCCTGAGAGATGTGCCAACTGTCCATTCGGTTGACCATATCATATGTAGCTGTATACTGAGTGGCCAAGCAGTCATATCGGGTGTCGAACTGGGCACTCATCTGATCAAAGCGCGTCTCAATGTGATCAAACCTCCGCTGAACATACCCGAAAAGATGCTGCATGTCCGGGTTCGCCCAAGTGTACCCAGTCTGAGTGCCGATAGAAGGAAGAAGCGGTGGTGTGTCTTCAGTAGCAGTTGCTGGCGTAGAAGAGCTAGCACCATGAGTAGCAGGTGCCTCATCAGGATCTGGCCCAACCCATTTCCAATTTGCTTTGTTCCTGATGTCATACTTCGATGTGTCGGGAAGAATGAGAAACTGCTTCTTTGTGATTTGAAACTTGTACTTGGCATCATTATTACCATATCGATGCAGAACACCACAAGAGATAAGATAAGAAATGTCCAACACCCCAGTGGAAGGGCCTTTAGTTCTACCTTATTCTTTGTTGTTCCTTCATCAACCTTTTCTTCATCATGTAGAGCTTCCACATTATTTGCTTGTGCTTTGAAAATAGGAATAGCTTCAGAATTTTCAGAATCGTGATTTTCAGCAATAACATCATCACAATAGCTTATCATGAATTCAATCATGTCATCAACAAACTCTTCTATGGGATCAACGGTGTCAAACAAACAGATTTCTTTGACTTGTGCGGGTGCTTTCATGGCATCAGAAATAGAGAACTCTATCTCTTCTTCACCCACACGGAGAGTTAGCTTTCCTTCTCTAACGTCTATGAGGCAACCGGCAGTCCACAAGAAAGGTCTTCCAAAAAGAACTGGATTGCGGGGAGTCTCCACCATATCAAGAACTACAAAATCACATGGTATATAGAACTTGCCAATTTGTACAAGCATATCTTCTAATACACCTTTTGGGTGCTTAAGAGAATGATCGGCTAACTCTATAACCATCTTGGTTGGCTTTAGATCACCTAGGTCTAATTCCTGCCATAGAGTGGTTGGAATGAGACTAATGCTATCCCCCAAATCCACTAGACCTTTATCAAACGTGACATTGTTGATCTTGCATGGTAATGTGAAAGGTCCCATATCATCCAGCTTTTCCGGAATAGTTGGAGTGCAGTTTTGAATAATAGAACTCACACATTCGGAAAGCTTAACTGTTTCCACTTGATCAACCCTTCTCTTTCTAGACAAGATATCTTTAAGGAACTTGGCATAGGAAGGCATTTCAGCAATAGCATCAGTGAAAGGAAGATTAACTTGCAACTTGCTAAGAATGTCCTAAATTTCTTGAACTTGATATCATCCTTATTGTTGACAAGCCTATGAGGGAAAGGTGCAGTAGCTTTAAAAGATGGTGTCTCTTCAATTTTACCTTTCTCCTTGCTGCAAATAGGAATACTAGGCTCTTCTTCATCAAGTATCTTCATGTCCTTTTCCTTAGAAGGTGAAGGTCTTTCAATCTCAGCCCCACTCCTTAGAATGATAGCATTGGCCTGCTGTCTCGGATTTACTTCCGGCACACTAGGGAGAGAACCGGATTGTTGTCCTTGTTGAGAAAGAGCTTGTTGAGCTATTTGGTTCTCTAGCATCTTTGTGTGAGTGGATATGCTGTCCACTTTGGCGGAGAGTTGAAGAATATCATCTTTAAGTAACTTGTCATTCCCCCTAAACTCTTCATTTTGCTGAGTTTGTGTGTTTATGAATTTCTCCATCATAGCTTCAAGAGAGGAATTTTGAGGTTGTTGTTGCTGCTGCTGATAACTTCTATTGTTGTAACCCTACGGATTACCTTGGCGGTTGAACTGTGATTGCTGCGGTGGTTGTTGTTGCCCTTGCTGAAAATTTTGAGCATTGCTAGTATTCTTGTAAGAGAAGTTGAGGTGATCCCTCCATCCTGGATTATATTGATTTGAATAAGGATTATATTGCTTGTTCCTATGCATATCAATAGCATTAACCTGTTCAAAACCTCCCTCCATAGTGTTGGGAGCAAAACATTGTGAAGAAGTATGCCCTGGATTACCACAAGCTTCACATGTGGCTTCAGCAGATTGGACCGGCAACGTAGTCAGCTTCTCCAACTTTTGAGTAAGAACATCTAGTTTTGCAGCAATGAGATCAACGACATCAACGATGTATTTTCCTCCTTGCTTTGGGGTTGAAGAACTTGCAGTAGACGATGATGATTTAGATCCCCTATCACCTCCCCACTGGCAATGGTTGAGTGATATGTCTTCAATGAGGTCATAGGCCTCCCTGTAGGACTTAGTCATAAGAGCACCACCGGCTGCAGCATCTAGAGTCAACCGGGTGTTATAGAACAGTCCGTTATAGAAGGTCTGAAGAAGTAACCAATTTGTAAGACCATGGTGTGGGAAAAGACGTTGAAGGTCTTTAAACCTCTCCCATGTGTCATAGAGAGTCTTACCATCGTTTTGAGAAAAGTTTGTAAGTTGGTTCCTCAAGTGAGCAGTTTTGCTGGGTGGAAAATACTTTGCAAGAAAGACACTAAGAAGCTGATCCCAGGTTTTAATAGACTTCTTTGGTAAAGACAAAAGCCAAACCTTGGCTTTATCTCTTAGAGTAAAGGGAAATAGCATAAGTCTTATCACATCAACAGATACACCGTTAATTTTGAAAGTGTTTAAGTACTCCAAGAATTCTACAATATGAAGACCTGGATCCTCATTGGCGGTACCCCCGAAACGGTTCTATTGAATCATCTGCATCATAGAAGGAGCAATAGCAAATTTGTTCGCTTCTACGGCTGGCAAGTCAATGGCTCCACATATGTTGGTGGCAACCGGCATAGCAAAATCCTTCAATGGACGATCGTCCTCCATGGTTGAAGTGCTTGGTGAAGCTCCTTCAACGAATGATGAAGAGGGTGATGATGGTGATGGAGTACCCTCTAGAAGTAACTGTTCCTTTCTCCTTGATCTCCTCAAGCTTGAAATACTCCGCTCTATTTCAAGGTCTAACAACGGGGTTGTTTGGAGACCTCGTTGCGAGCGACGCATGCAACCTGAAAATAACAAGAAAAATTTGAGAACACAACTAAAAGGTATGTGGAAATTTCGAAAATGAAAATGATGATCTAGTCTCGAATACTAATCATCACTTATTACTCCAATTAATTTACCTTAGTTCCCCGACAACGACGCCAAAAACTTGTTGGCTATTTTAGCAACGAGTTTCAATCAAATTAATGATCTTTTACCCGATTCAACCAAACTCCGCAAGTATACGGAGGTAGTATAGTCAGGATCGAACACAGGGAGCTTTAGTAAACAAATGAACGCAACAGTCCTAATTTTCAGCAATCTAGATCGGTTTTAAAAGAAGTTGGTTGTTTAATTTCTAAGACAAAGAAATGTATAAAAGCTAAATTTATACAAGTAGAAGAGATTAACAAAAGGGTTCTAGTCAATTGATTAACGATCTTGGACAGTAGGGATTTCATTCTCATACCATAGCATTTAGAGAACTAAGCAATCTAAACATACACAAGTTCTTATCTCAAAGGATTGATGTGTTGCATTTCATCTCTCGATATACGTGCAACGATCTCAACTTAAAACAACATTCTCATGTCTGAATTTCATTTTAGATCACAAGCAAACCTTCAACTCGTTTCTAACTACTCTCGTGGATTAGAAAGAGCTGTTATGAAAGATACCTCCATACATTCATACTTATTTTCTCAAATCAAGCACAAATGCAGAAAACATGCACATAAAGCGGCCAACATCATATGCAAGAAGAAGGAAACTGGTATTTTCATAAATAGAGACAAGAAACATAGGTATTTAGTACGAGATCACATAGTTCCACACATGCTACAGCATGGGAGTTACTCTCCCATGCCCAAGAAAGAGAAAACTACTCGTCCATAGCTACACCTTGCACAATTTCAGCAGAAAATGAAGTTCTCAACATGAGTAAGAGAAGAAAAGACAAATAGAACCAAGATGTAACCAAGAGAAGAGGGAATTCCGGTTGAAGGACAAAATTCCTCTTCTAAAACTCCTCCAAAACATACTAGCTTCTCGTCAAAGAAGCTCCTCAGAGTCGGGGAAGCTTTGCTGCACCTTGGAACTGCAATTGAGAAAAAGGAAGAAGAGAAATGGCTTTCTTTCTCAAGAAAAACCTTGGATCTCTTCCAAATCGCCTCCTCTGTCGTCTCCTCTGCTTCTGGAACGAGCAAAGAGTCTCAAATGACCAGTCGTAACCGTCCCAACACTTCCCTCTTCGTTTTAGGCTCGAATTCTCGATTTTCGAATTTCTGAAACTGCCGGTTGAACGGCGTGCAAAGTGTTTGCACGCCGTGCACTTAACAAAATGACGACAGTTAACTGTGCAGTGTACACCGTGCACGGAGCAGGTGCATGCCGTACGAGTTTTCAGAAACATTTCCTGCTCTTCTGCGCTCCATGTGAACGCCGTGCAACACCTTTGCACGTCGTTCATTCCTTTGTGAATTCTATAGGAAAGTTGTGCGCCATGCACCATGGGTGTACACGCCGTGCAACTTTCCAGAAACAAAATCTGGACTTCTGCGCTCCATGTGAACGCCGTGCAACGCCTTTGCACGCCGTTCAACAGTGTGTCAGGGTAAGCAGTAGTCTTTCTGGAATGTTGCACGCCATACGACTAGCTTGAACGCCGTGCACTTTACTGTTTCTGCACAAATAAACATTGAAGTGAGTGATTTTCATGATAAAATGGCAAGGCAAGATATGGCAAAGTGTTTTAACGAAATGATGGCAAAAGTAATATGAAAAGAGACTAAATCTTGTCAAAATGAATAAAATTTGTGTGTGAAAACATATGAAAAGATGATATATAATTCACTCAACACCCATCATGTGGCCGATCGTCTCAATCCGCCACCCCATAGATGTGGCGCATTAGGGTGATCCCCTGTCGCTTCTAGAAGGTTTTGGATAGGTGGAGCGTATATTGTCAATTGGCTTCACCTCAATCACATCTTTCTCTCCGCTTTAGGCAGGGAAAGCGGAGGTGGAAACAATCTTAAGTTCATCCACCTTTATATGAGTAGTGTCTAGAATGCCAAACCCTAATATTCACCTATATATACTCCCCATCTCCACCGTATTCCAAGCCCTTTTCAACCTCCTAAAACTAGAGAATAGAAATACCCCTCTCTTTTATTTCCACATTACACATGATCTATTGGCCCATCCTCTTAACACTGCACATCCTATTAGCATCAGTAGGTTGTTAAGACGGTAATCTAAACTATTTTTCTACCACGACTGCCATGTCATTCTGCTCTATTATTTACTTCTATTATTATACTTCCATTTCTCATATTTGTTTGATTATATCCTATTCTTAGCTCACGCCTACTAATCATCCTCTAATCCTACATATCAATCCTAATCACCCATGAGGAATCTCCACCGTCGAAGGTCCTGAGGTGATTAAGCCCCCAATAAAATAGGACTTTTAAGGCAATGATTGGAAGGATGCAAACATCTTCAATCCTAAAATCCCACCCATAAAGAATTTTTATTTATCATAATCACCTTGTATTCTATCTACTGTTGTCATTAAATCACTCTTTTCTTCACAATCACACAAAAACGGACCGATATCGGTTCACTGGGCGAGGTGGGGTGCTGATCCATCCCCACTCGCAACAAGGTTTTTCTCTGGATTTGCTTTGTTTTTTTTACTTTCTTATTTATTCGACTAAGATGACGACTTAGCTTTCTATGAGAGATTCAATATTTTATCATATTTTTTTCTTCTTCTCATTATATATATAAAATGTGGTGGCGACTCAAAACACCTATCTTTATTTTCCATGTGACCACCAAACTAAATTTCATTACCAAAAGAATACGAATCAAATCATGTTTTTTGGACATCGTGTGACAATGAACCATTCAGAAGTGAGTATTTGTATCCGCAATCACGAAACTTGAACATACAATAATACAAACAAACTGTACCCGACCAACCAATCTAATAAGCATAATAACCTTAATATAACTTTAAGATTACACCGGTCTGAATACTACAACCAAGTATTTTGGATCTTTCCTGAAATCCCAAACCCTTCGGGCCTGTTTGGAAACGGACTGGGATGAGATTGTGGCTTGTCTTATTAGGCCATGTCTGTGCTGTTGGATCAATGGGCTCTAGAAGGGGGGGTTGAATAGAGCTTCACAAACTTCACAAAAGTGATTAGACCACCAAATTATATTAAGTGCAGAACTTAATTCAAAACAGCAATTTGATGTCCTAAACTAGCATACAAAGCAAGGATAAGAGACAAGGAAAGCATGCACTTGGACAGGTGGTTTAGAGTGGTTCCATGTCCTAAACTTAGGAGCAATGTCAGTCCACTACCTAGAGTTGGTTAGGCTCTAGGATTTGTAACTTGGTTCTCTTATATATATCACACAATAAGATTACAAGCTACAACTACCAACCATCCAAGGACTTATATATCAAGCCAAGATCTTCTACCTCACCAAGGACTTACCCACCAAGCAAGTAGTCTTCCACCTTCTTCAAAGGAATTACCCACTCTTGCTCTAGTCTTCGGCCTTGCAGGATTTACCTATCTTGCTTGAGCTTTGCCTTGCACCTCTCCTTCACTTGGAGAGCTTTAGCACCTTCCTCCTTCACTTGGAGGCCTGGAGCAGCTAGCCTTCTTCTCCTTCACTTGGGGAAGAGCAGCAACCTTCTTCTCTTTCACTCGGAGAAGAAACTTCAATCAATCTTCATAGAGAATGGAGATGGGAGAAGTGGAAAGGAGAGCTTTACAAGATTACAAATGATAGCTCTCATACATGGGATCCTAACTCACTCATACTCACGAATTTGCTTTGAAGGTAGAGAGAGAAAGGGGCTCAAAGGATTAGAAACCACTCAACTAAGGCTAGGACCAAGCATATGTGAATGAGCAGCCTTGGAATGAAGTCCAAGAGGTCCTATTTATAGTTGAGGGTGTCCCTTTGAGGTTGGGAGAGTTAAGTGGCACAAACTAGCCGTTTTACAACTTGCAACGGATCTATTTTGAGTCCCACCAACTCCTCCAACGGTTGGAATTGCTTTTTCTGCATTCCAGTACAGTCCGATCGGCCGAGTTTCATTAAAGGCAATTCGGCCGACACACTAGGCGACAAGTCTGAGAGGCAGACTGTCGGCCGAGTTTCCATGGGGAAACTCGACCGATCGGTCGACCTTCAGTCTTGACCAACCAGTGGATCGGCCGAGTTTCCTATCATTGAAACTCGACCGAACAGGGATCGGCTGAGTTGGAAATTCGGCCGACAGCCCAGAAAATTCCAGAATATATGGATCGGCCGAGTTTGGAATTCGGCCGACAAAATCCCTGTTAAAGGTATTTTGGAATTTTCATAAACTGTACAAACGATGGATTTTTGAGTCCCAATCATTTTATCCATCTTAGATACAATGCAAAACATGATTATGAGTGATTACATAAAATGTTCTAAGCCTCTAAGGGCTATATTACAAAGCGGTTAAAAGTCACATGTTTTGCATGTGCCGGAAGAGTAGCTTTGGAGATAAAGGAGATTCTTTTCTTGTATCTAATATCTGCAATGATCTCAAATAGATTTGTTAGATACATATGAATGGAATGGTTAAGTCATTATCAAAATATGGGCAATGTGCGACACCTAGGTCAACATTCTCCCCCTTTTTGACAATGACAAACCATTCCTCAACATATTGAAAAGAATGTGAAAATTATACCTTTTCTTTAGGGAATTGCAAGGGGATGCAAATATGATCAATTTGTAATGCTCCCCCTCAATTCATGCTTACTCGTTCCTGCATAGTTAGTTAACACACAAGCAGACATAGCATATATAGATACTATATGATTCTAAACAAGTCTAGATGCATTTCAGTTTATAGACAAGAAAAGAACCATACAAGCAATAAAAACAATATGATTGAGGTCTTTCTCCCCCTTTGTCATCTCAAAAAGGCAGGGGGGTAGAAGAGCATAAAAGCAAGGTCTTCTCCAAACACTCAATCAACCAAAACATAGAGAAACAGATAAATATCAAGATAAAGCACGAAAGCAAAAACCTGTCATTCATCAAAATATGGAACACACTATAAGATAAGCCATACAAAGTGTTTCCAAAAGCAAACATAAGACAAAAACTACACGGACAAACGGAGTAGCAATAGTACAACTCAGATGATGTGCCTAATGTAAATAATACAATCATAGTCCATAAAGATATATCATGGTCATCCGAGACTAAACTAGACACATCAACTCTAAGCTACACTAATCTATGTCAACATCATCAACGGCAGCCTCCATGTCCTCGTCGGGCTGGTAGTCCTCATCTCCATCATCTGAAGGAGGAGCAGCAGCTGGTGTAGCCTCATCTTCAGCATCGGCATCGTCATCGTCATCCTCGTCTTCGGCATCCGTCGCAGTAGCCTCATCAGCGTCAGTCTCAGCATCCTCCTGGTCAGCCATATCCTCGTCTGGAGGACCAAAAGCACGCCCGGGCCACCTCGCACTCTGCTCGGCCCAAGACATGCCTAGAGCATGTAACTCATAGGCAACCTCAATAGGGGGAGCAGAAGAGGTGTATTGGGCCAGAAGCTCAGACAAACGGCCACCTGGGAGCGCCAGAACCGGAGGAGAGTATCCACCTGTAGAGTGATCAGCGGAAGCAGAAGGGGGTGGAGGAGGATAAAACTGACTATACGCAAAAGAAGCGTAGTCACCACCGGGGTAGGGCTCGTAGGTGGGGTAGGGCTGAGGGCAAGACAAAGACATGGACGACATGATGTGGCACAGATCCTGATGGTGATGTTGCTGGACCTGCATGTTGTAGGCTTGCTGATGCATGAGGTACCCCATGAGGGCCTCATTGGAGACATGGAAGTCAGCAAAAGCCGGCTGCGGAGGAGGTCGGAAAGATGGCTCAGGAGGAGGTGGTGCAGCTGTGGAGGGTGGAGGAGGAGGTGCAGCAGATGATGATGGAGGTGGAGGTGGAGCAGAAGAAGATGATGCACCAGAGGTAGGGACACTCTTTTGAAGAGTGGTCTCACTGATATAAACTCCCTTACGATCAGGGCGGTAGAGAAAATCGGAAAAGAGAGATTTTCCAGTGGCATGCTGGAAAAGACCACAAATTAGGGCAGGATATGGAAGATGCGTGTCCTTGGTGTTCTTTCCCGAGTCAAAACAAGTCATATGGTGAAGGATGTAACGAGCCCATTTGACTCCTTGGTTGTTCAAAAGCAGATACATCATCATAGCTGTATTCTCAGCGATGTCCGTTTGATTCTTCTTTGGATGGACATTGCAACTGAGAACGAACGCCAAGACACGGCGAGGAGAGGACAGGGCAGAAGATGGCAGAGTGCCCTTCTTTCTATAAGGAAAATCGGGTTGCTTGAGAAACTTATGAATATCAGTCAAGTCAACCTCAATGGTCTTATAGACGTCCTCGGGATACAAGAGATCAAGATAATGTGTGCGAAAGAGTTGACAAGCTTCGAAAAGGTCGGCATGAAAGCTATGGGGCTGATAAAGAGCTCGAAAAGGAAAGGGAGAGTGAGGAAGGAGCTCTTTGTAGCGAGCAATAGCAGCATTGTCAACAAAAGAAAGATTATCAAACACCATATACCTAGGCGTAAGAGGAACCGCAGGAGCAGGGGCGGGAACGACACGTTTCCGGCGTTGGGACCTCATTGGAGAGGAGAACGAGGAGAGGGAGCCGATCCACGCGGAGAGAGAGAGCAGGTGGCACGCCAAGAGCAGCAAGAACACACGAACAGGTCGATTTGGGAAGAAAAACGGCCGGAGAGAGAGAGAGGAGCACCAGGGGAGGAAGGGTCGGGCTGGGCGTCTAGGGTTCGGTCGACTTTGCTCTAGTTGAGAGGGAGCAAGTCGGCCGATTCCTATATATATTAAACCAGTCTGCCGCCGATCGGCCGAGTTCCAGGGAGAGGAAACTCGGCCGACCGAACACACAGGTGCCCTGTGCCCGACCGATCGGCCGAGTTTCCAACTCGGCCGACAGAATCCCTGATGTGGGAAAAACCTAGATTCTAGCCCTAGCCTCAAATGACCGAAAGCAATTTTTCTAGGTGGACTACATTGTATATTAAGCATATTTAGGCACATTCCCATCATCATAGGGTACTATTTGTCGATTAAAACCCGATTTGTGAGAAAAGCCCAAAGAAGAGATAGAAACAAGAGAAATTTTATCAAAAACAAGCATTTTGAGCAACCAAAGCATTTATAAGCAAGAGCAACACACATAAGATGTAACCAACTAATTAGAGAGCAATTCAACATCATCAAGAGAGGTTATAAGCAATTTTGATCTAATAAAATTAAATTGTTCTCTAGCAAGCGGTTTAGTGAAAATGTCGGCCAACTGATTTTCCGTATCCACATGTGTGATATAAATATCCTTTTTGACAATGTGATCACGGAGAAAATGATGGCGAACTTCTATGTGTTTAGCTCTACTATGCAATATTGGATTATAAGAAAGATTTATTGCACTAGTGTTATCACAGAAAATAGGAGAAGCATCAAAATGAATGTTAAAGTCTTGGAGCATTTGCTTCATACATAGGACCTGGGCACAACAACTTCCGGCTGCAATGTATTCAGCTTCGGTAGTTGATAATGCCACTGTGCTCTGTTTCTTGGAGAACCAAGACACCAAGCATGGTCCCAAGAGGAAGCAAGTGCCACTTGTGCACTTTCTATCAATCAAGCAACCTGCGTAGTCAGCATCACTATATGCTACAAGAGTAAAGTCCCTTGACTTAGGGTACCATAGTCCAAAATTTGGAGTTTTGGCTAAGTACCTCAAAATCCTCTTGACAGCAATAAGATGTGATTTCCTAGGGCTTGATTGAAAGCGAGCACACAAGCCAACACTAAACATTATATCAGGTCTAGAGGCAGTTAAGTAAAGTAAACTTCCGATCATACCTCTATAGAGCTTCTCATCTACCTTCTCACCTTCTTCATCCTTGTCAAGTTTGGCAGTGTTTGACATGGGTGTATCCATTGGCTTCATGTTCTCCATCCCAAAGCGTTTAAGAAGTTCAAGTGTGTATTTGCCTTGGTTGATGAAGTTACCCTCCTTGGTTTGTTTGATTTGGAAGCCGAGGAAGAAGGTCAGCTCACCCATCATACTCATCTCGAATTCACTCTGCATAAGAGAACCAAACTCTTTGCAAAGATCAAGGTCAGTTCCGCCAAATATAATATCATCAACATATATTTGAATTATGAGAAAATGGGTGGAAGTGTGTTTTAGAAACAAAGTACAATCAACTTTGCCCATGATATACCCGTTATCTAACAAAAAGTTCTTTAATTTCTCATACCAAGCTCGAGGTGCTTGTTTGAGTCCGTAGAGAGCTTTTTGCAAGAAATAGACATGATTGGGTAACTTATCATTTTCAAAGCCTGGAGGTTGAGCAACATATACTTCCTCCTCGATTGTACCATTTAAAAACGCACTTTTAACATCCATTTGATAAAGCAAGAAATTTTTATAACTAGCAAAGGCAAGTAGCATACGAATAGATTCTAATCTAGCAACAGGAGCATAGGTTTCATCAAAATCAATACCTTCTTGTTGATTGTAACCTTGTGCTACTAACCTTGCTTTGTTCCTTACCACTTTTCCTTGCTCATCAAGCTTGTTGCGGTAGACCCATTTGGTACCAATGATCTTTCTATCATTTGGTCTTGGCACTAAGGTCCACACACGGTTCTTCTCGAACTGTTCAAGCTCTTCTTGCATGGCAAGGATCCACTCATCATCGCCAAGGGCCTCTTTGATGTTCTTTGGCTCCAGTTGAGAGATGAAGGCACTGTCTGCTTGTTCTTTGTTGTGTGCAGCTCGTGTCCTCACTCTTTCAAACGGGTTGCCAATGATCAACTCCTTGGGGTGATTCTTTGCAAAGCGGGGAGTGGGATCCTTTCTTTCTTCTTCTTTTTCTTCTTCTTCAACCTGCTTGTCTTTGTCTTTGATGTTGAGCTCTTTTAAGATAGGAATGATTTCATCTGCAACATCATCATCACCCAAATGCTTGCCAATACCAGGGTTAGTTTCAATAAATTTAACATTTATAGATTCTTCTATTTTAGATAGTTCAATGTTAAACACTCTAAAAGCCCTGCTAGTAGTGCTATAGCCTAGGAAGAAAGCCTTGTAGGATTTCGGATCAAACTTGTCGAGAGAGTCCTTGGTGTTCAAAACAAAACATGGACATCCAAACACATGAAAGAAATCAATTGACGGCTTCCTACCACGCCATAGTTCATAGGGGGTTTTCTTAAAAGTCGGATGAGTGAAAACTCGGTTTTGCACAAAACATGAGGTGCTAACGGCTTCAGCCCAAAACTTCTTAGGAGTGTCATACTCAAGAAGCATGGTCCTGGCCATCTCTTGTAGCGATCTATTCTTCCTCTCAACAACTCCATTTTGTTGGGGTGTGCGAGGAGAAGAGAAATTGTGCGAATAACCCGATTTTTCACAAAAACGTTCAAAAAGATCATTTTCAAACTCTCCCCCATGATCACTACGGATGGAAACAACATGACAAGAAGCTTCGTTTTCAACTCGTTTACAAAAGCTTGAGAAAACATCGAGTGTATCACTTTTAGAAACGAGAAAGAAAGTCCAAGTAAATCTAGAAAAATCATCGACAATAACAAGACAATACTTGGAGCCGCGAAGCGTTTGTGTTCTCATAGGTCCGAAGAGATCAATATGAAGAAGCTCTAGAACTCTCTTGGTACTCATGACTCCTTTGGATTTGAAGGAGGATTTGGTTTGTTTCCCTTGAGTACAAGGTTGACATTCCTCATCCTTTTCAAAATCCAATTTGGGAAGTCCTCGAACCAAGTCCTTTTTGTTCAGTTTCTTCATTTGATGCAAGTTCACATGACCCAAACGTCGATGCCAAAGCGAAAGATCGTTTTTATCCACGACTAAGCATCTATTTAGTATGGGCTTTAAAGCATCAAGAACAATCACATATAGATTACCATTTCTAGTTCCCTTATATATGACATTATAGGACAGGGAATCTAGAAGCAAGCATTCTAAGGAAGTAAAGAGCACAAGATAACCATTATCACATAATTGGCTAACACTAATTAAGTTGTGATGTAGGCCATCAACAAGCAAAACATTTTTAATGCACAAATCATTACCTACATCACCCTCACCTATAACCTTACCCTTTTTGTTGTCCCCAAAGGTTACCGATCCTCCTTTCTTCTTCACAATTTTGTTGAAATGGCTGATTTCTCCAGTCATGTGCTTAGAGCAGCCACTATCAACAATCCATTTCTTTGTGACCTGCAAGAAAAGAGGATGTCGGAACCCAACTCAAACTTTGGGGTCCGGGGTTAGCTTGGGGACCCATTTCATATTTGGGTTGGTCCCCTTAGGCTTGTAAGGACAATAGGTAGAATAATGATCATCACATTTGCAATGCATACATACCATGGGATTTTTAGAGCCGGAAGACTCTCCATTGAAAATTGGAGTTTCCACACTCTTTTTCTTACCCTTTTTCTTCTTCTTACCTTTTGGAGTAGTCGCATTGTATCCTAGACCACTAGTACCAACTTGTTTGGTAGAGTGCTCTAGAACATCATTTAGAGACTTCTTACCCGAAAGAAACCTTTGCAAAGTAGATCTTAATTTAGCATTATCATCACTAAGATTTGTAATGGTAGTAGATAAACTAGCAAGATCTTCTCTAGCATGCAAAAGGTCGGCCTCAAGACAGAGGGCTTTAGTAAGAAGAGAGTCTTTTTCAAGAGTTAAGTTTGCAACTTCATTTCTAGGCAAGATAGGTCTAGAAGATAAATCATTTGTTTGAGCAAGAAGTTTAGCATTTTCAGATTTAAGGACTACAATTTCCCTTTGATAAGCATACACTTCATCTCTCCTAGCATCATCAATAAGCTTAAGTTCAACATTTTCAGTTTTTAGAACATCTAGCTCATCTAGGCAATTTTGGTTCTCTATCTTAAGATTTTCAATAGTTTTAAGATAAGTACCATTCTCAACCTCTACTCCATTATATTGAAGTTCAAGGTCTAGAAATTGCCCTTGTAAAGAATCTATGCTATCAAGATGTAATTTCTCATTTTGATCTAGAATGTCAATCTTGGCATAGAGATCATCAACTATCTTTCCTAATCTTTTTCTTTTAGCTTTACATTTAGCAAAAGATGATTGACAATCATTAAGCATTTCAATGAGGGTTTCCTTAGATAAATCAAGTAAACTTTCATCACTTACCTTGCTTACCTCACTTACCTCAATTACTTCTTCACTAGTAGAAGCCATGAGTGCAAGGTGACATTCACCATCCTCGGAGCTTGAGGAACTTGAAGTAGAGGACTCCTCCCATGCCGCATGAGCTGCATCTTTGGGTCTTCTCTCCTTCTTGTTCTTCTTCTTGTACTTGGCTTCTCTTTTGTATTTGTCATCCTTCTTGTGGCTGCTCTTATGATAGCCCTTCTTGGCTTTTGGGCAGTCATTCTTGTAGTGGCCCTTTTGACCACACTCGTAGCATCTAGGAGTGGAGGATGATGGCTTGCCCTTGAAGTGTCTTCCTTTTGAATAGTTGGCTTCATGATCATTTGCACCTTCATCTTCGCTTGAGGAAGGGCAGGGAGACTTCATGGCAAGTTGTTGTTGCCGCATCATTTCTTCAACTTGAGCTTTGAAGGCTGTGTCCTTCATCTTCTTGGACTCCTTCTCTTCTCTTTTCTCCTCTTCCTCTTGCTTGTCGAGCCTTGGTTCATGTGCTTGGAGATTACCAACCAGCTCCTCGGTTGACAACTCGCTCAGCTTGTAGACTTCTTCAATTGAAGTGACCTTTGGCTCCCATCTCTTTGGAAGAGATCTCAAGATCTTTGCATTGATGGTACCTCTATCCATGACACTTCCAAGGGCTGCAAGACTGTTCAAGATGACATTCAACCTTGTGTACATGTCCGCAACTCTTTCATTCTTCCCCATCTTGAAGTTCTCAAGTAGGCCGCCGAGCATATAGACCTTGGCCTCCTTGACTTGCTCTGTCCCTTCATAGGTGACACACAACTTATGCCAAATCTCATGCGCCGTGTCCCAAGAAGAGATGCGGTTGAACTCCGATGGTGAAAGGGCGGCGTAGATGATGCTCACAGCTTTAGCATTGAGTTGAGCACGCTTCATCTCATCTTCCGTCCACGTGGTGATGTTCCCCTTCGGCTCTTCATACTTGAGATGGACTATCTTCCACATCTCGTAGCTCACGCCTTGGATGTAGAATTGCATCCTTCTCTTCCAATATAGGAAGTTTGTGCCGTCGAAGACCGGGGGTCTCATGGAGAAGCTTCCTTCAAGATTGAGTGACCCAAGAGCTGAATCGCCCATCTTCTCCTACTTGTTGAAGTAGCTTGGAGAAGACCTGCTCTGATACCACTTGTTGGATCAATGGGCTCTAGAAGGGGGGGTTGAATAGAGCTTCACAAACTTCACAAAAGTGATTAGACCACCAAATTATATTAAGTGCAGAACTTAATTCAAAACAGCAATTTGATGTCCTAAACTAGCATACAAAGCAAGGATAAGAGACAAGGAAAGCATGCACTTGGACAGGTGGTTTAGAGTGGTTCCATGTCCTAAACTTAGGAGCAATGTCAGTCCACTACCTAGAGTTGGTTAGGCTCTAGGATTTGTAACTTGGTTCTCTTATATATATCACACAATAAGATTACAAGCTACAACTACCAACCATCCAAGGACTTATATATCAAGCCAAGATCTTCTACCTCACCAAGGACTTACCCACCAAGCAAGTAGTCTTCCACCTTCTTCAAAGGAATTACCCACTCTTGCTCTAGTCTTCGGCCTTGCAGGATTTACCTATCTTGCTTGAGCTTTGCCTTGCACCTCTCCTTCACTTGGAGAGCTTTAGCACCTTCCTCCTTCACTTGGAGGCCTGGAGCAGCTAGCCTTCTTCTCCTTCACTTGGGGAAGAGCAGCAACCTTCTTCTCTTTCACTCGGAGAAGAAACTTCAATCAATCTTCATAGAGAATGGAGATGGGAGAAGTGGAAAGGAGAGCTTTACAAGATTACAAATGATAGCTCTCATACATGGGATCCTAACTCACTCATACTCACGAATTTGCTTTGAAGGTAGAGAGAGAAAGGGGCTCAAAGGATTAGAAACCACTCAACTAAGGCTAGGACCAAGCATATGTGAATGAGCAGCCTTGGAATGAAGTCCAAGAGGTCCTATTTATAGTTGAGGGTGTCCCTTTGAGGTTGGGAGAGTTAAGTGGCACAAACTAGCCGTTTTACAACTTGCAACGGATCTATTTTGAGTCCCACCAACTCCTCCAACGGTTGGAATTGCTTTTTCTGCATTCCAGTACAGTCCGATCGGCCGAGTTTCATTAAAGGCAATTCGGCCGACACACTAGGCGACAAGTCTGAGAGGCAGACTGTCGGCCGAGTTTCCATGGGGAAACTCGACCGATCGGTCGACCTTCAGTCTTGACCAACCAGTGGATCGGCCGAGTTTCCTATCATTGAAACTCGACCGAACAGGGATCGGCTGAGTTGGAAATTCGGCCGACAGCCCAGAAAATTCCAGAATATATGGATCGGCCGAGTTTGGAATTCGGCCGACAAAATCCCTGTTAAAGGTATTTTGGAATTTTCATAAACTGTACAAACGATGGATTTTTGAGTCCCAATCATTTTATCCATCTTAGATACAATGCAAAACATGATTATGAGTGATTACATAAAATGTTCTAAGCCTCTAAGGGCTATATTACAAAGCGGTTAAAAGTCACATGTTTTGCATGTGCCGGAAGAGTAGCTTTGGAGATAAAGGAGATTCTTTTCTTGTATCTAATATCTGCAATGATCTCAAATAGATTTGTTAGATACATATGAATGGAATGGTTAAGTCATTATCAAAATATGGGCAATGTGCGACACCTAGGTCAACATGTGCCACATCAGCAAATCCAGTACCGATCCAGTCCGGTTTTGCACTTGCACGTTTGACTAGAATCCCCGTTTCGAGATTCCGTAATCCCAAAAGCTGGACTATCTCAGTCCTGCCAGCAGCAAGATTAGGAATCCCAGTCCGGATTAGGCTTTGTCTTTTGTGTATTTTGTTTTATATAGCAGACTAAAAAATACAAGTTACGAGGCCAGCCGGATTGGTTTGCCAAACAGGGCCAAGTGGGGAACCCCAATCCCAATCCGGATGATGACTAGAATAATCCCAGCCCAGATTTCATAATCTCAATAATCCCAATCCAATCCCAAACAGGGCCTTCATCTGTGATATTGGATCTGGTCAGATCTACTTCAACTTCGACTGGTATTAGACCTCTATAACTATAATCTTAAACCTCCACCACATCCAATAAACCACGATCCTTGACCTGTCAACAACCTTCTCCTGACATTGTTTCAAAAATTATGGTCGACCGAGAATGGTGCCACGATTCATGCCAAGCTCCCTGTGTTTAGTGGCCCAGAGCAGCGGGCCAGGTCATTCCAAGTTTTGCTCTACTTATGTTTTGTTTGACAAAGCGGTGACGGTTGTCCGGGCAATGATTAAATGTGATCGGTAGGAGCGGTCAGTTTACAACTGCAGTTACCAAACATCAAGTTAGCCACGACTCACATTTTGTACTGTTTTTGTATTTAATGCAGCTATGGGCAACGTTTGCAGATATTGTTTTTTCACTGGAGAAAAATCACACGGTGATCCATCTCACCACACCGAAGCGGTGACTAACCAAACACTTTGTCAAACACTACATTATATTTAAGTTGGTATTAGACCTCTATAACTATAATCTTAAACCTCCACCACATCCAATAAACCACGATCCTTGACCTGTCAACAACCTTCTCCTGACATTGTTTCAAAAATTATGGTCGACCGAGAATGGTGCCACGATTCATGCCAAGCTCCCTGTGTTTAGTGGCCTAGAGCAGCGGGCCAGGTCATTCCAAGTTTTGCTCTACTTATGTTTTGTTTGACAAAGCGGTGACGGTTGTCCGGGCAATGATTAAATGTGATCGGTAGGAGCGGTCAGTTTACAACTGCAGTTACCAAACATCAAGTTAGCCACGACTCACATTTTGTACTGTTTTTGTATTTAATGCAGCTATGGGCAACGTTTGCAGATATTGTTTTTTCACTGGAGAAAAATCACACGGTGATCCATCTCACCACACCGAAGCGGTGACTAACCAAATACTTTGTCAAACACTACATTATACTCAAGTTGGATCCGTATCTACATATTTTTATATAATTCAGCCTACATGCAGCCAACGCAACAAATAAATTTCAAGTTGGATTTAGATAGACACAGATAACATATCAAATAAAAATCTCTATGATACTATAATTTTTTAATAAAATTAACTATATTTAAGATTGTCAATGTAAAATTTGACACATCAATACAATACACATGTTACTTTCTTATTTTAGCTAGATGAAAAAAAAACTGCTCTATTCTGTATTATCAATTTGTGAGAAACGAGTGCATCAAATTTAAACACAATTCATTTTCTTAGTGTATTTTAACAATTATCTAAAATTTAGTAGGTAAAATCTAATATACCGTTGAGTTTGATTCCTGTTTTGAAAATACAAGTGTAAATAATTAATTAACCGGTGTCCAACCAACCAAATAATTTGGATTACAAAATTATACAACTTTATTTATATTACTTTTTAGTGTCTAGGAATCACTTCTAGACATGTTTCATTGGACCCATTCTAATATGATAAATCCCGTGAGCAGACATGTACTGATAAGTCATACCTATGCAATAAAATACGCTGCAAAGTTAGCCCAAAGTAGTGCATATTTCAGGAAATTTTTCTAAGGGGATACGAATGGACGACCTATTGTTGAAAGAACACCCCACTAACAAACCGACCTAACTGTGATCGTGCTTTTTTTATTTAAAATTTTAAATACATATTTCATTTACAACAACCCAACATCTATACTAGTACGAAAAGAGTAAATATTTTGCTTTATATGATTGGTCAATCAAATTATACCATTTTAAAAATACAAGGCTCTCCTAAACTTTTTTTTTTCTTCTTCTGAGATTTTCTTAAGTTTTTTTTTTAAAGCCACCGTTCCTTCCCCTCCCAAGCGACAAAAAAACTCAATAGCCTCCCTAAAATCTCTCTCCTTAGAACGTGTTGAGGATGATTAGCCATAAGAATTGGAAGGAGTGAGGCACGTGCACATGCAGGTGCGTTGCTAGTTATACTATAAAAAGAGGGAGTTTTTTCAACTATTTATAATCCTACCGTTCCAAACTCCAATGACCAATCAAAAAATAACATTTTGAATTCATGTTCTCTCCTTTACCTAATCTCTACTAACGTTTTTTTCTCACTTTTTTTTTATTTTTAACTGCTTTAATTCTCCCCGACGATCTGTGATATCTAATCCCCCACATTTCCTTCTCCTTTCATCCTTGACTCTTCACAAGATCCCCTAACTAATTTCCACGTTTCCAAACTCCTCTCCTCTTCACATCCTATTAAAACGCTTCTTTAATTTTCTCTAACTTCCCTACAATGACAAAACCTTTCATAGCAATAAAAATATCATCTCTCCTTGTCTCTTCCTATTCTTCCTCGCATCCACTTAATAACAAAATTCTTCTCAACTTTTTTTATTTTTAATTGCTTTAATTCTCCTCGACGATCATCTCCGTGATATCTAATCGCACATTTCCTTCTCCCTTCATCCTTTGACTCTTCACGAGATCCATCCTTTGACTCTTCACGAGATCCCCTATCTAATCTCCACGTTTCCAAACTCCTCTCCGCCCACTCTCTCCTCTTCAAATCCTATTAAAACATTCTTTTAGTTCTCTCTAACTTCTCTACAATGACAAAACGTTTCATAGCAATAAAAATATCATCTCTCCTTGTCTCTTCGTATTCTTCCTCACATCCACTTAATAGCACAATTCCGCAAATCCTCTTTCCCTTCTTCTACAAACACCCCACGACTCCCTCTATTCCCTCTTTAATCCCACCAAAAAACGGTTTCAACTCTCTTTTCGGTAATTATTTACCTCCCCGATTATCTACTTGTCAAAAACAAAATGAACATTTTTTCGTCATAAAAGTACATAAACCAACCCATTATCTTATGTTCAATAGACTTAAATATGTACTGTAGTGACTTTATTATTGTCACGTGGATATAATTAACCCACTCCCGCCTCCTTGAAAAACTATCAGTGCAGCCTCCCTATAATTTCTCCCTTACATGAAAAATCTTTCTCTTGCCCACTAAATCCCATCCTCGTCATTCCTTTCCAGACTCATAACTGCACTCTTGAATTAAGAACTTTGCATTCTCGAATTCAAATGATAACACCTTCAACAAACGAATGTACTTACCAACCTGTCTACAAGCTTTCCTTGTTTGTTGCCAGCAGGCATCTTATAATTAGAGGGGGTGGGGGCTAAAACACCGGCAGCCCTTGGCTACGCCCTTACATGTGACTATTTTTTGCAAACAATCTGCTATAGTTCACATGATACTTAGCAGTCAACAATGACATGACTACCATTGAGTTCATAACTTTTCAGATGTTAGATGTTAAATTCATATTATTAAATTATTTGTTGCATATTTCCACTCAATTGATATATAAAATAATTATTACAAATATCCATTTTGTTATTACAATGAAATCACTTAAAATTATAAGATTAATGACACCATTACTTACTTTATTAACAAATAATTAGTGAGGAACAAACTGATATAGGGGTTTAAAGAATGTGGTTTTATTCATGCTTGTGGTACAAGAAGAAAATTAAAAGTCCTTTAGACGATACCGTCCTTGACTTTGCAAGTACAATTCCTATTATCCTTTATTATGACACAATTAATATTTTGTTGTCTCGCCTTTGATATAACATAGTTTATTTTTTCTACATTCAAATCTGAAATTCAATTCAATAGACAAGAATATGTAAGTTGAACTCATTTCTAAATCGTCATGAATTTTACACACGTGTGTCCTTTTCGCTTGAAAAGGAGGGGTATAATAATGTCGGTTCAAAATCCATCATAATGTCAATTTTGCTTTAGCATCATATGAACTTTACTTGGATCCTTTTTGAAAACTGCCTTTACTTAGTCATTACCTCATATAAAAAGTTAAAAAAAAATATAAACACTTGCAAGTCCTTATGACAAGAATTTTTTTTATTACATCAACAAACTATTTTTGTACCACAACAATACGAAATTTGCATATAAATTTATTTTTCATCTTGTTGGTCTAACTTCAGGCACGTCTTATCACTCATTTCTTTGATTTTTTTTCTTAATTTCCCGTTTTGTTAATTTATTCTTTATCACAGTTAAACATTTCATGTATATCACATAATAAGAAAAAGATGACTTAGAAGGTGTGTGGAGAATAAATATGCATTTTCTGATGTTTGTTTAAACTAAAGAAGCTATTACACCTACAATACCGTATAACAAATATATAATTAAAATATATAAGTTACATATTTGAAAAGAGAATGAAATTTAAAATATAGGTAATATATTTCTACTTTGTGTAGTTTAATGATATTTTTAATAACATGATAAGGATTGTTATTTTTCTATAAACTAAATGACTTAATACATGTAGAAGTAATATTTGACTTAAATTTAATTAAATGTTATCTAATTAAATGTGATCAAAATTATCATTCACATGCACGACAGGTGTGTGTTTACTAGTACCCTGCAACATAAACATAAAAGTAAATATTTGACGGAACTCACAAAACTTAAACATGCAACAATCTAAATCAAACCCAACTTGACCCATTTGTTTAACTAGTCTAAACATAATAACCCTAATATAAATCCTACAACCGTCTAAATACAAAACCAAGTCGTCTTGGGATTTCATAATCCCAAAACTTTCAGCTGTGATATTGGATCCGGTCAATCTAATTTAACTTCGACTAGTAACCTCACGTGATTGTAAATTTCATAATCCCATTAAAACTATGATACCACACCCAATAAAACCGCGCCCTTCGACCAACAAACCTTCCCCCTGTCGTTTCCAACTTCTGTAGTCGGCCAAGAACGGCGCCACGAATTAGGCCTCAAACTCCCCGCGCTTAGCGGCCTCGCTCCCACACTTCCGTCACGACCCGCGGCGTCGGCTACGCTAAATTTTGTGGTTTCCGAATTCCGCCCCTTTGCGACACCTTCATCCCCCTTACTGCCGCCTTTTACCCCCGCCCTTCCGTAAGCGCGTGCCTTTTCCCGCCGCACCAATTTGCGTACAGTGCCAGATTCCAGCGACAGCTGCTGTCGCCGTGCGTTCGGAGGATTTTGATACTGTTTCGATTTTGTGTTAGTTACAAGGGCGTTTGCCAACCTTGCCATTTTCTCCATTATCGATCGAATACTTGTCTTTCTTCGAATTATTCGGGTCCCTTCTTTGATCTTTATGCTGTAATTTCGAATAGGAGGGATTCCCGTTGACCGCATATTGAAATTTTGGAGCAGGTTTTCTCTTTGAGATCATTGCTCCCCAAGAACATTGTTATATTCCACGGTGTTATCATTGTAATTGCATTCGTGACCGGGTTTTGTTATATTCGGGTGTTAGGAAACGTCTGTTTTATACTCCGTCCTTGTCTTCTCCTTGTTGCAAACCGTCATTATCTGAACCGGGGGATTCAACGCTGTCAACCGGCGGAGTGATTTTTTTGGTTCGTGATGGTAACCTCTGAGACATTCACCAACATGAAGGCTCCCCAAACGGCAAAGCAATATGGAATTACTAAGCCTATCTCTCTGGCTGGGCCGACTGAAGCGGATCTCAAGAGATCACTGGAATTGCAGAAGGTTTCTGCGCCCCTAGCCATTGCTGCCCTTATACCCTTCGTCCAGCCTGAACTTTTATTTGCTCTTCCATTACTGATCAATATATCATTGTTGCAGTTCTTGTTGGGAGCTGGGCTTTATGAGTGCAAAGAAGTTTCTATAAGAAGAGAAGCGGTTTTAAGGGAGATAGATAGGGTAATATTGTTCAATTGTTTATATGACTACATGAGATGAAGTTGGCTGATTACTTTTCAGTACCTTTGTTAGTTTGGTCATTAAATTCATCTCTTGTATATCTAGATTGTCAAAAGTTGGGTGAAGCACATGGCCTGTGAGAGGGAGTACACTGCTCAGATGGTAGAAGAAGCAAATGCTGTCATCTTTACTTTTGGATCATATCGCCTAGGGGTATGATCTTTAACCCTTGCATTTATGTTATTGATTCATTTTGCTGTACCATTCTACATATTATTCATTATTTATATTTTGATCATGCTGAGAGAGGGCATAATGCATTCTCCTAAAATTTGAAGGTTACAGTGCGGTTGCTAATATGCCAAGCAGTAAATTTTGATTGCTTAGCACATGGGTCTACAAAAGACACTCAAATGTAAAAGTTCGGGATAGAAATTTGTCAATGAACTGCTCAAAGTTTGGTACAGAAAATTGTTGGAAAACTCCTGTACCGTTCATATGAGAGACGTCCTCATGTACTATTCCGTGTGTATGGGTATTATAGCCCAAAACAACAAACTTTCTGACAATTTGGGATCTCCACTGCATATGGCTTGATTCGACCCTCTTGAATATCTCTAAAATGCCTGAAATTTCGATGCATGCTCTTGATTCTGAACCCTTAGGTTGAATTGCATATATCAGGTGCTCAATTGCTTATCACTTTTCTAGTATCAAATATATTTCATAACATTACTAAAACACCAACCAGAATATGTTTACTTAGCTCATCCATTACTAACACAAACATGTAGGAATATGGCAAACGTTTATGGCTCCCCTCTAGTCTTGACACTAGCATTTGAATTGTCCTACATGTCTTCAATTAGATAGATTAATTGTGATACAATATCTTATTTTCTCATCCAAAAACCCCTCCAGATCACTTCTCTTGGGTCTCAATCTCAAGCTTTTTCTAAATGTATATTATATAGAAGAAGACATATGGTGATCCTTTTCAATTTCCTATACTTCTCTGTAGACCTTATTAGCGAAAAAATGTGATTGTATTTTTCTACTACTCTACAACATTCATTTTTAAAATTCCTCCATATTGATCTTCCTTGCACGAAATAGATTGGCTGTCAGATATTTAGATTACAAATCTCAATTTATACTTGACAATGCTCTCACCAAGCACCAAAATGTGACTCATCATCTTGATACCTTAGTTGTTGGTGCAATATCTAATATCTCCCTTATTTTTGTATCTGGGATGAACAATATTGTTTTCACTTATTTAGGCATCTTCATTAACTATATATTTGAAAAAAAAGTCCTACCTTTCAAAATACAAGTTATAGTTATTAAGGCATCCATTTAGATACTCCTTCGGTGTAAAGGTGCCTTTTTTGGGGGGGGGGGTGAGGAGGCGTCATGAACCCCTAACTCAAACTTTATGTCAGGCGGTGGTGGTCTAAGGGTGTCTAGGACAATTTAAAGGAATTTATATGTATATAAATATGTATATAGGACAGAGCTGATTGGAAAAGAAAGATCCATGTAGCCAACCCCAACATGGTTGGGATATAGGCTTAGATGATGATAAATGTGTGTAGTATTTTTCTCTGGATTTCAGAGTGATATGCTTTGTCAATGCTTGTCTGAGCCCCTATGTCATTTTAGGGTGTAGGACTGCTTAAATTCTTGAAAGTTAAACATTGTTAACCAAACAACTCCTACCCATCCAGTATGCTCCCATACTTCAATAACGTCATGGGTGTTAAGGGAACCCCATCTAGACACTCCCTAGGTATAATGGTGTGCTTTTTTTTTTTTGGGGGGGGGGCTAGCTGCTAGACCTACCTTGAAAAATTATGTTGGGAGGTTGGTGGTCTAGGGGTTCCTAGGACGTTTTTTTTTCTTCCTAAAAGAGCTCTTATTTATCTACATAATTTTGCTCTCATATTTGATGTCTAGTGATTATTTATTGTCAAGCTTGTATTAAGGTCTTGATATTTTGGGATCTTGGCCTACCTAAAATCATGAATTACATGTTTAATACATGTCGACTACTATAAAAATATGACAGATGCTTAATTAGTCTTCCAATAGGCCCACCCTTTTCTAGTCTCATCTATTGATGTTTTCTTAATCTGTCATTTTGTTATCTGGCTTGTGCAGATATGTTTTTCACTTTTCCTTCTTCTTGTATACAAGCCTTGAGGCCCTTGGCATTATTTAAATAATTTCCAAAAAGGATCTTTTCTTCAGTCCTTAATACAATACATCACTTTGCACACAACTTCGCTCTTGTATGGAGTCCTATATATATTCCATTTTCCTCTTCTTGTACCTCAGTCCTCTTACACCTTAAAGAAACTATGGGTCTAAATACTAAATGTCTTCTTGGCTCCCTTCTTTACTAGTTTGTATCTCTCAAAAGATACATTATATTGCCAATTTTGTGACTCACATTAATCTCCCTTTTCAACTATCATTTGTCACTTCATTGCACCACCTTGTCTCCTTTTTAGTAGGTCCAACCACCCTTGGGACTCCTAAAACTTTTTTTAACCTTTCTGTTAATATTATTGCTACTGCACTTTCTGAGTCTTTCCTCTACGGACAAACTGTCACCTGGCATATCCACGCATGTTAAAATCATAAAATGTATAACATTGTACGGTACTTTCTAAAATTGACATATCTTAACTACATCAATAAATGACCACACAGATCTCGCAATCTTCTATGATGCCAAGTAGATATTTATCCTGCCAAAATAGGAAAGTTCCATTTTAAATAAGTGCTTCATGTTGTGCTGAGAAATTTTAGTAGCTACTTTAAGTGGACAGTTTAACTAAGACCTGCAATCCTGAAGTACAGCGTTTACTTTTTCATTTCAGTTTTGTGACAGTTTATTTCTTTCATACTTTGTGTTTTCTTTGTTTTCCCTATTCATTGTGTGTGCACTATGCCGATGCTGCCCAATATGAGCAACTCATGTATATATTCTGTTAGCCACTAGTCATATGCTATCATCACCTCCATGGTTTGCTCTACTTCTTTAGCTGTCTTAACTTGCATTTACTTAAACCGTTTTGGTTTAATATTGTCAAACTTTCAGGGATATTGAAATAACAATCATTGAAGCCCAAACCTAACTTTCAGCTTTCCAGGATGCTATATAATTTTATTTCAGTTAAAAAAATACTATTAATCAATAACTTAACACACCGGTAACATGTTAATGCGTTGTTTTGCGAAATATTTTATATATCTTATTACAGGTTCATGACCCTGGAGCAGACATTGATACTCTCTGCATTGGCCCATCATATGTTAGTCGCGAGGTTGGTTGTTCAATTGGTCTTATTTTCAATATGTGCTTATGTAGAGCATGTTAGTCGCTGCAACACTGAGTTGATTGTCATTGAGCACTCTTAATGTTTTGCAGGATTTCTTTACCGTTTTACATGATATGTTGGCTGACATGGAGGAAGTTACTGAGCTACAACCAGTTCCAGATGCTCATGTCCCTGTAATGAAGTTTAAATTTTGGGGAATTTCAATAGACCTTCTGTATGCCAATATCAGCCGTTTGGTTGTCCCTGAAGTAAGTTTCCAATCGGGTGTTCGCCAGATAAGCTTGTCACTTTCATCATTTTGTAAACTGCTTAAATTGCTGTATTTCTCATATATGAGTTCTGTCTTATGATTATGATTTGTAGACCACAAATGTGAATTTTCTCTATGTTTTTCTCCTATCTTTGTATCCAATGCTTACTTTTACCATATTGGTGCCCATTCAATAAATGATTACCGATTCTGATGTACGACCCCTACTGAGCTTTCCATAGAGTTATTATACCATGTAGGAGATCAAAATTACACCATATTCAATACTTACTGAACATGTGTAGTTTTAAAACTGCTACACGACCATGTACAATTTCTTGCTGCAGTTATTTTTATGCTGAGTTTATGATAGCTTCATTTTCGTCAGATGTGGAAATTCGAAGTACTTTAGTTCCTCTTAATTCTTTTGGTTAAACTACTAAGTCTTGTTCCTGTTAAATTAAATCGGTTCTACCTTTTCTTCTCATCAACATTCTTGTGCTGAATTACATTCTATATGAGTATATTCTATGTTATGTAAAACTTCATATGGCTTTATGATTCTGAAAATCATCTTTATGGTATAAATATGCCGAACACATATTATAGTAATTTTGATTTTATGTTTTTAAGAGAAGCAGCATCATTTTCATATAGGAAATAGTTTTACCATATTTGAACTATGGGAGCAGTAGATGAGTAGATCTATGACTATGCAAGGACGGCAAGATTATGATTTGAGGGGCACCAATTAATAGTAATTACATATGCTTTGTGATTTTTTGAGCATGCACATGAAGTAAGATGGTGAGTTATACGATCTGGTGGTGGATGTGAGAGGAGAAAGAAGCTTTTGATAGACTCACAAAGGAAGGTCATTAAAACCTAGTGCTAGTGTCTATAATATACTCAATGTGGCATGGCATGAACAAATTATGTAGCATTGTTGAGGAAAATCTAGGTGAATGAATGGGTTGACATCAAAAGTTACTTGGCGCTGGAATATAAAAAAAGATATCTACGTTTCACCTGTCTTGTGGTTATTGATGTTTTGGGAAAATATAAGAAAGCAGAGTAGAATCAAGTAATATGTTGGAAGTCATAGAGAGGGCAATACAATTGTGAGAACAATCTTTACTTAAAAGGATAAAAATGCAGATATGAAGTCGCTGCTGCAAGTGGAAGGAAGAAACATGTGCATCTGAACGGTAAAAAGAAATGTACAATTTCTTTGCAAGGGATGAGAGCTGAAAATTATTTCCACACACCATTTGTGGTGATATTTTTGACAAACCTTAAGAGGCTTCCTTTGCACGCAGGGACTGGCAGAATATCTGGATTTGGCAAAAAAATAAATGGTGAATAAAGAATTGCACGGGACCATGGAACTTGATGAAGTATGGAACAGCAAAAAAAAGAATTTATAGTTAGAAAGCAATCAAGCATTTTTACTTGAAATATTGAATGGAGTAGTGGCTACAAAATGAAAGATAATACTTTAATCCCCCTTTCACGCGGTGCACATACTATAGGATTTATGTTTGCGGGGAAGATGTTAATCTAAAATATTCAAGGTAGATTGTCCAGGAAGGCTATTTATGGTATGAGGCTAAGTACAACATGGCAAACAGATTTTCACATGGTTTGCTATATATTGACAAATATCTCCTGATCATAGACAAAATATTACTCATGTAGTTTTTGGGAAAAATGTTATCTCAAGTTTATATTATTGCTTAAAGGCACATGTAAAGTTTCTGTCCTTAGTATCAAGATGTCTCGAAGAGCTTATAAAGAAGCTTGACTCGAAGCAAGGTTATTGAGTCAAGTACAATTAAAAGAAGCAGAGACATACATAAATTAACTTGGAAAGAGTTTATAAGAGAGATTTTGAATCTTGACATCTTGATTAGAGTATGGCCCATAACAGAGCTGATTGGAAAAGAAGGATCCATGTAGCCAAACCCAACGTCGTTGGGATTGAGGCTTAGATGATGATATGATGATGAGTATCAAGGTGACTGGAACGGAAGCCAAAGTATTCTTATATGGTGGTTGATATTCACCTAGTAACTTTGAAGCCCTTTCTTCTTTTACTATGGATAACACAATACAGAATCAAGTTATATACTTTGCTCCATGTTATCTGCCTATGTGATTTTCTTTTTAAGGTATAAAGGTTCAGTTTAGAGCATATGCACAAAAACATAGATAAAGAAGTCTACCCAATGAGACCCTCAAAACAAGACTTTGATTGGTTGTCCACCCAATGAGACCCCCAAAACAAGACTCTGATTGCTAACACATTTGGGATAATAATAAAACCAATAGGGTTTTGTTCCCTGATGCAATCTTTTAGACCTGGCAAAGGTACCATCTGTTTAATTCAACTTCTCCCATTGCACGACAAATGACCAAAGCTAGTACTTTTTGCTGCATGTTATCTGTGTTTGTGATTTTCTTTATAAGGAAAAAAAGATTCAATCAAGAGAAAATGTACAAAAATAAAGATCAAGAAGTCTGGCCATCTAGTTGTGCTGTCCCATCCGACTGTCAAAGCCAAGATCCTGTTTCCTGATGCAGATCCCTCCCTCCCAATGTAAATTACTTGTGTCTAGTACTGATGGAAAAAAGATTTGACCTCCTCCCCCCCCCCCCCCCCCTCCTCCTCCTCCTCCTCCTCCTCAAAGGTAACCTGATTGCTTTGCCTATCTTGTGAAATCTTTCAATTTATGTCTACCCGCAGGTCCTAGCTGTAGTTGACTAGGCTTCCACTGTATTTGGGTATTATAAGGGGCCGTTTGGTCGCCTTCATTCCAAAATCCTGGTAGTCCTGCAGGAGGACACTACCTGATTTCAGGAGCAGCTGGCTGTTGGCGGAACAAAATCAATAGTCTGGTGCGGGCGCATCTGTGCAAGGAAATCACGAGGTTGCTGGCTGGGAGTGTGATTTCACAGCGCTATCAAACGTGACTCCAAATACTATAATTTTGTTAAACGCAAATATTATATGAAATGCAGATTAGCAACTTACCTATTAATCTGGGCTGCTGTTTGTACGTAACTGCTGGGATTTCAGATGAATTTATCCAAACGGCCTCTTGGGGTATGTGGGGCAATCAAGTTGCTCTGTATAGGGATTTCCAGTATATCCAACAGTATTCGGGATGATATTATGGCATACACTGGGGGCCGTTAACATAGTAGATGTTATTATCTCTTTCTTCTCCATCCCTGTTATCTTAATTATCACCAAGGAGGTATAATCTTTCTTTTGTCACTAACATTTTTTTGCAGGATTTGGATATCTCTGATAGATCCGTTTTGTATAATAT
Organism: Alisma plantago-aquatica; assembly: GCA_963693085.1. Taxonomy (NCBI): domain Eukaryota; kingdom Viridiplantae; phylum Streptophyta; class Magnoliopsida; order Alismatales; family Alismataceae; genus Alisma; species Alisma plantago-aquatica. The sequence continues at coordinate 1,236,127,841 of OY856410.1, read as the reverse complement.
CGACGAGCAAAGTGTCAGAAGCCTTAATGGATGTAGGGTTGCAGATCAAATTCTTCGACATGTTCCCAATGTTGAGGTCAATAGCACCCTGAAAACTTTATCTAGTCCATATTTGGGCCTCTACTAAAGACACTTGCATTTTTTATGTAGCATTTCCGTACAACTTTGCGATGCTTGAAATTTTGGGCTAAACAGCGTGGCGTCTATTCAAATGTGAGTTTGGTTTAGCGTATTCTGTCCCTATCTGACTGTGTATATTTTATTGGCTGTTTGTATTCATAACAATTTTAAAAATTATGTTGTTTCTCCAGGTATCTGGTGTACCGTATTCTGTCCCTATCTGACTGTATATTTTCTAGACCGTTTGTTGCATTACGATTTTAAAATCATGTTGCTTCTCCAGGTAACTGGTTTTCTTGGTGGGGTAAATTGGGCACTATTGGTGGCTCGTGTTTGCCAGTTGTATCCTAATGCTTCTCCCAGCATGCTAGTCTCTCGCTTCTTTAGAGTCTACAGTCAGTGGCGTTGGCCGAATCCTGTTATGTTGTGTCCAATTGAGGAGGATGAACTCGGTTTTTCTGTATGGGATCCTCGAAGAAATCCTCGGGACCGGACACATCATATGCCCATCATAACACCTGCTTATCCTTGCATGAATTCCAGCTATAATGTCTCGACCAGTACCCTGCGTGTCATAATGGAACAGTTTGACTATGGAAATAAGATAATTGAGGTAATCCCCCCCCTCTCTCTCACACACACACACACACCTGGTGAGTGTGCAGGGTATCTAATTTTGTTTGGCATTGATACCTTGTTTTGGTATGCTTTTTTTCAGGATATAGAGTTGCGCAAAGCTGGTTGGCCTGCTTTATTTGAGCCGTTTCATTTCTTCGAAACCTATAAAAATTATCTACAAGTTGACATTGTTGCAGAAGATACCGATGATTTGCGTTCCTGGAAGGGATGGGTGGAGTCACGCCTTAGACAACTTACTTTGAAGGTGTGATTTTTTTCTTTCGAATACCAAGATAGAAGGTTTGGTAGAAATGCATAGTGGTGGTCCGTGCTTTTGATATTTGAATGCCTGTTCTGGATATCTGTGTTTCTTTAGCTCTATTACGAAGCAAAAATATTAGCTTTTTGTTGTTAGTTAATCATCGTTTTACAGTTAGTCACTTTAATATAATGCTTATCTTGCTTTTGCATTTCAGATAGAGAGAGATACATCTGGGATGTTGCAGTGCCATCCATACCCTCATGAGTTTGCTGATACAGCGAGATCATGCTCCCATTGTGCTTTCTTCATGGGTTTGCTAAGGAAGCAGGGCATGACTACACAAGAAGGTCAACAGTTTGACATACGTGGTACTGTTGACGAGTTCAGGCATTCAGTGAATATGTATATGTTTTGGAAACCAGGGATGGACATCTATGTTTCCCATGTTCGTAGAAAGCATATTCCATCGTATGTGTTCCCTAAAGGATACAAGCGCCCTAGGTCTGCTAGGCTTGCCTGGCAGCAGGTAGCCGTTGAGAACCATTCTGATGAGGGGGGACACGATAATGAAAAGCAACTGACCCAACACTATGTTGATAATCAAGGTGCAATTCTGACCGGAGAGGGCAATGCTATATCTACAAGCCCTATAAGTCCCGATGAAAATGAGAAACATGGAGTCAAGGAGGAGATTGATGCGTCTTGTAGACCAACAAATTCTCTGTCAACCATTCCAATGAGACATCAATCTTCACTTTCTGAGGAAAATGATGATAAGACACATGCCTCAAGAGAACATAAAAGAAATTTGAATAGTCATCAATATGATTCTGCTAATGAATGCATTTCATTAAAACGTAGACTTTTTGCTGTGAATGGCACTCCTGACAATGTACATGTTTCACGAGTCAAGGTTTCTCCTGGATCTGAATTCAATCACACTTCTGACGGTTCACCTGGGGATACAATTCTGTTGAGGCAGCTTGATATGGAATCTAGTTTGAAGATTGTCCAGCTTGATAGTACTAAAAATGTGGCAACTGTTGGCACAAACATGATGAAGTCTGCGTTACAAACTGCACCGTCGAAATCTGGAAGCGAGATATCTCAAAGTGGCTTCGTTGACGAGTTTGAGGTCCTGCATCTGATATTATTATCATTTTACTTAAAGATTTCTTATGTTTATTACTCTGTTAATGCTTAGTTTTGTCAAATCTATCCACTAATGTCTTGTATATATCAAATTTGAAGCAAGTGCTGCTTTTGGGGTGGTTCTGCAGGCACACGGATAGATCTTCTTGGAGACCTGTGCAGATGTTGGTGATTGGGCACGATGCCATTGTGATATTGTTTTTGTTCTAAGCAACTTTTGTCTTGTGCTATGGGAAATCCGTTCATGCTTGATTTGCTTGTGATCATATCGCAGGTTGAGTATGAGATATGACATGGCTTAAGCTCAGATTGATAGGAGCCCGCTGATGAAGGATGGTAAGTTATTTTGTCACTGTTTCTGACGTCCTGCCATCCAAATATGCTGCCGTCACGTGACAGCTGGCTCGGGATTCATGCCATATCCTGCAAACCATTGTCGAGGCAAGCGGTTGATCTGATCAGTTGTCAGACCTGCATGTGTGGTGGCTGGTAACAGGAATTGAATATTGAGAACCAAGCTGGTAATTGCACGACGCTGGCCCATAGTGAATGATGTTATACTACAAACACTTAAATTGATGTAAATCATGACTTCTCCGGAAATGGGCAAGGTCAAGTGACCTAAAGATGTATAGGAAGGGAATTGGAAGTGTGTATCTGATGAGCTTCATGTAATACGATACCATTCAAGGTTATTTTTTTTCTCTGAAATCTTGGCGTGGTACTCATTTGTTAGCTTTCCATTTGTGAATGTATTCTCTTGATATTTGTTCTCCTAGGTCACGCAGCATAAGCGATACTTATGTCACATGAATGGTACAAAAATGTTTTTTTTTAGGCAAAAGAAAGGCAGAAATAAGCCAATGTAAAAATGACCAGATTTAGGCTTAGGAGTAATTAGGAGAGTTTCTTCTTAGACTAGGCTTTTCCAGGTTTATTCTTTGACATAATTTTGGGTATAACCAAGTATTACTATGTTACATCAACGGCATGAAGTTTAAAAAAGTTTTGGGTGAAAAAGATAGAAATTAGTTTGATATTATTATGGCCAGATTTAGACATAGGAGAGTTACTTTTCTTAGAGTAGGTCTTGAAAGGTATTATGGTAAAATTTCGGAACGATTATTTGTGTGGTTTCCAAGAGGGCCATCCTTGTATTATTTTTCTGTATCCTATCTTGTCAAGGTATAATTTGGACTTGTACCAACTTATAGAAGTGGCAAACATGCCTCGAAGACATGAATCAGCAAAACTTATTCAGCTTGCCCGTTTACCCTTCGTTAAAACTTCAGTAATTCAACATCTTCATTTCATCAGCAACAAATCGCTCGATTTCGTTGCCCTTTCATTTGGCTACTCTTCCATGTTATTATATTTTCTTGACTTTGAAGAGAACACTGTTGTAGTACCCAACAAATGGACAGAGATCAGCTATTTCCTCATTGTATTGTTCTTTTTCGATTTGGGGATTTATAACTTTTTTTGTAAACCAGGATGGTGTCCCGCATAGCTTACTGCGGTTTGATCCCGCAACCTGCATCGTGACAAACTGCATGTTTGACAGCTGAGTTAGCCGGCTAGTGATTCCATTTTGTAGTCGAATTAATGCAATGATTGATAGTCAAGTATCCAAGATATTCTAAAGGAGTTGCCATTCTCTACCAGTTTTGGCAGGGGCGTCTCTTCCTGCCTGCTATCTGGCTTTAGATCTGACTGCTGACTAGACAACTATTAAAACATTGCGAAACAGCAAGTTAATTAGAGGTTGTGAGATTTATGTACCATTTTGGATGAATAGGCTGATAATATCATACAATAGAAATCTCTCAACAAGTACCAAATCATGTTTGTGCATAAGACCATTGCTTCAAAGCTAGCTTTGGTAAGGTAAGAAGCGGCACATCCCTTGCTACTAGTATGATATATAGATGTTTTTCATCGAGTGTCCGTATGACATCCAACCTGATGCAAGGGAAATAAGGTTCGATTCTGTATAACTATTGCTCATTCTAACCACAACCACATTCCAACACCTAATATTTTAAGGTATAGCTGATTGAGTGTAACATATCATGTGATTTACTTGTACATAACGTTCTTCAAGTGGACACCTTAATCATATCATGGTTAACCCATTGGTGTGAATATTTTTGTGATATTTTCACATAAATTTCTTCTACAAAGCTTAGTTTTTAATATATTAAGTCTCAATCACAAATAGTTGGGATTGGTTATATGCGTCCTTTTTGCATTTGCCTCTTTATCAGTATTATAGTCTCTAAGATGTAATCTCTGATTATAAGTTTTTCTTAACATAGATCTACTTGTCTTTTCTCTGAAACAAACGAGTGGCCTGGTGTAACTTATCATCTTAATATAAGCGGATTTCATAACCTTTTTCTCTGATGCGCCATCAGATATTCGAATTCTATATTATCACATAAGAAAACGTTTGGGACGACAATGAATGAAAACATTTTCTTTTCCAAAATGCGGGGTAGTCATAGATATTAAGGTCATCTCTAGTGGCTGCATTTGCTCGACTTAACGGTATCATTCATATTGGCGCAATTGCTAATTGATGTTGTACAAGCCCAAATATTTAAGGCAACCCATTCATAGAACTTGTAGTATTATCCACCTAGCTATATTTTCATCTTTGCTTCTATTTCAATACAATTATTGACTACTACTACTTTTTCAATCCACAAAAGTCTAGTGTTACCACGGACTCCTCTTAGTGGCAACCAACCTTACTCTTCCGATTTAAGTTCTTCTCCATCTTTATTTTCCGATTTTCCTCTTATCTATCTTCTCCCTTCTATATCTTTTTCATGTGACATCAGAGCAAATTCACCACCAAATGCGAAAAACTCATAATCATAGAAAACGAATGGGAAGAAATTGTAGATTCAACTACTATATGTCTATCCAAAAATAAAGATTAGAAAAGCCTTTGATATCTTGTTGATTCCTAACGCTATGACTCTAAGAGATATAGAGGATTATGCAACAAGTTTAGGACCTTGCAAGGAGAGCGACAACAAGATTCATCAAGCAAGTTTCAATCATCATTCACACCGTCAAACAAAAGGGATAAAGAAAAGGTCATAGAAATATAATGTGTTATTTTGACAACAAAGTCCTTTTGTCAACAGATATCAAGAGACGTAAACAATCTTCAAATACCTACACAACTGAGATCCCATCAAGGTAAAGTTGTAGAATGCCCATCTATTTAATGGGAACTAGGCGTTTCCATTGACCACACGTAAATTCAAGAAACTGAGTTAGATAGAATCGACAACTTATTTTGGACCCTGTTCCAGAGTTTATGCTTGAATGAGTTATAGAATAATTCCATTAACAAATCAACTCACATCATTTGTAAGCCTAACCAGCATCATCAAGAAAAACCTATCAACCCATCTCCTAAAATCTACTCCAAAATCCTAAGACCAAAATACCTAAAACCACCCACATACATCCCAAATACTTCCTATCATCCTAACACATCTATAGGAGCCTTCATGTACAACAAAGTCCAAGCAAAATGGATCTCAAATAGTGTCAAAAACCTGCCCTAGCTATTTACTTACATATTGACATGACTTAAGTGTGTGTGTTAAATGCAAGTGTACGTGTTGGAGTAGTAAACTAACTCAAAGAGGTCCAAACGTGGATCTCAAAAAATTTGCGACAACTAGAAATTACTATCAACCCAAACATATCGGCTAGGACTAAGAATAGAGTTGATTGAGTGATTAATGAAGAACTAAAATGAAACAATAAGGAATTAAAACAGATTGAGGATATGATTTATGGAATATTTAGGACAAAAATTTCACCAAGTGTGACCTATGCATGCATCGTATCCAATTAACATTAATTATCTTACTTCTTTGGTTTAAATGTATGTAGCTTGCACTACCCACTCTCCCAGTATTGTAATGTATTTAACCTGATTAGTAACTGCTCTTACATTGTTGATATATAAAGTCAAATGATGTGATCTCTCTCTGGACAATCTACCTTACACTGTTTAGCCCATTCCCAAAGTGTTGTCATTGACTGTGTTGATGATGGCTTCTCTAGCTATCAATCTGGCTCTCACAATAATTAACAATTTAACAAATATTTACCGTGACCATGCATAAATAAGGCAATGAAGAACTTCCATTATCAAAATATGAAACGAAGATAGTATAATATTAAATTAGAGATAAATATGCATAGAGTCAAAGATGGGATACTCTCAGGTCCTAAAGAATAGCAGTTTTAGCTCCTCTTGCTCGATATGAGATCAAAAGAAGGACTGGTGGAGAAAGAAACATTGAAAATAAAATAAAAACCTATAACAAGGTGTAAGGTTGATCCCCTCTAAAGATTACCGTAACTAGACAACATTTCCTCCTTCAAACTACTCCTTGGAGGTCCCAAGATGAACCTTTCTTCATTTTTCCTTGTCTCTTTCTCCATTGGTCTCACTCTCTGATAAACAAATGATGCCCCCTCTATGACCATCCTCTTAGGTTTTGAACAAAGAGGCTAAAGCACATATTATCCAACAAACTATCGAGTGTTGTCTTTTTTAATCACGACCGTCAGGAAAATCTTAGTGCCACCGACTTGGAAGTTGGTGCCACCAAGTTGTCTCTTTACTCGATTAGGGCTGGCGATCTTGTTTCCACCGAGTTCATTGTCAGTGGTACCGAGAATTGATTAAGGCTTTCTAATCTTCTTGTTATTGCCACCAAGCTTATCACTAGTGTTACTGACTCGACATCTCAGTGGCCTTGAGCCTTGTCTTGGTGGTACTGAGACTGCTGTTTGATGAAGCCTTCTTTTCCTTCGTGTCGGTAATATCACCATGATGTAGGTAGTACTGACTTTCTCCAATTTGTACATGTTTTGTTTGAAATAAAGCAAACAATGTACTAGGAAATAGTAAAATATAATAATTTCAAACCAAATTCATTGAAGTAAGATTAAAAATGGATGTACAATAGCTATTTCAGGCTATTTAGATGAAAGAAGCATAAAAACATGCAGATTGAAGAATTTCCAATAAAAACATGCCTGAAGTAGCCCAAAATTTGGTAGCGAAATCATGTGAAACTGATCTTGAATATTACTTGTCCTCCACAACACTACTTTGGATTTGGTGGAAACAGTCAAAAGAGAGACATATATATGAAATATATCATGTCAAACATCTTTAACTCAACAGACCCAAACCTACTCGTTCCAAGTATAGAGCAAACACTACTATAGAAACAACCAAATATGAAAAAGAAAAACAATGAAACTAGATTGCTAAACACATAACTAAGCTGAAGCATAGAGATATAAAGTCTGAGATATGTCGAGTGTGTCACAAGGTCTCCCTATCCACACTACTCCATTCAAAATATCTTCTACATGAATGCAGTTCCCTAAATATAACTAAAAGAAGGGAATAAATCTTTATTAGCGGCCTACCATTAAGAGTAGTGGGTGGATGGAATGACTAGTATGGAATAGAATTCACACATAATAAAAGTCATTTATGCAGGAAAACAAATTGATGCTCTAAATGATAGATGTAATAAAGTTGAATCTGTCCTAATGACTACTATTTCTGGTGGAATGATGCAAGATGTGAATTCCTCATCCTAATGATGAGTAGAGCTGAAGGCGACTTGACATAAATTCCACAATTGTATTCTTTATACATGAGGAGATATGATTCATTTTATTTATTTTCCCACATCCTTTTCCTCTATTGTCCTTTATGCTATTTTATTTTTCTTTTGTCACCCTTTTATTAACCATACATGCTATTTTTTGAACTTGGAGAAGGAATAATGGCATAGAACTTTCTTGATTTCTTTTTCAAAAAAGACGTGCAAAAATATATTATACCTTCATGAATTATGCAAATGTAGAATGCAACTACGTGAATTTATGTTATGCAAACTACCTATACAACTATTCATGCACTAAACTTTTATTTTTTGATACAAGATAAACTATATGATTTCTGTCATGCCATGTAATGTAATAAAAGAGGAAAATGACATGAACCATGTAAACATCCTATGGTGGTGATGAGATCATGTGAGTACAAGATACATTTTCGTAGCCATGATACGTCTCTCTTCTATCAATTCATATGTCAGGGTGATCTAAAATCTATTCTTGAATTCACTTAAGAGATCACAACATGGCTTGGTTAGATTGGACTCATATACCATATTCATTCAAAAGACAAGGGTAGAATTAGGTGCTAAGTTTGCCACATATGTCTTAGTGTCGACTAATCCACTCAATTCCTTATGTAGTGTACTTAAACCAACATATTCACATTTTAGTGATCAGTTTACTTCTAAATCCAATTTTGCACTAGATAAACGTGGATTACATGAAATGAAATGAAAATTAAATTGAAAACAACATTAATTGAATATAATGCAACAAAGATAAAGTGTAAAAGTAAGAGAGAAAGATGAAAGATAATGTGTGAAAGGTAAATACCATTCCATATCGCCCTAAACTTGAATTCAACAATGTCCTCATTATCAAAAATCAAACCCAGAGGTAGAACGGATGTACCAGATACTCAGGCTCTAGGTGTACAAAATGTTCCCAATGTCAAATCTAGATCAAGTGGGTAATATGAGCCAGTGAAGGTGGATTGTATGGCATGGGTGATGGAGGTGGGTAGCTGAAAAATATCCCAAGATCCAGTAATCGTTGTAGAGAGGCTATTGTGTATACTTCATACATTGTAGGAGCTAATTGAATTCTCTTGATTGCTCAGGAGAAGGCCCTCATTGGCAAGCATCCACTTGTTGATGCGTGAAGATCTACTCATGTATGTTGTTATAGGAGCCTACCTCCAACAATGCCAATAATTCAATCATAATTTTGTGGTACAGTGGGCATTCCCACAAAAAAGGTTCAATGGAAGCCATCCTATGGCATAAACACACCCTGTGTAGGTTTTCAGGGAAGCCAAGGTGCTCGATGAAGGGCACACCTCTGTAACAATGAAATTAGAGTCATGATTTATGAGGTTGGCGTATCCCCTTTTCTCATCACTCCCAAGCACCATGCATGGCTTGTAGATGAGCTGAGATGAAGCTATTGTGGAGGAAGCACCTTATTTCAAGGGTCTCTTGCTTGTCATCAAGGAAGAGGTAGAAAGAAAATGGGAGCTGATGTAGCGGTTGCTCAACAAACAAGTTCTTGGGGAAACTCACAAAAGAGTGCTTGAGAAAGGAATCCCTAAGGTGTGAGAAATCTAGATGAATCCTACTCTTTGTATAGGAGGGGAGGTGCCCCATTGGTGTAAAGTTGGTGCCACCAACTTCAAATTCAGTGGTACCAACATCAACCTGTATTTATGTGCTCTTGGTATTTACTGTTGATATTGATGGTTGTGATCTAAAGAGGTATTGACTCACATATTATGCCATGTTGGTGGTATCAACATAAGCTGGTGGTAGCGACTTCAAAAATGTCATGGATTGATAATTTCATCATCATTGGATTGGAGGCCACTGATCACGCTTCACCTCAGTCTCAGTAGTACCAATTGGCATGTTGGTTCCAGCAAGATTTTATTGTTCACCCTGCATTAGACTCATTATTAAAAATATAAAATGATTTGGTACTGACAGGTTGGTTAGTTCCATAAAAATTTTCCTATAGAATCATGTTCAAATTAATCTCAATCTCAATAGTACCGACTGGCATGTTGGTTCCATTGAGATTTTATTGCAATACTACATCAAAAGGGTCAGTAAACTCAAATATATGTGTCAGTGTTACTGATAAGGAGCCTACACCACTGAGTTTTTCCTATAACACTTAATCAGAATTCATTAGTGAAGTTGGTGCCACCAACTTTCAAGTCAGTGGTACCGAGAATCTGAAGAGCAAAATGTATGTTAACACTTAATTGATATATTAATCAATGGTATCGAAGATTATTCTCATGCCACTTTTACTGCAGATTCATAAAAAATTCACCCCTAAGTCTGAGTCGCTACCACCAACTTGGTAGTTAGTGTCACATATAGTTTACTATCAAATTCTCAGTTCCCAATTGACAGTGTGTCAGTGCCACTACCTTGGGAGTCGATGTACCAACTTTCTACAGTGCCTGTGCATTGAAAAAACTCATCCACATCATCAAGTTGATCAAAACTAATTAACAACTAGAATTATGGACATACAAGACGAAACCTATCACAAGAAATCTAAATATGTGGATTGCCTCCCACCAAGAACCCTTGTTTAATGTCGTATGTTTGACTAAGTCACTTGAAATCAAGTGAGGGACATGATCTCAAGCTCTTCATGATAAAAACTATATATTCCCCATAGAAATATTTTAATCTATCAAAATTAATTTCCAAAATATTTAGGCCATCTCTCGACTCCACAACTCCATTGGGGAATACCTTGACCTTTGTGTAAGCGCTAGTCAATCCAGATCTCAACTTCCTTGGGTGCAATTTCAAACTCTAATTTAACAATAAAACCTTTTTCCATAGTTCAATATTTCTATGCAAGATATTCCTATCATGATTCTTCTTGATACACTCCTTTTAAAATTTTGCATTTTCATATGCATCTAGTCTAATCTCATCCAACTTATTCAATTCAAGTTTGCATTTTTACATGTATTAGATAGATCTAAATTTAACTTATTAAGCACCCACATGGCCCTATGCTCTAATTCCACTAACAACTGACATTCCCTATTGTAAACCAATCTATTGGGTGTGGTACCTATGTGAGTCTTGAAAGAAGTACAATGTGCTCAAAGGGCATCATTGAGTAGAATGCTCCAACTAGTTCTTGTGTTGTAGATAGTCTTTTCTAAAATCATCATAACCTCCCTATTGGAGACCTCAACATGACCTTGATTTTAGGGGTGATAGAGTGTTCCTACCAGAAGTGAACCTCCATATTTCTTCACCAACACACCAAATTGGAAGTTCATCAAACGTGAACCTCATTACTAATAATGATTCTTGGCACCTCAAATCTGCAAAAAAATATTGTTCTTCACAAACTTGCAGACCCACTTTTGCATATTTGGTCATGGTGGGTACGACCCAAAAAAATGTAAAATTTGAATTAGAAAATACAAATGGTTCCTTGAAATCTATCCCTCAATCAAATAAAAAACTTATATTTTAGGAAATATAGTAAGGGGAATTTTGTGCCTCTTGGATATGTTGTAGGCTGATGATATGCATAACCTCTTTTCAAAAAATTATATATGTTCTTGAACAAGTTCGGCCAATAAAAACCACACTCTAAAACATTAGCAGCTATTCTAGAGCTCACATGATGTCCTTTTATGGGCAATGAGTGATATTGAACAAGAATGCTCTCCATTTCCCACTTAGGAACACATTGTCTAAAAATGCCATAGTGCAATCTTTGAACAAGATATGATCATCCCAAATATAATGGCACAACGAATGAAAAAAAATTCTTCCTATCCCGTGCATTCCAGTCATCAGGCACACCCCATTTTCTAGATGATTCACAACCAATATACCAAGTGTCTTGTGTTTGGAGACTAATAATTTCTCATAAGGTAAAGTTTCCTCAATGGGCACCTCTAGTCTAGTCTCATAAACACTCTCCAAATGATAGAGATGGCCTACCCCAACATTCTCTATGCTAGGCTTGTCCCTAATCTCTATGTCAAATTCTTGAAAAAGAAAGATCCAACGTATCAAAAAAGATTTGGCTTCTTTCTTTTGTAGTAAGTGTTTTATTGTGACATGGTCTAACCAAACAACCACTTTCGCCCCAATCATACATTGTATAAGTTTATCAAAGGTGAAAACCACTATTATAAGTTTTTTCTTTATCATGGTTTAATTCAATTGAGCATCATTTATAGTTCGTAAGCATAGTAAATCCGTGAGGAAGAATGCTCTTTACTCTGGCTCACTAATGCTCCTACTGCATAACCAGATGCATCACACATCAAATCAAATAGTAGAATGTTGAGGTGACATTGGAGTCTCTTCCCCATCCATTTCTCATCCTTGTGGTATGCCGATTGAGGAGTTGTACCAATTACAACAATCTGGAGGCCCTCTGTTGGAGAGCAGAATGTCACTTTGGCAGTTGAGTTCTTTCTAACATCTAGTGGTACATGTAGTGTTCCAGTCCCCTACATCATTTGAGGTCTTTAGTCTAAGTGGAGTTCCACAAGCCAGTTCTATTAGATCTCTGGCAATCCCTATAATGTCTAGTAGCTATATCTTCTTCAAGATTCTGACAAAACCATCCTCTACCTATCCATCATGCCTCAGATCTTTCCTATGCTCAAAATTGGTCCCTACTACTAGTCGAATGCATCGCACATCAACTAAAATAGTAAAATACTAGAATCCAACATGGAGCTACTAAAATGGGTTCTAATCTCAATTTTCCTTTAAACATTGAAGGTGTGTAAACATCATTTGTTAAAATCAAAATCCACATCCTTCTCCCAAAAATCTGAAAGAGTTTGTCAATTTTGGAAAAATCCTTGATAAATATCCTATAGAAACCTGCATGTCTTAGGAAAAGCCTCACTCCCTTCACCTATGATGGTGGATAAAGCTTGAATATAACCTTGATCTTCATAAGGTGATCCCCCATTCCATTTCTTGACATCTTCTGTCCCAAAACTATTTCCTCATTCATCATCATGTGGTATTTTTCCAAATATAAATCAAGATGGAAATCCCCACATCTTTGTAAACACAATCCAATTTTGACATGCAATCGTCAAAAGATTCCCCATAAATAAAAAATTCATCCATGAAAACCTTAAGGCACTATTCCACCATATAAAAATAGCAATCATGCACCTTTGGAAGGTTGCAACTGCATTACAAAGTCCAAATGGCATACATTGATAGGAAAACATGCCACAAGGACATGTGAGTGTAGACTTCTCTCCTTAGGCTCTATCAATATTTGATATATCCAAATAACCATCCAAGAAACAAAATGCAAGCATCTGATAAACCACTCATGGATTTGGCCAATAAATGGTAAAGGAAAGTGGTCTTTAAGCGTAGTGGCATTGAGACAAAGATAGTCTATGAAAACATAGAACCCCATCACTAGCCTCGTAAAAATAAATCATTTGCATACTTGGTGGTAAATGTGATACCACCCTTCTTTGGAACCACCTATGCCAGACTTACCCATTCATAATAAAAAAATTACATAAATTATAAATGCCTACATGAGTTTGTTACCTCCTTCTTCTGTACCTCTATCATGATTGGATTTAATATTCTTTGAGTTTAACTACTAATGTGTCTCCTTCTATGAGGATTTTGTGCTAGCATGTGGCTGGAGAAATCCCCTTGATGTGTACAATTAACCACCCAAAGGTGGCATGGTGGTTCTTAAGTACACTGACTAACTCCTCCTCCTCTAAACTACCCAATGAAAAAGAAATTATCACTGGAAGGTTCTCTTATACCATCAAGAAAGCATACTTCAAATGCGACAACAATGACTTCAACTCCAGATCTTGAGGATCTCAAGTGTTGTCACAAAATGAGGTGGTGGCGGACCCAAGTCCTAATAGTGTCTCATGTAGAATATTGATAGTGATTTTAGATATAATACACATTCTTCTATGAGGATGTCATGAATGGTCACTTCTATGAGGTTCATCAAATTTGCATCAAGTAGAAGTGCTAGATATGAATGTTGTAGGGCTTCCTATACTCCTTCAGAAACATGAGTAGGAATGAGAAGGTCATCTTGTTGCTTTGGGTATTTAACGACTTCGGCAAGTGAGTATGTATAAACTTCCTTCATTGCCTCATCTTGAAAATGCTCATTATCAACATGCTGCATTGGGTCTGTCACGTCTAAGAAAGGTTTCACTAGAAGTAAGGGAATCTATGACTCTGTGTGTTGTACTACAAGACATGTGATTGTTGTGCCCATTTTTTGGCTTGTTGGTCTGTCCTGAAAAAATTGAACTCCATTCCATCATCTTTAATATTGAGTGTAATTCTTCCTCTAGCCATCTCTAGTGTGACATCCACTATGTCCTAGAATGGTCTCTAAAGGAGTAGTTTGGACCAATCATCCTCTTGCATCTACTTAAATATAAAATCTACAAGGAATATGAATCTTTCCACCTTAAACAAAAAATATTCACAAATGCAATAGAATTGTATAAAAGATTTATCCACTAGTTGCGTATTAGTCTTCTTGATGTGCGGTAAATCCATCTTCTTGAAGGTCATAAATGTCATCAAGTTGATGCTAGATCTTGAGTTGTATAAGGCATCTCTAAAGTGATACTTTCCCATAGAACATGGTATGTCTGATCACCCCAGGTCTTTCCTTCCTGGATACATGCTAAATTCCTCATGTAGTACCACCACATTAGGATCTGAAATCCTCCTCTTATTAGTGATTATGTCCTTAATAAATTTACCACCAGAGAAAATTTTCTCAACAACCTCTACTAAGGGAAGATTCACATGAAGCTTGCAAAATATATCAAGAAATTTCTTAAATTTCCTACCCTCCTTAGTCTTTCTAAGGCTGTCTAGGAAAAACATATGTACCACAATCTTCCTAAGGTGTGGTGGGACATAATCCTTCTTATGAGATTTTCTATCCCTAAGTTGGACTTGATAGAATTTCCACTCGCCTCTTGACCATGAACTTGGTCTAGAACTACCTTCTCCCCTTCAACTACTGCATCAAGAGTGATTGTACTTTGATCAATTTGCATGTTGTTCTGTCTAGCTGCGTGTTCCTTCTCTATCACCTTCCCACTATGCAATGTCACTACCTTTTCTTATTGATTATTTTGTAGAATGTCAGTGGTACCTGGGAAACCATGTTGAGGCATTTCTCTAACTGTGCCAAGTCTACTACCATATGTGACATTTGGTTTTCCAGACTCATCATTTGAGCTCCCATTTTTTGCTTCTCCCTAGAGGATTTATTAGAATATGAACCCATATTGCACTTGTGGTTGCACCCTGTGATGGGTCCTGCTAAAAGCTATTAGGATCCTTCTAAGAGAATTCAAGATTTGTCCTACATGAGTACTCGTTCCTCCTATTAGGCTTCTTCATATACATGGAATCTTCTTCCTCTACTTTGAATGAGGGGAAATTTTCTTCTTCAGTTGATTTGCCAATTGAGCTACGTGTCTCTTGATTTCCATGTCCTCACGTGATTCCTAGAAAATTCTAATTGAGGTAGAAAACTCACGCTCCTCACCCCAAGACTAATTCCTCTCCATGTTCTTCAAGATTTCATGACACTTTGATGCCTTTTTACTAAGAAAAGAAGCCTACATCAGCACTATCAAGTATAGGCCTCTCCCCTATACACACACCATAGTAAAAGGTCCCAGACTAACCAAAATTTAATCCCATAGTGCAACACCTTCCTCAACATGTTCTGATATCTCTTTCAAGCCTCAAAATAGGATTCACCTATTTTTTGATTGAACCCATATGTTATTCCCACCAAGTCATCAATCTTCTGAGGGGGGAAGTACCACTCAAAGAAAGAGACAATATTTCCATTCCATGAGCCTATGGATTCTAAAGGTACACCAAGGAACCGTGTCTTTTCCCTACCCATCAAAGATTAAGGAAATAATTTTGACTAGATCGTAGTGGTTGTAATGTAGTCTATCTTCAACATGTCACATCTCATGACAAACTAATTAATGTACTGCATTGGGTCTTCTGTGTTTTAACCATGGAATGCATGTGACTTGATTAGAGAAACAATTCATGGATCAATTTTGTAGCTTCACACATTGACTGCCTGTCTCCTTATGCAACCCAACTGGGTTGTAAGTGATGACGTCTTTATTTTCTCCCATATGGTCTATTGTCATTTAATACCGCTACCTCCTCCTCCTCATGCCCATGGTTAGACATGTTTTCTTATTCTTCTATATGCTCTTCTTGAGTTATCACATGTTCCTCTTCTTCTTCTAGTATGACCTCTAGTATTGTTGGTGATGTACTTGTAATTATCCCTTGTGATGAAGAAATATATTTCTGAGCCTTTTCCAAGAGTTTGGAAGGATCTAAGGATAACAAAGTGGAATCTTTCTAACCAATTGTTCATGTCTATACATAAAATAGAATCTAAAAAGTATTGAATAAATATGAGAACACATAATACGAGTAGCCATAAGTAACAAAAAGATTGTGCAATTGATTTTAACTATAAGAAAATCAATGAAAATAGAACTGGCCTAGAGTGGAAAATATTATCACTCCTAGTGCTAGCCCTGCCAATTCCAGACAATGAAGCCAAAAGAAATTGGCATGACTTAAGTGAACATGTTAACTCCAAGTGTACACATCAGAGTAGTAAAGCAAACTCAAAGAGGCCCAAATGTTAATCTCAAGGATTTTGAACAAGTAAAAACTATTACTAACTTAAATAGATCAACTAGGCCTAAGAAAAGAGTTTATTGAGTGATTTAACAAAGAACTTAATTCATACAATAAGGAATTAAAATGCATTAATGATCAGATTTATGCGATCTTTATGATACCAATTTCATCATAGTGTGACTTATGCATGCATTCAATTCAATTAATAGAAATTATCTTTCCCCGTTGGATTAAGCGTTTGTAGCTTTTACTACCCACTCTCTCATTATAGTACACTATTTAGCCCAATTACTAACTCACTCTCACAGTGTAATTATAGTAAGCTAAAGGATGCAATCTCTCTCTATGCAACCTACCTCACAGTGGTTAGCCCACTCTTGCAATGTGCTATTCACTGTGGTGATAATGGCTTATCTAACTATTTATCTTACTATTAAAGCAATAAAATCTAGCAAATATTCATGGTGATTAGGAATAAATAAGGCAATGGAGATCTTCCATTATAAAAATTTGAAGCACATACAATCTATAATAAATTAGATATACACATGCATAGAGTCAACATCGAGCTACTCACGAATCTCGAAGAACAGTGGGTTTATCACCTCATGCTCAACATAAGATCAAAAGAAGGGTTGGAGGAGAGAAAAACATAGAAAATGTAGACAAATCTAGTAAAAAAGGTGTAAGGTTTATCCCCTCTAAAGATTGTTGCAACCTGACAACATTTTTGGCATTGAACTGCTCCACAGAGGTGGCTGGATGAACTTTTCTCCACATATACATGTCTTTCTCCTTGGCCTCTAGTCTCTCATAAAATGTTTGATGATACCTCTATGGCCGTCCTCTTAGGTTTTGACCAAAGTGGCTAAAACACAACTTATGCAAAGAAGATTTGGTTATTGTGTTAATCATTGTGCCCGTTAGGTCAACCATGGTGCTGAAAAATTGGAATTTGGTGCCACCAAGTTGTCTCTTATCTCGAATAAGGATGGTGTAACGCTTGGGACCACTTCTCAAAGCTCTACTAAAGTTTTAAGAATGATGATTGGCCCTAGAGATCACCACTAGACTTAACTATGTGCTCTATCCTCACTCATGTACAAGCCGGGATCAACTTCTCAAATGGTTACTCATCCTAGTACTACTCTAGGATGGGCACGCTTATCCATAGAATAATTAGTCATGGGATCCATGAAATAGAGGCTCAACTTGGTGATATGTTTAGTTCACTCATTCCTTTTAAGATCATTTTATGCAAGGCCTCAAATCTGGATGTTACAATCTCTGCCACTTAGACTCTTGACGTCCTCTTCAAGGATCAATTATATATCCTTAGAATATTTCCCCATTTCAGTACAGACTTAGAATGGCCTATGGACACCTAGCTCCCCATCATGGCTACCAACACAAGGGTGGATGTATCACCACAAATATCCCTTTCCAACATGCATGTACTGCAAGACTCAAGATTGGCATGCCACATGCCCATGTGGGCCCCACCTACTAGATGACTTATGGCTTTGATATCATTTGTAATGGTTGGACATACTATACAAGACTCTAGTAGAGTTTTAGGAATGATGCAAACCCCACAGACCACCACTAGACTTAACTACACACTTTACCCTCACTCATGCACAAGCCGTGATCAAATTCTCAATTTGTCACTGATGTAGCCCTATTTACGACTTCATCTTGTGTCATATTACACTTTATGTACATCCAAATGATTTAGATTGCAATAATATTCCCCTAATTCGGAATTCAAAGTCAAATATGCTTATGTATCCTCTTGTATGTTTTTCAGGGCACTTATGCATTTTTGATGTGAGGAAGGAGACAAAGGAGTCCTTTGGGTCCCTGAGATCAAGGAGCATCTCCCAATCTTCCTCGAGCTATCCATGGATGCACAAGAATCAACCTAAACCAGGAACGAACGAATTGAAAATTTTCCAAGTTCAAAATCAATAGCAAGAAACCCAGCACGGCCTGGGCATCCACCATGGTCGTGGGAATTAAAGCAAAGAATTATAGGGACGTCAATACTTTTGCACTGAAAGTACCACGAATGTGGCCAACTGAAGACATCACAGCCGTGGCCTCCCGCTACGGCCGTGGGAATTAATTGCTCAAATTGGCCAAGATCATAGTAGCTTCAACCACTTTACACCTGAATGGCCACGACCGTGGCCATCCGCCATGACTGTGGCGAGATGAAGACAAAACGGTCTCCAAGGACACTACAACTGTGGCTCGACCTACCACCACGACCGTGTTACCTAGCACAGCCATGCCACATACTCTTTACCACATCCATGACACCCTACCACGGCCGTGCCACCTCACTTAGCCAAATCTACCCAAAACATTTTCCACTACTACCGTATCCCCAACCCACGGCCATGCCACCTAACCCCTGCCATGGCCGTGGCCATCCACCACGACCATGTTGATCACTTAACCCTACTATTTTTCTACACTTCTTTTCCTATTCTACCCCTACTTACCCTAGTGCTTCACCACCACCTATATATACATAGGTGGCGGCTGGAGCATGAAGGTTACATTCCCCCAGCTTCCATTACTCCTCCTCACCCCCTCTTGAGCATTCATTGCATTCTCCTTGCATTAATGCTCTCCACCCACCATTTCCACCACGGAAAGCTAGTTTTCTAGGTTTTCTACCATAACCCCCTCCATTTTCATGCCCATCAGCCATCTTAGAGGAAGGAATTCGCCCTACAGTAGCTAGGAGGTGAAGAAGGAGGATCTACTTCGAGCTCCATGGAGTCCTATCCCCTTCTTCTCATTTCTTTTGCCTTTTCTTTGATTATGTCTAGCTAAGCCCCTAGTGGTGGACTGTTTGGGGTAAAACTGTGACTTTGATACCATGTTGGGGGAGAATAATTTGTAATGAACATAATTTGATTCTATGATGATTTCCTTTGCTTCTATCTCATTTCCCATTATTTTGCATGTGATTTTTTCTTTTAAACTTAAATTGCTTGCTTTGTGATGTTTGATGACACTTAGCTTCTAGGAGGAATTAGAGTGTATGTAGTAATATTAGGAATGGCTCAGAGGTCCAATTATTGGATCCCTATCTAGCCCCCTTTGTTCCTACTTACATATCCCTCCTTCTACAAGTGAGTGTGAGATCTAAGTGGCTAGTGTAAGTGTGATTAGTGCAATTTCCTAGGACTTTCTAAAGGCTAGATGGCTAGTAGCATGAGGTGAAAAACCCTCATCTCTACTCCCATTCCTATCCTTGGTTCTCAACTACCCTAGTACCACTTAGCCTAGAAACCTAGATTTGACAAGTCCTACTAGAATTACACCTAACCCTAGTTCTCCAACTAGTAGTATAGGGTACATTCTAATAACACTTGCCTTGTTGTTTGGTTTAGTAATCTAGATTGAATTGTGATAATTGCATGCCATGTTGACACACCCAACTAATATCAAATCACATTCCCAAATAGCCCACCTACCTAATCCATTGCTTGAAACTCACCTTAACCTTCTTGCTTGTTAATGCTAGTGTAGCTTAATTGTCTTTGTTTCTTCTAGTTAATGGCTTAGTCTTTCCAGTTAGGGTTAATCTAGATCCTTGCTTTCTTTAGTGGTTAGCTTAGTTCTAAGTTGATAATTGCTTTGCTAGAGTAGACCATCTTGCTCTTGCTTAGTTGATTGCTTAATCTAGATTCTTAGGTCCAACTTGCTTAGGATAACCTAGTTTTTGGTAATCTAGTTTACATATTGCCTTTACTTACTTATTGCGTAGTGTGATTCAAACCAAAACCCCTTTTTAAACCCTTCAACCCTAGTCTTAGCTTTAGGAACATAGCCAACACCAACTAAGCTCTAGTGCCCCCTCTATTCCTGTGGTTCGACCCCCTTTATTTGCCTCTCACCTATACTATAACATGACCCCGTGCACTTGCGGGAGCATATTTTAGTGATGCGAGTGAATCTAGTTAGGGGAAATCTTATAAATATCGAAAGACCACACGTGTGTGCCATACACGCTATAACATACTTGAATTTAGTTTCATAACCTAGATCCACCTTATTCTAGGCTCTTTTTGAATGTGGTAGTATCTTGTACATTTCCCCCTAAAATTAAAATATATTAGGATGAAATAACCAAATAAATTCAATACTAGGATTTGAGGTGAAAATTTACCAATCTATAACATTACTTTGACACTCTAAAATCAAACTAATTCTAATTGACGAAAAGGAATAAAATTTTATAAAATAATATATAAATCAATTTAGAAAGATATTACACACTTTAAATGATGGACTAGCATACAAATAAGAAACAGAATATTAAATATTTTTAGAAGGAGAATCTGACTCTAAAATTGGATTCTTGATGTCTTATTTAGCCTACTTATAAAATTTCATGCCAATCAGACTTTGTTTGCCCTCTAGATTAATTAGAAGGAGAAAGTCTCTAAATACCCCCCCCCCCAAGTTTAATTACCCACAGTAATTTTTACATTTAATTTCCATTAATTTTCTCTCCCCTAAGACCTGGTCACCAATATAGGTCCGGCGGCTTAGCTCCCCTGCGACTTGTTCCTCTTCACAACGGACGCCGCCGCCAGCGGAGCCTTCCTCTCTCTTCTCTTCCTCGACCCCCCTCTCTTCTCCTTTCCTCTTATCTTCCTCTTCCTTCATTCTCTTCTTTGGCTCACTATGAACTCTAGCCCTCTTTCTCTCTTGTGCCTAGCCGTCTGGAAGTAGAAGATGTCGCCTCCCTCACTACCAGTGACATCGGCCTCAACTCTGCACAACCTAACTGGTCTCCTCTCCCCATCCTCCCTCTGCCTAACATCCCAACGATGATTGTGCTTCCTTCCCACTGTGGACCTGCATATGCATGCCATCCACCGTGACAGTGGCTGGTGGAGGCTGTTGGTTGCCCTGGCACGATGCCGCCCCACCGTCTTTAACACTGGGTCTGCCGCATCACTCAGCGGGGTCCCAATCTCCATGTTCTCCTGCCCTACCATCCTTGTGCCGCAACCCATGGCTGCAAGACTTCTCTAGCTATCTCCTACCCAATAGACTGATAAGGATCACCAATCTTACCTTGCAGCCACAGAGACCTACCAGTGCATCAGCTCTTCCTCTCTTCTTCCTCCTCTCCTTTCCTTCCAACCTCGACTATGGCCCAGCAAGCCTTCCTCCCTCTCTCAGCGCAGTGAAGCCAAGACAACGAGCAGCCGTCACTATGCCAACTGGCAGTGTGGCCCTCGAAGAAAGCACCTTCAGTGACTGGCATCCCCTCCCCCTCCATCACTTGGGTTTGCACCTCCATCACCAGGTGTATCTTCTCCATTGCACTCCACCTCATCTTCTCCTTCAACCTTCCTCACAGCCTGTAGATTTACTGCCATTGTTTCTGCACTAGCCAAGAGAGTGATATGGCATCACAACCTCCTCTCGCGATCACCACAACCAACACATGGAATCACCACCAGTGCTAGTAGCCACCAATAGACTCAACGACTCTCCTCCTCCATGAGGAACACCAACGATTCCACCACTATTATGTGTCTTCAAACCGCCTACTAGCAATAAGAACACCAACCTCTTCAATCAAAATTCACTACAACCTTCTTCCATCCTGTGAATTTCCCTTCCTGAGCCTAGCCGCCACCATCCATAGTTCTTCAATAACCACCGATCTTGGAAACCCTCTTATCCTTCTATTCTTGCACCCAGTAGACTTGGCGGTAAAGAGGTTGCTGTTGTTTCAACAATGGTTAGAAGATCATATGGCGGTGTAGCCCTAACTCCTCACCACCACCATTTCCAACCTCATTGCTCCAAGCTGTACCCAACAAAAAAAACTGAACCATGAACCAATGGTGTGTTTGCCTTGAACACGAGGCTTTAAGGATGTGATCATATAAGGGTTGCTCACAGGAGTCTAGATACACATTAGAACCTTAAGCTTTGCCTTAAGGTCATATCAAATTGAAGGATCATCATAGGTATGTTCCTCTTTCTAGTATATCAATTCTAAGAATTCATATAACTTATCAAAAATGTTATTGGATAGTTACAAGGAGGTTTGATTAATATAACTCATGAACTATACCGAAATAATGGACTTAACTGTTTACCCTGACCTATTTATAAAACAACATATATTTCTATTGTAGTTAGAGAAATTGGTTAGTAATATGGTGTTATTATATAAAAGCTTGAGATACAATACCCATTCTATCAATAAAATTTAACTAGTAGATGTATTAAACACAGTTGTATCCACTTATAATATTTAGCTGACTAGTCAATGTATGTGTTAATATATTAACCATTTGTTAATGGAATTCTAACAATTTGTAGACTAATATGTTCCAAATCGGATTAAAAGGATGTAAAATTTAGTGATGGTAATAATTCACCATGTTTACTCGAATACCTTAGATCCACATAAATGTATACATATGTATATTATTGTTGATTATTGGAGAAATACATATCATTACACACATGTTTTTGTAATGTAGACATATCTAGAATCATGTGTCTAAAGGTGAATTTTAGATCTAACATTTATATCTAAGGGATCATATATTCACTGGATAAGATTATAAACTCTAATATGCAATTAGGTGATTAGAATCATGATAAAAACAATGTGAAAATCTATAATAAGAATGCACATGTTAACTTTGGTTTGACTAACACACATGATATGTTCCTAGGATGAATACTCAACTTTGGGAAATCAAGTATATCCATTGAGTTGACCACTAGTCATAAAAATCAGGTATGTACATACTCTATTTTATTTTGGGCATTATTTGACTAAACCTACATTCATTTAATGAGGCATCTCTTGAACCTTTATTTTGCTTAAAAATCCATTTATTTGAACATTTATATTTTACTACTCTCAATTCAATATATTCATTTGGTTGTTGTGATACTTGTTTATAATGGGTTCTTGGACCCCTCATGCTTTGATTACCATTTAAGAGAAATTGACCATAATGCCAGTCTTGCTACTCTATTTATGCATGCTACATGTTTGACTAGAATATCTAGAATAGTGGTACTTATGTACAACCATACTTATATAGGGCACACGTATTCCGCCCGGGGTGTGCGTTTCCACCCTTACTTTTTAGGCCATGATCCTACGGTGTTATGGTCCTGTTTTAGGTATATTTAGTCTACATTGTTATGCATGCAAATGTTTATTGTTTCAATTGAGATTTAGTTAAATGATATGGCAAGACATTTTCATCTTATGCTTGTATTCTAATTTTTAATATGCCTCATTACTCTTGTTGTACTTCTTTTTGAACTTACCTAATTGCAAATAGCCCCCTTCTTGTGGGAACATCTCTTTTTGCACTTATAACCCTATATAATGCCTAAAATGTTTATTATATGTACATACCCAACTCTTTGCTGACCTCTATGTTGTCTCCTATGTTCTGGGTGATGTTCCCTTCCAACCAGGTTTAGGTACATTAGAAGATCAAGGATGCATGGAGATATTATACAGAGTTTTGGACCTAAGGATAGCTTGGAACGGTTGGGTTACCCTCTGCAACATGTTTTGCATGTGATTGGTCTTATTAGATGTATATCCTTTTTTTCTTTGCTTTACCACCTTTCACGGTGAGGAACAATTGTATATGAATGAACATGTAACATTGTAATAGTTTTGTTTCTGCTGCTTTATTATTACATGGATCTTGTATTGTATCATTTGAGTGGATCCCCTCTCGGGTCTCACTCATTACACACACACCAAGCTTTCTGGCGCCATTGTTGGGGATATAGGTGCTCGGTCTAGCTAGTTAGTGTAGCTTAGCCTTTCCTATTGCCCTCATCATTTCTATTCTTTATTCTTTGTTCACTTTTGCATACTGCCATTCTAATGTGGTTTCTTATTGTTTGTTTGTGCATTGTGCAAGTGACAGCTGTGCATGCGCCATACACATTCTACTTGTACCGACTTGGTGTTGTATGACCCCAAGATAGGTAGGAGGAGACGCCAAAGCCGCCACAAGAAACACCAAGCAACCGACATGGTAAAAAACAACCCTCATGGAAATGCTTAACAACCGCCTCAACCCAACCACCCCTTCCACGAGTATTTCACCCGGGGGAACTACAGTTCTCCCATTACCACCCTTATTGACCAAATTCCAGGTCAATAGTTCTCCATTCCACCCACACTCCTTAGACTCCTCCCTACCTACTATGGGATGGAGAATGAATTTCCCTACCATCATATTGATGCCTTCCTTGAGACTTGTTCCACCTTCTGCACCCCCGCTGCTACTGATGATTCCATCTGGAGGACTCTCTTCCCTTTCTCTCTAAAGCAAAAGGCTAAATAATGGTACATTTCAAAGCCAAAGTTGGTGACTTGGAATGCGATAAAAAATGAGTTTCTCAAGAAGTTCTTTCTAATTGCCAAGCTAACTCACTTGAGAAGATGTATCACCACCTTCGCCCAAAAGGAAAATGAACCTTTCCAAGAGGTGTATGAAAAGTTCCAAAAGCTCCTTTGCGACTGCCCCCATCACGAGGTACCATTGTGACAGCTGGTCCAAGCCTTCTACACCAGGCTTGAAGAGTTAAGCCAGAACAATGTTGACTCATCATGTAGAGGCACATTCATGGTGAAGCTACCCGAGGAGTCATGGCCATTGTTTGAACACCTTGCTGAAAATTCACACCATCGAGTTTCTACTAAAGGGGAGCACTGCACTCCTCCATTGCCTCCTGTAGTTCTAGCCTGGACTGAATCCTACCCCGACATGATGAAAATGATGGCTGATATGATGAAAATGATGAAGAGTCAAGCCGGAGGGTCTTCTAGTCAATCCACTTTGGCAATTGATTCTTTAGATGAAGAAGTTCATGCTTTACACTCTTTTGGCAACTGAAACAACCAAGGTCCAATGTCCAACACTTACACTCTCGAGTGGAGAAACCATCCCAAATTTTCATGGAAACAACAAAGTGAGGATGTTCAAGGACAAGGGCAACCAAGGCCAAGGTATAGCTCTAAATTTGTAGATGAAGTGCTTGGGAGATTGAGAAATTTGGATGAGGTAAAGAAAGAGGTGTCCTCTCAAGGATAGAATAATAGCCTACTTGAGCAAAGGCTTGATCAAATCTCAATCTCACTTGCTCATCATGAAGAGGGAAGGCTCCCGTATCAACCCATGGCCAATTCAAACAATAATGGTGGTTATGTGAGCATGCATATGTCCCACCTCAAGGCCAAGTACCCCCACTTCTCCAGTACCAAGGACCACCACATCCATATGCTCCACCACCGCACCAACCCCCTTTCAATTATCAATATCCCCCACTGCCATCACACGTCTATCAACCACCACATCTACAACAACCTCCCCAACAACCAACTTTCTTGCTCCAAAATCCTAACCCACCTCATCAAAGACTGCCACCACCTTCATCTTCACAAGCCCCTCCTTCTTCCCATGAACAAGTGAATATGGTGTCTATAATATGGGGAAGGGAAGCTACTCAAAATCTTGAAAAAGGGGAGAACAAAATAATTAAGGTTGGTGATGATGACTTGATGGTAGAAGAGTCTAGTAGAGATTACAAAAGTGCCAAAGAGTTTGCTGCTCAATTGTTGGTTGAGAATATCGAGTGCACCCAAGCTTCCGCTGCCCCCGTTGTGTATGAAGAAGCATCCTTAGTTGTCCAACCCTTTCTTGGAAGTAATGAAAGTGCTAGAGATTCAGTTCTTCCGTCCTTTTGTGACAATATCATGTTTACTTCCCCACATGCCATTGACATGGAAACACTTGATGCAATTCCTTGTTGGGAGACAAAACCTCCCCATGAAACAAGAGTCACCATCATACCTCCTCAAGGCCCACAAATTGCTGCAGAAACATTTGATGCATTTCGGGAGAAATTCCATGAGGCTTTATAAGGCCCCTTTCTCCAAGAAAAGAATAGCAGTATCATGAATCTCTTAGGGTCCTTGAAGCAAGGAACGACAAGCATCAAAGCATTCTTTTCATTGGTGAAGGATGTTTGCACGGGAAAGAAAAAACTTGTGTTATTGCCACCCAAGGAAATTGTTGCAACAAGATCGGTGAATTTCATGTTGGACATTGGTTTTTTGGAAAAAAGGGGAGATCTGAGAGTCCCTTTTATCACATGCTATATCAGTGCACAACCTATTGAGCACACTCTCCTTGATCTAGGCACCAAGACAAGCATTATGCCATTGAGCATGCACCTATGACCCGACCTCAAGAAAATGGAACTGGTGGATTGTGTCCTTGTCTTGGGTGATGGAACTAAGAGGAAGCCCCTCAGGATATTACTAAATGCAACAATAGCAATGGATCAAAGGATAAATATTGCATACTTGACTGATTTTTTGATTGTGGATTCTGGACCTATTAATGGAAAAGAATACCTCATATTGGGGAGACCCTTCTTGTCCACCATGGGTGCAGAGATTAATGTGCGTACAAGCACTATGACAGTCACTTATAAAAGGAGAAAGTTTGACTTCTTTATATTCACTGAGGAAGAAAGGTATCAGCTGGGTGAAGAAGATTTCAGCGATAGTCTAGGTTAGTATGATCCCGTAGAACAGTGGAGATCAAGTCCTTACTTCCGATCAATGTAAACTTCTTGGGATGAAGCCCATGTCATCAGAACTCTAGAAAGAATAAATGTGAAAGAAAAGGGAGACACCGTGGGTGTCAAAACTTAGTGAAGAAAGCAACAAGCTCAGCTGAAGGCTATAATTTAGTGCTAGTGGGAGGAAACCCACATGGTTTGAGATTCTTGAACCTTATTTTTTTATCACACTTTCATTTCTTTTCCAAGAAACACACACACACCATACTTGATAGTTTTTCTGTTTGTGAATCATGTTAGTACATGTACAAGGAAGAAAAGGTGATGCACAATGGGTCTAGCTAAGGAGAAGATCAAAGATGAGAGAACATTGAAAAATAGTAGAAAAGCTACAAGAAGAATTCCAAAATGGCCGTGTGACCGCAAGATAGAATGACTGTGTTGCTCAACACGGCCGTGGTGGTCTTTCCCTACTCACCTAGTGCTACATTAATCACTCCATCTCTTAACGGTTGTCTACCATGACTCCAGGCCCTTTTTCCCTACTATTCTAAACTTCTATTTCACACTGAGGATAGCATGATTTAATGTTTGGGATGGTAGGGCAGTAAGCCCTTCTTTCACTGCATTCTTATCTATGTACCCCATGCTAAATTTTTGCAAGATGATCAAATAGTTTGACTGAATTTCTTAATTGTCTACCCTTACCTTGTGTGTCTGCCTGCATCCATGCATACATGTAGTTCAATTTCATGCATTTTTGCATAATTTTTCAATTTTTTTGCTCTTCCATGTCATGCATTGCATTCTCATGTAGTTTTTGGTAATTTTTGTGTGTTTTTAAGTAGGATTTACCGCTTTATGTTTTCAGTTTCCCTAAAATAGGTTTGGATGTATCTAAATGCTTCTTGACACAATTTTGACCAATTTTGCCCAAATTTAGATGTTCTTGCCTAAAAGCATGTTTTAACTTAATCTCCAATTGGTTTGAGCTAAAAATTTTGATCTTTGACAAATGCATCCTGTTTCTTAGAGTTTATTGCTATGCGGTCTTGATTGTGGATTTTTTCCATGTGCACCACTTTTCTCAAGTTTGTGAATGTTTTAGTTGAATTGTGAATTGAGCAAGCTATAAACGCTTAGAGCCCATGGAACCACTTGATATAAATGTGAATCTCATGTTGTTCAATCATGTGGTGTGATATCGTTTGGTGAAGTGTTGGATTAGTTTTCATGTAGGAAATCTTATGTTAAGGACTACACTAATAACCCCCCTTTGACCCAACTCTTCTCTCACCATCTTCATACCCCTCCGCCTCATGAAATGATGCCTTAGAGCACATATTTAGTCTTGTCCACCTCCAAAATTTTGGGGTGGCCATATCTACATCTCCCCGCTCCACTCTATCCACCATATGCCCTATCTACACCAAGGGAAAAATAAAAGAAAAGAAAAAAAAGCAAAAAGAAAATAAAAAAGATGCTCCTGTTTAAGAGCATCTAAATAAAGAAAAGATGAGTGTTAAATGTAATAGCACTCCAAAAGTCTTTCCCCAATCCTTTCTTTCATTTTCACACCCATTGAGCTAGAAAACATCAAATATAGCTCACTTTACCCTTTCTACAGCCATGTGGGTCATTTAGTGTGGTTTGAGACATAAGATTGAATGCATGAAAGTGAAACCACACTCCTAATCATCATTGATTAATGCCAACATAAAATGGTTTACCCGGGATTGCATGAAGGACATATTAAAAGCTTGTGTATTTTTATGCTCTATATATGAAGTTTGTATGCTCAGTGCTCATTTCATGATTGGTATATGATAGAGGAGAGGAGAGAGGTGGCATACATGCACTTAGTCACTTTCAAGACCATTTAGTAAATAATCATCTTTTATTGTGCATTTGTGACTCTTGTTTATTGAAAGAAATTGAAGAGAGAGATTAAGTAGGATCATACTTGTGGACAAGTATGTTTTATGTTTGGGGTGGTGATGTAGCCCTATTTTAGGGCTTCATCTTGTGTAATATTGCACTTTATGTACATCCAAAGATGTTAGATTGCAATCATATTCCCCTAATTTGGAATTAAAAGTCAAATATGCTTATGTATCCTCTTGTATGTTTTTCAGGGCACTTATGCATGTTTTGATGTGAGGAAGGAGATGAAGGAGTCCTTTGGGTCCCTTAGCTCAAGGAGCATCTCCCAATCTTCCCCGAGCTATCCATGGATGCACAAGAATCAACCCAAACCAAGAAGGGACGAATTGAAGATTTTCCAAGTTCAGAAACAGCAGCAAGAAGCCCAGCACGACCGTGGGCATCTGATTCAACCCTATTTTAGGGCTTTATCTTGTGTTATTTTGCATTTCAGCCACATCTATACTTGTTAGATTACATGTTATTTCCCTCAATATATGTTTTATTGTCAAAATCACTTATGGATGGTTTTTGCATATGTGTTTTATTGTCAAAATCACTTATGGATGGTTTTTGCATGTTTTATAGGTACTTTGGCCACTACTTGATGGATTGGAAAGAAGATGGTTGAATTTAGGGTTTCCCTAGGCTTGGAGGAGCCCAAAATGAGGCCGAAACCACGCCCAACCTACCCCAAGTGGTCAAAGAAGGTTTTGAAGCAATACCCTCCATGGATGACCAAGTTCAACACTCAAATGTAGGGGAAGGATCCCAACACAGACGTGCTACCATGGAATGCCGTGCTGGGACATGCCCCAAGCAGAAGAATCATCAAAAATTGACCCAGTTGGCCAGAATGGCCGTGTTACCAAGAATGGCCATTTTGGCAGTTCCCAGCACGGCCGTGCCACTAGTCCCAGAAACTCAAAATTCCCCTGTTCAATCCATTTTCTCACCACGGCTGTTCCCATCCACCACGACGTGCTACCCATTGCCCAACACGGCCGTGCAGCCCAGCACGGCCGTGCTACACATAATTTTACCCGATTTTCCACTATTTTCCCCAATTTACCCCTAACTTAACCCTAGACCCCCTAGACACCTATATATACCTAGGTGGCAGCTGAGGCATGAGGTTGGCTACCTTCTACCCTTTCCTAGCTCCCCAAATCGCCACACACTCCATTCCACTCCATATCCACCTCAAATCCACTCCATTTCACCATTTCCACCACATAACCCCCCATATCTAAGCCTTCCATCCACTTCCCTCCATCATTCCACACCATTTCATCCAAGGAGAAGGAGGACGTCCCTGCAGCTGCTGGAGAGGATGACTTCTTCATCTACACCGAGCTCCATGACTTCTTATACCTCTTTCTCCTCTCTTTTTATATTTTGCTTTGTTATGAGTAGCTAGGCCCCTTGGGTGGGCTGTTTGGGGAAAAAAATGTTACTTTGATACCATGTTGGGGGAAAATGACATGTACACTTTGTAATTTCATTTGTTAATGATTATATTCTATTTCTATCTCATTCTCCATGGATTGCTTGTTGGTTTGTGTGTGAAATCACCTAGGAATTTAGGCAAATTGCTTATATGTGTGAATTTAGGGATTTGCCCTTAGGTCCAATTCTTGGATCCCTAGGTTGCCTCCCATCTTCCTACATCCTAATCAATCTCCCTAAACCTAAGTGAGATATCTAAGTAGCTAGATTAGGTAATTCTAGTGCAATTAGCATAGAGCCTTCTCAAGGCTAGAATGTGGGGGAATTGGGGTCCAAAACCCTAATTTCACCCCCATTACTACCCTCGGCCCCTAATTGCCCTAGGAATGTCTAATCTAGAAACCTAGACTTGATTAAACTCTAATTGGATTGAACCTAACCCCTAATCCAATTGAGCCTCGTAAGGGTAGTAGGGGGTGTTAGGGACTAGTTCCCCTATACACAACCTAGCATATCCATGGCCAGTTAGTAGCTTAGGTTAATCCATTAGACTCTAACTTGCTGTTTGGTTTGGATAATCTAAATGGAATCATAATGTTCATATGTCACCCCCAACTTAAGTGATAAGTTCATACCCCTAAACAGCCCACACCTCTCTTTATTGCTTAAAACCCTAGTTTTGTGCCTGCTTAGCTTAATTAGTTCTTTTCTTGATTAGTCAGTTGTTTTCCTTGTTCTTGCCTTGCTCATGTTAGTTTAGTTCTTTAATTGCACTTCTTCTCTCTTGCTTGCCTTAGTGTAACTTTCCTTTTCATACCTAGCTTAGTCTTTCCTTGCTTGCTTAGTCTTAATCTAACCTAGGGTTAACATAGATTTCATTCTTACCTTTAATTCCTCATTTGTTCATAGTAGTTTAACAATCAAAATCACCTTTAAACCCTTAACCCTAGTCTCCGGAGTAGGAACCCAACAAAACTAACCTAGCTCTAGCGCCCCCTCTTTTCCCTGTGGATCGACCCTTTACTTGCCACCTTCCTATACTACGACACGACCCCGTGCGCTTGCGGGTGTAGTTGTTTTAGTAGACGTAGGTGTGTTAGTTTAGGTCTTATAAATTTTGAAATCACAATCCCATCCCGTGCATTCTAATCTCGTGGGGCGCATCTAGTCGAGTCACATCGGCTAGTGTGTTGCACCTCTAGCGGAATCACACCAAGCTTTCTGGCGCCGTTGCCAGGGATTAGAGGCGCTCGGCCTAGCTAGTTAGTTTTGCTTTGACTTTTCCTACTGCCCTCATCATTTCTATTATTTATTCATTTTTCTTAACATTTCTTGTGTATATTGGTTTACTAACTTGATTTCTTTTGTTTGGTTGTTCTTTGTGCATGTGACAAGCCATTCGGGAGGAAACAAGATGGAAGACCAAAGTGCACCTCACAAGCCGCTTCAAGACTACTTCATGCCTAGCAACTACAAATCGCCAATTGCTAGCAGGGTTGATCAAATGCCAGGGGAGCAATTCTCTATTCCTCCAGGTCTTCTTGGGTTCCTGCCCATCTTCTACGGCTCAGAGAGTGAGAACCCTTACAAGTACTTGGACTCCTTTCTTGAAGTATGCTCCACCTTCAGGATGTCGACGGCTAGTGATGATACAATTTGATTGACCTTGTTCTCTTTCTCCCTAAAAGATAGAGCTAAAGACTGGTATGACTCAAGAAGGGACATTATGAGTTGGGAAACGATGAAGAATGCTTTCTTGAGACAGTTCTACTCTATTGCAAGGTTGACACAGATGTGGCGTGCTGTGACAAGTTTTAGTCAAATGGGAGATGAGCAGTTTCATAATGCATGGGAGAGATTCAAGAAGTTGTTGAGAGAGTGTCCTCACCATGAGATCCCTTTGTGGCAGCTAGTTCAATCATTCTACTCTGGTTTGTCTCTAAAGGACCAAGACACAGTGGACTCTTCTTGTGGAGGAGTTTTCATGGCTAGGCCACCTGAGGAGATATGGCCTTTGTTTGAGAAGTTGGCTGAAGGATCAAGAATTCGAGCTTCTAGAATGATGAATGAAAGAGGGTATGCCTTTGGTGTGACACCCCCTACTCATGACGACTCAAGCCCGCAAGTGATGAAGATTCTTGGTGACATGGTGAGCCTCATGAAGAACCAGGTGACAAATTCTCCTTGCCACCTGGTCAATTCTATTGAGTTCTATGGGGAAGAAAAGAAGACACCTCACTCCTATAGCTACCAGGAACCACAAAGTCCCACATACAACTCAAGGTTTGAGGAAGAGGTTCTTTCTAGATTGAGAGTGTTTGATGATATTCAAAGGGATGCTGCAAGGTTAGAAGAGAGAATAGAGCAACTATCTTCTATAATCGCTCTCCAAGAGGAAAAATTGTCTTCAAGACCCATCATGAGCCACCATGAAGAAAGTGGACCCATGCCCTCTTCACAAGTTTTCTACAGTCCACCCCCCATGCAAGTGCATCCCGTTCACTCCTTCTAAGGCTATCCCCAACCTTACACTCCTCCACCACCTCCACCACCTCAATTTTCCCAAAACTTCACTTTCCAACCCCAATTCTCTCCTCCCCCTCAATCCTCTTCTCCACCTCAGTTTCAACCCCAAGTGTCACCCCCACCTCCTCCACAGCCACAACATGATCCCTCTCCCCATCATGAGCAAGGTAGTACTGTGACAGTTCTAAGGAGTGGGAAAACTCTTGAGCAACCCGCAAGTCAAAGAAAGATTGATAAAGCAAAGCAAAGGAAGCCAAGTGGTGATACCGTGATTGATATTGCTGAAGATGATGTTGTGATACTGCATGTTGAGTTTGGGATTCCATGTGATCCACCACATACCCCTTTTGCAGGCCCTACCACCCCAAACTTTTGACATGGTCACTTCACAAGTCCAAATGGGCATTTGAGAGAAGGACATCAAGGTGAAGAAGTTAATGATGATTATTGTGATCAAAGGGATGAGGAAAACAGATTGAGTGCAAAGGAAGGATGCATGTTTTGCAAGAATGGACACATGAGAATGCCAAATGGATGAATTTTGAAGAATCACCAAGAAGCCCAGCTGAAGGCATGAAACTTAGCGCTTGTGGGAGGCAATCCACCTAGGTTTGGGAATTTTTGACCCAATCTACATTTTTGATACTTTTGCTTTGTTTTTACATTTTACAAAGAAAGCACACACACACTCATATTTGATAGTTTTTGTCTAGTTTTAAGATGTGCAGGTGGTAACAGGGTGAAATGAAGGAAATTTAAGTACAATTGAGAGAAGGATTCAAAGAAAAATCACTTTGGGTCAAGTTTTTGAGTGTTTGATGTTCCTCATTTTGAGAGTAGCAGCTACAGGGACCACCACGGCCGTGGCACATCAATACGACCGTGGTCTTTTGCATGAAAAACACACCAAGTCCCTGGATTTAGAAGCAAAATTGAGAAAAGCTGCCAAAGGACTGCACCACGGCCGTGCTAGGCAGCACGACCGTGCAACCTGAAGCCACCACGGCCGTGCTGCGCATCACGGCCGTGCTACAAACCAATTTCAGCCACTCAAGGCAGATTAGTGGGGCAGCTACTACGCATATCCTCCACTACAGGGAGGAACACTGCCAGAGCCTTGAGAGAGCCATGATCGTCTACCCTATCATCCTAAACTCTAGGATCATGCTAAGGACAGCATGATTCAAAAGTTTGGGGTGGTAGGGCATGTATGCCCTAGTTTCACTTTGCATTTCACCTGCCACATCCACTTTTGTTTTCTTGTTTTTGCTATCTACCTTAGTCATCTTTATGTGCTTGTTTTTCATACTTGCATGCCATGTAGTTTGCTTCCTTGCTATTTTTGCATAATTTTCAAAATTTTTTTTCTCTTTTTGCCATGCATTCATGTAGATTTTTGGTAATTTTTGCATTTTTTAGCTAGGATTTGCTTGTTTGCTATTTTAAGTTCAGTAATATAGGTTTAGATGTGATTGGAGGCAACTTGGCACCATTTTGGCCAATTTTTCCCAAATTTGAGATTTCTTGTCTAAAAAGTGTGTTTTGACCCAATCTCTACTGTTTTGAGTAAAAATGATGGCCTTTGACAAATGCAAGTGAATTACCATTATTTGTTGCTAGGTGGTATCAATGTTTGACTTTTTACATGTGCATCACCTCTCTTAGGATTGTGATTGTTTTGGTTGAATTGTGAAATTGAGCAAGCTTTGAACGCTTAGTGTTTGTAGAATCACTTGTTGGATATATCAATTTCATCTTGTTCATTCATGTGGTGTGATATCTTAGATGAAGTTTTGGAGTAGCTTTCATGTAGGAAGTCTTATGTGGAAAATCATACCAATGACCCCTCTTTGACCTGACTATTCTTCCACCATCTTCATACCCCTCCGCCTCATAAAAAGATGCCCTAGTGCGCATAATCAGCCTTGGCCACCTCCAAAAGTTTGGGGTGGCCATATCTTTATCTCCCCACTTCACTCTACCCACCATATGCCCTATCTACACCAAGGGCAAGAAAAAAAAAGAAAAAAAAGAAAAAGAAAAAGAAAAGAAAAACAAAATAAAAGGATGCTCCTGTTTAAGAGCATTCAAATAAATAAAAGATGAGTGTGTAAAAACACTCCAAAAATCTTACCGCAACCCTTTCTTCCACTTTCATACCCATTGAGCTAGGAAACATCGAACTTAGCTCATTTTTCCCTTTTCCGCAGCCACGTGGGTCATTTGGTGTGATTTGAGATATAAGATTGAATGCATGAATGTGAAACAACACTCCTAGTCATTCTTGATTAACGCCGCCATGAAACGGTTTACCCAGAACTTAATGGAAGAAATATAGATAACTTGTGTATTCTATGCACTATATTTGAAGTTCATATGCTTTGTGCTTGTTTTCATTATTGGATTGTGAAAGTAGGAGAGGAGAGAGGTGAAATGCATGTACATAGTCATCTTTGATCCCATTCAACAACAATCATCTTTTATATTGCATTTGTCATTTCTTTTTGTGAAAGTTTTGTAGAGAGATTGAGTTGGAGCATACTTGACGACAAGTATGTTTCAAGTTTGGGGTGGTGATTCAGCCCTATTTTAGGGCTTTATCTTGTGTCATTTTGCATTTCAACCACATCTATACTTGTTAGATTACATGTTATTTCCCTCAATATGTGTTTTATTGTCAAAATCACTTATGGATGGTTTTTGCATGTTTTATAGGTACTTTGGCCACTACTTGATGGATTGGAAAGAAGATGGTTGAATTTAGGGTTTCCCTAGGCTTGGAGGAGCCCAAAATGAGGCCGAAACCACGCCCAACCTACCCCAAGTGGTCAAAGAAGGTTTTGAAGCAATACCCTCCATGGATGGCCAAGTTCAACACTCAAATGCAGGGGAATGACCCCAACATGGCCGTGCTACCATGGAATGGCCGTGCTGGGACATGCCCCAAGTAGCAGAATCATCAAAAATTGA
Source organism: Alisma plantago-aquatica (assembly GCA_963693085.1). Lineage (NCBI taxonomy): Eukaryota > Viridiplantae > Streptophyta > Magnoliopsida > Alismatales > Alismataceae > Alisma > Alisma plantago-aquatica. The sequence continues at coordinate 1,236,091,772 of OY856410.1, read as the reverse complement.
CCCAGTTGGCCAGAACGGCCGTGTTACCAAGAATGGCCGTTTTGGCAGTTCCCAGCACGGCCGTGCCACCAGTCCTAAAAACTTAAAATTCCCATGTTCAATCCATTTTCTCACCGCGGCCGTTCCCATCCACCACGGTCGTGCTACCCATTACCCAACACGGCCGTGCAGCCCAGCACGACCGTGCTACACATAATTTTACCCGATTTTCCACTGTTTTCCCCATTTTACCCCTAACTTAACCCTAGACCCCCTAGACACCTATATATACCTAGGTGGTGGCTGGGGCACAAGGTTGGCTACCTTCTACCCCTTCCTAGCTCCCCAAATCACCACCCACTCCATATCCACCTCAAATCCACTCCATTTCACCATTTCCACCACATAACCCCCCATATCTAAGCCTTCCATCCACTTCCCTCCATCATTCCACACCATTTCATACAAGGAGAAGAAGGAGGACGTCCCTACAGCTGCTGGAGAGGAGGACTTTTTCATCTACACCAAGCTCCATGGCTTCTTCTACCTCTTTCTCCTCTCTTTTTGTATTTTGCTTTGTTATGAGTAGCTAGGCCCCTTGGGTGGGCTGTTTGGGGGAAAATATGTTACTTTGATACCATGTTGGGGGAAAATGACATGTAAACTTTGTAATTTCATTTTTTAATGATTATATTCTATTTCTATCTCATTCTCCATGGATTTCTTGTTGGTTTGTGTGTGAAATCACCTAGGAATTTAGGCAAATTGCTTATATGTGTGAATTTAGGGATTTGCCCCTAGGTCCAATTCTTGGATCCCTAGGTTGCCTCCCATCTTCCTACATCCTAATCAATATCCCTAAACCTAAGTGAGAGATCTAAGTATCTAGATTAGGTAATTCTAGTGCAATTAGCATGGAGCCTTTTCAAGGCTAGAATGTGGGGGAATTGGGGTCCAAAACCCTAATTTCACCCCCATTACTACCCTCGGCCCCTTATTGCCCTAGGAATGTCTAATCTAGAAACCTAGACTTGATTAGACTCTAATTGGATTGAACCTAACCCCTAACCCAATTGAGCCTCGTAAGGGTAGTAGGGGGTGTTAGGGACTAGTTCCCCTATACACAACCTAGCATATCCATGGCCAATTAGTAGCTTGTGTTAATCCATTAGACTCTAACTTGTTGTTTGGTTTGGATAATCTAAATGGAATCATAATGTTCATATGTCACCCCCCAATTTAAGTGATAAGTTCATACCCCTAAACAGCCCACACCTCTCTTTATTGCTTAAAACCCTAGTTTTGTGCCTGCTTAGCTTAATTAGTTCTTTTCTTGCTTAGTCAGTTGTTTGCCTTGTTCTTGCCTTGCTCATGTTAGTTTAGTTCTTTAATTGCACTTCTTCTCTCTTTCTTGCCTTAGTGTAACTTTCCTTTTCATACCTAGCTTAGTCTTTCCTTGCTTGCTTAGTCTTAATCTAACCTAGGGTTAACATAGATTTCATTCTTGCCTTTAATTCCTCGTTTGTTCATAGTAGTTTAATAATCAAAATCACCTTTAAACCCTTAACCCTAGTCTCTGTAGTAGGAACCCAGCAAAACTAATCTAGCTCTAGCGCCCCCTCTTTTCCATGTGGATCGACCCTTTACTTGCCACCTTCCTATACTACGACATGACCCGGTGCGCTTGCGGGTGTAGTTGTTTTAGTAGACGTAGGTGTGTTATTTTAGGTCTTATAAATTTCAAAAGCACAATCCCATCCCGTGCATTCCGATCTCGTGGGGTGCATCTAGTCGAGTCACATCGGCTAGTGTGTTGCACCTCTAGCGGAATCGCACCGGCATCCACCATGGTCATGGGAATAAAAGCCAAGAATCAAAGGGTCGTCAGTACTTTTGTAATGAAAGTACCACAGTCGTGGCCATCAACACGACCGTGGCCAACTGAAGACATCACGACTGTGGCCTCCCGCTACGACTGTGGGAATTATTTGCTCAAATTGGCCAAGATCACAGTAGCTTCAGCCACTTTACACCTGAATGACCACAGTTGTGGCCATCATCCACGACCGTGCGAGCTAAAGACAAAACAGCCTCCAAGGACACTATGGCTATGGCTCGACCTACCCAACATGGCCGTATCACATACTCTTCACCACGACCATGGCACCCTACCACGGCCGTGCCACCTCACTTAGCCAAATCTACCTAAAAACCTCCTCCACCACGACTGTGTCCCCAACCCACGTCCATGCCACCTAACCCCTGCCACGACCGTGGCCATCCACCACGACCATGTTGATCACTTAACCCTACTATTTTTCTCCACTGCTTTTCCTATTCTACCCCTACTTACCCTAGTGCTTCCCCACCACCTATATATACATAGGTGGTGGCTGGAGCACAAAGATTACACTCTCCCAATTGCAATTACTCCTCCTCACCCTCTCCTGAGCATTCATTGCATTCCCCTTGCATTAATGCTCTCCACCCACCATTTCCACCATGGAAACCTAGTTTTCTAGGTTTTCTACCATAACTCCCTCCATTTTCATGCCCATCAGCCGTCCTGGAGGAAGGAGGTCACCCTACAACAGCTAGGAGATGAAGAAGGAGGATCTACTTCAAGGTCCATGGAGTCCTACCCGCTTCTTCTCATTTATTTTGCCTTTTGTTTGATTATGTCTAGCTAAGCTCCTAGTGAAGGGCTGTTTAGGGTAAAAATGTGACTTTGATACCATGTTGGGGGAGAATAATTTGTAATGAACATAATTTCATTCTATGATGATTTCCTTTGCTTCTATCTCATTTCTCATTATCTTGCATGTGATTTTTTGCTTTTAAACTTAAGTTGCTTGCTTTGTGATGTTTGATGACACTTAGCTTCTAGGAGGAATTAGAGTGTATGTCCCAATCTTAGGAATGGCTCCTAGGTCCAATTAGTGGATCCCTAGCTAGCCCACCTACCTAATCCATTGCTTGAAACTCATCTTAACCTTCTTTCTTGTTAATGCTAGTATAACTTAATTGTCTTTGTTTCTTCTAGTTAATTGCTTAGTCTTGCTAGTTAGGGTTAATCTAGATCCTTGCTTGCTTTAGTGGTTAGCTTAGTTATTAGTTGATAATTGCTTTTCTAGAGTAGAGTAGATCATCTTGTTCTTACTTAGTTGATTGCTTAATCTAGCTTGTTAGGTCCAACTTGCTTAGGATAAACTATTTTTGGTAATCTAGTTACCATATTGCCTTTACTTGCTTGTTGAGTAGTTTAATTCAAACCAAAACCCCTTTTTAAACACTTCAACCCTAGTCTCTACTTTAGGAACATAGACAACACCGACTAAGGTCTAATGCCCCCTCTATCCCTGTGGTTCGACCCCCTTTACTTGCTACTCACCTACATTATAACATGACCCAGTGCTCTTGCGGGAGCATATTTTAGTGTTGTGAGTGAACCTAGTTAGGGAAAATATTATAAATATAAAAAGACCACACGTGTGCGCCATACGCACACCGGTCACCATCCTAGTACTTCTCTGGACTGAGCAACTTAAGAACAAAGTTCTTAGTGATTCGCTCCTTGAAAAGGAGGTGCACCTTGGAGATATGGGTAGTCTAGTCATCCCTTTTAAGATAATTTTATCCGACTCTTCAACACCTGGGACGTTACAACTGGTGATCTTGGTGCCACCCAGTTTACTGTTAGTGGTATAGAGAATTTATTGGCGCTTTGTGACCTCCAAGTTGACTGTCAATGGTATAGAATAAGAAAATCTTTATTTAATATGTTTAAAGAAAATACAAGTGACTCTTTTTTATAGGATAAGAGAGTAAGTGAAGGGTGGGGGACAAAATAAAGAGTTGAATACAGGACATGTCTAAAACATAAATAAAACAAAAAAGCATAAAACATATATAGTAATACACCCCTCAAGATGGATCTAGCCACAAATTCTAAAAGATGGGAAAACCTAGTGGAGGGTGGGGGGAGTAGCGGCGACCCAGGGGACGCCACAAAAACCTATCCTGAGGCAGATCATAAGAAGAGCAGGTTGGTGAATGATAGTTAATTGAATTTCGAGGAGCATGTTGAGCATGTCGGTGCATCATACATTGATAACAACCATGCCCAAGTGGCCGATCTCACTATATCAAAAATTGGGATCAACTTCATGTTTTATGGTAGGTGAGGAGGAGTTCATGAGGATATCTATATAATTCCAAATCAAAGTGAGGTACATACAATCAAGATAATGAAAGATGTTCCTACAAGTGAGGCGGTAGGCGATATAAACCCTAATACTAAAACAACAAGCTTAGCGTGGGTGACGACACAACAACCACTGAAATCCTTCAGTAGTGTGGTGTCTGGTATGCAAGAATTGATCGGGAATGAATTCTTTCTCAATTTTTTTTTAGAGTAACCTATCAGTTAATGATATTACAGTGAATGAAATTGATAGAATGCCAGCCCTATATATCATCCCAACAGTGAAGTAGGCTCTAATAAAACCATGGAATTATGTTGTGGTAGTCCAACTGCTTGGGTCTGATATAGGGTATATGAACCTGAGAGAAAAATCAAAGCTCCTCTGGTGAATTACTAGTAGGTTTAATATGTATGAACTCGATTTGGGCCATTTTTTGTACAACTATATTTCCTACTCAATTATGAGAACACCCTCATAGGTGGTCCATGGAAAATCTTTGGCCTAAACCTCCTAGTTTGGGATTGGTACCCTTCCTTTAAGACAAAAGAGGAAATCCCAGAGCTAGTCATCTCTTGGATCTGTATCTTGAACTTACCCCTTCACCTATATGTGCCACCAAGTTCAAATACATAGGCCTATCTCTTAGTAGGTTTATCAAGGTTGATAATCACATGACTAACATGCCATGCATCAAATTTTCCAGACTTTCCCTAGAACTAGACATGACGAAGCCTTATTGTCTCTCCATTCTCATCAAAGGAGTCGAATATGAAGTGATGTTTGAGGGTTTACCCTAGGCCTGTGAACTTTGCAGGAAGGAGGGAAAAATTCCAAAAGAGTTCCAACTCCATCACAAGAAGAGAATGAAGGCCACATATCATGCTCAGGAGCATAATGAATCACAAGGAACAGAGGTACCTAATAAACCGTATGGCTGACAAACTCAAAGATGAAAAGGGAACAAAAGAAGAGATCACGATCATACCGAACAACCCACAAATAAACATAGTAATAATTTTTCTAATCTAGATATGAATGATCATTACAACGAATAGAACTAAAATACACACACTCAAACAAACAATGGCACTACCTAGAAAATAATCAAACACACTGAGAAGATCTGGAAGAATCAGAAGACCAATATCCCGTAACAAGTACCTAAAGAAACATGGGTACCATTTAGGGACATTTGAATATGTAGAAAGAAAAGGAAGCTTCGAAGGCACATGAGAACCTATCCCACACTATTGTCAACCCTAGTGTGGATGAGGTTGTAGAAGTGATAAATATTGACACTACAGATAGCCTGATCATAATACAATACTACCTAATGTGAATACAAAGGAATGTGTACACGAACAAATTGCATAAATCAATGAAGCCTTGGCTACAATACCAAGCTCCAAGGGGAGGAAGTCCAAAGGAAGTGTGACCAAAATGAAAGGGAAGGGAATAATACAAAGCACTCCCCCATGATCCAGTTCGAAGGAGCCCCAAAAATATAGTGAAGGAGGTGGAGACCATTATATGGGAATGTGGTACAAATTACAATAGAAATATCGATGAGGTAATGATGGAAGATGAAGATAAAGATAATCAGGATCAAAACCCAGTCAACAGTTCTTAAGTGTCCAAGCCTTAATACAAACCAATCCATGGAAGACATCCTCTGCTGGAACATACATGGAGCTTCTAGATCAGAATCTCATCATTATCTCAAAGAACTGATACATCAATTGAAACCCAAAATTGTTGCTACACTAGAGTCTGGGATAATTGGCATGAGAGCTGAGTAGATCATTAAAAATATGGGTTTTGATAAGTCCTTACAAGTGGAAGCGAGAGGCTTCACGGGAGGCATCTGGGTCTGTTTGAGGGAGTATGAATGCAAAGTTACAATACTAAACTATCATTGATAGTTCATTACTTGCTGCATTAATAGAAACATCATAGTCACCTTCATTTACACTAGACCACATATCTCAATCAAGAAAATTCTATGGAAAAACCTCATTAAGATGGGTACATCTTTTTAGAAAACCATGGACTGCTTTAGGCAATTTCAATACTATTGACCAACCCACAGAAAAGAGTGGTAGCATACACTTCAATCATGCTCAAGACTGACTATTCCAAGAAACTCTACTAGAGGGCGGCTATTTGACCTAGGGTTATCGTGGCCAAAGTTTACCTTTAAGAGGGGTACCCTCCGGGGAAGATTGGATTGCATAGTTGCAAATGACAACTTTATCCAGTCATTCCTGCACTTCATTGTTGAACATCTCCCACACCTACAATCTGATCACTGCCATGTGTTGATCAAATCCACACTGAAAAGATCTGGCTAGCGACACTTCTTATCAAAAACCTTATGGGGTTTCAATAGAAGTTTGAAAAACTTGCTTCATAAGCACTAGGAAAACAATGTCAGTTTTAACAAAGCACTCATTGGGGGCAAAGACGACCATATCCAACTGGGACAAAATCATATCGCAGCATGAAAAAAGGAAAAAGGCCAGAATTATGAGAAATATAAGCTCCCTCAAAATGATCTGGCAGAATGTTATAACTCAACCACTAGAGTCCTCTACATAGACACGAAAGCAAAGATAGATAAAATGCTAAAAGACGAGGATGAGGAATGGTGAGCAAAAAGCCATATCAACTAGTTATGAAATGTGGATAGAAACACTAAATTTTCCAGTGCCTTTGTCAAACAACGACGTAAGTTTAACACTATCTCCATGCTCAAAAACCATAAAGGTGAGTGGGTGAGAGACAAAGCTGAATTGAGATCAATGGTCTGCCAACACCTCCTCATTGTGCCAGAGAGCTCAATCAGTTCGAATCTGGAAGGAATAATTAGAAGACTCAGGCCATTGAACCCAACATAGAAAACCAACATTGAAATGACACCTCATGATAATGAAATCTATGCTTACTGAAGAACATGAACCCTTACAAAGTGGCATGACTTGATGGTATCACTGGCCATTTCATTATGCACCACTAGGATAAGGTAGGAAAATCTGTAATTAATAATGTGACATAGGCGATTACAAGCAGTGAGCTCAACAAGAACCTTTGCAACTCAACCATGGTCCTTAACCCTAAAGTGCCCAAGCCAAAATTGTGGGAGAAGCTACACCCGATCTCACTTAACAACATATGTTTGAAACTAGCCTCAAAGGTAGTGGTTGAATGTTTAAAATCCCATATCCTTGATTGAGTCTCTTAGAATCAAAATAGCTTTGTCCCAAGAAGGCGTGTAACTAAAAACACAGCGCTAACCCAAAAAGCTATCCACATTATGAAGAGGAAGACTAGAGAAAAATGCATGGATATCAAAATCGACTTATCTAAAGCCTACAATAGACTGTCATAGAAAATTATAAGGGACACTCTATCAAAACTTGACCTGCCTAACAACATTTCAAAGTACATTATGAACTGTATAACAACGGTGAGACAACAATCATGTGGAACAGTAGTAGTAAAGACCCCTTCAAACCTAGTAGATGGATGTGGCAGGGAGACCCAATGCCCCCTATCTTTTTGTTTTGTGTATCAAATGTCTCGGGCAAATGATTGAGGTCTTGGTGTTAGAAGATAAGTGGAAACGATTACCCTTGCTTGTGATGGAGTCAATATCTCTCATTTATGTTTCACAGATGATCCCATCCTATTCAGTAAGTCCACAAAACAACAAATGAGTATAATTATTGACTATTTCAGAAAATTAAAAAAGGCACCAAGTCTAGCTATCTCAATGAAGAAGAAACAACTCTATTATGCTTCAAGTGTCCCCGAACAGACTAGAAGGGAGATAAATAGGCTCTATAAATTTATTGAAACCTCTAATATGGAGAAATACTTGGGGGTCCTGATCCTACACTCCAAATTCACAATGAAAACCTATTCTAAAATTACGGACAAAGTGGATTTGAAGATCAATGGGTGGCGGCAAAATGTCTATCACTCGCAGGTCGTTGCTATCTTATGAAATCCACCCTCAATGCTAACCCAACCTACACAATGCAAACCACACTTCTTCCTGTGGGATCATGTGATCTTATAGATAGTAGCATTAGATGATTCTTGTGGGGGTGGCAACCATAAATCGAACCTGTATCCTTGGTAGCTTGGAACAAGGTGATGAGAAGTATGGGAAATGGTGGATTGAGCATCAAAACCATGATAGAGTGTAACATGACCCTCCTCTTGAAGAACACTTGGGAGGTAGAAACTGGGCTAGGATCCCTCTAATGCAAATTTATGAGAGAGAAGTATATTCAATACAAAGATCGAAAACTACCAACAATAAATCATCTGGAGAGGGTCACTCTACAAGGAAAAAACTTCCCGGAGAAACAATATTTCATCTAGATCATAAATGATAAATCTACCAGGTTCAAAGACGAGAATGTGGGCCCAACTGAACACTAAACTTGGCCATGTTACCCTCATAAGTATTCTGGAAGATCTAAATGACCTTCATGTAGGCAACATGGTCACAAACAAGGGAACTTGGGACACAACATTTCTGAAGCATTGGCTACCAGATGAGAGAGTCCAAAACATTATGAAGATTAAGTCATTGAGCATGATAAGTGTAGGGGACCTAAAAGTTTGGGCAACAATAGACAATGGGAGATATACGACTAGGTCTGGCTACTATCTCTTTTGTAGACACAAGGAAATCAACGTGCAAGGGGAATGGAACAAAATTTGATATCTAGAAGTCACAGACAAGGTCAAATTCTTTACATGGATACTGACACGCAATGCAATCTTGATTAACAACAAGCAATCCAGGAGGCATATGACCCTAGAGAGTACTTGCGAGAGATGCCACGAGTAGGAGGAAACCAATCTTCATGCCTTAAGAGATTGCAAACATGTAATAGGAACACGAATGTGTCTATTCTGAAATGTTCTACCGACCAACTTCATTTCTTCAGATCTGAGAACTTGGATAAAAATGGGGCTAGCTGGGTAGGAATCTGAGAGATGTGTTATGATTAGTTGTTGGTATATATGGTCATGCAGAAATCAAGATGCCCTTGAGAAAATTTTGAAACCACCCAAATATCAACCTCTATATATTTTGAGAGAAGTGAATTATATAATGAAATCATGGCAATTATACACTAATAATGGAACATCGGGGAAACACCCACCCCTGAATAGCTCATGGCAACCACCTGCATTTAGTTCCCTTAAAATGAATATAGATGCAACCCTACACAAGAACAAGTGTGCGGTAGTCGTGTATGCTGAGCTTGGAATACAAAGGTGACTAGGTCGAAGGATTTTCTTGGAGTACAAAAGCTCCGTGAGCCGTGTATGCAGATTTGTTCACCATTGAACATGCACTCAAACAAGAACAAGATGTATATATTCATCATCTAGAAGTTGAAAATGATTGACAAGTGACCCTCAACATGGTGCATGAGCATCCTAGCTGCAATCCCAAATACGCTAGACTGATCCAGGGTATCAAAAGCAAATTGAGAGAAAACACAGACTGGTCAATCAAACATATGGATAGAAGATGCAATGATAGTGCAGATTGTTTGGCAAATCACCATCTAAAAAACAACATGGGAGATTTTAGGTATGTCTGACCCCCAGATACAGTGTCATCTTGGTTGGAAAAAGACAACTGTAATGGTAGTAGTACTACCAAGTTTAATTATGCTACTAGTAATTCTGGTTGTAGAACTTTGTTTTTGCCTACAAGAGGAGGACAATATGAATAAAAAACCTCCTGACTTTGCTTAAAAATACTCTCTCTCTCAAACTAGATCATAGATGTCAAACATGCCCAACTTGTCGACCAGTATAGCAGAGAGAGTCTTGGGTAATATCTTGGTGAAGATGTCAACAACTAGATCTTCATTTTGAAGGTAAGGAGTGCAGATGTGTCCAGAGAAAAAATTGGCAGAGAAAGTGGAAATCCACCTCAATATGTTTTTTGCATTCAGAAATGTGGGATAGCTAGCAATAAAAATAGAAACTTTATTGTCAGATTACATTGGAATAGGATCAGAGTCAGAGATATCATTTTCCTTTAGGAGTCCCTAGACCCAAATCAATACCCACATCAATTGACAAGCGGTATGATCCGTAGCTCTGTATTCTTCTTCAATACTAGACAGAGCAAATGTAGTTGATTTTTACTATGCCATGTAACCAAATTTCCTCCAACGCAAGTACTATAGCCATAGGTAGATTTCTTGTCACATGTACTGTCAGCATAATCAGAGTCAAAATATCTAGTGAGTTTATAGTGCCCATGTCCATGATATAATAATCCTTGTTCCTAGTGATTTTTTAGATATTTAAGGATATGACAAACAACATTCTAGTGACATTGTCAAGGTTTATCCAGATACTTACTGATAATTCCAACAAAAATAATATTATCAGCTCTAGTCACATTAAGATAGATAAGTTTACCAATCATTATTATGTATTGGTGGTTTTTAGGATAAGGAGGTGAGGATTCATCATCCCCATCAGTATTGGGATCCAAAGGAGTGCTAGAAGGTTTAGTGCCATGAATGTATATTTCTATTAGAAGGTCTAGAACATATTTGTGCTATGAAAGATAGACACCAGACAAAGATATGTAAACTTCAATTCCCAAGAAGTATCTAACTTTACCAAGTTCTTTAGTATAAAGTGTTGTTCTAGATGTCATTTGGAGATGTAATACAATCAGAATCATTGCTAGATAGAATAATATCATCAACATAGACAATAAGAATAACAAGCCCAAAATTGGTCTTTTAAATACAAATAGAACAATCCAAATGTAAGCGCCAAAACTGAAACTTTAAAAGTATCTACCTCAATTTATCAAACCATGCTCATGGTCCTTATTTTAGGCCATAGACCGCCTTCTTGAGTTTGTAGACTTCAAAACTCTTCTACTGACTAACATAACTAGGTGGTTGTTCTATGTAGACTTACTCATGCAAGTCACCATATAGGAAGGCATCTTTAATTTCAAGTTCAAAAAGAGTCCAATCATTATTCACAACAATAGATATAAGGACTCTTACATAACTAAGCTAGAAATAGGAGAAAAGGTTTCAAGTAGTCAACACCATAGGTTTGAGTATAACCTTTTTCTACCACACGTGCCTTTAGCCATTCAACTGAGCCATCTGACTAATATTTGGTAGTAAAATTCCAACAACAACCAACATTCAGGTAGTTTTTAGGGCAATTAACGAGACTCGAAGTCATGCGATAGAGAAGGGAAGTCATTTCAGTTTCCATATCTTGACACCAGGCATATTGTTGAAGAGCTCGCGTACCATTCTTTGCAACAAAATAAGCAGAGAGAGTAGTAGTAAAACAAGAAAAGATAGCACCAAGATTAGTGGTAGAGCAGAACTTACTAATCAAATGTTGATTGCAGGAACGAACACCTTTCCTGTTACTAATAGGTGTATGTAGGTTAGAGATTACCTGGCTGGTGTTGTGATCTTTTGATGAGGAAGGAATTGGTTATTGAGGATCCTAGGATGGGATTTTAACCTTAGGTCTTCTCCTGTACACCTTTAAAGGAGGTGGAAGATCTTCAGTTACAATAATGTGTTCATGTACCACCACTTGAGGTAGAGGATGGGATCCAACACTTTACTTGATAAAATAGATGCTTTGTCAGAGTAGTATGGTATGTGTTAAAAAATAACAACATTTTGCACTAACAGACCATTATCATTTCATAGGATCATAACATCAACATCCTTTTTGAGTTTCTGAATATCCTAAAAACACACTTACTGGAGTGAGGGTCAAGTTAGATATCCCGGGGTGGAAATTCTTAACAAAGCAAGTACTACCAAAGATGCACGGTGGAACAGAAAATAAAGGTGCATCGGGACACGTACGAGATAAAGGGCTTGATTATGCAAAATAGAAGAACGTGGCAATCAATTAAGTAGCATGCAATATAAATATATTCATGCCAGGAATGTTTGGGGACATGATAGTGAAGAAGAATAGTACGTGCTACTTTAAGAAGATGATGATTCTTCCTTTCTGCCACACCATTTCATTTTCATGTGTAAGAATAGGAAGTCTGATGAATTATATCCTAAGTACATTACAAAACAAATCCACTAATTTTTTCATAAATTCTAAGGGATTGTCAGTTATCAAGATTTTCACATTTTTATTGAATTGGATTTGGATCTCAATGAAAAAGTGGTGGTAGTTTACAAAAAATTATTGCGATCTTTTAAGGAGAAACAACCACATTTCCCTCGAATGGTCGTCAATAAAAGTCATAAAACAACAAAATCCAAATAAACTAATAACATAACAAGGTCCTAAGATATCAACATGAGCAATATAAAAAAGTTTTTTAGAAATAATTTCTTTCTTTTTATGAAAAATCAGCCCTAGTATGTTTGATAAATTGGCAAGATTCACACAAAAATTGTTTATCAGAAATTGCAAGAAAAAGACATAGCAATTTTGCAGCAGAAGGATGTTGTGACATCCCGCTATCACATAGACAACAAAATGCCACATGAAAATGTGCGGAACTTCCATAAACCACATATTACAAAAAACACGGGTTAATTAAAACCGATTGCGGAAAGTAGATAAATCAAGAAACGATTACATCCAGATCCTTATCCTGCAAGGAAACATGTTATATAAACATACATAAACCTTGATACATGTCCATAGTTTATAGGATCCAGCTGTCACATAGGCACAAAGAGTTCACCACCTGTTTATATACAGAACATGCCATACCAGGCCAAAAGCAGGATAAACAAAGCTACATCAGCTATACATCGTGAAATGTCGTCAAAACACCTCCAAGGACCCGAGTGTACAAGGATGACTATAGGACTCTACTACAAAATGACCAGAACAGTAGCATATCCATCTCTTACCTCCTACTATTCTACTTGCTGCTCGGACACAACCTCACGACCACCACCACGTCTAGCACGATCACCTAAAAAGGTTGTAAACCAGCGGGGTGAGACACACAGTCCCAGCGAGAAACATAACTCCCCGCCGAACTATAAAACTTCAGACAAGCAGGAATAGATAAATCATATAACTGATATAAGCAGCATACTGAACAGAGCTTAACTTTATTGACAGCTTACCAAGATATCCGAGAGGCATATAACCAGATATTTCTTTATGGAACATGATTGACAAGACAAGATTTATAAGAACTTATCACAAGATATGAGGAGTGTACAAATAACTGCAAGATATAACTAGTACAACTATACATGTAAGGCCTCAACCAATGTTCTGTGTTTTGCCTTAAGTGATACATACTATACAGCTAGATTACAATTTTATTATGCCCTGAGGAAGTGAGCCGTCCCGCTCAAATCCAACCTTCGGCTGAGAAGCCCAAAACCGGTGCCATACAAGGTCATTGGGAGAGCCAGACTCCATGACCTCACCTCTTCGTGGCCAGTGCACGATAACCAAAGCAGGACCGCAGTCTCTTACTTGAGTGGCCTCAGCCACAGGGCTAGCTCACACAGTCTACCCTTTTTATCTAGCCCGCCTTGGTACAGGTCACAACGCTAGTATACTTGAGCCACGGGCCAGTTCACCATGCTCCTTGAACCATGAATGCATTCATGCTCTATCATACTAAGCCATGGGCTTGTTCACCATGCTATTATACACATCTTGAGTCCACAACTGCAGTTGCACTCTAATCCTCCTATTTTCGGCTAGGAGAAACCCAACATATTCAACAATATGCGCTCCAGGTAATCACGCAGGATGATCCTGTTTCACCATCACCAGCTACTGACGATGATGGATCTATGGCCAGGGCAAAACTACATCAAATGTTCCACTGTCATTAATTAGTGTATTTTAGGTGAATTGTTGAGGCAACCAAGTTGTAAAACATAAAAAACATTGTCTCACATTGTTACTGTCATTATCACACTATCATGGGATCTCAATCCCTCATCACAGAATGCCACTGCCTCTTAAGGCATCATCATCATACATCATCACGGGATATCAATCCTTTATCTCATCATTGAGGATAACACCTCAAACAGGCACTCAGCCTTTATCAGGTCACCGAACCTTTCTCATCATACTATTGGACATGTTATCTCATCAACAAGGAACATCATAATTCAATGTTATACAAAACACATACACCTCATAGCTCTTACCTGGCTATGAATTCATTTGATACACCTGCATGGTTAGTATGCATATCAAGAGAGATAACTAGATCACCAAACATAAATCTTAGAGAACATAGTATTATTATCATGCCATTCAGACTTAGGGGGCATATGATTGGAATCACATCCATTATTGTGATTATATGGAGTATAAAGTTGTATCTACATGTCTGACAATTATATTAGTGTTATCAAACCGTGAACATCCATTATGCCCTATATCTTATGAACATAACCATTATCTTATCATCTTACTTAACAACGACCTTAGGTAACAAACATATCACTGATCACAACCTATCTTTCATATCTCAAAAACATCTTAACCAAAGATGCATGCTCAAGACAACAGATTCACCAACCTAGAGTTCCCGAGCTAGGTGCATCCCTCACCAAAGGGGTCGCCTACCCTCACCAAAGGTGTGGCGGGTAGGGAACTCACCTGTTGGATCAATGGGCTCTAGAGGGGGGGTGAATAGAGCTTCACAAACTTCACAAGATCAATTATACAACCAATTTATATTTAGTGCAGAAACTAAACCAAACAGCAATTTGATGTCTTAATCTAGCATTCAAAGCAAGGATAAGAGACAAGGAATAGCAAGCACTTGGACAAGTTGTTTAGAGTGGTTCCACGTCCTAAACTTAGGAGCAATGTCCGTCCACTACCTAGAGTTGGTTAGGCTCTAGGATTTGCAACTTGGTTCTCTTATGTATCACAATAAGATTACAAGATACATCAACCACACAACCAAGGACTTAGTTTCTCAAGCTAAGATCTTCTATATTACCAAGGACTTACCTACTTTGCAAGTAATCTTCAGCCTTCTTCAAAGGACTTACCCACTCTTGCTTTAGTCTTCAGCCTTGCAGGATTTACCCATCTTACTTGAGCTTTGCCTTGTACCTCTCCTTCTATTGGAGAGCTTTTGCACGATTTTCCTTCACTAGGAGATCTGGAGCAGCTGGCTTTCTTCACTCTTGAAGAACAGCAATCATCTTCACCTTCACTCGGGGAAGAGCAGCATCAACTTCTCTTTCACTTGGAGAAGCAGCTTCAATCAATCTTCAAAGGGAATATGAGGTAGGAAGAGGGAATGGAGAGATTTACATCATACAAGGGATATCTCTCATACACAGGAACCTAACTCACTCATAGCTCACGAATTTGTCTTGAAGGTAGAGAGAGAAAGGGGCTCAAAGGCTTGGAACACTTTCAACTATGCTTGCACCAAGTTTGCAATGAAAGAGCAGCTTGGAATGAACTCCAAGGGGGTCTATTTATAGTTGAGGGTGCCCCTTTAAGTTGTGGGACACTTGGATACAAAAATAGACATTTTTTGTTCAAGGAAATGACTCTATTTTTGCCCAAAACACTCACAAACGGTCACATCACTTTTTTCTGCAAATTCCGTACAATGCAATCGGTCGAGTTTCAATAAGGGTAACTCGACCGATCAAGTAAAAGACAAAACCGATATTCAAATGATCGGTCGAGTTTGTCTTGACAAAACTCGACCAACCATTTACACTCTGGTCAGTTACATGATCGGTCGAGTTCTGTGAAAGCACAACTCGACCGATGCAATCTTCAGAAAATTGATTAAGAATGACCGGTCGAGTTTCAAGCCAGGGAAACTCGACCGACCAAGTGCCTGTAATCACTTTTCTAATTTGCATTTAAAGTGATTAGCACTTGGTGATTTTTGTCCCAAACATTTTTCTCACCTAAGTTACAAGTCAATTCATCATTACAAGTGATTACATAGATGTTATAAGGTCGTTTACATAGAAATCCCAAAATGCACACTTGTAGCTATTTTGACTTGAACTTGACCCATTCTAGGGCTTTGGATTTTAGATCCTTTTCATGTACCTAATGCCTACAAACAATCTTAAACACACATATTAGATACATATGAGTGGAATGGTTAAGTCATTATCAAAATATAGGCAATGTATAACCTCTAGGTCAACATTCTCCCCCTTTTTGACAATGACAAACCATTCCTCAAACATATTGAAAAGGATATGAAGTTATACCTTTGCCTTGTGAATTAGGGGGATTCATTATACAAACAATGTGAATTGCTCCCCCTCAATCTATACTTCCTCTAACCTGCATGGTTAGTTTCTCTACACATAGCAAATACCAAAATCCATGTAATGTGTAGTCCTTTACAAGTTCACATAAAGAACAGTGAATTTGAACAAGAAAAAGATCTCACAGGCAAAAACCATATTCTATCAAAGAGAAAGCAATATGATTGAGTTTCAAGACTGATCTATCACTTGAAATATCTCTCCCCCTTTTGACATTATCAAAAAGATAGGGGGTGTAGAAGAGCAAAAACTAGGTCTTCTCCAAAACTCAACCAGAACATATATGCAAGATAGTAAGCAGCAATTTAAAGCATATAACACACAACCACAGAGGAGAACACACAAACCAAGTCATTAGCAAAATATAGCTCAGGATAGCACCAACGCATAAGATAAAACAGAGTAAATGGCCAAAGTGCATATCTAGGATATTACAACTCAGATATATGTCCTCATGAGAAGAACTACAACCATAAAGAGATAAAACAGAGATAAGAAATAGTACAGCTCAGAAGAATGTGTCAGGATGTTTCTTATACAAAAGAGTCTAGAAAGATGTATATATGATTGGCATGCTAGACTATAAGCTAAGAAACCACCTAAACATCTAAGCTATCGATATCTACAGTATCATCGTCCTCGCCAGGGTGGTAGTCCTCATCCCCTTCAGAAGGCGGAGCAGCAGTGCCAGCATTAGAACCAACACCATCACCACCATCATCGTCGGAAGCATCTTCGCCATCACTGACTTCAACATCAGCATCATCATCCTCGGCCTGGTCTGGCATCTCCTCATCATCAGGAGGACCAAAAGAACGACCGGGCCAGCGGGCATTCTGCTCAACCCACGACATATCAAGAGCAAGAAGCTCCTTGGCCTGTGGGAAGGATGGAGCAGAGTCACCCAAGGTGGCTAGCAGAGTGGCCAGGGGGCCAGCAGGTAGCGACAAGATGACGGGAGCAGAACTACCAGCAGCAAACGGTGGTAGAGCGGCAGCGGAAGGCTCGGGAGCAGGGAAGTAATGCTCGTATGCATATGAAGTATAAGCACTACCTGGGTATGGCTGGTAGGTGGGGTAGAGTGAAGCACATGATAGGTTCATGGTAGACATGATTGAACACAGATCCTGGTGAAGGTGGTCCTGAACCTGTCGGTTGTATGCCTGTTCATGCATCATATATCCCAGGAGGGTTTCATTGGATGCACGGAAGGACGCACGGTTGGGTCGAGGATGTGGCTGCGGAGGTGGATCACGGGCGGAGGAGGATGGGGAAGCTGAGGCAGAGGCAGAAGCATAAGAACCAGAGGCAGAGGCAGAAGCATAAGCACCAGAGGCAGGATAAAACACATGAACAACCTTCTGAAGAGTGGTCTCACTAATACAAACACCTTTTCTAGCAACTGGGTAATGGAAGTCAGAAAAGAGGGATTTATCAATGGCGAACTGGAAAAGACCATAGATCAGAGTTGGGTAGGGAGGGTGGGTGCCTTTGGTGTTCTTGTCAGTGTTGAAACAGGTCATGTGGTGTAAGATATATCTGGCCCATTTGACACTAATATTGTTTAGCAAACAATACATAATGACTGCAGTGTTTTCCGTAATGTCCGTTTGATTTCGCTTAGGATGGACATTACAGTTAATCACCAAAGCCAGTATGCGCCTCTTTAGGTCAAGAGAGGATGAAGGCATGGTAGACTTCTTCTTATAGGCCACGTCGGGTTTCTTTAAAAACCAATGAATGTCCGGTAGCCTCAATTCATGGTGTTTGTAAAAACCTTCTGAGTCAAGAAGATCAAAATACTGTCCATAGTCCTTACACCAAGTGTCGTTTTCCTCGTCTCCGGTAAAAAAGACGTTTAATGTATCCTCAGAGATTTGGAAACGATGACCGACAATCATCGAAGTAAGAACTATTTCAGTATTCGACGGGGGGATAAGCAAATCATAGTTCCAACGCAAGTTTGCATAGAACTCGTGTACTGCCTTAGTTCTAGACATGTGATTGTTAAAGCAGTCACGTTCAATCGCAAGGGCAGACAAGTGATGGCTGGCGAGAAGCCTTGAAACAGAGGTAATAACTGCTTGAAAACGATTTGGGTCAAGCAAGGGGTGAAATGGAAAAGGAGTTCGGGGAAGAAGATCCTTGTACCGATTTACCGCCTCAAGAGACACAAAGGAGGTATTATCAAAAGGAATCAAGCGATTTGTCGAGGAAGAGGCTTGAGCATTGTCGGGAGCAGCACGTTTTTGTCTATGGGAAGCCATGGAAACGAAAACAAGAAGAAAAACGTGCACACGAGCAAAAGAAAACCTCAAACACCGAAGAAACACCACCACGAGCGCCCATGGAGGTAAAGAACGGGGTTGCTA
The DNA here is from genome assembly GCA_963693085.1 of Alisma plantago-aquatica. Taxonomy (NCBI): domain Eukaryota; kingdom Viridiplantae; phylum Streptophyta; class Magnoliopsida; order Alismatales; family Alismataceae; genus Alisma; species Alisma plantago-aquatica. Next base: position 1,236,072,893 of record OY856410.1, on the reverse strand, counting down.
GGTTGCCCTAGGGTTAGGAACGGGAGGTTTAGGGCTGGGTGTGAGAGCTTAGGGCTTAGAGGCAAGGAATCGGTCGGCGATTTTCTAGTTGCAAGGGAAAATAGTCGGCCGATCCTAACTTTTAAGTTGGCTCAGCCCGTGGATCGGTCGAGTTCTGAGTGTGGTAAACTCGACTGAATGGTCCACTAAAGAACTGCTCTCGCCTCCTGATCGGTCGAGTTTTCCAGGGTGGAAACTCGACCGAAGGTCAACCCGACCTAACAGTCACATTCTTAGATTCTAGCCATATACATCCCAATTAAATTCATTTTTCCATTCTATTATGTATAATTAACATACTTAGGCACATTTAGCTCATCATTGGGCACTATTTAGCGATTAAACATAAAGTTCGATAAAAACCCAAAAACAAGCAAAAACTAAGCATGTTGACAGGCAATTTAGGCACAAATAAGCATATATAAGAAAAACAAGGTGAAGATAGACATGAGCAAGCATATAGGAAAGAGACAACTAGCTAGATCACATGGCAAGATCATTCAAATCAACAATAAGCAGTTTAGATCGAATAAAATTAAATTGATCTCTAGCTCGAGGTTTTGGAAAGATATCCACCAACTGATTTTCTGTGTCCACATGTGTGATATAGATATCTTTCTTGGCAATGTGGTCACAAAGAAAATGATGGTGAACCTCTATATGCTTGGCTCTACTATGCAATATAGGATTGTAAGATAGATTTATTGCACTAGTATTGTCACAATAGATAGGAGAAGCATCAAAAAATATGTTGAAGTCTTGGAGCATTTGCTTCATCCATAGGACATGTGCACAACAACTCGCGGCTGCAATGTATTCAGCTTCGGTAGTTGATAATGCCACTGTACTTTGTTTCTTGGAGAACCAAGACACTAAGCATGGTCCTAGAACGAAGCAAGTGCCACTTGTGCACTTTCTATCAACCAAACACCCTACGTAATCCACATCACTATATGCTCTAAGAGTAAAATCCCTTGATTTAGGATACCATAGTCCAAAATTTTGGGTTTTGGCTAAGTATCTCAAAATCCTCTTAACAGTAGTAAGATGCAACTTCTTAGGGCTAGATTGAAAGTGAGCGCACAAGCCAACACTAAACATAATATCAGGTCTAGAGGCAGTTAAATAAAGTAAACTTCCAATCATACCTCTATAGATCTTCTCATCTACCTTTTCACCTTCTTCATCTTTGTCAAGTTTGGCGGTGTTTGACATGGGTGTATCCATCAGCTTCATGTTCTCCATCCCAAAGCGCTTGAGTAGTTCACTTGTGTACTTGCCTTGGTTGATGAAGTTTCCTTCTTTTGTTTGCTTGATTTGAAAGCCAAGGAAGAAGGTCAAATCACCCATCATGCTCATTTCAAACTCACTCTGCATAAGATAACTAAACTCCTTGCAAAGATCAAGATCAGTCCCGCCAAAAATGATATCATCAACGTATATTTGAATTATAAGAAAATGGTTAGAAGTGTGTTTTAGAAACAAGGTAGAATCAACTTTGCCCATGACATACCCATTATCTAACAAAAAGTTCTTTAGTTTCTCATACCAAGATCGAGGTGCTTGTTTGAGTCCATAGAGAGCTTTTTGCAACAAATAAACATGATTGGGTAACTTGTCATTTTCAAAGCCCAGAGGTTGAGCAACAAATACTTCCTCCTCGATTGTACCATTCAAAAACGCACTTTTAACATCCATTTGATATAACAAGAAATTTTTGTAACTAGCAAAGGCAAGTAGCATACAAATAGATTCTAATCTAGCAACATGAGCAAAAGTTTCATCAAAGTCAATACCTTCCTGTTGGTTGTAACCTTGTGCTACTAACCTTGCTTTGTTTCTTACCACTTTTACTTGCTCATCTAGCTTGTTGCGGTAGACCCATTTGGTGCCAATGATTTTTCTATCACTTGGTCTTGGCACTAGGGTCCACACACGATTCTTCTCGAATTGCTCTAGCTCTTGTTGCATGGCTAGGATCCACTCATCATCACCAAGGACTTCTTTTATGTTCTTTGGCTCTAGTTGGGAGATGAAGGCACTATCTTCTTGTTCTTTGTTGTGAGCAGCTCGTGTCCTCACTCTCTCGAAAGGGTTGCCAATGATCAACTCCTTGGGATGATTCTTTGCAAAGTGGGGAGTGGGATCCTTCTTGTCTTCTTCTTCTTCTTCTTCTATCACCTGCTTACCTTTATTTTTGATGTTGAGGTCTTTTAAGATGGGAATCAAATCATCTGCAACATCATCAACAACAACATGCTTGCCAACAACAGGGTTAGTTTCAATAAACTTAACATTGATAGATTCTTCAATTTTAGATAATTCAATGTTGAATACTCTATATGCCCTGCTAGTAGTGCTATAGCCTAGGAAGAAAGCCTTATAAGATTTTGGATCAAACTTGTCAAGAGAATCCTTCGTGTTTAAAACAAAACAAGGACATCCGAAAACATGAAAGAAATCAATAGATGGCTTTCTACCACGCCATAGTTCATAGGGGGTTTTCTTTAAAGAAGGATGTGGGAAAACTCGGTTTTGCACAAAGCATGAGGTGCTAACAGCTTCAACCCAAAACTTCTTAGGAGTGTCATACTCAAGAAACATGGTCCTAGCTATCTCTTGTAGTGACATGTTCTTCCTCTCTACAACCCCATTTTGTTGAGGCGTACGAGGAGAAGAGAAATTGTGCGAATAACTAGATTTTTCACAAAGATGTTCAAAAAGATCATTTTCAAATTCTCCCCCATGGTCACTACGGATAGAAACAATTCGGCAAGAAGCTTCATTTTTAGCCTGTTTACAAAAACTCGAGAAAACATCAAAAGTATCACTTTTAGAAATGAGAAATAAGGTCCAAGTATATCGAGAGAAATCATCAACAATAATAAGACAATACTTGGATCCACGAAGCGTTTGCGTTCTCATTGGTCCGAATAGATCAATATGAAGAAGTTTAAGAACTCTTTTAGTACTCATGACTCCTTTGGATTTGAAGGAGTATTTGGTTTGTTTCCCTTGTGTACAAGGTTGGCATTCCTCATCCTTATCAAAATCCAATTTAGGAAGTCCTCGAACCAAATCCTTTTTGTTCAACTTCTTCATTTGATGAAAATTCACATGACCCAAATGATGTGCCAAAGAGAAAGATCATTTTTATCCACAACCAAGCATCTATTTAGTATGGGCTTATAAGCATCAAGAACAATAACATAAAGATTACCATTTCTAGTTCCCTTATATATAACATTGTAGGAGAGGGAATCTAGAAGCAAGCATTCTAAATAAGTAAACAACACAAGATATCCATTGTCACAAAGTTGACTAACACTAATTAAATTGTGATGTAGGCCATCAACAAGCAATACATTTTTAATACATAGCTCATTGCCTACATCACCCTCACCTATGACCTTACCCTTCTTGTTGTCCCCGAAGGTTACCGATCCTCCTTTCTTTTTCACAAACTTGTTGAAATGGCTGATTTCTCCAGTCATATGCTTAGAGCAGCCACTATCAACAATCCATCTCTTTTTAACCTGCAAGAAAGAAGGATGTCGGAACCCAACTCAAACTTTGGGATCCGGGGTTATCTTGGGGACCCATTTCATCTTTGGGTTGGTCCCCTCGGGCTTGTAAGGACAATACATGGAGTAATGGTCATCACATTTACAATGAACACAAATCATAGGGTTCTTAGATCCGGAAGTCTCTCCATGGAAAATGGGAGGTTCCACACTCTTCTTATTACCCTTGTTCTTTCTCTTTTTCTTACCTTTGGGAGCAGTCCCATCATATCCCAAACCACTAGTACCAACATGTTTGGTAGAGTGTTCTAGGACATCATTGAGGGATTTCTTTCTCGAGAGAAACCTTTGCAAAGTAGATATTAACTTGGAATTATCATTACTAAGATTTATAACAGTAGTATAAAGACTAGAAAGATCATCTCTAGCATGCAAAAGGTCAGCCTCAAGATAGAGGTCTTTAGTAAGAAAGGAATCCTTTTCTAAAGATAAGCTAGCAACTTCATTTCTTGGTAAAATAGGCCTAGAAGATAAATCATTAACTTGATCAAGCAACTTGGCATTTTCAGATTTAAGCACAACAATCTCTCTTTGATAAGCATAGACTTCATCTCTCCTAGCATCATCAATAAGTTTGAGTTCAACATTTTCAGTTTTAAGAACATCAAGCTCATCTAGGCACTTTTGGTTTTCTATCTTAAGATTTTCAATATTTTTAAGATATACACCATTCTCAACCTCTACTCCATTGTATTGAAGTTCAAGGTCAAGAAATTGCCCTTGCAAGGAATCTATACTCTCAAGATGCAATTTTTCATTTTTATCAAGAATATCAATTTTAGCATAAAGATCATCAACTATCTTGCCTAACCATTTCCTCTTAGATTTGCATTTAGCAAAAGATGATTGGCATTCATTTAGCAAATCAATGATAGTTTCTTTAGGCAGCTCTAGCAAATTTACTTCACTTACCTTGCTTACCTCAGTTACCTCACATACATCTTCACTAGTGGAGGCCATGAGGGCAAGATGGCATTCTCCATCTTTGGAGCTTGATGATGACTCCTCCCACGCTGCATGAGCTGCATTTTTGGATCTTCTCTCCTTCTTGTCTTTCCTCTTGTACTTGACTTCTCTCTTGTACTCCTTGTCTTTCTTGTGGCTGCTCTTGTGATGGCTCTTCTTGGCCTTTGGGTAGTCACTCTTGTAGTGGCCTTTTTGACCACACTCATAGCATCTTGGAGTTGAAGAGGAGGGCTTGCTCTTGAAGTGTTTCCCCTTTGAGTAGTTTGCCTCAAGCTCATTGGAACCTTTATCTTCACTTGAGGAAGGGCTGGGAGACTTCAAGGCGAGTTGTTGTTGCCAAACCATTTCTTCAATTTGTGCTTTGAAGGCTGTGTCCTTTATCTTCTTAGACTCTTTTTATTCTCTCTTCTCTTCCTCTTCTTGCTTGTCAAGCCTAGGTTCATGGTCTTGGAGGTTACCAACCAGGTCCTCGGTTGACAACTCACTTAGCTTGTACACCTCTTCAATTGAAGTGACCTTAGGCTCCCATCTCTTAGGAAGAGATCTCAAGATCTTGGAATTGATAGTACCTCTATCCATTACACTCCCAAGGGCTGCCAAACTATTTAAGATGACATTGAGCCTAGTGTACATATCGGCCACTCTCTCATTCTTACCCATTTTGAAGTTCCCTAGAAGACCACCAAGCATGTAGACTTTGGCCTCCTTCACTTGCTCGGTTCCTTCATAGGTGACACACAATTTATGCCATATCTGATGTGCGGTGTCCCAATAAGAGATCCGGTTGAACTCGGATGGAGTAAGAGCAGTGTAGATGATGCTCACAGCTTTGGCATTGAGTTGATCACGCTTCATTTTAGCTTCAGTCCATGTGGTGATGTCCCCTTTTGGATCTTCATATTTGAGGTGGACAATCTTCCACATTTCATAGCTCACACCTTGGAGGTAGAATTGCATCCTTCTCTTCCAATAGAGAAAGTTGGTGTCGTCAAAGACTGGAGGTCTCATGGAGAAGCTTCCTTCGAGGTTAAGTGAACCAAGAGCTGAATCGCCCATCTTCTCCTACTTGTTTAAGTAGCTTGGAGAAGACCTACTCTGATACCACTTGTTGGATCAATGGGCTCTAGAGGGGGGGGTGAATAGAGCTTCACAAACTTCACAAGATCAATTAGACCACCAATTTATATTTATTGCAGAAACTAAACCAAAGAACAATTTGATGTCTTAATATAGCATTCAAAGCAAGGATAAGAGACAAGGAATAGAAGCACATGGACAGGTTGTTTAGAGTGGTTCCACGTCCTAAACTTAGGAGCAATGTCAGTCCACTACCTAGAGTTGGTTAGGCTCTAGGATTTGCAACTTGGTTCTCTTATATATCACAATAAGATTACAGGATACATCAACCACACAACCAAGGACTTAGTTTCTCAAGCTAAGATCTTCTACCTTACCAAGGACTTACCTACTTTGCAAGTAGTCTTCAGCCTTCTTCAAAGGACTTACCCACTCTTGCTTTAGTCTTCAACCTTGCAGGATTTGCCCATATTACTTGAGCTTTGCCTTGCACCTCTCCTTCTCTTGGAGAGCTTTTGCACAATTTTCCTTCACTAGGAGATCTGGAGCAGCTGGCTTTCTTCACTCTTGAAGAATAGCAATCATCTTCACCTTCACTCGGGGAAGAACAACATCAACTTCTCTTTCACTTGGAGAAGCAACTTCAATCAATCTTCAAAGGGAATATGAGGTAGGAAGAGGGAATGGAGAGGTTTACATCATACAAGGGATAGCTCTCATACACAGGAACCTAACTCACTCATAGCTCATGAATTTGTCTTGAAGGTAGAGAGAGAAAGGGGCTCAAAGGCTTGGAACACTCTCAACTATGCTTGCACCAAGTTTGCAATGAAAGAGCAGCTTGGAATGAAATAGTTGAGGGTGCCCCTTTAAGTTGTGGGACACTTAGATACAAAAATAGCCATTTTTTGTTCAAGGAAATGACTCTATTTTTGCCCAAAACACTCACCAACAGTCACATCACTTTTTTCCACAAATTCCGTACAGTGAAATCGGTCGAGTTTCAATAAGGGTAACTCGACTGATCGAGTAAAAGACAAAACCGATATTCAAATGATCGGTCGAGTTTGTCCTGACAAAACTCGACCGACCATTTAAACTCGAACTGGTCAGTTACATGATCGGTCAAGTTCTGTGAAAGCACAACTTGACCGATGCAATCTTCAGAAAATTGACCAAGAATGATCGGTCGAGTTTCAAGCCAGGGAAACTCGACCGACCAAGTGCTTGTAATCAATTTTCTAATTTGCATTTAAAGTGATTAGCACTTGGTGATTTTTGTCCCAAACATTTTTCTCACCTAAGTTACAAGTCAATTCATCATTACAAGTGATTACATAGATGTTCTAAGGTCGTTTACATAGAAATCCCAAAATGCACACTTGTAGCTATTTTGACTTGAACTTGACCCATTCTAGGGCTTTGGATTTTAGATCCTTTTCATGTACCTAATGCCTGCAAACAATCTTAAACACACATATTAGATACATATGAGTGGAATGGTTAAGTCATTATCAAAATATAGGCAATGTATAACCTCTAGGTCAACATAACCCTCTCCCAAAGGATATCAGACACAAGCATGACATGCACCCACGCTCAAGGGGATAACGGGCAGACTAGCACCCAAGGTGTGTCATGCAACCATGGGTCAAGAGTGTATCGTGCAACCAGGTGCAAGAGAATATCGTGCAACTAGGAACCATGGGTGTATCGTGCAGCCATGACCTGGGGTGTGTCGGGCAACACATCCACCCCATCGGCTAAGACGCCCTGTCGCCCACTAGGGTTAGGAATCCGTATCGGGAAACCATCAAAGCCAGAACACCCAAGGTCACACTACTGCCATCCCTCGAACGATACCATGGAGCCCAAGGTCATCTATCGTTTAAGCTAGGGTTTGGGACCCTATAACGGTCACGATACCAAATCGTCCATCAAAGTCAGGTGCTATATATTGGTCCACACTATGGCGCCCAACTAGGGTTTCACCATACAAGACTCATATCGGGCAACACCAAAACCAACCCATGTCGCTCAGGGCACCAAGAAGGGATATCTACCAAGCATCATATCGGCCAAGGGCATAACACCCACAAACGCCATCTAAGTCAAAGGTTCATATCGGTCAAAGGGGTCGAACACCACTTAGCATATCGCCCAAGACTCATCCCTAGAAGAGGGATATCAGGCAGAACACCACAAGGGGGTATCGTGCAGGATTTCAAGGCCATGACGGGTTGGTCATCTTCAACCTCAAGACTGCCACCAAGAAGCCCTAAGAGTTCAACAGAGTTGGCTCACCTCTCAAGACAATTAAGTGAGAGAGGGGTATTGCACAACTTCCATCACCTATTGGGCAACAAGGAGGTCCATCACATCATATCGACCAACCAACCAAAGCTCAACTCACCATTGGAATAGGAGACCCTAGGCTCACCTCTCAACAACTATGTGAGAGAGGGGTTTTGCCTAAAGAACTCCACATCCATGGTTCGGCGAACCCAAGGCAACCCAAGATAACCACCTCCACAAAGTCTAGGGTACATCTAAAGCAACCTTATAACCATTAAAGCAAGAAACATAGCTAAAAGATGACATGGCCAATCAAGATAGCACATATAGCATGCAACATGAAAAAGAAGTAATATAGCTAGGGTTAGGAGTTATGTAACCCGCCTCAAGCTCTAAAGCTCCAAGCTCCTAGCTCCAAGCTCCAAGGCACCACCACAAGAGGAGAATGAGCAAGGCACTCTCTAGGATTCAGCCACCACTAGAGGAAGAAGGAGACTAGAGCTATGTCGCCCACCAAGGAGAGAGTATCAGCCACTCAAGCTCCACCAAGGGGAAGTGTATCGGCCACCAAGGAAGAAGGAAAGAAACTAAGGAGTTAAAGGGATCCCAAGCTAGCAAAGAAGGGGGTATATATGCAAGAGGGTTAAGTGGGCTTCACTAAGGGATTGCTCCACATGTGCTTGCCCAAACCACCACTTGTCCAAGGGTTATGCCACATGCTAGCATCCCAAACCACTTGTCCATGATTTGCCACCCACTAGAAAGACAACGACTGCTTGTCCCAAGATGGTGACACAAACGAGGCTAGGGTGGAGGGTGTGTGTCGCCCAAGATGGCAACCCCACACATCCACCAACACTCTTGGACGATACACCTTCCTGGCCAATACACCATGGCCGATACAAGGCACCAGGCTCACCCTTGCCCGATACCAAGCCTCAACAAGGCTCAACAAGGCAAAACAAAGCCCAACAAGGCTCAACAAAGCCCAAATCTACTCAAGCAATGATCCCAACCTATCATCTCAACCTTGGAGGATGCAAGGAGAGAGAAAGACATCTCGCAAGGTGACAAACTTGTACACCAACCCTAAAACTTGGGTAATTTGCAAGTTGCACCTCAACCTCTCAACAAAGCACAAACAAACCCTAATCACAACTTCAGGTGATTAGCAAGCATCTAAACATAAGGTTTAGACAAAGAAAATAGGGTAAGCCCAAAATGACAGGGTCCTTACAGATGTCCCCGACAATAGTGCCATTGCAGACCTGTCATAGGAGAAGATAGTAGAGTAGTTGTAGATTTTGGCACATCCAAGTAACACATTCTATCGGGTTCCTCATGGCCCAAACCAATCATCATCCTTGTTCAAAGATCCTAAAACACACAAACCTTAAAATCAAAAGTTATTGAGCACTGAAGGCTAGTTTTAGTGAGAGATAACATATCAAGTGGAAATCTTGGGGCACATAAGACATATTTTATTAATAGACTTTTAGATAGAGATATAGTTCCAATTTCATGTAAAATAGTCCCATCAATGACGATCACATGCATAGTGACAAATTAGGGATTCAACAATTTTTTGATTGGCCAGAAAAAGTCAGAATTTGAAAAAAAATCATGTAAAAATTGATATGTTTCGATTAAAGTTTGGTCAACTATTCTGAAATAATGAAGAATAGTTCGGGTATATATGGATATATATATATACATTTATAAAGTATACAAAAATACATATATATATATACATTTATATAAAATATGTATGTATATACATATATATACATATACATACATATATATACACATACATACATATATGTACATATCAGATACAAATGTAGCTATTATGGTCACTAGACACACAATCTTTTTGAGTGAAAAAAGTAGGAAAGAATTAAAGAATAATTGAATGATAACAATGGACTATTGGGAGATGGGGGATTGGAGGTTTAGTGTATATCAAGAGTTCTATTTACAAGGTTTGGTAAAAAAGGAGCAAATGACTTAAACAGAAAAAATGTGAAAAGTCATGAAGAATTGTGAAAAATCATATAAATTACAAAAAAGCGGGAATAATCATTTAAATTTGCCAAAAGTCGACAATCGACATATTATTGATGACAAACATTCAGGCGCCTATAAAATTGTAAAAAATTACTGATTTTTCATAAAATTTGGAGACTTTCATTACTATGATCACAAGAGGGACTCGAGTTGTTTTAGACAAGATAGTAAAAAGATTAGAATGGCAGACATGATGAAATGAGCCAGAGTTGATTACCCATTTATTTTTACTATAAGTAGAAGGGGATGCAAGTACAGTAGAAGAACGTCCATATGGATAAAATGTTTGTGAGGATAGAGGAGCCTCATGAAGTTTTCAAACTTAGAGAAAATCCACTCAACTGTGGGTTGAGTTGAACTGGAGGCATCAACAGTCAAATCTTTAGAAGCATCAGAGAAGACCTAATTCGCCTAGGCAGGTTGTCAATGGGTTGTAGGTTGATGGGGAGGTGGAAGTTGATGAGGTAGTGGAGGTCGATGGGGGTGGTGGAAGTTGATGAGGTGGTGGAAATTGATGGGGTGGTGGAGGTTGATGGGTGGTGAAGATCGATGGGTTGGTGGAGGTCGATGGTCAATGGGTGGTGGAGGTCGATGGTGATGGGAGGGTAGGAGATGGTTGGAAGAGAGGGATGTAGTGGTGGTAGAAAAAAAGGTTAAGGAGGAAGAAAGGGCAAAAAATGGGATGGAAAGAAAGGGAGGGGGTGAGACGGCTTAGGATTAAGGGGGATCAAACATGTATAATACCATATAGAATTAGAAAACATCTATTTGATGTGTTTAAAACAAAAACAAGTGATTTTTTTATATGATAAGAGAGTAAGTGAAGAGTAGGAGCAGATAATATGGGACAAAAGAAAAAGATGAAGACAAGGCAACTTTAAAGCATAAATAAAACAAAAGACAGAAAAGCATATATACCAATAAGTGGTGCAAAGAATTTACTGAGGCTTTGGGACCTTCTTGTTGGTTCCACCGAGCTGATCGTCTGTGGTACCAACTTGGCATCTCAGTGAATTGAAGCATTGTATCGATGGTATTTAGACTACTCTATGATGAAGTTGTTGGGAAATATGGCATCAAATATGGTAGTGGAATTAAAATTTTAATTGCCTAATTTCCCAATAGACAGTAGATCTCTAGCAGCAGCCTCCTAGTTGATCACCACAGATGGCAGATGACTGCATCCTCCTAGCATGTGGAAAAGGCCTCCTCACCTCTATAGTAGTCTACACAGACCACCGGGAACTCTTGTCATTCTAGATAAACAGAGAAGAAGGAGTTGTTACTTCTAGTTAATGTGCTAGCTCCAACTTGCTCTTCCAATTGTTTCTCCCTTGCTATCCCTCCCTTTGAAGGGTAGGACTTTCTAGGGCTCTCTTAGTAAACACAACTAGAGAGGAAAAAAATTGTCAGATCCAATTATTGTGTCTATGAAAGCCTAGACTTCCACCCGTTACATAGGATGGTCAGGGTCAGAGTTTCCAATTTATTTTGGAGTTAAATATTTGGAATTTCATGAATTATATGGAAGCTACGAATAGTTAACAAGTTGGTTCACTACAGAACCAGTCTGTTTATAGGTGAATTGGTCGGTCCAACCCTTGAACTGGTCTATTCACTAGCTTTCCTATTTTCAATCACATTGGCATTCATTATCTAATTAATGCACAACATGATGTCAACATCAATTGTTGATCCAATCATATTGATCATTGAGCTAGATGATCCATATGATGAACCATTCATTTCTTTTGAAATGGTTGTTTCATTTCATGAAATGATCATTTCATTTGTGAAATGGTCATTTCATTTTCTAACTTAACCAATATACAACCAATATTTTTTAAATTGAATACCTAAATAATTTAGTAATCAAGTTAAACCTTATTCATGAGTAAACTCCTATTCCAAGAGCATCCTATGTGTGTGACCCTATAGGTCCCAAGTTACATTGGCAGTGAATGTCCATAACCAATTTATGACATCACAAGCAATGAGCAATATCTATAAACATATCATTGCTACCCAAGTAATTGGAAAGTTGGAGAACAAATTCAACCTAGAATCCATGATTAGTGCTATAGTGGTCATATAGTTCCTTTGTCTTTGATATATGAATTGAACTCGAGGCATGGAATCATCATCCCTCAACATTCAATTCATGTTCTTTGAACTAGAGTAGACTGTCTGAGATGCATGCAAGCTTACATATCATATATTGACTCACATGAGTATGGCTATACATTTCTCAGTCTCACTTATCAAGTGGTATGGATATCAATATCCTATAGAAGGGACAAATCCCATCTACATCACTCGCACTCAATCCCCATGTATCACAATGCATCAAGCATTACCTTTATGAAAAGCCTTATTCAATGTCACAGTAGATGGTGTCAAAGTACATCAAACAACATGTGATGAGTGTAGTGATTTTAGGCCTAACAACCACAATCACCACCATCACTATGGGGGCTAATTTTTACTACCATTCCATGATCTCCATGTTTCACTCTCACGGTGGGTCTATCTGGTACACTGTTCTCTAACAAGTATCTATGTGTTTGGTTTGATATCCCATATCATGATTGATGAGATTTTATCATAAAAAAACATGCACTCTAGTCTTATGTATTACTGTCGTCTATTTTTCTTCCACAGTAATATCTGTCCAGGGACATAAAAAAAAATTATGCACTCTTATCATACATATGATCTCATTGTTCAGGTCTTCAACCTGAAGACATATGTCATCGAGTGTCACCATTATTTAGACATCTAATATGTCTGTGTCATCATCTCATGATTGAGACAAACATAATAGTTAGAATTACCTTTACCATTATCAAACCAGGTATTGAATGCCCCATTACAATTGTCGTATGAGTGGCTCTCTGGGCATACATACCAACAGACTCCCACTTGCACTTAGAGAAAATCACCTATGAGTGTTATTGCAAGTGATCTTGACATGTCCATCATGTTTATGCTACGTAAGAGCTTTTATAGTGCGTTAGCAACATTTTCTATTAGTCGATATTTTGTAAGTTTTCACATATCCTCACTGTACGACCTCACATATAAGATGGAAGTGCCATAGTATGCTATTTGAGATTCCTTGCCTATCTAGTAGCTCCATTACTTTCATAGTATATCTACTATGTCATCAATGGTTGGAACCTCCCACAAGTTCATCCATATGAACTTCTTGATCCATACTATATCCTTTGGTGTTATTACAACACCAAGATACTTGACTTATATTGTAGAATTAAATAATTGTCTCCTGATTGGAACTCTTTCCAGCTTACAGTTAGTTCTGTTTTAAGGTAACATAAAATTAGATTTGTGATCGTGAATTTTCTTAGCCATTTTGGAAGCTTGCATCAGTGTAACCCTTTACACCCACTCTTTCTTATTACCATAACCAAGGAACCGATCCTTTTAGTGCTTCTCAAGCATTTAAGGATGTTCTTTATCACAGTCTAGTGAGTTTCAGTGGATTCTAATTGATATCCACTTGTCATGTCCAGTACATACAAGACAACGGGATAAGTACATATCCCCTCATCATGTCCAATACATACAAGATAACGGGGTGAGTACATAGCATTGCATACATGATGGATCTATTTGTGAATGCATATGGAATCCTACTCATGTTTTTCATGTTCTTCACAAGAGTGGATATTGGGCTCTTGAGAGACTAATCCCATGGAACATGAACAAATTTTCTCTCATTGAGTCCTCCATGATGAACCCCTTCAACATCTTGACAATGTATGTTCTCTTTCTAAGGTCAAGAATCTTTCCATATCTATATCTATAGATCTCAACTCCTATCACATAGGATTCTTTGCCTAAACTCCTCATAGAGAAGGTACTTCCTTGATAGGTTTTAATATTTGTAGTATAAGGATGATATTCTCCATCATCATGTGGAATATAAATATGCTCACAATAAATTCTTGTAATCACAAATTCCATCTTTATGTTGACTAAAGTTAAACTCTTTGACTATCTTGTCAAATCAAAGATTCCATCTCTGATATGCTTGCTCCAATCATAGATTGATCTTTGTACCTCATAGGCTTTATTTACATCATATGGATTTATAGAAACTTTAGGCTGTGTCTCATAGACATCCTCATAAATATTCCCGTTAAGGAATGTGGTTTTAACATCCATATGCCAAATCTCATAGTTGTGATAAGATGCAATGTCAAGTATGATCCTGATGGATTTAACTATGGTAACTAGTGAAGAGATTTCATCATGTTCAACATCTTGAACTTTTTGAAATCCTTCACAACCAATATTCTCTTATGGGTTTGTACACTATCATCCATGTCGGTCTTTTCTCAAAGACCCAAATGCACCCCCTGGGACTTACCCCTTCAAGTGGATCCACCATGGTCATAACTCGTTGGTTTACATGGACTCCATCTTGAATCTTATGGCCTCAAGCAATTTCTCAGACTCTGGTCCCTCAATAGCTTCTAGGTAGGTTGTTGACTCATCCTCTATGACCAACTAATCACCTTCTTGAGATATAAGATATCATAATCTTTCATGCTCACGGCACATTCTACTAGAAATATGAGGTTTTGTGTTACATAAGGAACTTGAGATTCCACAAAAAATTGTGATTCTCACTGTTCCTATTGTACCTCTTTTGGTTCAATATTTTGTTATTGGTATCTAACTTCTCAAGTTCTACTTTTCTCCCACTGATTCCTTTTGAATTAAATTCCCTTTAGCAATACAACCATCATGGCAACAAACAATTTTGTTGTTGGATTGGAATATAAAAGTAGTATTCAACAGAATAACATTTATGTGATTTGTGGACAAAGCTTTTCAAGAAACTATTTTCTTATATAATCTTTCATTGCTAAACATTATAAAATATATATCAGGACACTTCCCATGCCATATCTCATATGGTGTCTTTTGGACCAATTTAGACAATACATTATTTAGTGTAAAGCATGTGCCCAAAAAGGAAATTGGAAGATTGTCTAGATTTTATTTATAATGACACCATGACTAACAGGGTGTATTTCTTTCTGATACACTATCATGATATACTATCATTGTGTTTTAAGTGGATTTCATCATGATGCATTATCATGGTCTCCTAGCAGGTCCTCAAACTCTTGGTTCAAAGTATCTTCCACGTCGATCATATTGAGGTGTTTTAATACTTCTACCAAGCTGGTTATATACTTCAAACATGATTTTCTTGAACACTTCAAGATATCAAACTTGTATTTTATTAAATACAAAATACCATATCCACTGAGATTATCAATAAATATAATGAGGTACAACTAACCACCTTTAGCATTTATTCTAAAAGATCTATATATATCAGTATGTATGAGCCCTAACAGATAGCCGCTCTCCTACTACATGTAGTGAAGATTCTTTTGTCATATTGCTCAATAAATAAGACTTGCATGTCTCTATTGGTGCAATAACCAAAAGAGTCTAGATAACCACCATTATGGATTCTAGAAATGTATTTCTAATTTACACACTCTAGATGACAATTCTATAGGTATTCATTGTTTGAGTCATCAAGTCATTCAGTATATGTGTCATACACATTTGTCTCTACAACTATCAAGTATATATTATGAGACATAGGGAGCCTCCATATAATAGCTTATCTTTTAAATAGAAACAACAATTTATTCATAATATTCTTATCTAAAAGATATATGATGTTTTTCATTAATGGAATTCTATTACATGCCCATGAATGGCAATTTCCACTTGCTCCACATAGTTCTAGATTTATTCTTCTTGGATTCAAAGTATAGATCTCTATCTCTATCTTCTTCCTTTGTTCCTTTAAATGAAAAGAACAAATTCCTTTTGCACTTACCCTTTCTCCTCATTTTTATTGTACAAGACTTGGACTTCAGCTTAGCCACATAACTCTTCTTGGCCTTGCCTTTGTCATTGGACCTCACTCTTCTGATCATCATCACAAGTTTGTCCTCCATTATTTCTTTGACATTTGTCAACATGCCAAGTAATTTTGACAATGACATGTCAATCATTCATATTGTAGCTCTTGACAAATTGGCTGTATGATTTCAACAGTGATTGTAGAATCACATGTGTGGCCAACTCTTGACCTAAGGGAAATCCTAGTCTTGCAAGGTTATACACATACCAAATAAACTTGAGTGTATGGGGACCTATTGGATTTCTTTCAACCATATTGCACTTGAATAATGCCTTTGAGACATCATAACTCTCTTATCTTGTCTGATCTTGGTATATGTTCTTAAGATGAGTTACCATTTCAATAACATCCATGTTCTTATGTTGTCTATGCAACTCATAGTTCATTGAGCACAACATTAGGCACTTGATATTCATGACATCTTTAGAGTGCTTCTAGTAAGCATCCCTGTCAGCCTCAGGCACGGTGGGGTGGGTTCATCTGGGCCTGGTGTCGCAAAGATATAGAGCTTGTGCTCTTGAGTGAGAATGGTTCTCAATGTCCAGAACCAGTCATAGAAGTTGTTCCCATTCAACTTGTCCTTCTCAAGGACTGATCAGAAAGAAAATATGTTAGTGTTTGCTATTAGATTATACAAAATAAATATTGCAATTTATGTCACTTTTTATTTGATTTGATAAGTTTGATGATATTAATAAGGCTTTTAATTATCTGCAACTTGAGGATGATTATCATCAGTGGTAAGTGGGTCAACTTCTAGGACGATCATTGGGTTGCTCCCAATGTCACCCTCAGGGACATTGCTTTGTACCCTATCGACAACGAGCTAAATGATCTCAAGGTGGCCTCCGTCGTCCTCGACAACGGGACTTGGGACCTGTCCTTTCTTCAATTCTGGCTTACCCAATCTACTGTCGATGTAATACTGTAGATCCCGACGCCCTGTGAGAACGAGGACATGGACATTAGAGCCTGGAATCACACGGTCTCTGGGGACTTCACCACAAGGTCTGCTTATAACCTCATCCGTAATGACATCCCCTACACCGACACCTTTAACCGGAAACTCCTTTGGCAGTTAAAAGTCAGTCCCAAAATCAAAACCTTCATGTGGACCCTCTGTCACGATGGTACTATGTGTAATGCTAGAAGGAAAGCACGACACATGACCCTTGATGGATCCTGCGAGAGGTGTAAAGCCCCCAAGGAAACGTCCTTACACTCTATCAGAGATTTCACTACCCCTACTGAAGTCTGGAATCATTTCTTCGGCAACGTCCAAGACACTACTCTAATGAACGAAAGCAACATCATGGCTTGGGCCGCGCACTGGCTGAGACTCTACCCGAAGTCTGCCCCTCTTTTTGCCACTATGACTTATTTTCTCTGGCAAGCGAGAAATGACCAGATCTTCAATAAAAAAAAGTTGAGGGCTGCTTCCATTATCGCCAAGGTCATCTCGCACAGCAAAAGATGGGAGGAAGCCTCTAATACCAATAAGCTAACCTCGACGATGAACACGGCCCCTACTGAGCTGGAGCATTCTGTACATGACTATACATGTTATGTTGATGCTGCCGTTGGTCCCACGACCTCGGCTATTGCAGGCACTTTCTTCTGCTCCCATGGAAATTGGACCGGTGGTTTTGGACATCGCCTCAACATCATAAGCCCAACACAGGCTGAACTCAAAGCTGTGCTTAAGGCAATGCAGTGGGCTAGCGGATTTGCCCTACAAAATGTGGAATTTTTTACAGACTGCAAACCTGTAACCAGTATGCTCGAGGGAACGACCGAAAAGTACCCTTCTTGGGCTAATGACATAATCCGTATCAAGAACCTCATGAATTCCAATGATTTTCACATTATGCACATAGGTCGGGAGGACAATCAAACTGCTGACTTTTTGGCTAAATTTCATCTAAAACATTCTTCTGAGGACTTGCTTTATCCTCAGCCCCCTGTCGGGATTTTGAACCTATATAAGGGTAGTAGTACTACCTTATTTAATCCTGTTATTAGAGAATGTAACCATTTTTGTTTCAAGCTTGCACGAGGAAGGCAAGATGAATAAAATTTCTTCCTGACTTACCCAAAAAAATAAGGCTTTTAATTAATTATCACTCCCACTATTTTGTTCAAATTGATATCCCTCACATACCAATTCAAAAGATTACAATATACAAACTTCTAGTGAGCCAAAACCCAAAAAAAAAGAGTTATTACCTAGCCAACACCAACGTCCATAACCAATTATTAAGACATGCAACTTTTCCAATTGCATTTCATGTAATTCTTGGATAGATGGAATGTGAAACTCTTTTCCATAGTCATATGCATGCTTCTAGGTACTTAATATCATTAAGATTACCTAGTTAAGTCTGACCCAAAAGCCTACACAATAGCAATGCACCCTACTTGGCATGCCAACATGACTACTATCATACTTCCGCGACATAGATAGTGCACCATGCTTGGCCTGCCCACATAGTCGTTCAAGATTTCCATGTGTGTTGCTTATGGAAAGAATCTAAAACTTAATACTTGATTGAAGAATTTTATTATTATGCATATATATAGATATCCAATCACCACACACTTATAGTACATATCATATACATGATACATCCCACAAATGAAAACATGCAATTATAAAACACAAGCGATGGTTATGACCATACTATTGTAATTCCTTTGAGTTACAAGGAATTACTACCACCTAAGGTCTACATCGTACGTAGTAACCTATTGTTGACTAAGATTTATGCTTGAACAAACCCATGTCCATCGATTCAACCTTGAATCGACCAGTTTGCTGCCTGATCCATCGGTTGGTCTCTTGAATCGATCATCTAGTCTTTAGTTCAAGCGATGTCTGGACGCCTCCAATCGATCAGTTGGGATACCATTAGATCGTTTCCTCCTGTTGTCTGGCCTCCTCAATCCTCCATTCAAGTGGTTCACCATCCGAGCTGGTCGGTTCATCTGGTGTAGAACGTCTTCTCACAACAGTACATAAATTAAAACTTATTGGTATTTAGGCCCAGAGAACCAATCATACGATGATTGGAGTGAGGCATTAGATACTTGATTTGATAAATCATAAAGGTAATTCTATTTATTATTCTTGTCTCAGTTGTGAGATGATGACACAAATGTAAGTAGATATCTAGAGAATGATGTTACTCAATATCATATGTCTTCAAGTACGTGACTCGAAGGATGAGATCATACAAATGATAAGAGGTCATACATTCTTGTTATGTCCCTAGTTAGTTATTACTAGGAAGAAAAATAGACAAAAATAATACATAAGACTAGAGTGTGTCTTGACTCATGACAAAGTCTCATTAGTCATGATATGTGATATTAAGTCCAACACACAGATACATTTTAGTGAACAGTGTATCAAACAGACCTACCATGAGAGTGATACATGGAAACCATGGAATGGTAGTCAGAATCATCTCTCATAGTGATGGTGGTGATTGTGGTTTTTAGACCTAAACTCACTGCACTCATCACATGTCGTTGGGTGCACTTTGACATCATCAAATGCAATCCTGAAACATGGGTTGTTATAACAGTGATGATTGGGTGACTTTGACACATGGGGATAGACTATGAGTGATAGATATGAGATTTGTCCCTCCTACTTGAGATTGATATCCAGGGCCCCTTGATAAGCGAGACTTAGAGTGTATGGTCGTACCCATGTGATTCAATATATGAAATGTGAACTAACATGCATCTTAGACAGTCTGCTCTAGTTCAAGGAACATGGATTGAATGTTGAGAGGAGGACGATTCCATGCCTCGAGTTCAATCCGGATATCAGAGACAAAGGAACTATATGATCATGGTAACATTATTCATGGATTATAGGCTGAAGTTGTTCTCCAACTTTCCAAATGACTTGGGTAGAAATGATGTGTGACTAGGCACCACTCTTTGCTTTTGATGTCATAAGTTGATATGGACATTTACTGCCAACGTAATTCTAGACCTATAGGGTCACACACATAGGATACACTTGGACTAAAGGAGTATATTCATGAATGATGTTTAGATTGAATGCTAAAGGTGTTTAGGTATTTAATTAAATAATAGATCAACTGATTGGACTCAGAATCATCAAGTTCAAGTGTTGGACTGACTGATTGAAGTGTCAGGTTGATTGGAATTGATTACTAAAGTGTTTAGGCATTCAATTCATGCACCAACATCTGACTACACTACCAAATGGACGTCTCAAGTTTTGAGACGGGCATCTGGGTTACCAAATAGCCGTATCAAGTGTTGAGATGGGCATCTAGTTAGTTAGGTTGGTTACAACAAAGTTGGTTGTCCAAACTGAGGTGAATCGACCGGTTCATACTGATGATCTAGTGCGCTTCCGCTCAAGGTGCCACACACTAGCCGATTTGACTCGACTAGATGCGCCCCACGAGGTCGGAGCACATGGGAGGGATCATTTTCGATATTTATATTAGCCCTAACCAAGTCAATCACAAAAACTAAATAGGTCGCCCACAAGCATACGGGGTACTGTTGTAGTATATGTGATTAGCAAGATAAGGGGTCGGTCCACAGGGATAGAGGGGGCACTAGACTTAGGTTTAGTGTAGGCTATGTTCCTAGTGCGGAGATTAGGGATTGAGGGTTTTAAAAGGGTTTGGTTGTTAATTACTCTAATTGAGCAAGCAAGAAAGGAAAGATAGAAACTAAGTTATCAAAACACTGGATTATCCTAAGCAAGTTGAATCTAAGAAACTAGGCCAAGCAATTAACCAAATGAGAGCAAGATGAACTACACTACTCTAGCAAGGCAACAAGCAATTAAGAGCTAAACTAACCACTAGCAAGATCAAGAATCTAAGTTAACACTAATGAACAAGACTAAGCAATTTAACTAAGTTAATCTAAAGAAACTAAACTAGACTAGCATGAATAAGCAAACAAAGCAATTTGGGTTTTAACAAGATGATTAAGGTAGGTGGGCCATTTGGGGGATGTAACTTTGATATTAGTTGGGGGATGTTATTAGACAAGCATGGTTCTCATTTTACATCTAGATTACCAAACCAAACAATAAGACCAATGCTATTAGAATGTACCCTACACTACTAGTAGAAGACTAGGGTTAGGTGTAATTCTAATAGGATTAGCCAAATCTAGGTTTCTAGGATAAGTGCTAATGAGTAATTGAGGGTTGAGGGTAGAGATGGGAGTAGAGATGAGGATATTTGACCTCATTCCACTAGCCATTCTATCCTTTAGAAGGCCCTAGGCAATTACATTAATTTCACTTATACTAGTAACTTAGGTCTCATACCAAGTAGTAGAAGAGGAGATAGGCAAGTGGGAACAAAGGGGATTAGCTAGGGATCCCCTATTGGGACCTAGGAATCACTCCTAAGATTGCCACATGTATCCCAATTCTCCTAGAAACATGGTATCATCAAGCATTCTCAAATAAGCAATTAATGACAAAAAGCACAAATTACAAGTATGGTAATGGGATAAGAGACACAAGCATGGAGCAATCATCATAGATAAAAAAGAGTTCATTACAAGCCAAAAATTCCCCAACATGGTATCAAATTCACATTTTAACCCCAAACAGCCCACCACTAAAGGCTTAGCTACACATAGTCAAAGAAACAACAAAAGGAAGGGGTAGAAGAGGAAGAAACACCATGGAGCTCGGAGAAGTAGCCTTATTCTTCACCTCCTAGCTACTGTGGATGACCCCTATCCTCCAAGGGTGCAGGTGAGCACGAAGATATGGGGGATTATGGTAGAAAACCTAGCAAACTAGGTCTCCAAGGTGGAATGGAGGTGGAAATGGTGGATGGAGAGCACAAATGCAAAGGAAATGCACTAGATGCTCAAGGAGGAGTAATGGAAGCTTGGAGCAGCTGTGGGGTGTCTCCCCTTTCATGCCCCAACTGCCACCTATGTATATATAGGTGGTGGGGAAGCACTAGGGTAAGTAGGGGTAGGATAGGAAAACCAGTGTATAAGTATGGTAGGGTAGGTTGGTCACTACGGCCGTGTTGATGTGCCACGGCCGTGGTGAGGGTAGGATGGAACGGTCGTGGAGTAGGAACACGTGCGTGGTATGGAAAGGGTGTAGAATTTTGTAAGTCTCAAATTTTCTTTTCAGGAGCGGTGTTCAGTTATATGTGCATCATCCCATGCAAAGATAAGAAACTTGTGGAGGAAGATTAGTACAAAGTCCTTAGGGCCTGGATATGTGGCTAGAGAGCCTAACCTTGCCATGAGAAATAAGAGAACACCCTAGAATTGAATCCTCCTCTAAATATGAGTTCATCTATTTAACTCTGAGATGAATCTTCCTATCTTACACGTACCTAAACCTTAAATATAAATACATTATGACCTGGTAGTATATTTTATGAGACATGTAAGTCCTTACAACCACCTAATGAACTATTCATGATAATTTTTTTTTTCTACTTTGGTATATGACCAAAAAAATTTAGTATATGTATGTGAGGATGTATTACTAAATGAATTTGGTAAGCAAGTTTAATATAATTTAATATATTAAAAGAAAACATGACACTATGTCTACGCTTAAGGGCTACCTTATTTAGAATGAGTCAATGATACATGGAATCCCGATAATGCAAGAGACCCTTATTGCAAAATAAAGCATGAATCATGATAGATCTTATAACACCTTGAAGTCTTAGACCACTAGTCAAACCTAGGGTCATGTATGGATGATACATAGGCATGTAAGACCAAAGGGGTCAAAAGGAGTTCACTTCATAATTACTTATACCCAAAGAGGCCCTAAGGGAATGAATAAGGCCAATCGACATGAGGAATAATATATATATGTATATATATGTGTATACACACACACACACACACACACATATATATATATATATATATAAATATAACAAAGCGGTCGATAACTCAATTGGTCCTGTCTGATGGCACCTCAAAAAGAATTCTAGGTTCGAATTCCAACGGGACTAAGGCTGATTTGCCTATCTCGAGAGCATCTTGGCTGTTTTTCCTGAGTTAGAGATAGGGAGAAGGAATCTTCTCTTATATGTATATATATGTATATGTATCATATATATATATATATATATATATATATATATATATATATATATATATATATATATATATATATATATGGCATTAATTCATTTCCCACGTGGGTATCTACTCGCTTCAAATTTGGTTACTTTTTTTGGAGCTCCTTACTTTACACATGTAGAGGGTTACTTTACCTTGCAAACTGTTACTTTTCATGCATAAAAAATTGTAATTGTAACAAATATACAATTACATATCTATTCTAGAATTTTTACTATGTATTATGTCCCGTTTTATTTTTTGAGTCGAATAGTTACTTTTTAGGAAACGTCCTGACTATTTTATCCAGCGAGTTACTTTTTAGACCATATAGTTATTTTTTGGGTGGCACAGGTAGGGAGTTCTAGGTTACCCATGCAGGTATTAAATATGTACTCTCTCTCTATATAGATATAAAAGACTTATGTGATAAGGAAATCCAATGGGAGATCGTATACAAACTCAAGGGCCACACAAGAAGTGCATTTCCCATTGGATTAATGATTTTCAAAAATGACAATATGTATGTGAGGTGTCACTCATTGAGCATGGCTCACCCTATGTTCAAGTTTCAAGATTTTTAGACTCACCTTCTCAACACATGAGGTAAGGTAAACTTTGTGTTTGAACTACATCCAAATTCTTATTTTATCTTAATGCACATATAAGGAAAGGCTAGCCACTGATTACACCAAAGTTGTGATGAATATCCTAAGTTTTAAGTAATGATATGATATAATATGAATATATGGGGGTTTTACCTCACCAAATTTTGGGTAGAGTTAATGGATAAACTTTGCATTGAACAATACCTAAGTGAAAAGTTTTAACATCATGTGATAAAATATTGGGATGCAGGATCATACTCAAGAGAGTCGTTGGTCTAGACTTAGTATATCTATGTGTGTGTGTATGTGTATGTGTGTGTATAATGATTTTAAGTAAAGTTTGATGGAAATTTGTACAAAAACATATTTTAGAGGGGTTCTTATCCCTAATAGTACATGTTAAAACCCTACATAAGTTAGATAGACTTGTATGAATGAGAAACATATGCAATATCACCTTGAGGGTTTGACCTCAGTGACATGGCTTGTCTATTCAATGGATGGGTACTTGGACATGTATTGATCTCAAAAATATGATACCTACATGGTACATGAACTCTATATAAAAGGATGTCATATAGTATTAGGACTTGTTGTTAGTCATCCCCAAGAGAGATAGACCTTGAGGAGGAAAAATCCTAGCATAGGAGGCTAGAGGTTGTGGCCATAGAGCTTAGCCTCAACCTCTAATGTGATATATGTTGAAAGTGCTAAACTAAAATACTCCTAAAATAGAAGATTAGACCACCTCATGTTTAGATAGGCTGATGTTGGAAACCCTAGATTTCCTAAAGGGACCTATCCAACATGTATGTGTTGTTATATAAATTCCGTGGTATTTATGCCCAATGAACCTTACATCTAGGTGAAGGAAGATTTGTAAGACCCTAGACAAGGGATATGTAAGCTACCTTACACCTGGGTGAGGGAAGAGTCTCAACACCCTAGCGAGGTATCGTGACACATCCTTATACTCTGGTTAGTGGTCCATGATATTGGAATCTAATGGTAGTACAAAATACATTATCACAAGTATGTGCCTTGAGTTGGGTAGATCCTGGCTTAAGTGACCCGAGCCTTGAGAGCTCATACACTGATGCTTCTGATGTCAAACTTGAAACAATACATTTTGACAAAGGATTACTTTCCTTCAAATAATGATGATGATATACATACCTCGCTTGTTCTAGCCTTGTTGTTGGATAAAGAGGTACTTGATAATTTTGGCTTCACCTAACATAATGATATGGATCAAAGAAGATGTGAATTACTATTTGTAATACTAATGATTTCCTATCCACCTTGGGTATGATCTTGCAAGGAGTCAATATTTATGACAATTCCCCTCAACATGATTTATACAAGATTAGATAAACACGTCTTTGTACAATCATGATTTACATCAAAGTTCATGGAAGCCTATACATAAGGACTAAAATTTAAAACATACATGAGTCATATATACTCTTCAACCAATAGAGGACAAATCCTACATGTCTCTTCTAACTCTTCCTTCTACCACCTATCCATGTATATCCCAGAGGAAAAAGTCTACCAATGTTGGTACTAAACCCTTATTATTGTGATAATATAAAATATGCACAAATGGATCACTAAATGTAATTCAAAATATGAGTAAGGAATATTTGGTGGATTGGATATCAATATAATAATTTCATTGCCAAGGTCTGAGTTCCAATACACCATATCACAAGAGTATTCAAATAGAAAAATTTCTAGGTTGTTCAACATTCAAAATTTTACACAAGATATCAATATGTACAAGATTTTCCACAACAATAAGATCAACTTCAGACATTAAAATTGAACATTATTATATCATATATTTTTTCAAGGGATAGGTTCCTTAGTGTCCTCACACTCTACAAGAGAACGTCAATGTTGCTTAATTTCTATTTTTACCAGTATACTTGGGGGACAATATTCCATTACAACCACTGTGTAGGTGTGTTGGTATGTATGCGCAGAGAGCCAATCATATGATGTTTTGTAATGGCATAACTTAATCATTTGATTGAAAATAAAGGCAAGCTTCTAATTTATTCTATTTTATTCAGTTGTGAGATTATGAAGTAACAAAATAAATGTGTAGAGAAGGATAATACTCAATGACGCATGTCTTCAAGTACGTGACTTGAATAATGAGATCATACAAATGTTAAGAGTATATACATTCTTGTTGTGTCCCTAGTTGGATGTTATTATGAAAGGTAGATATACAACAATAACATACAATACTAGAATGTGAATTGGTTGATGACAGAATCTCATCAGCCATGATATGTGATATCAAAACAAGCACATATATACTTGTTAGAGAATAGTGTATCAGACAAACTCACCATGAAAGTGCCACATAGGAACCATTACAATGGTAGTCATAGTCATCTTTGATAGTGTTGTGGTGATTATGGTTCTTAGACCTAAAGTCACTACGCTCATCACATGTCTTTCTATGTGCTTTGACATCATCCACCGTGACCCTGGATAAGATGTTGCCATAAATGTGATGATTGGGTATACTATGAAACATGGGGATGTCTGTGAGTGATGTACATGGGATTTTTCCCTCCTATAGGAGTATGATATCCTAGGCCTCTTGATAAGTGAGACTGAGAAAAGCATGTCCACACACATGTGAGTCAATATGGGATATTGAACTTGCATATATCTTAGATAGTCTACTTTGGTTCAAGGAACAAAGATTGAATGTTGAAGAGGATGACTATTCCATTCCTTGAGTTCAATCTGGATATCAGTGACAAAGGAACTATATAAGCATTATAACACCAATCACAAATTGTAGGTTGAATTTTTTCTCCAGTTTTCCTTTTACTTGGGTAGCAACGATGTGTGACTAGACATCGCTCTTTGCTTGTGATGGCATAATTGGTTATGGAAATTCAGTGCAAACATAATTTGGGACCTATAGGGTCATACACATAGGAGTTTTGATCATGAATAATAACTGAATTGATTTCTAAAGTGTCTAGATATTCAATTCAAGCAACAAATCAACTTACTGGACTCCTAACCGATCAGTTCATGTGATGAAATGACCAATTGGAGTGTTAAGTTGATTGAATATTGCATTGGCTGAATTTTGGATGAGGTGGGGGAAAATGACAGATTCTCTATTGTGAGACGACCGTTTCGTGGAGTGAAACACCCAGTTCATGGTGCAATTCAACTGCATCATGGATTAGTTCTGA
This sequence comes from Alisma plantago-aquatica, assembly GCA_963693085.1. NCBI lineage: Eukaryota > Viridiplantae > Streptophyta > Magnoliopsida > Alismatales > Alismataceae > Alisma > Alisma plantago-aquatica. The sequence goes on along the minus strand of OY856410.1, from coordinate 1,236,045,916 downwards.
CATCATGTCGCACATTAATTGTATCAAAATTACCAATATATATGCAATTCGGAAACATGGTGAAAAAACTGGTGCACTGGGTGAACCAATTGGCTCACATGCCAACCGATCGGTTTGCCTAGTGAACTGGCAGTTTCGCCATTCATAGGTTGAAAAAATTTGTTAGATTTCAGTCCTTTATACTCCCTCATAGACTGGGAACCATGACCCTAACCCTCCTATAAATAGAGGGATACTAGGGCCTTCCCAGACACATCAATTTCCTCTGACAATTGTTTGTCTTCTTTGATTGTGGTAACCGAGAGAACTCGAGCAAGTTCTACCTGATAAAGGGAGGGATAGTAAGGGAGAACAACTGTGGGAGAGAAAGTTGGAAACTAGTACAACAATAGGAGGGATAACTCCATCCTATCTATTCTACTAGAATGACAGAGTTCTAGGCGATTTGTGTGGACTTCCATAGAGGCACAGAGGCAATTTCCTACCTCTAGGAGGACAATGTTAGTCTACTATCTGTGATGAAGATTAGGAGCTACTACAAATGTCGTTCTAGTGCAACTAGAAGATAGATGCACAACTACAACGATGTAGAGATAGTCACTGGACTTTCTCTAGGACCAAGTATATCCTTGAAACCATCCTTTCCATTATAAAGTTGTTGACACAATCTGTTGGTTTAATGAGGAATATGGCAGTAATTTTTTTTTTATTTCCATTGCCTATCTGATGCTATATTTCCCAACAATGGTATCAGAGCCACATCAAATGTAGTATATTTAGGATAATCGATATGATCGAATTTTGGTTTTATCATTTGTTTATTGCATACAATGCAAATATTAAAAGTCCAATCAAATACCACATATAACCCCAAATATATATATATATATAAATAAATATATATATATATATATAAATATAAATATATATATATAAATATATAAAAATATATATATAAATGTATATAAATATAAATATATATAAATATAATATATATATATATATATATATATATATATATATATATATATAATATGAAATTTACACGTGTTGTCCTAAAAGCTAGTTTTGATGGTGAATGTTTAGCGTGGTTAAGGACAATAACCCTATAATTTGTACATGTGGTTCTCTGCTTATTCCTGTTATATCTCGGTTTGCATATTGAGCCTCAACCTTATCTTCCAATTATAAGTGTATTATTCTATCCTATCTTTTCTCCACTCGAATGTAATTAGAGGTTTCTCTATTATTACGTAATATTAGTATAGATTAAATTTCTTATTACAATAATAATGATGAGCCGCCCGAGAAGACAGACTGATCAACTGGAGGCCCATCCGATCAACTGGAGGACCCATAAGATGGTGGATCCGAGTCTAGACGACCGGAGTGACGACCAACTGACCAGCCAAGAGGCGAGCCGATCGGTTCAAGGGTTGAACCAATCAACCCAGATTGGCAAGCACAAATCTTTATCAACAACATGTTTCTTCATGAGATGTAGAGCCTAGATTGTGGTCATTCCTTGTGGCTCCAAGTAATTACATTAGAATGGCCATAACCATCGCTTTTTGTTTTATTGCATGTTTTTGTTGTGGGATATAGTATGTATATGATATGTACTATATATGTGGTGATTGGATAATGTGTATGTATTTATAAATACAAATCCCTCAATATAATATTAAGTCTAAGATGCTTTCCATAAGAAACACACATGAAAATCTTGATCGACCAAGCGTAGTTTACACTAAAGCGTGGTGCACCATCTATCATGTGAAAGTGTGATGGTAGGTATGTAGACCTGCCAAAGTAGGGTACATATTCTATCATGTCGACTTTTGGTTCAGGCTTAACTAGGTGATCTTAATTAGATTAAGTACCTAGAAACATAAACTTGGATTGCAAGAAAGAGTTCTTCGCACCATCTATCCAAGAGTTGCATTTAGATGCAATTGGAAAATGTTGCCTACCTAAATAATCAAGTTGTGGGTGATCAGCCAAAGCTGAGTCATGATTTGATGAAATGTGGATCTAGGCTCACTAGAATATTGTACGTTGTAATCTTTTGAATTGGTAGTGATGGCTATCAATTTGAAGAAAATAGTGGGAGTGATAACTAATTAAAGGCCTAATTAAATATCATCAAATATTGTTCAAATCAAATTAGATCAAAAGTGTTTTGATAAAATGATAAATTTTCTCTTGTGGAATTAAATGACAATCAAATCATCACTGCGATCAGTCAAGGACAATCTAAATGGGAAATATTTCCATAACTAGTTTGGGACATTGAGAAGTGTTCTCTATGTTCCCAAAACACCAATGTAAGTGAAATCCGGTCCATGTGCTCCTAAGGCTGAAATGGATACTTACTTGGAGCATACCAATAATGTTGTGGACATTAAAGACCTTATGCTGAGCTATATGGACTAGGAGTTGCATGAGCAACATGAAAGGTATAATGTCTCTAAGGTGTTGTTTGAGTGAAACTGACATAAGGGGACCCAGTAGAGTCCCATGTTCTCAATATGATTGGGTATGTGGAATATCTAGAAAGATTGGAATTTCCTTTAGGTCAAGATTTGGCTATGGATATGATTTTGCAATCATTACCTAAATCATATAACCATTTTATCAAGTGTTACAACTTGAGTAACATGGATAGACTGCTGTCTGAGTTGCTTGACATGTTGGTATAGGTCAAAGCACAAATGAAGATGGGAAAATCTGTGATGGAGACTAGCGAATAGAGTCCAAGGACAAAAGCAAGGCCAAGAAGTATTCTAAGGCTAAGCTAAAGTCCATTTCTACACTCATAATAAGGAGAAGGATAAGGAAACCTAGGAAGATGAAGAAAGGGATAGCGATCTCTACTTTAGGTATATATGTAATTGAGACTAAATTCACTACTTCTTCATCTTGGGTACTGGATAATGGATGTGGATCACACATTTGCTCAAATGTAAAGGATCAGAAAAGAAGTAGGCCTTTAGCAAAAGTTGAGGTTGAACTGCGCATTGCTAATGGAGAAGAGTTGCTTCCATCATAATGGGAACCTATGAGTTATTTCTAGCTAGTGGGATGAGTTATCTCTTACTAGTGGCTTGTAATAGAGTTGGAGAACTGCTATTATGTACCCTCCATTAATAGGAGCATCATATTTGTATCTTGTTTGGACAAGAACATATTCAAATTTCTTATAAGGAATGATCAATGTTCTATTAGTAAAGATGAGATCTTTTATGAAAGTTCCCCTATGTCTTATGGTCTATACTTGATATATCTAGAAACAAGTGTGTATAATACAATACCAAAACACAAAAACTCGATAAATCAAACCTAACGTGCATTTGTCATTGTCGTCAAGGGCACATAAGTGAGAAAAGCATATCTAGACTCCATAAAGATGGTTATCTAGACTCTTTTAATTTCAAAATCAATAAAGACATGTGAGTCTTGTTTGTTGAGCAATATGACAAAGACTCCCTTCACTAGAAATAGTGAGAGGGCTAGTGATATATTACGACTCATTCATACTGATGTGTGTGGTCCTTTTAGAACAAATGCTAGAGGTGGGTATCAGTACTTCATTACCTTTGCCAATGAGTATGGTTATGTTTACGTGGTGAAACATAAATAGAAACTCTTGAGAAGTTCAAGGGGTTTATGAACGAAGTACATAACCAAATTGGCAAAAGTATTAGGGCACTTTGTCCTGATCGAGGCAAAGGATACAAAAAAAGTTTGAGGACCTTCTACGAGCCCATGGGATTGTATCACAATGGACTCCACCTGGAACACCACAATAGGATGGTGTATTAGAAAGAAGGAATCACACATTTCTTGATATGGTATGATCAATGATGACTTCTGCTAATCTTCCAACTTCCTCCTGGGGTTATGCTCTAGAAACCGCAACGTTTACACTAAACTATATACCATCTAAATCAGTTCAAAAGACACCATATGAGATATGGATCGGGAAGCGTCCCAAAATGTCTTTTATGAGTATTTGGAGGTGTGAGTCTTATGTCAAGAAAATGTTTCTTGAAAAGCTTGGCCCAAGATCTAATAAATCTTATTTTGTTGGATATCCCAAAGAAACCAATGGATACTACTTATATAACCCAAATGACAACAAAGTGTTTGTTGTAAAGGATTCTACATTCCTAGAACAACATTTCATATCGAAAGGAAGCAATGGGATCAAAGTAGAACTCAAAGAGATTTGAGACCAAAAAGAAAATATTGAACCAATAGAGATATAAGAGGAACAAGGAGACTCACAAGTTGTTGTGGAATCTCAAATTCCTCAAGTGACATAGAAACCTCATAGATCTAGTTGGACACACCTTGAGCCTAAAATATTTGATTATCTTGTGACTCAAGAAGGTAGTGAGTTGGTCATAGATGATGAGCCAACAACCTATCTAGAAGCTACTAAGGGACCAAAGTCTGAGAAATGGCTTGAGGTCATGAGATATGAGATGGGATCCATGTATAAAAATAAGGTATGGACCGTGGTGGATCACCTGAAGGGGTAAAACCCATAGGGTGCAAGTGGATCTTCAAGAAGAAGACCATCATGGATGGTAAAGTAAAAGCCTATAAGGGTAGATTGGTTGCAAAGGGTTTTAGACAAGTTCAAGGTGTTGACTATGACACAATGTTTTCTCCAGTTACCATGGTTAAGTCCATCAAGATCATGCTTTCTATTACAACTTATCATGACTATGAGATATGGAAGATGGATGTTAAAACCACATTTCTTAATGGGAATCTTCTTGAGGATGTGTATATGACACAATCTAGGGGTTTTATGAATCCAAACGAGGCAAATAAAGTCTGTAAGATACAAAGGTAAATCTATGGATTGAAGCAAGCATCTCAGACCTAGAATCTTTGTTTAGATGAAATAATCAAAGAGTTTAGCTTTAGTCAAAATGAAGATGAAACTTGTGTGTACAATGTAACGTCCTAGGATTTGAAGCCTTGGATAATATGATCTTAAAAGGAATTATTGGACTACCCATATCACCAAGGTGCACCTCCTTTTCTGGGAGCCCATCACTAAAGAACTCCATAGTTAAGTATTCTCAGCTTGGAGTAGTACTAGGATGGGTGACCAGTCGGGAAGTTGACCCCAGCTTGCGCATGAGTGTGGGAAAAGTGCACAGTTAAGGCTAGTGGTGATATGTTGGGCCATTCATCATTCCTGAAACTCTACTAGAGCCATGGGCAGTGGGCCCGGTTGTTACAAATGGTATCAGAGCCAATTCCCCTCCAGTAGGTGGGGCCCACATGGGCCTGTGGCATGCCAGTCTTTGAGCCGTGCGGTCCACGCATGTTGGAAAGGGCTATCCGAGTTGATGGAGCTGCCCATGCACTGGTAGTGTCCAGACATGTTGGAAAGGGCTATCCGAGTTGATGGAGCCACCCTTGCGTTGGTAGCCATGGTCGGGAGCTGGGTGTACATGGGACATTGGGGTCTACACTGAAATGGGGAAAGAGTATGAGGCCATATAATTGAGCCTTGACGAGGACGTAAAGAGTCTAAGTGGGGGAGATTGTAACGTCCTAGGATTTGAAGCATTGGATAAGATAATCTTAAAAGGAATTATTGGACTACCCATATCACCAAGGTGCACCTCCTTTTTTGGGAGACCATCACTAAAGAACTCCATAGTTAAGTGTGCTCAGCTTGGAGTAGTACTAGGATGGGTGACCAGTCGGGAAGTTGACCCCGACTTGCGCATGAGTGTGGGAAAAGTGTGCAGTTAAGGCTAGTGGTGATCTGTGGGGCCAGTCATCATTCCTAAAACTCTACTAGAGCCATGGGCAGTGGGCCCGGTTGTTACATACAAAGAGTTAAGTAGGAGCAAAGTCACATTCCTCATATTATATGTAGATGACGTACTGTTCATGGGAATGGCATTCCTTATTTACATATGGGAAGGAATTGGCTAGGAAATACCTTCTCTGTGAAGGACTTAGGCAAAACATCCTATATCTTGGGAATCAAGAATATAGAGATAGATCTAGAAGGCTTCTTGGACTAAGTCAGAGCACATACATTGACAAAGTGTTGAAGAGGTTCAGCATGGAGAACTCAAAGATAGGAAACCTGCCCATGTGTCATGGTGTCACTATCTCTAGAGCTCAGTGTCCTAGTTCTTGTGAAGAAAGGGAGCGCATGAGTAAGATTTCATATGCATATGCAATTAGATCTATCATGTACACAATATTATGTACTCATCTAGACGTCTCGTATGCCTTGACCATGACGAGAAGATATTAGTCACATCCAAGTGATGCTCATTGGACAGCCATGAAGAACATCCTTAAGTACTTGAGAAAAACTAAGGATTAGTTCCTTGTCTTTGGCGGAGAGGAAGATTTGGTGGTAAAGGGTTACACTGATGCAAGCTTCCAAACTGATAAATATGATAACAGATCACAATCTAGATTTGTGTTTTGAGTAAACAACAAAGCTGTGAGTTGGAAAAGTTCCAAGAAAAAGACATTTTCTGATTCTACAACAGAGGCCAAGTATATTGTAGCATCGAATGCAACAAAGGAAGCTATTTGGATCAAGAAGTTCATTTATGAACTTGGGGTTGTTCCAAGCATCAATGACACAATTGAGCTATATTATGACAACAATGAAGATATTGCACAAGCTAAGGAACCCATATCACATCATCATTCCAAGCACATACAAAGACGTTTCTGTATCATATAAGAGATCATACAGTGAGGATATGTGAAGATTTGTAGAGTACCAACCAAAAACAATGTTGCTGACCCCTTGACAAAAGCACTTTCACAACGGAAGCATGATGGTCATGTTAGATCACTTGGAATAAGAGTCATGGGTGATTGGCTCTAAGTGCAAGCGGGAGTATATTGGTATGTATACCCAGAGATACAATCATATGATGATTGTAGTGGCATACCTTATAAATGATTTGATTAATAATAAAGGTAAGCTTCTAATTTATTCTATTTTATTCAGTTATGAGATAATGAAGTAACATTATAAATATCTAGAGAATGATATTACTCAATGATGTATGTCTTCAAGCATGTGAGTTGAACAATGAGATCATACAGATGTTAAGAGTATATACATTCTTGTTATGTCCCTAGTCAGATGTTATTGTGGAAGGATGATAGTCAACAATAACACATAAGACTAGAGTGGGTGTTGGTTGATAACAAAATCTCATCAGTCATGATATGTGATATCAAATAAGAATATAGATATTTGTTAGAGAATAGTGTATCAGACAGACCCACAATGAGAGTGACACATGGAAACCATTACAATGCTAGTCATAGTCAGTACTCATAGTGTTGGTGGTGATTGTGGTTCTTAGACCTGAAGTCACTACACTCATCACATGTCGTTCGATGTACTTTGACATCATCTAATGTGACCCTAAATAAGGGTTGCCATAAAGGTGATGATTGGGCACACTGTAACACATGTGGATGACTGTGAGTGATGTAGATGGAATTTATGATAGCGCGTCGAAGTGCACTACAATCACTAAGATAATTATCCTAGAGTTTAATCCTTTTCTACTTCCCGATTAAGGTTAGTATAAAAGGGTCGATCCCACAAGACAACACTTTTAAGGTTGTTAACTCTAATCCCAATTGTTTTGAAGAACTTTTTATTTCTTTTTGGTATTTTGTTTTTAGAACAGAAAGTAAAGACCGGGTTTGGAGTTGGTGACTATCACTATAGCAAGAAGGAAACACAAGAATAAGATTGCACTAAATTAGAAATAAATTTGTCCTATCACAAGGAAAATTGAGATGATTGTTAGCACATATAAAGCTATTATGAATGAAAAGACTAGAATGTAAAGAGAGCAGATCAAACGATGTTTAAATCAAGTGATGGGAAATCAAGGCTTTTAGGGGTTTTCACCACCTTAGCCTAGGCGAAAATGAACTAAATCATTTAAAATGACGAATTTGATGAAGGCATGCGAATTAATTAAATCCTACAAAAGATGGACTCCACATGAGCCCATTGGTCATGGTGCTCATATTTCTTAGTTCATCATACCAAAAGAGGAAGATCCACAGTCGTTTCAAAACCTCCATGCGAATGGTTTTAGTGTTCTAAATCTGGGCTTTCATGGTCATTTCCACCCAGATTAACATATGACCAAATCGATTAATTACTCCAATAGATCATTAGTTCTTAAAACCAAAGGCCATCTGAAAAAGTCTTTCTTAAGGATCTAGTTGATTCAAACCATGGCTAAGGGGCTATTCCCCTTTTGTCTCGATAGGAAAACTACTCGCTCATATTTGTAGAGAAAAGGGAGATAGAGGAAAGAAGTGTTCTAGCCATAGTTTAGACTTATCAAAGGATTAGTTGCTTAGAGTAGAGACAATAAAATGGATGACCCTTAATTCCTTACTCCAGTCTACAGAAGAAGAAGGATAAGAAGGCTAGATCTAAAAACGAGCAAGGTAAAAGAACAAAAATTAAAGAGAACACTAAGCTTGCAAATAATAGACTTTATTGATGAATAGAACTCAAGAACATAGAATGATTTCTCGGAAATCCTTGTATGAAAGATGATACAAAAGATGATCCTCCTGAGGAGGAAGTGCCCCTCCTTTTATAGAAGAAGGAGGGGGCTTTTACAACTCGGGTTGTGAACAATTGGGCTGGCGGTTGCAAATTTTGAACTGGCCGCACACTGCCAACCGATCGGTTGAGAGGTGAGCTGATCGGTTGAGTGTCTGGTAAGGGTGGGAGTTGGGGTAGCAGTCAGCAACCCTAAGTCCCATGTTGTGGCACTCTTTGACCGGCTCGGTTTGGGAGGGAAAACTCCCGCTTTGAGGTCTGAGACGATCGTTTGATATTCAAATGGCGTGCCATCTAGACTGGATATTTGGACGAAGCTCAATGGCTGAGGGATGTCATCAACCTGTTACACCACGATCTCATAATTACCACTAATCATGAGATTAGGGTATAAATTGAGGATTTAACGTAATACGAAGATCACTCTTAACTTTTTCTACTTTTTCAAACTCTTTGTTTTCTCACATTGAACCACATAAACTAACTTAACAAGAGAATTAAACTTTTATTTCTGTAATGTAATCTCAACATTAATGATACACATCCATACATTCATTATGTCTCTCACACTTTCATGTACATACGACATGAAAATCATTTGCGTTCTCTCTTATTAAGGAAACAAACATACAAAACATCATTTACAACTCTCTCACATCTATACAAGGACCTAGAGTGACATGGACCGACTAAACTTAACTATACTCAGACTTAACTCTTATGGCAAATATACTCTGATTCAATGATATCTTCTTCAAGTCCATGTGATTTCCCTAAAAAGTTTGAGTAGAGGGGTGAGCCTACTCGCTCAGTGAATGAGTACTTCAAAGAAACAGTCTAAAGCACTGATATAATTATAGATATACTTTTGAGCAACTGATATCAATTATAACAGCAGTAAGCTTTAAAGAGTTTAATAATTGACAATCATAAATATGGCAGGATACTCTAGATATTTATAAGAGTGAATCAATATATGAAATGCTTGGTTGATCATAAAGAGAACTAATAATTCAGAAACATACAAATAATAATTGAATAACTGTACACACTTGTTTGACCTCTCATTCATTTTATTATGCCCTGATCATATGCATTGTACTCTACATATGAAGACTCGTAGTGCACTACAATCACACCGTACAAGACTTAGCAGACACACCCGGGAAATGCTAAGTCTGACTACTCTCCTGGTCTGCAATAGGGAAATGGCTCTCTGGCCTAAACTGGACTCCTCCTCTAACCTGAGCACACAGGTGGAGAGTCAAGCCACCTCTTGGCTTTTTCTGTACTCTAGTGCCACTAAGACTACTGGTTGATGCTGGACATGCTTATCTGTACTCTAGTGCCACCATGACTTCTAGTTGATGTTGGACACTTCAAACTATAATTTAAGGAGCCTTCCACTAGGCTTCGTCCCCCGTACCACCTGATAGCACGTTCCGACCCCCGTATACTGGATGCTTCCAGGGTTAGTTCGTTTCACCCCTAAGGCGCATACCTCACATAGGGGTTCTACGGTGTTAAGGCCCTTAGATCTATAATTTCATTATTTCCTAGAAAACTCTTACTATGTTGAACCTTTTTCTTACTTATACTCGACTCTGGTATTTCTATGGCATCTCATCTATTTAATTACAGTTCAAATCACAACATGAATATCATTCGAGACCTGACAGAGAAGTATACTAAAAAACATTGTAATTTACTGAGTAATCCATATACCATGCATGCAGGCAGATTGAAATTTCTTAAATAAACTAAACTCATATCAACTTGGCTCATATACATTGGAATTATACAATTGATCATCGTAACACACTAACAAGAGTTAATTACTCGATATATTAGAAATCATCAGTAGCACTTGTAAATTATCTGTAATTCCTCGAAAATTGAGCACATCAACCCAAATTCTAAGTTATGAATCACATAACTCAATTAAAAGTCAATTTACTTGACACCGCAAGATTTAATTGTAAAAATGTGCACATCAACCCTAATCTTGAGTTATGCATCACATAACTTAATTAAGAGTTAATTTCTTATCATGGCAAGAATTATTAATAATAACTGAGAACAATGATATCATAATACTTGATTCATTGAACACCCTACCCTTAGGGTTTCATTTACCTCATTCACTTATCACATGGCTCTCATAAAGATTTCATGCGACATAAACATTCACTGAATAAAGACTACTATCAACAAATCATATAGAATCAATATATGTATGAAACCTTGGAACTGAGCTGAATTTGGGTTTCCAAGCCATTCACTGGGATATCATGCATCAATAATAACATTGGATAAATAAAGTCTATCATGTCAAGAAAATCCCTTCAAATGGATTTCACGATGTCTATTCGCAAATATCCAACTTTCCTCGCATCTAGGGTTTCACCCTCTTTACTGAGATATCAAACAAATACTATTCACTTCAAATGAATCAAGATAGTATCTGACATATATGTACTATGAATTTAGATAAACAATCATTCATAACCAAGGGTATCTAGATAAGCAAGTTTTTCTATTTACTTATACAACAAATTTCAGTCATAGACAAATTCCCTATATTTCAGTTTACTCTTATAACCTCTGCGAATACTTAGGGAATTCTCATTAGGATGTATTGTATACATTTCTAATATGATTTTATCATCTAAAATTCATCCAAATAGAGGAAGAATCCGTTTCATATCATTTTACAACAACTTAGATCAAACACACAATTCAGGGTTTGTAGTCACATACTAAGCAATTAAAGATTATGGATGATTTAACCAATTTTCATGCAATATACTGTTTAAAGGAAGTTCCCACTCATCCTAATGTGAACACACCTTAAAAATATATCCCATATATGAAAATCTCGAATCCATATCAAATCCCTAGCAATTCACCCGATTCTTCTTCCTTTCAACTCAGAAACCCTAGAAATGAGGAATTATGAAGAAAGAGTGAGAAAATGGGAAGTTTTGATACCATTTTGGATCAAATTAGAGGAGGGACGAAGTTTTGACATGTGAGAGAAGATTCACCATGAAACTATATCCAAAGAAGCTAAACTTATATGATTTTATCATTCCTCGGACCGCAAAACCCTAGGTCAGCATCTCCACCATTTTCTCCTCTCAAACCCTAACTCTTCCTATCTATCTAGGATTTTGTTTCTCTAGATTGAACCACAAATTATGAGATCTCCTTGTGTGTTAGGTTGATCATATAGAGTAATTGAGCTGCTTGGGTCAATTTCACTTTGACCCCTCACTAAATGTTTTCTTATTTTAGAAGATTTTTCTGTCATAAAAAAGTTTCTGTTATTCGTGTATTTCAGAGATCAAGACTTCTCCAAAAATTATGATAATTTATTATGTTGTGTATAATTGAGTTACTAAGCTTAAGTTAAAATTTGAGATCATTAAATCTCCCATTAAATAATTAAAAATTGAATAGTGCACTGCTATCCAGAAATTTGTAGAAATGTCAGTTACTGTAATTCGTCTACTAATAAGGTCTAATCACATCCAAAAATTATGAAAATTTCACATGTTGTTTATGATTGCGTTTCAGATCTCCAGTTAAAATTTAAGATCATTTGGAGTTACAAATAAATAAATAAAAATCAAACAATATACTACTGAACAACATTCTGTCAGCATGGTCGGTTGAAGTATATCTCGACCGAGAATGACTTTCAAAGAACATCCAAAAATTCTGAAATTTTTCACTGAAATGAAAGATTGAGTTATACATATTATATCCAAATTTCCATTAAATCCAAATTACATAGAAAATATAATAAATTATTTACCGTACTACTATCTTGATCAAATTCCATACTCATGTACCAGCATAACCCTAATTTCAGCCAACTAGGGTTTATATTTCTCAAACCCTAATTTTTCAAACAATAGAGAACTTAACGTTCTTATTAGGTTTAAAACATCATAATTGAATTATCATCATTAATTAGATTTAAGAAATGATCAATTCAATTAAGCATATAATCATCCAGGTAAACCTAGTTTACCAATTAAGCTCGGATACGGTCATAAAAATTCTCCCCCCCTTTAAAAGGTTTTGTCCCCGAAACATAAACATGCAAGAAAAGTACTTTCAAGGTTTATTTAAAGCTTCTGAAATCTTACATGGCATTATATTCTTGTATTTCATACTTGAATGCAGTTTTCAACACTAAGTCCTTTATTTCTTTTCTAATCACAATATGTTAAATCATGACTGCTCAATGATAACAAATGCATTCTCTATGTCACAATCAATCATAGGACAGAGAGAGAAACAACCATTTAAATATTGTCATACTCTTGAGGTGTTACCTCAACATTGATAATCCGATCCAACTATCTCAATTCATACGACTCAATATGTACTATTGTTATGTATTACCTCTAAGTCACAAAAGAGAGTTCACCATGTTGTTTTGAATTTTTACTATTGTGCTACTCAAATAGCAAAACAATCTTGAGTTGAAAGACTAGATTCAACAACAATTGTACAATACTACTCACAACATTCCCATTGGATCATGGATGCATAAGGTGAAGCATTACCACCACATTCCATACTATTCTCAAATATGAACCCACACATAATTCAAGGTGTAACTATCAGGTTATAGCATACGAAAGTTTCAACAACATTAACAGAGTACTCCATGATTGTATTAGTCATTCAAAGACTATTCATACCCAATTACCATCACTTAGTTATATTAAAGCTAGGTATAACAAGCTATACCTCATTAGGGTTACATATCAATACAATATGGTTATCATCCCTTCTATTCATATGAGTGAATAGGTAAGACTACCTTATTCAGGGTAACCCTCCATTTGTTTTATCATCATTTGACCCATATCACCATACAAAAATTGTACAATACTAAGATGGATTACTCGTATGAATGACTACAACTATCAGACACCTGAAATTAACATATTGCTTGTACATGTACACTAAAATCATACGTAGAACCAATTTACATCCCTTAATATACCTTCAACAAATTATACTTCTAAAAATAAATTCACATATTACTAAAAGCCATTGTTTTCTCTTATCTCTCTTCTCATTCATTACTACTTACTTTTTGCTACTTATCCTTCTCATTTTAATCATGTAGATTAAACATCCCTAAAATTGAAACATACAAGGTACAAATAGATTATTCATCATTCTTGCTATCACAACAAGAATTTATCTCATATCACACTTCACTCATATTGTATTTCTCCTTTTGTTCAAAACACACTTGTTACATTTCAAATTTATATCTTACTCTTTACTCCGAATAATTTCCATATTGTTTATCTACCTTTAAGATTAGCTATCTTTAAACCCTGGATTACTATCAGTGCTAGTTTACTTCTCATAGTGCAAATCTCATGATCTTGTTTTATAGAGATGCTAGTATTCAAGGTCAAATCACTAGTGACATCTCTTGAACTACTACAACTCTAAACATTCTAGGGTTTGGTCCTTATCAGTAGCATGATGTTATTGTGATGTGACTTTGCTGCCTTAATTTGAAATTCAAACTTTGGATCTCACAAGTTTTACTAAAGTCTTCTTTATCTTATCGATTGAATTTCCTTTCTCTTACTTGGCCATTCAGATAGATTTCATTCTCAATTAGCCTGCTAGGGTTTCATCATCATATTGTGTGTCATTATTACATTCACTAGATGTCTCTACCACGGTGGTTATGAATCATATATGATTCATTTTCTTATCACTTCATTCCCACATTGCTCTAATTAAAGAAGATATGAAAGAGATGATGATTCTGAGACTTAGAGTTCTTATCTTCAAACATTCTTTAATACATTTCTCATATGTAGGTTTAATTAGTTATCAACAAGGATACTTGACTAATTAGCACTTTCTTGAATCTCGCAACCTCTTTCTTTTATTATCTATATTACTCCATTATGTTTCAAACTCTTCCTTACTTTCCATAATCCCCTTACCATATACTGCTATTCCACATGTCATCTTTAACTTCTAGTTTTCTCTTATGATCATGTTGCTTCTTTTAGGTGTATGATCATGTATACCATGTTGCATATATTTCGTTTTATCCTTCTACTAATGTGAAGTTGAAATTCTAAATCAATAATCTCCCTACTAGTTTCAACTCATGTTTAATACATTACATATTCTTCATTTTAAGTCAAACGGATCATGCATGGGTGAAACATAGTTTCTCTTTCAATCAAGTTTTTCCTTCCTGAATATAGTCTACCTTTGTATGACTTATTCATTTATTTAGCTACACTTTTGTTCTTCTTTTAGAAATTAGTTTGTTGTTCTATAGAGACTTAGAATCCAAAGGCAGTAAGGATGAATGTATTAACTTCACAATAAAGGTATACATTCCATGCTCTCAATTATATCATAACCCTCATTCCTTAATCAAGCTCATTATTTCCAAGAATTCTCTTTGTTTCGACTAAGTTTCTTATCCTAGTTTTATGATTTACATGCTCATCTAGTTCTCTTCACTTTAACTCTTCTGAAGACTCTTCACTTCTATGCACTTATCAAATACTTAGCTCCTTTCTTCTATTTTCCCTTTGGATTGGAGTACATAAAAACATTATACTCAATTATATAATCCATTCCTCATGATTGATTCTTACTATCTTGTCTCTTACATACTTTTCTCATATCTTTTCCATATTTCATATTTAGAGTTCATATAATACTAATGATTAAACTTAATCAGAACCTTATGTCATGTTCCTTTATTCCCAATTAAGGGTTTCTCATATGAGGCCTCAAAGTTGGATCTCATATATCAGTTCCAACTGATTCTTAGCTATTCTAATCTTTCCCATATGTTTCAACATCTTATTATATGTACATTCTCACTATGATGTGGGTCTAATTTATCCGGAGTCTACTCTTATTATATTTTTAATAGGAGTCATTAGATCCTAGTAACACACCCTGCCAGCTGGACCAGGCCAAACCTGTAGTCCTGAAGCCAAGAGCTGCTCAAGATTAACTAACTCCTATTAATCTCAAACATGTGGAAAGAATATCCGCTTAGGAAAGCTCATTCAAAGACCATTTCTAGTCTACTTGATACAAAGAATGTAATCAATAAATGCTATAACTGCATAGTGTACAACAAATCTTAAAGACCCATATATATTTCAAAATATTGAATATCTGAATTCAAACATATACGAGCTTTTCTATTCATCTCAAATAAAACAACAATATGAAATGAAAGTTCTATCTCAATTTATATTTATGCTCTTAATTCATGTTACTTATCTTGTTTCTAACCCTAATATTTCTAGGATTCCTCTCTAGACCATCCTTCCACTGTATACCTGGCCAGGGTATACACGAAAGAATAGACAGAGTAGCTTGATACTGGTTGATCCAAGTACTCAGATACCAGGCCAGGATATCCAAATACTCAAATCCTCAGAGCTAACATCATAACATCTCCTATCTGCTACACTTATGACTCTAACTTACTAACTTAATGGTCCCTGACAACTCAGCCTAAGCTCTGATACCAAGCTGTTACACCCCGATCTCACAATTACCACTAATTATGAGATTAGGGTATAAATTGAGGATTCAATGTAATACAAAGATCACCCTTAACTTTTTCTTCTTTTTCAAACTCTTTGTTTTCTCGCATTGAACCACATAAACTAACTTTACAAGAGAATTAAACTTTTATTTCTCTAATGTAATCTCATCATTAATGATACACATCCATATATTCATTATGTTTCTCACACTTCCATGTACATACGACATGACAATGATTTGCATTCTCTCTTATTAAGGAAACAAACATACAAAACATCATTTACAACTCTCTCACATCTATACAAGTGAAAAACACTAGAGGGGGGGTGAATAGAGTTTTTAAATATTTTAGCAATTATTTAACTCAAACAACCACAAATGAAGAATGGAAGAAGGAGACAGGTGTTTAGAGTGGTTCCAACTTTAGCAAATACTAAAGTTGTTAGTCCACTACCCGGTTGCTTACCCAACTGGGATTTTGAAAGTATTAATTTTATTACCTTCACAAGGATTTACACAAAATACAATACTTTCTTTACACCCCTTGAACAGCCTTCACTTGAAGTAGGTGCACCAACTTGAGGTAGCCTTCTTTAAGTAACTCCAAGCTCCCCCTTGAAGTAGCCTTCCTCTCTAGAAGTAACCTCCCATTGCACCAGCCTTCTTGAAGTAGCTCAAGGTCCCCTTCTTCACCAAGAAGATCTTCAACCTCTCCAATCCGCATCCTCCAACCTAGGAGTAGCAAGGAGAGTACAAACAACAATAGAGAACAAGAAAGAAAATAGAAATTACAACTTATCCTTTTGTAGCACAAGGCTTGATTTGCCTAGATCAAGCGTGTAGATCTCCTAACCAAAGTGTATGGAAATGTAATTGTAGTGGATAGGAGATGCTAGCCT
This sequence comes from Alisma plantago-aquatica, assembly GCA_963693085.1. Classification (NCBI taxonomy): domain Eukaryota; kingdom Viridiplantae; phylum Streptophyta; class Magnoliopsida; order Alismatales; family Alismataceae; genus Alisma; species Alisma plantago-aquatica. The sequence continues at coordinate 1,236,028,813 of OY856410.1, read as the reverse complement.
ATAGGACACGGATTTTGAGCTAAGAGAAGAAGTAGCCAATTGTCACTATGCTCAATTTGCTCACAAACAGGTTGCTCAAAGTATGCTCAAAGATTTCTCAAGTGTAACAAGTGAGTTTAGGTGTCCTAAGGCATGTCCTATTTATAGGAATGTCCTATAAGTGCTTAAGGACGTTCTAGACACCTTCTAGGGGTTTCTAAGTGCTTAACTAGCCGTTAGGTACAAGTTTGTTGCTTTAGCAACGGCTAATTAATTTATTTTGCAGTTGCTGTCAGAGTCCATCTCGGTCGAGAAATGGTCGACCGAGACACCTACTCGGTCGAACTTTTGTCGACCGACAGGCTCTCTGAATCAAGTGTTTTACAACGTTTATCTCCAACTGCCAACTACCTTGTCAGATGTGTCTAACGGCTACTTGGGTCTTTCTCGGTCGAGAAGATTGTCGACCGAAAGTGTCTCGGTCGAGGAGTTAGTCGACCGAGATTGACACTGTTTCAATTTTTCAATTAAAGCACTAAGTGTGTGTATGAGTGTGCATATGTGACACTTATTTGAAGGGGATGACCTATCTAAATGTGATGTTTAGCTAGGTAGAATCTAACGCTTGATTTATATGAAATCTAAGTACTTGTACATTATATATTTGTACAAGTTTTTACAAAGCGATTACATTTCATGAAAATATAAATATGTAAGCATATGGATTTCCCTAATTGCTTTGTCATCCACCTTATTCCTGCAACACTCAAGTAGCACGTTAGATTAACAAGAATGAAATGTTTGTCATTATCAAAACAAAGGGATTTACAAATGTCCATTTAGCCAACAATCTCCCCCTTTATGAAGATGACAAACATTTCCTAAATATAAAATAAGAAAGTATAAAAACATGTGAGTTTCATACCTGAAGATTACCTTTGTAAATTTCTTCTCTTGTTTATAAAATGTGTGCTTATTATTCCCCATGAATTATAGAACATGAAATCCAATCCTTTAGGGAATATAGCAACTTTCAATGTAAAACCAAGAGTTTATGAAACTCATTGATTGAGTTTTGCACAAATACTAAGTTTTATATTTATTTCTCCCCCTTTGTCATTTCAAAAAGATATCCGTTTAAGAATAAAACTCCCCCTTAATTAGATGTCCCAAAAAAAATGTCCATTAAAAGCCAAAATGATGTAAGTAAAAGTTATTTTTAAGAAGCACAAATATCAAAGAAAACATCTTCCAAAGGAGTGATAAGCAATTGCTTCCTAATTTTGTTAAATTGGTCTAGTGGAAGCAGTGTTGTAAAAATATCAGCCAATTGATCTTCCTTATTAACATGATGAAGGGAAACATGATTCTTGGAGATATGATCCCTTAAAAAGTGATGACGGATTTCAATATGTTTAGCTCGGCTGTGTAAAATAGGATTATGTGCTAAGTTTATAGCGCTCGTGTTGTCACAAAAGATAGGCGTAGATGAAAGAGTAAAACCATAATCATTTAACATTTGTTGCATATAAAGTACTTGAGCACAACAAGATCTGGCTGCCATATATTCAGCTTCAGTTGTAGAGAGGGCAACCGTGTTTTGTTTCTTGCTAAACCAAGATACTAAAGCTCTCCCTAACAGGAAACAACCACCACTAGTGCTCTTGTGATCAAGTCGACAACCAGCATAATCCGCATCAGTATAAGCTTTAAAATCCAAGGATTGTTCTTTTGGAAACCATAAACCAAAACATGTAGTGCCTGCTAAGTATTGAAGAATTCGTTTAACTGCTTGAAAATGAGAGTACATAGGTTGTGATTGAAATCGAGCACAAAGACCAACAGAAAACATGATGTCCGGTCGAGAAGCAGTTAAGTAAAGCAAACTACCGATCATGGCTCTATATAAGGAATCATCAATTGGTTCCCATTTTCATCCTTATCAATTTTTATAGAGGTGGCCATAGGAGTAGTAGCATGTTTGCACTGATCCATCCCAAAATGTTTTAAGAGTTCTTTAGTATATTTTTCTTGGCTTATAAAAATTCAGGCAGGCATTTTTTACTTTATCATTTGGATTTCCAATAATTAATTCTTGAGGATGATCCTTAATAAGTCTAGGTATAGGTTGTGTTTCAGCTTGGTTATTGTTTGTAGTATCTTTCTCACTGTCATTTGGTATGTTTAGGTTTTCGAATTGATTAGTAAGATCAATTATTTCTAGATTTTCTGATTTGGACTCTTCATGAAAAGAGACATGAATAGATTCCTCAACTTTTCTAGAGATAGTGTTATAGACTCTAAATGCTTTGCTTTAGGACATTCATTTTTGAAATGTCCTTTCTTTCCACACTCAAAGCACCTAGGAGGAGAAGAAGAAGAACTAGAAATTTTGTTAGATTTAAATATTCTATATTTCTTACCATTGACAATCAATGCTTCTTCTCCTTCTTCTTCACTTGACTCCTCACTTTCTGGTGTGATTATCTTTGAAGCTTTTAGAGCCACATCCTTCTTCTTTCTTTACTGAAGTTCACGTTCTCTTCTTTCTTCCTCTTCTAGGGTTGCTTCATGAGCTTCTAGATTGCCAATGAGTTGCTCCATTTTCAGCCTAGTGAGGTCATTAGCTTCTACAATGGCTGTCACCTTTGGCTTGTATTTAGGAGGAAGTGATCGAAGGATTTTTGATACCTGATCTTCTTCAAGAATAGTTTTTCCTAGGGCACTTCAACCATTAACAATAGAAGAGAATTTTGCAAACATTTCACTAATAGATTCATTTGGATCCATACGGAAGTGTTCAAACTTTTGTTTAAGCATGCTAATCTTAGAATTCTTGACTTGAACTGTACCTTCATAAGTTATGGACAGTCTATGCCAGATGTCATAGGCTGTGTCACAGTTTGATATCCTATTAAATTCTCCTACAGAAATTGAACAATATAAAATGCTTACAGCTTTGGCATTCATTTGAGCCAACTTTACCGTGTTTGCATCCCACTCTGCATATTGTGTTTGAGGAAGCTCGTATGGGGTTGACACCATCCTCCATAAGTCCCAATTGATGCCTTGGAAGTAGAACTGCATCCTTCTCTTCCAATATGTGTAGTTTGTTCCATCAAATGCCGGAGGTCTAGCAACAAGTTTTCCTTCAAGGTTAAGGTTGTTAAGCACCCCGTCACCCATTCTTCAAGACCTTGTTAAGGTTCCTTGAAGCCTGCTCTGATACCAATTGAAAAACACTAGAGGGGGGGTGAATAGAGTTTTTAAATATTTTAGCAATTATTTAACTCAAACAACCACAAATGAAGAATGGAAGAAGGAGACAGGTGTTTAGAGTGGTTCCAACTTTAGCAAATACTAAAGTTGTCAGTCCACTACCCGGTTGCTTACCCAACCGGGATTTTGAAAGTATTAATTTTATTACCTTCACAAGGATTTACACAAAATACAATACTTTCTTTACACCCCTTGAACAACCTTCACTTGAAGTAGGTGCACCAACTTGAGGTAGCCTTCTTGAAGTAACTCCAAGCTCCCCCTTGAAGTAGCCTTCCTCTCTAGAAGTAACCTCCCGTTGCACCAGCCTTCTTGAAGTAGCTCAAGGTCCCCTTCTTCACCAAGAAGATCTTCAACCTCTCCAATCCGCAGCCTCCAACCTAGGAGTAGCAAGGAGAGTACAAACAACAATAGAGAACAAGAAAGAAAATAGAAATTACAACTTATCCTTTTGTAGCACAAGGCTTGATTTGCCTAGATCAAGCGTGTAGATCTCCTAACCAAAGTGTATGGAAATGTAATTGCAGTGGATAGGAGATGCTAGCCTATAGGACACGAATTTTGAGCTAAGAGAAGAAGTAGCCAATTGTCACTATGCTCAATTTGCTCACAAACAGGTTGCTCAAAGTATGCTCAAAGATTTCTCAAGTGTAACAAGTGAGTTTAGGTGTCCTAAGGCATGTCCTATTTATCGGAATGTCCTATAAGTGCTTAAGGACGTTCTAGACACCTTCTAGGGGTTTCTAAGTGCTTAACTAGCCGTTAGGTACAAGTTTGTTGCTTTAACAACGACTAATTAATTTATTTTGCAGTTGCTGTCAGAGTCCATCTCGGTCGAGAAATGGTCGACCGAGACACCTACTCGGTCGAACTTTTTTCGACCGACAGGATCTCTGAATCAAGTGTTTTGCAATGTTTATCTCCAACTGCCAACTACCTTGTCAGATGTGTCTAATAGCTACTTGGGTCTTTCTCAGTCGAGAAGATTGTCGACCAAAAGTGTCTCGGTCGAGGAGTTAGTCGACCGAGATTGACCCTATTTCAATTTTTCAATTAAAGCACTAAGTGTGTGTATGAGTGTGCATATGTGACACTTATTTGAAGTGGATGACCTATCTAAATGTGATGTTTAGCTAGGGAGAATCTAACGCTTGATTTACATGAAATATAAGTACTTGTACATTATATATTTGTACAAGTTTTTACAAAGCGATTACATTTCATGAAAATATAAATATGTAAGCATATGGATTTCCCTAATTGCTTTGTCATCCACCTTATTCCTGCAACCCTCAAGTAGCACGTTAGATTAACAAGAATGAAATGTTTGTCATTATCAAAACAAAGGGATTTACAAATGTCCATTTAGCCAACAACAAGGACCTAGAGTGACAGGGACGGACTGAACTTAACTATACTCATACTTAACTCTTGTGGCAGATCTACTCTAATGCAATTATATCTTCTTCAAGTCCATGTGATTTCCCTAAAAAATTTGAGTAGAGGGGTGAGCCTACTCGCTCAGTGAACGAGTACTTCAAAGAAACAGTCTAAAGCACTGATATAATTACAGATATACTTTTGAGCAACTGATATCAATTCTAACAACAGTAAGCTTTAATGAGTCTAATAATTGAAAATCATAAATATGGCAGGATACTCTAGATATCTATAAGAGTGAATTCATATATGAAATGCTTGGTTGATCATAAAGAGAACTAATAATTCAGAAACATACAAAGAATAATTGAATAACTGTACACACTTGTTTGACCTCTCATTCATTTTATTATGCCTTGATCATATGTAGTGTACTCTACATATGAAGACTCGTAGTGCACTACGATCACACCGTACAAGACTTAGCGGACACACCTGGGAAATGCTAAGTCTGACTACTCTCCTGGTCTGCAATAGGGAAATGGCTCTCTGGCCTAAACTGGACTCCTCCTCTAACCTGAGCACAAAGGTGGAGAGTCAAGCCACCTCTTAGCTTTTTTTGTACTCTAGTGCCATCAAGACTTCTGATTGATGTTGGACACATTTTTCTGTACTCTAGTGCCACCAAGACTTCTGGTTGATGTTGGACACTGCAAACTATAATTTAAGGAGACTTCCCCTAGGCTTCGTCCCCCATGCCACATGATAGCACATTCTGACCCCCATATACTAGACGCTGCCAGGGTTAGGTCGTTTCACCCCTAAGGCACATACCTCACATAGGGGGTTCTACGGTGTCAGGGCCCTTAAATCTATAATTTCATTATTTCCTAGAAAACTCTTACTATGTTGAACCTTTTTCTTACTTATACTCGACTCTGGTATTTCTATGGCATCTCGTCTATTTATTTTTAGTTCAAATCACAACATGAATATCATTCTATACCTGACAGAGTAGTATACTAAAAAACATTGTAATTTACTGAGTAATCCATATACCATGCATGCAGGTAGATTGAAATTTCTTAAATAAACTAAACTCATATCAACTTGGTTCATTTATACTGGAATTATACAATTGATCATCGTAACACACTAACAAGAGTTAATTACTCGATATATTGGAAATCATCAATAGCACTTGTAAATTATCTGTAATTCCTCAAAAATCGAGCACATCAACCCAAATTCTAAGTTATGCATCACATAACTCAATTAAAAGTCAATTTACTTGACATGGCAATATTTAATTGTAAAAACGTGCGCATCAACCCTAATCTTGAGTTATGCATCACATAACTTAATTAAGAGTTAATTTCTTATCATGGCAAGAATTATTAATAATAACTGAGAATATTGATATCACAATACTTGATTCATTGAACACCCTACCCTTAGGGTTTCATTTACCTCATTCACTTATCACATGGCTCTCATAAGGATTTCATGTGACATAAACATTCATTGAATAAAGACTACTATCAAAAAATCATATAAAATTAATATATGTATGAAACCTTAGAACTGAGCTGAATTTGGGTTTCCATGCCATTCACTGGGATATTATGCATCAATAATAACATTGGATAAATAAAGTCTATCATGTCAAGAAAATCCCTTCAAATGGATTTCACGATATCTATTCACAAATATCTAAATTTCCTCGCATCTAGGGTTTCACCCTCTTTTCTGAGATATCAAACAAATACTATTCACTTTAAACGAATTAAGATAATATCTGACATATATGTACTATGAATTTAATAAACAATCATTCATAACCAAGGGGATCTAGATAAGAAAATTTTTCTATTTACTTATACAACAAATTTCAGTCATAGATAAATTCCCTATATTTCAGTTTACCTTATAACCTCTGCGAATACATAGGGAATTCTCATTAGGATGTACTGTATACATTTCTAATATCATTTTATCATCTGAATTCATCCAAATAGAGGAATAATCCATTTCATATCATTTTGCAACAACTTAGATCAAACACACAATTTAGGGTTTGTAGTCGCATACTAAGCAATTAAAGATTATGGATGATTTAACCAATTTTCATGCAATATACTATTTACAGGAAGTTCTCACTCACCCTAAGGTGTGAAAACACCTTAAAAACGTATCCCATATCTGAAAATATCAAATCCATATCAAATCCCTAGCAATTCACCCGATTCTCCTTCCTTTCAACTCGGAAACCCTAGAAATGAGGAATTATGAAGAAAGAGTGAGAAAAGGGGAAGTTTTGATACTATTTTAGATCAAATAAGAGGAGGGACGGAATTTTTACATGTGAGAGAAGATTCACCATGAAACTATATCCAAAGAAGCTAAACTTACATGATTTCATCATTCCTCAGACCGCAAAACCCTAGGTCAACATCTCCATCATTTTCTCCTCTCAAACCCTACATCTGCTCTCTCTCTAGGATTTCGTTTCTTTGGATTGAACCACGAATTATGAGAGCTCCTTCTGTGTTAGGTTGATCATATAGATAAATTGAGCTACTTGGGTCAATTGCACTTTGACCCCTCACTAAAATTTTTCTTATTTCAAAAGATTTTTCTGTCATAAAAATGTTTCTATAATTCATGTATTTAAGAGATAAAACTTCTCCAAAAATTATGATAATTTAGAATATTATTTATAATTGAGTTACTAAGCTTCAATTAAAATTTGAGATCATTCCATTCTCCCATTAAATAACTAAAAATAGAATAGTGAACTGCTATCTAGAATTCTACAGAAATGTCAGTTACTGTAATTCATCTACGGATAAGGTCTAAACGTATCCAAAAATTATGAAAATTTTACATGTTGTTTATGATTGAGTTTCAGATATCATGTTAAAATTTTTGATAATTTGGAGTTACCAATAAATAAGTAAAAATCAAATAATATACTACTGAATAACATTCTGTCAACATGGTCGGTTGAAGTATATCTTGACCGAGAATGACTTTTAAAGAACATCCAAAAATTCTGAAATTTTTCACTAAAATGCACAATTGAGTTATACATATAATATCCAAATTTCAATTAAATCCAAATTACATAGAAAATATGATAAATTATTTACCGTACTACTATCTTGATCAAATTCCATACTCATGTACCATCAAAACCTAATTTCAGCCAACTAGGGTTTATATTTCTCAAACCCTAATTTCTCAAACAATAGAACACTTAACATTCTTATTAGGTTTAAAACATCATAATTGAATTATCATCATGAACTAGATTTAAGAAATGATCAATCCAATTAAGCATATAATCATCCAGGTAAACCCTAGTTTACCAATTAAGCTCGGATACGATCATAACACAACCGATCATCTAGAACAGGTGAACCGGTCATCTGGAACAGGTGAGATGATCGTTGGAACAAGTGATCCACTCGTCTAGTGTCCTGAGTCTGCAAGAATTGCATAGGTTCTGGTGAGATTCAAGTTCAATTGTGATAAAAGGAAGAAAATAGCAATTTGTTTCTTTTTAGTAGATAAAAATAAGAATTTCCATGTGAAATGACTTAAAAGGCTGTGAAAAGGGGTGCTAAATCAACACACATCAATTTTTCCCTCCTATAGGAGTATGATATCCTAGGCCTCTTGATAAGAGAGACTGAGAAAAGCAGGACCATGTACATGTGAGTCAATATGTGATATTGAGATTACATATATCTCAGACACTTTGCTCTGGTTTAAGGGACATTCATTGAAGAGGATGATTATTCCATGCCTCAAATTCAATCTGGATATCAGTGAAAAAGGAACTATACAAATATTATAACAACAATCACAGATTGTAGGTTGAAGTTGTTCTCCAACTTTCTATTTACTTGGGTAGTAATGAAGTCTGACTAGACTCCTCTATTTACTTCTGATGTCATAATTGGTTATGGACATTAACTGCCAATGTAATTTGGGACGTATAGGGTCACACACATAGGGTACACTAGTGTTTTAAAAAGTGGCTAGCGTTATGTGTGTAGAGAGGTCACCTTATAGAGTATATGCGGTATGCGGCAGTATATGCGGGAGTATATGTGATTTTGGATTTTTTTAACAATTTAATCATTATATATAAATTAATCTCACAATTGTATATTTAATTGTAAGTTACATATTTGGACCCTAAAATTTGAGATAGATTCATATATATGGTTTTAATGAAAAGTTATGTACCATTTAGAATCATTGAAGCAGAAACTTCAATGAACCATGCACAATTTTTTTTAACACAAGTACATAACAATGAAGGCTAACAAAATCATACAAAAAGATGCATGCATGTCCTAGATGTCCAAAACAAGCATTAAATAAGCTGCAACTTATATGCAAAATATACAACAAATTCGTACATCAATAGAATGTTATGAATTAAAATATAATCTAATTTGGGTTGTGACAACAAATATCCATCTAAAAATCACTGACTAAAAGGCCTTATAAGCGGCTAAGTATATGTGGTCCGCTTATGCGGCCTGTGCGACCTTTTTTTTTAAAATACTAGGATACACCTAGAAGAGGAGTTTTGATCATGAATGATAATTGAATTGATTGCTAAAGTATTTAGGTATTCAATTCAAGCAACAAATCAACTGATTGGACTTCCAACCGGTCAGTTTATGTGATGAAATGACTGGTTGGAGTGTCATGTTAATTGGATATTGCATTGGCTGAATTCTCGATGAGTTGGGGAGTAAATGACCAGTTCGCTGTTGAGAAACAACCGTTTTGTGGTGCGAGACAACCGATTCATAGTACAATTCGATTGTATCAAGGATTAGGACTGACGTCATATCATGCATTAATTGGATTACAATTTCCAACATATATGCGATCGAGAAACATAATAAAATGACTAGTTTACTAGGTGAACGATTGACTTGCATGCCAATCGACCGTTTCGCCATTTTTAGGTTGTGAAAATTTGTGAGATTTCGGTCCTTTCCACTCCCACACAGACTGAGACAACTCCTTCATGTATGTTCTACTAGAACGACATGAGTTCTAGGCGGTCCGCGTGGTCTCTATAGAGGCGTGGGGGCCCGTTTCCTGCTGTTAGGAGAAAAACATCAGTCTGATGTCTGTGGTGAAGACCAGGAGCTGCTGTAGATATCGTCCCAGTGTAATTAGAAGACATATGCACAAGTACAATGATGAGGAGATTGTCGCTGGACTTATTTTAGGACTAGGTAATCCTCGAAATCATCTTTTCTACTATGTAGTTGTTGACACGATCCGCTAGTATAATGGAGAATGTGTCAGTATACTATGGTGGCAGTAAAGAGGAAATGTAAGGCTAATAAAAAAATTGGATTCACCACTATAAAACATTTCATGCATGCAACTACAATATGTAAGTAAATAGTTTAGCAATATAAATAGTGAATCTAGTACCTCAATTATTCAAGACTCCAAACATGCACAACTACAAAATGGATCCAAAATAAAAAGAAAAGCACCAAGTTTTGTATAATGGGGTTATCATTTTCCTTGGATATAGTTATTCTTTAATATTTTTTAGTTAGGTTATTCCTTCATTAGCATTTCATAGTTCTCATTATATTTCTTTCAAAGATTTATACGTATTTCACTTATCTTATCATATACTTAACCCTTACATGTTAGCACATTATATAACTAAAATTGAACATATGATTCATTATATGCATATTATTGTTCTTGTGAGTAATTAATGCATGTATCTATCTAAAGTACCATATATTCAGTTACATATGTCGATCCGTGATAGAAACATAATATATTATACAAATGGAATGCCCCTGATCCCAAGTGGCTAGAGCATGGGTGTGGTAGCTGTTATCCCAACTGGATGTGAGGACAAAGTCCATGCATGGAGGATTGCCGCTGTACAAGCGAGGGGAAACTGCGACCGTGATGGGCTTCCTTTGCTAACCATCCTGCCGCAATCGCTGCGACAGATAGAGGATTTTGAAGATTTTCCTCCCCCTAGAGTGGTATTTTATGGGATACTGCATTTTCCAAAGCACTCATAAGCAAAGAGAAACAGCGGAAGAGGACAAGATTCCTTGTTTGCCTTGGAATGGTGGTGACATGCCGCAGATCAGGGCTACAGCGAAAGCTTCTGCTCCCCTCCCACCCCACCACCAACATCTCCTATCCCCCCATTCCCTCCCTGTGTATTTATACCATACCACCCGCCTCCCCAACAGCATCACCCATCCTATAGCTCAATCGTCAGGAATTCGAATTTTAAAAAATAGTTCCCACGACCCCCCGTGATTGCTAACAACTGCAGGTAAAGCGGAGAACATAGCAAGTTTGAGTAACGAAACAAAGAAGCCTCTCTATCTCGTTCACTTTGCTCCTCATCATGCAGCATGAAAACATGATCACCGTCGCCGACGAGAGCTGCCCAGGACCTGTGCCGGAGCAGCTCTGTGTGACCATTGTCCAACCTTCCTTCACCAAGAGCGGCGACGCCAGTGATGAATCCAACGTCAGTGCTGGCATGCAGCGCCAGTTCCTGTCGTTGCCGTCCCCGTCGGAGGCAGCTGCAGAAGCCAAGTCCCTGCTTTCCCTGTCCTTTCCTATCGCGCTCACTGCTCTCCTCCTCTACTCCCGATCGGCTGTCTCCGTGTTCTTCCTCGGCACTCTCGGCGACCTCCCTTTAGCGGCCGGATCTCTTGCCGTCGCCTTTGCAAACATCACCGGCTACTCCGTCCTCTCTGGTCTGTCCCTCGGCATGGAGCCTCTATGCTCCCAGGCGTTCGGCGCAGGCAACCCCCACCTCCTTTCCCTCACACTCCGCCGCACCGTCTTGTTCCTCCTCACATCAGCTCTCCCAGTCTCTTTCCTCTGGCTCCACTCCGCAACGGTCCTCATCCCACTAGGCCAGGATCCAGAAATCTCCCAGCTCGCTCAGACGTACCTCCGCTTCTCACTACCCGACCTCGTAACACTCTCCCTACTCCACCCTTTCCGCGTCTTCCTCCGCTGCCAGGGACTCACACGCCCGTTTGCCATCGCCGCCGCATTCTCAGCGGCCGTCCACGTCGCCACGGCCTTCCTCCTCGGCACCCACTTCAAGTTAGGTCTACCCGGCGTCGCTGCAGCCGGAGCTTTTTCCAACATCGTCCTTCTCGTTTTGCTAATCAGCTACATCTGGCGGAGAGCCGGAGAGACGGGCTTGACGTTGCTGCCAGAGGCGGGAAAAGCCGGGGACTGCCTTAGAGGGTGGGCCCCGCTGGCCCAGCTCGCGATCCCGAGCTGCGTGAGCGTGTGTCTGGAATGGTGGTGGTACGAGCTCATCATCCTCCTCTGCGGCCTCTTACCCGACCCAAAACCTGCGGTAGCCGCCATGGGAGTACTCATCCAAACAACGGCGCTTCTCTACATCTTCCCTTCGTCCCTCGGCTTGGCTGTCTCCGCACGCGTAGGTAACGAGCTGGGAGCCAACCGCCCCGCACGGGCCCGTGCCGCCGCATGCGTCGCCATCGCTGCCTCGGCCGTATCGGGGCTAGCAGCGGCTGGGTTCGCGGCCGGGATCAGCGGACAATGGGGGAGGATATTTACCGCCGACGACGCGATACTCCAGCTCACGGCCGCTGCACTGCCCATACTGGGGCTCTGCGAGCTCGGCAACTGCCCGCAGACAGTTGGATGCGGCGTGCTACGCGGGTGCGCGCGGCCGAGGGTCTCCGCTGGCGTCAACCTCGGCGCATTCTACCTCGTCGGCATGCCTGTCGCTGTGGGCCTCGCCTTCTTTCTTGGCGTCGGTTTCTGCGGTCTCTGGGTTGGCCTACTCGCAGCACAGGTCTGCTGCGCCGGCCTCATGATGTATGTGGTGGGAACCACCGACTGGGACGCTCAGGCCCGCCGCGCCCAGAGCCTGACGTGCCCCACCGGCGACCTGAAATGCGGCAAGCGGTGCGGCGACGCCGACGGCGATGTAACCGCACAGGAAATTGAAATCCAGCCGCTCATCATGGTCAAGGTAGAAAATGGGTTCGAAAAGGTTGCAGCGTAACGTCCTTTGCGGTGGACTTGGGAATGTGGAAAATGACGCCCATTGACATGTTAACCTTTGTTTCCCCCTTCCCAACGCCCAGGCTAATCTTCTCCCCTGTAATATACCCGTTTGGATCTTTGATCTAATTTAGCAACAGAAATTAATGCAAAGTAATAATCCACGTTCACTTACATGTGACTTGGGGTGCCGTTTAAGGTTTGCATCTATCAACGCTCAATTACATGCTAGTGACTGCGGGGCTGTAGAAATTAACGCAAGTGATAATCCACATTCAGTTACATGTGACTGGGGGCGCCGTTTAAGGTTTGTATCTATCAACGCTCAATTACATGCTAATGCTAGTGACTGTTGTGCTGTTTCTCGTAAGTGTTTTCCTCAGTTGTGCTCATGACGTTTAGGGGTTAACTGAATTTATTGAAATCTTATATTCTGTCCATTCTTAAAATTCGGTAAAGTAAAATTTTATGTTTGGTTTGTTAAATTTTGTAAGTGTGGGATTTTTTTTTTCTTATCGTCTTATCCGTGATGGATTTTGGCGTCCGGGAGAATTTTGATATTGACCAAAATGCGGGATTCGCAAACCAAACATAAAATTTACATAACTGGAGTCCAAAAACTGGAGTCAAAAAATTGTAGTTCAAAACACAATTCAATACGACAAAATCTAAGTAACCAAACATGTCTGTTAATCGCAACTTCGCTGTTGGATCTTAGTGGGGTAACTTAGTCTAAGATCTTCGACATGCCGCCCGATATTTGCCGTTGGCGTTATAATACCAAGTGGTTGTCGGGCACGTTTGGTTACCTGGATTTTACCGTATTGGATTGTATTTTGGACTCCAGTTCAGCAAATTTTATGTTTGGTTTGCGAGATTGGAGAAATTTGGCTAATCCTGGGATTTTCAGACAAAATAGAAATCCCACATTTTGGTCTCCATCAAAATTCTACCGGATGCCAAAATCCATCATGGGCAAGACAGCTGACATGAAAATAAATAAATCCCACACTTACAAAATCCAGCAAACCAAACATAAAATTTGACGTTGCGGGATTTTGAGAATGCAGCATTTCAGTAATGCAGGATGGACAAAATACTGGATTTCAGTAAATCCAGCAAACCAAACGTGCCCTAGTGAACCTCGCGGAAATCCAAGACTTATGTGGTCTCTAGCGACGAAGAAGAGGAAGCAGTCCGTCCAAAATCGACTCTTCGTAGGCAAAAGAAAGAGGAGGCGGAGGCTAGCAACATGCATAGCGGTCGAAATGCAATGCGCCGCACTGAAGCCTTTGTTCTGAACCCCCTCATCATCTTTGGGTTACCCGTATCTGGATGGGTTGGGCTGCATTCCGTAACCAGCAATACAAATCTTAAGTTTGTTTTACTGGATTGGATAAATGAACATTCTCCTGCATTTCCGGACAATACAGAGACGGCATCCATTTCAAAAGTGATGGCTCCGGCTAACTAACGTTTACTTTTAAGCAACCCGGCAGCCTACATCCATTAGAGCCGTACCGCTCGGCAAACATAAATTTAAGTTCTGCAGATTTACATAAATCTGAAAATAGACTGTACCGGGACTACATGAATGCTGCATTCCTTCAAATCTGCTTAAATGCGGTAAACCAAACATACTCTTTGTATGAACCTCGGTGGAAATCCAAGGCTTCGGCTGCGTCGTTGGCTGTGTACCCTCCTCACACACATGTGGATCTACCTTCAATTTCCTCCTGAAAGACGACATTCGAAACTGGATATGGCACAACAAAATTTCAAGATTCGTACTGTATATATTTTGTTGTTTTTTTCATACCAAACAAATCCTAATACATATTTTCTATATGTTTTTTGTAGTGATTTCCTCAGCTATAAGGAGGCAATTTTATCTTCTAGGGCTGATGGCATCAGTTCTTGCATGGATGGGTGTTATATCACCAATGACATCATAGCCGCCACGTTCATGGCATGAATAGGAGGCATCTAAAGCTCAGAACAGTGAAGAGGTTGCATATTTTGATGCTTCTTAAAATACACTCAATTTAATTAAAATGTTAAGTGACATCTTCAATTTTAATACATGTCAGTGCCATTATTCGTTAGGCTTTGGGTTTAATGTTTGGGCCTCTATTCCTATAGGGGTGTGCCATTATTCGAGTAGGGACTAGCATTATCCATTCACGCTGTGCCAGTAATCGAGCTTGCAGTGTGCCACTTTCCAGTCGTGCAGTGTTATGCCCTCTTCTGGGCTTCATTGGTAAATTAGAGTCTACTTGAATAATTACATGCTTGAACATAATATTAACTGAGATTTCATATTTTCTATATAACTAAGATTTACTTGGAATTCAAATACGATGTGACACTACTACAGAAATGGCTTATAAAGTCACTTTTTAAGGTGTCGGTTGTATACATAAACAGACACCTAAACTCTACAGTGTCGGTTTATAACAAAAACCGACATACAATCTGTGAAGGTCGACCAGACACGGGTACCGCTTTTATTAAGTGTCGGTTAATTAATAAAAAACCGACACCTAAAATCAACCGCCAAAACCAAAATTCCAGCGAAAAAATTACCTCCAAAATTTGACATATGACGTCGGTTCATAAATAAATAACCGACGACTAAAGGATATTCGCGAGACAGGAATAGTTGTCAGTTGTTCTTTAGTTAAAAACCGACGACTATAATCTAGTATAGGTGCCCGTTTTTAGAATAAAACCGACACAGTTGGTTTATTTGTCGGGTTTTTAGAATAACCGACACTTATTGTCAACTTAATAGCTCACCAGCGCGAGCTTCTCTTCCCCTTTCCCTTTTTTCATTCTCGATTTCAGTTAGGTCCGGCGAATTCTTGCTCGCCCCCGCCGATCGTTGCTCCTCCGCCGCCGCTGCCGTGCTCCTGCTCCTGCCCTCACCGCTGCTCCGTGCTTACCGGCGGCCGTGCTCCTGCTCCTGCCGTCTGTGCTCACCGGCGACCGTCCTGCTCCGTGCCCTCGCCGCTGCTCTGTGCCCTCGCCGCCGCTGCTCCGTGTCCTCGCCGACGCTTCTCCTCTCCTTGCCGCCGCCTCCGCCGGTGGCTGCTGTGCTCCGGCCGCTGCTCTCCTCTGCCCTCAAGGTATGCCCGCCTGCCCTGCCTTCTTCCTTCTTCCTCTGCTCCGGCGGCTGCTTGGGCGGTGCCAAGGCACGCCTAAGCAGCTGCTGGGCGTTTTTTTTAAAGTTATTTACTTATTTGTGTTTAGGGTTTAGGTACTGATTTTGTGCTTCTACTGAGTTGAATCCTCTATTGTCTATACAATACATGTAATTTTCCTAGTATCGTGAAAGATTCTCAATCGTGTGTATCACATGTGATTTTTATCTCAACACAATGGACTGCAATATATGCATCTAATGCCTTAAATGGAAGACTCGAATGTTATAAAATCCCATCAAAGTAGGTAGAAACAACTTATATATATTCAGATCTTAATAATTCCATGAAGTGCACATTATCTTACTCAGGAAAAGTATGTGTATAATGTAGGATTAGTTCCATATAATGGTTCTATTTTAGTAAGCCCCTAGGATTAGTTATTGAACACCTAATCTCACTTAGGATGTAAGTGTATAATGTGTATTGAGTTTTCGAGAAAATTTCGGTAGCATTTCCTCTTTTGTTCTCTAAGTACATATGTAGACTTCTTTTCAAGCTATCATGTCTACCACAATAAAGTTGGTTATGACAAGCAATAAAAAGTTAACTGATGTTATACAACTTTTTTTGAAAATATATAACATCCTTATATGTACTTACACTTTGTTAATACTAATATTATGCAGTCTCTGTCCACCCATAACAGTCACTATGAACTGGGCCTCTATGTCAATGTTAACGTTCCCTATTGAAGAACAATTGGACAGATGATCGTTCCTTAAACCAATTGGTCATACCCAAACATTGGCGTTTTCTAAAAGGAAGACACTACATGCCTGGTAAAGTGACCCTAACTTTTGGCAATTATTCACATGTTATCGAGGTTGAGTATGATTTGGAGGGAAATCTTGTATCAAAATCCAGTTGGCGTGATTGGATTGGAGAGATGCATGTGGTCCGTTGCAACAGGCTTTTTCTCCGTCCAATTGGCCATAATTCCATCAAAGTTTGGATAACCAACAACAACTGCGAGACCCCCGATCATCTACTGCGGTATGAGTGCACGTCGTCGCATATCAGCTCGGACGAATCTGAATATGAGGCCCCTGTCAGTTCAGATTCGTCTAAATACAGTGAGGAGCTTCGTGACATAGCTTCATCATAAAAAAGACCACGGTAAGTACAATTAACAAATATAATTGTCAAGCAATCAATACTCATAGCTGCTTTCTATTCTGAACTTCAGGAGAAGATCGCCACAATGATAAGTCCTCGAAGTTACTGATGCGGGACCATGTTGGTGTAGTATTTAGTTGTCTATCTATCTAGACTTGTCTGTATTAATAGTTTTTTTAATTATGCACATGTTTAGGGGTACACCAACCCCTTTGTTTAGTTACTGTTTAGGGGTACACCCCTGTGTGTGATTGTAAAAGCATTTCCCCGCTTGTTCTCTAAGTACATATGTACTTGGAGAACAGTGGGGAAATGCTGCCGAAATTTTCTTGAAAACCCAATACACATTATATACTTACTAGTGAGATTAGGTGTTCAAGAATGGATAGGTGGTACACATTTATTATATATAATAATGACATCACATGTATTTGTTAACCCTAGACCCTAATCTTGTCCTAATATATACTTGTTTTCTCTTTGATCATAGAATGGATAGATCATGGATGTCCATTCGCAATCGCTGCACCCCAGAGTTTATTTCTGGTCTTGACCAGTTCATTAGATTTGCCGAGGAACATAGGAAACAACATGGAGATAGGTTCTACTGTCCATGTAGGCATTGCAGTAACAACTTGAAAGTCAACACTGGTGACGAAATCAAAACTCATGTCATGTGCAACGGGATTATACAAGGCTATACAGAATGGCACTGGCATGGAGAGATTTCAAACCCGAAACCAGTGGATGTCGATAGCAGTACTTGTGTGGAAGAAGAAATTGCCTACGATGACGTAGATGTGAATGAACCAGTTCCAGTAGACATCGTTGATGCAATGCTGGATAGTTGTGGGGTAGAGCACACCGATCCACCTCCCATTTTTAGAAACATTGTGCATGATGTTGAGATGCCGTTATACATAGGTTGTACTAAGTTTACGAAGCTTAACGCTGTGTTGAGATTGTATAAGTTGAAAGCTAACAATAGATGGAGCGACAAAAGCTTCACGTCATTGCTGTCTTTGTTGAAAGAAATGCTTCCTGAAGGAAACGAGCTGCCAATCTCAACATACCAGGTAAAGAAATTGTTGTGTCCAATGGGAATGGATGCCAAGAAGATACACGCATGCCCTAATGATTGTGTATTATTTCAAAAGGACTATGTGGATTTGAAAGATTGTCCAAAATGTGGTGCGTCACGGTATAAATTGACGACTTCGGGGGAGTCCAAAACTGGTTCTCTTGCCAAGGTGATGTGGTATCTACCTATAATATCACGGTTTCAACGCTTGTTTGCCAATCCGATATATGCGAAGAATTTGAGGTGGCATGCAGATGTTAAGAAAAATAATGATGGGATCCTACGACATGCGTCTGATTCCCCACAGTGGAAGAAGATTGATGTATTGTACCCTGAATTTGGTGAAGAAGTCAGGAATCTAAGACTTGGGCTTTATACAGACGGGATGAATCCATACGGGACATTGAGCAACCAACATAGCACTTGGCCAGTCATGCTTGTTATATACAATCTTCCTCCCTGGCTGTGTATGAAAAATAAGTACGTAATGCTGTCGTTGTTGATATCGGGCCCTAAACAACCTGGAAATGACATCGATGTTTATCTTGAACCTCTGATTGATGACTTAAAGAAACTCTGGGGTGAAGGTGTGATGACCTATGATGCTTCATAAAGAGAGACATTTCGTTTGCATGCTATGTTGTTTTGCACTATTAATGACTTTCCAGCATATGGGAATTTGTCTAGATATAGTGTCAAAGGAGCTAAAGCGTGTCCTATATGTGAAGAGAACACTGATTCAACAAGACTAAAACATGGCGGTAAGAATGTATATCTCGGTCATCGAAGGTGTCTTCCAAAATTCCATCCGTATCGTAGGAAGCACAAAGCATTCAATGGATTGAATGAGGAACGTAGTGCACCTAAACCTATACCAGGGGAGGTTGTTTATGAAAGAGTAAAAGACTTTGTCAATGAATTTGGTAAGAGATCACAATGTACTACACAGAGTGACAATTCTTCATTCAAGAAGAAGTCAATATTTTGGGATCTTCCTTATTGGAGTTCTTTGACAGTCAGACATTGTATCGATGTAATGCACGTTGAGAAAAATGTCTGTGATAGCATCATTGGTACTCTGTTAAATATACCAGGTAAGACTAAAGATGGGATAAAATCCAGACTGGACCTACATGAAATGGGAATAAGGTCAGAATTAACAGAATTATGTGAAATGGGTAATAAAAGAACATACTTACCTCCCTCTTGTTACACGTTGTCTAGAAAGGAGAAGAAAGCTTTTTGTGAATGCTTGGTAAATGTTAAGGTGTCACATGGTTACTCATCCAACATTCGTAGATTGGTATCAATGAAAGATCTGAAGTTGATAGGTCTTAAATCTCATGATTGTCACACTCTAATGCAACAAATATTGCCCGTGGCAATTCGATCTATATTGCCGAAGCATGTAAGGTTTGCAATCACCAGACTTTGTTTCTTTTTCAACAGTCTCTGCAGCAAATTATTGACCCTGAGACTCTCGATAATTTGCAAAGAGAAGTGGTTGTTACCCTATGTCAGCTTGAGATGTATTTCCCTCCTTCGTTCTTTGATATCATGGTACATCTTGTTGTCCACTTGACTAGGGAAGTGAAAATCTTGGGACCGGTTTTCTTGCATTGGATGTATCCCTTTGAACGATACATGAGCATTTTTAAAGGTGATGTTCGAAACTGTTATCGGCCTGAAGGGAGTATTATTGAAGGTTATGTGGCGAGAGAGGTTATGGATTTCTGCAATGACTTTCTCAGTGGTAATGACACTCCTGATAATGACAAGAATATTGACGAGCTATTTGGCAAAGGAATTTTGGGATCACGTGTGAAAGTAATCAGCCGTGAGCAGTTGGAACAAGGTCATTTGTATATTTTACACAACATGGACGAAGTGAACATTTATATCGAGGAACATACCAATTTCATCAAAAGACAATATCCTCGAGCCAATACAATGTGGCTTGCTAGAGAGCATAACAAGACTTTTATTAAGTGGTTTGAAGATAAAGTCTTACATCAACTATCTCAAACACCAGATGATATTACTGAAACTATCAAATGCCTCGCCTTTAAACCAAAGTTGACTGTTATGTCTTATGAAGGGTATGACATTAATGGATTCACATATTACACAAAGCACCAAGATGATAAGAGTGTCGTCCAAAACAGTGGGGTCACCCTTCGAGCATCGACTATGTTTTTTGCAAGTGCAAAGGATAAGAGTCCATGTGAAGCTAAAATGTCATATTACGGTGTCATTGAAGAGATATGGGAATTTGACTACATAGATTTCAAAATTCCGCTCTTCAAATGTAATTGGGTTGATAACACCAAAGGAGTTATAGTGGATGAATTGGGTTTCACTTTAGTGAACTTTGAAAAGATTGGCGAGAAGGCTGAACCATTCATATTGGCATCACAGGCGAAACAAATATTTTATATCGATGATCCTGCAAATGATAAATGGTCGGTTGTTGTTCATGGTAAAAGACAGTCCATTGAAGATCCTATAGATGAAGAAGAGTACTATGATAAATAAGATGACTCCAGTCCATTCTCAATTGGGTTGCCAACTCCACAAAATATTGAAGCTAATGATGACTTATATGTGTGCGGAGATCACAATGAAGGATTGTTAATTGATAAAAGATCACAATTTTAGAGGCATGCATGTTTATATTTTTTTATTGAAGCTAAATGTTTACTTTTTTAATATCAATATCATTTTCTGATTTGATGTTTCATTATCTTCTAGTTAATACAAATGCTAAACATTGTGGGAGGGTGCTAAAGAACTATAGGACCAATCTCACCCGAGATTACATACGCGATGCTGAGAATAGGTTCTTGATTGATTCCAATTCTAGACATTGATCAGTATTTCACTAACTCTACACTAATAATTTTTGTTTGTATTCTCTTTGAAAAATAAATATAGGAAGAAGGAAGCCACACAGTAATGGAACTACTTGGACCCCAAAGACTGGGAGGAGTTTGTTACCCAAAGAAAAACAGATGAATTCAAGGTATTAAGCGCCACTCCCAATTTAATTAATATACATTTTTATGTATTCACCTATTCAAGATTAACCTTTATTGTTACTAACCAAATCAATGTGCACCACACACAAGTGCTTCAGATTCATATAACAACATGACAGACTAACACATATATAGTGCATAACAACAGCAGCTCCGAATTTACATACAACACTAGCTTAGTACATATATAGTGGGACTAAGGTGACGATCCCACCTGCTAAAACAGGTTACCGACAACTACATGTTACGACTGGGAGGTCGTGATTCAGCAACCGTATGCATTAGCAGGTGGATCTGTTTGTCCTCCTGCTAATGAATACGGTTGCTGAATCACGACCTCCCAGTCGTAACATGTAGTTGTCGGTAACCTGTTTTAGTAGGTGGGATCGTCACCTTAGTCCCACTATATATGTACTAAGCTAGTGTTGTATGTAAATTCGACACTTCTGTTGTTATGTACTATATATGTGTTAGTCTGTCATGTTGTATGGACATCGATTGTATTGCTCAGGTATTATATAGTCTCATTAGATAATATGAAATATATCAATCTTATTTATAGCTCATTAATTATATATATACATCATTCTCTTTACAGGTGTTTAAAGATGACCCCACTACATGAACGGACTTACCAGATGTACATGCTCCCTATACGATGGGAGAATTAAATGAAGTAAGAGAAGAATGGGCAACAACCATACAAATAGTGGGGGTTTTAAAATATAATTGGGATGTTGATAGTGAATAATGACTAAAGAATTATATTTTGTAAATGAATTTCTGAATTATAATATATGTGTGAATGTTTCTACATGTCTAGATGTTTCTACATGTGTCTGAGTGAAAATGAATGAAAGTGTTGGTTGCTATATGAATGTTTCTACATGTGTGAATGTGAATGAATGGAACTACATATTGCTAGCTACATGAATGTTTCTAAATGTGTGAAAATAAAATGGAACTACAGGTTGTATTGCTAAATGCATGTGTGAATATTTTTGTTGTTGAATTTGCAGGTTTGTGTCCTGTTGTTGGCTGATATCAATGGATGTCGTAAAACCTGCAGTTTCTCATCCTGCGACCAGCCACAGCAGGTCTGCAGACTGACAGAAAAAAAAAACAATAGGCGTCGGTTATTTGTATAACACCGACACATAAAGTTATAGTGTCGGTTTTATATAAATAACCGACGCCTGTTTCCTGTGGCATGAAGGTATATGGTGTCGGTTTATTATCTAATAACCGACGCTGATAGTGGCCAAGATGGCGCCCTTTCTGTGGCATGAAGGTATATGGCATCGGTTTATTATCTAATAACCGACGCTGATAGTGGCCAAGATGGCGCCCTTTCTGTGGCGCGAAGGTATATGGTGTCGGTTTATTATCTAATAACCGACGCCTATACCTTCGCGCCACAGGAAACATGCACGATTTAGGTGGCGCGCGAAGAGTTTGGGTGTCAATTTTGGAACCGACGCGTAATGGGTGAGCTTTTAGTGTCGCCCACATAGGTGTCGCTTAGAAACCGACACTAAAGGCCTTAAATAACTGACACTAAAGGTAGGTTCTGTAGTAGTGTGGGTAACTCATAGTCATGACTTAAGCCTATTATGAGATTTGAGTTTTATTTGATATTTAAGAATATTATTAAATATAAACTTTAGGATTGTAAAGAATTCAATTATGAATCTAACACAAAAAGAATAAACTAAATTGAAGTTAAAATGAGAGAGTTATGATCTTTTTAGTAAACATGTACTAAACTAACTTTTGGTCCATTTTTGCCGACCGTCCAGAGTAGGCTTTTTCAACGACCGCCAAGAAGGCCCCCGGTAAGCTCATCGACCGTCGAGAATTGTCGCCCATGATAGCCAATCATAAATTAACTATAATATTTTCTATAGATATATGTTTTCAACGAAACAAAGTGCAATGGAATCATGATTTGACCCTCTACACTCTCAGATCCTAGAATGACAAAAAGGAGACATAAAAGGAGATTTAGAGGGAAATCTTGGAGAAAACTCGAAGAATAGGGGAAATCTATTGAGATAGCCACAAATCATTGTGGTAAGTGGTTTATTTATGGATCCCATCTCCTTTCCTCTTACTCTTACTATGATTTCCCAGAAGATTCAAGACAAGGATCCTCTCATATTCTTTTCTTCATCTTTTACCTCTAAAAGGCATCGTTTATATTTTTTGGCCCAACAATATACCGTTTGGAATCAGTTCTCGAGGTTTGGAGCTCGAAGTCAAGACCGGTAGATTGGAATCTAAAATTTTCTACTTGTAGATTTAGATTAGTAAGCCAAAGATGGAATACAAGTGATTGAGTACTTCCTTTAAATAGTAGATTGCACATTGGATTAATTCCACCATAAATCTTCAATTCTAGCTTGTACACGATGACTTTGAAATGAAATATTTTCCTAATGTGATGAACTTTGAGATGATAAAATTATATTAGAAATGGATTCAAATCATCAATGATGAATTCTTAAAGTTATTGTAGAAGATAAAAGAACATACCAAAATTCTAGTATTTTTGGTTGTGTTTGAAATTACTGTATAATTGAATGAAGAAATTTGCATATTTGAATCCCCTTATTTGTAAATGATTATTTTATCTGATTACTTAGAACAAATATTTCAGTTATTATCTTTGAATTCATGTGATGTTATCACTATTTGTTTGATATATTAGTAAAGAGGGAGAAACCATATATGTGTTAAAAGTCAAAAGTTTGCAAATAGATATCATGAAATCTAACCAAAAGTGATTCTTTATACTGTGAGAAATTCATTAATTTGAGGTTATTGTTGATGAATGATATTTTAGTGAATGACTTGAAAAATCTAGTTCAGTTGTGCCCATGGTTTCATATATACTTGGTTGTATGCGAATTGTTGAAAGTAGTCTTTTATCAGTAACAAATTATGATACATAAAGTCGTTATTCAAGTTATGTGATATGTAAATGAGATGAATGAAACTGTAAGGAATGAATAATTTAGTGAATCAAGTGTTCAATCCAGTGTTCTTCAGAATGATAAGTGGTGTTGTACAGTGCTTAGTTTATGATATAGATTGATGATAATTTATGAAAAGGATTGTTCATAGGGTTAAATTAAGAAACTATGATTTGATGATTGAACTATAAAATTAAAGAGTGAATTACACATTAGATGACTCGAAAACTATAGAATCTTCATAGGAGGCCTGTATTGTGGAGAGGAAACATGCTTTCAAAATGGAGGTCTCAAGTAGGTCAAGGTAAGTTAGACCGCATCAGTAGGGTGCATGAGTCTAGGCCAGTGAGGGTGGACTCCTTAAATGATTGGTACTCAACACCAACCAGGTATGTCAATGGTACCTGATTTATGAGTTGTGGCTAACAATGGACATCTTTAGTAGGCCCATTAGTGTAGAAATGACTTGAGGGCTTTGAATCCCCACCTGAGTAACCAAGTTTAGAGGAGGAGTCGAGATATCAGATCCCTCCCATTAGCCGCTGAAATCTAGATGTGGTGATGCTAGCTGTAGGCATGGTAATGATACTACAAACTTAGGATCCCGAGAATGATTCTAAGTCTTGTACCGTGAGATAGAAGCTTGCTATGATACTTTCACATATTATGGTGCACCTCATGTGGGTTTAGGGCATAATAAGATGAATGTCAAGATATACATGAGTGTGCAATCATTCATTATTACTCTATAGTTATCTCAAGTGACCCTCCAGTTGTATGTTTTTGAGTTACTAGTTCCCTTATAATAATTCAAGTCTGTGTAGTTATTGATTTACTCCCTGTGATTATATATATTGGTGAATGATCATTTATTTTATATCTCATTAATGTTATACTTTAAATACAGTTGCTCAATAATATAATTTGGACTATAAACTGTTTTAAAATATTTCTTTGAAGTACTCATTCACTGAGCGAGTAGGATGAACCCCTCTACTAACAAATTTTTAGGGAAATCACATAGACTCAAGATGTCAATGCATCAGAAATGATCAGCCACATGAGTTAAGCATGAGACTCATTAAGTTCATTCAGTCTTTGTCACTCTAGGTCCTTATATAGAGTTGAGAGAGAGAGTTGTAAATGTTGATTTGTAACTTGGTTTCCTCTTAACAAAGTATGTATTCATTGTTAAGTCATATGTATGGAAAGGAATGGATGTTAGATATATATCTTTATTGTTGAAATAATATTGAAGTAATCAAGTTTTAATTTCCCTTGTAAATTTATTTTATGTGACTAAATGTGAGGAAACAAAGAGTTTGAAATCAATGAAAAAGTTAAGGGTGTTCTTTATATTATGTTGAATCCTCATATTATGCCCTAATATCATGATTAGTGGTTATCATGGGATGCGAGTGTAACATCTTTGTATCAGAGCTTAGGATGAGTCATCAAGGACCATTAGGATAGAAAGTTAGAGTTATACATGTGTAACATAGGAGGTGATGTGTCTGTAACTCTGGGAGGTCTGAGTGTTTGGATATCGAGGCCCAATATCTGAATATTTGTGTTGACCAGTATCAAGTTACTCTATCTATTCTTCTTTGGATGCATTGGCCAGGTATGTATAGGAATAATGTCTAAGAGAAACATTAGAAATATTAGGGTTAGAAGACCAAAAAGTAATGAAGGAATCAGAGCGTAAACATAGAATATCATACAGCTTCTATTTTATATTGTTGTTTTAATTGGATATTAATATAAATGCTCTTATGCATTTGAATTTAGATATTCAATTTTTAGAATAATATATGATTCTTTAAGATTGTTGTACATTGTGAAGTTTCTTTAGTTATTGCTTGCATATTTTATATTTAGTAGACAAGAAATAACTTTAAATGATTTTTTCCTAAGTGGATGTTCTTTCCACATATATAAGATAAGTGGGATTTAATTAACCCTGAGTAGCTCTTGGCTTCAGAACTATAGGTTTGGCCTAGTCCGACTGGAAGGATGTGATACATGGATCTAATAACCCCTATTAATAAGGAAATAAGAATAAATTGTGGGAATTAAACTCAAATTTTAGGAAGAATGTACAAACACTAAGATTTGGAAATATAAAGGAGAGACTAGAATAACAAAGAATTAGTTAGAACTGATTCAAAAATCTATCTTGGGGACTCAAGAAAGAATCCCTAAATTTGGGATAAAGGAAGAAGGAATATAGATTCAAGACACATATTAGTATACATCACAGAAAATGAAAAAGAAAGAATGGATAAAGAAATTTGAATCACATGATAAATTGAGGCATTTTATTTAGTTTTAAATAAAGGACAGTAAAGAAGAAAGGGGTTAGATAATATTAAAGGCACACAAGAGAGGGATCATTTTGAAAGCCTCATGATAATGAAGAATTCCAAATGAAGAAACAAAATATGAAGAAATCAAAAGAAAATGACATAAAGTTGGGGTTAAGGTTAATGATCAATACTACATGGAATTCTTAAATATTATGTAAGGGAAAAACAAGAAGAAAATATGTAAAAGGCTAAGACTTAAAGAATCAATTACAAGGAATGGATCACACAATCGAGTAAAATGCATTTATATACTCTGAAATAAGGAAAAATGATGGAAATGATGAGTTTGGTTATGGAAAGAGGGTTACATGTTATAATAGAGAGCATGGATTGTCTCATTGCATTTGATTTCTAATGCATTTATCCTCACTACCTTTTAATTCAAAGTCTTTGTGGAGTAACGACCTAGTTACATGCTATTTCATCAAAGGACAAGTGCCTTGTGTTGAAGCACCCTCAGATCAATGATGGTGTTCCTTGAATCATAACCAATGGCTGATTGGTTGTGAGTAGGTCGATTGTAACGACCCCACCTCTCGGTAACCCCCAATTAAGGGAGACCGAAAGGTCAGTGCCGTTATCCAATTAACAGGATCAAAGGTTTGACAAATAATCAATAACAATTATGAAATTCTACTAACTAACTGGAATTTGGTATAAAATTAAAACTTTACTTACCTTTGAAAACCTCGAAAATCTATCTATCCTGGTCTTGAATTATTCTATCTAATCCTCTTGCACTTTATTTCTTTTTCCGCAATGTGTCACTTTACTGTTTGTTCTTTCAATTGATGTTCCTAAAACGCCGACAAACAAAATGTCGGTCAATATATCGAAATATACTGGTATCTGGAACAACCAAAATCTTGCAAATATGACTAACAATTTAATAATCACAATCAAATTAATTAACAAGCCAATTTATACTTTTCAGTATGACATTCTCCACCGCTTTTGCCCTAACCCTGGCATACCCACCTTAGGGTGCCCTTTTCTAATGACTTAAGGCCACCTTCTCATTCCCGAGCTTGGTGCCTGGGGGTCACCACTCATGATGCCCACTAGTCATGCAATATCATAGGCCACCTTCTCATTCCCGAGCTTGGTGCCCGGGGGTCACCACTCAAGGTGTCCATTGGTCTACCCATTTGGGCCTCACCTTTAGCATCATCCATTAGGGTGGCATGTAGGTGCGAGAATACATACTTCTATTTTTAATGTGATAATCATAGTGACTTTATGATTTGCAAATATGAACATCCAACAGATAATTTGCATTCAATGCGATTAACCATCCGGAAAATCCTCGGGAAACTAAGGCGGTTATCTATAATTAACCACATACCTGATCCAGAGCAACTTGATTGTCCAAGTAATAAGGATAAAGAACCAATCAACAAGCAATCAAAAATATCCTGAAATTAATGCATACGATCCAAGTGTTATAGTTTATCCAGAACATTCTAAAGCTAGACTTGGATTCCACCTTAGGCTTTCTAGACCACATTAGGGTTTTATTAGGGTTTTTGCCTTCATAACGTTTTTATCATATTAAATGCTCTCTTAGTTCATAAACCCTAATTTCAACATCATAATCCCAATTAAATTTGATTATTTCTCTTTTATACCAAAACTACCTTCTTTATCCTTTTAAGTTATTTCAAGGTCATTAGACTCAATTATCACCTTTAGTTTCTTTCAGATTAACCACTCATAATTCATGGTGGTCTAATTCCCATATGAACTCGATTTGCCATTAATTCCAACTTTTTTTTCATGAGAAAACCCTAATTACCACCTTTAGGGTATTTATTCACAAATTAGGAACTTTAATGCTCGAAATAGCATATTCCTACTTTAATCATGAAATTAATCAATTAAAGCCATTAATAGTCGAATTAATCAACATTAGGGTTTCAAGGCCCATTAAAGTATATTCATGCATATGAAACTCCAAATTAACTAATTATATGAAAAGTTCATCCTTTTTCTTTCTAAAGTCCCTTTTTATCATTAACAGGCTAATATCCACTTTAATCAGCTATTAAACCTTACTAATCACTTTAATCATATCAAAATAGGGTTCTTTAAACATTATTACATATAAAGCTAATAATCTCCATTACTTTTCGAATTGAAATCAGAATTAGGCTCTAAATATATTTTATTTAGATTCATCTCGATTTTCTGAGCAATTTTCATATTTTGTATGATCTTATCGGAGCTACCAATTTTAAGTTATGAAATTTGCAAGAAATACCTTTTTGAACCAATTGGAAGCCGCCACGTCACCTCCAGCATGCAACCCGGCCCGCTTTAGATTTATAACCAAATTACCAAGATAGCCCCGGTGCGGCTACCCATTTCTTCATGTTTAGGAGGGGTGTTTCCATCAAAACCGCCTAGCTCATCTTCCACCTCACGAGCAGCCCTAACGACGGCCGTCTACAGCTGTTCGTGGTCGCCTCCCTCCACCTCGAGGCCCGGAGCTTCTCTATAAACCTTATCCCTGAATCCGCCACTCCCTGTCGCAGCCAGCACGGTCTCCAGCCATGTGCGAAATGGCTGAGGACAAGAGTACCAGGTCTGCGGAACTTGGTTCTTTGCAGATGAGTTGTAGGTGACCTGGACAACGGTTCCTCTAGAACTGGTAAGGTGGTCACGCGGAATTAAAGGGAGGGGTGTCCAGATGTCCTTCAAACTCCCTCGGCGGATCCAGGGATAGAATTAAGCTTAAGGTTAGGGTTGCACGAGGAAGATGAAGAAGAAGAAGGAGGAGAAGAAGATAGTTACATGAAACTCCTCTGGAATTGTTCCGGGCTCTACCCCCTTATATAGGGGAGAGCACCCAAGCCTCAAGACAGTCCTATAAGAGGGAACAAGTCCCTTTCCTAATAGGAAACAACTTCCCTTACTTAAGAAGCAAAACTTCTCTATCTCCCTCATCTCTTTGATATATCTTTTCCTTGAATTATTAGGATATCAAAAATAACTTCTTTCATCCTCTTAAAACTTGCCCTTTATTTTAGTGGCACGAAACTCTATTTTCATTTAATAGGAAAATAGTTTCTTTTTATCAAATTCACAAAATTCATTAAGAATGTATCACATTATCCTTTTATTTTGCAATTTTGGTATTATCTCTTTCCTCTTTCTTCATTGGAACTCCTTGGATCCCAAGAAACTCTAATAATTCGAAATGCTTTTTATTGGATACTCATTATCCTTCTAGATGCATCTAAATGCATTATTTCACATTATCTTGTTTATTTCTTCATTAAAATATATCTTTTTGAGGTTTTCTCTTTTATTTTCCTTATTGGTATTCCTTTCAACATTTGGAATCCTTGGGATGCGAAATTCCACCAAGGATTACTCTATTATACCTCTTTTCACTTATTTTCCACATTTCATCAATATTTCCAATTTCTTTCTTAATAAAGAAATACTTAATTGATCTTTTCTTTTCTTATTGCTCTCTTTATGCAACTTTGGACTCCTTGGAACCCAAGGAACCCAAGAGGCACGAAATTCATTCTTGGATTACATTCCTTTGCCTTCTAGAGGTTTCCACCTCATCTCTCTTTTCTCAACAACTCAATTATTCATTAATTAATTGAATTTCCTTATTATTGGGCCCAATAGCCAATAAAGCCCACAAATCAAACAACAAGGCTGTTTTAAACGAAATCCATTTATTCACAACAAATTATATCATTATTTTTCCAAATATATTTAATATGATAAATTACATTTCTCATCAAAGGAACCCAAAATTTGGGGTTGTAACATCCTTCCCCTCTTATGAGAATTCTGTCCTCAAAATTCTATCAAGCAAGAAAACAAACAGGATAAGCCTTTCATGTGTCCATCATGGCTCTTATGTGGCTTCACCCTTTCCATGGTGCTTCCCAAGAACTTTCATCATCTCATTTTCTTCCATCTGAGTTCTTTCTTACCTTGGTATATCGTACCCTCATAGGTGACTCAGGACATTCCAACCTCAAAAGTTGAATAGGTTCAGGACTCAGCACATGGCTTGGGTACCTCACATAGTGCTCTAGATCGGACTCATGCAACACACCATTTTATCCTGAGGGGTAAGGTTAAACACAACCATCTCCACCAATCCATCTCAAATGGACCCATATATCGGGGACTCAGCTTTCTCAGCTGTAGCTTAGAGGGGTCGGATTTTCACATCACATATTCTCCTACAGTGAACTGCATATCCGTCTCCTTTGCATCAGCTTGTGACTCATGTCACCACTGGGCTCTCTTTCTCAGCCATTGCACGATCAAAGCGACTTCATCTGCACACACTTGTGGTTCTTTTCTGACCTTCACGAGGCCTCCTTCACCAACATCATCATAATGAAGTGGTGACCGACACAACCTCCCTATAGAACTTCTGGCATCCCGATAAAGTCAATGGTGGGTAACATCACATCTTAAGAATTGTCTCTATGTATCACCCTAAATGAGCACACATGCTCTCATCAGACCCTCTAGTCCGGATCATACTGTCCATTAGTATGGGGTGATAAACTGTACAAACACTGAGCTCTTCATGTATCTACTTCCACCTCATGGAAGTGAACCTTTAGGTCACATCAAGAACTTTTGAATTCGCATCATGGTGTAGTTGAACCATCTCTTTTCATATGTAGTTCAACAAGATCTGTCCCTTTCCAGAACTCTTCCTTTCTCATGTCATCTAGGTAAGGCGATCTACCATAACCCATATTGTATCTTGACCTTCTTGGTCTAGGAGAAACTCACAACATCCATAATGATGAACTCCCATTCCCTCTCTGGAACTCTTTATACTTTATATCCATGCACTGGGTTAATGGTGTTCGTCCTTCACCTCCTGGCTTGCATGGCCACATGCTACATGCAACTTTGTTTTAAGCATCCAGAATGCTACCATCACTTACTATCTTTATAGTTCCACGGTATATCATGTCCTCCTGTATTGTTATGATTCCTCAAACTTGATACCTCGGAAACCCTAAACCACTCTCAAAAGGGTTTTATTACCTTCCTATCCAAAGAAGTGTATCTGAGGTTCTATCACGATCCTCTTACTACATCAAGGACTAAACTGGCTACCCAAACAACCATTAACTTGTTCAACATATCTTATTACATCTGAGTGTTAGCCAAAACACATCTTCTTTCCAAACACAGGGTTAGTCGAACAACCTCAACTTCTTCTAGCTTCCAACTAAACTAGGTAGCTATATCTCAACCAGAGCATTCATTACCACTCCTTATCCTTAGGTGTTAGTTAATGTCGAAGACATACACCTTCATGCATTATACTTATCATCTCATCTCAAACTCTAAGTTTGTCTTCATCAAGAAACTATGAGCTCATCCTCATGGTGATCAAACTCCGCCTTGTGATTCCTTGTAACACTTGCAAAAATCCACTTAGTTCAAGATAAAACATCCTCACAAGATGATCTCCTTAATACTCTTAGTGTTTGTAAACCATCCATGTATTATTCTCTCCACAAAGGTATGTTATCATCTCTATCCTCATACCTTGTAGCAACGTTCCAACTTCCATCATCTTTATCCTTGGTGTAAGGCATGCGTACTATCCTATCTCTCACTCCCATAACAAGAGGAAATAAGCATTTGACTGCAATCCAAATACAGAGTTCTTCCTGTTCCAAGAGTAGAGATGGTACAACCCACCTTGCCAATACACTTTCAAATCCAAGTTGAAACGTTCCACATATGTCTCTACATCACAAACATCATGATATCAAAAATTACTTCCATGGATAACTGATCTGAAACCTACTTGGGTCACCACACAATCCTTGGTCATCTCCTCTAGGTCTACAGGGTGCCGACACTTTTGGGGTCATCCCTCTTCCCTTATGCATCCAGAGAGTGCCCTACTCATCTGCCCTTTGGGTCCCATGAGTTCATGAAGGTGATCAATCTCCTAACCCATGGCCCTCATACAATGATAGCTGTTACCCCCCGACCCTATGGTCATGTGCAACTAGGGAATTAGGCAACTCCTTCTTCCATCGGTCTTAACCATACCTGACCCTAGGATAGACTTAGGATTCTATTATGGTACATGTCAAACATAGAACCTTACCCAAATATTCATCATCTCTCTTCTTGCATTCATGGGATGACTTTCATCCTTTCATAAGGGTCATGGCGACCTGCCTACCTTGGGCGAGCCCCATACCGATTACCTCCATGGTAACACATCCACATGCACATCGAGATGGTTATCTATGGGTCTATAGGTTCATTCTCATGTCATGTACTCTTCACTTAGCTTCTCAAGATCCTATGAAACCTCCTTAGGTTACCTCAAAACCAACCAAACTGGTAAACTCCCTACCAAATGGTTGCTCTCCCAGGATGGGAGGAAACTACACCTTTATAACAAAGGTCACAAGCATCCTTAGGGTTTACATCCATATGAGCATGCTTAAACCAACAACTACTAAGGCACAAGCGTACCTACAAAACCATGCTAGGTCACACTTGTTCTCATCCTCAACATTAACTCAACTTAGTTGTGAGGGGTTCATCAAACATACCCTTAACGTAAGGGATTTCCTTTACCTCTACACATGAGGAGTACCATGCTCAAACCTATAGAGACTCAAATCTCATCATGAGCATCAAATACACTGCTTCCCCTCTTATGCCTAGAAACCCTAGGTTCTCCTTTGGATATCCAACTACATGCTCAACCTCTTAACCATGAATCAAGCATGTCCAAGGTAAGCCATGTACCTCCATGATCTTTCTACTCGAGCAACACTTCGGAGTTGAGTCCTCTTCCAGGGCAACCAACTAGGTATAAAGCCCCACAAATAGTTACTTAAACCTCCTCAAGGTCCAAAACACTCTTTATCTCATCCAGCAGGTAACCACTTATACCATGGGTACTAGAAGCATCATCCTCTCTCTAGGGTTTGGTTCCTCAAAAGGCAACCAAGATATCATCAGCCTCCATAAGGCAACTACTATCATCCACGTAGGTCGCATCATCTTTAACTCCCCACTATTCTTCAAGTTTTGGGGTTTTAGACTTCCAACCTCCTTGTTGGGGTCTTGCTTCCTCTCTCTAGAGCTAAAACCACCTCCAACCATACCTACTAGAGGTCCCTTCTCCATGAAGGCTCATGTTCTCAAGCAAACCCCTATGTGGTTGAAGCCTATGCTCAACTTATATCTTTATGCTTATCTCATAAGCCATCCATCATGCCCTTCTGGCCAGGGTTTCAACCCACTACCGTACCACTGACGTACTCTGGGGGAATGCTATCCCCTAATTGCATAAGCCATAAGGCTTCTATAGGTCCTTCACTAACTTCATCCATGAAGGGGCTACCCTTTGCTTAACACGCATGACCCTTTCCCGGGTTGCCAAAGGTGCTACATCACCCAACCTCACATGGCTCGTATGGCAATCCAAACACCTGGTCAACCATGACATCTAACTCATCATGTCATCTCTCTCTCTTTAATCTTCACTTAGAGTTAGGGTTAACATCATCCTCAAAGGATGTGCTAGGTCTCTACTTTTAATGGAGGTCTCTACCTCCAAGACTAATTCTCTCTACTCATCCTACAAACCAGGAGGTATATCCTTAGGTCTCTCCTGAGGGCAAAGACAACTCGTGTCATACGACCTAAGCATGTATCTATTCTTTAGTTTGCACTTAATCTATTAAGTTTATGTCCATGACATCTTATTTACAAGCTTTTTATTAATTTGGTGGAGGATTCCTTAGACCTTATTAACTTTTCCCATACCTCAAGAGGGTGAGGAGAAGAGAGAAAACCCTAATCCTTAAGGTCCTTAACAGAATTTGAGTTGAGAAGGGATGAACAAGATGAGAGAGTCCTATAGGTATCTTATTTCGAATCATACCCTAATACTTTGGCCAGACAGTCACACGGATCCAGGAGTCCTCATATTCTGACTAGCGGTGCGGAGGAAAATATGCCAGCCCCCGGTCATGATCCTTTTCTAGAAACCTCTGTCTTTTGGATAATCCTCTAATAACTCCTTTGGCTTCTACAGAATTTGCAAAATTTAATAATTATTAAAGATTACTTTGAGGAACGTATGCTCTGATACCAATTGTAACGACCCCACCTCCCGGTAACCCCCAATTAAGGGAGACCAAAAGGTCGGTGCCGTTATCCAATTAACAGGATCAAAGGTTCGACAAATAATCAATAACAATTATGAAATTGTATTAACTAACTGGAATTTGGTATAAAATTAAAACTTTTCTTACCTTTGAAAACCTCGGAAATTTATCTATCCTAGTCTTGAATTATTCTATCTAATCCTCCTTGCACTTTATTTCTTTTTCCGCAATGTGTCACTTTACTGTTTGTTCTTTCAATTGATGTTCCTAAAACGCCGACAAACAAAACGTCGCTCAGTATATCGAAATATACTGGTATGTGGGAACAACCAAAATCTGGAAAATATGACTAACAATTTAATAATCACAATCAAATTAATTAACAAGCCAATTTATAATTTTCAGTATGACATTCTCCACCGCTTTTGCCCTAACCCTGGCATACCCACCTTAGGGTGCCCTTTGCTAATGACTTAAGGCCACCTTCTCATTCCCGAGCTTGGTGCCTGGGGGTCACCACTCATGGTGCCCACTAGTCATGCAATATCATAGGCCACCTTCTCATTCCCGAGATTGGTGCCTGGGGGTCACCACTCAAGGTGTCCATTGATCTACCCATTTGGGCCTGACCTTTGGCATCATCCATCAGGGTGGCATGTAGGTGCGAGAATACATACTTCTATTTTTAATGTGATAATCATAGTGACTTTATGATTTGCAAATATGAACATCCAACAGATAATTTGCATTCAATGTGATTAACCATCCGGAAAATCCTCGGGAAACTAAGGCGGTTATCTATAATTAACCACATTCTTGATCCAGAGCAACTTGATTGTCCAAGTAATAAGGATAAAGAATCAATCAACAAGCAATCAACAATATCCTGAAATTAATGCATACGATCCAAGTGTTATTGTTTATCCTGAACATTCTAAAGCTAGACTAGGATTCCACCTTAGGCTTTCTAGACCGCATTAGGGTTTTTGCCTTCATAACGCTTTTATCATATTAAATGCTCTCTTAGTTCATAAACCCTAATTTCAACATCATAAGCCCAATTAAAGTTGATTATTTCTCTTTTATACCAAAACTACCTTCTTTATCCTTTTAAGTTATTTCAAGGTCATTAGACTCAATTATCACCTTTAGTTTCTTTCAGATTAACCATTCATAATTCATGATGGTCTAATTCCCATATGAACTCGATTTGCCATTAATTCCACCTTTTATTCATGAGAAAACCCTAATTACCACCTTTAGGGTATTTATTCACAAATTAGGAACTTTAATGCTCGAAATAACATATTCCTACTTTAATCATGAAATTAATCAATTAAATCCATTAATAGTCGAATTAATCAACATTAGGGTTTCAAGGCCCATTAAAGTATATTCATGCATATGAAACTCCAAATTAACTAATTATATGCAAAGTTCATCCTTTTTCTTTCTAAAGTCCATTTTTATCAATAACAGACTAATATCCACTTTAATCAGCTATTAAACCTTACTAATCACTTTAATCATATCAAAATAGGGTTCTTTAAACATTATTACATCTAAAGCTAATAACCTCCATTACTTTTCGAATTGAAATCAGAATTAGGCTCTAAATATATTTTATTTAGATTCCTATCGATTTTCTGAGCAATTTTCATATTTTGTATGATCTCATCGGAGCTACCAATTTTTAGAGTCTGAAATTTGCAAGAAATACCTTTTTGAACCAATTGGAAGCCACCACGTCGCCTCCAGCATGCAACCCGACCCGCTTTAGATTTATAACCAAATTACCAAGATAGCCCTGGAGCGACTACCCATTTCTTTATGTTTAGGAGGGACGTTTTCATCAAAACCGCCCAGCTCGTCTTCCACCTGGCGAGCAGCCCTAACGACGGTCATCTGCAGCTGTTCGTGGTCGCCTCCCTCCACCTCCAGGCCCGAAGCTTCTCTATAAACCTTATCCCTGACTCTTCCACTCCCTGTCGCAGCCAGCACAGTCTCCAGCCATGTGCAAAATGACTGAGGATAAGAGTACCAGGTCTGTTGAACTTGGTTCTTTGCAGATGAGTTGTAGGTGACCTGGACGACAGTTCCTCCCGAACTGGTAAGGTGGTCACGTGGAATTAAAGGGAGGGGCGTCCAGACGTCCTTCAAACTCCGTCGGCGGCTCCAGGGATAGAATTAAGCTTAAGGTTAGGGTTGCACGAGGAAGATGAAGAAGAAGAAGGAGAAGAAGAAGAGAGTTACGTGAAACTCCTCTGGAATTGTTCCTGGCTCTACCCCCTTATATAGGGGAGATCACCCAAGCCTCAAGACGGTCCTATAAGAGGGAACAAGTCCCTTTCCTAATAGGAAACAACTTCCCTTACTTAAGAAGCAAAACTTTTCTCTCTCCCTCATCTCTTTGATATATCTTTTCCTTGAATTATTAGGATATTGAAAATAACTTCTTTCATCCTCTTAAAACTTGCCCTTTATTTTAGTGGCACGAAACTCTATTTTCATTTAATAGGAAAATACTTTCTTTTTATCAAATTCACAAAATTCATTAAGAATGTATCACATTATCCTTTTATTTTGCAATTTTGATATTATCTCTTTCCTCTTTCTTCATTGGGACTCCTTGGATCCCAATAAACTCTAATAATTCGAAATGCTTTTTATTGGATATTCATTATCCTTCTAGATGCATCTAAATGCATTATTTCACATTATCTTGTTTATTTCTTCATTAAAATATATCTTTTTGAGGTTTTCTCTTTTATTTTCCTTATTGGTATTCCTTTCTACATTTGGAATCCTTGGGATACGAAATTCCACCAAGGATTACTCCATTATACCTCTTTTCACTTATTTTGCACATTTCATCAATATTTCCAATTTCTTTCTTAATAAAGAAATATTGAATTGATCTTTTCTTTTCTTATTGCTCTCTTTATGCAACTTTGGACTCCTTGGAAACCAAGGAACCCAAGAGGCACGAAATTCATTCTTGAATTACATTCCTTTGCCTTCTAGAGGTTTCCATCTCATCTCTCTTTTCTCAACAACTCAATTATTCATTAATTAATTGAATTTCCTTGTTATTGGGCCCAATAGCCAATAAAGCCCACAAATCAAACAACAAGGCTATTTTAAACGAAATCCATTTATTCACAACAAATTATATCATTATTTGTCCAAATATCTTTAATATGAGAAATTACATTTCTCACCAAAGGAACCCAAAATTTGGGGTTGTAACATCCTTCCCCTCTTATGAGAATTCTGCCCTCAAAATTCTATCAAGCAAGAAAACAAACAGGATAAGCCTTTCATGTGTCCATCATGGCTCTTATGTTGCTTCACCCTTTCCATGGTGCTTCCCAAGAACTTTCATCATCTCATTTTCTTCCATCTGAGTTCTTTCTTACCTTGGTATATCGTACCCTCATAGGTGACTCAGGACATTCCAGCCTCAAAAGCTGAATAGGTTCAGGGCTCAGCACATGGCTTGGGTACCTCACATAGTGCTCTAGATCGGACTCATGCAACACATCATTTTATCCTGAGGGGTAAGGTTAAACACAACCATCTCCACCAATCCATCTCAAATGGACCCATATATCGGAGACTCAGCTTTCTCAGCTGTAGCTTAGAGGGGTCAGATTTTCACATCACATATTCTCCTACAGTGAACTGCATATCCATCTACTTTGCATCAGCTCGTGACTCATGTCACCACTGGGCTCTCTTTCTTAGCCATTGCACGATCAAAGCGACTTCATCTGCACACACTTGTGGTTCTTTTCTGACCTTCACGAGGCCTCCTTCACCAACATCATCATAATGAAGTGGTGACCGACACAACCTCCCTATAGAACTTCTGGCATCCTGATAAAGGATATGGTGGGTAACATCACATCTTAAGAATTGTCTCTATGTATCACCCTAAATGAGCACACATTCTCTCATCAGACCCTCTAGTTCGGATCATACTGTCCATTAGTATGGGGTGATAAACTGTACAAACACTGAGCTCTTCATGTATCTACTTCCACCTCATGGAAGTGAACCTTTAGGTCACATCAAGAACTTTTGAATTCGCATCATGGTGTAGTTGAACCATCTCTTTTCATATGTAGTTCAACCAGATCCGTCCCTTGACAGAACTCTTCCTTTCTCATGTCATCTAGGTAAGGCGATCTACCATAACCCATATTGTATCTTGACCTTCTTGGTCTAGGAGAAACTCACAACATCCATAATGATGAACTCCCATTCCCTCTTGGGAACTCTTTATACTTTATATCCATGCACTGGGTTAATGGTGTTCTTCCTTCACCTCCTGGCTTGCATGGCCACATGCTACATGCAACTTTGTTTTAAGCATCCAGAATGCTACCATCACTTACTATCTTTGTAGTTCCACGGTATATCATGTCCTCCTGTATTGTTATGATTCCTCAAACTTGATACCTCGGAAACCCTAAACCACTCTCAAAAGGGTTTTATTACCTTCCTATCCAAAGAAGTGTATCTGAGGTTCTATCACCATCCTCTTACTACATCAAGGACTAAACTGGCTACCCAAACAACCATTAACTTGTTCAACATATCTTATTACATCCGAGTGTTAGCCAAAACACATCTTCTTTCCAAACATAGGGTTAGTCGAACAACCTCAACTTCTTCTAGCTTCCAGCTAAACTAGGTAGATATATCTCAACCAGAGCATTCATTACCACTCCTTATCCTTAGGTGTTAGTTAATGTCGAAGACATACACCTTCATGCATTATACTTATCATCTCATCTCAAACTCTAAGTTTGTCTTCATCAAGAAACTCTGAGCTCATCCTCATGGTGATCAAACTCCACCTTGTGATTCCTTGTAACACTTGCAAAAATCCACTTAATTCAAGATAAAACATCCTCACAAGATGATCTCCTTAATACTCTTAGTGTTTGTAAACCATCCATGTATTATTCTCTCCACAAAGGTATGTTATCATCTCTATCCTCATACCTTGTAGCAACGTTCCAACTTCCATCATCTTTATCCTTGGTGTAAGGCATGCGTACTATCCTATCTCTCACTCCCATAACAAGAGGAAATAAGCATTTGACTGCAGTCCAAATATAGAGTTCTTCCTGTTCCAAGAGTAGAGATGGTACAACCCACCTTGACAATACACTTTCAAATCCAAGTTGAAACGTGCCACATATGTCTCTACATCACAAACATCATGCTATCAAAAATTAATGTGAAGAGGAGCCCCATTACCCTCCTTCCTCAACTAGGTGCCCACAACTCATGAATGCCAAAGCGACAGAGCCTTCAGTCTCCTTGATCTCCCTGGCGATCTACAATCCACCTTAATCCAATGCTTCCATCAAGATAGCCTCACCACCATAGCCTATGCCTTTTGCCTCCTCCTTCTCCCCTTTGCCCTATCAACCCTCGACAACACCTGCCGTTCAAATGGTTACTCAATGTCGTTAGACCCATCAAAATCACATGGCATCTGAAAACCCTTCTCCTCTGATCAAAGGCTATTAACCATTAACTTCCATTGCCTCACCATAATCTTCATACATATTAGTCTGTTCCTGATCTGCTATGTTGCCCTACCTCTTTGTATCTGCCTGGTCATGGAAGCCCTACCTCAATCAATCTAGTCTGATCAAGATTTCAATCTGACTTTGACCTCTTCATAGTGCAACAACCTATGCTTTTTTTTACCCACGTCGTATGTTTGCAACAACATCATCTAAACCACCACCAATAGCCTGCATCGGAACCAACCACCACCAGATAGACCCTGCCATTAGAGTTGGCAATCAGGCAGGTCGAGTCAGGTTTGGGTTGTGTCATTTTAGGTCGAGTCATTATTGGGTCAGAGATAATTCAGGTTAACAACTTAGGGTCATATTGAGTTTTGGGTAAACATTGGGTCAGGCCAGGTTAGTTTCAGGTTTATAATTTCTTCAGGTTTAATTGGGTCAGGTGGAAGATAGGGCGGGTTGGGTTTCTCGGGTTGGGTAAGCTTTTTCCAACTATACCCACCAAGGTTGTGCAATAGTGCATGTCATTTGCAAGCTTCGAGATATGTAAATAGCACTTGCAACCTCATCATAGGTTTTGACTCCGGTGATCTTTGCAGAAGCGTCACCCACCTTACTCACTCCAATGACCATGATCAACCAGACCACCAAATGAAGGATAGATCTTTTAGATTTGCTACATGAAGTAAATACTGACATGATAATCAAGGAAGTTGGGGGTCAATAAAGTAGGTCAAGAAATAGTAAAATGTCTCCTGGAACTAGATCCATGAATAGACTCATTGTCTTCTTCATCTTTGATTTGTGATAAATTGTCATCTTGATCCTTGTACACACCTTGATTTGGAAATGCTCGACTGGAAC
This sequence comes from Alisma plantago-aquatica, assembly GCA_963693085.1. NCBI lineage: Eukaryota > Viridiplantae > Streptophyta > Magnoliopsida > Alismatales > Alismataceae > Alisma > Alisma plantago-aquatica. The sequence goes on along the minus strand of OY856410.1, from coordinate 1,235,987,733 downwards.
ATGTACTAAATTCTCAATTCTTTATTGAACTATTTATTTCCCTCTTGAGTTTCATATATATAAATTTGCAATAGTGGTAAACCATTTTTATTAGCCTTTGCCTCTTATTGAAGTTCACCAAGACTAAATTTGAATGTTGGATATTGTTGAGAAATTGAAATATTTTTAGATTTAATGTTGGCTCAAAAATTCAAAATATTAGCTAAAGAGCTTTGGCTCACTAGATTCGATGGGTCACATCCCCTAACCTTGCACAGTGGATAATGGACAATTAGAGGTCTCCCAATATTGGTTACCCCCACAGGAGAAAGTGTTGTTCTCTCATAGAGGGGAGAACGCTAGGCACCTAGACACTGGAAAAGAAAAAATATTAGATCCATTGTGCCCATGGATAAATCTTGTCATTTCCAATAATTTGATATCTTGATAATAGTTTTGAGAAAATTTAGTTGATTTTTAAATCTTGATATTAGTTTGAGAATCTATTTATCATTTTCTAACACCACTTTGAGTTACTATATATTTTTGAAACTAGCATGGAAACTATATTATCCTTTGTTATTCCTATAGTCCACCAAGTAATCTTACCTAAATTTGATCCCATAACTCTTTATTTTAAAATAACTCAGTAGTTAAATCTAGTACCAGCCTAGATGCCCTTTATTTTCCCTTCATGGGGTCCATTTTAGGTGTTGTTCCTTCAAGAACTCATGGATAGGTGATACAAAGAAGGAATAGAAGAGACATGCAAGAGTTGTCCTCTATTGAAGACTAGATATGAGTCAGTTCTTTTTTTTCAATCTTGTAATCTTATGTTTAAAGCTTCTGCAACTCTAATGTAAAAGCATGATTGAAATAAAGAATGTTTATATTTTTGATACATTTTGTAAATATTTTATTGTAAAGATCAAGTCTTTACAACATGGTAGCATAGCTGTGAACAGTTGACACTCATGCATTGTTCTAGGAGGTTAAAGTTTAATAACTAGTACACCTAGAACTTAGGAAAGTAGTCTACAACCAGCCTTAGTCTTTCTAGGTCTCTTCACCTAAGATAGAAATGGAAACATAGGTAAAATTGGTTTTCTAATAAACCTCACCATGTAAGTGAAATGAGTTGAGGTGTCTAAGGAAGGATGTCTAGTGAATGTTTAGGCATAATTACTCCTGGTCCACTTAGTTGGTGGTGGGGTTTCCTCACTTTACATACCGACCTGGAAAAGGAAATTTCTACTACTTGGGGAAATCATACACCCTAGACATAATTGTCAACCCAAATTAGTATGTAAAAAAATGTGATTACAACCATTGAACAAGCTAGTAGTTAAAAGGTGAATAGTGAGAAAAGACGCACAAAGTTTCACTTATGAATCTTCATTATAGAGAACCACATCCTTCTTTCCAATGCCATAATTGAAGTTACCTTGTTAAATCTATAGTTCCTACATGGATCTCATTTTCACAATCTAGTCATGAAGTTAGTATGGCCAAGTAGCGATTAGTATGGTGAATGTTGATTGTGACTTACTAATTGCATTCATTTTGGCCATTTTTAGTTTTTCATTGAAATATTTTCTAATAAAAAAGTATTTTATTTATAATACTTTATTAACAAAGAAAAATGATTTCATAAGATTTCATCAATGATTTCTTGAGCTAAGCCACAATCATGGATATATGAGAGAACCGTAGAGGAGAGTCACATGAGATTCTTAAAACCTAGAGTTAGGGTTTAAGAAAGTGAAGGGTACTAAATTATAGTTGGCATTCCTATTTAGATGTCTAGTTGAATCCTTTGAGGGGTGGGCATGATTAGACAATGGAGGTGCCAATTTCAAAGACAAAATCCACTTTAAGGGGTGAAGAGTTGTAACATACTGGATTTTGGTACTACATTTAATTTTGGAATTATTATATATAATTTTGTCAAATTGTAAATCCTTTTGCTTAATTTAGATTCATTATTAAAATTCATCGAAGTATCTTCAAATTTAAGCACCAAAGTGCAATTTTCATCAATTCAATCTAACCATTTCACTTGGGACCCAAAATTGAAGAACTCAATTCAATTATAAATTCTTGGCATTGGAATCACATTAAAATATAATTTTTATATTACATAATCACATATGAACTAGTTAAGAGATTTAATTTATTAGGTACCTAGAATTTATGAATAGAAGAGTTACTGTTTTTAGAAAATATTTTGAGACACATTAAGAATATGGTAAAAATTTTAGGGCCAAAGTATAGAAAACCTAGCAGGCATAAATCAATAAAATAAATGAAATCAATGTACACAATTTCATTAATATCTAGTGGATAACTGCCTGATCAAATAGGATTTGACCAAAGTAACGTGTGCCTGACTCCTCTTCTCAAGACGACCGTTTCTCCAGTTGTGATCAGTTTGGCAACCCTTTCCTCACCTCCTTTTCATCCTCCTCATTTTTCCTTCCATCAATGCAACCCTAAACCAACTTCCTATAAAGTTATTCCCAAATCACATGTGAAGATGTGCCCCCATCGTCCTCCTTCCTCAAATAGGTGCCCATAATTCATGGCCATAAAAGTGATAGAGCCTTCAGTCTCCGTGATCTCCTTGGCAACCTACAACCTGCCTTGGTACAACTCTTCCACCAAGATAGCCTTGCCACCATCGCATATGCTTTTTTCCTACTCCTTCTGCCCTTCACCCTATCAACCCTCGATAGATCATGTAGTTCAAAGGGCTACTCAACATCTCTAGCGAGCACTACAACATATTTTTTCTGACTTGTACATGACCTCCGCCCATCAGAACACCTGTGATCTAAAAAACATTCTCCTCCGATCAAAGGCTATTAACTACTAACTTCCATCATCTCACCATAATATTTAGAGATATTAGTCTATTCAGATATGCCACGATGCCTACCTCTTTGTGTCTACCTGGTCACGACAACCCTTTCTTGGCCAATCTAGTCTCAATAAGTTTTCAACCAGACTTGACCTCTTAGCAGTGCAACAACATGTGCTTGCTTTACCTATGTCGTATGTTTGCAATGACATCATCTATAACACCACTAATGGGATGCACCAGGAACCAATCACCACCAGGTTTAGAACCTGCCATGGTTGCACAATAGTGACCAACATCTACAACCTTCAAGACCTGTAAAGAGAACTTACAACCTCATCATAAGTTCTGACTCTAACGATCTTTAGCAAAGCCTGACCCACCTTGCTCGCTCCAATCACCATGATCGAATAGACCACCCACTGAAGGATAGATCTTTTAGATCGACTACATGAAATTAATACCTATATGACAATCAAGGAAGTTGGAGGTCAGACAAGGAGGTCAGAAAACACTCAAATGTCACCAAAACTAGATCCATGAAGAAACTTGTCTTCCTCATCTCATATTCATGATAAATAGCATCTTGATCCTTGTAGACACCTTGATTTGGAAATTCTCGACTGGAATATGCACTAAATTCTCAATTCTTTATAGAATTGTTTATTTTCCTCTTGTATTTCATCTACATAAATATGCAAAAGTGGTGAACCAATTTTATTAGCCCCCTCTTGTTGAAGTTACCATGACTAAATTTGAATGTTGAATATTATTGAGAAATTGAAATATTGTTAGATTTAGATGTTGTCACAAAAATTCAAAATATTAGCTAAAGAGCTTTGGCTCACTAGATTCTACGTGTCACATCCCCCAACCCTACATAAACAATTAGAGGTCCCTCAGTACATGTTACCCACACAGGAGAAATTGTTGTTCTTTCATTAAGGGGGGTACTCTAGGCACCTAGCCACCGGTGAAGACAAAATACTCGATTGATTGTGCCAATCTATAAATCTTGTCATTTTGAATAATCTATATCTTGATATTAGTTTTGAGAAAATTTAGTTCTTTTTGAAATCTTGATATTAGTTTGAGAATCTCTTTATCATTTCTAGTTACCACTTTGACTTACTGTATGTTTTTGAAACTAGCATGCTAACTATATTATCTTTTGTTATTCCTATATCCCACCAAGCAATATCACCTAAATTTGATGTCATAACTCTTTATTTTAAAATAGCTGATTAATTGAATTTAGTACCAGCCTAGCTGACCTTTATTTTCCCTTCATGGGGTCCATGTGTGGTTTTGTTCCTTCAGAAACTCATGGACATGTGATACAAAGAAGGAATAGAAGAGACATATAGGAGTTGTCCTCAATTGAAGACTAGATATGAGTTAATTCTTATTTTCAATCTTGTAAAATTATGTTTAAAGCTTCCACAGTTCTAATGTAAAAGCATGATTGTAATCAATATTGTTTATATTTTTGATATATTTTGTAAATATTTGATCGTAAAGACTAGGTCTTTACAGGCAGACTTTTAGTGCTCGATAATTTTTCTGGATCAATGAATTTTCTAGTTTTATGTGATTGACAAAGTTTTTGTATGTGCTTGACTGACAACCAAGTATTGACTGACAAGTTTTCTGAGCCAATGTCGATGATAATCTTTTGCGTTTGACCGATAGAATTGCTAGCGAGAGGACCGGCAAGTTTTCTAAGTCATAGCCCGGTGAGTTCCCTGACCAACGAGAAGCCATTTTTTAGGTCAATTAGGTGGAGCATGAGTTGTGTTTGGAGCGATATAGATGGAGAAAGATAGAGATTGTGAGATGTAAGAAAATATAAACAATTAAGTCTCTCTATTGATAATTAATTAAAATAGATAGGAGAAGTGTGTTAAATGAGTACTTAAAGATCAAAAAAAATTTTGACTGTTGGGGGAAACCCACCCCCTAGGCAGAGGCCCAGTTAGTAGGGATGGTAAACCTAGGAGACCCGTGCACCCGCACATCGATATCTCAATAAGTCACATCAGAGTCTGATTAACACTACTAAAAATTCAATTCTGAGTAGTGCTTCCAGTGGGAGTCAAACCTGGGACCCTTCGTGAGGGGCCCTGAGATGTGACCAGCTGGACTACTGCTCACCGACTACTTAAAGATCAAAACTCTAGGTCTCAAAATCATCTTCTCTTTTGTATCTTCTTTAATGAGAGTAAAGTGGGGATGGAGTAATAAGAGAATGAATTTTAATTGATACATAACCATCATGGTAGATACATCTATTAAATTTAATAATGGCACAATATGGAATGATGGTAAAACTCCAACATGATAAATTAGGAAAGTAATCTATCAAAAAGGCAAAGTGAAGGAAGGGAAATTCAAGTGATAGAGACAAGGAAGACTTTAATTCAAGTGAAGGAAGGGAAATTCAAGTTGTAAACTTCAAGAGAGATAAAGTTTGAATTTAGAAATAAGGGAATAATATAATGTCACAACAAGATCATGTTATTTAATAAGGATCAAACGCTACAATGTTTAGGGTTGTAGTAGTTCAAGGAAAGTCACTAGTGATTTGACCTTGAGAACACTACTACAGAAAAGGCCTTTGGAGTCGGTTATTTAGAGCCTTTAGCGTCGATTTCTAAACGACACCCAAGTAGGCACCACTAAAGGTCGACACCTTCAACGTCGGTTTCTAACCGACGCCATAACCCTTCCTGCCACCGAAAATAGGCCAGAAAGGGAACTATAAGCGTCGATTCTTAATGAAAACTGACACTATATCATGATCAAAGACGTCAGTTATTAAACAAATACCGACGCCATAACCCTTCCTGCCACAAAAAATGCACTAGCAAGGGAACTATAAGCGTCAGTTAGTAACGAAAACTGATACTATATCATGGTTAAACACGTCAGTTATTAAACAATAACCGACACCATATCCCTGCCAGCACAGCCGTGCTTCCCAACATGGCCGTGGTACCTGGCCACAATAGGCGTCAGTTCTTACAGATAACCGACGCTAGTCATGAAAGAGATGTCAGTTTTTTGCTAATAGCCGACGATGTATGTCTTTGTTGTCAGTTTTATATAAATAACCGACGCCTATATTCTAATTTTTTTTCTTATCAATTTGCAGGCCTACTGTATGGCTGGTCGGTAGGATACATAACCTGTAGTTCAGTTTTGAATTGCAGGTTTACAACATCCATTGATATCAGCCAACAACAAGCCACAAACCTATAAAGTCATTCACATTCAGACACATGTACTGATCAGATACATGTAGAAACCTGTAAAGTCATTTACATTCACATTCAGTTCCATTCATTTCATCTCTTTTCACATTCAGACATTCATGTATTGATCAGAAAAAGTCATTCACATTCACACATATGACAATAAAAAAAGTCATTCACATTCACAGAAAAATAATTATGAGAACAAAGTTTAGAAATATCATTCTTTATTCATCATCGTCATCATTATCATCAAATACCCAATTATATTTAAAAATTCCCACTACTTGTAGGGCTTTTTCCCATTCTTCTCTTACAACATCTAATTCCTCCCTCGTATAGGGAGTATGCACATCTAATAACTTTCCACCTGTACTAAAGTCAGTTTTAAACACCTACAAAGAGAATGACGTATATATATAATTAACAATATATAATAAAATTGATATATCTCATATTATCTAATGAGACTATATATAATACCTTATGTATAGTATCAATTACCATTGCAACATATTTGATGATTAGGTCCATAAATCGCATCACATAGTAGGCACATGCCCAGCCGTTATCTTGTGTAGCACACTATAAATTGAAACATACAAAATATTCAAAAATACAAATAAGCATAGTTCACATAAATAATGTATACATTGGAGTGGGGAAATTACTTTCACATTCTCCCAAATTAGTGGTTGATTCTTTTTCCTGGGGACCTTTCCTCCAGCTTTTTTGAACTCTTATAAAGCCCTACATATTAATGTAACACAATAAATTGCATAATTAAATAGTAATGTAATAACAGATGTTAACAGATATAAAAATATGAAATATTTCTCACAGAAATAATGGCCTTTTCATTGTGTGTCTATATAATATATTCAATTTGTTCCCTGCAGGATCTAGATAATAGAAAGTGAACATCTTAGGGACAATAACTAGTAACTCCCAATGCCTACCACTATAGGTAAGAAAGTTAAAAATCAATAACTCAAAATCCATAATAAAAATGTAATTTTCTTAAGTCCAAATTATAAGCAAAGTAAACTTACTCAACATTGAATGGAGCTATTATCACCGTCTTCTTATTTTTACCAAAATATTCAAAAGCAACACAATAGTATGAAATAACTGAAGAAGGGTATGTATCTACAAGACTAATCAAAGATGGAACAAAAAATCCCACATGGGAAAATGCAAAATCTATACATATCATGTGTAAGTGGCTGCAAAACATGTATTACGTATGCATTAATATATAAGAAACCATATCAATGTATATAAAACAAGGTATACAGATGTATAAATAATATCTCACCATATCCACAGCTCTATCATAGATGTGTTCAGCCAATCATAACGAAACAACTCCAACATATCTTGTATAAATAGCTTATTTTTGAATGATTGACATGCATTAATACCTATGCATTAATGCGTATGCAAAACTTATATAAATAGGTTGTTATCATATGATTGACCTGTAGTATCCTCAGGAATTGTAAAATTTATAAGGTAATTTCGATCATGTTCTCCGATCCATACTTCCATACCCCTACAATTAGGACCAAACGAGGTGTGTAGGTCCCTTGGAAGCCAACTTCGTAGTTGAGGAGATGGAGGTGGAGGTCGAGATGTAGAAGGTGTCATCTTTTTGACCTGTATATACAATTTCAGATCAATTGACTCATATATACACACTAACAAATTAACGTAATGTAAATTTACCATACAATATTAGTATAGATGACATCCGCTTTGGGCCACATTATCATTCCATCTTCTGCCTCACCAAGCATTTCAGAATTTGGGTGGGCATATGGCTATTGAAGATTCCTCCAATCAGGGAGTATATGTATCGAGCTCACATGAACCGCACCAGCTGGTACTGGAGTCCCATGAAACATCTCCCTTGGAAGGGCTGGGTAAGCCTGTGCCTTTGCAACGATATATTCTTGACTTTTTTGACGACATGGCTTCAAACCCTATAAATTTATGTAAAGAATGTTATATACATATATACATAAATATATCATCTTGAAAAGACTTGCTACTATGTCATAAAAATACTTACAGAAGACGTGCTAGGTGGTGGGTCTACATGATTACTCCCAACCTCTGCAGTAGGAGTAATAGAAGCGCGACACGTCACATGTACCGTTTGAGTGGCCGTCTGAGACGCCTGCCACTTCACCATTGATTCTTAGACTTTCCTCTCAATTAATTCATCTACCTATATAGGGATAAAAGAAACATATCTATCGATTATTGAATTTCCTTTCGTAATAACATTCTAAAAAAAGAATAGGTTACCTCAACTTGTAAAAAGTCCCGCTTTTGGGACAAGTTTGCGCTGGGATGGCCCAAAGAATGCTTTGATGCCCACACCAGCGCCTGCACCCCTAACATGTCCAGGATGCTCTGGGTTACCCAGAGCAACTGTCAATTCATCCCTTGTGCCCTCAGGTATGAACTTTCCTTCCTTCCTCTGCTCGTACAGCTCCCGCTAATCACCATCAACAAAAATTGGTAAGTAAATATAATAATAATCAATATCGATCGATTTCTCTAAGAGTTGAATTTTACTATTTTTGCAGCCGCCTCAGTAGTTGCGGGCTTCGTTATATCTCCCTTATTGTTTTGTCTCCCAGCTATCCACATAACATGGCGAGGCAGAGGTACGGGACCAATAGTAGAGGACTCCTGAGTAGCATCAGACTGAGTAGTAGACTCAGCCTGTAGTCTTTGGAGAATGCCTACATAGCCTCTTGGACCATTGTGTGGTCATGCCCATTTAGTGCATGCCTTTCTCTTTGAGAATCACTGATAGCCTTGTTAGTAAGCACTTTGATTTGGTTAGTAACACTAAACGTTAATCTTGAATAGGTGAATACATAAGAATGTATATTAATTAAATTGGGAGTGACATTTAACACTTTGAATTCATCCATTTTTCTTTAGGTAACAAACTCCTCCCAGTCTTTGGTGTCCAGGTAGTTCCATTGGTCAGTGGCTTCCTTCTGCCTAAATTTATTTTTTAAAGAGAATACAAACAAAAATTATTAGTGTAGAGTTAGTTAAAAAAGTGATCAATGTCTAGAATTGGAAATCAATCAAGAACCTCTTCTCAGCATCGCGTATGTAATCTCAGGTGAGATTTGTCTTATAGTTCCTTAGGACCCTCCCACAGCATTGCATCACGCATTTATGGTGCAACTTTTCATCCATATCAAATATACTCTGCAAAATAGAATTACTATTAACTAGTATCCTAAAATTTAGTATCTACAAAAATAGAATTTCAAATAATAATAACTCACACATAGTTCCTTCCATACTAAGTCTTTCTTTCCCTTAGGAACTTTATGCCAGGATTAAAAAATAGGACTACAATGGCTGCGAGTAAGAACCCCAAGATATGAAATAAATGAGTTGCAGTTCACTCCAACTGGATTTCCTGCATGATCGAAATCCACAGTCAATTTGGGTCCATTGCCCCTTTGCTGTAGTAACTTGTTCATCATTGTGATACCCCTCACTTTCTCAATTTTTTTTCTTCTCATCAAGTGCCCCAATTTCTTCAGGGGGTACATCACCTACCAAAAATTTGACAAAAAAACACACTTACATGATATAACTATAAATGAACATATAGATAGAAACCTCAGGGATATATTTTTAAAACTTACATTGTGAGGCGGCGCATTGATGTCCTCACCCTCATGGTAATCATCAGCACGGTCATCAGGAGAATGCTCAGCCATCTGAAAGTTCACATTCACATTGTAAAGTTTACATTGTAAAGCAATTCACATTGTAAATTGCACATTCACATTGTAAAGTTCACATTCAGAAAAATAAAACATATAAAAAAATATAAACATGCATGCCTCTAATATTGCGATCATTTATCAATTAACAATCCTTCATTCTGATCTCCGTGCACATACAAGTCATCATTAGCTTCAATATTTGGTGGTGTTGGCAACCCAACTGAGAATGGACTGGAGTCATCATACTTATCATAATACCGTTCTTCATATATAGGATCTTTAATGAACTATCTTTTACCATGAAGAACAGCCGACCATTTATCATTTGTAAGATCATCAATATAAAATACTTGTTTCGCCTATGATGCCAATATGAATGGTTCACCCATCTCGTCAATCTTTTCAAAGTTCACTAATGTGAAGCCCAATTCGTCCACTATAACTCATTTGGTGTTATCAACCTAATTACATTTAAAGAGTGGAATTCTGAAATCTACATAGTCAAACTCCCATATGTCTTCAATGACACCGTAATATGACATTTTAGCTTCACGTGGACTCTTATCCTTTGCACTTGCAAAAAACAATGAAGACGCTTGAAGGGTGACCCCACTATTTTGGACGACACTCTTATCATCTTGAAACTTTGTGTAATATTAGAATCCATTTATGTCATAAATGTGTACCACATATCCCATTCTTGACCACCTAATCTCACTAGTAAGTGTATAATGTGTATTGGATTTTCAAGAAAATTTCGGCAGCATTTCCCCACTGTTCTCCAAGTACATATGTACTTAGAGAACAAACGGGGAAATGCTACTGAAATTTTCTTGAAAATCCAATACACATTATACACTTACATCCTAAGTGAGATTAGGTGTTCAAGAACAGTCTCAAACTGGGGACTATCCAAGATTTACTCCTAATGAGTAAATCTTGAGTGGGTTTCTAGGCCAACAAATACATGTGTTGTCATTCTTATACCTACAATCCTAATTTCATCATTCATATCCTAGTTCTTCAAGTTAGGGTGATTATTGATGTCTTTAGAAGCATGATTGGAAATCTAGGGCAAAGTTCATCATTTACATTCCAAGCATGTCACGTGAGTGCATTAGTATTTCCCTTTTACTAAAACAAAATTGGTGTATTAGTGAGTCTTCAAATAGATAAACACTTGAAGATGACTTAATGAATCTTATGAATAGTCAACTCAACTATAGCTTGCTGGTTCTCATTCATGACTTGCATAATATTTTGTTGATCCTAAATAGAAGCAAAATTTTACATGCCCCATATGACCCTAGCATGTTGACATGCCTAGGTTTAAAGCACTTATCAATCTTGAATAATGTTGACATGCCCCCATAATAGGGAAAAATCAAGATGAGATCAATAAAAACACAAATCATTAAAAATGGACTGCATAATGAAATAATTGCTTAGTAATAATATATATTGTAATACAAACAAAAGATCAACTCATTATTTTACAACCAAACATTTTTTTCATGCATCTTTCATTACACATTTATGGCCATTATTCATCTAGTGACTAAGGTTCTAGATTGCCTTTTACTACTTGCTACTTAATGATTATAATGTTTAGTTATTGGACAAGAATCACAAAATATAAAGTCCGTGAGGATAAACTAATATTTGGGAATGATAATGTGGCTTCTCTATATTAAATATAATCTGTCTTTCTTTCTTCTTCTCAATATTTAATTATTACATAAGTTGTGTGTGAACTTTGAGCTATTTAGGGGCAGTCACACTAAATTACTTTATCATTGTCTACCCAAGCAATGGGATTGGATCGATGTAATAACACTTTTATGACAGTTGGTATCAAAGACTAACACACTATGCATCTTTGTAATTGTGAACTTAATTGTAAAATCCCTCATTTTTCTCTTATCACGATTTGAACTACTATTTTTTTTATAATAGTAATCATCTGGTTCATATACAACAGTCACGTTTGGCTATTGTTAGGGTTTGTGTTAACCCACATGGTTACATAACTATTTTAGGTGGAGACAGAGCAGAAAAAAGGGGGTTGAAAGTCATCGGTGGCGGCGAGCTCAACCAGTAGAGAAAGGTACCTATTCGACGACAGTGAGCAGTAGAGGCGGTAGGCGGCGGTGAGCAGCAGCAGTGGCGGGAAGCAGTCCAACAATAGTCTAGTGGTAGGCGACAATGAGCAGTAGTGAAGAAGGGATGACGGCGGTGAGCAGGAGAAGAGATCAGTGAGCACAATAGCAGTGGGGACCGCGGCGACGAGAACAACAGCAGTGACGACAAGCGGCGATAGGAATCGCACAAATCACCAGACCTAAGCGGAGTCAGCAATGAAACAGAGAGAAAGGGGAAGAGTCTGCTTTGCACAGGTGGTATTAAGTTAACAATAGGTGTCGGTTATTAAAACCAACCGACGCTTATAACAATAGGCGTCGGTCACCACAAACAAACCGACACCTATGTTCAATGATAGTCATCAGTTTCAACTAGAAAAACTGACGTCTATCTACATATGCTGACAAAAAAAATATTCTTGAATTATGACCATAGTCGTCGGTTTTCGTAAACAACCAACACCGAAGGAGGGGTAAAATTTTTTGAGGGGACAGCGTGCAAAAACACATCAGCGTCGATTATTGCAAGAAAACTGACGATAGAAATGGGCCCAATTTTATGTCTTGCAAAAAACCTTTAGTCGTCAGTTTATTTGTTAAGAACCGATGCCGTATTTAAATTTTGAAGGTAATTTTTTTTCACTAGAAAATTTGGATTTGACGGCCGATTTTAGGCATCGGTTTCTTCTTGACGAACCAACACTAAATAAAAAGTGATACCCGTGTCTAACCGTTCTTCACAAATAGATGTCAATTTGTGTTTTCAACCGACGCTGTAGGGTTTATGTGTCAGTTTCTTATATACAACTGAAGCCTGTAAATGTGACGTTATAAGCCATTTCTGTAGTAGTGGAACTAACAACTTTATAAAATAATCAGAAGAAACTCATAGTGATAGTAATCCAGGGTTTAAAGGTAGAATATGAGAAATATATATAAAAAACATGGAAATGAAAATGAGGTTAAGAAATAGATTTGAAATGTAAGAAGTGTGATTCGAATAGAAGGAGAAGTGTAACATGAGCAAAGTATGATCTGAAATAAATTCTTGTAGTGATAGAAAGAATAATGAATGATCCATTCTTACCTTAAATATATTAATGATTAAAGATGTTTATTCTAGATGATCAAAGTGAGAAGGATAATTAAGAAGTGGTAATGAATAAGAAAGAATCAGGAAAACAAATGGCTTTCAATAATATGTGAATTTGTTTTTAGAAGTATGACTAGTTAAAAGTATATCAAGGGATGTAAATTTGTTTTACATATGATTTCATTTGTGCATGCACAAGTAATATATTAATTAAAGAAGGGTGTTATGTTTTTTAATTATTCATACATGTAATCCAGTTCAATATAGTACAAATGTTGTTAATTCTAGTCTTGTAGCCTATGGGTGCTTTGTTATTAGAGTAGAACAATGGTAAATTTAAAAACAGCAAAGTGAGCTCTCTTTAGTAACTCTAATGTAATACATCAAATTATTATAGATTGAACCATATAAATTAAAATAGTTGGATTGGATTACCAATGCTGAGGCAACCCCTCAATAGAGAATGAAAAGATTCAAAATGGTCAATTTCTCTATGTCTTTCTTAGTGATTGATTGTAATAGGAATTGCTTAAAATTTGTTGTAGTTGGAAGAGAAATAAATGGCTCAATGTTGAAAATGTTATTCACATATGAAATACAAGAATTTAGTAACATATAATATTTTAGAAGTTTAAAAGAAATATCGAATGTACTTTGTTTATGTATTTATGTTTCTAGGAGGAAACCTATTAAGGAGGGAACAATTGTAATGACCGCATCTGAGCTTAATTGGAAAATTAGGTTTTACCTAGATAATTACATGCTTGACAAAAAATCAATATTTAACCCTAATTAATAATTAGATGTCTAGTTGTTCATAAAAAATATAATTATATGTATAATTGTGATGTTTCAAACCTAAGGATGAACTCTAATCATTCTTTTGCTTTGAATGATTAATGTTTGATAAGTTAAAGCCTTAATTAACCAAATTTAGTATTTTGATAGGTATATCAGTATGGTAATTTTTTTTTCATATTTTCTATGTAATTGGGATTTACTTGAAATTTGGATATGATGTAGATAACTCATAGTCATGACTTGAGCATATACAGAGAATGGGCTTTTTAAGCAATTGCCAAGAATGGGATTTTTTGGCAACTACTGAGAATGGGCAATTTCATTGACTGCTGAGAAGGCCCACTAAGCTCATCGACCACTGATAAAAGCTACCTAGGATAACCAATCATTAAATGACCATAACGTTTGCTATACATATCAGTTTTCAACAAAACAAAGTGTCTTGGAATCACAATTCGACCCTCTACACTCTTAGACTCTTAGAATGATGAAAAGGCAACCTGAAAGGTGATTTAGAGGGCAATCCTTGGAGAAGAACTCAAATAACATGGGAAATCTATTAAGATAGCCACAAACCATCGTACGAAGTCGTTTAGTTATAGATTTCATCTTCTTTCCTCTTCCTCTTACTACAATTTCCCTAAAGTCTTACAAGAAGGGTCCTCTCTTATTCTTTTCTTTGTATTCTACCTCAAGAAGGTGTTGTTTAGATCTGTCGACCTAACAATAGAATCTTTGGAATTAGTTCTCAAGGTTTGGATCTCAAAGTCAAGACCAATAAATTGGAATCCAATTTTTTCTATCTCGAGATTGAGATCAGTAAGCCAAAGATTGAGTATAGGTGAGTGGGGTACTTCCTTTAAATAGAAATTGCAAAAATTAGATTACTTCAATCATAAATCTTCAATTCTAGCTTGTGCACGTGACTTAGAAATGAATTATTTTCCTGATGTGATAAATTTCTAGATGATAAAATCATATTAGAAATTGATTTAAATCATCAATGATAGAATTCCCAAAGTTATTGCAGAAAATAGAAGAATATAGCAAAAATCTAGGGTTTTTGGTTATGTTTGAAATTACTGTATAATTGAATGAAGAAATCTATGTGTCTGAATCTCCTTATTTTTAAATGATTGTTATATATGAATGCTTAAAACATATATTTGAGTTATTATCTTGGAATTCATGTGAAGTTATCAATGTTTTCTTGATATTTCAGTAAAGAGGGAGAAAACCTATATGTGTCAAAAGTTGAAAGTTTGCAAATAGACATCATAAAATCCAACCAAAAGTGATTCCTTATAATGTGAGAAATTCATTAATTCAGGCTTATTCCTGTTGCATGACATTTTAGAGAATGGCATGAAAACTCCGGTTCAGTTTTGTCTAGGGTTTCAAATATATGTTGGTTGTATGTGAATTGTTGAATGTAGTCTTTTATCAGTGACAAATTATGATACATAAAGTCCTTATGCAAGTTGTGTGATATGTGAATGAGGTGAATGAAACCCTAAGAAAAGGGTATTTAATGAATCACGGCTTTTTAGTTTATTGTTCTTCAGTATGATAAGTGGTGTTGCACACTTGCTCACTTTACGATACATATTGATGATAATTTATTTAAATGATTGTTTATTAGTTTAAATTAAGAAAAGATGACTTGATGATTGAACTATGAAATTAAAGAGTGAATTAGACATTTAGATTCCCTAAACACTATAGAATCCTCATAGGAGGCCTGCCCTTGTGGGGAGGAAACATGCTTTCTTATTGGAGGTCTCATGTAGGCCATGGTAAGTCAGAGCACACTAGTAGGGTGCATGGGTCTATGCCAGTGAGGGAGGACTCCTTAAATGATTGGTACCCAACACCAATCGGGGATGCCGATGGTACCTAAGTTATGAGTTGTAGCAATCAATGGACATCTTTGGTAGGACCACTAGTACACGACGAGCCTGAGGGCTTTGACTCCCTACTTGAGTACCCAGGTTGAGAGGTGGATTTAAGATATCCATCTGCTCCCATTAACTGCCAAGATCTAGACATGGTGATGCCAGCTGTAGATGTAGTATTGAGACTACAAACTTATGATCCAGAGCATGCCTCTAAGTCTTGTATAGTAAGATTGTAGCTTGCTACAATACTTTCACATGTTGTGATACACGCATGTGGGTTCAGGGCATAATATGATGAATGTGAGGATAAATAGGAGTCTGCAATCATTCACTATACTTTGCAGTTATATGGAGTAAACCACCAATTATATTTTTCTGAGTTACTAGTTCCCTTGTGATAATCCAAGACTATGATATTATTGATTTACGCCTTGTGCTTATCCCGAGTAATACCAACTCCTTGTGCTTATCCCGAGTAATACCAACAATTATATATATATATATATTAGTTAATGATTATTTTTTATAGCTCATTATTGTGGTACTTTAAATTCAGTTTCTCAATAATACATTTTTTAACTATCAAAGTGCTTTAAACTATTTATTTGGATCACTCATTCACTGAACGAGTAGGCTCACCCTCTACTCAGAAATTTTAGGAAAAAACACATGGAATGAGGATGTCAAAATATCATAGAGGATCTGGCACAAGAGTTAAGTATGAGATTGGTTAACTGCATTCAATCCCTATCACTCTAGGTCCTTGTATAGAGTTGATAGAGAGTTGTAAATGTTGATGTGTAACTTGGTTTCCTCTTAATAGAGTATGTATTCATTGCCAAGTCATATGTATAGAAGTGTGAGAAAAGGACTGAATGCTAGATATATCTCTTTATTGTTGAAATCAGATTAGAGTAATCAAGTTTTAATTTCCCTTGTAATGTTAATTTTTGTTACTAAATGTTAGGAAACACATATTTTGGAATCAATAAAAAGTTTATGGTGTTCTTCATATTATGTAAAGTCCTCATATTTATGAACTAATCTCATGATTAGTGGTTATCAAGGATGCGGGTGTAACATGAACTGTGCCATTTTTGTGTAGGTGAGTTCCATTATTCATGCATGGTTGTGGCAAAATCTGAATTTGTAGTGTGCATGGTTGTGCCGTTATTCATGCGTAGTGTTCCATTTTTTGAAAATTCAATGTCCTAGTTTTTTTATTAGGGTTCTGCCATTATTTGTATAGGTGTCTGCCATTATCTGTGCATGTTATGCCAATATTCAATCTAGCAGTATGTCACTTTAAAATTGTGTATGGTGTCATTATTCGTGTAGGGATCTACCATTATCCGTACATGTTGTGACAATATTCAAACTCATAGTGGACCACTTTACAATCATGCAGTGTGCCATTATTCATGTAGGGGTTTTCCATTACCCGTGCACATTGTGCCAACAATTGAGCTTGTAGTGTGCCACTTTCCAATTATGTAGTGAGCCATTTTTTGTGGTGGCGTGTTCCATTATTCATGCATGGTTGTTCTAGAATATGAGCTTGTAGTATGAATGATTGTGCCATTTTTCATGCACAATGTTCTATTATTCAAAAGTGTAGTTTGCCAGTTTTCATGTAGGGGAGTGTCATTATTGATGTAGGATTGTTCCATTATTAGTTTATGGTTGTTTCAGTATTCTTGCATGTGTGTTTTAGTATTCATGTGAATTATGTTTTGTTTGTTTTTTAATTTATACATTTCTATCTAATATTTTGTTTGTAGAAAGATATTATGCTCAACTTGGAATCCTTAAAAGATTTTAACGAGGTCTGTGAATATCACAGTATCAATGACATTTTCCATATGGACTACCTCAGAGAACACCAATCCATCAATCATAGAGGTTGTGATTATGCATGACCTAGTCTCTAATCTTTTTAAGATCACTACGACTAATCTTACCTAAAATAATTGTTGAATTCTTACAAACAGTAAATGATTCTGATATGCTATTACAAACACTTCTTGAGGTTTTCCTTGGCTTCCCTACAGAGGTGTTTGTCATGCTAAACAACTGGGATTTTCATTAGGAAGAAAGATGGCTCTGTACTACCCAATATGAAATGAAGTTGTGACGTCTCTGAAGATCATCCTGACAGCCACAAGAGTAGTTTCCATATGTTATGAACAGAGGACTCATCTAGCTGTAGGTATTTAAAAATATGTTCATGAAGTATTGGTATGGCCAAATTCTATTAAATAAATTAATCTAATGGTGAAATCCCCACTATATATCAAGGGTGTGTAAGAAGATGGCTATAGATATAGTTGGTACTCGTAGAAATGAAACATCCATCTAATTGGAGAGTGCACATTGAAAGCCCTAAAATGGGGCTTATAACATATTGAAAATGTACTCCTATTTGCATTGCTAACTTATGTAATATAAAGGAATTTATGTGTCATAGTTGTTCATTCTATTATGTGCCTACTTCCTAGTGTATATGTGTCCTTTTTTACTTGTTGATGTTCTATCTGTGCCGAACATAAACAATTATGTTTTCTGCCAATCTTCCTGAGTTTTTGTGCCACTCAATTCATTAATGAACTATACTCCCTTGCCGACCTCTTTAATGATCATGCTTGGATTGTTCATGGTGATTTTAATCCTACTAGATTTTTCTAAGAGGAATTTCAATAGATTCACTTACCAATCTCACTTTGATAATATTGAATTCTTCAAAAACTTCATTCCATACCAAAATATGACCGATCTATTTACCTCCAATGCTAACTTGACATGGAAGAGAAGTGACTCTTGGTCTGAAATTGATTGCTTTTTGGGCTCTAAAAATGGGACTCTTCGTACCCTTTATCTCATTGCTTGTCTTCTTGTAGAATTACCTCTTATTATTCCCCTATTATCATGTATACATCCTTCCAACCTTGGGATCCAAAACCTTTCCAATCTGAATTCTTTTAAAGAATACTCTCTTCTTGTCTTAAGTTGTTTCAAGTAGCTAGATTAACTTTCCTTCAGGTTATGCTCTGAGATCACTTTTCAAAATCACATCAAGAGATTTAGATCTACACTTTGCTCTTGAAAAAATAGGAATTTTGGGAACATTCAAAAATCCATCTTCACTTAAGGATGATATCCTCACTCTTCACACCAATTTCAATTCTTACTATGCTACTACTAATTTTGAAAAGTGGAATTAAGTGAACCAAATCATCCCTTGAGATCCTGTGGAAGAAACACTTCAAATCTCACCAGATCAAAGATTAGGATAGAAACACCAAAAATTTTCCACCATACATGCAACAAAGAAAGTGTAACCCCTCATACTTAATATTGTAGTGACCTAGTTTAAACTTAGCCATCTAATTAGGGTGTACTTGGATGATCACATGCCTAACTAGAATGATAATTGATTAATCTTGATTACTAGTGAGAGTCTATTTACAACGTTTTAAACCTGATCCAAAACTCTAAATATGATTTTATTTTGAAAATTAGGATTTGAGAATTATAAACCCTAGTCAGACAAAATTAGGGTTTTAATAGTATATACATACCAAAATTTATAAGTATAGGAGTGCAATAAATGATTTTTAGTACTTTTTCCAATTCTTATTTCTTTGAATTTTGGATATAGTTTGGATAAATCAAATTTGAGTGTTCTTGGAAAATTTAAGAATTTTTGAGTGTTGATTGGAAATTTTCTTAGTCTCAGATTCTACCTAGGACAAATGCGGACGACCATGCATTCAAGCTGAATATAGCAATCTATTTTTTATTTGTTTGTTGGCTTATCAAAATAAACTAAATTTTAATAGTAGATTTTATACTTGATTTTAGAGAACGTGGTAGAGTTTTATAATTTTGGAGCATGTTTCACTAACACAACCCTTCATCATCTCAGATATTTATCGAGAACATTCTCAATCAATGACAAATTCTTCTCAACTAATAAATACAATGGAAGACTTATTTACAATTGTTACAAGCACCAAAATTGATCTATGTCTCTAACCTAACACCCTAGTAGCTCCCATAATCGATAATATGATCTGGAGGCACATAATTCTTGAGAGAGTAGGAGAGTTAGGGTTTGGGAGGATAAAGATGTACAAATCCTTACCTAGGGTTTTTATAATCCTAGGATCGATGAATCAACCAAGTAATTCTTATGTATATGGATCTTCTTGATAATTCTTCTATCAAATGTATAGATTCTGTTCCTCCTTAGATTAGATTCAAAATGGTATCAAATCACCCTCTTCTATCACTCTTTGTCTACAATTCTACATTCCTAGGGTTTTTGAGTCAGAAGGAAGAAGAAAATGATGGAATGCTTAAAGTTTGATTGAGATTCAAGAACCTCAGATCTTAGGCTACAAATTTAAGGTGTTTACACCTGATTTGAGTGGGTACTTCCATATACCAATAGATTACACTAGAATGGTTTGAATCCATACAAAATCCTTAGTTCCTTTCACATGTGACAGTAAATCTAAATTATACTTTTCACTTCACGTCATTACAAGACAGTTTAGAAATGGTTGATATTCTGATTTTATGATTTTTAGATTATGTTATAATATTAGAAATAAATGTAAATAATCTAGAGTAGAGTTTAAAAAGTTATCTAGGAATTGATAAGAAAATCCCAAAACCTAGGCTTTTGGATATATCTAAATCTGTGTAATTATGAAGTAAAGAATATTCATGATTTTAATGTCCTTATACATTGATTGATTGTTTAAATGAATGTTCAATATAGGTGCCAAATACAAGTTATGGTGTATAATTGAAGTTGTCAATATTTTCTAGATATCTTGGTATATATGGTGAAACCCTAAGTTGTCATTGATTAATTTTGATTACTAATGAGAGTCTAATTCTGATGTTTTGAACCGAAGTAAAAACTCTAAGTATGGTTTTATTTTAAAAGAAATTAGGATTGATGAAGTGTAAGCCCTAGTCGACCAAAATTAGGGTTTTGATATAAATATGAAATTTGGTAAGTATAGAAGTGTAGTAAATGTTTGTTATTATTTTTCTTGTAACTATGATTTATTTGAAATTTTGATATAGTTTTGATAACTCAAATTTGAGCATTCTTGAAGAATTTCAATTTTTTTAATGTTGATTGGCATGATTTCACCTATGAAAACTCAATAGAACATGCATTCAGGCTGAAATATAGCAGTCTGATGTTTGAATTTTACTAATTTATTAACTTATGAAATTGAGATGAAATATTAACATTACCTTTTTATTATTTATTACAACGAACATGATTAAGTTATATAATTTTTAGAACATGTTTTACTGACCCAAAACCATTCATTGGTTGAGATATTTACCAGGAACAATCTCGACCGACGAAAAATTCTGCCCAAATGGAAAGTGCAATGGCCGGCTTGTTTGCAAACATTACAAGCACCTCAATTGATCTATATCTTTAACCTAACATCCTAGTAGCTTCCATTATCTATCATGTGATCCAAAGACACTAAATTCATGAGAGAGAAGGAGAGTCAGGGTTTGGGAGGAGAAAGTGATGGAGATTCTCACTTAGGGTTCTTGATACTTCTTCTATCATATGTACATATTTTGTCCCTCCATTTTTGGTTCAAAATGGTATCTGTGAAAGACTGGATTTTTGGGCTTAATTTCGAGGACGAAATGTCTTTTAAGGTGTGTAGGATGTGATAGAGTGATCTTTTGGATTCCTTAGATATCTAAGAACATAAGTGAACTCTTGTGGGTTTGAGTTGATTTAAGAATTTTAAGTATTTGAATAATGTTTTGGAATAGACCAATGTTGATAGCAGAACTCTGAGTTCATGTCTCCTTGAGGTATTGTAGTGATAATTCAAATAGTAATAGTTTTGGTACCAAGATTTCATCGAAAGTTGATGATATGACGAGGAACCAATGGTTTAGATTCTAAGATATTGGGATATTCCTGGAGAAAAGTATAGATGGTTGAGGTTGTTTAATTGACTAATATCGATGAACATACAACTAATATTTAATGTTGTTTTAGACTTAGTTAGGGAGACACTGGTTATCACATGGGTTGCTAATGGATAAAAGAGACACAAGCCTTTGACTAGACACATTATGCTTTTGAGTAAACAAGAAGAGCAACTAGTGTAACTGCATCTCAGCCACACAAGGACTCAGCAATCCATATTGCATGCCCTGCGGTTATCAGCTATTCGTAGGGGTGAAATACAACTGAGCCTCAACCAAACCCACGTCAAAGTCATGGCCCTAGAGAGAAACTTATGGGCAGTTTCCTTCGTCCGATCGTGGGCTACATTTAGAACCTCTCTCGGAGCATATGCAAGCCTGCGGAGAGAGAGAGAGAGACCCCCACACACCTCGATCGCTCCATTGTTAACTGCAGGGGAGAAATGAGATGGAGAAGGACTAGCATGATCAGATCGTAGCTGAGTGCTCAAAAGAGGGGAGGCTAAGGAAAGAGACCAGTTAGCCGCGGTGCGGAACAGAGGAAGCAACAGCCATCACCGACGGCTCACGGACCAGGAACAAGATGGAAGTGTTCATCTTGCACAGAGCAGATCGGAGAGATGGATGACGTCGAGAAGGAGAGAAAGGGGAGAATGGGTCAGTCGAGACCTTGTACACGCGACGAGCGCGATGATGAACATGTGGACGCCGTGGTGAGATCGCACAGACCACGGAGCAGAACCTCACCGCAGCGGCGGCGAGTAGGTGCGAGTGGAGCTCTAGATGTCTAGCTGGAGACCTGAGTGGCTGGCGACGCTCTAGATGATCAACCAAAGATGATGGAAGCCTTCGTAGGTTAGGGAGGAGAGTTGGATCAGTACCGGTTGCTCGCCGGAGCCCTCCTTCACGGCGGTGGGGTTGTGAGGTAGAGGAGCGCAAGACTCCTTGCCTTCATTCTGGTGTGAGGCGACACTCAAGACCACAGCATCAGGCGCGAGGCGAGGCATCCTTGCCGAAGGACAGCCCCACAGCGGCAGATCAATCCCGCAGACAGACCGCGTCGAACGAGGGAATGAAGGGGACGGAGAAAGAAGAAAGGATGCAGACCGGCCCATATTACATCCCGAACCGGCTCCAGACCAGATGAACCACGACCCAGTGTGAGGAAGAACCCGTGCCCTGGGTGGATACGTGGCGATGCCGAATTGGCCGCTTAAGGTAAAATGTTCAATTAATATGCAGATCTTTTAAAATTCATAGAAAATAGCACAGTGATCAGAAAAATGCAAATAAGATACCAAACTTCTCAGAAAAATTAGTGGAACACAATGAAAGTATAATATCAGGCTTTTGATGATTAAATCTCAATGATATCATGAAAGATGTGTAATGCTTATTTAATGAATAATAAATAACAAATGATGACATAAAATTATGGAAAAATGTCAGTAACTCCATAATAATGCTTATAGTGCACCTGATGTCAGTGATGATCATGTTGATGCACGAAATTATATAATTTGCTTAATATGTCTAATTAGGGCTTATAACCCTAAATAAAATGTATTAAATACACACATGCTCAATAAATGATGAGATTTACAGAAAACCCTCATATCTGTAACTGGAACATAATATATAAATTTGAGATTAGTTATATTCACGAAATCCATGTTATATGAAGATGAACCTTGAAACATGTGATGATACCCTAATTTGAGTAATACATTTAACTTAGAGTTAATATGTATAAATAATGATATGGAACCTGATGTTAGGTTATGTATCCTAATCTGGAATATGAGAACAGTGAGATAATTCTAAGATGAGAATGAAAGTGATAATGTATATATCCTAATGAGATAAAGTGAAACCCTAATATGAGCACGATTAGGGTTAAGAGGAGATATAATAGGATGAGAACCTGATGATAGTATATGGTCTTGTCTTGATCAGGTTTAACCAAAGATATAGTTGACATGAGGGATATCTGATGATTAGGTTTGTTCTTGATCAAGGTACGCCATTACCTCTTACTTGGCTTATTATTCAATATGCTTGTGTTATATGCATAGTAAAATACTTGGCATATGGTATTGGATGAAATGATTGTTCTGGTATGATATGTTGCCTGATTTTTCGTACTTATTGCTATGAACACATGAAACATAAGATATCTGGTCCATTATATGATAGCACTAAATCTCTTTGGTAGAATAGTGCATTGATGAAAGTACTAAATCTCTTTGGCAGAATAGTACATGTGAGCACTAAATCTCTTTGGCTGAACAGTGCATTTATGAAGTACTAAATCTCTTTGGCAGAATAGTACATGTGAGCACTAAATCTCTTTGGTAGAATAGTGCATGTGGTTGATCAAGTTTACATATAATGGAAATGTGCCTAAAATATGTGTTCTCTTCTGGTAACAAATATCTTTGTGCAACTATACGCCTTTTCTTATATTTTGTTTAATGCTGCCAAGTATTAGTTTTATCTTATTGCCAAGATATGATGAGAGGTATATAAAAAGACACGTAGGCGTACTCAGTACAATATTCTTG
The DNA here is from genome assembly GCA_963693085.1 of Alisma plantago-aquatica. Classification (NCBI taxonomy): domain Eukaryota; kingdom Viridiplantae; phylum Streptophyta; class Magnoliopsida; order Alismatales; family Alismataceae; genus Alisma; species Alisma plantago-aquatica. Next base: position 1,235,963,382 of record OY856410.1, on the reverse strand, counting down.
AAATATTGTGCTGACGTGTACCGCATGTAATCTTTTGTTTAGGTTGTGGTCGTATGCTCTTGAAGATCCAAGATAGAGAGAGTTGTGTAGCGAGCTGATGTACAGGTGGACCTGTTGTCTTAAGATCCTGTTGTTTAGTTGTAGAACATGTATATGTTTATTAGTTTGTTGTTCAATATGTAATATCAAATGTTGTAACAATTCATGTTGTAATTATATGTTGAATGGTGAACATGTGTTGTATGGTTTTATTATTGTTCATGTACATGTGCTACTGTGTTTCCTTCTGACTCCCTTGATTTTCTTCTTCTTAGCCTGGTGTGGGGTGTTTAAATTAGGATTCTCGCTGAGGTGTGATAGAGTGATCTTTTGGATTCCTTAGATATCTAAGAACATAAGTGAACTCTTGTGGGTTTGAGTTGATTTAAGAATTTTAAGTATTTGAATAATGTTTTGAAATAGACCAATGTTGATAGAAGAACTCTGAGTTCATGTCTCCTTGAGGTATTGTAGTGATATTTCAAATAGTAATAGTTTTAGTACCATGATTTCATCGAAAGTTGATGATATGACGAGGAACCAATGGTTTAGATTCTAAGATATTGGGATATTCCTGGAGAAAAGTATAGATGGTTGAGGTTGTTTAATTGACTAATATCGATGAACATACAACTAAGATTTAATGTTGTTTTAGACTTAGTTAGGGCGACACTCATTATCACATGGGTTGCTAATGGATAAAAGAGACACAAGCCTTTGACTAGACACATTATGCTTTTGAGTAAACAAGAAGAGCAACTAGTGTAACTGCATCTCAACCACACAAGGACTCATCAATCCATATTGCATGCCCTACGGTTATCATCTATTCGTAGGGGTGAAACACAACTGAGCCTCAACCAAACCCACATCAAAGTCATGGCCCTAGAGCGAAACTTATGGGCAGTTTCCTTCGTCTGATCGTGGGCTACATGTAGAACCTCTCTCGGAGCATATGTAAGCCTACGGAGAGAGAGAGAGACCCACACACCTCGATCGCTCCATTGCCAACCACAGGGGAGAAATGAGATGGAGAAGGACTAGCATGATCAGATTGTAGCTGAGTGCTCAAAAGAGGGGAGGCTAAGGAAAGAGACCAGTTAGCCGCGGTGCGGAACAGAGGAAGCAACAGCCATCACCGACGACTCACGGACCAGGAACAAAATGGAAGTGTTCATCTTGCACAAAGCAGATCAGAGAGATGGATGACGTTGAGAAGGAGAGAAAGGGGAGAATGGGTCAGTCGAGACCTTGTTCACGCGACGAGCGTGATGATGAACGTGTGGACGCAGTGGTGAGATCGCGCAGACCACGGAGCAGAACCTCACCGCAGCGGTGGTGAGTAGGTGCGAGTGGAGCTCTAGATGTCTAGCTGGAGACCTGAGTGGCTGGAGACGCTCTAGATGATCAACCGAAGATGATGGAAGCCTTCGTAGGTTAGGGAGGAGAGTTGGATGAGTACCGGTTGCTCGCCGGAGCCCTCCTTCACGGCAGCAGGGTTGTGAGGTAGAGGAGCGCAAGACTCCTTGCCTTCATTCTGGTGTGAGGTGACACTGAAGCCCACAGCATCAGGCGCGAGGCGAGGCATCCTTGCCGAAGGACAGCCCCACGGCGACGGATCAATCCCGCAGATAGACCGCATCGAACGAGGGAATGAAGGGGACGGAGAAAGAAGAAAGGATGCAGACCGACCCATATTACATCCCGAACCGGCTCCAGACCAGATGAACCACGGCCCAGTGTGAGGCAGAACCCGTGCCCTGGGTGAACACGTGGCGATGCCGGATTGGCCGCTTAAGGTAAAATGTTCAGTTAATATGCAGATCTTCTAAAATTCATAGAAAATAGCACAGTGATCAGAAAAATGCAAATAAGATACCAAACTTATCAGAAAAATTAGTGGAACACAATGAAAGTATAATATCAGGCTTTTGATGATTAAATCTCAGTGATATCATGAAAGATGTGTAATGCTTATTTAATGAATAATAAATAACAAATGATGACATAAAATTATGGAAAAATGTCAGTAACTCCATAATAATGCTTATAGTGCACCTAATGTCAGTGATGATCATGTTGATGCACGAAATTATATAATTTGCTTAATATGTCTAATTAGGGCTTATAACCCTAAATAAAATGTATTAAATACACACATGCTCAATAAATGATGAGATTTATAGAAAACCCTCATATATGTAACTGGAACATAATATATAAATTTGAGATCAGTTATATTCACGAAATCCATGTTATATGAAGATGAACCTTGAAACATGTGATGATACCCTAATTTGAGTAATACATTTAACTTAGAGTTAATATGTATAAATAATGATATGGAACCTGATGTTAGGTTATGTATCCTAATCTGGAATATGAGAACAGTGAGATAATTCTAAGATGAGAATGAAAGTGATAATGTATATATCCTAATGAGATAAAGTGAAACCCTAATATGAGCACGATTAGGGTTAAGAGGAGATATAATAGGATGAGAACGTGATGATAGTATATGGTCTTGTCTTGATCAGTTTTAACCAAAGATATAGTTGACATGAGGGATATCTGATGATTAGGTTTGTTCTTGATCAAGGTACGCCATTACCTCTTACTTGGCTTATTATTCAATATGCTTGTGTTATATGCATAGTAAAATACTTGGCATATATATGGTATTGGATGAAATGATTGTTCTGGTATGATATGTTGCCTGATTTTTCGTACTTATTGCTATGAACACATGAAACATAAGATATCTGGTCCATTATATGATAGAACTAAATCCCTTTGGTAGAATAGTGCATTGATGAAAGTATTAAATCTCTTTGGCAGAATAGCACATGTGAGCACTAAATCTCTTTGGCAGAATAGTGCATTTATGAAGTACTAAATCTCTTTGGCAGAATAGTACATGTGAGCACTAAATCTCTTTGGTAGAATAGTGCATGTGGTTGATCAAGTTTACATATAATGGAAATGTGCCTAAAATATGTGTTCTCTTCTGGTAACAAATATCTTTGTGCAACTATACGCCTTTTCTTATATTTTGTTTAATGCTGCCAAGTATTAGTTTTATCTTATTGCCAAGATATGATGAGAGGTATATAAAAAGTCACGTAGGCGTACTCAGTACAATATTCTTGAAATATTGTGCTGACGTGTACCGCATGTAATCTTTTGTTTAGGTTGTGGTCGTATGCTCTTGAAGATCCAAGATAGAGAGAGTTGTGTAGTGAGCTGATGTACAGGTGGACCTGTTGTCTTAAGATCCTGTTGTTTAGTTGTAGAACATGTATATGTTTATTAGTTTGTTGTTCAATATGTAATATCAAATGTTGTAACAATTCATGTTGTAATTATATGTTGAATGGTGAACATGTGTTGTATGGTTTTATTATTGTTCATGTACATGTGCTACTGTGTTTCCTTCTAACTCCCTTGATTTTCTTCTTCTTAGCCTGGTGTGGGGTGTTTAAATTAGGATTCTTGCTGAGGTGAGGGTTTCAATTTGGACGTCACACATCAGATTAAGTT